>JAWNPK010000048.1:5870000-7310000 GCA_035047565.1 Drosophila mulleri | reverse complement strand
TAACTATAGCTATAGCTATTGCGCATATTTGTGTACTATTATGGGCTAAATGTTAATTATTAATTAGATTGTACAATTCAAATTGTAGTTTATAATATTTAAAACAATTACAACAAATATACGTATAGATAACGATGATAATAAAAAAAAAAAACAAAAAACAAACAACAAATTTGCTAATTTATTCATATTTATTTATTTTACACATATTTTTATTTATGCCATTCCTATATTGGGCTTGTCTGACTATTCGTAGAACAGACACTCCTTGAGATTATAAACTTGTGAACATTTAGGATGTGTTTGAGATGCCCATAAGGGGCGTGGATACCTAGGAAATCCTTGACTTGCAATTTGAAATACTTGGATAGACAAGTCCCGTTTTAAATGAAATAGTTTATATATCGACATCCAAGTCAGAAGAGTCTATATGTTGACAAGTATAATCAGGGTGCGCATTGCTTATGGCCTTGAGGCAACCAACGGAGAGCGCCATCTGTTGGCTGGTAGATAGCTTCGTTAACAGAAAGCTTTAAGCTGTTTGAATGTTGACCATCGCGCATAGATGGCGCTGTGGCCTCTGTCAGCTTATTCATTGAGAGTAATTATTAGACGACAAACTGTCGTTTGTTGTTCTTGTTGTTAAAAACTTCTTAGCAACTTTTTACTTAACAACTTTAAGATAATTGCTTTTACTTGATTCTTTCGCTGGCTGCTTCATTAGGAATTTGCATTTGCGCTGAGTGAAGGACGAAAGCTTAAATTCACTTAAATATTGTGCAATATTATTTGAATCGACAACGAACGTTTCTCTTATCTGGCTAAGACATCAGTTAGCTGCGCTGCTGCTCGGTACGTTAAGCTCTCATTTACACGCACTGCGGCCGAGTCTGGCATAAGCCATAAAGTGGCTTTGTTTGCGGCCATTATATAATGTTTTATATCTGATGAGCCAAATCAACAGGTGTTGCGGTTCAATAACCCAGACCCACACACAGACCCGGCCCAGGCTGCCAAGAAGCTGCCAAGATGCCAAGGGGCGTGATATGGATTTCTCTCTGTCTGTCTATGTGTGTGTGTGTGTGTGTGATATAATTCAATGGATGCGTGGCAGGCACAGCGGGAACTAAGCAAAGAGAGTGAGTGAGAGAGAGAGAGAGAGAAAGTGAGGCAGATTCAGAGTCCTGTTGCGTAATCAACGTCCTTTGCAGGCAACGCACGTTTTATGTTTTTTTTTTCTTCTTATGCTCATGTTTGCCCGTGGACGGACGGCTGGGCTCCACAATAAACTAGTTGTGTCTGTGTGTGTGTGTGTGCGTGTATTTGCGCGTGCAGCAATTTGAACCGGATCTGCGTGGACTTATGACCCAAGTCTAAGTCAGCGACTCCGGACCTCGGACTTTGGACTCCAGAGTTCGCAGCTCGGACTCTGCTCCAGCTCGTGCCAAGACGGAAGTCTGCGCTGTCGCTTGATTCGCTTTTGGAAATCATTTCGTACTTTCAACACTCTCCAGCTTGGCCTCAATTTGCATTTGCTGCCGCTGCCGCTGCCTCTGCCGCTGTCGCTGCTCATCATAAATGCAAAAACCCAAATAAATTCTTTTGGCAAAGCGGCAAATTCTTGACCTTAGCCAAAAAGTCCTGCAGGCAGGCCCAGGCAGCCGCAATTTGAGTTAAATTTAATTGAAACCCTTTGGCTGCGCTCATGCATATTTATGACTGCTCAGCCCAGGCCGGGCTACTAGAGATGCCTAAATGAAGTCTTGGCACTCTTGAATCGCTTATTGAGCAACAGTTGCTCAAGTTGCTCGTTGCCCTTTGCCGTTGCTGAAAGGCAACTGCAGCTGCCTGAAACAAAGTTGCAGCCTGACAAACTCAATTTTCCACACAGCGCCATTCCTTGCCATTATGCTAATGCGTGGCACAGCAACAGCTGAGAGTGGCATCGACTGCTCGATGCACGTTCACCCAGCTCAACTTGTGCGAAATGATGTATGCAATCTGCTATTATAGATACTTCTGCTCAGATCTATCTGTAGAGCAGTTTGGCAGCAGATCTTTAATCCCTAAGATGCGATATGAGATATTGAAGAAGTGGCTTCGCTTACCTCAATAATCAGCTGTCATCTCTGCCATTGAGCCCATCTGAGTATCCCTCATCAGTGGTAAAATACGTAGGGAAAGTTGAAGATGTGAAGATGTAGTAAAAGTTCTTGCCACGCCCACACTCTTCAAGATGAGTCTACTCGACATATCAGAGTTGTATGCAAGCGGACAAGCATTGACAGAAGCCAATGGACTCCCCTGGCAGTCGCTGAGCGCGCATTAGAATTGTGATGCGCCTTGGCTGCGGCGTCTCCTGTTGCTGCTGCACAATTGTCAAGGCTCGGCCAAGGTGAGCTGCTTTCGCCTTTTTGCGAATTGCCAATAAAAAACAAAACAAAAAAAAGAAGAAATTCTAAGAAGGGGACGGCCGCTCGCAATTCGCAGCGCGCTGCCAGCAGCTGGCGTTGCTTATCGCGCTGACTTTCTGCTTCCGGTCGCACACGTCGGACAGGACAGAGGAATGAGGATGGGGGATGAGGAAGAGGACGCGGACGCGGACGAGGGCGACGCGGCGTTCGCTTTCCTGTCGTCGTATAACAAGTTGAGGCAAGGCAGCTCAGCCTCAGTTGCTCTTCAACAAATTGTTGCGCTGTCGCTGCATAAACATTTCACTCTCTCGCTCTCGCTCTCTGTTGTTCTCTCTCTCTCTCTCTCTCGCTGTGACACTGGCTCTCGCTCTGGCGCTGGGAAATTGCGCATACGCCGTGTGCGTCGGCATTAAAAAGACGCTTTGCACTCCACTGTGCAACGCAGTCGAACTGTTATACGCAGCGTATGGCCGTATAACAGTGTGCCTGTTGAAATTTCAGCCACGGCACGCACAGTTCGTCGACAGTTCTCGCTCTGGTGGCACGTTGCCGCGCGCTAGCAACAAACCAAATTCTAAACAGCAACAAAATTAGCAGCCGCAGCAGCAGCAGCAGCAGTAAAAAATAAATAAAAATAAAAGAAAGTGGGGCCAAAGCCTGCACTTGCAATTGTTGTACGATTAAGATTCAGTCGTGTTTTTGGCCTAATCTAGCTTTAGGCTTAGTCGCGTCTCAGCCGCAGCTGAAGCGAAACAGAATTTGACTTGCGATCAGCCAGCTAGTCGAGTGTGTGCGTGTGTGCGAGTGTGCGAGTGTGTGTGATTAGTGCAAGCAACAGTTCATCAACTCTGCGTGTGTGTGGAGATTCCTTGCGTTAGGATTGACGCACGGCCAAGCGGCATAAAATGATAAGTAAGTGAATAGTTTTTGTTCGACTCGCTGCCATTTGCTGATTACGCTAATCAACGTGCAGCATTTACAAGACGGGACACGTGCCACACTTGCCACACTTGCCACACATGCCACACATGCCACGCATGCCACGCATGCCACTTGCCACACACATGCCACACAAGTCTTGTTTGCATTGACTCTCATACATTTGACGCTGCCCTTTGTTGTTGTTGTTGTTGTTGTTGTTGTCGCTGTTGTTGCATTACCGTTAAATGCCACTTAATGTGCTTTATATTTACTTTGCACGGTAATACAAGCCGCCTCGCTCCTGCTCCTCCTCTTCCTGGTCGCCCCCTCTCCTCTCCTGCCTCTTCTCTCTTTTGAAAGTTTTTTTTTCTGCTGCTGCTGCTGCGCCAAACATTTGACAAGTGCACAAAGCAGCTTCACACTCCAACTTCAACTTTAACTCAGACACATTCATACACACAATAACACTCACACACACACACACACACACACACTGACAGCCATACATTGCTGGCTAAGTGCGAAATAGAGAAATTGTTTTGGCATTGCATAAAAACGCTGCGAAAATAGTTTTCCCTGTTTTTCAAGCTTGTGCAGAATGTGTTAAGAGAGCATATTGGTTTTTGTTTGTTTGCAATGTTTGTCTATGTGAAAGCTGGCTATCAAGCTATGCTCTATATGCTATGTAAATATATTCTATATACGCTTGTATTCTATTGACTTTATTGATTCTGTGTGCTCTATGTACTATACGGACTCTGTAGACCCTCTCTAGTGTACAGAGAGTGTAGACTATATACACTTTGTAGACTCTGTAGAGTCTGTAGACTCTGTAGACTCTGTCGACTCTGTACACTCAGTTGACTCTATACACTCTGTTGACTCTGTAGACTCTGTAGACTCTGCAGTTTCTGAAGACTTTGTAGACTCTGAGACTCAGTAGACTCTATAGACTTCGTAGACTCTGTAGAGTCTGTAGACTCTGTTGACTCTATAGACTCTGTACACTCTATAGACTCTGTAGACTCTATAGACTTTGTTGACTCTGTAGACTCTGCAGTTTCTGAAGACTTTGTAGACTCTGAGACTCAGTAGACTCTATAGACTTTGTAGACTCTGTAGAGTCTGTAGACTCTGTACACTCTGTTGACTTTGTAGACTCTGTACACTCTGTAGACTCTATAGACTTTGTAGACTCTGTAGAGTCTGTAGACTCTGTAGACTATTTACATTTTCTTGACTCTGTAGATTTTATATTTTGTATAGACTCTGTAGACTCTGTAGACTCTGTAAACTCTGTAGACTATATATTCGATATATATTTTATATACTTTATATACTCTACAAAGTCATCCATATGATCTATGTAGCCTAAATGCTTCCAGTACTTTATAGACTCTATAGATTTGTAGCCCTAACCACATGGAGATAGGAGCAGGAAGAAGGCAAATTTGCATGAATCTATCTAAATATCTAAATTAAATTTGATTTATTAGGCATATGGTATGCTCATTGGAGGCGTGGCCAGTGAGTAAAAGCTTCATCTACTCTAGTCTAATAGGCAAGATCTGTAAGAGCTTTGAGTTGAGGTACGATAGAATCCCTAAAATATGGAAAGGCCTATAAATTCCATTACAAATTCTGTTATTCTGTCTACCAGCGCAAGTCGGTGTTGGCCAGCTGCACTGCAACTCCATCGTTTTGCCGTTAACAAACTTGGTCAGCAGCGAGCAGAGAAAAGAATTTTTCAGCAAAAAGAAAACATTAATTTATGTAAGAAAAGCTTGCTGCAAATCAAGCCAAAAGGTGCTGCAGGCACTGAGCTGGGACTGAATGGGGGCGGCACAGGTGGGTGAGCTAAACGTTTTTTATCCCTCGCTGCTCTGGCTGCACCTTCGGCTAGGTAGAGGGCGATAGCTGAAAGTTGAATATCGTATGAAATGCTAACATCCAGCAGCTTAAGGGCGCAGCTTTAACTATATTTACATCTCAAGATAGATGGATACGAGTCTAAGTATTTATTCTGCATACATACATACATATTTAAATCTGTATATATATGTATATACATTTGTATCTTTGTATCTTTGTATCTGCAGCCCAGCAAAAGGCGCAATTATAACTTATTTCCTTTTAAGCAGCCAACGGATTTGCGAGGCTTAACAACACGTGCGTTGCGTCAATCAACGCGCTGCTTAAGTCGAGCTTTTTCTCTCTTCCACTCGCCCTTTTCTCCCCTCTTCTTCATTGCTTAGTTGAGTGTGCATTGATTTCCATAAGCGCCAAGCGAGAGGCTCGTAAAAACTTGACGGAAGCCGTTGTGGCCCAAATGCACAGCTAATGAAACAGTGCAGTAAAGCGTTTCAAAATCTTTTCGACTCAGACCCCAAATATCCCAATATGAGCCCATATGTGCCTCTCCCTCTCCCTCCCCCCCCCTTTCTCACTCTCTCTGTGAGTACGTGTATTTTTATGACTCCTGTTGCCGACATTTTTGGTGCCTTTTCAGTTTATGTTAGCGCCTTATTTCCATACGCCTCATCTGCGGCCGCAATGTATTCAACAAATAATTTCTTGGAATTTTTAATAATATTTGTATTTGAGTATGGTATATAGGGTGTATAGTGTATAGTGTATAGTGTATAGGTGGGGTAGGGTAGGGGAACTAGCAGCACTGAAAGCGAAAGCGAAACTAACTTTTAGAGAAATTCCCTCAAATATTTGCGGTTGCCTTCACCTGGAGTAAAGCTTCTGAGAAAAGTCATGTTATATGACTTCTCTTAGTTGGCTTTTCTTAGACAAGATGTGACAAGAGTGACTCATTTATGTAAATCTCTCAGAGCTACTCATTTATGTAAATCATCTTCGACAAGTCAGCTTAGCTAACTGTTTCTAACTAATCTCCATCATAGAGCCGAGTTTCCTCATATAGCTCATGTAGGATATTTTATCTTGGGTAACTCAAGTCACTCTTAATACTATGTACAGTCAAATCATCTTAGATAACTTTTCTTAGTCTTGGGTAACTCAGCATAGAGCCATATGAATTGATTGAGTTCAGATTACATACTCGAAGCTGAACTATCTAAGTCAGCTTACATTGCAGTCAATTCATCCTGATTTACTTATATGAATCTGAGATAACTCCTCATAGATCCTAAGATGACTTAAATCTATGATGAGTTGTCTCCGATTCATATAAGTAACTCTAAGCAACTCTCCTTATATGACATTTCCTTATTCCAAGTCACCTCATAAGACTATTGTTCTATTACTTTTCCTATAAAGATTTTCTTAGGCGAGCTATCATCTATCTATCATCTATCTACGACTCTGACAAGAATAATATTTTGTAAATTTCGTCAGAAATATGATATGACACGTAAGCACATATGAACTTTGCATCACTTAATTAAATATATTAAAATCATTTATCAGAGTACCTTATATATCCAAAACTAAATGATCCTTCCCCTGATATGCCTATCGAGCAGGGTATATTCAAGTCAATATTATGTTTTTCGCGGACTTAACTCAACTCGCTTTTATTTGACATTCGTTTTTCGTATATGACTTTTTGGCTCTCTCTATATATTCTCTCTTGTTGTTGTTGTTGTTGTTGTTGTGGGGACAAACGTTGAACCCACCCAAACGGCAGGCAAATGAAATTTGCTGAGATTTACGCATATACTGCACGAAAATGGTATTCCGTACGGTTTGCAGTCGTTGAAAGTGGACCGAAAAAGCGAAGAGCACGGTCAGGCATAGCTGACTGAATAATGCCCGTTGAAGTGCACTAGCAGCACTAGCACATGCCTAATACTTAGCAGGGTTCAGCTTTAGGTCTATCAAAGGCAGCCTATCAGGGATTGACTGTATCTCATATGGAATATATCGAAACTCTCGCATCAAAACTTTCTCGTAGTCAAGTTTTATTGGCCCCGCATTGAAACCAATATACTCGCTTGGCGCACAAAGTTTGCAAACTCAATTGCGGCTTTTTATGCGTAATTCTTTGGTCTTTGTCGTCAGAGCAGAACGTTTGTTCAGTTCGTTGTTTCCTTGATATTATTTTTTAATTTATCTTTTATATTCAGGCTTATGCGCAGCGCCAACGCTGGCTGAGCCGCAGCTCGGCAGGTTTTATGGAGCTCTCGGCTTCGACAATATGTTTAATGGGACTATTTTATGAAAATTTGCTAGATTTTTTTTATTAAAATTGATTTAAATGTGACTGCTGGAGGGTGGGAGGAGGAGGAGAGAGAGAGGGAGAGAGCGAGAGGGAGAGGGAAAGAATGAGAGACAGGCAACGGAGGCTTATGTTAATGAGTACTTAGAAGCCGTAATGGCAAAACAAACGAAGATGGAAGTCAAATCCAGTGAGCAGGAGCAGGAGCAGGAGCAGTAGCAGGAGGAGGAGGACGAGCAGCAATAGCAGAGACCGAAGCTAAACTGCCTTGCCTTCGCGTTTAATTAACAATTTAAGCCTTAATTTCATCAATATTTTAGCAACTTGGCCGAGGTGAGCACAGAAGTCAAGTCAGGCAGTGCTAACAGCCGGCAAATGCTTGGCTAAAGGCTTGAGCAGGGTTTCGGCCAACTAAGTGGAGGTGGAGTGGGCAGGAGTAGCGCCTGCTGCAGCTGCTGTAAAGTTAGACAATGTCTTCGCTGAAATCGAAACGAAGCGAATGGAATTCAATGGAAATTGTAGTTGCCCAGAGCCGAGGAGGCAACGACATCGATATCCTTTTATCAGCATATCGGAGTGTAGTGCGTGTGAGGCAGGGTATATGCACTATATGACTGTGCATGTAACAGGGGCAAAGAAGTGAAAGGCTGCAGCAGGTGATTTATGTCGCTTATAGATTAATCTGACATCATCCATAAAATCAACAGCTAGGGTATCCGCGAGTCGTGCACTCCCATTTGTCATTGGCCTGCCCTGCCACGCTAGCGGCGACGGCCATATTTTAGCTTGGCAAATGCCACGCCCCATTGTGCCACTGCCTTCGGAGGGCACTTTGTCATGTCAGCCGCAACGAAAAATTGAAAATACAAAATGGTTTGCCACATTCGCATTTTGTTATCACTTGAGTAAAATGGCAAAGCTTGTAAGCGGCGGTGGCCCCAAACACACAAAGAACTACATATATTTTATATGTGTAAATGTGTGTGTGTATAGATAAGTAAGTGCGGCTAGAGAGCAGCTTACGAGAGGATGAGAAGAATAGTAAAAAATTGTTATACCATACGCAGATATCCACAAGTTGTTTATAAATATATCAACACCAAAGAAAGAGAGAGAGTGAGATTGAAGAGAGATAAATTTAGATAGAGAGAGAGACAGAGAGATTGAGAGATAGAGATGAGTCTGTGAGAACTAAGAACTGTTAATGATGTAAAATCCATTTTCAAAGATGTTTGGCGCTATTAACAGCATCATACTCATTCCCAGCCCAAAGACGATTATAAATCTCTCAAGGGAATCGAGGATATCAATCCAATCTGTAGTTTCAGAAGTCGTCAGCTGCAGTACGATGTGAGAAAATGGATATTGCATAATATATATTGTAGTAGGCCAATAAGAGATTAGAGGGAATATCAGTATAGTCAAAGATAAATCTATCGATAGTAAACCATATCGATCGGTCGTTCAAACAATGCTGCTTGAGCAGAAGAAGAGAGAGAACGAGAGCTTAAGTAGAAAGTGAAGAAGTTCAGAGATTAATCCTACCGTGCAAGCCTGCCTGCATGTCTATCTCACAGTCTGTCTCTCTGTCCGTCTGCCTAAGAAGAGCAAGGCATGCAGCAGAACTCCAGGAGATCGCTTAGAAAATGCCTGCAGCAGCAGAGAATGTTCCCATTGATCTCTACCTGGCACCCTGCTCAAAATTTGAGTGCCACTCAGTCTTTGAGTGGAAGTCGCCCTATATAAAGGGCAGCCGCTGCGGCATTTATTCAGTCGTCCAGACCCGGTGGGGTCAGTCGTACGTGCAGGTTTTAATTTTAAATAATTTTTTTGATTTTTTTTTGTTTTTTGTTTTTGTTTAAATTTTTTTGTATTTCAAATTGTTATTTATCTAAATTTTTTATTAACAACCAGTTTTTATTTAATTTTTTTTTATTAATTTTTATTTTATGTAAATTTTTTTTAATCAATTTTTTTTATAAATTTGCTTTTTTAAATTTTTTTTTATTTAATTTTTTTTATTAATTTTTGTTAAATTTTTTTTGTTAATTTTTTTTTGTTAAATTTTTTTAAATTAAATTTTTTTATTTAATTTTTTTTATTTAATTTTTTTTATTTAATTTTTTTTATTTTTTTTTATTAATTTTTTTTTTTTTTTTTTTTTAACAGTCAAATGTAGTAAAGTGGTTGAAAATTTATTAGTATTAAATTAATGTTTTTTTTTATTCATTTCGATCTGCACACAAAATTTGATGAGGATCGGTCAAACCATTTCGAAGGAGTTTGGCAACAAACACCGCGACACGAGAATTGTATATATAAGATAACTGTATAAAGTCTTCTACCATATATACTCAATATACTCCGCTCGCTTCGTGAACAAATGGAGAGTAATGATATCATTTTAATCTGCTTGTTGCTTCTCCAAAACATCAACGTTTCAATTATGTTGCATTGAAAGAGTTTCCCAGAGCACTTTCCCCTAAGCAGCTCGTTCCTCATTCTAATCGAGCTCAATTTTCTGTTAACAATGCGTGCGACTAATTACAGAGACATATATGCACACTTATCCACACACTCACAAACACTCACGCACACACACACACAGACAGGCTGCACCACAATGGCGTGCATCATGTGGCCTTTGTGTGTCGCTTCCAGTTCAATTGCCTCTTCAACGCTCAATTAGCCCAGTTTCCATTGTTTCGCACATTTTCGGGAATTACGAACTATTTTGGAGCAATTTATGTCAAATTGTTAGGGAATTTCAAATGGAATTTCCGTTTATGCCATGTTGGCATCAGTGTTGATAAATTCCTTAAAGATATATGTATATCCTTTTTTTAGGGACCAATCAGTCGATGCAGCTACAGCATCATAATCAATAAGGCTTTGACGAATCTGTGCAGTAAACTGGCACAGTTAGTCTGAGAGCCAATGACAAATAGTCTTGAAGCAGCTCCGGGTATTTCCTAGTCAGGCACGCCCCTCTAGCGCTCTGCTCGCTTAGTTTCTTTATGTTCGATGTAATAATTTGTGTGCAAATGCATTCTGCGGCATTTGCTAGCTGTGATTTATGGACCAGCAAATGAAAAATGTAATTGGGTTCTGTGGCCGCCCCTGCTCTCTGCCTTTGCCTCGGAATGACTGCCTGCAGCATTGCTGTGGTTGCAAGCAGCTCTTGAAGAGCAAAACCCCGTTTTGGGCTATGCAGCAGCAATTATAATTGCAATCCACGAACTGTGCAAGGAGCTGGCCAAGCGGATGGAGCCATGGCCAGGATAGCCAATGTGCTTGACAGCGAGCATGTAATTAATAGTCAGTGGTCTTTGTGGAAGGCAACTAGTACCAACAACCAACAACCAACTACCAACTACCGACTGGCAACTGCCAACTGTTGACTGGCGCTATCAGTGAACGAAATCAGAGGCAACATCTGAAGTGCCAACTGCAGTGCTCAGTGAAAAGTCACGTAGAAACTGTTGAAAACACATCGTAAAAGTTTCAAGTTGTTGTCGCTCAAAAAGCACACACAATCACACACACACACATGCAGACTGTGTGTAGTAGAAAAAAAAAGGGCTGGCAAACCCTTTGGTCTGCTGCGCCCTCGGCATTTGCGTTACGCTCGTAAAAACTGTGTGCGTATGACGTGCAAATTTTCAAAGCTGCTTCATACGCATAGACAGAGGGCGAGAGCACATCATATTTTATGGGTGGGATGTGGGGAGGTGGGGAAAGGGTCCAGTGTAAGTGCTGCGCTGTGTTAATGAAGTTAATGCATGTACACGGCCACACACAGAGATAGAGGGAGAGAGAGTGAGCGAGAGAGAGAGAGAGAGAGAGGGCGCTGTGATGGCCGCCAAATTGCAGAGAAATGGCGATAAAAGTTTGTACATTGCCGCCTCGTTACGTGCAGCGAGTGTTGAATCCATTTTGTAGAATAATTAACTTTACATATGTATGGTACACACAAACATGCACACGCACACACAAACATGCACACATACACCTGCAGAGTAGGTAGAGTAGTGCATTACATGTTGTCCTTAAATCAAGCATTAAATGGATTTGGTGTAGTGGAAATGCTGTGAGATCTTTTGCATGCAAATTGACGAAGGCGGAAGAATATTGTGTGGAAATAGTGAAAAGAAACGGTTGAGCTATAGGTAAGAGGTAGACATAGCGAGGAGAGATATGGAGAGAGAGAGAGACCAGTAGAAGGTTTGAGAGAGCAGTCATTGTATATGGTGGAAAACTGTAACCGAGGGGCAAGCAAATTATGAATGTAAGACGATGAGAGACACAGAGAAAGAGGAGCCAGAGAGAGAGAGAGAGAGAGCGAGAGAAACAGAGAGGGATAGAAGCAGTAGAAAATGATATGATAAACAGATGTTTGAGTATGAGAGGGAGAGTTATATATCTAATTGAGATACATAGAGACAGGAAATGAGCGAGAGGGAGAAAGGAAATTGAAATTGAAATTGATATAGAAATTTATATATAGATAGATAATTCATATTTATAGAAAGGGAAAGATAAACATATGCATATAAGAGGATAATTGGAATGATATAGAGCTATAAACACACAGAGAAGGAGACAGATATAGAGATACGCAGAAATTGAGAGGAATCTGTTGTGGAATGATCGCGAAAAACTCATCATCAACATTAGCAAGTAAGCATTTGACCTAACGGTAAAAACTGTCGCCGGCTGGTCGCACATTTGTCTCGAGAATAAGAAGCCGAATGTTCTGGATTATGTACATGCATACATTTCATATGAATTAGACGTAAACATAGAAGCATAAGGAGACATCCAGAACATTCGATATGCAATAGAAGTGGGTATATAAGCAAGCTGCAAATCGAGCCAGAGGTCAGTCTGTAAGTTCATTGTGTAAGATCAATATCAGTGTGTCGGCTCGGTCAGTTAAGTTCAAATCGTCGCGGCTCGTGAAGAAGTGTACTTGTTACTGAATATTTTTTGTTGTATTAAATAAACTTATTGCGTTGCACCTACATATACCGTGTTTCATTTAAGAAAACCTCAACAGGTTATGGGCCCAGACAGTGCTAAACGTGTAATGTAGTGTGAAATCGAGTGCAAGTACAAAAGTGAATTAGTGGCAAATTTATAACTAAATAAAGACAGTGAAAATGGAGCCATTAAATATGAGAATTGAACGATTGCGCGACAAAGACAATTGGCATTTGTGGTGTTTTACGATTCGTACGCTATTGGAAGAAGACGACGATGTTCTTGCCGTTTGTGAAGGTAGTTTGACGTGTCCGACACAGGGGTCTGCAACATACGAGAGAGACTCGAAAAGGTTCTTGAAAGCTGATAAGACTGCAAGGAAAATAATTATTCATTCTATCGAGAGAAGACCGATGGAATTGATTGTGAGCTGCAGAACAGCAAGAGAAATGTGGATAAAATTGAACTCAGTGTATGATATGAAATCAGAAGAAAATTTATCGGCTATTCAAAAACAGTTTTTTGATTTCAAATGGATTGAAAGTGAGAGTGTGGACTACAATATTTCAAAGTTGGAAGTTTTGTGGAGCAAGATGAAAAATCTTGGAAGTGCTGTGCCTGAAACAATGTTAATGTCGCGAATCCTGTCATCTTTGCCTCAAAAGTTTAACTATTTTCATAGTGCGTGGGATTCGGTCGAAGACAGAAAAAGAACATTGAACAATTTGACGACTCGTTTAATGACAGAAGAAATGCGGTCAAAAGAACAAGAAGTGGTACCTGAAGAGTCAACAGCGTTAGTTGCCAGCAACGGGAAAAATAAAAGAGAACATGAAAATAAGAAGAAAATTATGAAGTGCTATAACTGCGGCGTGATGGGACATCTAAAGAAGGACTGCTACAGGTGTTATATATGCAAGAAGAAAGGCCACAAGAGCAACACCTGTCACCAAAGGAGAAATGCAGGAAGTCAAGCGGAAAATAATCAAGGAGAATCATCGAGGAAAGGATTGATTGCGAGCAGGGACGGCAGAGAAGATGACGTGTGGGTGATCGACTCAGGAGCTTCTGATCACATGTCAAGACGTCGAGATTGGTATTCTACTTATGAAGAATTTTTGGAGCCCCTGAGGATAGGCGTAGGTAACGGTAAATATATCACGGCGCACGGAAAGGGTAATATTGATATTGAAATTTATGTCAATAATAATAAAAGGGCGACGACAATGTTTGATGTTTTGTATGTTCCGGAAATAGTTTACAATTTATTTTCTATTATGTCAGCTGCAAAAAGGGGTGTTGATTGTCTTATTAAAAATAAAGGAACACAGTGTTTGTTGAGACGTGATAATAAAATAATTGCAACGGGTTCTAGGCTCGGAAACTTATTAAAATTAGATGCGAATGTTTTGATGCCAAAATGGTGTAATTTAACAAGAAAAATAGAATCGAAAGAAAGTGATTCTTTACAAGTATGGCACGAGAGGTTTTGTCATCAAAACGTTCGACATGTTCGCGATTATTTGAAAAATAAGAATATTGATTTTCTAGAAAATGATTTCTTTTGTGAAGGATGTGCTTATGGGAAGCAGCATCGGCTAACATTTCACAAAAATATTAACCGTGCAACAAAACCACGAGAGATAATTCATACTGATGTTTGCGGTCCGATAGAGGTAGAGTCTATTGGTAAAAAGTTGTATTTTGTTAGCTTTAAAGATGATTATTCAAGTTATCGGGAAGTTTATTTTATACGTCATAAGTCGGAAGTATTTGAAAAACTCCAAATTTTTATTCAGGCAGTTCAGAATCAATTTCATGAAAACATTAAAGAAATTCACAGCGATGGGGGTAGAGAATATATTAATAAAGAAGTTAAATTGTTCTTAAATAAGAAGGGAATAAAACATATTGTTAATGCTCCTTATACACCTGAACAGAATGGAGTTGCGGAACGTGAGAATAGAACTATTATTGAAGCTGCACGATCAATGTTGCATTCTAATTCTGAGTTACCATTATTTCTATGGGCAGAAGCAGTAAACACTGCAGTTTATGTAATTAACCGCACTGGTCCAACAAAACATGGGAATAAAACTCCATATGAGTTGTGGTTCAATAAAGAGGCAGATATCAGAAATCTTAAAATTTTCGGGACTGAATGTTTTGTACATGTACCAAAAGAAAAAAGGAGAAAATTAGATAAAAAGTCTATTAAAGGATTTATAGTAGGATACGTTGAAAATTGCAGAGGATATCGTGTATATGTTCCAAATATGAGAGATGTAATTATAAGTAGAGATGTATGTTTTAAACCAGAAAGCTTTACAGCTCAGTTTAAAAAACCTGAAATTTTAGTTGACAATTCTGAAAGTGAGACTAATGAAAGTGAACACGAAATTAATAAAATTGAAGATGAATCAACTGAACATAATAATAGTGAAATGGGTCGGCAATTGCGAGATAGATCACAGATTCGTATGACAGATTTTTATGGTTGCCCTGTTACATTTATTACACAAAGCTTGCCTTTAAATTATAATGAAGCGTTAAAGTCTGATGATAAAGAGTACTGGCAAACTGCGATGCAAGAAGAAGTTAATTCTTTATATGAAAATGTATCTGAACAAAATAATTGTAATGCACCTTACCGCGAAGCAATAGGAAATTTAATGTTTTTACAAGTTGTTTCAAGGCCAGATATAAGTTTTTCTGTTAATGTAGTTTCCCGAGAGCTAGAAAACCCGAAGCAGCATCACTGGACGTTAGTTAAGAGAATATTTCGTTATTTGAAAGGAACGATGGATTTGGGAATTTTATACAGTAAAAATAATAATATTTTTGAGACATATAGTGATGCTGATTATGCAGGTGATAAGAAAACTCGGAAATCTACATCTGGAATTTTGTGTAAATATGCGAATGCTGCAATAACGTGGCAAAGTAAAAAACAACAATGTGTAGCTTTATCAACAACAGAAGCCGAATATGTAAGTGCAGCTCTAGCAAGTAAGGAAATGATATGGCTAAAGAAATTGTTTTTTTGATTGTAACATTAATATAAGTAACTACATCTTGTTTATAGATAATATAAGTGCGATTAAGCTAATCAAAAATCCTGAATTTCATCAACGAAGCAAACATATAGATGTTAAATATCATTTTATACGCGATTTATTTGAAAAAGGTGAAATAGATGTAAAATAAGTAAAGAGTGAAGAACAAATCGCTGACATTTTTACTAAAGCTTTGCCAAAGCCCAAATTTTTATATCTAAGAGAGAAATTAGGAATGAAGAATAAAGAACAAATTTGTTATAGAGATGTTGAGTTTTAGGGAGGGTGTTGTGGAATGATCGCGAAAAACTCATCATCAACATTAGCAAGTAAGCATTTGACCTAACGGTAAAAACTGTCGCCGGCTGGTCGCACATTTGTCTCGAGAATAAGAAGCCGAATGTTCTGGATTATGTACATGCATACATTTCATATGAATTAGACGTAAACATAGAAGCATAAGGAGACATCCAGAACATTCGATATGCAATAGAAGTGGGTATATAAGCAAGCTGCAAATCGAGCCAGAGGTCAGTCTGTAAGTTCATTGTGTAAGATCAATATCAGTGTGTCGGCTCGGTCAGTTAAGTTCAAATCGTCGCGGCTCGTGAAGAAGTGTACTTGTTACTGAATATTTTTTGTTGTATTAAATAAACTTATTGCGTTGCACCTACATATACCGTGTTTCATTTAAGAAAACCTCAACAGAATCAAGTGAGGGAGAGAGAGAGATAGAGGTAAACAGAAAGGCAGAGACTGCTTCCGAAAGAAAGAGAGAATAGAGAACAGAGATAGAAAGATAGAGGGAGACAGACAGACACAGAGCGAGAGAGAGAGGCAGCAATTGAGGTTAATCCAAAGAGGAAGAGAGAGAAAGATAAAGACAGGTATTGAGGTAAAGAAAAGTAAAGATCGAAGGATACAGCAAAATAAAGAGAGAGAGATAGAGAGAGAGGAGGGGAAAGTTATTTTTAAAGACATGCAAAATACTTAGAGCGATAAAGATGAAGAGAAAGAAAAATATGATTATAGAAAGGTAGATAGAAAACAAGATATATAAATACATATATATATATTGAGAGTGTGAGTATAAGTTGAGAGATTGCATGTAAGGCGCAGTAAGGTAGAGAGAGATAGCAAGAGATAAGATATTCATGCATTGCCGTAACCACAAGCATTCCGAATGGGAAGCATTCCGAAATAGCTTTCGCTTAAAGGCACAAAAGGCGTGAAATTGGCAAACGAAACTCGGGATAAACAAGAGACACACAGAGAGAGAGAGAGAGAGAGTGAGAGAGGATAATGGCTTAACTGCTGGCAATTCAGATTGAATGCGTTTCAGCACAGAGCTCGCTTGCATGCAGCGAAAGAGTTGATGGAAAGAAGAGAAAAGAAAAGCAAATACTTTTCAGATAAACGAGAAAGAGTGGTGGGGGAGGGGGGGGTGGTAGGGGAGAGTAGCAGCGACTAACTGCAAGCAATCCAAATTGCATGCGTTACTAAACAGCGCTCGTCCCTCTCCTCTCTGCTCTCTCCCCATTCACTTGCTCTGCTCCATTCTCTCGCCTTGTTCATGTCCAGCGACGCATTCAACACATTCAGCAAATTCAATTAACCTGTTTGCAGGATGCCAGTGCCAGCGGGCGAGAGCGAGAGGCAGCGTGAGTTAGAGTGAGAGTGAGAGGGAGGTAATGGCGTCCAATTGTTGGGCAACTGGCAGCAGCTGAGCCAAACTAACTAAACTATGCAGTTAATCTAGAACGACAACGACAGCGACAACTGATGCCACTCGCTCTCTGCTCTGCCGCTGCCTGTGCATGATTATTCCGTGTTATTTTTAATAAACGTAAATTATTTACAGCTGAGCGCACAGCTGGCCCTCTCTGCGCTTCTCACTCTCACGCGCGCTCTCTCTCTCTCGCTCGTCTCCTCTCTTTGGCAATCTTTATTTAGACCCAGCTGACATTTGCATAAACTCATTTGAGCCAAGTCTCACATTTCGCCGTTCTCACACACACAGCGAGTGGACAATAAAAATATGTTTGCTTAATTTCATTAAATTTTAATTAAAACAACAGCATTTACTGTGGCGATCCACTGCTTGTTGTGGTTACTTTTTGAATGCTCGCTCAAGCGGACTCAAGCGGCTGTATTAGTTGCGTGCAAGCTACTTAAGAAATTATTTGTCACACGTAGACTTTTGATATATGTATGTATGTATGTGTGATATCTTATGTAGTGCTTGGCTTTAGGGGGCGTGCCTTAAGTCTTAGTGTTGGACTTGCTTAGAATTTCATACGGAGCACTGATTACTATAGCGACATCATATATGGAACCCATATCATATCGGCAAACATCAGATTTGATGCCGCGAGCGAGCATTGGGCAGTCAATCACGGCCAGCTGCAATGCTCTTAGCTGCTTTTGCGTTCAGTTTATTTGCACGTGAAACTTAAATAAACAAGCTGCTCATAATGGCCGGGTCGTCAGGCAGCACACACACATACACACACACACACACACACACACACACACAACTGCAGCTGGCAGCTGGCGAAGGACGTGCAGCTCCGCTTATTTAAGCCGGAAGCAATACAGTTGGCCCCTTCCTTCCCCCCCAGTTGCCCGAGCACAGAGTTTACCTGGTAGGCTAACTGTTCATGCGTGTGCGAGGCGTTTATCAGCACACGCACACGCACACGCACACACACACACAGCAGTTTTTCACGCATTCACAGAGTGCAAAAACCCTTCAATCAACTCTGACTCAGCCGCAGCATTTGACAATGAAAAAAGAAGTGAAAAAGAAAATTTCTGCTGCTGTAAATGTGCAATACAAAAGGGAAAACCATCGACAAACGGCATCATTTCCTTTGAGTTTTTATTTGAAATATTTGCAGGTCGACTCGGGCCGGGCGCGGCTCCACATGTTGCTCGCTCAACCACGCCTCCTCAGCCCCCTTCGCGCTCACTCCAGGCGCAATTTCGTGTCCCATTTTGTAATCGATTTTCGGCAACAGCGACAGCAGCATTAACTTTAAAGCATCTGCCACATGCCACATGCTGTGCTCCTTTGTGTGTCGCACTGGGAGTGTCTCTCTGTCTCTCTCTCTCTCTCTCTCTCTCTCTGTGTGCCCTTGTTGATGTGCCTGCTTATGACGCGCTCTGTCGCTTAATCCGCAAAGCGAATCTTCTCAATTGCTTGCCACTAATTGAACAATCGACTCAAGTGTTGAATGGGATCACTCGATATTTATTTTTATATTTTATTTAACAAATTTGAATGCATGCCTACATGACGTGTTTCATTGTCTGTAACGAAAAGCTTTGTAAACTGTTATATTGGGCTCCGGCTAGGACATCGAGTGCTATAGAATTAGGACTAAGCGTTAAGTAGAGGCGCCTCTCCAGCTCGACTCCTGCCTCACAGCAATGTCAGGCCAGATATTGATTGCTCTCAGCGCATGATCTTGGCACTCAATTCGAATTGGGCAATTTAACAAGCAGCAAACCTTTAATATTTCAATTAGTATTTATATTTATTATTATATGAAAATCTCTTTTGTAATTCACTAGGCAAAAAATGGTTTTCATGCAAAAACTTTTTCATTGGCAAGCTTATATCGTGCATCGACGGTTTATATATTTTTTACAGTGTTATTCATTGTTGCTTTTCCATTAACTATTCGCTATTCATTATTCACTTGCCATTTTTTTTATATCATTTATATAAACTGTGCTTCTGTTGCATATACTTTATGTGAGCATATTTTTCGCTTGTAATAGTTTTTTCTTTTACTTTTATAAGCTTTCAGCACAGAAGTTGTTTATTGAAATTGAGTAAGTTTTTTATTTCTTAACCCTCAATGATTTCTCTATTAGTAGCGTTTAATTTGTTCACTTAATATCATTCAAATTTGAATAGTTGTCACTCGGTCGAGTCCAAAGCGTATTATGTCTTAGCGGCGCACAAAAGTAGGCAATGCTTTTTTTACTACTTTTATATGCGGACTAAAATAAATTAAAATAAAATTGCACATATAATTGCAATAAAAAATGCGAGAGATTTTAATAGAAGATTAAATGTATTTTAAAAATATATAAATTTAATGCAGATGCATTGAAAATATATAAATTAAAGCCTGTTGCATTGCGATAGAACACGTTCATGCAGCATGTGAAACAAGAGTAAAACCAAAATTCGATTCATTAAATTTTGGTAGAATATTCAACAATTCAATATGCAGTTGAATAAGCATAAATCATTGTTATATTAAACATTTCATGATTATATGTTATAGCCAGCTCGAATAGATGAAGATTAATACAAATGCATTATGGAGCTCTAATGGATGATGTGCAGCTTGTTATAAATTGGCTTTCACTGGGCAAACGGCAAAGAGAGTTGAACTCTCTTATCTGCAATTTGCAGTTCCTCTAGATTTTCTAGTAATCTAGTAAATTTAAGCAGCTAACCTTAAATGTTACCTGTGGCGCTCTGCTGCTGCCACATGAAGTTCATAAATCAAACGGCTCTTGAGCTGCTGCCAGCAAGTGTGAGATTCACTTGAGCTCTCACTCCCTCTCTCTCGCTGGCTCACTTGTGTGTTTGAGCTGTCATAAAAGACAAAAGAGGAGCCACAAATATTTTCAAGCGATGCGCGTTGCCTGTGCATAAAACTTGTTGAATTATTTTGTGTGGCGAGTGGCTACAAAATTGAAGCAAGGCTACAAAATTTCTGCCAGCAGCAGCAGCAGCAGCAGCAGCCGAAAATGGAATTTTTATTATTATTGCAAATTAAAAAAGTTTACATTGGCTTAACTATGACAACGCCCAGCCAGGCCAACAACTATGTAAAAGCCAAGTTTGGAATGTGACAGGCAGCCAGGCAGCCAGGCAGCCAGGCAGGCAGGCACTCAGCTGAAATTATAGCAAAAAGTATTCCGAAGCGAGTGCCGCAGGCAACAAATGCCAGCTACAAACTACCAAAGCCCAAAGCCCAAAGCCCAATCCCAATGCCCAGAGCCTTAAATAGGCCGTAGGCTCACCTGCATTCACCGTCATTGCCGCGTTGTTTGCTTTCATTTTTACAACAAATTAAATAACATTTGCGCAGCTGTGCGACGAAGCATGATTATGCGACCTGCAAACATGCAGCTAACAAAATTAATGCATAATAATAGAAAGTGGGCGATGAATCGTAGAGACTGATCGACTTGCAGTTACCCTAACCGACTCGAAGACATGAGATGAGAAATGCTAGAAAATGGGAGATTGAAAATAGAAAACTGAAGCCGGAATATGGAAGATGGAAGATTGAGAATGAGAGATGGAAAATGGAGGGTGAGATACGAGATATGGGATATGGAAGGATGATGGGAAGGTAAAGGTAGCATAGACATAAGGGATGGGAGATAGGAGATAGGAGATAGGAAATGGGAGATACGAGATAGGAAATGGGAGATAGGAGATAGGAAATGGGAGATAGGAGGTAGGAAATGGGAGATAGGAGATAGGAGATAGGAGATAGGAGATAGGAGATAGGAGATAGGAGATAGGAGATAGGAGATAGGAGATAGGAGATAGGAGATAGGAGATAGGAGATAGGAGATAGGAGATAGGAGATAGGAGATAGGAGATAGGAGATAGGAGATAGGAGATAGGAGATAGGAGATAGGAGATAGGAGCTAGGAGATAGGAGATAGGAAATGTGAGATACGAGATAGGAGATATGAGATATGAGATATGAGATATGAGATATGAGATATGAGATATGAGATATGAGATATGAGATATGAGATATGAGATATAAGATATGAGATATAAAATATGAGATATGAGATAGGAAATAGGAGATTGGAAATGGGAGATACGAGATAGGACATAAAAGATAGGAAATGCGAGGTAGAAGATAGGAGATAAAATATATGAGGTAGATAGGAGACAAGAGAAAATTTAGGGGGGTATTAAGAGTATTATTATTTTGAAATAAAGCTGAAAATTCAAATTTGATAGAAATTAAAAGAAAAAATCCAAATATTCCCTTTTATCCTTTCAGCTCTCTTGAATCGAATTCACATTCGTAATGGGATTGGGTCATAAAATCCATTTAGTTGTTGAACCGTGAGGAGTCAGCGTTTTAATAGCCTCGCTGCTTAGCAGAGCTTAACTGTATATGAACTTAAAATTTCGATGGGGTCGGTCCACTAGGGAAACGCAGGTGATGCTGATATTGTTGTTGTTATAGTGCTGGCTCATTGAAACGAAAAAATTGACATGCTCAAAGGCTGTGACCAGGGCATATGGCAAATGCCATAACGGCGACTGTTAAGGAAGCGGAAAAGGAAAACGGGACAAAATGGCAAAATGAAATGCGAAAGCGAATGCGAATGCGAGTGCGAGTGCGGAGGCAATAAAGAGGAAGCTCACATTTTCCACTTGCTCAGCAGTAATTCAACAACAACGACAGAACAACAACAATCACAATAGAAGCATTGGCAATGGCAGGGCATTATTCATTTTGCCTGTCTAACATTTTGGCCTTATTGATGGAGTGAGTTGAGCAATTGATTAAAAAACGTTGTCCACCGCCTCTCTCTCTCTCTCTCTATGAATAACCGACGATGTTGAGTCCTATAGACAAATGAAGCACAATACGAAATACGAACACACACACACACACACACACACATGGAGACAAGGCTTGTGGCATGCTTTGATCTATGTAGTCGAAGCCATCAGCTAACAATTTGATGCTTTAATCCGGACCTGGCTGTCTGATCCAGCTTGCTTGGCCAGACAGAACCGAACCATGAGATTCATTGGGCTTGACGTCGATTTTTTAGTCATGAAAAATGCATAGGAACGGGTATATAGGCTTTGTTGAAGCGAACAGCAGCTTAGTCGATGTTATTCCTCTATCTCTCCATCTACCTTTTCGTTAGACTATCCATCGGCCAATCCAACTTTTTGGCATTTTATATGCATGAACGCTTCGTTCATGAAACCAACAAGATTTAGCGTTTCTCAAAGAGATTTAAAGTGCTGCAATAGCAAAAGACAATCGAGTGGGCTTCAAATCGCCGAATCGTGAAAATCGATCAAAATCGATATTAAAATTCAATTATCTGAGCATATTTCGCTCTAGAGCTAGCAGACTTGGTTTATGTAATCTCCTAAGATAAATAACAATATCTTCTAAAATACTTCTGCCATTTCGCTTAACTCTACATAAAATCATATGAAATATTTTCTTAAGATTGAGAGTTAAGGGTCACTAACTCATAAATTTCATTGTCTATATATATTTTATGCAATAAGTCTCACTGCAGATTAGCATTCTGGGCAGGGTATTTGATAGTCGTGCATTTGTTGCCCTCTTATTTGTTTTCTTCCCGTTTTGTTTCCTTAGCTGCCCCTCTCTGTGTTGTGTGGTGTCATCCTTGTGCCTCTCTCCTCTCTGGCGTCGTATTATGGAAATTCAAATCCGCAACGATTAGAGGCAACATGTGGAAGACTGAGTTTCGTCCTGCCATACATACACACACACATATCTCTCTCTTTTTCTCCCTGTGTGTTGCTCTCTTTCTATTTCTATTCCGCTTGCATTGGAATTAGAGCATTCAGCCTTGATATTCTGCTGCACAGCTGAGCTGAGCCAAGAGCTTTACCTACCTACCTACCTATAGATGCGACCTCTGCTATCGACTGGGCAAATGAGCAAATCAGCTTGTTGCTTCGCTTCAATAAATGAAAATGGAAGCTGTACAACTTTTCGTGGTAAGACTTTGTGCCACACTCTCTGTCTCAGTTTCTGTTTCTGTCTCTGTCTTCTTCTCTCTCACTCTTCCGTATGACACGCAGAGTCTGGCATTTGCTTATTAGAAGCCGTAGCATGACATTTAAATGGAATTGTATTTCAGCTCACCTTGGGCACACTCCCTTGTCCACTCCATCGAGCGGCAAGTGGCACTCTGCTCGAACCTCATTTGCTTTTGTGGTAGACCGACGGATGCGACGGATGCACAACATAATTAAATAGCAGGAAAACTAGTTTTCTCCATCAAACTCACTCAATAGACGCTGCACTTGACTTGTCATTGCCAAGCCAATAGCAAGCTGATTCGATTCTGTTAAGTTAATCAACTCACCATATTGCGATGCAAATGCTACCTGTTGAGCTCTCTCTTTCTCTCTCTCTCTCTCTGTGTAGGACTCTAATATCATTTTATTATTATTGATTTAGATTTCCACTTGTGTGACGTTGGCTGATTTGTTATTGCATCCTGAAGTCACTGCAAATGGATGCCTAAATAGGTTATATGAGGTTTGAGCTAAGGTATGTAGCAGGTGAAGCAGAGAAGAGAGAGAAGCAGGGAGAGAAGGAGATGCTGAGGGCGACTCCATAAGGTATAAAAAATATACTTTCAATCAACAGAAGAAGCTGAGTCAACGCAGATCACTCCGGCCTGATCACCTGCTCTACCACTTGAACATATCGATCTCGGGAACTATTAGAGCTAGACAAGTTTCAATTTGAAATACATATTCTTATATACTGTGCGTAGTGCAAATGAAATATCTTCTTTCGAAGTCTCGTCACATTCGTTTAATATCGATAAATATCGATCAATATTTCGAATTTGGCATGCATAGAGAGAGCCCAAGTACAATCGGTCAACTGTTTAAAGTGGGAACTCTACGAAGAGCAAGTGTTGCACATATTTATCCATAATACTATACTGGTCTATGTAAAACTGCAGTTATTCTCGGTCCAGGGTATTACCTAGTCAAGCATGCCCAACGGCAACACAGTTGAAGCAAGCAGCGCCAGTTCGAAGGCTGTGCGAGTGGGATTTGGATTGGCTTCGACTCGGTTATTGTCCTGGCTAATAGCACATTATTCGAAACGACTCGATTCGATTCGACTCGAGTCTATTAGGCTTTAGTCTGAGCTCCGTTAAGTGTTGATGCGTAACTTTTACTAATGCCTGCTCGAAACTTATGAACTTTGTTGATCTTATTCAGTGTCTGGTGGGGCAAACCCTATATGACAGATACATTAAGCGCAAATTGTAAAGGCTATTGGATGATTGGGTGGTTGGGTGGCTGGGTGGTTGGGTGACCCGTGGTCAGCTTTGTGGTTTGTGCGTTTTACAGCAAATCAATGATCCGCCCAGTGGGCTGTGAAATTTTATTAGCACAAAATGATTTCATGTGCCAAATATTTGGTTAAATTGGCACTGACTGTTCGTAATGCGGGGGCTGGTTAATGGCAGCGCGCTCTGAATTTTACGAGCATTAACGGGGCGGGGCATTGCGTATACGCAATGTGCGTTACAAATGCCAGACACGCGCCAGAGTTGAGCGTTTAAGTGCACTTTGCCTTTAATCTGCAAGCCGAATCAATGTGCTTATCGATGCTTGAGATAAAAATGAAAATAAAAACAAAGATGCGGATAACAACGATGATGATGATGATGATGATGATGATACAGATAATGATGATGTTGTTGTTTAACGCTGGGTCTGGTCTTCTTCTCGTTGCAGGCATTTGGTACAACAGTGAGCGAGACCACCGCGATTGGGTACGCGTTGCCGGGCGATAGTACCCATTGTACCCTGTCAAAGGGTTGAGACCATCATCACTGCGCAAATCGTCCTACTCCAACAGCAGCAGCAGCTGCAGCAGCATCAACAACAGCAGCAGCGCCTGTCCCCCGCCGCCGCCCACGCCGCATCAGATCCAAGCAAACGCCAGCACCAGTCAGCACCAACAGAGGCACCAACAACAGCAGCAGCAGCAGCAGCCGCAGCAACAGCAACAGCATCCACAATACAGACGCAACAGCAGCAGCTTAGCAGCAAAGCCGGCCATCAATTTGCTCAGCAATCGACAGCAGTTCAACTACTTCGAGTTCCCATCGCCGACTCGCAGCGCCAGCTCTTTGCTGGCCAATCGATACACCGCTGCAGTCTCCACACCAGCGCTCGACTGCAATCCCGGCACGAGCTGCAACAGCAACAGCAACAGCCACAGCCACAGCCACAGCCAAAGCAATTGCAACAACAACAACAACAACAAGAGCAACAGCAGCTACAGCTCTGCGGTTGCCCAAGCGGCTGCTTCGACTGCTTGTGCTCTACTTGCCACGTGCCACGTGGCCGGCAGTTCGTCCCCAGCCCCAGCTCCGGCACCTGCACCAGCCCCAACCCCAACCCCAACCCCAACCACCTGTCAGCCAGAAACCACAAACAGAGAGAGCATGGGTCGACGTGAGATTAAACGCTCCAATACCAGTGGCTCCACCTCCAGATCCTATGACAGCGGCAGCGGTAAGTACTTGTAATACCAACCGATAGTAACAATATCTAGTGCTCTAGTGTGCTCTTGGTGGGGAGTGCCTGACCAAGTGATGCTCTGCCTCTACTCTCTACTCTGCACTCTGAGTCTGAGTCTGCACTCTCAGCATATACGTAATTTATAGTAGTACAAATTTGATAGTAGTATAATCAATATGGAGTAGCCTTAGCAATATTGACTTGGCACTTGATGCAGATCCACTTCCTATATGCCCTGTGCACTGAGCCACGCCCCTTTTAAGCCACTTTCAAGAGGCTGCGCCTTGTCTCAGCAACATCCAGCATTCAGTTTAGGTCCATTCAGGAGTCGCTGACCAACTCTGTGCACCACAACGAACGCAACACACAAATCAATTAGGCCAGCGAGACAATGGCAGGCGAGTAGGCGTGGCATTATTAAAACCGCAACGTAATCGGCTTAGAGGGTCGCCGGAAGGTCTGTAAATACGATTGCGAGTGACACTAGGCTGACAAATTAAATCAGCTGAGATTTGTTGTCAAGCTGTCAGCCAGCTGTCAAGGGAATTGAATATGTGACGGCATTGAGGGTGGCCCAGGCGCAAGGAATGCCGATTGGCTGCAGATGAAATATATACATATATACTATATGTGTATACTTAATACTACTATTGTATATACACACTTTAAACAACAAACCAACTTGTTGACGGTGGTGAGCATTTATTAATTTGGGTTTAAAGTCTGCACAATATATACCTTAAACTATGTGTAAATATTATGTTATGCGAGTACGAGTATTCAATGTATAATTGTGTGTGTGTGTGTGTGTGTGTAAGCAACCGTTTGTTGTGCAGTGTAAGCAAAGCATTGGACTAGATTTCTGTTGTTCCATAGTATGCATTAAAATAGTAGTCAAGGTCTAGGGAAACAAAAGCGAGGCATATATAGCACATATTGAATCGATATAGATGAGATGGAGATGTAGATGGAGTTACGAATACTCCGATAATAGGCATGTTGAAGCACTGCATTCAACTCATAGGCAGGAATACCCAAGTCTTATCAAGTCTTATCAGCGCAACTGATAAAAGACTAAGAGCAAGTGGAGAGTATTTGAGCGAGGTGTTGCTGGCAGCCCCGGCGGTGAAAGCAATCGTAAAGCGGACCCAGCGATTCCAGGCTGCAGCACAGCTGCGAGGCGCGATGACAGGCCGTGCCTGATGCATGGCTGGACTCCTGCGGGAATAGCACGGCATCTGCAAAATGCGCAAAAAAATAACAAACCAAATCGATTTAGTTGGCAAGGCCCGTCGGACACACTCAGCTCACCTTGTCGAAACATGGGACGTGGCTGTGGCTGTGGCTGTGGCAGTGTCTGGGGCCTTGGCTGGAGCGTTGGCCAAGGGGGCGACTGGAAGGAGGGCGCGCGGATGCCTGCAAGTGGAAGAAATGGAAGTGTGAGCGCATGCATGCGGGTGATTAGCCAACCAATAAGAACTTAATGCATTTACACTCCACCAAGCACTGGGTGCAGCGCCCCAGTGTCTCCCCAGAGCCCCAACACTGTGCAGTTAGTAACTGTGGCAACAAAAGCGATTGTTGCCACGGTTGCATGCAACACATTTGCGGCAGATGTGGGTTAGATAATGCCTCACTGCAGCTAGAGCAGTGCAACTTTGTATTGAATGAGACGTTGCAGTAGCAGACAGCACATGGTTATAGTAGATACATTAAGAATAAAGAAGAAGAAAATAGCAGGAAAAATAAATAGTATAGAAAAGAGCTGTAGAACCATACCAAAATAAATACAAATATTGCAATCGGCTAGCACCGACTTATCATACCCGTTCATATGATATAATATAAAAGAAAATCATTTAATTTATGGTACTATTATCATAGATTGATTGATTTTTTTTATTGACCAACTCCCAGTGGGCGTGTCAGTCGATAGGAAAAGTTAGCACTAACTCGTTAAATGAGAAATTTTGAGAAATTGTGTGAGAGATGGATGGAGAAAGAGGGAGAAATAAAGGAAACAAGCGTTGTTGTACTATATTATCCTTGCCTTCATATACATACATATATACTAAGTATACCCGACTTTCCATATCTGCCCAGGAGAGCATAAGAGAATAGGATATATGTATAGTCTCTAGTCTGCTTTCATATAGACAGAAGTGTAGATGACTGATATACGGATGTATGAATCGATCGGTAGATCGATAGACAGCTTGACGGATAGAGTTACGAATAGGATAAGCGGAATGCTGGTCAGACAGATAGACGGAAGAACGACTTACAGTCTTACGGACAGATAGAGGCAGTGAGGGAGTGCTTTCAAGTGTTGAGCGTGTATATTATATAAGCATGCATGATCAAAATTGGTGAATTTAGTCAAAGATCGCATAGCATTGAGTGTTGATCAACATAATTCTTTATTTTCAATATAAAATGAATGCTTAAAATAAATTAAATTGTTTTCCTGTATAGCTATAAATATTTGAAATACTTTCCGGCAGTCGAGCGACTCTCGCTGTTTGCCGCGCTCTACATCGACACATCGATACATCGATCAATCGATCAATCGACCCAGCGATTGATCAATCACGCTAATCTGGCTATCGCGCTGCTGCGAATGCTTTCGGCACATGGATTCACGCCCCAGAAGGCGCCATGGCAGCCGAACTCCTCAAAGCAATTGTAACGGATCTTGGTGCTGCCCTGCGAGCAGCAATTCACAATGGCCCACACGCACTTGGACACCTTGGCTGTGGTGGGTCGCGGTGGTGCGCTGGTCACGGCTGACTGCGGGCGGCGCGTGGTTGGGCGTGACCAAGGTGGCGGTTGCGTTGTTGGTATCCGTGCTGCGGCGTAGTAACAAGAGGGTGAATGAAAGTCAGACAGAGAAGAAGAAGAAGAAGAAGAAGGAGTGGAAGAAGAGGCGATGTTTGTTAGTCAAGTTTCATATGACAGAGCACAAATAATTAAAAGCGTATGATAGAGGGTCTTAACTAGATATCCGCGTGACATATTTAACCAAGTTGTCAGACGAAACGAAGCTCATTGTTAGCCAAGTTAATGCACGACAAAAGCGAGCTCAGCTCTTTATCTAATTGACTCGATTGGGCTTACCTGGTCGGCGAGCTTCACTTGGACTCCAAATTGGTGGCTGCTCCGCCTCTGCGAGTTGCAACAAAATTTATAAGTTTGCCAACTTGATGAGTGTCCAAGACCTAGACTTACCTTCCACGGGCCAGTAGTTGTTATTGGTGTTACTCGGCGGGGGCTGGTCGAACACCGAGAAGTCTGCATCAGCCGGATTGGAGTTATGGAAGAGGCTGTTCTCATCGTCGGTATCCAAACGGGTGCCGATACTTTCGGGTACCTTGGGCGGCGCCTCAGTCCGCCAGAAGGGAAGTTTGCCCTGGTACTTGGGCGGTTTGCCAATCACTGGAAAGCTAAATATTATATGCAAGTATTATCAATATCTGCTCCAGCTTCTTCAGAACCTACCGCTGATAGTATTGCGCTGGCCGAATGGGCAGATAGTGGAGAGCTGGCACTGAGCGATAGTAGACTGGCTCTGGCGGTGCCGCGTAGAGGTCGTTTCTATACAGTTGGCGCACATTCGCATTGTAGGCGTGGCGCCGATGGCGACTGTGATACTTCTTGGGATACTTGTGCAGCGATGGCTGCTTCGTCGGCTCCTCCAGCTTGCTCTTGTCATCATCGTCGCTCAGTACCAGCGGCGTCTCGGGCAGCACATCGAACAGAATCTTCTCCTCCTCCACCAGCGCTGACTGCGCTGTGGCTCGACTATGATGATGCCGTGTGCGCTTGTACAGCTTGGGGTAGATGGACTTGGTCTCATTTTTGGTCGGATCTGAAATAGTTGTGGAAATTGGGCAACTTTAGTTATCAGCATGGCCATTTGACACAACAAAAAGTCGAATCGAATCGAAGCAGTCTAGAGAGGCTCTGCAATGAGTGATGCCACGATTAATCCTGTGTGAGTCCTGACACACTGTAAATCAATTCTCGTTTCAACTTCGAGCCAAACTCATTTAAATTGCTGGCAAAGTTTAGTCTCTCTCTCTCTCTCTTTCAGTTTTCAGTGTTTACCATAATCCTCGTTGACAAAGTCCTCCTTGTACATGATCACCGGATGATCCTCGTGGCTAATGCCATCCACGACCTGCACATGATGAATCTGCGTAAGAAGTAATACAAAAGTTAACCAGAGTCGAAGCACAGCCTCAGCCTCAGTCTCAGCTCGTCATAGTACCTCAATGTTGTCAACACCAGGAGGCAAGGTGGAGCTGTCGCCCTCGTGCTCGGTCGAGGGGCGACTCGCCGTGTGATCCACGCAGAGCAGGAGGAGCGTCAGCAGCAGCACCGAGAGTGCATGGCAGAGTTTGGTCTGCGTCCTTCGGTTCATATCCTCAGCTAGTCGAGTCGGTCTGCAATGGCGAAAGAGGGGTGAGCAAGAAAATTCATCATCATTCGTCAAGTTTTATTGGCCCCAACTCAATCTCAATTAGTTGAGCCCCGAAACTTTTGCCAGCTGCAAATTTTATTGTGGTTCTGTTTTCGGCTTTTCGCCAGACTTTGCAGCTTGTTTTAAATTAGACATCAAGTTTAGCATAATAATTTTTCTCTTGCCCTTTTTTTTTTCGTCTTGTGGCTAACTTTTGTATTACTTTTGCTCCGACATCTGTTCTCCTCTGCCCCCTGCCCACTCCTCTAGCCAACAAAGCCTTCGAATTATTGCGGCGCCCTTTGCCACTAACCAGCATAACCAAAGTGGTCAGACTTGTTTAGACTTTGAAGTGCAGCTCACAAAACTGTGCTTGTTTCTAAAGTCGAAACACACACTCACGCACACACACACACACACACACACACACACATACATGCACCTTGACTAGGTCTCAAAACTTATTTACATAAGCTGAGCATTGTTTACTCAAATTATAAACATTACTTGGTTGATACAGCCAGACAAATGTTTGCAAATTTAAATGAATTCTTTTTGATATATATATTTTTTTGAAATATATTTTATTTATTTATTAATTTATTTTTTGCTAAGGCTCTTTTAATATACTGTTCTCACTCTTCATTTAAAAGCGGAGAACAAAATTTTAAATATTTAAATAATTTTCCATAGATTATTTTATTGAATTTTCAACTCATTTTAAAATGTTCAATTGAAGTTTAAAAAAATAATAATAAATTTAAAAAAATGTATATATATTTACTTAAAATTATTATTTTTAAACTTTTATTTTTTAAATTTTGTTGAAGTGAAATACATTTTATTTTAACTTTAATATTTTTTGTAGTAGCTTGAAAAAAGTTTTATTTTTTTCTTTATCAAAAGTAGTTTGTTATCTTGAAATATTTATTTTTATCAATTAATTTAAAAGTGCAAAATGCGTCAAAACTCATTTTCTCTTTTATATTTTATTAGATATTTTTTAATCTTTCCATTTCGAGGTCATTTCCTTTCTAATTCTAACACAATTTTATATTTTAATACACATATTTAAAATATTTTTATATATTTAATTTTTCTATTAAATGTTTTAAAATGCCTTTTTTGCGTTTAAAGTTAAACTCACATGAATTTTAGCAACAATTTTAGATTATTTTATTCATTAAGCTTAACGATTCTATTTCTTGAAGCTTTTCCTTAACTATATATCGTTTATTGTGTGCCTTGAATACTTTGTTCGTCTCGCATCGATGGCTAAGTGAATACTGAGTCGCAGATGGTTAAGAATACTTGAATTTATTGAAATAGCGGCCAGCACTTGAATACGAGTATATATAGTATATAGTATATATATAGTATGACTGACGTATGCCCTGTTTTTTTGTGCTCGTGAGCAATTGCCTTTCAATCGTTACGTTTCTTTCGAGAGAATCTTTCTCTCGGTCGAGATAAAGAACAAACATTTTTGTCAAATGAGCATAACAGTTTTTGATGATAAGCGCAACTTTTATCGATCGACAGGCATTCCCGATACGAGCATGAATCAGTTTATATATACTCTCAGAGCAGATTGCATAAATTGTTGACGTCATTGAGTCGATTACTCAGGGCATTGTACATAGAGTAGGGTTAAGTGAAACAATATTTGAAGAGTTTATTATTATTTGTCATTTTATTGTTTTCAAAGTAAATTTCTAGAGCTTGAGTCGCATTGCCTTAGATATTTGTTATCAGCTCTCTAAAAATAGATCAGCTAAATGATTGGGCTTCAGTTAACGGAGTCTTTAAATACTTTTTTATTTGTATTTTTATTCGGTTTCCCTATTGGCATTAGGTTAATTCAATTTTCGCCACCAAAGACAGGGAATTATATTTATGGCTTTGGTAATAGGAGATCGCAGCTTGGCAAAAGGACAACGGCGAAAGGACGACAACCAATTAGCGCAAATAAAGCATTCAATTTCAGGGCGTGAATCTCCTTCGGCGTAACCAGAACCCAGCACAACAATGCGAAGCTCAAACACTGAGTGAAACGGCGCGAACTGGGGTAGATAACCCAAGATGAATTCGAGTGCCTCGTATTTGCTTATACCTAATGAGAATCTTTTATTAACAATCAGCAATGCGAGAAAAAAGGCACGAGCAGCCATAAAAGTGAGCATGCTGTGTGCATATGCTATAGCAACCCCAAGAACCCTCTGGTTCCCTCCTCAGCAGAGTTTTTGTCGAATCATCGGAAACAGAAATCGATTTCTGACTTGCCCTTCTTTTGTTACTCTTTCTAGATTGGAGTCAGTGAAGAGAGAACTGATAAAATTTACAGTAAGAGGATAGGTATGCTTAAAAACAACAAATGTATCGATAATTATCGATTTGATCGGTATTGCTGAAAGGTACTTGATATACACGTTCTTCAAACTTTTATACTCTTAGTCGTATACTGCGTTTTAAGGCACTATGGTACTCTTATACATCATAAGATAAACTGTTGGAAGCAAACAGGACATGATTCCCATATACCCTCCTTTACGCATTTAAAGTAGATACTCGAGATAAACAATATGAAAGAGATTGAAAGAGAGAGAGAGAGAGAGAGAGAGAGATTGACTCAAATTTGCCGATAAAGAAAAAATAAATAAATATGCAAACGGTAAATTGTGTAAAGTGTGAGTAAAATATGCAATGCTAAAACTTCATCATTGACTTCATCATTGGCATGTTTTTCTGATGGCATTTTAAATTTTAATTAAATGCAATAAAATATTAAATATCAAATTATTTACACGTTATGAAAATCAATCACAATTCATAGAAAAAATTGCGATTTCAAACGAAATCAATTTCGAAAATAAATTTCAATTTCCATTTCCAATATGCTCGGCCACAAAATCGCCCACAAATATGTAGATGTATAAGTTGATACATATATGTATATACTACAATTTTAGGATTTGTGGTTTGCGTGTGTGTGTGTGTGTGTGTGTGTAAATAACGCATAGGCATTTTAATATGTATGAGTAAATGGGCACAAACTGATGTGGCTTGAAGCAACGGCTGCATATCAAGTCCAAAAATAATAAAAAAGCAAACATCAAAGTTACGCAAAGGCGATAAATGCAAGATAAATAATAAACAACATAAATAGAATTTATACAATTATACAAGGCCTAACAGAAAATTATAAATTTCCATTGCAATAAAAATTTCAAATGGAAATGGGACTAAAATAGTCGAGCATAAGTGTTTAGAAAAGTTGAACAAAGCCTGAGCAATTCACTTATATAATACACCCATACCTATACCTATATCTATCTGTAACCCTGACATTCCCAGCTGTGTTCGGTAGACACGTCTCTAGTCTCGCGTAAAGCCATTAACAATAGCATTTATGCTGCATAATTATTCTCGACTTCCCTCTAAAACCTCTATCAGATGAGGTAATGTGAGTATATGTATTTATATTCATCTCTACTCCCACCCAACTTATATACTCTCCTTGACACTGCGAGCGAGTATGCATAAAACATTCATGTTTTTCCATTTAAATTCCCATTTTTACAGCTGACTATGCACAGAAACAAAAAGTATTTATTATTCTTAATCATTTAGTAAGTTGTGGCTGATTTTTAGGACCGTTATAATAGCAATTAGCCAACTATAATATGTACCTAATCAATAGAGCAACTAATTAGTTGAGCAACCATTTATTTATGCCTTTGCCAGACAAAATTCGATTCGTTTAGATTCGATTCGATGCGATTAAAGCAAGGACTTTTAATATTATGACCCAGAAATCAAATTATTAATAGAATATGGCATACATTTAGCACTCGGGCAATTGTTTACCGAGTGGCACTGGCACTGGCACTGGATGTGGAAGCACTCAATCGGATAGAGAGAGAGCTAATGCCTGGCCAGCCATGGCGACCCAGTGAAGAAGATGAAAATCTTGATTTTATTTCCTATTACAACCAAATAAGAGACACCTGTCAGAGAGGGACAGAGAGGGAGAGAGGGAGAGGGAATAAGAGAGAGAAAGAAAGAAATAAAGAGGGAGTGACAGAAAGAGAGAGAGAGAGAGAGTGAGGTGCAGACAATGGGCAGCTCGACTAAAGCAACAACTGAGACGCCTCAGAGTTAAAGTGAACTAGTAGGGAGTGAACGACTAGCAGTTACCCATCAACTGAGACAGATATACAGAGAGAGAGAGAGAGAGAGAGAGAACGAGAGAGAGAGAGAACGAGAGAGAGAGAGAGCGAGAGTCAGATGCAGGCAATGGACTGCGGAGATATCTCCAGAGAGCGAGCTAGTAGGAAGTGAACGACAATCAGTTATCCATTACCTGAGAGAGGGAAAGAGAGACAGAGAAAGAGAGAGACTAGCAGTACAAGTTCTCAGATCCCTGCTATATAGAAGGAGTTATCTCATTTCACAAATGTAGGGAATCTACCTATGTACGTATATTTCGAGCACATGCTTGTATGCAGATATATCCCTCCTGTTTAACATACAAAATGGTCGCTTAGGGCCGAGTCAGTCAGGCGTGTGCTACGAGCCAGCCTGGCCAAGGTGCATGGCGTGGGGCGCGGGGCGAGTACTCCAACGGGCTGTGAGCTGGCCAGCGTTGGCTATGCAATGCTCGGCCCTAGATTTACAGTATTTGCCAGTCAAGCGGCCCTCAGGTGAGACGCTTGGCCAGCTCGCAATTCAGTTTTAGTTTTCATAATAATCTAAAATATCTGAGAGCATTGCGCAAATGCCACACGGAAGAACGATTAATTGGCATATGAACACCGATTAGACAATGAAAGCACATCAATGTCAGCTCTAGACACATAGGAAAACTAATTAAAAGCTAAACTAAAGCCCCCCAGCTCACAGCTCACACAACTATGCAGCGAGGTAAGACGTGAATTCCTTATTTCATATTTTTCAATCTTACAAAATGCTAAATATTCAAATCTTGACGAGCAGAGCTCGTCTGCTCACGAAATGAAAATGAGCATATTCGCTCGGATTGTTTGCTGTTCGAGTTGAAATTCGGTTGGTTGAATTTTGCAATATAGAAATAAATTATATTAGATTTACAAATCATCATCATCCCGTTCTGTGTGTGATGCAGCATTAAGACTAATCAACAGTTCTAGTCATAGCCAGCTGTTCTATGCCATGAACGTGTATTAGTCAGTCGGTATTGCTCGACTGCAATGCTGTTACGTGTTTTGTCAGTGTCAGGCGTGACATGAATTTGAAGCCCGTTGCCATATTAAGTGGCTTACAATGCGAGGCCACACAAAAAGGAAGCAGCAACAGCAGGAACGGCAGCAGGAGCAGCAGGAGCAGCAACAGCTGAATGTATGCGCCGTCCTTGTGTTTGCCTCAATTCTATTCATGTGTCAAAGTGTCGTCCCGTCATATGCGCTTACGTACATGGAAACGGATGCCGCTGCTGTTGCTGTTGCTGTTGCTGCCATGTAAGGGGATCAACAAAATGCAAATTCAAACACAAATGCAAATGCCATTTGAATGTCCTTTGGACAGCTAATCGGCTTTTTGTGCAAATCTGTGCGAACGCAGCGCTCGTAATTAGTGAAAGTTATGCTGATGCCCAATCGATGACCGATTCAGAGCTGGGCTCTGTTTCATTCTGGCCATGATTGCGTGTGTTTTTGCGCCTTTGCAATTGTTAATTAGTTTGTCTCGTCCAATTGTGCGTATACGTTATGTGCACGTTGGAGTCATGCCAGATGCTGTCCATTTCTATCGATTCGAAATTCCTATCGAATTATGTAGGCAATTATTAATTAGCGAACGAGTATGGATATGGCCACATTCAAGAGCAATGCACAGTACCTGAGTTAAATTAGAGGTCTAATGGTGCGTATACGTAACATGAGCACTGCTATTCATTTGAAGTGAGTTCAAAGCGTATGTGCAATGGGAGAGCACTTCAGAGACTTCTTTGAGGCACTGCGGTCTAATTGAGGCATGTTTCTGTTTCATCAGCATTCCTAATTACACTCGAACGTTTCTGGGTGCGTATACGTGATGGGAAAGAGAAGATTAATGCAATGACTAATGCAATGGGCTTTTGTAGTGCAATGCCAAGTGTTTTGTGCTGGCGATTTCTGAAGAAAAAGTGACGAATGCATTTTCGTTTGCCAGAATGGCTTATGAAATGGAGTCGCTCAACGGTGCGTATACGTAATGAGATCCACTGGCACAACGCCTGCTGCGCTGTCAATGCTATGATATATTTATATTTTTGTCGTTTTACATTTAAAATCTTTTAAGAATGTCTAGAGAGAAAAACCATCTGACTGCGTATGCTTTCATAGTGCTTGCGCATCTTTAAAACAGATACAGACGTACATATATATAAAGCCCAGAAGTGATGCTGCTTAGTATCAAAATCATAAGCCAATCACTAAGAGAAAACGTAAGTGTACTCTCGTCGAGCATTACCGAGGGAACTCCAAGCTAAAGGCGTTCACTTCTTGGCTGAACTTGACTTCCCCATTTTATGACTCTCTCTGGATAAAGTTAAGTGTAGTACTATAACAGTTTCTGATTTTCAGAGAAATGAAACAGTTTTCATTGCATTAACATTAACTTGATCTGCGCGTGCTATTTGAGGATGTACACATGATTCAAAACTCGAGATTTTGTTGATCAAGTTTTAAGTTATTCTCAAATACCTTGAAGACTTCATACTGTTTTATGCTTATATACGAGATATTTTTCTGGTATAAGCATAAGCTTTTATACCTATAAGCTGATACAACTTGTATATAGCGTAGCGCTCTAGCAGCTTGTTGGCCTGCAGATCTCATGCATAAGGTATAAGGATAAATACTCCAATCCGTTATACTCTTATACTCGTATATTTTCAACTTCTTAGACTCTTCTAGTCGATTACTTTTAAGCTCTCATACTCATGTGCTCCAATGCTCTTAGGTCAGATCAGTGATTTGAAGCAAACTCATATTTGATGTGATCATGCTATAATCATCATCATCATCGATGAGTTCATCCGGACTGAGACAGAGTAAACGACCTGGCTGAATCATCTCGATGGTTGGCCTGGAATGGAATGGGCCACACCTCTTGCTGCCGTCTATTGTGTGCACTTGAACAAAACTAATATGCCCTGCATTGCAGTTTTCAATGAGCTCTGTTAGAGTATTTGTGCCTCGCCTCGGCTATGCCCTTTGTCTTTTCATTTATGCACGCTGTTTTGTTTTGCCTTCTTCTTCATCATCTTCTTCATCATCGTCTTCTGTTATTTGTGCTTGTGCTCTTGTTGCTTGTGTTTTCTCTGATTTAGCTGGGAGGCTGAACCGCAGGCCAAACACTGGCAACTTTTCTTATTATTGTTCAAAAGTGATTTTTATGTGCCGCATGCACACAGAGCGAGAGAGAGAGAGAGCGAGAAAGAGAGGGAGAGGGTATTACACACACATTGATAGAGGGAAACGGAAAAACTTTACTTTGTGCTCGTAAAATGGGCCAAAAAGTAAAACAATACAAAACCAAATGTGAATTCAGCTCGCTGCGGCTTATGGCTTGCAAATGTATTCGCTGCTCTGTGCTCGGCTCTCGGTTCTCTGTCTGCCTGTGAATGCTGAAGAGCTGAATAATGAATCTGCTGCAACGTTGCGAATTAATCTGCACATGCATCGCCCGAGCTCTAGATAGCGCAGCACTTTTTTGTCTATCTGGTATCTATATTTAGAAAAAGTGTTCTTCATTTTTGTGCTTTTGATAATTATTGTAATCATGGCAGCAGGAAGCACAGCATCCTGCCACGGACAGCTGACGTGACGTCGCCATGAGAGAGCAACAGAAAAAACAAACGGCAACAAATGCAACAACAACTGAAGCATCTGCTGCTCTTTCAACTGTTGCTGCTGCTGCTGCTGCTGCTGCTGCTGCTGTTACAAGTGTCTCAAAGTTGCTGCGCTGCTTCAGAAGGGCGGAAAACCACTTCTGCAGTTCTAATTGCCAAAGTTGTACGCTCTGAAGGTCAAAAGACAGCGTCGAGTTTACATTTTATGCGCCCAAACACTTTAAATTACATTCAAATATATGCGAAAGCCTGAAAGTTTCATTAAAAACTACCTTATAAAGTTTATAGTTCCAATAGAACTTAATATATGCTTTTCAATCAATCCATAGATCGAGCCTCAAAATTTCTGCTTGGAATTGTAGATGGGGATAAGGTGATCAGAGCTGATCTTTGCTGACTGATCTGATGTTGATTTCATGTCTTATTGATATCGCAGAATAACTGATGTAGGACCGACTGCTGATATGCATGCCTTTAAGTCTTTCGAATCAAATCCATATAGAAGAAACCCTATGTTGAGTAGTAATTGAAAGAGTTTGCTAGTCAAAAGATACATCAAATTAGCAATGCTGTACGAAACATCGAATTTCCATGAAATCGCATGCATAAATTAGATGGAGAGAAGAGAAGGGGGGAAAACTTTAAAGCAGTTCCGAATGATTTCATGCAGAGTGAGAGTGGAGCAGCCAAGAGGACGGCACACTTGACAACACTAATGCACTCTCTTCACTCGTTTCCCTCAGCGAACTACGGAGTGCTTCGACAGAGTCGAGCTCAGGCTGTGGCTGTGGCTGGTGCTTGAGGTCGCTTTGAAGTGGCCACGTGGCGCCACAAAATATTTATTAGTTTGCATAGCTTACAGTTGAGATTAGGCAAGGCATCTGTCCGGTTGGCAGGGCTCGCTCCAAGCCAAAGATTTTTATTTGTATGTATTGTATATGGGACACGCCCAATTGGCCTAATAGCCGTGTGTGTGTGTGTGTGAAAGTCGTGTTGAGCCAACAGCTGTTTATTTACTGCCCAGCTGAGCGCTACTGCTCCTGCTCCTGCTCAGGGACATGGCTGTGACTGTGCTCTTTGCTGCTGCCCGTAGAATAACCTGGCTCTGGACTTGCCCCGACTCCTGCTCGTGCCTATACGCCTTCCTCCGGCCATGTCCCAGCCCCCGTTCCTGTCCCTGTCCCTGTCTCTGTCTTCGTCCTGCCGCGAACAGAGCAGCTTTTTGTGCTCTAATGCTCATTTTGGTGCTGCTGGCTTGTTGCTGAGCAGCTTAACGGCCATCAAATGGCAATTTTCATTTTGCGTTGCTTTGCATTCGAGGTCGCTCGACCAATGCACGAAAGACGCGCCAAATTAATGCCAAGTTTTGTCCTCTGACTGCGGCTGGAGCTGCTGACAGCTCTCACAACTCATCCCCGCCACACCTCAACTCAATTCCCATCTCACTCACTCTCTCTCTCTCTCTCTGTCTCTCTCTCTCTCTTTGTTGAACGAGCGCCGCCAAACGCGCGACGCACAATTGACAGCTAAATTGTCTGTCAATTTGTCTCGCTAGCTGAATGCGTTCGCTTCTGTTGACATATGACTATACTATATATATATGTATATGTATCTGTATATGTATATATATTTGCTAGTGTATTTGTGGGTGTATGTCTGTGTGTATGGATGTCTGTCCTGCTTGTTCGGTTTGCGTAAGTTGACAGCTGGTTGATGTTATTATACCTGTTCCTCGAGTGAAAGCAGAGCATATTGGTTTCGTTTTGCACAGCGTTTTCTAAGCTACTTGTAAGACTTTTACTGAAATATTGATATAAAATATATACGAGCTATAATAAATATCGATATTTATAGCAGTGTCAGACTCAGTGTTGTATAATTTGCTTTAGTGTTCTGTGTGCTGAACACTAAAACTAAAACTTGACTCTGATTCTATACAGACTCCTATATATGTATATTATGACCTTTACCAACTGTTCTAATGGCTAACTCAAGTAGTTAAGGCGCTATTGAACTGAGAGATTTTAATATATATATACATATATGTATTTAAATATATATATATATCTCTTAATTATATAATAATCAGCCAGTAAATCAGTTTCATACAGCTAAGATTATTTTTGAGATATGGCCTTAAGAACCAGAAATGGGTTTCAGCTTAGCTGCTCTGTTGACATATGACTATACTATATATATGTATATCAAGTTGCTCTAGAACCCATACATAATCTATACCTGCTATATAATCTATATATTGCTTATAATGTATACAGCGTACATATATCATATCTATAGTCTATATAATACATTTTATATTTACATACATACATATGTATATGCTATATAGTTTACATAATCTATTGACTCTAGCTATTCCCAAGCTTAGCTGAGCGAGCATTCAATAGTCTATCAAGTCCATACTGCAGCACTCTAACTCGTTGTGGGTTGGGGCGCCTCTACATGTTATTAGCAGAAGAATTTCAGTTTGGCATTTGGTAATTATTGTCTGTCTATCGATGTGGCCATCGACAGAGCATCCAATTGTCTCTTCGGCTGCTGCTGCTCTCGCTCCAATGGGGCAAGGGTTGAGCTGAGCAGCAGTGGCAGCAGACTGGGAGGCCACTGTAGGGGGACGCCACTGTAGCTGCTGCCTGTCGTTTGCCTCAACAAGTGCCTGTGGGTGCTGTTTGGCCTATGTTTGCGTACAGGGCGTGGCAGTTTTTCTCACACGCATCTATTTCAGGGTCGTGACAACTGCTCTACACACACACACACTTACACACACACATACGCGTGAGCTGATGTGTGTTTATGTTGAGCCCATTTTGAATGCGTTGGCTTAAATAATGCAAACTACATGGCGAACAGAGCAGCAAATGTGACTTAAAGTTTTAATGAAAATCCCAATGCCAAAGCGCACACATATAAATATATATATCTATATACATATATATGCATAAATATACATATACATATACATATACATATATATATGTATATACATTTGTACTTAGCTCCCCTTGAGGGCCATACCAAAAAAGGTACTTCAAACATCAAATATTAAGCGACGCTAAAGCATTGGCCCGCAGAGCATATTAAATTTTCAAATGCTCGCACTTCCACTGAACCTAATGTCTGCATAGCGAATAACGAATGCTGCGCGCCGAATTACCCAAAATTGATCCAATTTGCCAGCAGCAATTGAATTTAACAATATGCGGCATTACGCATTACGCATACGCCCCATCGCGCCGCCGACTGGAGCCGGAGATGAGTGCGGATTACCAGAGATTTGAGAGTTGCTTTCATCATTATCTCTGCCAGACTCTGGATTTCGTATCTATTTGATCTATTCAGGAGGCATCGAGCTGCGAGAACTCGTTGATGTTCTGGCATAACTAGTTCTTTTAGAGCTCGAACTAGTTCTTTTGGAACTTGTTATTCCACTTCGTTAAGTCATAAGCGTTATCTAATAAACTCAAGCAAGTTAGACTTGATAATACTCTGACGTGTGTGCCTATACATATTGTATTATTGTTGCACTTACAACTCATACTCACACACACACACACACACTCACACACTCACATGTATGGGCACACGTGCCTCACTACCTTATTAAAACTCAAAGTGTGATCTTGACTTGAAATACAATGAACATGATTTGTTCCTAGTTTCGCGGAATGATGAGTAGATGTATTCCATTACGGAAATTTGCGTTTCCCAAGTGATGCTACGACAAGTCAAAGCATCGATATTTATCGATAGAAAAGTACAGCCTCTACTTTCCCTCTCTATCAAAACTCATTGATGAGAACATTCATCAGACATAGATCAGCATATATTTCTATACCTATACACATACATACATATACATATGTATAGTCTCACAGTGAATATGCCCAGAAATGCGCTCAGTGTATAAATATACTAATTAGATAAATGCCATTCCCTTTTACACACACAAAGTAAATATTTATGCAGCTTTGGAATTGTTTTCTTCTGTTTCTGCTTCCGCGCTCTATTTGCGGCTTATTTGATTAGCTGTTGGGCCTTTCACATGACTTATCCGCTTCCCAGCGATGGCTGTCATCGATTTTACACGGACTCCCACGAGTGGCCGGGCATAAATCATCAATCCATAATTCTGTTTGTGGGTCACGAATGCAGTTTGCATTCTGTCATCGTGGCGACGATTTAGCGCGCGACACGAATTCAATAAATCAAACGCGTGCCACAACTGCGTGTTGCCCGCCAATGATTGACACGCCTTTCTGACGGCGCGCCAGCCTTTGGTGGGAGGGGGGCGTGGCCTTGTCGTATGCCCAGTCTGGTCAATTAGCAAAACTATGCTCTTTGGCGGTAACTAATTAAAACGCGCTGAGCAAACACTATCCCCGCTGTCCTGAACCCGCCCCCCCCTCCCACACTCCCCTCTATCAGACAGGGCAACTTGGGGCACGTGCGACTAGGATTTGTGAGGCGTTCTATGCTTATTTAGTTTGCTGATTAATGACAGCTGACACAGGTATAAAAAGCATGACAGAAAGTGAGTAAGAGTGAGAGAGGAGAGAGGAGAGGGAGACAAATAGAGAGATGTATCACGCATAGTGAAGCGTGCCTAGACAACATATTGCGCATACGCCCAGTGGGCGGATAAATAAGATAAATGGCTAAAACGTTTGTAGCTGATGTCCAATTCGGTTTGACAATAAAGAAAGGAGTTTGTTTAGCCAGTCATTTAACTTGCTGCTGGCATTGGGGAGAAAGTATATTCAACGGTTAGCTCTTGTTGACTTCAATCTTGGCTTAAGCTCTGGACAGCTCCACTCTGACGCCTTTGCTTCGGTTGAGCATGGCCAATGTCGAATAAAACTATATCTGGCATAACTTGAAAGCAAATAATACCTACTTTAACTATAGCTTCTTCACAGAACGAACTAAATACAGCTGATTTATTTGCTCTTTAATGCATCAGAACTGAAAATTAGTGACGCATCTTAGGCTCCAGCTTATGTTGCCTACTAGGCGAATAGCACATAGCAAAGGCTGCGCCTGCTCTAGAATTAGCCCATATACATACATATATCATGATCTCATGCTGGCAAACTTTTGGCAGCCACAGCCACAATTTCCGTTTGTTTGCGCATTGGCCGTGACCACTTCAAATTAAAGACGCTTTGAATGGAGTCAACATAAAGCGAGTTGATTGCGGATGTGCTAACTAGATGGAGATCTGTTACACTTGGCTGATAATTCCCATAATTCGGCAGCTCATTTGGATTTGGATTGTTCGCACTTCACTCTTTGCTTCGGCTGAATTGTATGAAATTTGCTATGCACAACTTGCTCATTAGATTAATTATATTTCGTCTATGAGGCGAGAGAAATGAAAAGCAATTTGCCATTCGCCATTCGCCATTTGCCATTTGGCTTATAGATTAGAATTTCAGCGATTGGCAGTTTAATTAGAGAAATTCATTGAGAATTCACTTGCTGAGGTTGCAATATGAAATCATATACATACATACACACACATACACATCGAAATCTTAATATTCATTTAAAATTATCGCATTATTATTTTCTTGAAATTCGAAATTTAAAATTCAAGATGCTCTTCTTGAAGACCTTGAACTATAGTTACTAATTCGTTTAGTATACTTATGCTAATAATAAAACAAGTATGCGTGATCTAGTCGGGCATGCTTGACTGGGAAATACCCGAACATGGGGTGCTTCTAAGATTAGATTCCTTCCTTATGGTCAGGCCTCTTTCAGCCCAGTACATATAAAACCAAGTCTAGGTAAAGCGTAAAGCCATTATTCAGCGAGATGTCGCATTGGTATTTCTCCCAATTAGCAGTAAAGTGACGTATTTCAGAAATTTAAGGAATCTCCATTTAATATTTACATACAAAAATCGAGATTTATTGGTTTTGCCAATTGACGTAGAAGTCTCCTCACGTTTCTGTGGTTATTGCTAATCAGTCAATCGTAAAAGTAATTGATGTTTCGTTCAGGCAGGTAAAAGGCAATTACTAAAGGAATGCGTTGAAAGAGAACAAACAAAACTGATTCATTCATTCACTCAATGTTTACCAAACGCCAAATGAATGTCGCACGGTTAAATGACGAATAAACATTAAAGAAAAACCCATTGCATGGCCTACGAGGCATCAACATAAAGTAAAAAGATAATGCTTGCGTCACTAGAGAGATTAGAGATACTAAAGATATTATTTAAGGTTTTTTACATTCTGTGACAAGACGAAACAGCTGCAGAACAAACTTGTTAAGAAAATCAACAAAATAAACGTGAAAATAAATAAAAACCGAAAAACCCGAGAAATTAAACAAATATATGTATATACAGATTTGCTCAAAATTATTTTATGATATACATATACATATACATTATTAAATAACTTGATCTTCTCAATCAATCTCTTTATGGAAGCTTGTCCACACGTGCAGCAGCTTAAATTTATCTTCAAGATGTACATAAATACCTCACTCACTCAATACGAATGTATCTGCATTCAGTTAAACACGAAACGAGACTGAGTAAGCCAAGCGACGAACTAAGTAGAGATGAAGAACTTGAGTAACGTTTCATTGCGGCTCAATGTTGTTGCTGCCTGTGCATATTTCCCTATGCTTGCAGCAAGGCACACACACACGCAAACACAAAAAATGAGAGAGAGACGTGCGTACGTGCGGGCGTGTGTGTGCGTGCGTGTGTGCGTGTGAGCAGCAAGTTTTGGGCTGTCGCTGTCAACAGAGACAAGAGAAAAAGAAGAGAAGAAACAACAAAAAAACAGTTTCTGCTTATTTGTATGCATGTGTGCGTGTGTGTGTGTGCTTTACTAAATTAGCAAAACCGGTTTACACGAGTGTGTGTATGAACTTTAGGCAAGAGACTTAGCAAGGGCATCGGGGTGTAGCAGTACCAGCAGCAGCAGCAGCAAAAAAAATAAATAAAAGACATGCTAAAGATAAACAAAAGCCGCTTTTGCTCATTAGCCATTGTTGTCGTGTTGTTTTTGTTGTTGTTGCTGCTGCTGCTGCTGCTGGAACGCGCGACTGATTTGAGCAGTCAAACATTTGCCCTACCTCGCCGAACAAGCAGCTGCGCCCACAAACCCCAGGTAGAACTGCTCAGCTTTTTGGCAAATTTTATCAACAAGGTCGTGAGCGCAAAACTAAACAAAAATTGAGAGCGAACATGAAGGAGAGAGAGGGCATGCGAGCGAGCGCGAGCAAGGCAAAGCGTTTGCTCTGCGAGTGAGCGGGAGGGAGATGGAATGTGTGTGTGTGTGCTTGTGTGTGCGTGAGAGTGAATTCAACAAGTCGCGAGCTGCTCTTTGGTTGGTTGCCTCTGTGCATGTGGATATTCGCGCTCATTTAATGCATATTTTCACGTGCGATCTTAGCTGGGAGTGATAACTGCTGTGTTAGCGTGTTGGAGGCTGCACTCTACCCACTGGTCCAGTTGCGTGGAGAAACGAGTTTAGCTTAATTGGGATATTGTCATTTCAGGCACACAATACGCAGTTGCTATTGACGTCAGTATTTGAGATAAACACACTGATAACCTCATCCAGAGCCAGAGGCTAAGCTTCTGTATGAACACAAATACTCCCTAATGGCTATAATACGATAATGCAACAATAGTAAAATATTGTTTTTAATGCCTTTTTGCAACAGTCTAATAGCATTTTTGAATATTTAATTTTATCCATAAAAAACAAGAGAATATTTAATCTTTTATTTTCTCAAAATAAAAAATGATTTCATTGTAGCCAACCGACCGGCTGGCTTTATATGCATAGCTGGCAAAAAGCTACATACATAAATAAAAATATGATAGAGCGATTGTAAAGAAACTGTTGCTGGTTTTGTTGTTGTTGTTGTTGCTGTTTTAATATGCAAATCAGCAGAAATCGTGAGCAGACAACACCGACCCGTATTAATTGCAGCTTTTAGCTTTAATGTGCAACAAAAGGCCAAAGGCAGAAGGCCGAGCATTAACTGTAAGTAAACTAGAACTCAGATACTCTAAATAGGGGTAAATACTGCATAACGCAATGAGAGTTTGACTATGATCTAAGATATCTAGATATTCAATAAAGTAAACATTGGAAGTCAATGCTCTAAAGCTATAAACCTGAAGATCTTAATATGCATGCAAGTACTGCCTAAGACAATGATCTAAAAGAGTCGAATATGAGCTAAAGTAAACACTGCCGAAGAAATTCAGGCTGAGCTAAAGAGCTAACGGATCGAAATATGGAAATGTTCGAAGACCCAAAAGCAAAAGTAAATAGGACCTAATGGGTTAGGCCTTACTTTCTTCTATTGTCCTTACTGATCTAAATGTAATGTAATAAGGCTTACATTGTTTGCTTACGATCTAAAAGATCTAAATATTCCATATAGTGAGCTCTGTATAAAAGGAAAGTCTGAAAATGATCGTACTCATATATTTTATATATATGTATGTATATATATATATATATATATATATATATATATATATATATATATATATATATATATATATAGTATCCAACATATTAAAATCTCTTTAGATCACTCTCTCTCTCTCTCTCTCGCTTTCAGCCTCTTTCAGTGTAACTGAACCAATTCAGTATTTGCCCCTTTTTTGAGAGCTTAGTTTCCATCTGTCGCTATCGCTACCAATCCGTCTCTCTCTTTCTCTAACTATCCTCGATTTGTTTACTCGGTTTTAGAACATGTTTCAATTAAAAGTTATGATTTATTAGCAATTGAAATTAATAAAGAACGCGTTCGTTGACTCTTTGCCGTTTCGTTGTCGAGTATCGCGTGAACGCTCTCTGTTTGTATATTATTTCATACGGCAATAAATCTATATACACACATACACATTAACATACATATATTAGTATTATATTTTTATATGTTTTTTGCTTATACTTAATTCGCTTTTGTCACTGACCGTTTTTTGTTTTCGACCGTCGTTGCTGGCCGTCGAACGATTCGTTGTATACTGAAAGTTTCTCTCCCGAGCAAGAACTTATAATTGTATTCAGTTGTTGTCGGAGTGTTAAGGCGAGTGGAAAGACTATTCTCGGCGCTCCAAGACCTTTTCGTATTTATAGCCTGAAAGAATTGCAAGTGAGAGAAAACTCTGGGCATATAGGTTGCGGGCAGTCGGTAGGAGGTGTGTGTATATAAACATGATCAGAAGCTGAGTTGATCTAGCTCGCTATCTCTTCTATCAAAGATAAACAAAGGAAACATATTTACATTTGATCTATAACATAATTATTTTCTGGAAATTTCACATAGATCGGACATTCAGAACCGTAGTTCAATCAGTCTATTACCTCTAAGGGGCGCAACTGTGCAACTGTGTATGTAATGCACACTTTGCACACATGTGAGCTGTAATGAATTCAGGGTATCTAAGAGTCGGGCAATCTCAACGAGCTCAGCTTAGGATCCAAAGCTCACATTTTATACGTCATTTCGAATCTATCTATAGGAACAAAGGTCGCCAGCTTCAGTGGATGACTTACGTATGACTAAGTTCTTTATCATTATCTTGGGAAAATATAAAACGTTCTCTAAATACTCAAATCGGATATGCAAACATTGTATTTTTGTATCGTACGAACCCTTTAAATACCCTATCGGTATACATAGATGTATATTATTATGCTTCCATCGACTCATTATCACTGAACTTTTGCGATTTCTTAACAACGACATCAAAAAGTCACGTTTTCCATGCACTTGAATAAATTTTGCATTTACGATGCCATTGTGAGCACTAATTACTATTTAGCAATTTTATGATTTACAAATCCATCTAAAATTTTTCAATTTCCAAATGATGATAGCAGAAACAGCCGTGTTTATTTCGAGTCACGAAGTTACGTCGCTAAAAGCTTCTCAGACGACTTTGAAATGTTAGCGAAACGCTATCGATCGTATGTACTAACAACATATGTATATGCTATGGGTTATTCTTCAGATTAATCCACAATAATTTATACCATTATATTATTTAGAGATTTTATTTGAAACATTACTTTGGCATATAAACGCTTGCTTTATTAATATATTCCTTGAATTGAAAATTCAAAAATTTATTTCGAAGTTATCAATGCGAAATATACATACTGATTATAACATAAATTTTATAAAATATGAAGAAATTAAAATAGTCGATTTTTGAAAATTTTTAAAAAGTATTTCGACTGATATCTGTTAGAGTTCTGTAATGTCAAGTATAGTGGTATGAAATATATATAAACATATTGAAGCATAAGAGACATATAAATAGAAATTTTACAGTATTAACAATAGTGCTTAACCATCCGAGCCAACAAGAGATGCATGGCAGATGGCCTGATTACTGTCAAATATTTCTAATTATTCTCTGCTTTGTATAAATATTTGTGTCCGTATATATTGTATATAGGTATGAAGAATCACACAGAGTTTTATTTGATATGAAAATGAAAGCTAACAGAAATTCTACTTGCTTTGCTATATATTGAATTGTGTTTGCCAAGTTGCGCGTTTGACCCTCTTTGGGGTGCGCTGAATAAATACAAATATTTATTTAATTTTTATTTTATTACAAAATATATATTACAAAAAAAAAAAAAAAAACACACACACACAAACAGTTTTGCTAAAAATCATAAAATATTTGTTTTGGCCTATGTCATGCTCATAGTAAGCGAGTAAGCGAGAGAGCATGAGAGCCGCAATATTTCACAGCGATCGTCTCTTCATTATACGTTTTGCTTACTCTTAGTTATCTCTTAGTTATTAAATGCTCTCCGAATTGTATATGTATAAGTGCATATGTGTGTTTGTAAAATCAACAATGTACTCAGTTCGAAAACTCAAGCAGTTTGGTAAAGTGTGAGTTAGCGCGATGGTAAATGATGAAGGGCGTGGTGTTGCAGGTAGAGTGTTGCGCGCAAAACATAAAGTCGCGGGTTCAAACCCCGCTGAGGACACTTCTTTGTGTAACATTTTTAAGAAGTTTATTTTTAATATTCCAATGCGACTCATCATGGCATAATGATTCGACTCTTTCATAGACGAAAAATTTCCGCATGAATCGTAGAACAATCCAAAATGGGGTTAATGCACGTCTCTACTGACATTTTCGCATCGTGAATGACAGTGCTTCGTGCAATTTCCGTACAATACCAAATTTATTTTGATTTTTGCTACAATTTTCCATTTCTTTATTTTAGCCACCACAAATTTTGTTGGAAAATTCACGCAGAGCGTGCGCCGCATTGTGCAGGATGTGAAGGACGAGGGCGCACCGAGCGGCATGACGCGCGATGAGGTAATCGAGACGAACGAACGCTTGAGATCATTACGGCTGCGCCTCGAGGAGTCCTACGACACGGTAAAGAAAGCACTGATTAATCTAATGAACCAATACGGCGACTCGAAGAGCCATCGCAACATCTTCCAGCGCTATCCCATGCTCAAGCTGATGATTAAGGTAAACCGATTAGAGTGATGTGATTTGACAATACTAATAGCAAGTGACTGCAGGAAGTTATACGGCTGGAGACTCAGTATTGGACATTAGTCGATATTCCGCGACAGGAAAAGCAGGAAACTGTGCCCTCGTACGTGATGCGCGCCTGCTCAATCATGGAGAAGACACAGAAGTCGGGCGAGGGCGTCAAGACCTCGGCTCGCCTGGCCGAGGAGGCGGCTGAGCGCAGGGAGCGCATGGAGCGCCTGGAACGTAAGTTGAGTCGTTAAGTCGAGTGATTAACACTGATTAGCTCCATCTAACCGCCAATAGACATGACAACGGCACAAATTGAGCTCGAGAATACGCAGCTGATTAATGACTTATATCGCTTGCTGAAAAAGTATCTGGGCTTGCGGCACTTGATCCGCGTGCTAAAGGTGAGCGAACGAACGAACGAACAATCGAATTGAAGCGTCCCATTCAATGCAAGGGAACCAACCCTTTTTTCTCTCTCTTTGTGCCCGCAGGAAGAGTACGGCAGCTCCAAGATGTATCCGATATTTCCGCGGTACACAATGCTCAAGGACATGATAAAGGGCATTATGCATGACCCCGACTACATGGAGGTGTGCCATGAGACGCTGGCCAACTCCAACTGAGCCGAGGCATCCGGAAATGGCAGGCGTCGCATGAGTGTCATATGAGAGGGCCAGCACGAGACGGACAATACAGCACACGCACACTAATCCAGCCGGACCGGATGTGTGCCTGTGTGTCTGTCTGTGTGTGTGTGTGAGTGGCTGTGTGCTGGATTTCAGATGCGACTTTCTGCCATCTTCCGAACGTGTTTAACAATTTTCAATGAACGTTAACTTTTTTGCATAGTTAGATACAAATCTTTAGATAATTTTTAGCCAAACAAAAGGGCAAACCAAACAAAAGCAACAACAACAACAACAACAACAACAACAACAACAACAACAACAAAACACCTACCCCACCACAAAAGTAAACTACTTAACTACAACTACAACAACAACTAAAACAAAGAGTAAAAGACCGTAGATAAAACTTGGCTAAGACACAGAGAGAGAGAGAGAGAGAGAGAGAGAGAGAGAGAAAACCAAATCAAAGCAAAGCAAAACAAAACAAAACAAAACAAAAAGAAACGCATTTATTTTAATGACTTTTTGAGATGAATATAAGAACTACAACAACAAAAAACAAAAGAAAAACACAGCAAATAAACAAAAACTAAACTTAACTTACGCGAATGATGTACAACTCAAGTATTAAATATCCTTCACAAATATTACATTAACCACCTACACATACATATATGAATCATACGCGTGCTTATGTGTATGTGTGCCATATCCATACGTTGACATAGGATAAAACAGAATTATGTTCAATTTCGTAGGAATTCTTTGAATTATTAAGGTTAATGTACCTAAGTTTTATAAATTTTATAAATCTTCATAACAATTTTAAGAAATTTGCTTAAATTTTAAAAATTTATGATATGTTTATATACTTTTTCCTTTCCTAAATTCTCAAAAATTCGAATACCTAAAATTTCCGTAATCTAAAGAACTCCTTATAGTATTACAGTATAAGGAATTAAATTAAATTTTATGCCAATTTGCAGTTATATATGAAGTAATTTAAATTTCATCCATTTTAAATTCTTTAAAAAAATCTCATTTATTTATTTCACCAAGTATTCCTATTTTCAAAACTATGATCTAGTTAAAGGTAAATCTAAATTAAATTAAAACCTTATTCATATACATCTCTAGACATATTTCAATATTAAGCAAGTAAGAACTTTGCGGTCGGGCGTAACCGACTGACCAAATACTCGTTCACAAAACAAAATGGCTAAATTTCAATTCTCCCGTCGATTAAGGTCTCTCTGCAAAGAAGGTCGCCTATAGGTCATCGTATAACTGATCGTAGACCTTAAACCTTAGTTAGCCTGTAGACCTAATACTATCCTCCATTTTTTCAATATGCCACGCCCTTCATAAACCGTTTTACCGTTGCACTCTTTGTCAGCTTCGTGAACGAGTATGAATATTTAAATAACTTGTATAGTTAGACAATATAAGGGAAATGTTCCCAAACATTAAATTAAAAGTACATTTCTTTACACTTTTTGAAGGAAACACCAATTATACTCGTATAATTATGAAAGACATACATATGTATGTATATTCAAGTATAACAACAAATAACTCAGGATCATTTGCTATGGTTCCTTTGACACTCCAAACTCTTCGTAGCAAAACTATATGAAAATTAAAGATATATGTATGTAACTATATGTTTAGCAGAAAAATTAAAAGCTTTAAGTCCTATGCAATGTATAATTAACACCCCAAAGACCCTAGGAAAAGACGTCAAGTTCAAAACTCGAAAAGTAAAAAAAAAAAAAAGAATTGTTTTAGCTTTACCAAAAAATATGTGCAAATACGTTTATACGAGACCAATAACAAATTCTACGAGCTTACAACAATTTGAGCATTTGAACAAGAAGAGGAATCAAAAACCTAAACAAAGCTTATTTCAATTTGATTTCTATATACTATGTACACTATACACTAAATGCCACCAAACTATCAAAACTCTATGAGACTTACCGAACACTATATCAACACTATATGAATAATTCTATACTACATCTATATTTTTAACTACAACGTTGACACACCCACCGATAATATCCATGATCAACAAAGAGGGGAGGAGGTATAATCCCTTCGAAATTAGCAAACACACAAACTCTATTTGTAAATCGATTTCCCATAATAGATCGCCTATGTTTGCAAAAGTTCAGATAAACCTATGTAAGAAAATCTTGATCAAAGAGATCGCACAACTCAATTTATAAGACAGGCTTAGCGAATTTACTCACAAAGAATCAGACAACTCTTGCGACTGAGGGAGACACACAGAGAAAGAGAGAAGAGTGAGAGAGAGAGAGTGGGAAGATGGCAGGGATAATACTAGCTCTCTGTTTGAGAGCGATGGAAATAGTGAGCAAGAGCAAAAGAAAGAGAGAGAGAGAGAGAGAGAGAGTGGGAACTTAGCTAAAACGAGAAAGAAAGCGAGTGAGTAATAGTGTTCGAAAGTTTGAGTGTGGCGGGGAATAGTTAGAGAAGAGGGAGACAGGGCGTGAAAGAACAGAAGGCAGTGCAAGAATTGAGACTTAAACATTGCAAGCCACATATTTTGGATTATTTGTGCGTCCATCCTAGCTATTTATTATGCATAATCGAATGCCTATGTTGATTTGACTAACTATAATAAATCAAGATGACAGAAAGAAAGAAACTGGGCTTTAAATGATATATAATATATTATATATAAATAAATAAGTATAATTTATTTAGCATTCATTCCGTGTATTTGAATTGTTATTCAAAGTTAAATGTTGGCAAACTTAATTCAATGAAAATTATATCTAAAAAAATATATATATACTAGATATATATATTACAATGAACTTCAAAATGTTTTGCAATGATGTTCAAGTAATCAAAAACTAAAAACAAAAGCAAAGAAACCCAACTTAGATTAATCACGTATTAATGTATTAAGAGAATACTAGCAATATCTTAACGCCTCATTAATTGATTGACTGTGTGTGTGTGTGTGTGCGTGGGTGTGAGAGTATGTGTGTGCGTGTGCGTGTTTAGTTGATGTGTGTTGCAATACATAATAGCTAGTTAATACTTACTTCAATGGATGTTTAATCCTGTATTATACAATCTATACATATACATACATATACAAACACATCGGAAGCTAACACATACCAACGTACATACCAAAAACAAACAAACAAAAAAACATTCAAACAAGGGGTATATACTATATACATAATACATTGACCTATATACATATATATATATATATATATATATATATATATATATACATACATATATATTATATACGAAAACATCGTACAATTTTACCTTTTCAACTTCTAAGTGTCTACCAGAAACGGAAAGCGGATATACAAAGAAAACTAAAAGAAAAACAAAAACAAAAACCAAAATCAAAAGAAAACTAAACAAACAAAAAATATATTATGTGTGTATGTTATTACATATGACATTATATTCGAATATGCAATATTATAAAAACCTATTAAATATATTGGTATTTAAAATATATAAAAATGTGTTTTAATATGCTTCAAATGGTATTTCAGTTGAAACATTACAGTGTTTTATTTTTGTAATTTTAGTAGCGCCATCTATGTGTTGTTTGCCTTACCGATGCGCACTTCGAGTCGATTTATTTACAATGTCACACATAGATGGCGCCACGCAGAAATTCACAGTAGCCTATCATACATAACATTATTCAGTTCACACATAGATGGCTCATCCAAGCGCTGGCCAAATTTCTTGTTTCTCGTGTGTCTGAAAATAATTGAGCTCAAAAAAGCTTTTAAATAAACTTTGCAACAAGTTTAATAACCAAGAAAATAAGCTCTCGAAACACGAATAAATCAGCAATGTCGGCTACTTCTTAGCATGATTCGCACGTCGCTCTCTGACTGCCTCCACGTCGGCATCCGATGGATCCTCTGGCAGGGTGTCCACAGAGAGAGAGGAGCCCTTCGACTTGGAGCTGGAGCTACTGCCAGAGTTCTTGGGATATTTAACCGTTTTGGTATTGCCCGAGCATTGGATAATGAAACGCAATTCATCTAGCAGCTCATCCTTGAAGTTAACCTAGCCAAACACAAATATTAGTTAAAGTCTGTAAATCAATTGTTAAATTAAATTGAAATGAAATTTGCATGCCAAGCATTGGGAAGAACTACACAAATGTATGAATAAATGCGTTAAGGACTTAATGTGTACATTAGGAAATTATGATTGTTGTTGAGTTAAATTGCAATTTGAATGAAATTTCGAGTAGCTCCATGAGTCCATGTAGAAGCTGTGGAGAAATATTCGTTATTCAAGTGACACGTTGACCTTCGCATGCCCAGTTTTAGTCACGACACAATTAACTCGCCCTCCAACGGGCTGGCTGTTAATATATGAGTGGATGTCCATATAAATACACATATATAGATAGATAGATTGTATTTATATATGTATGTATATGTATATTTATAGAGAGCCTCCACGTTTAGCGGCTGGGTTACCTTGTTCTCGCGTGCGGTCCAGTAGCTGCTGAGCACGCAGTTAATCAGTCCATAAATGCTGGCAAAACAGCTGCCCACGAACATGACAAGATAAACGCCGCCTAGATTCGCAAAGCCCAATGAGGAGGCATCCGAATCGACTTCCTCCTGCAGTCATTTTCAATGTCAACAGTAGTGTTTGCTCTCGAGCATTGCTCCAGCATCAGATATATCTCTGAGGGTGTGCAAGTGTGCGCGTGTGTGTGGGAATATTGAGGCTGACTACATAGTAAAGCGTATTGGTTGCCGAAAAAGCCTTCAAGCATTGATTGTACCTGATTCTCGGTGCTGCGCTCCTTGACGCCCAGCAGCATCTCCAGCACGGATACTAAAACGCCAAAGGCGGCGCCCACGCCGAGCACCAAGTAAACGCCGCCCAGATTGCTTATCTCGAGGGCCAGAGCTCCACCCTCGTCGCCTGCATCCTGTGCACACACACACAGACAGACACACACACGCACGCACACGCACACGCACACAGATTCAGACTCAAACTCAGACATATTCATACCCGTGGGAAAAGGCAAAAGTCTTTTCGGATATGTGAGCACTTACCGAACAGGCGCCACCGCCGCGCTTCTCCTTCCACCACTTGGTCTTCATTTTGGTCAGCAGGCCCTGCTCCTGCATCTCGAGTATGGCCTGGCTCAACACATCGCGGTACGGCCAGTCTGCAAAATTCCCATATCTATAATGCATAGCACTGAGAGCGCCTTAGGCGAGAGTCGGGTGTGCCCGACTACGAGCTACCCAGCCCCCAGTCTCTCTACACTCATTTCGAATGGGTAAGGCTAGGAATTACTTACTCTTCCGCATAGCTATGCCGTAGCCCTTCTCATCCAGCAGAGCGCCCACCTGGGTGAGCGTGCAGCGCCGTTCAGTGATGTACTCGATTGTGGTTGACTCCATGAGGAAGGCATAGTTGCTATTCTCGACGCGATCGACGCCCTCCTGATTGGAATTCGTCATGTACTGCGGATTGTCCTTCATGAATTCGTACATCTTCTGGTAGGTGGGATATTTGGCATCCTAGGAAATCGACAAGAATTTATCTACTGCAGCTTTCTCCCATGCCCATCATCTGCTCACCTTAAAGAAGGTAAAGGTGCTGCCACCGTTCTTTGCGCCGTAGTTGACTCCGCCCTTGTTCTCCGACAAATCCTCAGCATCCTCTATGGGTGTCACGAGCGATTCCACAGTGAGAAAGGCAGCCAGGTTCGCGGTGTAGGAGGATACCAAGATCAGCGTGAAGAACCACCACGAGGAGGCGACGGCACGTGTTGAAAATGCCCTGTATAAATAAAATGAGGAATTGGGCAACATTTCGGACTAAAGAACTAGAGGGTAACTACTTGGGAGCCAGCTCGGAGCCCTGCTGCAGGAGGGCGCCAATGGAGAACCACAGGCAATTGGCAAAACTGAATTGATTCTCCAGTTCAGTGGGCTCCTCAATGCACGGATAGGGATTATCCCACTCGGCCGGAGACATGCGGCCCAGGACAAACATGCTAATGGAGACACCCATGTAAGCGAGACCCAGCCACAGCCAAACCTCGCCGGAGAACGGCGACATGAAGGAGAAGAGCTTGGGCGGCTCCTTCATGGGCTTGCGAAACAAAATAGCAATGCCTGTGGGAGAGAGAGAGAGAGAGAGCAGAGAAGAAGGTGAAAGAGTCAACGAGCAGAGTGAGTGCGGTTGGGGGTAACTCACCTAGATTCATAAAGGGAATGGTAAAGTCCACGCCGCTCTCTCGCTCTGACGTCATGGTCAAATCAGTTATGCCCATGTCAGCGCGCTAATTAATAATGTTATCAGAATTGCATTGCACTCATTAATTGTCAATTACTTTCGCTTAACATGGTTAATTGGAAATGGCAAATGAATAATTGCAAATATTGCGCATACGCAGTGGAGCACGCAATGCATTTTTAAACACAATTTATTGACCCTGAATTGGCTTGATATAAATAGTCAAACGAATTGCAAATTTAATAAATTATGAGAAACAAAAGTGAATTAATAATAAACTGAAAATCGTGATAATCAATCGATTAGATGTGTGCGAGCCGATGGCCCGAGGCCAAGCTGAAAGCTCGTAAATATTGATGAAGGATGATAGGATGATAGGATGATAGGACGAGGGCTGAAGGCAGTTAGATTTGGATTTATTGGTAGGAGCCCCAGGCTCGGGCAGACACTTACATGGTCTATTATCTCGCGGAGCATGCCGTTCCATTCGCCAGTCTTGGGATCGATGCCGCCGTACTTGTTGTCCGGCTGCAAGTAGAAGGTGTAGGTGAAGCCCAGCTTCTTGGAGAGCTCATCTATCAGCTCGATGCCGAAGCCCTCGAATTGAGCGTTGCCCTCCATTTTGTCCGCGGTCTCCTTCAGCATGCCATACGGCTCGCTCTGCACTCAGAGACAGAGAGGCAGAGAGAGAGAGAGAGAGAAAGAGAAATTCTTTGGATATTTAATTTATACAACATCCATCTCGCCCACTTCGAAATGCCACCTACAATCGCTGTGACGACCACAAAGCTCTTGTTCATCAGCGAGCGCATGTCTGGCTCGAGGGTGTGCGCCGGGGCCGGGCGATTCATTTCAAAGCCATCCGCGCTGCTCCACTGGCCAATTTGCTGCATGCCCGAGACGCCCAGCTCTATGACCTCCAGCTGAAAATCCGTGCGCAGTCCCTCATAGTCGAAATGGATTTGCCCCGTGAGGCCATTCAGCGACAACTGCGAATACACACACACACACACACACACGCACACAGACGAACACATGTTTATGTTTTATGAATCATTCTGTTGCCATATTCCGACTCACCGACTTCATGTAGTTGACGAGCGTGTAGCCCTTGTCCCAGGCACTGTCGTCGCCGCAGCTGAGCGTTATGGGTCGGAAGTTAACATGTTTGTACGTCTCGGCCAGCAGCTGGATGCCATCGTAGATGAGGGCCATGCTGTTGGTCAGAGGGCACGACACTGAAACGGGCCACATCACATAGAGTTAACGACTACGAGATACCCTCTAGTGAATGCTAAACTTGTTCCAGCTACAGTCCCTAACTATTTGACTTGAATGTACGATAGAAGTAAAGAACTTATCCCCGAATCAAAGACATTTGTTATCTTCAGCTGCTATATTCTTATTGATAGTAAGAAGATGGGTTGAGTTATCGAAGAAAAATATTCAAGCGATGCTGTATGGGGCATACAAGAGAATATATACGGAATTTTAGCTCTCTAGCCTCAGTAGATTTCGAGATCTACTCGGTCTAGCTGACAGACAGACAGGCTATCTGCTGCCCAGAAGAGCAGATAGTAATGCCAAAATATGTTCAACTCTTTCTGCATGCCAGCTTCACACAAATTTCTGATGTGCACTACCAAGCGCTTATACATAGTCCATCTACCCCGTTCAATCGCTTTTGCCATATTTAAGGGTATATATTGTAAATTGACAAAAAGGCTACAGAACATGCATAAATGGTTCAATGGCAATTTGCATTTATCATGTTTGGTGTGCTGGAACAGCAAGAAATTGAATCCGATTCGAGTGAATCGACAAATTGAAATTCTGATCAAATGGAGATTAGGGTTGATTTACCGTTCTGGAATGGTTCCTCGCTCTCGTACAGCGCCTTGGCCACCTCGAGCACCTGCTCGTTCGCTGGCGACACGAGACGCAAGCCCGTTATATTGGAGTCCGCATGCTGGTACGGCTCCAGGTCCATCGTCTGCCAGTCGAGATTGCCGATGATGTAGCGGTAGCTGCTCGTCAGCAGACCCACCTGCTGCACCTGCTTGAAGAGCTCGGGCAGGGTATCCAGCGAGCCGACGACCACGAACGATTTGTCCTCGGCATTGCGTATGCGTCGCAGCACATTGCGGTAATTGCCATTTAGATCCAGATCATAGCGTCTAAGTGTTATAGTCGGCCCAGTCGTTCCATACATCTTCAGCAGCTCGTTAACTGTCGCCAGATACTCGCCCGACTCGTAGATGATGGTGAAGCTCTCCCACCCCAGCGCCGTGACCAAATCCTTGATGGCCACGCCCACCTGCGCCGGATGCGGATGCAGATTAATCGTCGGTAGCTGGGCGCCAAAGTCCCAGCGCGTGTCCAGGAACGGCAGCTCCTTGGCATCGCAGATGCTTAGCGCATGGCGTGCCGCCATATTCGTGCTGGGCCCAAAGACAGCCACCAAATGTTGCTAGAACCGGTATTTTGGATAGTGCTTAATGGAGGAGAAGTACGGGGGCATACTCGTATGGCTATCGGCCTACCCTGAGCATTTTACACAATTTCTTGGATGCCTCGAATGCGTTGTTCGGCTCGATGGCTACGGCCACGCCATGTAGGTTCAGCTCTTCGTTCTGCTCGTTCGCCTTCTCGATGGCCAGGTGGAAAATTTTCTCAAGATCCGGATTGCTGTTCTCAAAGATAAGGCCTAGGGTATACGAAAAATATGTTAGAACAGAGAGTGTTTGACTAAGCAATACTCTTGAAATCAAATTGATTAATTGGGATTCATTTGAAACTGTGAATGATTAAAATCCATATCCTAATAGCAGAACCATGTGGTATATAAATTTCATATCTATCGTTTAACTAGGTCCATCTGCTATCTTCAGGAAAATGTACTATTAGATTCTCGACTAGACATAGAAGGTATCAAAACATACTATTCTAGCTGTAGCAGTCATATTATTCTACAAATTCGAGTGCCCTATATGTATGTACATACATAAATACATGATATATATTGAGTAAAAATCCATCTAGAGTCCACAGCTCTAGTCACACAAAATAAATGTGTGCTTCACTTAGCTCTAGCATCAGAGTAGAAGCACATTGCAGCCATTAAGCATGAGTAAAGCTATATATAGCTCGCCTTTTTTCCGCTTTGTATTTGTTTTGCTATGCAAATTCTATTTACCTATTTTATATGGCCAAAACAAATGCTGCGACCAATTCGCCGCATTCGTAGAATGGCGCAGATGATGCTGATGCTGATGCTGTTGTTGTTGTTGTTGTTGTTGTTGTTGTTGCCTTTGCTTATGCCATGCCACATGTTTCAGTGGGGCATAAAAATACGCACACACACACACACACACACAGACACACGCACACATAGATTGAGCAATGCACTCACACAAGTGCGCGGCATATTTGCATAGCAAACAACCGAAATTTCGTATTGCATAATAATTTCGAGTGAAAAAGCCATAAAATGCTTTTAAGTTTGTTTTTCAACTGCCCAACTCACCCACGTTGGTCCGCTCGGCCCCACAGCTGTCCAGGAGACTTGTGAGGCTGCATAGAGAAATCAGCAAAATGCTCCAGCTGCCCAGCTGGCCCTTGGGCCGAGCATCCACAGAGACTTGATCTAGCATCCAATCGGTTTTTGCTGAAACTATTAAATACAATTATTAATCAGTTGGTTAATTACTTTTGAATGTGCACTCAACAATTAGCGCTTTTGTGTTGCAATTTTGTGTTTGCTTGTGACTTTTATGGCGCAGCTAAATGAAATTTATAGTTTTGCATTTACGACTGCCGCTGCAACGACTGCAATGAATTTAGGCGGCGAATTCGTGGCACTATTAAGTTGAGGGCGAATTACCATTGCTGACATGCCTGCATGAATTCGCCTCAACTTGTCTTGCAGCAAAGCGCCCATTGCACAAACCGGCGAATTCTGCGTTGCTCTGTGTGCTTTGAATTCGCTGCCGAAATGTAATTAATTTGTAGTAACTCATTAAATGCACTCATCAAATTATCGCTTTTATATTGCGCTGTTGTTTTTATGGCCGAGGCAAATTTAATTGAAATTGTTGTATTTACGACTGTTGATATAAACAGCGAATGATTATGCTATGCGCATATGATTCACTGGGAAGACAAGTTGAAATATCGGCAGCGCTTGAATTCGCTGCAGAATGTCTCTCAAGCAAAGCAATACACATGCATGTAAGCTGAGCTGTTTAATACGCATTTGTATGCGTGTAAATGACGTTGATGACAAGCATCGCAGCTGTAGCTACGCTTGAATTCGCCTTCGGCCTTGCAAACGATTTTAATGAGCAGAGCGCAGCTAAGCACTCAATGGCGATTTGTGCTGTGGAGATTCATATGCTTGAAAAGAAAGGCGAATTGCGCTGTGGGCATGCCACTCAAATGAAAGGCGAATTGCCCGAGGATATATGACTCAAATGAAGGGCGAACTGCATTGGGCTGCCGCTAAGCGAGAGTGAACCATGGCTTTGCTCTCTGTCTAGCAAACGCTTGCTATGGGCAGGTACTTGAGACTCAGCTCGTTCGCTAGGTCGTCCACTATAAAGCAAGCTTGGCTTTGTTTCACACATTAATTTGCTCTTACAATTCTCAACTGGTTGTAGTTTCAAAAGAGTAGCAATGCGAAAACAAAGTCCAGATGCACACATAAGAAATGCATTTGCCTGTGTAATATTAGCTTAATCCTTATTGAATGCAATTTTAATATTGGCAAAAATCATTCCTAATGCGATTTCCACATTGAAAGTAAAATATTTTGCAATGGCAGCAGGCATCATCCAGCCCCCTGGCACACGTGCAGCCTGCGGCTGAATGGATGGCATTAACTTTGTCAGCTTTGAATAATCCACTTAAATTGTGGATAGCAAGAGTCTCTCATTTTTAACGAATGCGTCTATTTATAGTCGCATGCTACATGCGAGCACTTTCGGGAATGTCCTTCGCACACAATGCCACTGCAGCATGCAACATTATTTACGAGAGAGAGGGGGGAGGGGGGAGGGAGGGAGGAGCAAGAACAGCTTTCACTGCTGCCAAACTGTTGCTGAAGGCAGTAAATAAAATCAGCTTCTACGATAGCAACACATTCAGACAAACTGCCTGTCTCTGTTCGCTGTCGCCCTCTCCCTCTCCCTCTCCCTCTCTCGCTCACACTCACACTCACTCGCTTATTCAAATACTGCGATGTGTTTGCCCACGTCTCCATCCTCTGCTCCTTTTCGCCACGTTTTCTGTTTGTTGCTGCTCGCTGCATACTTATGCATTTTTTATTTACATGCCAGCATGCCGCCCATCCCAGCCCAGCCCCTCTCAGCTCAGCTCAGGCAGCGAGTGCCATTAAATCTATTGCCAAGCACGTCCCGCCCCGCGGCGCCTTCACGCCCGGCGAGCGAGCACTGCATAGTGTTAAATTGCCCAGCAGCCCGTCACACATTTGCATTCCGTTGCAGAGAGACAGCAGCTCGTGTATCTGGAGGATGCACACACAGGCGAGAAGCGCCGACGCACACGCAAATATATTGTATTTTCAGCTGTTTGTTTAGCCTTTTCCAAGACAAATTTAGCCGTTTTTTATTCGGCTATGTTGTGAAAAGGAGTATATGGGCTCAATGGAATGTAAAGTGTGAGGATCCTCTAAGATATTACGATTTCCCCACTTTTCTAATTTGTCGAATTGAAGTTGTCCCGTTATGTCTTTGAAATGACAGAATTATATTACTCGAGCTTGACTCTAAGATTGCCAAGTCCAATATGTAATCCCCTGTTACATTTGATGCAGCATAAAATTTCTCCACTGAACTCATTTTTGAGTTTCTTTACCTCTTCCTTGTAAGATCTAGTAGCTTTACCAATCCCAATCCCAAAAGATTTCAGTATTTAAACACCTTTAGCTGCTATTTGAGATCTCTCCTCGCTTAATAAATCAACTCCAATTTAATTTTTCCCAATGCGATTTCCCATCGATATCATTAATTGGCATTAATCACGCTCTGCTCATCACTATCCATTCGGTTCCTTTCTTCCCGTTTCCTGTCGTCCTAGGGCGCACAATGGCCACAGAGTCATCAATGGCTACATCAGGCACGGTGTAAATCAATAGCAGCTACTCTGCTAATCGGTCTCTGGCTTCTCCTGCTCATCCATCTTCAACTCCGCCTCCTGGTCCATCCATGCGACAATATCAACAATTGTAATTCCCCCAACATTAGTTGCGTCAATATTTAAGAACTGCCAATTCCCGGCCAAATGTATTTGTGTCTCTTTATGAGAATGGAAACTTGAGTGTCTAAGTGTGTGTGTGTGTGTGTGTGTGTGTGACACACTGTGTGTGTGTATGCTTGCCTTGGCATTCCCTTGTTGACAAGTGCTACTTGGCATGGCATTTGCATTGGAATTGGAATTGGTATTGGCATTGAGCGAAATCGTTGCACACGAAATCAAATTCGCAATTTGCACCAAAGATTTGATTGACATACGCAGACCTTGAGATACGAATTTCTATTTTCGATATCGATTTATGCGTTCCTTTCTATGTATTTTGTGTGCAACTGTGCGAATGAGTAATGTCATGGAACACAAGTAATTGCACTCTAGCCGGGAGGGTCTGACTGGGAGATACCTTGACGAACGGATGGATGGGACTGAGTAGATCTAGCTGATATAGCAAATGGGAATTTGATTGGATGGAATACGACGGGAGCTTTTTGATATAGTGAATGATTAATGGGATATAGCTCAAGCTAGAAGAAGAAGAACAAAAGTAAGACGAAGACTAGAACGTACCTTTATGGATGGACAGACAGAAATTGGTTTGATCTACCCCTGCACGTGGACACAGATGGAATGGAATGGAATGGAATAGATAGATGATGAGATGGTAAACGATTAGAGATATTGATTAATGTGTGGAACTCAAGCTAGAAGAAGAACAAGTGTAGCACGAGGAATACCTTGATGGATGGATTGACAGAAACTGGATTGATCTATCACTACAAGAAGAAAAGACTCAAAGAGTGAATGAGTACAGAGGAGGAACTGTTGATTCTTTCCTACATCCCTAAACCAATATTCCCTCTCTACTCTTGCTCAATATGTGCTCAGATTATTTATACTATGTATACAGATTCAGAAGAGCGCAACAATCAGCTATTTATAGCTTTGTTGAATTTGTAAGCTAAACATGATAAATATTGATGGAATTTTGCATATTTCATACGAATATCTTGTTATTGGCCCGCAGAGCTACAAGTGCTCGCAGAGTTTCGTTACAGGTAATTATGATAGGCCTTGGCCGAAGGTAAACAAACAAATCAGTTGAAGCACGTGAGCGCCTCTTCCTGCTTTGCTTCTCCAAGCCAACCACTTTTGGTTATAGCAGAGACAGCTCGACTCGTGTTGCCAAAGCAAAATGCTACAAGCGGACACACACACTCACACACACTCAGAGATAGGCAAACAAAATCAATTTCCAGGCAGCCAAAAATCATCCGACGGGGACGATTGCGCAACGCTCCAGCTCCAGCTCCTGCTCCTGCTCCAGCTCCAGCTCCATTTTGTCCCGGCGGGCGAGTGAGTGAGCCACAGGCCGCAGCAGCCGCCACAAGAGCCGCATGCTGGAGGCACCACAACACACTCCCCACTGGCCGCAAAAGTACTTATGTTCTCTTCTATCACTGCCTCTCCTTGTCCCACTCTCTCTCTCTCTCTCTCGCTGTGTCTCTCCGTCTCTCTTGTGTGCACACAAAACACGTGCCGCGTAATGGCGCGTAAATTGTTGCTGCCATCTTAATGCGTTGCTAAAAAACCGCAATTTCTGCGTCGCAAAGACGCAAAGGAAAATGGGAATGGGAATGGGAATGGGAATGGGAAGAGGAATAGAATGGGAAATGGGAAATGGGAACGGGAAAAGGTGACCGAGGCAAACGTAGGCGACTGATAAGCGAGCGAAACAACACATGAAGTCCCAGAGACAGAAGACGAGGCTGCGAGGCGCAGCCGGAAGCGGAAATGAACCAACTCAGCGAGCGAGCGAAAACAAGTCAAACAAATGAAATGAGCCCTAAAAAAAGGGTTTGCTTTGGGTTTGTTCTCCAAACACTATTCGCAGTAAACAAAATGCGTTTTTCGCTTGCCTGAAGAGAGCAAAAGTTTTTACTTCAATTATGGCAGTATGCGTGTGTGTGTGTGTGTGTGTGTGTGCATGAGTGTGTGTGTGAGTTGCTTGCTGTAGTTGAAGTTTAGCACAAACGACATTAAAGTCAAAGCGCTAGTGCTGTTCCGACAGCTGATGAAAGAGATCCAGATCCAGTAGTATTACATGGCATACCCTGGACATGTAATAAGTGGGTAAATAGGCTGTGATGTTTCCGAAACAGAGAAGACTTTGTATAGGAGAATATGAATGCACTACCTGGTGTATCTAACTGTACTCGTATACGAGTATGAGAGTGCAAAGTATCGTTACATTGTATGAGAGTTTAGGAGTATGCGAGTATAAGAGTCTACGACTATGAGAGCAGAAAAGTATAATATAATACTTTAAATATAAGTATACTATAAATAGTCTAAAGATAAAATGTCATAATTCAAGTTGATTGTTGTATTTTGAGTAGCATATAAAAATATAAGAGTCTATCAGTAAACGAATATAAGAGTTTCAGAGCAGATCCGTCCAAGATATCTGTATAAGAGTGCAGCGGTGTCTCTATATAAAAGGATAAGACTACATATGTATCGAGTGCTATAAGAATATCTGTATAAAAGTATAAGAGGGGTTACTTATCATGGTAGAAGAGTATAAGAGTTTTGGTATAATTATATGCAGAGGATATTTATTCTTACTTATCCATCAATTTGTACAATTCAGTTCTAGGTACTGCTTGTGTGAGGCAAAAGAGATGGTAAGTGCCTCTCTTCGAGTATCCGAGTGTAGAGTATCTGCTAGTCGTTCAGCATGTACTTGGGATGGTTATTTAGTTTTTGGGCCAAATGGGTCTAATGTTGTGGCACTACGGCCTCGAAGCTGATGGCCAGTCGAGTGAGTCGAGCTGGTTGAGGCGCCAAGGCAATGCTCAGTGTCTGTCAACAGGCGCATGAATTTTTAACGTTGGCCAGCTGCAGGTGGCACAGGTGAGTGGTAGCGTGAGCGTGGGCCCAGGCCCAAGCAGACAATGCTGCCAACAGGCTGTCCACTTGGCAGGCAGCCAACGAGGCCCCAGCCACAGCCCCAGCCTCAGCCTCAGTCTCTGTCCTAGACCCAGAGTCAGAGTCTGGGTTCGAGTGGTGGAGGGAGGGGGGCGAGGCCAACCAGTTGCGTTTAGTCGTGCGAGGCACGTTTGCTGCCCCAGAGCGATGGCGAAATGAATAAATGGGCGAATGGGCAAATGTCAGTGCCAAGGTGTCAAATTGTCAGCGCCCCACAAAAAAAGAAAAAGCCAAAAAAAAAAAAAATCCCCAAAAAAGGAGGCAAAGAAAATGGCCAACTGAGGTTTAAAGATGTTTCAATTTCTGATTGCCTGAAATTTGATGTGGCGCACGGTGCGTATGAGTGCCGTAAACAGCTCGCTTTACCAACATACCGTTATACCGTTATGTAGCAGGAGTCCCATCCAACTCTCAAGGCTGCCTATATATATATATACACTATATGCACTATATATAGCCGTCAGTTGCCCATGCCCGAAATTTGTAGAATTTAACCACTTGTTAAACAAAAATACTATTCAATAACAAAACAAATGTAACGTGTGCGCAAATCGTGCGCTGCTGCTCTTCGGCTCTCTAGGCCGCGCTCTCGCTCGCGCTCTATCTCTCTTTGGCGCTCTCTTTGCTGAGTTTCTACAATGCATACACACATATTTGTAGAGCACACCAGCGAGAGCAACCCCGCAGTTCGACACGAGAGCTGAGCGAGTGCGGACGCGCGTAGCGGACTAAACAGGAGAAGAACCGTTCGAGCGAAGTTCAAGCAAATAACAAAACGCGTGCCAAAACCAACAACAACAACAGCAATAGCGCCAAAAAAATTGCAACTGCAGCCAGTGCGTGCGCGTGTGTGTGTGTGAAAGAGCGAGAGAGAGACAGCAGTGAAGCACAGCCTTTAGGCTTGCCATATGCGCTCGCAGGCAACTGTAAATAATTGTAACTGTAAACACAGTCACTAAGTGCTGAGACAGCTGAGAGAGACTTTGAAGCATCGCAGCATCGACATGCCCGAAATCGTGGAGTTAAATGTGGGCGGCGTGCACTATACGACGACGCTGAATACCCTGCTGCAGGAGAAGGGGACGCTGCTGTGCGAGCTGTTCGAGGGGCCCGAGGGGCGCGACTCCCTGGCCAAGGACAGCAAGGGCCGTTATTTTCTGGACCGCGACGGCGTCCTCTTCCGCTACATACTGGACTTCTTGCGCGACAAGGCATTGAATCTGCCGGAGGGCTTCCGCGAACGGCAGCGCCTGCTGCGCGAGGCCGAGCACTTCAAGCTGACGGCGATGCAGGAGTGCATTCGCGGCGATCGGGATGCCCGCCCACCGGGCTGCATCACCATCGGCTATCGCGGCAGCTTCCAGTTCGGCAAGGACGGCCTGGCCGACGTCAAGTTCCGCAAGTTGTCGCGGATTCTGGTCTGTGGACGGGTGGCGCAGTGCCGCGAGGTGTTTGGCGACACGCTGAACGAGTCCCGCGATCCGGACCATGGTGGCCCGGACCGTTACACGTCGCGCTTCTTCCTCAAGCACTGCTTCATCGAGCAGGCGTTCGACAATCTGCACGAGCACGGCTATCGCATGGCCGGCAGCTGCGGCTCCGGCACGGCTGGCTCCGCGGCAGAGCCCAAGCCCGGCGTAGACACGGAGGAGAATCGCTGGAATCATTACAATGAGTTTGTCTTCATACGGGATTAAGCAGAGCTGACGGGTTTCCTATAATCTTCTCAAGCTTGTGATACGATCCAAAAGTAAAAGTTAAAACTAAAACACGAATTCGCCTCCTGCCAAGGCAACGGACGAGTATTAACGAAATCGATAAGTTCTATATGCGTATATGTATATTATTTTTTACAAATTTATTTTCTTTTGTATGGGAACAATCTGAGTAGCTCCTCCGAACATCGAGAGAGATTTTAGAGTCTTGTCTAGACAGCATCCCAATATCTGGCATGATTTAAGCCCACCTCAATATATGTATATTCCAACACGCATCTCAAGGGTAAACATTAAGTAAACAATTCCCGCAAAGGCAAACACCCGAGAACAATCCAAGCAGAAGCCCATTTATTTACCAATCAATCAAAGCTAATGAAATATTTGAGAAATTATGGAATCCTAACATTCGAAATTTACGCCTATGAAACATGCATAAAAGGCTAAACAGAAACAGAAACAGAAACAGGAAATTCGAAAAAAATTTCGAAATTTGAAAATTTAGAATTTTGAATTGAGTAATGCGCGAGTTAATGAAAGAAACCAGAAGCAAACAAACAAACGGACGTAATTTGAAGCAAATCTAGAAATAAATTTACAACAAGAACACATAACAAATTTATACTTATAAAGGTAGGGCCAGATTTGGAGGAATTTATCAGCGATCTTACGGCCGCAACTACAACAAGGAACTATTTAAATACGGGTCACAACCAAAATAATGGAAAATCAGTAAAAGAAAATTTACTTTTAACGACTTCTTACTCACACCGATTAAGAGAATTGCAAACTTAGAGTATTAGACTATTCGATAACAAATGTACTCCACAAATAGTTCAAGCATTAAACTAATTAGCAAAATCAATTTCAATATTATATTAAATAAATACATATACATATATATATATATGCTATATATGTATATATCATAGTACAACAACAGTAATACGACTCTAGAAGTGAGTGTGCGACTGGTAGATGCCCTGAACTCAGAGCTCAGTCTTCAATTTGTGCTGCGAATGCCAGATTTTTGTTGATAGATGAGTTTTTGAAAAAACAAATTTACTTACATTTGCTTTTGATATACCGGAACATATATTTCAAATTTCAAACATTTAGCATTTATAGTTTTCGAGAAAAACGCTTTTCGAGGAACCGTTAGGCTATCGAGTACTTCTTCTGAGACATATATACGCAGAAACCAATATACCCGTTTGAACACTTGAGTTCGGGGCAGAGAAGCCACACAAGAAAATATTTGAAATGCTTTGGAAAATAGATAATTTGAGAATTTAGTCAGGATAATGGATGAAATATAAAATATTGATAAATCGAATACAACTTAATAAGTATATATATCTTGCCAAGGATTCTCATCCAATTATCTAGCAAATCAATGAAATTATTTTAGGGTTTTTGCATTCACTTAAAATTGGCATAGAGCAAATCAATGGATCAAAATTGATAGATATTGACGATTTACGTTTATAAATATCATATTTTAATAGGTTTTGCTATAATTTGAATATCATAATTTTAAATAATTTATTGAAACTTTAGCTGCTTTAAGGAATCAAGTATTATATAGTTATATATATTTACGGCTTATCACATATTAATATATTTTATCTCTGTCTTCTACTCGATTTGTTAAATATGTGTTATATATATATACATATATATATATATCAAGAAATATTCGATCTAATAAACTTCCATTAAACAAAATTTGCTGAAATAAAGTAAAGAAAAAAAAAATTAATAAATATTTATTGTTTCAACTTGAAACCAGATAATCAGATAATCAAACTATATAAAATATCAACGATCTTAAAAATAAACAAACAACTTATAATAATAAAGAAAATTTCTATTTATGATTTTCGGTTTAGCGCAAAATAAAAAAAATTTGGAAAATACTTGGAAGAACAAATAAATACATATGTGTAAAAATCGAAATCGTATGCAAATCAATTGTCGATATTGAATATATATGATATATATAAATATATATGTATCTATAAATGTTTAGTATTAAGTTCAAAGTGCATTGAATGAGTATTTGAGTAAAAGTGGAAGAAGCAGAAGCTATGAACAATGTATTAATGAGCTCCAAAAACGAAATAAAAACATAAATGTATTATGAATCCAAATGTAGACGCTATGTAGAGGTCAACAACAAGTTTATCAAGTGCGAACAAAACAAAAGCTAAAACTATGTAAAAATATAAATAATATATGTAATACCAATAAAAATAACTATAACATTAGATGTGGCCTTATTTCAATTGACTTGTGGGATATGAAAGTCTTCTGAATTCGGTGACGGATCAGGTGATGGAGGACCCCCAATTGCAATAAGAAATTCGCTTTCTTCAAATCAAATGAAATGATCAAATAAAAAAATATTTATGCTCCATTAGATTTAGTATATAAAAATACATATTTCAAGTTTCAAGATCATAGCTCTTATAGTTCTCGAGATATAAAGAAAGTAGAAGACATCTGGCAATCTGACTGAAATAAATAAATCACATGGATTATGCCACAACCCATATATCCTTATAGCCCAAGGCCCAATGGAATATATAATGCGAGGGTGGATGGCCGATGACCAGGCTCTGTCCACAAATTCAATTTGGCAATTTAATTGGCATTGCTTTCAGGCAGCTCGACACGGTCCTAATTAGATATTTATGACATTTCATTTATTCATTGTTGCAATCAAATTTATGAACTGTTCGCACTACTCGCACAAAAAAACAAAAAACCAAAAAAAAAAAGAGCAACAAAAAACTCATTAATGCATTAATAATGCAGGAAACGTTGAACAGTCGACCATAAAGAGGTGCATGAGGCTGGGTGGGAATCCCCCCGCAAATGTCGAAGGCAGTGAAATGGCAACAAACAAATAATTTAAATAACTGAAAAGGCAGCGAGATGAGAAAGCGACAACAATCTGGCATTTGTTTAAATTCAAGGCAGACTACAATCATTTACTTACACACAGCTAGTCGAGTGCGAGAAGGCTACAGCGGGATGGGGTGGGGAAGCGGGCGGAGGCGTGGCACAAAGGACCCCCACTCCCCACACGCCAAGTCCTATCGGCACGCGTGCATCGCCCAGCTTAGATCCAACAGCAGCAGAGCCAACAACGAGCCATGACTAGTGCTAATAAGTATAAGTGCGCCAGTCGGGTGTGCCTGACTAGCAATTATCCTGACCTATTAACGCAACTCATCTCTCACTTTGTGTGTGTGTGTGTGTGTGTGAGTGTGAGTGTGTGAGTAGATATGTATATGTATGGAACATATGTACAGCTTAGACCAATCCTGTGTACCATGAGAGAGTAGCATATGTGTATATAACTCTAATACTCTTCAAATGGTAGACTCTCCCTATGTTTGCATCGAATACTCCATGCTCTTACACTCGTATACTATTATGCCCTTGTACTACAAATCGACTGAACTCTTATTATCTAATATATATACTCTTTTACTAAAGTTATGTAAGAGACTGACTTTGTATTAATTAATCTTATACTTCGATGCTCATATATAATCTAAAGTCTAGCGTAGTCTAGCATAAGAATTTACTTAAAATCATACTCTAATACTCCTATATTTATATACTTATAATCTTAGGGTCCTCTTATACATACATATGTAGTTTTCTTATACCTTATATTTACACTTGAATACTCTTATCTCTTGATTTTTACAGCATATCATATCCGCCCCGCTTCCTTCCATCTGTTACATTCATACGCACTGAACCTATATACCCTGCTCATCCTATATGAATGGATTCTGAGTATGAAAATGTTGAAATTAAACGAGAAAAGGCAAATGCTGAATGCGTATGAGTGCGTGAGTGTGTGTGGGGGTGCGTGTTGAAGTGTGCTTCAGATCTAAAGGCAAAGCCAAAGCCAAAGCCAAAGACAAAGCCAAAGCCAAAGCCAAAGCCAAGGCAAATGGAGCAAGTGCAAAGACGAAAGAAACGAAAGTGCAGCGCTCGTCCTCTTTGAAATCAGGAAGCATTAGGCAGTGAAACACAGACGAGTGGATAGATAGGTGTGGGTACAGGTGGGCGACCGTGCTGTCGTGTGTGTGTGTGTGTGAGTGTGAGTGTGTCGCTGTCTTCGTCAGCTGCATACTAAGCAACTTCTACCTGAGGCGACTCACGTACTGCGCTTCTTGTCATTTTTTTTTTTTAAGGGGATTCTGTTTATTGACTATATATGCCCAGGACTAACACAATATGCAAAGTGCGCAGATGTCAGGCACAGCAAAAAATCCCAAGCCCGAGGCAAAAAGAATGGAAAAGGTTAGATATACGCATATAAATTACAGACAGCCATGCCACGCCCATAAATTTAGATGGGGCGTGACAGTATGACGAAGAAATGATGCCTTTTTGTCTTTTACGCTAAATTACCTTGATTTGATTTGGCCAGAACGTCACCAGGCAGCCAGCAGCAGTCAGGCCTTCTCCGTCCGTCCGTCTTCATTATCAACGACAGCAGCGCCAGCTAAGCCGGCAACAATGTTGTCACCTCTCCCTGCCTCTGTCTGTCTGTCTGTCCGTTTGTCGCCCCGTCTGTCACCTTCAATTAATTTCAGCCCCAGCAGGGCTAATGCCGAGCACAAGGCTCCATCAGCTGCCTTATTAATTCATAAATACGCATTTGCGCCTAGCTCGTGGCGAAAGTCGCTTTCAATTTATGTCAGCGAACAGCATTGAGCGCAATTTGTGAGCGCGAGCAACTCTCCGCGTTCCCCCGTTCACCCACCACTTCGTTAGCCCTTTAGCTGAAGCTGAAGCACACTTTGGCCAAGGCGCATATATCGCATTAATTTACAGTTAGCTCACTCTCACACGCTCACTCTCAATGTCAAGATGAGTTACTTTCAGTTGTGCCCTTACATACAAGCGAAGTGGCAAAAGTGCGAGAAAAGGTACACCACTTTCCTTTCACGATGGGCCTAATTTGAGATATTCGCATCGCCCCGCATTAATTGACATTAAAAACTTTTTAATTGAAAAGGCTAAAGCGTGGCTTATGACAGTTCACAGCACTCAAAAAGCCAAGTAGGCGCGCTGCTCACTGAGTGGTGGAGTGAATATGCGCTCATGTTCTGCACATTTCAGTCAACTGAAAGTTGAGCTAAAAAGCTCTTCATTTAAAACTGCATTAAAAACTTCCCTAAGCGGGGATTGAACCTCGCACCGCAAACACAGCGTGCGTGCGTGTCACACTAAGTGACTGCACTGCTTGAACATGACAAGAGCTCGCGTGTGAGAGCAAAGCAATTCATCTATAAATAGACAAGGAAAGAGTGATAAGAAATCAGTTAAATTCCACGTTGTTAAGGTGCTTTATATACACGCGGCTTATGAAAATTAAACTAGACTAAATTTAAAAAAATTAAAAATTAATACATTTTTTAAGTTAATTAAACGAGCATCGAACCTCCAACAACAAGCATGGCGTGTGCGCACACGAAGTCAAAAAAAAAAAAACATTTTTCTATAAATAGAATAAGTCAAAGGAGAGCAATTATATAAATTATATATATATATTGTTATATATAGTTGTTAACAGAGGAAGATAAAAACTGTTTTTGTAAAGTTGCTGCAAATATGTAAAAAAAAAAAAAAAAAAAAAAATTACTGGAATTTTGTTGTCCGAATTCCTGAAGCGGGGATTGAACCCGAATCAGAAGCAGGGCGTATATGCGAACACTTGGCGCAACTATAGGATCTTCCCTTTAAGAAAAACAATTTTCTATAAATAGACAAAGGAGCAGAAAGAGAAAGCGAGAGAGAGAGAGCAGTTGAATTCCATAGCTGTTAACAGCTGTTAACATAAAGCGTAAACAGCCTTGGCAGAAATAGCGCCTGGCTTCAAAACGCAAACACGCCTTAGATTAATTAAAAGTATTCCCGCTGGGCGTCCATATATTATATTAAAGGTTAAGCAGTTTCAACTGATTTATTCGCATGCTTGAATTTATTTTTATTTTCCATTTTAATGGCGTCACAAGCATTTGCCTTAATTTCGCTCCCAACATCCGCAAACAAATGTCATTGCGTGTGTACCTCACGCACTCACACGCACACACCCACACTCACACACACAAACACACACAGAGACACATGGACATTAGCACGGGTCAGCTATGTATATGTATTAGTTTTTACGAGCCGAGCGCCCACATCACTTACCATACACACGTATACTTATACATATACAAAACAGAACGTACAACTCTTATTTGCCGTTAGTTTTAAAGGCTCGAACGTGCGCCCATGTATATGTATGAGTCTGAATGTGTGTGCATATATGTATGTATGTGGGTCGTAAAATAACAGTAGAGGCAAATAATTGCGCATGAGAGCTATTTATGCCTTCGACACAATTAGGTTTTTTCAGAGCGCCACTTGATGATTCCACTGAATTGGCGCCAAAACATGTTTTTCTTCTTATATGTTTCCCCCTAACATAAAGTTTTTGCGTTGTTGAATTCGCTGAAACTGGAAGCTCAGCGAACAAAAAACAAGCTTTAACTTTTGGCAACATATAAATAATATTTTCTAAAAACTTTTTTCATTAAATAAAAAAAAAATAAATAAATAAATAAAAAAAAAAAAAAAAAGAACTCCCAATGCCTCCTGTGAGGGTTGAACTCACGGCCTTTGGTTTACGAGACCAACGCTCTACCACTGAGCTAAAGAGGCGTCGAGAAGAGCGCTGCCAAATGATCCATACAATATATGAAGCAAGGCAGCACCATTGTAATAAGCGAAAACGAGACAGAGACAGTACGCCTTGAAGACAACTGAGCATGCCGTGAAGATCGCTTCTCCATTAACACATTGAGAATAGTCATGCGCAGTTGTTATAATGGAAAATGTTTATATTAGAAAATACGTATACAACCTTTGGTACAAAAAATATCAACAATTTAAAAATCGAATATTACACTAATAATTTTTTAAAACTATATTTAATTAAATTAAAAAAGTTAGAATTTTCAGCTGCCTCCTGTGAGGGTTGAACTCACGGCCTTTGGTTTACGAGACCAACGCTCTACCACTGAGCTAAAGAGGCGATGCGTTGAGCGCAGCACAATGACGTATACAAAACAACACAATGAGCGCCCAGTGTTCTGAGAGAACGAACGAGTACAGAATTAAGTCAATGAAATGAGCGTGCGCATTGCTAACCGATTTTCTCAATGCTGAACGCGTAAGAGAATAGCGTGTTCCACATTTATATGCCTACACATACATACATTAATAGCTATATGTATACACTATATACATTTCAGGGCGAACAAAAATGAAATAAACAAATAGTGCATGAAAATTGTGTAGAGAAAGGGCCTGGTTGTGATAAGAGCTTATCACGATTGTGTACGGGCAGAACTATAAAAACACTTAGTAGATGTATCACAGACTTGTTAATTGACAATAAACCAGTTTTAATGATTGGAAAAGAGTAAAGTAACTTGTTATGGATTGTCTTTGTACAGCAGTGGACCTATGTAAGTAGTGAACATTTTTCACTCGAAATCGTTGCGACTCTAACGCACTCTGGAAGCAGTTTATCTCACTCTAATTGAATATATCTATCTCATTCAGTGCTGTAGCATTTCTTTGCACAGTGGCCTTGGCTTTGTTTCTACTTTACCACCATGACAAATTCAGTTGTCCGACAACACAATTGTTTGAGCGACATGAATGATGGCAGTCACCGCTGTCTGTTCTCTGTTGTTGGGACAAGGAACAGGAGTCGTGTAATGGGCAGCGGCTAGGGCAGGGGCACGGGCAGGGGTTGGGCAAACAGATGTATGAGATATGTGAGTGACAATTCTATTAGTTGCAAATTGAACGCGCAACACAGCTACCCGAATGAGTGAGTAAGTGAGTGAGAGTGACACGCTAACGAGCTATTAACACCCGCTAACTAACTGGCTCATCCCGTCCCCCTCTCGCACAAGACAAAATCAACATGCTAATTAGCTATGTGGCACAGCAGTCTGTGTGTACCTTCTGCACCCGTACTTAGACATAGCATTTCTAGTATTTTCTAATACTATGAGCAAATTACAATTAATGCCGCTCTCCCTGGGAGCTTCATTTATCGGCGTGAGATATGAATGTAAATTGGGAATATATATGGCTTATCAGCGATGATTAGTTATAGTAGTAGTATGATATATAGTACTTTGCATAAGCTAATTAATATTACAGATGCGCTTAATTTGAGGGGCAGACTGATAAGAGTACATGGGGTGTACTTGAAGAGTGTATTGTATATTGAGTATATTAAGTATATATTATTTATGTTATATATAGAAATCAATTATCTTCTTGAGCATCCCTCGCTTATTGTGCAACATTTGAACTTTGGTTATGCGTCTTTTAGCTAATGAGCTCAAGATAAAAGTCACATGTTCATTGATTTAGTCGACTTTACCATTGATAAATGAAGGTATTCCACACATACACACATATACGCATATATACCATATGTATATCTGTATATTTGTTATCTAAAAGCCAAATCTTTGGGTCAATAAGTCAATTAATCGTATACTCTGACAGCTGTTTTTCCTTTGTCTTTGCTACTTCTTCCTTCATCAATTAATTATTCCCTTGGGCCTCGGTTGCCTTAGTCTTAATTTGTGTACCTTTAGACCCAGCAAAACAGGGAAATACTAAGAGTTTAATTTATTTACCTTTTCCCTTTTTATTTGAGTCTGCTTTGCTAACGATTTCTAAAGAATACTTTCCCACGCCCACACCTCAACAATTTTCTAATTCAAATAGACAACAAATCGCTCAACGTTGCCCATTTCACTCATTAAAGCTTACGATTTGCAATATAAGTGTCGACTCTTGGTATTTATTTAGATAGATAGACTGCTAATTCAACAACAGAAACAATTAAAGTCTAGCAATTAAATAAAGCAATTTCAATTTAACGAGATCTCCCACAGATCTTTAAGGTAAGAGAATAAATGTCTATATGCTTTATATAAAAGTCAAGAACAGACTAAAAATAATAAAATAAAAATTTAAAATAATTCTATTATTCATGAATCAAACTGCATTGTGTGTGACAAAGTCGAAAAATTGAAATTTTTGCTTTTATAATTTTTGTTTGTATTTCATTAATGTCATTCAAAAGTAGCTTAAAATTGAAGAGATATTCATTTATATGTATATATTGTATATTATATACACAAAGGGTTCGGGGTACACAAAAAAAAGATAAAAGACGGCATGACAAAGGCAACAATGGAAACCACTCCGAAAACTCAACTGAGTGGCTGTTCGCTTTGTTTTAGCACTAAGCGGCTTTCGTTTGTTACAACAAAAACTGAGGGAAAACCAGAGAGAAAATAGCAAATAAAGGATGCAGAGCATTTAACAGAGGAAGGACGCACTGAATGCCGCAGTAAATTAAAAAATAAGTGCATAAAAAATTATAAAGGAAAGGCAAACAAATCACAAATAGACGCGCTGCTCGCTGAGCGGGTCACTAAGTCATTCACTGATTCACTCACTCATTCATTCACTGATTCACTCATTCACTCCCCCTACACAATGCCCATTCAGATTCATACATATATATTCATTTGTGTTTCTGCATTTGAGTAATGAAATTACCATCTATTTATGCTCACTCAAGGAAGTTTCTGGAGTATATTGGCTTGAAGCAAAGCTTGTACTGATATTATCTCCTGCTGATTTAGTATACTAAATATACTAAAGAGCATATGATCTTCAAAGAGGATCTGTTCAAGAGCTAAGAGATCTGTCTAAACAACTCAATATACTTGAAAGTTTCATTTATCAAAAGGCGAGTATTAAGCAGTCGGCTACTGCTCGACGTTCACGTTTTTTACTTGTTTCATGTCGACTTTTGTCGCCCCCAACAAGTGAGCAGCATAAAAAGCACAAAGGACACACACAACAATAACATCAACAACAAACAGTCAGGCACAAAGAACCAACACACACAGAGAGAGAGGGAGAGAAAGAGAGAGAGAGAGAGAGAGAGAGAGAGAGAGAGAACTTTAATGACAGAGGCAGAACCACACAAACCATATGTGGATGGAAGCCAGGACATGGACATGGACATGGACTTGGATGTGGATGTGGATGTGAATGTGGACATGGGCACAGTAGGCACCAGCACCTTGCAAATGGCAAAATGGCACACCTATTGTCTACTTTGTGTGCCTGTCAGCCAGCGAGGGAACTAATTTGTAATTGTCTGATCTTTAGCAAAGTATAATAGAATAGATGAAAGCTTTAGAAGCATATTGTGGGCGTACTTGAATAAAACATAAGGTACTGGGAGTAAAAGTATAAAAGAATATGGAGTATGAATGAGATGAGAGCATAAGAGTATAAGAGTTTAGTGGTACAGGTAATATGTGAGTATAAGATACAAGAGTATAAGAGTACAAGAGTATATGGGTACGAATGTACATATATGAGCATAAGACTATATGAATAACAGAATACAAGAGTATATGAGTATAAGACTACACAAGAATATGAAACATACAACCTATAATACTTCAGTAGACTAAAAGTATTAAAGCTTAAGAACTATCTTACTAAAGAAAAGACGAACAACAGAGTGAACGACTCAGTATAAGAGTAAGTTTAAGTAACAGTGTCAAATCACTTGAAGAAAATATATAAAAGTATAAGAGTGAAGAAGTAAAGGGGAAGTGATAATGTAAAGCCACTTGAAAATATAAGACTACCAAAGTGTAAGAATTAGTATAAAAAGTATAAGATCACCAAAGTATAAGAGTATGTATAAGTAAGAATATAAGTAAGTACTTGTGTAAATATAAGTCTGATTGTCAGATTTAAGAAAATTTACTTTAAGAATTTTAATAGCATAAGTATTAGAGGTAGGTAAATATGCACTTCAGCGCTTCGCTCAACTAAAATTTGTTTCAGAGCTCCTCATCCATTAAGCAGATATAAGACTTTTGTAATTGAAGCATGAATGGTATGAATATTCTCCCCAAGTAAATGTAATTTACAAGCAATTCGGTTTTTGGCTGCCGCAGAGTGCGGTAGCAACATGGCGGGCACTAAGAGACTCAGACTCCTCTGCATCCGACTCGTTGCTTTCGCGACTCTCAGAGGCTAGCTATAGACTCTTATACCTGCCCCAACAGCTGCAGCAAGCAGCCCATGGAGGCTGAATTATAGCCAGTGGAAAGTTTTCCATGTTAATATTCATACTAACGACGATGATAAAGATTAAGTTGACTGCTCAGCTGTATATATGTATATGTATGTATATATACGGGTATGCATATGGTATACGAAACGATGCCTGTCCGCTAACAAATGCCGCAAGGACATGGTCATAAATATTAGCGTCGATGCCTGGCTACTGGCAAAGAGTGAGTGAGTGAGTGTGTATGGGTGTGTGAGCATGCTTTATAGCACATCAACAATATACGCACATTCACATATACACTCGGACACACACACACACACACACACGCCATCCATTGGCAATATTATGAACCTATTGTTGGCAGCGGAAAGAAGAAGAAGCAGCAGCAACAGGAGCGATGGCGGGTTGAGAGGGAGGGGAGTGCGCGGATGGTCTGTGTGAGCCTGTACACTTTGTTAGCTTGATAACAAATGGCAGGTCTAATAAATTCGATTAACTGCAAGCGACACGCTCATACGCACACACACACACACACACACACACACACACACACACACACCCCATGTGAAGCATAATTGATTGTCCTTCACGGAGGCTAACCTCATTAAAGGTTTTTATTTTATTATAAAACTAAGCATTTCTATAAACAAAACAATTTAAGACAATTGCACGGGCTCCAAAGGCAAAAAGCCAAATATCAAAGAAACGTATTTAAAAATGGCGGAAAAACGGGACGAAAATGTCGGCGGAAGCGGAAATCGTGCGCGTTTAATCTAATCGGCATAACGAGAAGAAACAAAACAAAAAAAAATCGTTTTGAAACGGGCAAATTAATGACACGGATCAGGGGGAGGGGTAGGACTGTGAGTTAAACGAGAGGGAGAAATGGCCCAAACGGGAACAGGCGGAGGCAGACAATGGAGCTTCGATTGTAAATTGTCATGGGGCACAGGAAAATGAAAAGCAGCCACGAAGTTAGCAAAGCAGAACAGTTCAAGAGCGAATCGGGAAATCAAAGACCGGCACACACACAAAAGGGAACACATACACACACACACCCACAGACTGTCTTATCCACCCACACTTCAGAAAGTTTCGCAACTTATAAATGAAAATGCATAAATTTTAAATTTTCCCAAATGAAATGTTTTTGTAGCTGCTTTAACGGTATTTTGGCGCAAGCAAGTACGAATAAATTCTGGGGGGTTAAAACAAAAACAAGCTGCTAAAACACGCACACACACACACACACACACACACACATACACACCCCACGCCTGACAAAACATATGTGGGCGGGGGCAAAGTTAATTTACCTTTACGGCTACAAAGTGCGAACCTTTTTTGATTCATGCAAAATTTACGTCCTTTGAATTTGCATCAAAAATTTATAATCATAATCATAATTTTAATGAAAAAAGTTATGGTAATCATTATCATCGTTATCATTAACATCCTATCATTATAAATCTTCTTATCATTATAATGCAATATATAATATAATGACGCAATGATGCAATATATAATATCATGATTGTCATTGTCATTGTCATTGTCATTGTCATTGTCATTGTCATTGTCATTGTCATTGTCATTGTCATTGTCATTGTCATTGTCATTGTCATTGTCATTGTCATTGTCATTGTCATTGTCATTGTCATTGTCATTGTCATTGTCATTGTCATTGTCATTGTCATTGTCATTGTCATTGTCATTGTCATTGTCATTGTCATTGTCATTGTCATTGTCATTGTCATTGTCATTGTCATTGTCATTGTCATTGTCATTGTCATTGTCATTGTCATTGTCATTGTCATTGTCATTGTCATTGTCATTGTCATTGTCATTGTCATTGTCATTGTCATTGTCATTGTCATTGTCATTGTCATTGTCATTGTCATTGTCATTGTCATTGTCATTGTCATTGTCATTGTCATTGTCATTGTCATTGTCATTGTCATTGTCATTGTCATTGTCATTGTCATTGTCATTGTCATTGTCATTGTCATTGTCATTGTCATTGTGCCTATAAAATATCTTTTCACAAGCCAAAGCTATTCGACCTTCTCGTTTGCTCTGATAACTCATTCATAAGGTTTCTATACGCTCTCTGTCAATTGCATAGCAAACTTGTTAGCTTCAAGAGTTTCGAAATGGGATTTTCTTGGCATTCGCATCAGCCCCTTTCACCTGCTCTCCCATCGAGCTAGAAGCCATAGACGTCCAACTGCAGGAAATGCAGCTGGCCCCAGCTGCTGAATTGCATTGGACAATTGTTGAGCATCTAATTTATTTTATTGTCAGAAATTGTCCATTCCACATTTTTGCATGGCTCGGCTTATGGCACTAAAATTGCCAACTGGTTTTAGCCATAATGCAATTAAAATGCCAATTTCCATGCAGACACGTGTATAACAAATGGAAAATTAATTTTTGCCACGTTCGATAGAAATTAAATTAAAACTCGATGTAATTCGGCTTTCAGCGTGTGAGCAAGTAATTCGCAGGAAAATTAATTAAATTTGATTGTTTTTAATGGGAAAATAAACTGAAAAACAAATGGAATTTGTTGAATTGAATTGAAGTTGAAGCAGCCATATCACGTTACTATAGATTATTCATGGAGTGGGCAAGGAGATATGGAAATGAGCGGACGGAAGTATGGGCAAATAAGTAGAGCTATGCTATATCGTATTTGCTGTTGAATCTGATTTAATAAATGTATCTACTTCAAGAACTCACTCAAGCATCCTTTAACCTGTTACATATGCATATTGCCCAACCTGCTTATACAATATATTCAGTCTATAACAACCTGAGCCGCCTTCCTTTGTTTGTCTAAGTCAACTGCAGTGATATTAAAGTAAAATAAAAATGGAGCGCAAGAGGCGTGCTCCAATGTCAAAATCGATAAGAGCATTTTGAGAAGGGTTTCCGGTAGAGGAAACAAAAATAACAAGAATAATCATCTCTCAATACGATTTCAGAGAACGATAAAGCTAAAAGGGAATATTTTGTTGGCATAAATTCGCCATGAAGCGTAGAAATTTATGAAATTTAAGAACGCACGAGATATGCCAGATATGGCAAATAAATCATCCAACGCTTGCCACACGAGAGGGGATGGGGATGCTCTGATGCTGTGCCACCTGCTGCCGCAATATACATTTTAATGCTTTCCCCCACGAGAGCAGAGGCGCGCCGAGACTTTCACCTATCAGACTAGAGACGACATAATTAGGGCACAGCCAAACACAGCGAAATTTAAAGAATTTATCTTATTAAGTTATCGATATACATACATATATGTACATATAGCTGTGTTCGCTGGGTCATTTCCATACTGCCCCCGAAAACGTTGCATGGGCATTGGAAGGCGTTGATGGCAAATCAATAAATAGAGACGCAGCGCGACGCCTGCTCAAGGTAACCATCCCGCTGCATGACCTTTAAATATCCTTTCACATTTGCCCCAGCCTCCCTCCCGCCCTTGCGGCTCTTCGAATTCTCTAAAATGACTCGCATTAGGTATAAAAAAATGTGTAAGGCTTCGGTTATGGCTCTTATGGCTCGCCTATGGCAGGGGCTCTCTCGCGCGCCCCGCTCTCCCCTACCTTCCCTTTCTCTCGCTCTCTCCCACTCTCTCCTTCCGCTGCTTAGGTCACCTCAACTTTTTATAGCTCTGCGAAACGCATATAGCAATTCGAAAGGGTAACAAAGTGTTGGGGGAGCCCTCTGCATCGACCCCATAACACTTTTATTTTAATACGCGCACACTGAAATTTTAGAGAGCATATTGGTTTTGAGCCTCAATTGTCTAGCTGGCTCAGGAATTTTGAAATTCGAATTACGAATATATAGACTATAAAACTACTTTAATTTGCTATACGGGGTATATTTGTTTGCAGAATTAAGAGAACTTATAAAGCCAAGCAACAGTTTCTCATATACCACTCTGTTTATTTCTATCTGTTCCCCTGTGTCTCTGTCTCTGCATTCCTGTCCATCCATTCCTCCATCCATCCATCGTCCATCCCTGTCCCTGTTCCTCTTTGTATTTATGCACACTAAGACCTCGGAATCTCTAAAAGAATTTAATTTTAAGTGAGTATAGGTATGAATATGCTCTTTCATTTTCGTTTTGAATTATTGATTAGTTTTGTTGATGTACTTAAAATCAATATGAAAGATTTACTTTTAAAAGTGAGGTTTTAATTTCCAAGAAAAAATCATGCTTAGAGGGCATACCAAATATTGTTGGGTTTTCGATAGTGAGAGAGAATTCATTTGTGTTTATTGAAGCTAGGAACTGTATAGTTGGATATACTCTCATAATATTCTATTGCCTATCCTCCGCCGTAAGAAAGCTAGAATCTCAAATAATCATGAATCAACTCTACAAGAAATGTATATAAACTCTCGTCCAACTGCATTAGGAGCATTATATGGCCTCCCTGCCATTGTGAGCGAGTATTATGCAGTCCGTTGGGCGCATCGTTAGTCGTTACATTTTAGATTTTATGACAGCAGCATTAAATCGATAAACTGATTGAGCCGTGGAGATTTGCATTGCTTTGAATTTACTTACATTGTGCATGACAATTTTTTGTGATAGCGAAATCTGTTTGATGCTTCCATGCCCATCTCAAGTCATTCCCCGGATTAGGCCCCAATTGGCCTCTCCCTGGTGGCGGCGGGCCTCGCTATCCCAGCTCTAATCTATATTATGTACATAAAAGTCCTATCGGCACATTAATTACAAATTCAAAAGTCATTTCACTTGCTCATGGCGGAAGACAAACGAGCGCGGGGCGCCCCGCCCACAAGTGGAATAATAATATTTTCATGACTCTTAAGTGCCGTCGTCAGTGTCCGCAGACTGAAATATTTAAATATATTTCTGAATTTTAATTGTTTATTCTCTCTCTCTCTCTCTTTCTCTTTCTCTCTCTGCCTCTCTCTGCGGAATAATATAAAGTGAAATAAGTCTAGAATTTATGCTTAGCTGAATTCATAAATAAAATGTTAATTACAAAAACTAGAAAGAGAGAGAGACAGAGAGAGAGAGAGAGAGAGAGAGAGAGAGAGAGAGATAGAGATTATGAGTGGTTTAGAGTAGAGTGTCCGACTGGAAAATACCTACTACAACAAAATTTTATACATATGCTGTGCTTGTACTTCCCATAGCATCCTTCTATAAGCAATAGCCTGATGGATCTTCACTTCTAGTAGTACGATCTTAATCAAATTTGTAGAGTGTGTAGATAGCATTCAAATGTGCGTGTATATCAAAGCTACTATTTGAATAAATATTTTATTTTATTTTTTTTTTTTAGATATTGAATGGGTCTAAAAAATATTAATTATATATTTTACATTGATCTGAGAAATACATAAGCCCAAGTGGAAATTTCCAGTTATGCTATCGATAGTTATCGATAACATGATAATAGTTAGAGCTTTGTAAAGAAAACTTTAAGATATTATTGCATGGCTATATACAAATGTATATGAAAAATTTCAAGTCTCTGGCGTTTTTAGATCTCCAGTTCATTGGGCTCGAATTAGGTGTGGAAGGGAGCAAACTAGACTCGCTGGACTAAAGGGCACTAAGGGGAGGGGACTAAAGGGGAGTGCCAAGCCAATATACCCAGCTTAACCATTTTTAATCACATTTGAGCTGAGGATTCTGCGAGCTGCTCGGAATTAGGCCTTAAAGTGCTTCAGCCTGACAATCGGACTTAAAAGCGTCTTAGAAAACGTTTATGGGCGCTGCTTAAGCTGGTTTATCGATTTTTGTGGCTCACAATTTTTGGGCCGGCGTCATAATTAATGCCGAATGCGTCAGACTCAGCGCACAGCGCTAATTAATTTTTATTGAAAGTAAAAAAAAGGAAACCAGAAGAAAAGAAGCAAAGCAGGCAAAGAAAAGAAAATCCATTCCACTCTTTTAGCTATTTGACGGTTTTCCTTGGCAGCTCGCAGCATTTAATTAATCCAACTTTTGCAGCTCGTTTTTTCGGGCGCTTAGAATTTATAAGGAGCATAGAGCAAAGGGGAATTTCGAAAAGCGGCAATTCCGGGAAGTAACACTTGAGATTTACTTATATAAATTGGCCTTAACTCGGCGTCCGCTGGCATGTTTGAATGCGTTAAAATGTTATTTCACCATGTTTTTTGGGTTATCGAAAGTGAAGGGAAGACAAACAAAATGAAATTGGATTTCGTTTTAGTTCAAGGGCAACTTAAATTTTGTGGCTCGATGCGAGATTGGAAAACATTTCACAACAATTTAATCTCAACTTTGGCTCAAGTCCACTCGGCCCCCACTCCAAACTTCTTAGAAACTTTGTTGTTAGATTAAAACCATTTCCTGGCCAAATGGCAAAGTTTTCACCAGCCATAAAGTCACTCGCTCACAGAGTGTGGGCGTGGCCAGCCGCCTACACTCGCTGCCAATAAAACGGTAAAACACTTGCGGGTCACAACTTTGATTTTACGAACTGACCAACTGGCCAACTGACAGAAAAAAGAAAAAGCAACGACCGCAAATACCTATCAAAAGCAAAGCTCTCCCGCTCACATGAGTATTTGTCCACTCTTCGGGCCACTCTTCGGCTGACCAGGCTTTGCAGTGGCTTATTACTGAAGCTCACTCATATATATATATGTATAAATGTGTAAATATGTAGTTTTCATTTAGTTTTTCTCATAATAACTGAAGTAGCTTTTCAGAAGATAAACAAAAATTTGAGGTCTTCAGCCATTTTTCGAGCAGCTCCAAGTGGATTTCCAGACCTCTTTCACGTTCAGAGATTCACACAGGCTAAAAGCTGCAAGTGCTTCAGCATTTGCCAATAACTTTTCTACTTGGAGTTTCTGCAATAATATAAGAGTATTAGAGTGTAGGAATATAAGAGCATAAGATGAAAGAAAGGCTAAAAGCTGTAAGTGCTTCAGCTTTTGTAGATAACATTTATAACTAAAGTATTAGGAAGAACATAAGAGTATAAGAGTGCGAGAATTTTAAAATATAAGAGTGCAAGAATATATGAGAACATTGTATAGGAGTATAAAATCAGTGGACCTTAGCAGTATAAGGCAGTAAAAGTATGCGAGCATAAGAACGTGAGATGAAAGTATAAGTGGAAAGCATAGTATACTAAGAGTATAAGATAAAAATGACTATAGGAGAACATAAATAGAAGAGTATTCTACTACAAGAGTGCTAGAGTATACGAATTTAAGAATATAAGATAATAGTATAAGATTAGATAAGATGATGAGAAAAGTTTGAGAGTATAAGACAAAAAGACTATAGGAGAATATGTTTATAAGAACAGTAGTAGTAGTAGTATAAGAATACCATCTATCTGAGCTATCCATCTAATTGATATAATACAGATGCCCATTACGGATTCAGCTCTCCTCACTCCCCTCCCAGGTTTATACCGCTCAAATTGTTCTCAGCTTGTTTGGATTTTAAATTATCTTCATTTTGCGCTACGTCTGGCAGAAGATGCGACGCAGTCCGTGGGCAGATGGAAACGGCTCGTTAATTAGTTTGATTTCAGCAAGAGACTAATAATAATTTAATTTTGAAAAGTTTTGTGCCAAGCGAAAGTTTCAGCTCGAGTTGCTGCCAAAGCGATTTGCGATGTCATCGCATCGCATTGATGCCAGCTGTAATGAATTGCTCCCGACCTGGCCCAAAGGGGCGCCAACAATTGTGGGCGTGGCCTGGCGGGATTAATAATGAAATGCCTATTTTTAGGCTCATTTAACATTTATCCAACATTTCACCTTGTTACCAAGTTTAATTGGATTGCAAATATTTGCGAATTTACCACTTTACGAATTCTTTGAACTTTGAACTGGCCTCTCGGCTTTATTTTCTAGCATTTAGCTTAGCTCAAAGCAGACGCTTGAAGAATGTCAACAAGTTCTTCTTCCATTTTGTAAGCTCTATAACCAATATAATTTATTTTTAAATTTTGATTTGCTTACAAAAATGGCAAATCCCAGCGTTACTTAGATTCGGTTAAACCAATAAATTAGTAGCAAAGCAAGCAAAGACTAAACAATCGGGCCGCATTGACTGCTTAATACACGCTAAATGTATTGCAAAAATCCCTAGTTTTAGAGTGGTACAGGGAAATTCCTCACCTCGATTTAGATAGGAAATTTTAGAGTACCAGAAAAAAGAAAACGTAAGACTAGTTCACATGAGTTTATATACATACATATGTATATAGCAGGTTCGAATTCGTCTCCAGCTCCAGTAAAACGGAAATGTATGCAAAACCAATAAGCTCATTTTGAATTTGGGAGCGAGTATAAACAGTCTGTGCTCTAGAATGAAAAAATTCGGGGTCAGCTGTGAGTGCTTTACAAGAGGACAGCTTAGAGAGCAACAGGAGTGGCAGGGTGTTAGGGAGAGCGAGTATTATAGAGAGTGACAGGGAGGCAGAAGAAGCAGAGGCAAAGAGCATTGCCTGTGGGTCATAGGCAAGCAGCATTTGGTCGAATTTGTGTGTACTACAAATATTTCTGACTCGTATGTGAGCCGGAACGAAATGAACTGTCAAGTCATGAGCTATGTGTGTGTGTGTGTGTGAGCGTGTGTGTGTGTGCGTACTCCTATTGTCCCACTGGGACACTTGGCAATAGAGCGAGGAATAAATTTCGAAGCAATTTTTGAAATGTTCCTCATCAAAGCTTTAAGCTAAGAATGTAGTCCATATTGTGTCCTCAGCTGGACAATTCCGCCAAGAACACCCACACACACAGAATACACACACTCATACACTCGCACGTGCCCATGACGTATTTGTCTGACTTAGGCTCCTTGGTGCAGAGGTGCCTCATTTGTGGCACCATTTAAAGGCGTGAAACGACTCTGAAAATTTAAGTGTGAATTGAACGATAGTTGCGAAGGTCGTTGACTAAGCCGAGAGAAATGATTCGCAAACAAAGACCAACTCGTGCACGGCATAGCTACCGAGGACAAGAGTAGAAAGTTCGAGTGGTCTTCAAGAGACTGATCGACTGGAAGTTACTCTAGAAATAGCATAAATATGCATTAAAAACTTGATATGATAGATGGAGGCATTTATACTCTTATGCTTCATAAGGTATAAAAAGGTATAAGAAGGTATAAGCTCATACACCTATGCTCTTATACTTAAATACCTATGCTTATATACTCTTATATATATATACTTTAATATTCGGATTCATATACTCGTATACACCTATACTTATATACCTATTCTCCTATACTCATACACCTATGATCTTATACTTAAATACCTATACTCTTATATTCATATACTCTTAAATTCATATACTTATACTCTGATGTTCATAAACCTATACTCTTATACTCACATATCTATAGTCGTATACTCAATAACCTATACTCTTATACTCGCATATCTATAGTCGTATACTCCATTACATATACTCTTATATTCGCATAACTATGGTCGTATACTCATTTACCTATACTCTTATACTCGCATATCTATAGTCGTATACTCATTTATCTATACTCTTATACTCACATACCAATACTAGCATGATCTTCAACTCCTATACTCTTATATTCATCTACAATCTCATCCTGCTACACTCTTATACTCTCTTCGTTCTTCAACCCCTATACTCTTATATTCATCTACAGTCTCATCCTGCTACACTCTTATACTCTCTTCACTCTTATATTCATATATTATTTACCTCTTGTGCTATGTTACTCTTATACCCAGAATGCTCTTATACTCGTTTTCCAAAATACCATTGCGATCTTCTGATTGGAGTCATCCATTTCCTTTTCCCTTTCCACCTGTCACACATTCGATTCGGCACAATCAATGTACCCTGCCTATACACTTGCAATTAGTGAGAGGGCCGAACATTTTGACTGATGCTGCATTAGGAAGTCTGCGTCGTAAGGACGTGCTCAGGTAACTTTTCCTTTTGTCACTGCAATAAAAGGCGAAGCGTTAAGCCGACATGCAAAAAGGGGATACGCACGGTAAAAAGCGCATAAAATGTGCGAGGAGTGCGCCAGGCGAAGTCAACCAAGTGTGAACTGAAATAGACAAAGGCGCACACAAAATTGACCTGAGAGATGTGAGGAGGCAAAAAAACAAAAGAAAAGAAAACCCACGAAAATGAAGCCGACTTGATGGGCTGTAAATAGAAAAGTTTGTGTTTTGGAGCAGGTGGAAGAGAGGGGGTGAAGCGGGACAGGAGCTATAACAGAGTAATGTAGTAAGGGGAAGGAGGAACACTGTACAAGACATGGAATAGTAGCAAAGCTAGGAGCAGGAGCAGGAGCAGGAGGGAGTAACCTGCGAAGGAGCAGAAGAAGAAACTTTATAGAATAGAATAGGAGCAGGAGCAGGAGTCGGAATATGAGGAGGTAACCTGTGGAGGGACTGTATAAAAGAAATTGAAAGTAGGAGCAGCAGAGTGCGAAGGAATGGCAGCACGAGCAGTAGCAGGAGTAGAAGCATCAAGAGCAGCAGCCTGTGGAGGAGCAGCAGGATGAACAGAGGCAGCTACAGGAGCAGCAGCAGGCGCACGACTCCTGTGCTATCTATCTGTTGTAGGCAGCCCATGTTGTGCCTTATCTTTATGTGCGAATTAACCCTGTGCATGAATAAGCCAAATTGGATTTCAGAAAATTTAGCAAGAAAGGCCCTTAAGTTCGGTGTAAACACGCGCTTTTTGTTGCCACACTTGAGCTGAGCTCCAAACGATTTCAGATTTCCCCATCGAAGTTGCAGCTTTGAATATTCTGAAATATTGAATATGACTGCACGGCCTGGCAGGAAGCCAAAGATTTCACAGTAGTTGGCGCAACTTGAGGCTGGAAGCTGCAAATGAAACTTAATGCGAGCTGACGCACGTCAAGTACAGTGAAAGCCCGCCATGTGGCACAAATTCACTTGATGGAGCAGGTTGCCGAGCCACACCGACGGCGGGCAGGAGGAGAGTTGAGGCAAGTGTGGCATACAGTGAAGTCTCGAGCGACGAACAGCTTAAGTCAGATTCATGGAAACACTGCCAAGATAACACAAGTCAAACATCCGTCTGTTCCTTCGAGCCAGTTTCCACTGTAGCAGGCCTGCGTATTTAGCAGTTGTTAGCAAACCTTGTGTATGGCTGCGGGCGCTAACAGCTGTGCCATACACACGCACACCCAACTACCCACCCAAGCACACACACACACACACTTGTCTCGCTAAGAAATGTGCAAATGCTGATATTATTTTGTGAGCTCATTGTCACATGATAATCAGACGTTGGGTGTGCGATAACATAAGACATACACGTGCACATACACACACACACACACACACACACACACACACACATGCACATGCACCCATACCCAAACACAAACATGTAAGAACAAGTAAGAAAGCTCCAGTCGAGACTGCTCGACTACGAGATACCCTGAACCCTCCGAGCAACAGCCATTTCAATAATTTTTAGTGTCATTCAGCTTAAACAAACACACACACACACGCAAACATATACATAGACACCCATAGGAACGCACGCATTAACAGGCATGGGCTGCAGTGTGGGCTTACTATGGGAACTTAATTGTTCAATAACTTTTTTTGTGGACGTACGTTCTTCATGAAACTTTCAGAATGTGGTTTTATCATTACTATGCGTATATTTGCCAAAGCTCAAGTCTCTAGTATTTGAAATACGCCTTTTACAGAGATGAGGGTAAGGGGGTGGATATAGGGGTGGGGGGTGAATTATAACAGAAACCGAAATTCTATCACGTGCAGTCGAGTCTACATTTAAAATTTGGAGACTTTAGCTCTAAAGGTGTAGAAGATATAATTTTATAACTGGTTTTCGATAAGGTTTTTGATCGATAAAAAAAGAACGGGATGAGTTATCGATTTTTAGTGATAAACTCGATATGCGCGCGCTATATACGAGCATTTTAAAAAAAAGTTGAAGTCTCTAGCTTCTATATCTTCAGAAATCGACGCGTTCATACATACGGACAGACGGACAGACGGACATGGCTAAATCGATTCAGTTTGTCGCCCTGATCAAGAATATATATACTTTGTGGGGTCTGCCACGCCTCCTTCTCCCTGTTACATACTTTTAACAAAACCATTATACCCTGATTTCCCATTTTCAATGGGTTCAGGGTATAAAAACATGGCTTACATTTTCATAAAGCTCTCAGCAAGCGTCGCAGCCCCCAAGGCAAAAAAAAGGCTTTTTCTTTCCTTTTAGTTTTGACCCCGAAAAGGTAGGAGTTTGATTACTTTTTGATGAGCCCTCGCAATGCAAGAATTTGCATAAGAAATAAGTCAAATCAAATATTGATTCTCAAAACGAACATAAAGCAATTCGACCCATTCGGCATATGCAACAAGATTTTCACCTGTGTTTTCACCCAACAGCAGCTAAATGCTCACCTGCTTCACAGCGCTCCAACTGCCTCATGGCTGGCGTCTATGCGACTCCAGAACCCTTGTAGACACTTGTTGGATAATTGAAAAACAACTCGCAATTACGTAATCAGAGACACGAGCACGAAAAGGGCCAGCTGAACAGCGAGAATATCGGCTATGATCGACTGCATAATACTTGTTCGAGCTAAAAAAAAATGCATTAGGCTCGTCTTCTCTGTGCTCAGACAAATTTGTAAAGTACATTTTGGTTCTTATACTATGGAACTGATCATTTGACGGAATTTCCAACTCTATGCTTGTATTCTCTTATACTTTTACATTCACATACTTATATTGTTACATGGACTGCTACGTATAACTCCCTTTTATTTCGATTCTCTTATACACCTTTGCTCTCCACTTTCCAGCTCTTATTATTATATGCTTTATTCTCTTATACTTATTATTTTCTATGTTCTATGTTTATACTCTTATATTCTTATATTCCACTATTCTTATACTCTTATACTATTTGAATTGTATACTCTTATATTATCCCGGTGCATAGGAATGAACTTTAGATATGACCCAATATACTCATCCCTTTGGCCTGTTGAGCGAGAGTCGACAGGAGGCGCAGCTGGCAAGCGCAAACTGGTGGAAGAGCAGCTCAGAGACAACTTGACACTCTTTTGGCCAAGAGGCACATTGAAAAAGGTGACAGCAGAGTGGGCGACATGGCAATTAGGAATTATATGTCTGTTGAGCAGATTATGACAAAACTGTCGGCTAATTGCAAATTGCTAATTGCCTAAATCAATGCCACATGGGGTCGACTGCGACTGCGACTTTGAGACTGAGACTGAGACTGAGACTGAGACTGAGACTGAGACTGAGACTGCGACTGAGACTGCGACTGAGACTGCGACTGCGACTGTGACTGGGACTGAGACTGTGACTGGGACTGAGACTGAGACTGAGACTGAGACTGAGACTGAGACTGAGACTGAGACTGAGACTGAGACTGAGACTGAGACTGAGACTGCGACTGAGACTGAGACTGCGACTGAGACTGAGACTGAGACTGAGACTGAGACTGAGACTGAGACTGAGACTGAGACTGAGACTGAGACTGAGACTGAGACTGAGACTGAGACTGAGACTGAGATAAATATCGATTTTTGTTATAAATCGATCCCACCTAAAATTCACTCCTTTCCTTAGTTCTAGGTCCATTCGCTAATATAATTCGCCTCGGCTGTGTCTAACAAGATGTTACGCGAGTTAATTTGGTGAGATCGATATATTACGCATGAGCGTAGATATTTCGAATCGATTCAGTCATGCCTTCAAATGGGGTATAAAATGGAAGCCACAGCCCGAAGGCTATCCTCATTTTTAAACGGAGACAACAATCAACATGAAACTGGTGAAGTAGAAATTAGTTTGTTCTCTGACAAGTAACTATAAATATTACTTTGGTGTCTCTTACTCACAGATACTTTTAACCGCTGTGCTAGCTGCCCTGACATCCAGCTCCTTTGCAGCTAACGCAGTTACTGTGGCTACTACTGCTGACCCTGAGGATAAAGCAAAATTATCAGCTAGTAAAATTATTTACATATTTTAGCTTTCTGATTTACATTGCTGTTGTCCACAGCTGAGCACATGAGCTCTTATCAAATATAAACTTTCTCGCATACTACTTCTAAATTGTGGTTCTGTTAAATGTACATATGTTACGGGCAAAAGGGGGCGTGGCAGACTGTTTTGTTTTCTGTGTAAGCGGAAGAGAAGCGAAGAATTATTGAAATATCAACTGCTCGATGGAATTTGGGGATCTCTTAGTCGATCGAACAGTTTTATTTGTGTAGCCTGAACATAGTGAAAAGGGAAAATAGGGCAGACTTGTAGAAGGAGGCGTGGCATACCCCATCAATATATCCACATGCACCCGATTCAGTTCCAGTTCCAATAATTCCAATAATATAATTCGTCTCGCTTGCGTCAGACAAGATGTAAGGCGAATTAATTTGGTGAGATCGATAAATCGATAAATTACGCATGAGCGTAGCTATTTCGATTCGTTTCAGTTATCCCTCCAAATTGGGTATAAAAGGGACTCCCAAAGCGGAAGATGTCCTCATTTTGAAACGGAGACTGCAGTCAACATGAAACTGGTGAAATAGAACTTTGATTGCTCTTCGACGAGTAGCTAACTTAATCTTAATTGTTATTATTTCGGTGTCCTTTACTCGCAGATACTTTTAACCGCCATGCTAGCTGCCCTGACATCCAGCTGCTTTGCCGCTGATGGTGATGATGAGGCTATTGACACTTATGGTTATCGAGATGCTGCCGCTGATGCTGCCGCTGATGCTGCCGCTGATGCTCGAGCTGCTGCTGCCGCTGATGCTCGAGCTGCTGCTGATGGTGCTCGAACTGCTACTGCCGTTGCTGCTGCTGCTGGTGTTGCTGCTGGTGTCGCTGGTGTCGCTGGTGCGGCTGACGCCGCAGCCAAACCTCCGGCTAGTAAAATTATTTACATATTTTAGCTGTGTGTGAGCACGTATACCATGAGCAGTGTGTTTCTAAAAGTCGATAACTATCCTTGATGTTTTGTTATCGATTAAAAACTGATTTAAACAAACGATGTCTTGCACATCTTTTGAGCTAGAGATTGAGGCAGACTATGCGGAGGTCCTAGTCTTTAAGTGAACCAAAGAAGAGAAGAAACTGCTCTCTATGTCGTCTATTAATTAAAAATATAAGTGATCATAAGCCTTATCAGGCATATGATAATGAAGCAATATCTGTGCGTTCTGTGCGGATCACAGTCTGTCCCTGCGTCTATCTGCCTGTCTGTCTGCCTAACAAACGCAATGAACGCAGAAAAACTGCAGATCATTTAAGTTGCCTAGATGTATGCAGCAGTACTCATTTAGCATTTACTTGTAAGTAAAAGCAGAAGAGAGGGTTCCCATTGGTCTTTGAGTGAAAGTCTCCCTATATAAAGGGCAGCAGCCCTAGCATTTCTTCAGTCGCTCAGATCTGGTGGAGGTGGTAAGGTCAACTAAAGTGAAATGAAGTGAAGTGAAGTGAAGTGTGTGTGTGTGTGTTTGATATTTCAGCTAAGTATTAAAGACTTCGAGGAAATACTTAGAAGAAATATTTAAGGGAAATACTTAAAGGAAATACTTAGTGCAAATATTGAGAGAAAATACTTAGGGGAAATACTGAGATGAAATACTTTTTATTTATTTATGTATTTAAGGGAAATACTTAGAAGAAATATTTAGCGGACATACTTAGGGGAAATGAAAATGAAAATGAATACTTGTTATTTATATATTTACTTAAGGGAAATACTTAGAAGAAGTACTTAGAGGAAACACTTGGAGAAAATACTTAGGGAAAATACTTAAGGTATATACTTAAGGGAAATACTTTTTAATTACTTAGAGGAAATACTTGAAGGAATTACTCAGAGGAAATACTTTGAAGAAATATTTTGGGGAAATACTTAGGGGAAATATTTAAGGGAAATACTTAAAGGAAATACTTAAAGAAAATACTTAAGGGAAATACTTAGATGAAATACTTTTTAGTTATTTATGTATTTAAGGGAAATACTTAGAGGAAATATTTAGCGGACATACTTAGGGGAAATACTTATAGGAAATACTTACAGGAAATACTTAAGGGAAATACTTAATATGAATACTTGTTATTTATATATTTACTTAAGGGAAATACTTAGAAGAAGTACTTAGAGGAAACACTTGGAGAAAATACTTAGGGAAAATACTTAAGTTATATACTTAAGGGAAATACTTTTTAATTACTTAGAGGAAATACTTTGAAGAAATATTTTAGGGAAATACTTAGGGGAAATATTTAAGGGAACTACTTAAAATACGCACATACTAATTAGTAGAAAAAGAAAAATAGAAAACACAATAGCTTCGCGTTTTTCATTGCTCAATTAGGAGTACAGAACCCTAGTCGATTTCTAATCATACATATATTGTATATACTCTAATGTGTTAGTTGCTTGAAGAGTCGACAAGTGAGATCTCTGTATGCCTTTCATATAGTTTAGCATACAACAGAGAGTCTTCAGGGTAATTTCCAGTCAGGCACACCCAACTAGAGCACGTTTACTTGCTAAAACGGCATACGGCGTCATCTCCTGGCTGTTGGCTTCCGCTCTTGCGGCTCCTGCTGCTCATACCTCTCCTGCTGCTCCTGCTGCTACTGTAGATGAACTTGATTGTATGCGCCTTCCATTTGGCTGCTGCCAAAGATTGTTGCATATTAAATTTTGGCTAAGTGCTGGGCGAGTCGACTCCAGCCGCATTCATCTCCCCCTAACCATCCGCCCTCCAATCACCATGCCCATGCCTCTGCCCCTGCCTTCTCCAATAACCCCAAGCAAACAAATCAAATCAGATTCGGAACGTGTGCCAGCGGCTTTCACTCGACCTCGACTGCGTTTATTTAAATTCAATTTCATATTAGAGCCACTCACTTGAGGGACTTTATTGCCATAGAATGGCTTACAAAGTGGATTGAAGGCGCCTATAAAAACAGCCAACAGCCGATTTGTAGGACTCGCCCCGGCCATCCCGACCCCCCAATCCATTAGGCTCCAGATAATCAAGTTCTACATCTATGTATATCGGACGTGGCCTTTTTTGGAAAAGAAATTCATTGAAGTAATTTTAGAGCGGAATTACATACATATAAACATGAATACATGCATACATACGTAGGAAGTCCCGGAAAATGTTGGCCTCTACACGCTGATGAAGACAGGAAGCCGGTGCTGGAAGTGACCGACTAGAAGTTACCTAAGGCTAAACTACTATAGTCCTTTAATTTAAGCTCTTCTGCTGATATATGTAGTTCTCCATGGTTTGTATCATCGTACTCTTATGCTTCTCTCTTCTCGGTAATCAGATCAAATGTTAGTTACTCTCTTATTCTCGTGTACTCTCATTCCAGCTACACTCCTTTTTACTCCTCTTTTGCCTTATTTTCCTTTACCCTTTGCTCGTACACTCACTTCTACTACCTAGCGCTTCTTTATTTATATTCTACTCTTACATTCCGCTACTCTTATACTCCCCTTATCTTACTCTGATGTGGCAGTCTTATATACTTTTAATCTCATAATGCTCTATTTCTTTCTGGGAGTATAAGCTTATAATCCCCGTATACTCCTTATACACTTATTATCCATTCTACTCTTATCCTATGCTTATCTACTCTACTCTTATCCTATAACTAAAATTTACTCTTATACTACTCTCTCGTACATAATGCTCAACACCGTTTTCAGCTCTTATGCTGTCATAATTTTAGCATTATAGTCTTCTCTCTGCCCACATCATTCTGTCCATTCTATTGCTCTAATATTATGCTTATATCTTTATAAAAACTCTTATACTTGTATTCTTGATTACTTTATTATTATGTAGATTTTACAATCCTTCCTCCTTCTTCATTCACTTCACGGTCAAGTTAAATAATAATTGGTATGCCCTATCGATCCATGCATGCGGGCACAGGGTATAACAATTAATTTCATTAAAATTATGTAAATATATGTAAAGTTCTGTTGGCTCAATCTGTCCGTCGGTCCGTCTGTCGCTGAATGTCTTTTAGAACTCAATTAAATTTGTTGCCTCGTGTAATCCATAGTTGTACATCCTGCGAGGACAATGATTGCGAGCTGATTGTTTGCCATTATAAATGAGTTAACAAGCATGAAAAGGACGTGCTGTCATGCTCCAATGCCTAATTAATTAAAAAACTCATAATGAGCTGCAGAAGTGCTGACAAAGCAACACAACTGGAGGGCACTCGACCTGAAATTACACGACAACAAACAGTTCGAATAGAGAGAGGTGCACAGGTATATACAGATGTACAGTTATACAGGTCGTTGAGATGTGCCACATACATGTACATATGCATATCTAAGAGATATGACAGACATTTGCACTTGCAAGTTAGCAGATAAAACGACAGAGACAAGCCAAGGCCCGAGAGCTACTATCGCCATAGGGCTGCCGCCTGGAAGCCAGCGGAACATTTCGCAAATTGCAAAGCTTTTTAATTACATGCCAGACCCTGAAATATAACAAGCATTTGCTTTGCTCGGCTCCTGCGGTTTGCTGTTGCGGTTTAGGTCGTTGACTGATTGCAAATGCGCGCTCATGCGCGCCCATCAAGTGAAAGGGGGTGTATTAGTTGTACGTCCACAAATGTTTGAAGAGTTGAAATTTATAATGCAAAAGATGGGATGTACCTTTACTTCGAGTTGTGCATTGGAAATGCTTGAAAAAAATACAAAAATAAAAAATTTTAGAAATACAAGTCTTATATTTTATATAATTATTAAAAAATATTCTTTTATTCTGCAAATATCTTACCTTACGAAATTTCATGTAATTGAACTTCCATTTCTGACATAGTTGTGAACGTGTATCACGCAGTCAGCTATGCCCGAGTGCAGCATCCCCACTAATTTCCGTCTTCTATTTGTGTGGCGTAAAGCCAGAATAATTCGGACATAATTAGCTTTTGCTTTGTTTCAATGTGGCATTTGGTTTTGCTCTTTAAAAATATAATACATATCGTATAAGCTTGTATCTATTCTCAGATCTGATGGAGCCGAAGGTGGATCATGTGGGTCGGCTGTGCAGATATAGGATTTGCCAGTATATATGACAGCATGATATATAAGAAGTTATATCGTATCGACAAGTCTCGCCAAATCTAATAAAACTTTAAGTCTGGTAGCTGAAATGTAAGAAACCCTCCTAGTATTAGTGGTTCAGTCAGATATAGAGATAAAGTGAAACTCTGGAATTACTTTCACTGAAAAATGCAAACGAAGCAGAAGACCTTTTAGTTGATTTTAGCTGTAATAATTCAATATTATTGTAAAACAATATCAATTCTAGCAGTAAGTCTCTTAACTTTCATTACCACATACACATATATACAATAGTGATTCGTATAGAAAAGTTACATATTTGTTTTGCCTAAATTAGTTGCTTAATCTAAGAGACACAGGCCCACAAGTTTTCATCTAATAAATACCTTTACAAACAATCTATGGCCAGAATCTTTGAAAAACATGACGGATGGAGGTAAATCTAATTTCAGATTTGTTGAAAAATTCCTAGTTAACAAATCTTGTTGGCCTGCACTGAATTGCGAACACGTTTGGTTGTTGAGCGTGTCAAATGTCAAATCGAAGCTCAATTTCCGTGATTACTCCGGAAACCCGAATATCTTGACATTGCCAACGTCGCGCCGCCGATCGCCAATGGTCTCCTTTTCGTCGCAGGCATAGGCCAGCAGATACTGCTTGGGATGCCACGCGACAGTGAAAGTGGAGGCATCCACATGGATGTCCGTGACTCGCTCGCCCGTCTCAGTGTACGCAATGTCGATGAGCAGATCCTCGCTGGCCGAGGCTATCAGCCGCTCGTCATGGCTGAAGGATATGGTGCGCACTGGCCACTCCAGTCGGCTGATCATGCGCAGGCAGGCCAGCTCGTTGGCATCCCACAGGGAGACCTGCGCATCCGCCGAGCCCGTGGCAAAGTATTTGCCTGAAATCAAGTGCACTTGGTGTTTGTTTTTAGCTCTTATTTGCATAAATGCTTCGCTTACCTGTGGGCCCAAACTCAATGCATATGCAATTGGCGGGATGCGCCTTCAGCGTGATGTAGTGCTCCAGACTGGGATAGCTGAGCACGTGCATGCAGCCCATGCCGTTGGTCAGGAAGAACAAGTCGTTCGTATTGTTCCACGAGATCTCGTTCACCTCAAAGCTGAAGGGCTCCTCCACGCGGATCTTGTTGGTGCGCGTGTCGATGAAGGTGATCAGATCCTCCTTGTTGCCCACGGCAATCGTCTTGCCATCGGGCGACCAGGCGATGTTTATGTTCTCGCCCTTTGTGTTGGTGACTGACACGCATTTGCCCACTCGAATGTCCCAGATTCGCACGGTCTTATCGCCGCTGGCCGTGCTAAACTGATCCGGATTCGTTTTGTGCCAGCACAATTGGTCCACGGAGGCTGTGTGGCCGCGGAACACGTTGTTCTTCACAAAGCGATCCCGCTCCAGGGTATAGACAGCCACGGTCTTATCAAAGGAGCCCGATGCCAAGTGGCAGCCATTTGCATTCCAGCAAACCGAATGCACCTAAGGCGAATGCGAAGAAGAAGCAGATTGCAAAGCAAGCCAAGACATGCTGAGGGCATTGGCGGACTCACCTTCGACATATGCGGCCGCTGCTCGCGTATTTTGCAGTGGGATCGAAAGTAGGATTTCAGGTCCTCAAACGTCTGCTCGCTGCGACTCATAATAAATATTTACCAAAACGCTTAGTATCTTCCGGCAAACCAAACGAAAGCCAAACAATTTGTGCCAGTGCTGCCGGCGCCTGCTGTCAGCTGTGGCACGCCGGCTTGACAGTGTTGTAAAGTGTCGCAAATCGCTCAATTTCGCTTTTGAATCAATTTCTGTTATCAGCCAGCAGTAAATTTTGTTTTTAAATAGTGCAAGGTTATAGAACGCCCATAAGTAGCACAGCATCCACTCGAGTCAGCTCATTTCAAGTTAGTTCCGCAAAAAGTCCAAATGCGCACTTTATTCATATATTTCATCATCTGCCTCTCGTTGCTGACTTGCAGCAGTGGCAGAACTTTGTTCGATCAACTCTTCCAGATCGAGCCAAGAGGAGGCTACTATTATCACGACGGCTCCCCGGGCTATAGACAACCTCAGAGACACCAAGGCAGAGCCCAGGAGAGATCCTACAAAGAGATTTGCCGCGTAGTCAATACGAATGGCTTCACCAATCCCGGCAATGTTCCCAGATGTCCTTACTAAACTCATCCAATCTCTGTATTTATTTAAGGAGGAAACACTTACAGTTGTGATTTGAAATAAATATATGTATATATACGTGCGTTTACAGTTAATAACTCTTAAATTAGCAAAGCGTTTTGCACCCACATCTCGAATGATATCATATACCGACTATATGTATAAACTAATTGCAAAATTCCGGCTGCTAGGCAGACACACATCGATAATCTAGAACAGGCGCTTCTGCACTATGTAGAAGACGCAGGCCAGGAACAGGCAGAAGGCGAAGAAGAGCAGCATCTTGTCGGTGCACTCGCGCCTCCCGTACTTCTTCAGCAGCTTGCCCGACTGCGTGATGCTGCCGGCTGTGTTGTGCAGCTCGTCGCTGGTCGCCGCCACGTTCTGGGAGGAGGCGACCAGGGTCTCCAGTGTGACGGCGCTCTTCTGGGTGGTCTCCGACAGGTGTCGCGATATGGCCAGCATTTTCTCCGTGACGTCGTTCTCCTGCGTGACGAGGCTGCTGCGATTGTGCCGCGCGCCGCCTGTGGAGCGCTGCCGCAGGTCGCTCTCGCCTGTGATGGCCATCAGCTCCTCTCGATTGGCCTTCTCTATCTCCAGCATGGTGGACACGTTGGCCTTGCGGAATGCCTGTAAAGTCTTCGAGAACTGCTCCCGATGCGTGTCCACCTCTGTGGCCAGTGCGGGATCGCCCATGTCCCTGGCCCAATCATCGAGCCGTTCGATGTTCTTTCGTATCGCCGACAGCTTGGCACGCCCCGCCTCATTGAGCTCCTCCAGCTCCGCGATTGAGGATCTGCTGTTGAGTATGTCCTGAGGTGCGATATATTTGCAACGTTTATGTTTACGTTTATGTTTGTGCGAATAAAATCCATCACTTGCCTGTATGATGGCCTTTGCCTGCAGATTATTATCAATCAAGTCCTGCCGTATGGACTGAAGCGTGAATCTGTCCTTGTCCATTGCTGCAATTCTTGTTCTATTTTTCAATTGTATTGTTCTGTTTCTGCTACACACTCAAAGTATTGTTTTGATGTGACGTGTGGCATATCGATAGCTGCCATATCGCAGCTGAAACGTTTTTCAACACTCAAAGAGATTTCAGTGGCAATCGATAAACAGTCAAACAGCTGCTTGTCGATAAATGTTTTTTTTTTCTCTCTGATGAGGCCGCCTAAATGTCTAATTCTTTTTTGAAATCTGCACAAACCTAGCGACATGTCAAGCTTTTCAGATTTTTCACTTTCCGACTCATTGACACCAGCGGTAAGTGTAGTGCTGAAAATTGAGAAAGTCATTCTATTGTTGCGCCAATTGCAGACATCTGCAGCCGTCATAAGCTCTCCCATTTTCGGACTTATGGAAAACTCAAGCCCCGAGAACACCATCGAATCGAATTCAAGCCCCGAATATACCATCGAGTCGAGCATGACATCGGACAATTCCAACTCCAGTTTCAATCGCTCACCTCGAGAGGAGCTCTCGAGCGACATATTAGACTTAACCAACGACGCCCTGCAGGAGTCATATCAACAGAATCTAATTGAAGCCGAAATAGCGAGCAGTAAGTAGCCGACATATGTAGTTAAATAGTTTAATTGCTAATTGTAAATGTTTTAGTTCGCCTCTTCTGCGAGGAAGTGGATAATAATTTGACCCAGATTGGCCTGGGCCCAGTGGGCAGCAATTCAACACCTAGAAACCGATATTCTCACCGTAATAATCGCGCAATTGGCAGCAGTAAGTGCTACTACAGTGAAGTCTCCCATGGGCGGACGATAACTAGCCCTTTACTGTAGAGTTTAGAATTGCAAATTAATTTTGTATAACTTACAGATGAGCCTGAAATTATAGTTGACTTATCCAATGTAGACTTTAACCCACCGCGTCGCAACGCAAGAGCAGGCACTCCCGAGGCTGTCATCGATCTGTGCACTCCGGAGCCGACGCGTCGTCTTCCGGCGTTCATCAATTTGACGGACTCGACAAATGAGCCCACAGCTGTCAATCGGCGTCGTCTATATGACAATAGTGCGCCGGCCGCAGCTGTAGAGCCTGATGTGTCTGCCTCAAAGTCAAAGCGTGAATGCTTAGATCAGTCGGACTCATTCAGTGAGGTCTACAAATGTCCCGTCTGCCTGGAAAAAGTTCGCACGCGCGAGCCCTCCTCGACCAAGTGCGGTCACATCTTCTGCAAGAGTTGCATCGAAACAGCCATTGCTACCACCCACAAATGCCCGCTTTGCAATAAGCGCGCGACCAAACGTTCGCTAACTCGTATTTATCTTTAGGCTTCGTACGGTATCTTTACATTATAATTGCCTGTATACGCTGACAATTTAGTTGATAACAAATGGAATGTTCCTCCTTATCATAAAAATCACATTTACTCAGAACTAATCTCATTAAACTCAACCATCGCCATCATCAAACACACTAACCGAATCCACCCAAGTTTCATTTGAAATAGTAAGCTTAAATTGGGGTTTATTTATTTTTTGTTTAATTCAAAATCATATATTCCACTTTATGTTTGCGTGGAATGCAAGGAGCAATCAAATTGTTATCAGAAATTTGTCACTTTAATAATATAAGATAATTAAGTTTTGAATGGAATAGAATGGAATTGAACAAATATTAACATTCAATTCAAGTAATATTCCATTTACTTTTTAGATATTTATAAATAAAGTAGAATAGCTGCACCTGGTTTTCATCTAATCATACGGATTTCGTTTCCATCCTTAATTATATTTAGTGGAATGGAATGAAATAAAAAAACAGAGACCGTTTTCAAAAAATGCCCAACGGAATGAAATAGTGCAAAACTTATTAATTTCCAGTAAAATAGTTAAAAAAAATAAAATTGGCTTATCTTTTATTTAATGGAGATATTTTGTCTAAATAATAATTGAGATAGAATGGAATGGTACAAGAAAAGCAATTCGAAAAACATTTTTATGAAAAACTGGGCTTATCTTTTAAGTATTCTTGCATTTTGAGACGCTTCCTTATTTGTAAATGAGATAGAATGGATGCGACTATATTAGAGTTCCCTCTGAAGCTTTTAGATCTATAGATCGTAGGCTTTTAATACTAGAGCTCATCTCTGCCGCCTCTGACGCGTTTCATTGTATCATCTGGTTTCACATCATATTTCATCAGTTTTCCATAGCGTTTGAGGAGCTTGCGCCAATAGCACTGGACATCCTGCATCCTCAGGTGTTGAACAATAAATTCATGTCCTCTCTGGGCAATTTGCTGAGCCAGTTCATCGTGGCTCTTGAAGTAGTTGAGTATGTCCTCGTACTCCTCCTGACTGGGATAGCTGTGCAGTGGAACGTAGTGGACCCAAGGCTTCAGCTGGTGATAGAAAAATTCCTGCCACTCGTCGCCGACGTGGAACACGAGGGATTCACAGAGAAATAGATGCTTCAGGCGGAAACTGGCCGCAACGCCGCGAAAGTTAAATAAATATTTATATTTGCAGTGATCCTCAAAGGAGACCTCATTCGCTGGCGGGGCATCGAGGGTGTCCTTAGGCGATTTCCATGCCTGATTCTTGGTATATTGCGCTTCCACCAGTTGAGGTTTTCGCCTAGACAGCAAAATCAACGAATCGCGCTCATCGGAAGTGCGTGAGCCGCGAAAGAAACCAATTTCCTCCTTCTCCCGCCATGGAATCGCTTTGGAAGCCCTTTCCAGTTTCTCGCGCATCAAATCCCAGCGCCCAATGCCCGTGGGATGCAGCTTGGTGGCCGGTCCCCCGGCCCAGAAGGTCCAGGCGGGGTACATGATATCCAGATACTCTGTAGTTTTCGAGAACGAGAAAACGGGTCCCTTGTGCTGCCAGGAGGAATGCAACTGTGGATAGTCTCGAGTGTTGATCACCAAATCCATATTCTTCAACTCTGGCAGCAGCTGCAGCAGAAAGTGCTCGATGCCCTGACAGCGCGCCGGAAACATACAGTTATCCTCCCTGAACAACTGCTTCCCATAGATTTTGTACCGCGTGCCATATTTGCCGGCGTCTTCGATCATCTTCCGGGTGAAACCTGTTGATTTGTATGGGGCCAGATCCCGCTTGATGCCTGCCGCGTAGCAGGTGCAATTGACGTCAGTTGCATCCGTAGTGCATGGCTTGTAATTGGCTAAGGCCTTCTCTATGTTTCGAGTGAATTTATCAAATTCTAAAAATAAACATTAAAATATGAATAGTATATAAACTGGATGTAAACAAGACTGAGTTTACTTACTTGCATTCTGCTTCGCTTCCACTCCTGCATCTTTAATGCACGCTGATTGCCCTGTTGCATCACATTGTGTTTCACATGTTGCCTGGCTTAAGGTTATAATGAAAATAATTAATAATACATTGCTCATTCTTCGAATAAACAAGTGGCCTGCCGCTTTGCGAAAACTTATCGATACGTGTGTGTCGTCAACGTGAGCACAACCGTTCTGTTTCTTGCAACTGTGTCGCCGTCTGACAGACCGTTTCTCTGAGTTGCATGAACGCACATACTGAAACTAACTACACTCTCGTGAGCTACACCGCTCTGGTCACACTCATATTGTAACAGTTGGCAGTTGGAGTTTATTTATCGCAGTCATGTCGGGGTGTACACACTGGCCGCGATGAAGTGAAGAGAAACCAACACTGCGTCGAAAGTTTGCGTATTAAATATATAAATTTTACACGACAAATTGCGGACGACATTATTTAATTGAACGACTTTTCTCTTTTGGAATCGCCTTGTTCCACGTGTGGCATATAGTCAAATCGAAAACACGTTAAACGAAACATGCGCGAGTGTACATTCATTCCATTGTCCATAATTTACATATGAATTTTGCAACAACAAAACATGAAACGAATCGAAGATTAAAGAGCAATCACAGTTGACATAACTGCAAACACACAGACACACACACACACAGAGAAGTAACTATTCAAAAGTAAATTATCGAACAGCGGAAGACACACGTAAAGAGAAAAGAAAATACATGAAAAGCAACAAAAATCAACACAAAAATCGTAATTTTTGGCAACGAAACGAAGCTTAAACGAAACGTTCCCACATTGGAAAACTGCAAGAGCGGATTGGAATTCGCAACAACAAAGTGGGAGAGGCGAAGGCGTTGGCGTTGCCTTTGCCTTTGCCGTTAGCGTCAGCGCACTCAGCAGCAGCAGTAGCAGCAGCAGCAACAACAACAACAGCCCGCCAGATGTTTGTCGAGATAGTTGCCTAATACAATTCAATGCAAAAGAGGTAATTTCATCCAATCAACCTGTAGGTGCAACTTTGTATGTGTGTGTATGTGTGAATTGCTCATACATATGTATGTGTGTATGTATGAATGCTTATTTGTGTGTGTGTTTGTGGATGTGCCTTGCTAATTAGTATAAGGCTGTCTTTGGAGTTTTACTTTATATATTATGTATTTAGCTATAAAGAAAAACAAAAACAATTTCGTATTGGGCGTCTGCATCAATCATGTGTGCGTGTGTGTGTGTGATAGATAGAGAGAGGGAACGAGAGGGGCTGCCACTGCTGTGATTTAATTTAATTCGCTGCCGCGTTTTGGTTGGCTTTGAGTTCAGCTTCCGTTCCGCTTTGATTCGTTTGTTCGCTTCTGGCAGCCGCTGTTTGATTTCTTTTGTGCTTTGGTGTCGCATTTGTTTTTATCACGTCTCTGTTTATCTTGTGTTTTCCATTTAACAGTATCTTGTCGACATTTTTTCCGCATCTCTTAAAGAAATCTGTTTCGAATTGTATTTCTCGCTCTCACGGCCTTTACTATTTTTCGATATTGAAGATACAGTAAAAGCTGGCTGTATTGAACAGTTGTCTTATCTTATTGGCAGAAATTGTTTGGAGTTTATTCAACTGTTATGCATGCAATATAAACATAAATAATATATTATAGTAGTATTTTTTTAATGCTACGCCAAACTCCATGCTCCAAAGAGATATTTTTGACGGGCCTGCGCATTGAAAGTTTCTTGAAACTTCAGTTGATTGGTTGGGGGTATTCCTTATGTGTTACTCATTGATCAAACCACATCGTTTGTTTACATGCACAAATTGCCCATTTATAACGCTAATTCTATAAACATACATACACTCCGAGACGATCTGCTATGATATTTGGCTTCCCGGTACGCTAACAGTAACTGTAGCTTATCAGGCAGGTAGCCCGACTGTGTGTCACGCGTAATGTTCCAATTTCATTGTTTTATTGCATGCACTCCCACCCAATGGGTGACTAAGAAGTCGCTCTCTCTCGCCCTCTCGCTCTTTCTTTCCTTCTCTCTTCCGTTGCTCTGCTCGTCATATACTATGCTTTTATGTTGGTCAAGTTATGCGTCTGGAGAGGAGCCGACGTCGCGACGCTGCTTATGCTGCGGCAGCGCCACAGCGCGTTGTGGAGCGAGCGTGAGTGCGAGTGCGAGCGCGAACGCCTCGATGAGTTACAAAGCAGCGGCCCACAGCGACGGTTGCGCGTCGCCCGTTTATTGGGTTTGTTCGTTCGGACGGTCGTTGCGCTTATTCGATTATATTATTAGTTAAAAATAAAAACAAAAACAACAAGTTTATTGTTTAAGCAAAGTGGTTGGTGTTCTTAACGTATAAATAACATTTTATTATTTGCTTGCGGCACGTATTGATTAATCAATGTGTGTGTATATACAGGGTACAAGGCGCGTTTCGTTGTATTCACCACACCCGCAGTACCCCTCGCTCTATCCCACCATAACGCAACGTTTGCACTCTCTCTCTCTCTCTCTCTCTCTGTCTTTTGCGCTCTAGGAGCGTGTTGAGAATCTCGTTTCCAGTGCGTAGTGCATTTCAACATTAATGCTAATCTATGGCAAGTGCCAAAGGAAAAGTTCGTGTGTGGCACACTGATTAATTTGCAAGTGTTTAGTATAGAATATTCTTAAAACACACACACACACATACATATATACATATGCATGTACATTTATATGTAATTGTATACGTATGCATATTATCGCACAGTTCTATAAAAACTACGTGCTGGAGCTTTATCGATTCGAAAGTCATGTGTATATAATTAAAACAATGGCCAAGTGTGTTGCAAAGTGTTATTCGTAACGGAGTTCATTTGATTACGTTATGTACATTTTTACCGTAAGTGCGCATGCAGCTGAAAACATAATTAATAAGAATTTCTTTGCCTGAATAAGTGCTTTTAATACAACCCCGTGGCAGTGGCAAAAGGTTGAATTTGTTTTGAAAAATCGATTTTTCTCTTTATCAAATATGTGTATGTGCGCTCTCTGGGGCTCTCTCGCTGACGCTCTCTCGCTCGCTCTCTCTGGCTGTCTCTCTTTCGCACCTTAACATGAACCAGCTGTTCGTACGGCTGGGGTTCAGCTATGTCGCAATTGCTTTGCTGCCACCTAACCGGATCGAAACGGTGTTAATTTCTGTTCAATAAATTAATTATGCGTAACTTCAATATTTACATTTTGTTTTTCTGTTTTTCATAGATTTTTGTTGGCAACATGTAACTATTTTTCCAAGTGTAAATATTTATGCAAATGGCTAAGGCCAAATAGAAGTTTCGCATGCGTGTCCAAAATTTGTTGCTGGTATACGAATAATTGAATAACAAAATTTCTTTATTATTTCTTTATTTATTGTTTGCCAAACTCGAATGTAAAGTGTTTTCATACTTGAATATCCAGGCCATATATGAAGAGTCTGTGAGTTGTCATCGCCGCCTACACACGAGGTTATATGCTTGTTTGTATGTGTATGTGTGTGTGTTTGCACTGTACAACAAAATATAATTTTATTTTTATGATAGATGATTTATGAGTTAGGATTTTCTGGATTATATTACGATAGATCTCAAAGTATGCAACAAATTACTTCTGGCTCTAAAACGCTAACATCTCTTCACCCCTTGAAGGAGTAGAAGACTCTCCAAAATCATGTCCTATCACTTGACATTACTTAATATCGCATTCCTTTCCATTGATTTCTTCTACTAGAGCTCGTGTAGTCTAGTGTAACTCTAAAAGTATGTCCCACAACAGATAGCTCATTTTGTTCAGTATTCCCGAAACATATTTGTAGATAACGCTACTTGTTCATCATTTAGGATTAATGAACTCTGGTAGGAAACCCATTTAGCACTTGATCAGAGCTGCAACCAGAAGCGCCCCGTCATTAAAAATATATGTAAAACATTCTCGCATTGGGGTCAAAAATGTGTAAATCAAATAACGTATTATACATAATGCCAAGATAGCAAACTCAAGTGGACGCGCTTGCCCCAACAGCGAGCACGAAGCAGACGAATATCACTCCGCGGAGGGATCATTGGGGTATCTATCTATGTGCAGAGGGGCTCTGGCTCTGTCGGAAACTGGGTCATCTGCTGCTGAGAAACTTACGCATGGGGTTTGTTTGATTTATTTGAGGCTTTGTCTACTTGATTTATCTCAAGAAGACCCGGGAGACTATTTTATTTCTGTTCCATGCACCTTTCGTATTGTTAGCTGAAAAGAGTGACTCAGGTGCGGGCACAATCACTTGCTGGCGTTTCCAGCTGCTTTTCAATAGATTTTCTCTGTAGTATTGATACAGCTGAAGTTTTATATGTCAATGCATATTATATAACATTACGCAGTCTAGTAATGGAACCTTTCGATAATTGATATTTAGTTGGAAGATTTCATTTGCTTTTGTTCGAGTAGACTTGATTCAGTCAGCTCTTATTCTCGATAAAAATCGATAACAAACTACAAGTGATTTGAGAGCTACAGTAAATACTAACAATAAATTCAGTATATAGATATCATGCATATTCTTTGTTATACTCTACTCTCATGGGATAGCTGTGTCGATTCAAAGTATTTACCAGTCGGTCACACTCACTTTGAGTATTGTTTCCTTTCACATGATTCACACAAGTTGTTATAAATAATTGGATTTCATATTGGTTTTCAATAGGTAATTCAATACTGTTGCAACAGGGTTTTTCATACACAGCTTTATTTAAAACATAAACCCAACCATATATACATATATATCCACATATATATGTAACATGATATATTTATAACGTTTTATTAAATCGACTGTTCTAAATGACTTATATTACTCGATTGCAAGGCAATCGCTAAAGAACCGTTGCTCATATCAGAGAACATCGCAAATTTGTTAAATTTAAGTAAACCGTTGCTTTCCCCCATATGTTTTTGTGTTCCCCTTTGTAATATAATCCATATTCAATCCTTTATAAGGCGGAAGTACGTGAGTCACAAAAGAAGCAACACGATTTCAATAGTCGCCATCCAAGTAATCGATTGTCAGCTGAAGGTCAACAACGACCTACATACGCAGTTTCTCTCCGACTATATAAGCGCATATGTGCCTGGTATATTTATACATCTGTACTTATATACATGCATAGAGATATATTGATGTACATGCACATAGCTCAATATTGTGTTTTCTGCATCCATCTTGGCTGTCGGTGCGTGTTCAAGTGCTTAATTCTGCTTTGAAACCGAATCGCATGCTACGCTCAACTGCGCCTCCATCGACGTTGACATAGTTATATACACATGTATATATCTATGTATATACATATATGTGAACATATGTATATGTTGGTTGTATGTGGGACCCAACGCGTTTCTTGTCACACCCTAAAAATTTATTAGATTTATGTTGAAGAAGCATTTTTTCGTATTTGCTGACATAAATATTGTGTTATGAAATGAAATTCCGATATATTCCCATAGATCACTTTCACTATATATACTTCACGCCTTATCTATCCTATGAAAATAAACAAGAAGATAAACTAGAAATACTTACGGAATCTTCAGATATAAACTACATATACTGCTGCCGAGTATATTGGCTTTCAATAATTTTTTTTGTCTGCATATATGAAGACAAGTTATAGATTAGTTGTCTTTGAATCTTGGACGAGTATTTTGCAGTCGGTTCTTATTTGCTTTATGCTCACTTCCTGTTGCACCCTAGGAAATCCATTAGATTCAAGCAAGAGACAAATTCAATTAGCCTAGACATCTGTGTATTATTAACGAATAGATATAATGAGCATTAATGAATTATACATACTATTAGTTATTATTATTGTTGCATTGCATTATTGCTCCGGCTTCAAGTGCAAGCTAGCTTAAGTTAGGTTTTAGAATATCAAGCATTTATTGCCGCTGTTCATGTTGGTGCCCAGCGGGCAATTGAACTCCTTGCCGAATTCCTCGGAGTTGCTCAGTGGCCCATTGACATCCCAGCGCTGCGGCGTGTGCTGGAGCAGTGGCATGGCCTCTGAGGGGGGCTGCTCGTTCTGCTTGGCCCAGCAGCGCAGCTGGGCGAAGTAGATGAAAAATAGCTGAGTGTTGGTGAAGTTAAGCTCGGGCAGTGTTTCGCGCACGAGCAGAGGAATCATCTTGGAGTCGATCTGCTCCAGCCAGCCCAAGTATGCATTGAAGGCCACATTGAGCGCTCCAGTCTCGGCTATGATTTCCCGCAGTCTCGTGGCGTTGCGAAACTCGCTGGGCTGATCCGACAAGTAGTTGCTGTACTGAGCACGCTGGCATTCGGTGGCATTGCGATAGCCAGACATGGTTAGTTCGTTCCAGGGCGCCGTCGCCTGCGGATGTCTGTTCCAGCCATCGTCATCGAAGGCCTGCAGCAGGGCAGCGGCCAGGCGTTGGCCCAGCAGGGCATACCTCAAGGCCTTCGGGTAGTAGTGGCTGTAGTAGGGCGCCTGCATGAGGCCCCAGCCGACGAGCACCGCCTGCTGGCGCGGCTCCAGCGCCGCTCGCACCTCGAAGGCGTTCAGCGTGTTCTCCGTCATCTGGCCGAAGTCGTTGCCGCGCAGCTGATTCAAATACTCGCGTGAATTGTAGCGCAGCGTCGTCTCCAGCTTGTGCCAGTAGTCCTCGTTCTTCTGGAAGTGCAGGCCCGCCAGATCGACGCCCTGATAGTCCGGGAACTGTGTGTGGTACTGGGCTAGCCGGGTGCGGGCTGTGCGCCGGTCGCTGTCGTCCAGCCACTCGACCCGGAGCTGCTGATCGAAGGCCTTGACGAGGTCACTGAACACATCCTCCATGTCGTGCTGCACCTCGTCGCGCTGCACGTGCCTCTGGTACATGTCGCCCAGCACCTGGGGGAAGAGTCGCTGCATGACGCGCACGCATTGCCGGGGACGCATCATCGCCTGCTCCTCGGGTGGCTGGTTGAGCTCGAAGAGAGCTCGATACAGAATGTAGCCCGAAATGGTCACCTGGTTGTTGCTCTTCGCCGTGCGCACCAGGTGGGCCAGGTAGCTGGGGGAGCGCAGGTAGACGTAGTCCGGATAGCCGGTCTCCACAATGCTCTCCACGAAGAGCTTAAAGTCCAGCCAGGTGCCCATTTTGGTGGTCAGCTCGATCAGCTTCATGCGCGGGTACTGCGGACTGCCGCCAGGCTGCTGCTGGCGCAGTCGCTCCTGCCCGATGCGCGACCTTCCGCTGTAGACGGGTGGAGCCTCCGGACTGCTGGCCTCCACTGGAGGCAGTGTCTCCTGCTCGCGCATGCGCTTGCACAGCTCGAACTCGAAGCGAATGATGTCGCCGCCGAAGCGCGCCGCCTCGCCGCTCTCCATTGCGAACCAGTCCCGCATGTTGTCCGCCACCTGCTGCTGAATCTGCTCGTAGACCTCGTCGCGCACGTTCGCCTGCCGCGTGGCGAGCGCATTGCAGTGCTCTGCCGGTATGATGGTCAGGCGCGGCTCGCCCAGGTAGACACTGTTGCCGCTCATCTGCTGCAGGTTGAGATCGATATCGAATCCGATCAGTATGTCCAGCCCATAGTTGCGCCGCAGCGACGCGAGCATTTGCAGCCAGTGGTAATCGTGTTTCCAATGGGAGTTCGGCACATTCCGCAGTCCGCCGTGCTCCCGCAGGACCTTCATCAGGAATTGGCGACGCTCCGCGGCATTGGCCTCCACGGCCACGCAGGAGTCGTAGAAGCTGCGCACCTTCCGCACATTCGCTGCGCTCACCGGGCTCAGGTCGTTGGCCGACAGCGGAAGAGTCAGCAGCTGCTGCAGTTGCTCCACGATGCGAGCCTCCATCAAGTGCTGGGCCGTTATCAACTCACCTTCGCGCAGCTGACGCGTGTGATAACGGCCCCAGTTGCCGCAGGCGTATTCGTAGAAGTCGGCGCAGGGATCTGCGCTCAGGTTCATATACTTGAGCATATCTCTGGACATGCTCTGGCGTATTCTCTGCGCCTGGCGACTGTCCATAATGTTGCTGTTGCTGTTGCTATTGCTATTGCTGTGGCCGTGTCCGTGAATGTGCATAGCAGCAGCAGCAGCAGCGCCGCCACGATTCATGTTGATGTTGTTGTTGTTGTTGTACCTGTACGTGGGTCCAGCTCCATAAGCTGCCCCGGCCAGGTGAAGCAGGCAGAGCGCAAAAATCGGTGCAATTCGTGTAGTTCGCATTTTAGCGTTCTAGAATCAACTGAGCCAGCTCCAGCTCTGTTTGATGGATTGATAAGCATTGCTTAGTCGTATAAATTTTCCGCTCATGAACTTGACGAATTGGGGTCAAGTGTGCGCTCAATGTACTCCCGGTTCTGGTTCCTGGGGTTATCGCCAAAGAGACGAGCGAGAGCGAGAGCCAAAGAGAAGCAAACAAGAGGCGACCTCGCACGTCGCTGGCAAAAATCATTCATGTCTATCGATTGCTGAAGCAGCTCGTGTGTTTGTCAGACTTTCTGCTAGAGATTTGCTTTCTCATGAGTTCATGGATACTTAATGCATTATAATGCTCTTCATTTGCTTTATATAAATTATGCCATATTAAATCAATCGATAAATATCGATATCAGCAATGCTAGATGTATCATATTAGAAATGTATGCAAGTATATTATTTTGCTCTAAATATACAGATAAATCATAAATCAATTGGATGAAATATCACTTACAATGTTCGATAAATATCGATATGAAGTTAAGTTGCAGAAATCGAATTCGGCTTTAATATGACAATTTCAAAATATACTTTGAGTGAAACCCCTTTTTTGAAATATTAGAGATTCAAGCTCTCTAAATTGTGTAAAGCTCAAACGTAGAATCCAAGTTCATAACCAAGTTCATGTTGTGGGAAGGCCAGGCGCAAGCGCTGATAATGCATATAGAAGAAACCTAGCACAGATTGAAACAACGACAACTCAGTGTAGAGTTCAGGGTATTTACTAGTCGAGCACTTCCTGTTTCTTGATATATTGGCATTGATAGAAAATCATGAGAAATTGAGTGGGTAAAAAATACTTCATTGAAGGTGCATTTATATAGGCATATCAGTTAAGCTAGCTCAGTAGATGACACACTTGTCCGATGGATTCATTGCGGATCCAGGTGGGCAGTGGAATTCACGTGCGAACTCGGCCAAGTTGCGCAACGGCCCATTCACCGCCAAGCGGGTCCAGCTGTGCGTCTGCCTGGCGCTGTACGTGAGCGTGGGCCATAGCTCGGGCCATAACGGGTGCTGTTCCCGGACCCTGGGCTGGCAGTGCTGCTGGGCAAAGGAGAGGAAGAAGAGCGCCGTGTTGGAGTAGTTGAGGCCGGGCAGAGTCTCCTTGGTGAGCCGGACGAAGTCGTTGTTGGGCGCCTGCAGGCTCAGCCAGTTGAGGTAGGCATTGAAGGCGATATTCAAAGCGGCGCTGCCATTTATCAGCTGCTTCGTTGCGGTCTCGTTGCGCTGCAGATAATCCTCGACCTGGCGAGCGAAGCATTCGCTGCGGTTGTGATACCTCCAGGCGGTCAGTCTGTCCCAATTGTCGTGCTCCAGCAAGCCCGCCGACCAGTGCAGCTCGTCGAAGGCGGAGACCAGCGGACGGGCTAGGCTGACGCCCAGTGTGCCGTAGCGCTGGGCGTGGCCGTAGCGCTCGTCGTACTCCGGGGGCTGCAGCAGCGCCCAGCCCATTTCCAGACGCCGCTGCAGCGGGCGATAGACCACGCGTGTCTCGTACGCCTCAACGGGGTCAGTGGGCAGGGGCAGGTTCTCTTCGGCCTCCCGCTTCTGCTGCTGCAGCTGCACCTGCTCCAAGAGCTGTCGCAGATTGTGCCAGTAGTTGTGGCGCTCGAACTGAAGCTTCAGTATCAGCGGCTGCTCATAGCTGGGCATTGAGAGCTGCAGTAGGCTCAGCTTGCGCTGGGCGATGCGTCGACTGCCCTCCTCCAGCCACTCGGCGCTGACGCTATGCTTGAGTGATTCCTTGAGGTGATCGTAGAGCTGCAGCAGCTGCTGTTGCTTCGACTCCTCCAGGGCGTAGCGCGCCGCATAGAGCTCCCCCAGCGCCCGGGGCAGCAGTTGCCTCACTCTGTCCAAGCAGAGGGCCGGCCTGTGCTCCGGCGTATCCCCGAGCGGAAACGTCAAAGCGGCGACTGCCCGATACATTATGTAATTGGCTATTTGAGTGCCGTTGCGTGTGCCCAGCGTGCGCTGCAGCTGACGATAATAGCTCGGCGCGGCCATGTAGACGGGTCTGAACACCGTTTGCTCATAGACGTTCGTCACGTAGGTCTCGAAATCGAGGCCGTAAAGCTGTCCCAGCTCCGCCAGAGTCTTGCGCGTGAAGTTCGTCGAGTACAGATGCCGCTCGGCATCCCATGGCTCGAGGCCCTGCATCCCCTCGCATAGCTCGAGCTCGAAGCTAACTATCTCGGCGGCCAATCGTGCCGACTCCTCGTTGCCCATGGCCAGCCAGGTCCTCAGCTGCTCCGTCACCAGACGCTCGATTTCCCCGTAGGCCGCATCGAGTCTACTGAGGCGTCGCTTGCTGCACAGCTCGCCGGGTATCAGAGTCGAGGGCTCGCTGAGGTAGATGCTGTTCTCCTGCACACTGGCGTAATTGTAGCTAACGCGCAATCCAATCAAAATGTCCATGCCGTAGTGCCGTCTTAATTTTCCAGCTATCTGCGCCCAGTTATAGTCCCGATTATACGCGCTCCACTTGGCGCCTGGCACCGCCGGAAAGCCGCCGTTCTGCTGTATGAACTCGCTGAGGAAGACCTGCTGCTGGCTGCGCTGCGCCTCGGCAATCAGGCAGGATTGATAAAACTCCTTAGCCTGGCGCACTAGCCCACTGTCCTTGCGGTGCATGGACTCCTCCAGCAGGCGCTGCAGCTCCACACTGATGCGATGCTCGACCCTCAGCTGCGGCGTCGTCTCTGTCTCCCAATTGCCGCACGCGTACTCGTAAAAGTCCGTGCAGGGATTGGCGCGCAGATTGATTTGACGACGCATCTCCTGCGCCTTGCGCTGGCGCACCGTCTCCTCCGTTTGATAGACCCGCTGAAAGCCAACGCTATCATCGCCGGGTGCTTGACCAGCTGCAGCATGCAGCAGCATCAGCATCAGCAACAGCGCGGGCAGAACCGTTGTATAGCCAGACTCTAACATGCTGCTGCATCTTTGAGTTGCTCTCAACTACTACTGTCAACGCTCGCCACAGAGCTCGGCCTCAAACCGAGGCTGATAAGAGCGCCGTAGTTCATGCCGAGGTTATCATGGGGAGCGGGAGAGCAAATACAATGAAATGTGCTGAGCGAGGAGCAACAATGCTCTCGTCTGAGGGAACTAACAAGTAGGATACCCTGCATTTCAAGAAGAGACTAACTTGTGTTATGCATTGGTATAAGCAGGAATCGGGTCTATAGCTTATACACGAGATGCATATAGGAATGAGGCAAACATTGGTTTGCTTCTTCAGTGTACTCTCTCTTCTCTATAAAATCAAGAAGAGTCTAACATGTGCATAGCTTTATTGGACTTTTAGAATATACATATATATATATATTAATATGTGTGAGTGTGTGTGTGTGCGTTTATAGAAAAATGATGGCTTGGCAAACATTTTAATAGAGTGCGCACTTGAAGCGAGCATTGAGCTTATCGCTTTTGGAGCAGCTGAAGGCTTGTGCAAACTGCTCAGAGTTGGAAAGAGCGGTGTTTACGCGGAACGGCTCTGGTAGCTCCTCGAAGAGCTCCACGGACTCGGGATAGTCGGAGCAGTACAGCTGTGCATAGGCCAAGAAGAAGAGCTCGTTCTCTGTGTGGTCGAGCAGGGGCAGACGTTCGCGTTGATAAGTCGCCGATGTCTCAGCCGAGTTCCTCAGCCACTTTGAGTAGGCGCGATAGGCGATGCTTAGGGCGCCGTTATCGGCCACGATTCGACTGAGCAGCCCCTTGTCCTGGACGGGCTTGTCTCTGAACTGGACGAAGACGGCGTATTGCTCCTGGAAGCATTGGGCGCGACGTGAGTAGGAAGTCTCCGAGGTGAGGTCCCACCAGTTGTTGCGATAGCCGTGTCGATCGTAGCGCCGACCCACGTCGTCGAAGCCATGGAGCATTTGGCGGGCCAGCAGCACGCCGATGGTGCCGTACTTCAGGGCATTCGGGTAGACGGGATCCCAGAAGAAGCGGGCCTGCAGGAAGGTGATCGGTATCTGCATCTTGTTGGTGGTCAGCTCATAGTGCGGCACCTTGTACACCTTGTCGGTCAGGCGCGGCTCTTCGATGAGTTTGGCCAGGTGTCGGTGGGTGCGCCACTGCAGAACCTTGACTAGGTTCGCATAGAACTGATCCTGTTGCAGATTCAAGCCGTGCATTTGCCGTATCAGCTGGGTGTCGTCGTGGTTGCGGAACTGCAGCTCCAGGGCCTCCAGCTTGGCAATGGCCTTCTGCCGGGTCTCGAGCGTGAGCCAGTGCAGATCGGTGGATGCCTGAAGATCCTCGCGGAAGATGCGCTTGATGTCCGCCCAGGTGGACTGCAGCTCGTTGATCATCTGCATGTTGTTGAAGTTGCGGTGGAAGAGGCTCTCCAGGTGCTGTGGGAAGTATTGGCGCACCAGCTGCACACACCAGATGCCCGGCTGGGCGTTGAGCGGCACGCGTGCCTGATCGAGGGTGTCCAGGGCTCGCCAGATCGTGTAGTTGGCCAGGTGGAGCTTCGGCGTGTTTCGTATCACGTCCACGAGATTGGACATGTAGTCCTCCGGCGTCTCGTACAGGTCCACGTAGAGGGTGTCATTGTAGATCATCTGCAAGTAGCGGCTCACGTCCACGTAGCTGCCGTAGGCCGCCTTCATCTCGGCCGCTGTGCGGAGTCGCGTTGTCTGCTCCAGCGTGAGCGCCGGATTGTGGGGCAAGCCCTTGGCCAGCTGCTGCTCGATCTGCAGCACCTGGGCGGCGACCTCGTGCTGCCAGCGCTCCGATTGCTGTGGGAAGTAGCCCTCGAGCTTCTGGCGAATGGCCTCCTCGTAGCGCTCGCGCGCCTCGTGGAAGGCCGCATCCAGGTACTGACGGCGATGGCCCAGGGGCAGCTGGGGCGCGCCGATCTTCAGGCGGTGCATGTGCTCCTCCTTGTAGTCGAGCACAACGTCCAGGCCGATGAATATATCGACGCCCAGGCGCCGCTTGAGCATGGCCACAGCCTGCAGCCAATCGTACTCGTAGTAGTACCACGACGGCACACGAATCTCTGGCCAGCCGCCGCGGAAGTCGGTCACCTGCAGCAGAGCCTCCAGCGCCGAGCGCGTGTCGTTCGCCTGGGCGTGGCAGGAGACGTAGAATCGCTTCAGCAGGCGATCGGCGCTGCTGTCGGCACTCGTCTTGCTGCTCTTCAGCATGTCCGCGCTCTTGCGCACGAACAGCTCCTGCAGCTCCTCGAGGTAGTTCGTCTTCCTGTTGTGCAGCCGCGCGGGATGCAAGCGCGGCCAATTGCCGCAGGCAAAGTTGTAGAAGTTCTCGCACGGCCTCGGCTCGCCCGTGCCCAGGTAGGCCTTGATGTGCGCTGCCTTGGCCAGGCGCAGTATGTCCGTCGTATAGTTGTTCGCCGCAGGATACGCCCCGGTAGTGCTCCAGGCCAGCGACAAGAGCGCCACGCCTATCAGCAGCTGCTTGCTTAGATCCATTCTCGTTTGGCTGATGCGCTTCGTTTAGTTGTTGATAGAAAACTAAGCTCGAATTGAGCTTTGCGTCGATTTTTGACTTGCGGCGGCGGCGACAACTGCTTATCGTCGACCGCCTTGCCAGCCTCGCCAGCCTCGCCAGCCTCGTCAGTTTGCTCGCTTGATTAATTAATTAGCTTTATTAACCGTTGCAACAAATTTTTTGCTCTCCATTTTAATAACCCCGCTGACCCAATTCAATTCGCTGTTCTTCTCTCACTCTCACTTGATCGGGCCGGGCAGCATCACTGTTTTTGTTTGTTTATTATTCTTTTTTATACCCTGAACCCATTGAAAATGGGAAATCAGGGTATAATGGTTTTGTGAAAAGTATGTAACAGGCAGAAGGAATCATCGCAGACCCCATAAAGTATATATATTCTTGATCAGGACGATGAGCTGAGTCGATATAGCCCTGTCCGTCTGTCCGTCCGTCCGTCCGTCCGTCCGTCCGTCCGTCCGTCCGTCCGTCCGTCCGTCCGTCCGTCCGTCCGTCCGTCCGTCCGTATGAGTGCGTCGATCTCAGAAGTTAAAGGAGCTAGAGAGCTGAAATTTTGTATGCATACTCGTGTATACCATACGCAGTACGAGTTTATCATATTTTTTCGATAACTCATTCGATATCTTTTTTATCGAGGATAATCGATAAATTTATATTGTTTTTTCAGCCTAATTTGAACACTATTAGACCTAGAGAATTCAGATTTACTGTGTATATACATTTGATGGGCACACACATTTTGTAATTTACAGATTTTGGATACCACGCCCCCTTCGCCCCAAATTTGTAAAAAACGTATATCAAGTACTAGAGACTTGTGCTTTGGAATGTACACACATTTACACATAATGATTACGTTCTGAAAGTTTCATTAAGATTGTACGTCTACAAATGAAATTATTCAACAAATAAATTCTCATAATATTGCCCACACTGCAGCGCAGCCCAAGCGCAGTCGCTGCTTACTGCGCAGTTAGCAGAGCGCGGGCCTATGCGTGGGGGTGGATGCATGTGTATGTATGTGTGCAGAATGATTGGAACATCAGCACGGAGGGTTCAGGGTATCTCCTAGTCGAGCAGTCTCGACTAGAGCTTTCTTACTTGTTTTTCGTTGGTTCTCGCGCACTTGACCCACAAGGTAGTATGTGCGGTATACCCTGTAAACATTGCAAAAGTGCAAATGGAGTATACTGATTTTGTGTAAAGGAGAGAGGAGAGAATATGTCGGAAGAAGTGAACTTACTGTAGTATAGCTCAGGTGATTCCTATATTAAATCTAGTTGCTTTATTTATAGGTTCTTCTAAGGAATATTTGATCGATTTTCGATATCGATCTCAATATATAAAGTCCAAGCTGATTGCAAGGACAGCTTTAACCAAGACTTAGGGTATCTGCTAGTCGTGCACATTTGCCTCGAGCACTCTCACTTGTTTTGCTATTCATGTTTTTATAATTTTGCATTGCCTCTCGCTTTTAGTTCGAATGATGATTCTATGACTTTCTCAGTCGCGAGAAATTGTGAATGAGTAAATAATGAAAATTTGTGTTTTCCGCATTTAAGCTGCCATATTTGTTTGCCTACTGCTTACGTCTAATTAATGTATCCCTTGTTTACAATTTTGGTTGTCTCTTTGCAGGAAAAACAATAGATTTATTCTTCTCAAATTTCTGTTACACTTTCAACGACTGGCGTCTCTAATTGAAGCAGCCTCTGGTAGCTCATTCGGAATTGCCTTAAAAGTGTTTGACTAGAAATTCGTTCAAGCATTGTGTGAGGGGCAGCGCAGCAATAAAAGAAACTTCACAAACGGTAAGAAAATTAATGTTACTATATGAATATCGTATACGATATATGAATGTCGCTTAAGGTATAACAATATTGTTGACACAGTATGAAGATCATTTCACGACATGTTCATTCCCGCTTACGATATTTGAATATCGTTTACGATATACGCGCAATTTTCTGGTATTGGTATAATTAATGCGCTTACTTCATGTATATCCATATACGATATGTAAATTATATGAATATCGTGTACGATACATGCAGATCGTGTGCGATATTTATTTAGAAAGTAAGATTTTCAATACTGTAGAACAGTCTCAGACTGTTGAACTGGTTTATTTGAATAAATAATTGCGATCTTCAGGCATTAGTTGCTCGTATATATTGTAACTCCACCTGCTCCAATCTATTGACAATTGTATAATACTGTTAATTGCCGTTAGCCTACGACCACTTTTAGGGTTACGCCATTGAGCTGCGGGTCCAGTACAGCTGGCTGGATGCTCACGTTGTAGGTGACATGGTAGCCGCTTTCGTCGGCTGTGTAGAAGGCTGTCTCCGTATAGACGCTGTTGGGCGAGTTTTCATCCTTGCCATTCAGCAGGACACTCGAGGTGTGTTTGCCTGTTATAATCAACTCGGGCTTGACTTCCGTTTCAGTGTTGTTCGGACTGTTCAGCACTGCTGTTTCATTGCGCTCACTGTTCTGCTCCCGTATGCTAAGAATGTCCATAGAGAATTACACTTGTTCACTTACTAAAATGTCAACTAGACTTACTGAAATTCGTAGAATACTTTGGTCGCGGCATAATTATGCTTGATGTGCCCGCAAAGCAACAGCAAGAAGCACAATAACTGCGAAATATTCATTTTCGAACTTATTTCACAGCTTCGATGCACAATTCACAATTGCATACTCACTGCGATTCCCTTCAACATTCTAGTTGAAGCTCTTACAATGCACTAAACGTGTCTGAAAATGTTTATCCATATTTGATATATGCCGAGCAATATATCTATTGATCGTGATTCCATATAGTGATCCAAACTAGTTGGACCGGTTGCAATTGAGACACTCGGAATCAGAAATTATTGAATGAGCTAGCCATTCCGCACTGTTTATTCTACGGTTCAATCAGATAAACAAGTTTTCTAGCGTAAACTAATGCACAGATGCCCGCACAGAGGGGTAAAGGGGTATATTGATTGTGGTGCAGTCTGCCAGAGATTTGACACTTGCAATATATGTACTTAAGCATTAAGGATGCCAATGGAAAATGGGGAATTACCATGTCTAGAACCAAACACACTTTAACTTTGAACGATATATTCTGGAATATAACTGCCTGATAAGCGTATTAACCTTACATGTAGAATCATCTGAGTCTAGATTCCAGATTCTAGGGTGATTATATATTTAAGGAGTTGTGGGAAATAGACAAGTTCTCATATGTAGTTTTTATAGTTAGGATCTACTACAGCGACCAACTCTACTGGCATACATATCTATCGATACCATAAATTTAACTATATTTTAGAATATAAACCAGCATTGCGCAGTCGCTTACGCCCGTCTGCATTAGTCTCACCTGTTCGGTGTTGGTGTTGAGAGCTCGCTTTTCCGATTGCATTGGACGACAGTCGAGATTGACGCTAATAACTAATTTGATTACCAATAGCGGCGCAATTAAAATACTTAGGGGAAAATCACGTAGACCTTTGGAAAAGTTTTCACTTTAATACTATGTAGATTTATATTGGGTACATTCTGCTATAATTGATAGATAATTCCCATTCGAAATGCAGCTAATTGGCATATGTAATTGGCTTTATCTAATTAGTGAGACTATTATTGTGACTGAACTTAGCCGAGACGTGTTAGAATTTTCAAGAGCGTTACACTCAATCTGGGCTCGATTCCAATCGGTGTCATTTCAGTTGTTGTATTTTGATCATGCTTAGAGCTCGATACGGAACTGGACCGAAAGGTTTCCTCTGTTGTCTTGCTTTGACTGGATTTGTCGTTATCCAACACTGTTGCAGCGCTGATCTTCGGGCTGGGGCTTGTCATAGAAGACTTGGCCTCTGAGGGCTTCATTATGGTATTTCTTACAGTTGTTGCATCCTCATCAATGCGTTGTTGAATCGCAAACGTGGGGCTTGACACAATTGTGGAGGACTTGGCTTTTACTTGGCTTGTTGTTGTTGTTTCCTTATAAGCTGCTGTATTCCCGAATTTTGCTTGCTGATCCCTGGTCTTTGGTCTGGGGTTCATTGTCTTTGAGGGCTGCACTGTTCTTTCCTTATCAACTGCCATATCCTCAGAGATATCCATATGAACTGCAATGTTCGACTTAATCTTCGTGTCAGAGGTGATCGAGCGCTCTTCGGTTGCACTGCTAGAGGGGCGTGCCTCTATTGCCGCCAATCCCAATCCCAACAACACAATCGTACAGAAAATCTAGAGAAGTCATAAATAAATAAAATAGAATATAGGCATGCGCTATAGTTGATTAAACAGTTAAATACTTACAGCTGGCTGCATTGTTGCTGGTGAACTGTTCGTTCGATTCACAGCTCAGCAAGTTTTATAGTCTTCGATGCTTCGTTAGCAATTCGTAGAAATACCCATTGAAGTCGAACAAGTTCGACGTTGGGCGTTGCAGATCCAAAGCAGTTCAATAGGCGAATAGAGTTTCGGGAAAAAATCCAGACCTAATTAGGCGAGTTGTCGGTGAATCTAGGGAGAGCGTAGTCGAGTGTAGGGAAAATTGAAAAACTTGCTGCTCTAGGGAAAATGTCTAGATTAATAAGGAAATGTAGATGAAACTAGATTAGCTCTGGGTCAGACTTTAAAGATATGTATAGAGATATTTTATAAATATTTTTTGGATATTATAGGAACTATAGGAAAGAGCAAGAATCTCTGACTGGCTGACAACAACAATCAAGCAGTAAAACAATTATGATTTAATTATACGTTTTTAGCATGTCAGAGACTTGCTTTAAATTAGTTTAAGATCAGTAAACTTTGATGGCTAATATAATCTAACGTCAAGCGAGCCGTTGAATTTCATCAAGTCTGAAATTGAGCAGCTCTCAATCGGCTGGGAATTTCGTTGGCTAAATGAGGAAAGCGACGGAAAGGGGTTTTGCCCCCGGCTGAGAAGATGTAAATGGCTTATTCCTTATCGACAGCTGATTGGCTAATTGTTGAGTTACTTAAGGAATATTTGAGTCCAATTTAAAAAGAATACTGCAAATTGGTTTGATATAATTTATTTAAAATTTATTTTGTGACAACAATTTAAATATTAAGGGCGAACTATTATTATATCACTATTTGGTTTGATTAATATATTAACTTATGGATAAAATTAAAGAGTATTTTTAGCAAATATACATATTTGCTATTGCTTTTTTGGTATTTAAGCCAGTATCTTTAGTAGTTTGCCGGATAGATTGTTTACTGTCTCGGCTGGAATCCGTTCATAATTGTAATCGATGCCTTTGTAAGTGAAGAATATGTTTAGCAAAGAAACATATTTTGCTGAGCTTAGGCCAGAATTTTTAGTAGTTTGCCGGATAGATGGTTTACTGTCTCGGCTGCATACCGATCGTAATTGTGGTTGATTCCTTTCTGGAGTACAGCATAAATTTGGCTGTTGGCGAAAGTTAAGGAAATTTGCTCCAATGCGATGAAGTTCTGCAGATCTGTTGGAGAAAAGTCTCTACTAGTTGCTGCTTGTGTTGTTGGTCCTTGCGTGGATTTAAGCTGATGCTTGGCTGGGCGATTTTCGTTGGAGCTTAGCGTTTGGCTTATCACTCGAGTCTCTGGTACTTTGTTTACTTGCTATTAGCTGTGAATTGATTTGAAGAGTTGAGCGTACGTTGACTTTTATAGTCGCGTCTAGGTGTCGAGTGCAATGCCCATGGCACACGACACGTAGCCAGATGTAAGATCGGCGCACGTCAGTGATTCGTGCTGCAGTCGCTCGGAAATTTCCCAGCGCACTTCCAGCGGTTCTCGACAGAAAAGAAAAGTCACCGGCTCCAGCCATTAGCTGTCATTAAAAATGATACTATTTTAGTACATTTAGTCATCCAAGAGCGACTTTTAATAGATCCAATATCACATGCAAAGTGTATCGATTAGCTATTGGCCATGACTCACGGCTTTGCAATACAACTAAATGTTTATCGATAGCATTTAATAAATATGGTTTTTCTTATGGGCGGAGCCTCTTGAGAATGGGTGAAGGAGAGGTAGAAAATCCTATAAAGTAAGTCGGGACAAGGAGCTGCATCGAAAATCGATAAGTATCGATATTTCGATTTGGTCTCTGATGCATAAGAGAAAAACTGATTTCGATTATCATCACATTGATCGTAAAAGTAGGATCATAATAGCAACATGTTAACACAATATGTTAATTTTCTTATTACATTTTACATATACTTTTTGTTTGCTTTCAACAAATAAAATTCTGCAATAAATTTGAGTATATTTTGACAACTAACAGAAGAATCAAATGAAAATTGAATAAATTGTAAAATAAAATGTTTGAAAATATATTTTTGAGAGGGGATCTTTGCGTAGAGAAAATTTCATATCCAAAATTTTGTTTTCACATTTCCCGTTTTAGTTATTAAAAGAACTTCTTATTTTTTTGGTTCAGTTAAAAAATCTTAGTTTTAAATGTCGAAGAACAACAAGAAAACAAATCAAACGAGAAGAGAGAGAAGGAGCAAGTGAAAGCAAAGTAAACCTTAAATATTTTTATTATTTTTGTTGTTTGTGTTTATGCGAAAGAAACTCACGTGATTCCCCTCTTCAAAATTATTTATTTTCAGACGAAAAAAATTAAAAGATAAAGAAAAAATAAATAGAAAAGTGTTTTGCGCGGCTGGCAGGAAAAAAAAAAGATCTCTATAGACAAGTCGAGTCGAGCTGAATAGGCTCAATAGAGAGAGAGAGACAGAGAGAGATATACAGAAAAAGAGAGAGACAGAGACAGAAAGAAAAAGAGAAAGATAACAATAACACATTTTCCGATAACGATAACGATAACCGATTAATGAATGCCACCTATCGACTTAGCGAATCGGCTAACAAAGCGAGGAAACACGTAAGCATACACAGTGTGGGGTTTTCTGTACCGCTGTGCCGCGGCAGCGCCATTAGCTACCATGGGCGCCAACGTATCGCAGCTGGAGCGTGAGATCGGCTCCGAACTGTTCCCGCCCAACGAGCACTACTTCGGGCTGGTTAACTTTGGGAACACTTGCTATAGCAACTCGGTGCTGCAGGCGCTCTACTTCTGCAAGCCCTTTCGCGAGAAGGTGCTCGAGTACAAGGCCAAGAACAAGAGGCCCAAGGAAACGCTGCTCTCGTGCCTGGCGGACCTCTTCTATAGCATTGCCACGCAGAAGAAGAAGGTTGGCTCGATAGCGCCGAAGAAGTTCATCACGCGGCTGCGCAAGGAGAAGGAGGAGTTCGACAACTACATGCAGCAGGATGCCCATGAGTTTCTCAACTTTCTGATCAATCACATCAATGAAATAATCCTGGCCGAACGCAACAGTGGCAAGACGCCGGCTGCCGGGTCGTCGAGTGTGCCGGTCCTGGCCAGCGGCAATGGGAATGCTGCGAATGCAAAGTCCAGCTCGAACTCGAATTCATCCAATTCGACATCGACGTCGACGTCAAATGGCAACTGCAGCAACTCGACGGGCTCGCTGAGCGTTCTGGACGGCAATGGCAGCGTCACAGCGACGACGACTCCGATCGGCCAGACGAACGGAGCCAACACGGAGCCCACCTGGGTGCACGAGATCTTCCAGGGGATTCTCACGTCGGAGACGCGCTGTCTCAACTGCGAGACCGTGAGCAGCAAGGACGAGAACTTCTTCGATCTGCAGGTGGACGTGGATCAGAACACGTCGATCACGCACTGCTTGCGCTGCTTCAGCAACACGGAAACCCTGTGCTCGGACAACAAGTTCAAGTGCGACAACTGCTGCAGCTACCAGGAGGCGCAGAAGCGAATGCGCGTCAAGAAGCTGCCCATGATACTGGCCTTGCACCTGAAGCGCTTCAAGTACATGGAGCAATTCAATCGGCATATCAAGGTGTCGCATCGGGTGGTCTTTCCGCTTGAGCTGCGGCTGTTCAACACCTCGGACGATGCCGTCAATCCGGATAGGCTCTACGATCTGACTGCAGTCGTCATACACTGTGGCTCGGGCCCGAATCGCGGCCATTACATAAGCATTGTCAAGAGTCACGGGCTCTGGCTGCTCTTCGATGACGACATGGTTGACAAAATCGAGGCTTCGACCATTGAGGACTTCTACGGCCTCACCTCGGACATACACAAGTCCTCGGAAACGGGCTATATATTGTTCTATCAGTCGCGCGACTGCGCTGCTTAGATAAATTCGAAGTTTAAGTAAAAGTTTTGTTTTTGATTTAAGTAAAAAGTTTTCATGTATTACTCTATACTCTCCTAGCCCCCATCAAGGCGGACTTCAATGTTCATTCATTTTATATTCATAACAACAATAATAAACATTGATAATCTCTAGCGAGCATTTCGTCTTTTCATTTCGCTGTTGCGGTAGGTCAGTCTTGCCTAGGGGCTTGCCTGCCTGACTATGCATATAACGATCTCTCCATATAGTATATAGCATTCGCAGTGGATCATGAGATTTCCCATGCAATTTGCTAATTACTAAATGATTGCCACGCTTCGCATTTCAATGGAACTCGCTTCTTCTTCTTCTTCTGTATTGCGCTTGGCTCGCGCTCAGTTGGCCAAGTGGCGACGGCTAATGCAATTCCAATCTTGGCTTAGTCAGCCATGCAGTTGGCTGTTGTCTAGGGAATCTCGGGCATGCCTGTGCATGAATCAAAACTACGTAAGATCGTTGGCTCTATTGATTTGCATCGATACTATGATAGCACTTGATATTACCATAAGCCACGTGATCGTTCATGCTTACGTGGAACTATCTTTAGTCACGTTTACTAGATACTATATCATACTATATAGTATAACTTTATGATATAATAATATATGATACTGTCATTATCTATCTGAAACTGGGGAACAGGGAACTGAATAACAAACAAAGTATTATTGAAATGTATGCAAGAGGCCGAGGGAAGGGTGATCGAGCCAAGATGATATATATATATATATGGGTATATGATAATTATGTATATGCATATATGAAATTTGAATTCTTTGAACTACACTGAGTCTCTATGGTTAGTTTTACTTTGTATTGATTGACTTGAGTTGCGAATTGAAAATTCTCCCGGCATCAGCTTATTTCACAACGCTGATCAGCATTGAATTTCATCAACTGAACTATGAGAGGAGAGAGATGATCTCTGCCACGAATTCTGAAATAGATTTATGGATACATGGATGACTTTGATATATATTTTAGGCATCTCCTAGTCGGGCTCACTCTCACTTATTGATGCTGTCAAATGCTTAGCAAATGATTGTTGTTAATGTGAAAATACTTTGACTTATTCGAAAAAGCAAAAACTCCATTAGCCACAGTCAGCTGCGTGGAGTTTGAAGTTAACTAATTTGTTGTCGCTTGTTTTGTGGCTGGAGGTCTTGGAGACTTGTCAATTATTGTATCTTAAGTACGATCTCCAAAGTGAAAACTACGATTGAGTGCCGAAAACCGGTTGGAACTCTAATGAATTATCAAAGTTGGAGTTTATGTGTGTTTGATTGGGAAACGTTTTCCACTAAATAGTGTATATACATAAACAGTTGAGTGTGTGGCCAATTGACGCATTTCATGCTCGCTTATGGGGCTAAAAGGAGCATATTTGTTTGGGGTATGCATGTAGAGAGTGCAGAGGAGGTAAAGATGATGCACTTAGAGCTTGCAGAGCTCAAGTTGGCTTAAAATCTTCGATATCTCGGCAAATTTAAGAGAGCCTTCAAAAATTTGTCGTAAAATAGTAAAATACTCAAGGCATATGTTTACTTGGATCTATAGAAAAATCTGCAATATTTCACTATATTTTATGTACAAAATGCAAATGGATTGGAAAAGTATTTTCTGAATCATATATATGTATGTATGTATGTATCTTGATATGCATTGTCCACATGCGCGTATATCCCATATCATATGTAAGCAAGTATCTGCTGGCTGTGCCCTCCCGACTGGAGCACACTTTATTGTTGTTGTTGCTTGAACTTGTTGTTGTTGCAGTGTTGATTGTCGCTGAACCCGTTGCGTTGGTCCCGCCGCGCACTGAATTGATTAGTTGTGTCTTATGGAGCGCGTAGACAATTCCGCATTTGTGCGCCCGGCTATTACGCACGGCGGCTGGAAAAAGACTTTCACTCAACTTGACGAAAGGAAAAACTTTACGCAATTTTCATATGTTGAATGTTTGGTTTTTCTCTATGGATAGTTGGCATCTGAGCAATGTTATCTGTGACATATTTTGTTGCTGTTGTTGTTGTTGCTTTCTGACTGTCAGTCTTGAAAAATCTAGCTGACAGCAGCAGCAGCAGCCGAGGGGCGTGCCAAGTGAAGTTGCAACACATGTCAGAGTCATTTGTAGCTAGAGTTTCCCCACAGAGTTTCAAGCAAAACATTTCGTTATATATGATAGACTGTCAATATGCTGAGGCGTGGCAGCTGTCCGCCCAGCCAGCGACAATACGCAAATCCATTACAACAGTTCAGTATCTCATTTGTTGTGTCTCGTATGGACCGGCAGGGCATATGGACGGACATAAAGCATATGTAATTAAGCAAGAGTGTTCTAGTTGGGAGTGCCTGACTAGATGTTGCCCTAAGATATGCCAAGAGCTACTGATCTGAATCTGAATCTTGTTTACATATACGGAATGAGAGAACCCACACAGTCTCAAGTAATACTGGTTCTTATCACTCTTACTATCTACTACGAAAAGTCGTTCGATTGAACTCTGCCTCTGGCTGAGTGATTGTTATGATAATTACTTGAAATGAATCAATCGCGGAACACGAGTGAAGTATGCTAATTCCGAAACATGTTTAATCATTATTTATTAGTACTACATTTCATTCATTCTGTGATTAACTGTAGCAGTCATTCATAAAATAATTTATGAATATCGATATTCATCGATAAAGCCTCTCACTGCATTAGTGAACTCGGCTCAAGCTAGACACAGGCAGACAAATAGAGACAAATAGATCATACATAGAATCATATTGTTCAAGACTCTATGTAACTCTATGTATGCAAGCAACCAAAACTCCCCCTTTCTATGGGTAGAGAGAGCATAAAAAGGGGTCATCATTTCTTTAATTAGCTATTTACCACATGTGGTGCGAGCTGCCGTTGCTGCTGGAGTAAGATCACCCTTTGCTTTCTAGAAGAAGACATAAATCTCGCTCGCTTGCTGACATAATTACGATGCGTTATGATCTTAAATATGTCAATTGATTCTTGAAGTACTATATAGATATGCATGGAGGGTAGATTGAGAGCAAAGATATGTCAATCGATTGCAATATTATATAGATCTAGATTAAAGACTGGTCTAAGGCTTAACTGAACTTAACGGAACTGATAATTATAAATATATTTGTATATAAACTCTTGGCGCTTCGGTTAAAGATAGATTAGTTAAGATAAACAAATGCTGTAAGGATCCATGTGAGCTGGGTCTGACCAATGCAGTTGCTGTTTTCTCGAATGATAAGCACAGCATTGAAGAGGCTAATTTTATTTTCGTTGCTGAGTTGTCGCCGCTGGCAAGTGGGAGGCCATATATGTGGTATACACATATCTAAGCCGAGGGTGGTCGGAAAAAAGTTCAAAGTTGTTTTTCGCTAATTTGCGTTCGCTTAGCGCGAATTCAGCCAACGCTGCGAGGTGGGAGGTGAAATGAATGTCTCATAGATGAGAGTGAGTGTGAGTGTGAGTGTGTGTGGCCGATGAGTCATGGCTAACAGTTGAGCTGGCAGTAAGAGCCAAGTACAGCGGGCGCTCGTTAAAGAGAAAATACAAATTGCAATATAGAATTGAATTCGGAATCTGAAAAATTTCCCTGCAGCTCTACCCCATTCAAGTCTTTTTCTAGAGCACCTAAAAGCATGCTTTTATTCTCTTATTTTTCAATAAATTTCCCTTTTCGTTTCTCGCTCGTTTATTTATTTTTTTCATATTCATTTAAATGACTATTTTAAGAGGCATCTCTGGCTGCTGTTTACACAATTGACCGATGATCAAAATGACCTTACTCATCTAGTATACCTCAGCTGTTTGTGAATAAACGAGCATAAAAAACCCATTCGCAGAATGTGCAGAGCTCGATGAGCTAACTAGAACTATTTGTGGCATCAATTTGAAAAGTTTGTTGTCAACTGTAATAATTTGATAAGTTACCCAAAAATCCGTATACTCGTTCTCATAGTAGTAGTGTAGGAGTATATTGGTTTTGTGCAATGTAAATCCGCATTGAAACTAAATCTTTGTAGTTTGAAACAACTCGTTTGATAAACGTTTGAGCGGGAAGTAAATCGAGACGTGGCTAGACTAAGAAGTATTATATCTTTGATAACCTTCTTGGTATAGAGGCTACAGAGTCGGAATTTGAAATGTAGACACGTTTAGATATGATGAAGTTTGAATAGCTCTCATCTGTGGAATCGTGGAGTGACAGCAAATGATATCTATATACCAGTTTGCCAGTATGAAACCTGAAGACTCGATCTGATCTCTTCTATAGATTGCATATGAATGATGATGATTGGGCAAGTAAATCAAATGTTGGTTTCCTCTATAAATAGAATCATGAATAACATGATATGATATGATCATACTACATATCAATTTATGAATGGTAAATCGGATAGATAATATACTTTATATTTTCATAGACAGAGCCATAAATGATAAATCGGAATATCTAAATAATATATGCAGCTCCACTTGTAATTGGAGTTGGGGACTGCTGTTCGTGGCAGAGCGAGATGTTGCACATGTTTATTTATGTATTCTCTCAGATTTCCATGCAGTGCCATAACATTACGCCCTTATTGGATTCCCTTCAAAATTTATGCGCATTTGTAATTGTTTTATTGGAAACAGTTTGTAGTCTTCTTCCTTCCTCTATTGTCATCGTTAATGAGCACTTGCAGCCGCCTTCTGCATTCCGGCTCCCTTCCAGATGTTCCCTGTAGGCGAGGCACGCGCACATGCGCACTCTCGAGCAGCATTGTCCTGACCCTCTGTCTCCGGCGAGAGTCTTTCGCTTATCGAAGTACTTCATTTGTTGTCAGTGCCTTGAGGATGTGCTCAGTCCGCACTTGAGTTCGTTTGGGCTATGGGTAAATGGTTTATCGTGTGCCCCATTGGACGCGGCATAAATCTCGATCCACACTGGCTAGCCCACTCTGTAGAGCTTCAGAGTTTACATATTGATATATACATGCGTACAGCTTATTATTATATACACGGCATTTTGACTCCTCGTTCATTTGGGGTTAATTCGAACGCACATTGTATAATCGTACGACTCTCAGCTCTCAGATGCTTTGTCGCCCGCCTGCCTGGCTGCCTGACTTGAGTTGCTTTTCGTGCTCTTTGTCTGTCTCGTTTGTGAAATGCGTGCGGACGGGTATATAGGTTTGTGTGCAGGCTCAGAGTTGAAGTTGTTGATATACGTATATGATATGATATGATATGATGTGATACGATATGATGTGATATTATATGATATGATGTGATATGATATGATATTATATGATATGATGTGATATGATATGATATGATATGATATAATAGATATTCAACACTAGTTCAGTGCTGAAATATTTCACTTGGGGCGTAGCAAATCAAATCTATCTATCTATCGATACCTGGCACTGTTTAAGAACTAAGACTCCCAAATTTTGTGTGGGCTGATGTTGCTTTCGGCTAATTCTCTTAAAAATCCATATTCAATTTGATTAAATATACACCAAATGTAAATCTTTAGTGATCTGCCTATCATCATCTCATTAGACAAATATTTGATATGAAGAAACCTTTTAGCTGTCATCATTGTGCAGTATGAATCTTAAAATTTGGCAGGCGTAGTATTATTGAACGTTTTTATAGATGGAACAAAGCTTATAGACGAGTTCATATGGAGTGCTACAGATAGATCTATTGGAGTGTGGCGAATAGGTAAAAATAAAGTTATGTATGCGATGCAAAGGGATTGCTTATGATAGTGAAGGGGTAAATCAGATGCCATTTACTCATTTGAGCATGTAGCCCGAGAGTGTATTAGGCAGTCTAGAATGCCCGCTTGCGATGTTCTTACTTGTTTCACTTGCACTTGCAAGCACCACACACACACATACATAGAGAGAGAGTACACACTGGGAGGCAATGCTAGCAGCCCCCATAAGCACACACGCACACGCACACACATAGATAGAGCCCGGGAGAGTCGCTGCCACACATCGGCGGCGGTCGTCGCTTTGTAGTCGTCGTCGTCAGCGTCGCTGCTCGCTGCTCGCTGTTGTTGTTGCTGTTGCTGCTGCTGTTGTTTGTGGTCGAACGCATTGCTGCGGCGCTCGTGTATTTTCAGTTACGGTCTTCGGTCTTCGGTGCTCGGTCTCAGTCGCAGTCGCAGTCGCAGTCTCAGTCTCCTTGGGCTTGTGCAACCGTGAAAATGTGCGCCGCGTCGCGTCTGTTGTGGAAAAATATCAAAAGTTTCTGAAATGTATATATAAAAACATATATATATATATTGATAATGTGTGCGTGTATGATTATGTATGTAAAAATGTTGCTTTCGATAACAAATAATTTGTTGTGCAAAATGATAATTTCGCCAACGGACGCCCGCAGCAGCTGTTAATAATATTAACTAAAAAAAAGCAAGGAAAATTCAACGCAACATTTCAAGTGTGTGCGTGTGCGTGTGCGTGTGTGTGTGGGGGCGGGCAGCCAAATATATTTGTTCAATTTATGAATTACATACACATAAACATGTGTGTGTGTGTGTGTCTGTGCTGTCAGTCTGTGCCTCTGATTAACGAAAAAAGCATGAAGCTAACCATCTTATCTGCGTGCAATGCCGGTTGGCAAGTGACTGTGTGACTACTGTATATATAAGGAGTATACATATATACATACGTATATATACGTATATATATATAATTATAGCATATGAATGTATATGAAATGAATATGAGTTTTCTGCAATTGGAAATGAGATCATCCACAGCCATGGAACGAATCGAATGCTAAAGTGCGTTTTTTCTGTTCTTTGTCATTTTATCTGCGTGTGGCCAACGGAAAGTTTTACTTCTACTTTTCCTCTTCGGTCTACGGCTACGGCTATGTAATGGCCCGAAATTGAACTGGCTTCCGCATTGTTGCCAAATGCAATTGGCTAAAAAATAGAATAGCGCAAGGCATTCGTTCTGTAGCTGCTGTCGAGCAGACTTTGATGTGGGTTTGAGCGAATTGATGCTGTTTCGATTGAGAATGCAAACTAGAGAAAGGTAAAAGAGACAGGGCGGTAGAGGTGAAAGGGGGCGGGGGAGAAGAAATGAGAGAAGAAGGAGTATAATGAGGTGAGTGAGGAGGGTGGAGAGAGAAGAATGAGGAGTATGGAGGGAAGAGAGACGAGTGAGAGAAAAAACAAAGAATGTAAGAATGTAAGGAGAATGGGGATAGAGAGATAGAAGAGATGGGAGAGAGGAAAAGATGGAGGAAGGAACGCGAGGAACATTGCGAACATGGCGTGAGAGAGACAAAGAAGAGATTATTGAGAAAGGATAGAGGATAATGTAGAACGCCGACAGACGGGAAGAAATGAGAAGAGAATGGGGAAGATGAAAGATGAAGTGTGGCAAATAGGCAGGGAGACAGATAGAGAATAGTAAAGATATGAGACGAGAGACGGTCAGGGGATAGAGCGGGAGGAGAACAGAGAGAGAGAGGAGGGAGAGAAAACAGATAGTAGAGATTGAGGAGGAGGGAGACGAAGGATATAGAGGAGATATCGGATAGAGGGAAATGTGGTGTGAGAGGAAGATAGAAGAGAGAAACAATAGAAGAGAGAGCGCAAAGAACATAGTAGAGAGACCAGTGACGATGGGAGAATGCAGATTGAGAATAGAGCTGAGAGAGAGAAGCGGAATAAGAGGAGACTGAGGCATAGGTGCAGGTACAGCTACAGCAGGTACAGCTAGAAATAAAGGTAGAGTAAAGGGGACCTTAACGCTGAGGTAAAAAGAGGAAGTTGTGGAGGAGGCAGAGTATAAACTAGAGCCAAAGGCATGCAGATGCATAGCTAAAACTAGAGCTAGAGGAGCTAGCGGAGCCAGCTGAATCTAAAGAGTAAAAGTTGTTCATTTTATGCAACAGCAACAGCAACAGCAACAGCAGCAACTGCAATGTAGGCCAACAAGTGCGTTGAACTACAAATTGCTCTTTTCTATTATTCTATAGAGCAAGGAATGGAATGCATGGGCGCAGGCAGCTCTCAGCCAGTTGCAGCCAGCTAAAGTTTGGCCAGATGTAACACATAAAAAAGAGCGAAAAGAAAAACTCACGCATAGAGACGGAAAATATTTCATTTTGTGGCCAAGTCGAAATGTGATTGAACCTAAGGTGCCATGTGCATATCACGATTGTAATTGCCTCGGGTTAGCTCTGCTCCAACATCTATTTACAGCTTGTTGAGGCCATGGCTAAGTTCTCTTGTTTGTGATTGTCAGAGGAGGTGGCTGCGGCGGCGGCGGCGGAGGCGGAGGCAGGCGAAGCGATTTGTGGCAAATGGCAAATGTATTTATCGATTGCGTGTGCTAAAATGTTTTTAACTTGCTTTCCTCTGGACAATCAGCAGCGCCCTTAGCCCGGCCCGGCCCGGCCAGGCGAGCAGCCCGCAGTGCTTCCCCGTTGCTGCTCGTTTTGGCTGCTTGCCAGTTAATCTAAACTTCTGCTGGCAGCCCTTGTGTATAGTAGGCACAGTGGGGCAAGTGGGGCAAGTTATGCTCGAAAATAAAATGTTGGAGAAATAAAGAAATTTTGAATTGTTTTTTGTTGAAATTGAGAGGAGCTTCAATTTGTTTGCACATTCTTTAATGTATGCATTGAAATTGGCTACAAAATTGTTAACTTATCTATGGGAACTGAGCGTAGCTATTTATCATATCATATGATTCATTTGCCATCTATCGCACACTATGGTATATATATAATCAGCGTAGATATAGGATCACAGCAACTATCATAGTTTTCTATATAGCATATCTATATTACTTTAGCTAGCTAGCTATCATTGCTGTCCACTATAACTAGCTGACATACCTAAAATACTTCCAATTTCTGGTCACAACTTATTAGCAGAGCTAAACTCTTTATCTTATGTATTTATCGTAGTTATCTAGCGCTACTATTTGTTGTAGCTTAAATCTGAACTATACCTATCTCTTTTATGCTATGGCTTACATATAATCATAGCTGCTTTTTGTCATGACTCTCTAATATAGCTGTCTCTCTAGCTAGATCTATCGTGATTACTCAGTGTAGTTAGCTATCATAACTCTAGTATTTTGTAAGGTATTAAAATTATTTGGTATAGTTTACAATAATCTAGGGTAGAATGCAATATTTTCAAATCTAACTTTCATATCATTCCGCAAATTCGTGATTTCTTAGTCTACTGGCTTAATAAAAACTAAAGTTATTTTTGTATAATCTAAATAGATTCCAGTTGTTTGTTTTAGACACATTTTATGCATTTTTCTTCACAATTTGCTGCTTGGCAATGCGAGCATTTTAATTGCAGCAACATTTCAGCCATGTGGCCCACTGTGCAGCGTTTATATAGCTTTGGCAGCCATTTTAGTGTTGCCTCGGTAGCTGCTGCTGCTGCTGCTGCTTCACGTATAATGAGTAGAGTCCTTGTTGCAGGAGTGAAAGAGATGGATAGAGCGTGAGAGAGAGTTCTCTTCAATATTCGATATGTGTTTCCTTGCTGTAGTTGGGTTTTTCTTTTCAGTTTTCTTTCATTTCTGCTGCATTTAAAATGTGATTTTTACGAGCTAAGCTTCTTGCGTTGTTGTCTGAAATGTTCCTTTGTGGCCAACAGGGCGTGTCTCTGGACGTGTCTCCTCCCTCAAAATTTACTTATGTAGATATGCATGTATATAATATGTCTGTGGCTCTATGTATATATAGCTCTTGCTTATGTCAGTCAACAAAAATGTCAAAACACCTGGTTTGTTGGCACACGATTCACAATTTACGATTCACGATTCAGGCGATATTCGCGACACGATATGCATATGTGTGTGCGCTGTGTGTGAGTCGGCTGAAATAGTCCAAGTGTCCGTGATGTTTGCATATAGCGGCTATATGCACACCGTTTGCCTCTGCGGCTGTCGGATTTCGAATAGATTTCGTTGCAGTAAACGTCGAGGGAAGTCGAATTTCATTTCCGTTTAGCGAGTTGGCAAACTGGGCTAAATGGCCAAAAGCAAGGACTCTCCTCACTTGGCAGTTGGCCTCGATGCAAGTTTCGTTTTGGCTAAAACTCTGCACAGGCAGAGGCAGCGGCAGAGGCACCCATAGTGCCCTATTCCGTGTTGAATTTGTATACTAGAAACTGAATGCATAATTTGCCGCCGCTGGCAGAAAACTCATAAATATCATTTCTATACGCGCAGCCAGAATGAAAACAAAATATAAATAAATATCTGTGTATATAGACAACTTTGTGACTGTACGCACACAGACACGCATATGTATATGTGAGTGTAGCTGGTGCAGAGAAACTTACGCATTGGAAGCAAAACAAAATTATTTGAAAATAGAAAAAAGTACCAAGAAATCAAAATCGAAATCAAAAAGTGCAGTGTGAAAAGCAGAGTCAAAGCGTCATCCTCGTCGATCGTCGCAAAGGCACAAAAAACAAAAAAGAAAGAAAAAACTAAAAACAAAAACAAATCCCATAAAGCCAAAGTGTGAATCCGATCAGTGGAATGAGCCCTTCATGAGCAAGGGAGAAAGGCAGAGAGTGACTATAACTATAACTATAAATAAGAACAGAGCCAAGCAAGTTGGCAACAAGTGAAGTGAACTAGCAGCCCGAGGCAGCCACTTCGATTGGGTCTTTTGTCCCAGAGACTGCGTTGGTCCGACGTAACGCCAACAACAGTCCAATATACCAAAAATAAAATCAGCGCGGGCAGCAACAAAAGCTGCGAGCAACAACAGTCAGCAGCGGGCAACATTTGCTGCGGCAACCTTGTGGAAACTACAAAAACAGCAGCAGCGGCCGAAGGCAACATTTGTCGTAGCAACAAGAGTCTCATTTGCCGGCAACACCAACAGCGCAACATTTGCTGAGAACATTTGGCAGGCACATAAGGCTGGAAACATTTGCTGAGAAGTTGCACACGAGACTAGCAAGAGTTGGCTACATTTGCCACGGCAACATCTAACGCTGGCAGCATTTGCTGCGGCAGCATTTGTATAGCAACTCAACAGCAGCGAGCAACATTTGCTGCAGCAACATTTGGATAGCAACTTTAACGATAACAACAACAGCCAGCAACATTTGCTGCAGCAACATTTGAGTAGCGCCTATGCAACTCGATGTTGTTGCTTTTGCTTGCTTTCATTATGAGATTCGTAGACATTTCCAAAATGCAACGGCGTCAACGCTGCACGTCGTGTGCCAACGCTGGCATTGAATGCCCGCGCAACAACAATAACAACAACAACAACTGCAGCAGCAACAACTCAACTGCTGATGCCAATGGCAACACGCAGTGCTGGCAACATGTGGCTAGCGCAAGCAACAGCAGCAGCACCAGCAGCGGCTGTGATAGCAGCAGCTCCTCCAAGGAGAACTACTATGCACCGCAGCAACATCAGCAGCAACAGCAATATTACAACAACAATGGTCTAACGGCACAGCAACTGCAGCAGCTGCGTTACTATCAACGCATGCAACAGCAACAATTGCATTTGCTGCAACAGCAATTGTTGCAGCGTCGTCGATTGCAGCAGCAGCTGCGCGACCAGGGCGTCAATTTATGCAAAACAACAGCAGCAACAACAGCCGGACTCACCTGCAATCAGCAATATTTGATGCAACAGCGGCGGCAGCAGCAACAATATGCTGCCAACTACAACAGCAACAATAACAACAACAATGAGCAGGACAAAAGCTACAATCTAAACAACATCATCAACAACAACAACAACAACAACAATCGTATTGGCCTAAATGTGGCTCGAGGTGCGCAGTCTTAGCCCTAAGTCGTTGTCTTTGTCTTTAAGTCAATTCCCATTTAATGTTGTTTGTTCGCCTTTGAACTCGTTTCTCGGGGCCTCTGCAAATAATTTGTTCAGCCCAAGAGCCAAAGCGCTCGGCCAATATTATTATTTCTTGCTCAAATTGACTTTACTCAACGAGCGCTGCGGCGTCTCTTGAGACTCTCCTCAATTGAAACATAATTGGCATTAATAACGCAAAAGTTGACTTTAAGTGAATTCCTGCTCAGTTAATTAATCTCGCACTGCAAACTGCAGTCGACTGTACTGGCAGAGATGTTGTATATAATATGATATAGGAGCGCCATATATACATATATGCACTGAACCCCATTGGAACAGCAAATTTAGATTATATTCATGTTATGGCAGCAGCAAGTAATGCAGAGAGAGCAGCATAAACGATTCTTTATACATAGATCTAGTTACGTTCAGGGTATTTGCTAGTCAGGCATGCTCAAGTAGAGCACTCTTGGTTTTATATGACTGAACGATATTGTAAGTTATTAGTTAGTTTAAATTGTTAGTTGACAATTGAAAAGTTGAGTCTAGTTCAGTTCGTTAGGACTCAGGGCATCTCTTAGTCCGGCACTACCGAGTAGAGCCCTCTTGTTTGTTCTCATACATGTACATCCACATACTTAGTATTCAGTTTGGTGCTATGAAAATTTCATAACGGTTGCACAACTAGAAGCTGAGTTCAATTAAGTTATTTACCCCTTATGGGTAGCTGTAGGCAGAGCAAGCACAGCTACCGCTTAAAGTGAGCTGTAAATGAAGCGGGTGCTTATCCATATGGGTGTATGGTTATGTAATATAAGCATTGTTTATGTGTCTAAGTGCACATCCTTCTCTCTGAGTATGCATAGACTACAAGTATTACGTATCTCTCAGTCGGGGAAATCTTAATTAGCTCAACTTTTGTTTACATATTTCTTACAAAATGGCAGCTGGTTCAATTGCCATATCTGCATGGGTAATCAAATGTGTTCAGCACACGAGATATCTTACGTATATATATATATATATATATGTATATCTTCTATCTTACATAAGTCGTATAATAATGCAGTTGCTCTGACGAATTGTGCTCTATTCATCTTTATTGAATTTTCGATTCGATTATTGAATTTTCGATTCTCGAAATAGAAATCACCTCGCGTCACGCCAGTCTTCTTCTTCTTGTTCTTTTACCTGCCCTGCTCTAATTGACTTCACCTCTGCAGTTGCATGTGCAACGCTCTGAATGCCACAGCACTGGCTCCACATTTAATTGAGAGCAGAGCCGAGGCAAGTTGGAGTTTCTTCGGCCTGGGTCATGGCGCTTGTCGTCGCTGCTGAGTCATAAAACTTGATTTCCATTAGCTGCCCGAATCGTTATGCCCAAATAAGCTAATTGAGGGAGGGTGCTGGAGGAAGGATCGTGTGGCATGCTAATGCGCATTAACTAGAAGCTATAAATGTTCCATAGATTATAAACTATAAAGATATAGATATAGATATAGATATAGATATAGATATAGATATAGATATAGATATAGATATAGATATAGATATAGATATAGATATAGATATAGATATAGATATAGATATAGATATAGATATAGATATAGATATAGATATAGATATAGATATAGATATAGATATAGATATAGATATAGATATAGATATAGATATAGATATAGACATAGATATAGATATAGATATAGATATAGATATAGATATAGATATAGATATAGATATAGATATAGATATAGATATAGATATAGATATAGATATAGATATAGATATAGATATAGATATAGATATAGATATAGATATAGATATAGATATAGATATAGATATAGATATAGATATAGATATAGATATAGATATAGATATAGATATAGATATAGATATAGATATAGATATAGATATAGATATAGATATAGATATAGATATAGATATAGATATAGATATAGATATAGATATAGATATAGATATAGATATAGATATAGATATAGATATAGATATAGATATAGATATAGATATAGATATAGATATAGATATAGATATAGATATAGATATAGATATAGATATAGATATAGATATAGATATAGATATAGATATAGATATAGATATAGATATAGATATAGATATAGATATAGATATAGATATAGATATAGATATAGATATAGATATAGATATAGATATAGATATAGATATAGATATAGATATAGATATAGATATAGATATAGATATAGATATAGATATAGATATAGATATAGATATAGATATAGATATAGATATAGATATAGATATAGATATAGATATAGATATAGATATAGATATAGATATAGATATAGATATAGATATAGATATAGATATAGATATAGATATAGATATAGATATAGATATAGATATAGATATAGATATAGATATAGATGCGAACCATTGTAATATCTCCAACAGATTTCGACTTATTCCAATTCCTTTTACTATAGCTATAGCTATAGCCACTGTATCATCTCTATTCATTGCTCGATTTTCTCTCTTGCAGGTGCACATTTGCGACGTGGTATGACAGACATCTCGACAGCAAACGACATCAACAATATCAGCAACATCAAGCGCCATATCGAACACCCATTCACCTCGCCACAAAGTTCACCCACAACTCACAAACCATATGCCAAAACTAATACAAATCAAACGCAAATCAATTTGAATTCACGCTTAACCCAGCAGCAGCAACAGCAACAGCAACAGCAGCAACAGCAGCAGCAGCAACAATCGTCGAGAGTCGGGGGTAAGCAATACAACGGCAACACGGCTGCATTCAATACTAGTTTGGCCAACGCCAGCGGCCCAGGCTCGGCCCCGCAGTCCCCGCAGCACTACCGCATCCCCCTGAACAGCCCGAACAACTCGCTGTTCACGCTAGCCCATGCGACGGCCGGCAGGCAGCGGTACAAGCAGCAGCAGCTGAACGACCGCCTGCTGCAGCAGCAGCACCTGCAGCACTGCCAGCAGCAGCAGCAGCAGCAGCAGTGCAATGAGGAACTGAGCGAGGAGAGCCTCAAGCAGAATGTGGCCATCGTCCTGAGCAACTTGGATCGCTACAACAGTGCGCTGCGCAGCATCATACTGAACGAGCAGGTGAACCACATCAACAGCAACAGCAACAGCAACAGCAGCGACAGCCTCTTTCTGCTCGACAACATCGCCGAGCCCGACAACAACAACATCTCTGTGAGGAGCAGCGCCATGGCCGCAACAAATGTGGCGGCTGTGCTCACGCCCGAGTCGGATTACAACAGCAATGCAACAACGCCGGGATCACAGCAGCAGCAGCAGCAACTGCAGCAGCAGCAGCAGCAGCAGCAGCAACTGGGGGTAGGTGGTATGCTTTGTGGTGGTGGTAACGGTGGTGGTGGTGGCGGTGGTGCCGTTGTTGGTGGCAACAATCTCAACTGTTCGCTGGCCTCGTCGCAAGACTTTACTCACGACAATTCCGATTATCAGTGGTTCCTCGACTACGGCTACCGGGATGGCTGCGGCGGGATGCAGCGCAGCGTGCTCAGCTCGCTGTCGGCCTCGTACAATGCCATGGGCGACTTCATCTACTACGAGGATCTCAAGAACCTGGACGCCAATCTGGCCGAGGTGGACATGGAGAGCTTTCGGGCGGAGGACATACACTCGCTGCTCTCCCAGCTGCCCGCCTACTGCAAGAGTTTGGGCGGCGCCAACAGTCGCCTGCAGCAGTCGCTGCTCTACCAGCAGCAGCAGCAGCAGCAGCAGCAGCAACAACAGCAGCAGCAACAACAACAACAGCAGCAGCAGCAACAATTGCAGCTGCAGCTGCAGCACAGCAATATGATGAGCAACATGCAGCACATGGCACACAACATGTCGCAGACCTCGACCACATCCACGAACGAGCTAATTGACAATTCGTTCTGCAAATCGGAGCTGCTCTTCTCGCCCGTCAAAGAGTCGCACATATCGGTGGACTCGCTGGACATGGACGCCTACCCGGACGAGGGCGACATCATCTTCACCTGCAACAAGGACAACTACACCATCGCCTTCGAGGGCAGCGTCCTCTACTCGGACGACAGTTTCTATGGTAAGCCTCTGGCCGGTGCTGTTCAATGTGGCAATCCGACTTCATTGCATTCTCTAACTGTTCACAGCGGAGCCCTGCGACATCGCCGCCAGAAACAAACAGAACTGCATCAATCTGCACAGCAATCTGGATGACATTGTGAAGCGCAACAAGGCCCTGGAGGTATCCATGTCACGCTCGGCCCAGTCCTTTCAGCTGCCCTGCAAGTCACCAAAGACGCCGACTAAGGCGCAACTACAGCGGTGAGGCAACGCAAGAGCACAGAACACAAAACACAGAGCACAGAGCACAGCAACACTGTGCATGTACAGTGAAAACCGCTGTGAATGGACAGTTGAAATTCTGGTAGAACTGAAGGGGCTAGATAGATCGGTTTGGAGTAGGGTATACATCGTCATGGCAGAGTGAGGGTATAGGGTATAGGGTATGCGGCTCTTTGTCCTTGATGTGAAGCCTATCTCATTCACTGATCTCTCCTTCGTGTCACTGGAGAGCGAAATGGATTAGATGGAGAGAATTAGTATTACTTATGAATACACAGAAAGTTTTGGAAGTAGAGTCAGTATTTAAGCTAGATGATTTCAGATATACCAACTGTAGTCTAGAATATACTTTATAATCAGTTGGAATCAGTCCATAAAGTCTTCAGGAATCGTAATCTATGTTATGGTTACTAAATTCCCTTGGCCCATAGCTCAAATTGAAGTGGTCAGCCGATAGTCAAAAATTTCCATGATATTTGTGGGAAATTATCATTAGAGAAATCCCATAGGTCAACCCTATGCAAGGGCGTGGAATATAAGTGCGGGCAGAGAGCTTGGCATAGGGTTGATTTATGGAATTTCCGTGAACAACATAATTTCCCGTAATATAATGGAAATATTTGTACTATTCGTACTCGAAATATGTTGCATCAGCTTGAGTCTGTTGGACTGATGCGGTTGAGGGCAATCATCGAGCTGTTCGTTCACGGAGGGATCACTGTATGTGCACACACACACACACTAACCCAATCACGCACACACCCACTCACACTCACACAGACTCAGTTTGGTTGTTGACTGCCGAGCCACGCAGGGCGGATGTCTGAGTAAACCCACTTTGCGTTGTCCCCCTTTAGCGACATTGCGGGGAGTGCAGGCCGTGCGGAGAGGTCATTTCAATTGATTTCAATTAGGTTTCATATTCATGCGAAGCAAATTGACGCTCGACTGCGAGAGGCATGCAAAACGAGCGAAAGAGATGCTGAGAGAGAGAGAGAGAGTAGATTAGGGAAACCTGAATAGAGAGAGAGAGCAAATAGATTACGAAAATCCTGTAGATGCAGGCGCCAGGCGCAGGCGCAGGCGCAGGTAGTGGAACGGCCTTTGCTCGAGTCAAAACCAAATTTCGTAAACTTTCCGACACAAACAAAAGAAAACAAAAAATTTATAATGTGAAATGTTTGCTGTGTCTGCGCTGTGTAAAGACGCTCGCTTCTTCTTGTCTCGCCCGCGCGCAGGTATCCTTCGGGCAACAACAACAATGGCGGAGGAGGAGGAGGCGGAGGCGGAGGCGGAACTGGAGAAACCATTATACTCACACGGCATTTGCCGCAATGCAGCGTGCGCAAGAGCAACAGTCTACCAAACCTATCCAGCGAGCTGATGCTGGGCGAGGATCAGCAGCAGCAGCAGCAGCAGCATCAACAGGAGGAGGACAAACTGGAGTCGGATCGCTCGGGGCCACTGAACGTCTCGCAGGCGATAAGTACTTCGACCATGGAATCGTGCTCAACGCGCTCCAGGAACCTGCTGCCCATGTGCCAGATGCCGATCTCAATCAGTGCCTCCGTCTCGGAGCGCCTGCAGGAGGCGGACGAGCGGCACAAGGATGGCACGCCCACGCCCACGCCTCAGCAGCAGCAGCAGCAGTTGCAGTTGCAGCATCATCATCATCATCACCGGCACAAGCATCGCTGCAGCTGCGCGCTGTCCTCCACGCAGGGCAGCCAGCACTTCTGCTCGAATGCTGCGCATGGCCACATCTCTGGCTCGGGCTCGGGCTCGGGCTCGGGGTCCGCCTCGTCGGGTAATTCCAACCCGGCCGCCTTCAATCTAGTCAAGCTGTTCATCAAGCAGAAGAGCCACAACAACAGCAGCAGCAGCAACAGCAACAGCAACAGCAACAGCTGCGCCCAGGAGGAGAACCAGGCCGGCGCGCTCACCTGCATGGACGTCTCCTCGGGCTGCTGGCCGTCGAGCGACGCCGCCGCCTCCAGCTGCAGCAGCGGCTCCCTGGAGAAGCGCCTGCGCAAGAAGAGCATGCACGACTCGGGCAAGGGCTCGGCCGTGAGCCGCCACGACGAGGAGGACAACTACGAGGACGCCGACGCCGATGCCGATGCCGACGCCGACGTCGACGGCGATGCGGCGTCTACGCCCAAGCGACAGCCGCGCACGCGCTGCGATGCCGTGTTCTATGACGACGGCGCCAGCTCCAGCTCGACGGGCTCCTTGACGGCGACCAATTCGCCGGCGCATCGCCGCCGCAGCATGCCCTTGCGCAATCCGCAGCTCTATCTGCTGGCGGCCAGCTCACAGAGCCAGACACAGACGCAGACGCAGTGCAGCCAGCAGTCGTCGGAGGCGAGCAACTCGGAGCAGCTGACCGAGGTGGCCGTGCAGGCGGGAGGCAAGCCCAGGCGCGGCTCGAGCAATCGGCCGCTGTCGTGCGCCTCCAGCTCGGAGATGATCACGCGCTCGATGCAGACCTCCTGCGGCTCCCTCAGCACGACGCACAGCAGCCTGAGCGAGCGGTACCGGTGCGTGCCGCCCTCGTTCCTCGCCAAGCTGCACAACCTGGGCGAGCAGTGCGAGGCGCCGATCTACGTGATCTACCCGAACTACGCGCTGCCCGACCTCGGCTTCGTCAAGACCAGCAGCAGCAGCACCGACGTCATCTTCTCCCCCTTCAACTACAAGATGACGCTGGACAGCGCCGGCGCAGGCGGCAGCTCAACCGGCTCGCTGGGCAGGAAGCAGCGCAGCAGCCAGAGCCAGAGCCAGAGCCAGAACGAGCTGTTCAAGACGCTCGACTACAAGCACATCGCCGACTGGCAGTCGCTGGTGACGCTGCTGCCCGCCGAGTACCGGCGGCGCCTGCAACACATTCCCGAGGTGCGCCAGATCACGAGCCAGCTGGAGGCGGAGCTCTCGCAGCGTCCACTGTTCTGCATGTCGCCGCCGATCCGACGCAGCCGGCCGAGCATCTGCGACTGCGCCAAGAGCCTGCAGCAGACGCAGCTGGACGAGGCCTCCAGCTCGGGCTCTAGTCAGCCGCCCAGCTCCGGGTACCGCGGCTCGTCGACGCTGCTCACCGACTCGGAGGCGGATGCGGATCCCCTGAAGCAGATGTACGTCTACCAGTACGAGCAGCAGCGCATGGACTCGGGCGCGGAGACGAGTCCCGCCAGCCAGCCGCAGCCGATGCCGCGCAGCATCCTGCGCAAGGCGAGCTCGGCGCAGATGCGCACCAAGCGCAACTCCATGATCGAGGCCAAGCAGACGCAGCAGCTGTCGAAGCTGGAGAAGCGACGCAGCCTGCAGGAGCCGCCGCACAACTACGCGCTCGGCTCCACAGACGAGCTGGCCGAGGTCTTTGAGGAGGAGGAGCAGCAGCTGCAGCAGCAGTCGGCAGCCAACGCAACGCCAACGCAGCCAGCCAAGCAGCGGCTGTCGCGCAAGGATCTGGACGCACGGGCTCGAGCCGAGAACTTCCTGGCCTCGCTGCCTCGCTCGGAGCTGAAGTATTACGCGGAGATCGCGGCGATTCTAGAGTCTTCCGGCGGACAGGTGCAGTACGACGCGGCGGCCCTCAAGAAGGAGGTGAGCCGCGTGCTCAGCCAGCAGAAGAAGGTCTCCTTCAACGACGGCGGCAGCTGCGAGGCCGAGCTGCAGCAGCAGCAGCAGCAGGGGCAGGCCAAGCGCTTCACGACGCCACCGAATTCTCCCAACATTTCCATAGCTGCGCTGCAGCGGCGCGAGACGCTCGACGTGCAGGAGCAGCGCAAGATCGAGAGCAATCGCTTCAAGCGCCTGCAGATCCAGTGGGAGCTCATGAGCAAGGACTCGAGCATGCTCAAGGAGCTGGCCAACGAGCAGGCCACCAAGAGCGGAGGGTCCACGCCTACCTCGACGACCTCCAACTCGGCGCAGAAGTCGCGCATCCCACGGCCAGTCAGCTATCCGGCGGGCAGGTGAGTTCGCGTGGGATGTGGAGCGGGGGGCGGGTGCAGGGGCGTTGTAGACAAACTGAATTCGTTTCTCGAAATTATGATTTTTGGAATCTCTGTGCTAAATTTGATTTCTTCTTCTTTTCATTTGGAACATTTATCGTTTGGCATGATTTATGTTTGTGTTTTGTTTCCGTAAACCACGCCGGGGCCACAGAAGCCCGAAGCCAAGCGCCGCCTCGCCTGCGGCTGTCGGCCAGACTAAACGCAATTCGCCAGCTAATGTTATCTCCCCACAAATCTGCAGAGTCAGCGCCGTGCACGATGCGGCCAGCAGTGGCAAGTGCAACACCCGATCTCCCAGCCGCATTGTGCAGCCGAAGCGGTACAGCCTGGCCGCCACGCCCACTTCCTCAGCAGCGCCCACGGCTGGACGAGCGCGCACGCCCACGGCACGCGGCGGCGTCTCAGCGGCGGCGACCACGCCCAGTACACCCAAGCGTCAAGCAGCTGCAGCAACGTCCAGGTGTGTGAGCAGGTGTTGAAGGCGGCTAACCAACGCGAGAGAGACAGACAGAGAGAGAGAGAGAGAGAGAGAGAGAGAGAGAGAGAGAGAGACAGGGAGGTGAAGCCGGAAGATCAGCGAAGAATCATTGATAATCGAATGGGATTTGATTTGAATTTTAGTCACACTTAATAGTTGGAGACGTTAACAGAGGAATTTCTGTCTGTCAGTTAAATTCCAGCCATGTGCGACTGATGTTAGGCCAGCTCTACTTCTGAGATCCATTTTAAGATTAGCCATTTAACATTTGAGATCCTTAAAGAAAAAAATGTGAGATCTTATGCATTCAAGTCGAAATTATGAATAGAAAAGCAGAAGCAGAACTGTCTAAAATGTCTGAATATCATCTAAAATCTAGATCAAGAAACTGGTTTGTCAGCGCTTTTTCTTCTTCTATCAATCAGATTTGATCTTCTCGATACCAACTGAAAATAATCGGATTCAATCGGATCCGCATTTAAGTGTAAGCTGAGAACTGATAAAGCAGATAAGTCTGAACTGTTTAACTTATGGTAAAGTGAGTGAATGAGCTTTCAAAATGCAGATAATGTAAACTGTTGAAGAACAAAAAGGTTTACTTGCTTGATGTATTCCTAATGAGTCTAAAAAACTGGACTTTGAGCACTTTGGTGGGTTGTAGGAGTCGAAGAAGAGGAGAGGTAGGAGAGCTGCACTAAAATCAAATCAAGTCTCAGCGCCAATCTCGTTATGTAAAAGCCTCAACTCTCTATGTATAACATCTCAGCGAACTTTACTAACGTCTAATTCCTTTGCAGACCCACGTCGCGAGTGCGTTAAGAATGGAAGCGCCAGATGGAGGCCAAGCGACCGCAGTGAACCAGGGCGTGGAGCGCGTTTAACAATATCCAAAACCAACTCAAGCATATTGCGAGAAGAACAAGAAAACAACAATGAAACATTGTATAAAAAATATATATAGATTAAGGCTTTGCGCGGCTCTTTTGCTTAGACAGCTGGCCACTGAACAGCGCCTGGGTGAAGTGATACGAGAGAGAGAGGGAGAGGGAGAGGGAGGGAGTTAGATCAGAGTAAGATCGGATAGCGCAGCAGCGGTCAGTCGCAAGTGCTAAAGTATTTTTTGATTGACTTTTGAGTTCAAGTGCAAGCAAAGGCGGAGGTAGCTAAATTTTTGATTTTTCATTTCCTTTTTGACAATTATACAAGACATAGATGCCAATATGCAAATATTTTGATGTATATATATACACACACACACACACATACATACTCACTCATTCGGACACACGCAAACTTAAAAGTTATTTCCATTTAGCTAATCGAAAAGAAAAGATAAACATATTTATGACACACAATTTATACCTATATAATATATATATATATAGAGAGAGAGAGAGAGAGAGGGAGAGAGCGGGATGTACGTAATGCTGATTATACGAGTACATTCTGGGAAGAGGAGAGCGCGCTAAGCGAAAGGGAGAGAAGATGTGTAATGCTCAAATCGATGATTGAGGCAAGAATTACTATAATTATGCCTGAAAGCTAAGAATAATAATATTTATTATACGGGCCGACAAAATTTAATGAAAGTTCATAATCAAGCAGCAGATAATGCTTTCCAGAAGAAGATCTGTGACTGAGTACAGCTCATGATATGAGCACATTTGGAGTTGAAAGACCTAAAAAGTCGGTATCAGAGTATAAATGCATTTTGCGTAAAGATCACTTTGATAACTGAACTAACTGCTGCTCAGCTATAAATCCGTTTTAACATTTCTTAAGACTCTTCTAATATCACTGAAATATCATCTATTGAATTAACTAATCAACTGAACATCTTTTACCCCTCCCTACTCCCATCAAGTCTTATTCAGCAGCTGAAATATGTTCGTTATATAAAGAATTTGAACAATTTGGAAACAGTTGATGTAGTTCCTTCAGTTATCCAAATGATCTTTCAGAGTAAGGAGTATATATTCATGTGACAGAAGCTCAAATGTAAACAGAAATTAAAGTTATCTAATATTAATTTGGAATTATCTCAAGAACTGTAAGAGATATATCTGAACCAGTTTGAGTTATGGTTAAGGCCAGTCAAGAGCCCTCTGGAAAGTAAAGTTTGACTCGTCTATGGAGATATCAGATGCATATTATTTGGCCTTTTACAAAACTGAGCAAATCAATTTCTACATTGCCTTTAATATATTTAGCGAAAGACACTTAAAACACACAGCCAGATAAACCGCTTAGCAACTCTGCATATTTGACAATGATTTTGGATTTTGGTTTTTGGTTTTTGCTTTGAGTTTATTGTGTCTGCTTTTTGCTTTGCCTAAGCCTAAGTTCGAGTGATTTCAAATCGTACGATTTCAGATTGTACTCTATAAATACGCCTATATTAATTACGCCTACTATGATTTGTACTTCAAGCTGACTAGAAACAAAAAAGAATCAAACTCTTGCTATTCTTAATTACTGGAAGACATAACTTTAGTTTAAGCCTTACATTTAACCAACTTTTGTATCCTTAATTGTATAGACATTTTTATTGTATATCATATTTACAAGCTAAAGAAAACATAATGTATTTGTGGGTGAACTGTATCATGGAGAAGGATATGCGGGAGAATTAAATATATATATATATATATAAATAAATATATATTATAAATAATGCAAACAAAAGAAGAAAAGAAAAAAGAAACAAAAAAATGTATAAAACACAAATTCAATAAAAAATATTAATAAAGAAAAAGTATTATCAAAATCAAACTTAGAGTTTCGTTGATTCTTATCAATTTTAACTGAATGATGTGAAAGCCAGTGGTAATCGATTATTGCTTATCCTATCGAAACTTATATTTATAATGATCTCTCATTGAAAATTGAGATTCGGCATATATATTCTGTATCAGGACGATCAGTTGGGTGATATGCTTCCGTCCGTGTGTTTTTCCGTTCGTCTGGCAGTTCATATGTTCGTCCGCCTGTCTGTCGGTCTGTTCGAACGAACGCAGCTATCTCGTAAACCCCAACAACTAGATGTCTGAAATTTTATATTCATATTCCCATAATATTTACTCGTTATATCGACCATTCCTTTCATCCCCTAATATTTTATCAATAATAATTTATGGAGTTCTCCGTGTGCAGGATGGGTTCTGGGTCTGGGCCTGCCCTTACTTTGACTTTGCCTCAATTTTAATTAGATATTTGCAAATAGATAAGTTATATGTATGACATTTGCATGCCTAGTTGGCTGAGGAATGAATTTCAATAATATTGAAATGTATCGAAACTCGTTTGGCTCATGGGAAATTCGGTAGAGTTTGGTAGGCGCTAAAGCACACTTGTGCGCCAACTTGGGTAGTTAATTTTTCCAAATGCCTTTAAAGTTTTATGGCTAGCAATTAAAATACATTGCTACCTTTACACACACACACACGTGCACACTCACACTCACACACACGCACGCACACACACACACATTGTGCTTAAAGTATATTTACAATTATACGCACTGTAGGCACAGGCAGAGGTAGAGGCAGAGGTAGAGGCCCAGGCACTGGTAAAGGCATCTTTATTAAACTTCGTTGTAATTACAACAACATGTGTTGTGCTACTTTTAACTACATATGTATGTGTGCGTGTGTGAGTGTGTGGGTTTGCATACATTTGCCTAATTAAATAAAATAATGTTAACGCAAAAGTTGCAGAGAGCGCGAGAATTCGCTTGGCGCCTTTTTCTCAGCTCTCAGCTCACGTTTGACTTCAAATTGCAGAAGAAATTCGAGTAGCTCGACTGGCAAATACCCTGTCTGCATATGCATGCTGTCCTCATATGGAGAGGGTATGTAATTACGGTCATTTGCTATTTATATGAGTATCTGTGTGTGTGTGTGTTTGTTTGATAACACTGTCAAACAAGTTTTTGGAGGCAATTGCTCTAAGTAGCTGAAAGGAGTCCTTGCTGTAAATTCCGTTCATATGGACTATGGCGTGGAGCATTGTATTGATGATGGATGCTCTTGGAATCAGAAGAAGTTCCGGGACTTTAAATGCTCAGTTTACTTTTGACATCTGTTTTGCTTGGGAAATGGAGCAAGTATGCCGTACAAGTGATTTTATGTAACATTTTGTGGCTCCTCACAACAGAAGAGGATATGCTACGATTCCACGCCGAGTCAACAGCTAAACAGGATCACAAACGCATGACATTATGAAGCTATGGATGATATTTTGAGCATGGGAAATGCTCATCATAGTAATTATGTTGTAGAGCTCAATATAGATATGAATCAATAAGTAAAGCACTTAGACATTTTATGATTAACGTGTAATACTTAATCCAAATATAAGTTCATGAACTTTTAGAAGGATTACTCCTCTAAGCAGCTGTAAAACGCATCAACTTCTAGGTAAACTTTGATCCTTATACTTGAGCTTTCGTATACAAGGCAAGTAACACTAAGCTCAGGCCAAAAGGAGTTCAGTATCTAGGCCAAGCTGATTGAAACTTGAATCTTCAGCTATATTCATTCTCTACATTGAGAACGCTGAAAGTAAATTTCCGAGCTAGCTAAGACAATGTGAGTCGCTGCTGCAGCAGCCGCAGTCGAGCAGAAAAAAGGATGATTATGTTAAGCAGTGTAATTATCGTTAGGCAGTGTGAGTTTCTCTCTCTCATTTTGCGTGCGTGTGTGTGTGTGTGTGTGTGTGTGTGTGTTTCTCTCACTCCATTGCTTATACGTATTGTGCGTGGGTTGAGTGGTATTCTGGCCCACTGAAGAGTTTTTGGCTAACTGTGTTAAGGCTTTCAGCCAGTTGTTGAGTAAATATTTAGCTGCGAAAATTCACTTCGAATTTGTTGGCCATTAAGTTTGCTCATTTTCTGTTGTTGCTGCTGCTGCGACTGTTCCAACATCAATTTGCATACAAAATTGTTGTTTTATTATTGCGGCATTTGGCAAATACAATTTAAAATTTTGATTAATTTGCGGCTGCGAGCCGAAAAGAATGTGGCCAACTTCAATGGCGGCCTACCAGTTACACATTTAAGCCAAAAACTCGGTCATATATACATATATTGCTGTCAAACGAAAAGGAAAAGTGCATAAACTATGCAGGGAGCAGCAGCAGGAGCAGGAGGAGCGCCGCAACTTGGAGTTTCTACAATATTTGCATTGAAATATTTTTCGCAAAAATAATTACATGCACATGGCCCAGCAGCAGGCAGGAGGCGGCCGGATGGGGCAGGACACGGCGCTGTTTATGACTGGAGACAGGAGACAGCAGACAGCAGACAGGAGACATGGCACAGGCGACCGCTGCACGAGCTTTTCTGTGGCTTTTTGTTTTTTTCTCTACTTGTTGTTGTTGTTGTTTTTTGGCAAATGTCAGGACACGACACGGCTCGACAAAGCCAAATGGCAAAGAAAACTTCTGTTGTCGCTGTCGTGGCTTGTTGTTGCGGCATCTGCTGGTTTCTCTGCAACTCGTTTTGTTGCTTGCGGCGGCTGGGGGCGGGGGGAGTGGCCCCGCGGACACACGCGATGCAAAACTGAAAACTGAAAACTGAAAACCGAAAGCCGAAAACTGAAAACTGAAAACGGCAAACAGTAAAAGCGGCGCAATAAAAGCCCACATAATGAAATGCAATTGATATTCAAAAGCGAAAAGGGAAATTGCAGAGCACAAGACAAAGCTGAAAACAATGCCAGCCAATGCCACTGTGCGCGCAGGGGCGGCTGAGTTGGCCTGCGGCGAATTTGCGCGCCTGCGGCGAATTGCGCCAAAGGGGCGCCAGCTGCCAGCTGCCAGCGCATGCTCCTCTGTCGCCTCGGGCGAGTTACGTTACACGTGGGGACTGCCTCCTGCCGGCTGCCTGCTGCCTGCTGCCTGCTGCCTGCTGCCCGTTGGTGCGGCGAATTTCACACGACTACCGCTAAAGCCTGACCTAGTTCAACACACACACACACATGTGTGTATGTGTGTTAGTGTGTAGTGTGTGTGTGCGTGGATTGGCTTGGCCCGCTTCGCTGGCTATTTGCGCTACGGTTTCTTCGGTCTTCTTTCTGGTTTTTGTTTTGGTTTTTGTTTTTTGGCCAGCATTTTATGGTGGCTCCAATGCGCCGTTATTGTTGCATGCCATTTTTGTTTGTTCTCTGTGCGGTTTGATTTGATATTTGCAGCACCTGCACCTGCACCTGCGCCTGCAGCTACAACCGCATGCCTGCATATTGATTGATGGCGCTCCGCTGCTGCTGGCCTAATGGCCGCCGCACTTGGCCACAAAATTAGACAACGTGGTTACGGGCCAACTTTAAAAGTTCATTGAAAAGTGCGCGACCGCCGCCGCCGCTACTGGCAGTACACGGCCCCCAGCTCCAGCCCCCAGCCCCCAGCCTCCGGCCCCTGCAGTTTTCAATTTTGTCCCGCTACGGGGGGCTCTCGACCACAAAATATGCAAACAATTTTCAATTAAAAATCAATTTTATGCTTCAACTGCAGCTAAGTGCAAAATGGCCAAAATGAAGGTGGCTCACGAATTGCGCAAATATCAAGCCAAGTTAATGGCCCCAACACATGCCGAACTTTCGGGGCGGCCCTTCGTCTCCTGCTCTGGGTTCGTCTTCCGCTTTAATCAGCGCCAATATTCTAATAAAAATTGAAGATAACCAAGTTTTTCGGGCCAACAAGAAGTTTTCGCAACTGAACTGACAAAGATGCACGAATTTGCATTTAATTTTCAAGTCTTTTTATAATATATACCCTGGAGAAAGTGCGAAAAAGGGTATATACATCTATCGTGCATGTAGGACAGGCTAAAGATGAAGCGGCTACAGCGTACATAGTACATCTGGATATTTATATATTCGATTGTACGGAGTTAATTGTCATAATGCGACTATGCTGCTCATCCGTCTGCACGAACACGTCGATCTCGAGAGCTGCTGAAGCTGTAGAGCTGAAATTTGAAATATAAGTTAATGAGGCACACGTGTTGCTTAAAAGAATTCCCTTTGTTCGATATCAGCAACTATATTCGTTACATAGTTAAGTATCGATACTTCGAGTCGGTTATATAAGCATAACTCGAAGACTATTTGAGTTAGAGAACTCAAAAGTGGTATGTAGCCTGTTTTATATCTATTTAATTAATTTTTAATTGCAGAAAACTTTCATTCACATGTTATATGAAAAGCCTTAAGAGTTCATTAAGATCGTACATCGGAGTCAGTTTCAATGGGGATGAGTCTGAAGTGCGAAGCAGCAAACGCAATTTCTTAGGAGTGTGTCTGCACGTCTGCATCATAAAGTGTTTGGAACACGATATTGATTGCCGGATTGAGTGTAATGCCTAGCCAGGGTAATTCCTAATCAGGGTAATTCCAAGTCAGTCACATCCAGCATGAGAGCCTTACAGCTTGTTTTACCTTTTTTCTTTTTCTTTCCTTTTTTTTTTAGAAATACAAAACTTGCGCGAACTGTTGAAAGTTAGAAGTAACAGTAGCTGCAGCTGCAGCTGTTGCATGGCCAAGAAGCGGAAGCCATTTGACCAGCTTGACATGTAACCAAAAGTTGAAGCCAAGCAAACCGCCCCGCGCCGCCCCCAGCTAAAGCTGAGTGGGCTGAGTGGGCGACGATGTGGCAATTAGATGCGGCAATCAGGAGGGGCCAAAGGACAATAGTTAAAGGCAAGACAAGGTGCCAGATAGCACTTACACTCGCCCAGATAAATGCAAACAGCTTAAGATGTTCCCCACTCTGGTGTTAGTCAAGCATCGCCTGCTTATGGCCACATTACATGCACTCAACATCGAGTCGAGTCGAGTAATTGGCAAATTGATGGCCGAGCGGGTTCCGCGTTTAGAAATTTTCATAAAACTTTTTATGGCTGCCATTTTGTGGCTGCGCACATACAATTGTTGCCAATCTCGCACAGAAGGCAAGCGAGACGTGTGCCTTTCGCTGGGGCCTTGTCATGGGACTCCTCAGAATGCATGGCCAATATTCCTGTGGAGTATTATTACAGCAGTCCACTGCGCCAGCTCCAGCCAGAGTCAAGCCACATATCCAATTACGTTTATAGATATTGCTTACATTCCCAAAAAAAAAAAGAGGAGAAAAAGAGGAGAGAGCTCCCACAATTTAGCCGTAAAAATGTACGAAAAAATTCCTTAAATAAAGCTTAAGCATTCGCTTAAACAGTAGAGCCAGAACAAGTGCAACAATCTAGAGCCAATTGTCAGGGGGTGTGCCAAACTTTGGCAATTGCAGCGAATCCTTTTCATACCCTGTACACGACGAAAACGGGCTTGATGTGTTCTTAAATTGGTGCCGACTTGGCTGAGTCCAATAGTTCGGAATGACAAATTCAGCAAAGTTTGAGCTTCTGCTCATCTGACCTCATATCGATTCCCTGAAACCCAACAATCTCGAGAGCTGTAAAAGCTAGAGACTTGAAATCTGATATATATATTGTTATAAACCTCAATTAGCATATGCTTTTTATTTTTATCAAACAACTTACATTCTCTTCATTATATCAATAAATATGGATATGTGGTGCTGGTTTTAGGAACATAACTTTGAGACCACCCAAACTAAAGACACAAAATTAGGTATGTAGACTTATTTTATGAATTGCATACATATCCCCATTAGCATAGATATCATATAAACGGTTTCTAACTATTACAGACCTATGCTAGCTCATTTACATGTAATATTTGTTCGCCGAAACCTTCATTAGGATAGTACAATTGGAACCCAAGTTCAGTTAGGTCAGTTCACATTATGGAGTATAGTAGGATAAAGTGCCTGTAAGTATCTCTTTATATACATTTCAAGCCATCCTTGCAGGGTATCTCGTAGTCCAGCACTTCCCATCGAGTCAACTCTACCGTGTTTTTCTAATCATTGTCACTTGTAGTCGCAGTTTATCGATTGGGCGGCAGCTTTAAACACTTTAAACGCTGAGCTTTAACAAACTGAATGCCAGCTAAGGCCCTTAAAGAATTAGCCAATTCATTGGAATTGCACATGGAATCCGGAATAGATGCCTATGTTAGCCGCAGTTACAGCATTATAAATTAATGCCCGGAATTACTGGAAGTACAGCACACACAGGTGAGCTGCCTAAACGCTCTGGCGGCAGACAACCTGAGCACAGGCAACATGAAAAGACAGCTGCATTAGTCAGGCCACCCTTTTCCAGGTATCCAGGTATTGTTTGCGAAGGAAGTATGGGATAGCATGGATCGAGTGGCATGTAGAGCTCCAGTCTTGTGGCTCTTATAGAGGCAAAATAATTATTGATTTAATCAATCTGGCGAGTTTACTTACGTATACTATTATTATTTCCCCTACTCGAAAGTCGAAATATACATATAAGCGCATTGAAGTATATGCAATTCATGCTAGGAAACGGGTTATTAGTTTGGTGGAGATGGGAGGAGGCAGAGGTCTATATATGTATATGTTCTTCAGAGGACAGCTCTCATAATAATGTTATCAAATCTTTCCATTGGCTGCGGGTATATCAATTCAGGCTGACGGTGCTAGAATACATATGCCACATTCCTGCTTGAACACATATGAAGAATGCTACAATCTAAATTTAAATTTAATTACTTTTTTGTTAGTTTAGATTAAGCTATATCTCTCACATTTATAGACTCGCAGTGGACAAGTTTTTCACTACGATTTCTATGCAGCTGCTCTACAAATAGTTGGTAGAGGCAGCTTGGGGCATGACAAATGGGTAACCATCCATTCGACAGTCAATAAGCATTATGCAGTCGACGGCAACGCAACCGTCAATTGATATGAGCATTCATTTAAAACGAAAAATTGCAGTCGCCGCACATTGATTGCCGTGTGGGGCATATAGGAAATACGATCTGCTATGTTATTAGTGATATGTTTAATTGGTGCTATCTATGATGGCAAGCGAAGTTGGAATTGGCATCGCTTGGAATGTAGATGTATGGTTGATATAAGAGAAGCTTGCTCAAAACAATATAAAAGTTGCATAAAGGGAATGAAGTGGGTTGAATTTTAGATGAGAGAAATGGAATTGAATGGAATTGCAACACCCGAGAGCGAAATCATTGACAACAAACCAACAAAATCATGGGGTATACACGGAAAGCAAAGTTAAGGGAATTAAACTGGGTTCAAGGTGAACTTTAGATAAGAGAAGTCGAATAGAATCATCATTCAGAGTAGGTCTAGAATAGATCTAGCATAAAAGTAAGATAGAGAAAATGAAGCTGGGCTACTTAAGAAAATAGAAGTGTAGATCAAGTATTCCATTTCGGAAACTAAAGACATGATGAAGGGTAAGTGCCCTCGACTATAAACCAATATCATGGAGTATGCATGGTGAGGCATGCTCGCGCAGCTGTTGTACCCACCCCTAGAGCACCCACTCGAAGCACTCGAAGGTAGTGCACCCTCTCCGGTAAGTGTATGAATAAAACTATTACTAAGTTTTTGAAGCAGTCAGCTATAACTTCAATTAACTAGAGATAGTGGCGCTCGTGTAAGTAATACAAAAAGTTAGCGCTCGCGTGTTTTTTTGTCTCTCAGCTGTGCAGCAGACGCAGCAAAGTATCAACGGGCGTATACTTAATATTGCGCGTGTTTATTATCTGACGTCGCGTCGCGGTTACATAAACATCATGGTCGTAAATTAAAATGACACGTTTTGCATATTTATACACACAGGCAGACACACACACTCACACACACTTACACACACACACTCACAGTCAGACAACTATAAAAAAGTTAATTATTCAATTAAATTACACTCGAAGGCGTTGCAGATGTCGCATTCGGCAAATGCCTGACGACCCATAAAACTGACACGGCCAACGCGCACGTCAGAAGAAGGCAGGACTCCGGCGCAGCTGCTGTCCGGCCAACTGTCCCCAGGCCTGAGTCCGGCCAGACAATGCACCGAAATCATATAAAAATCATGTTTATTTCATTTGCATTATAAAACGAGGCCCATTAAATTCACTTGCCGCAGCCCGCCTGGCGCTCGCCTGGCGTCTTCAGCCTCGACGCTGGCCTCGTGCTCGTGCTCGCATTTTAAAAACAATAAAACGCAAAATGATTGACAAATATGCCCCAAAAATGGAAGGTACGTATACCAAGATATGTTGCCAGCGTTGCCACATGGCAACGAACAGACGGGTCGACCCGACTGCGCCATGCTCGTTCAGGAGTTGGAGTAGCAGAATATGCTGTTTAGATTTTGACTCGTTGAGGTGATCTAGCACCGTTTCCATGTCATTATCAGCTAGTATTTATATGAAGCCAAGTCGATATTAATACAAGTATATATAAACTAGCTCGCATATCTCTAGCATCATTAAAAATAGTGTTTCCCTTGTGAAAGATAAGATAAAAACTAGCTACCGATATGAAAGGCTCCCAAAAGGAATATACACACAATGTATAAACTTTCCGCATGCCAATTCACTTGCCAAACAGAAGCAAGGCGAACATTTAACAAAAAAGTAAAAAAAGAAACTAATATACTCGCTTCGTGTACCGTGAGCGGGTATAATTACGCCCTTAGCAGCAGAGCAGCAAAGCAGCACGGCATCACGCAAGGCCCGTTGGGCCCGTCGCTCTAGAAACTGGTGCTGCCCGAAGGGTGTAAGCACGCATTTTAATGAGCTGTAGAGGCGCAGGGACGGTGCTGAAGGGTAGCGGCTCCACTAGCGCTGAGCGACCCGCTGCCGTTGAAGGCAACGGGAAAGGCAACTGCTGTACGGGCTGTCCGTCAGCCCGAGGCGGAGGTGAAGTCAACTCGTGCTCGCACTCGTGGAGTTGGGCTAGAGTGAAGTGAAGTAATATAATGTCCAGGCGAACCGTTTTATGCGTGACCGTGTCCTTTGCCTGTCGCTGGTTGTTGTTGTTGTTGTTGTTGTTGTTGTTGCTTTGCTTGTTGTGTGATTAATTCGCGCAAAGAGTTGTGCGCTTCCGTTTCCGGTTGTTGTTGCTGTTGTTGCTGTGGTACACATTTCACAGGAGGCTGCATGTGTGTGTGTGTGTGTGTGTGAGAGTGCGAGTGTGGGCGTGGCATAAAATTAATTGTTTTGTACCCAACGAGGCTTAAAAACACATGCTCATGTAAGCAACGTCCGCTGCACGTTGCTCATGTTTGCGCCAAGTCCCGTTTCCCTCCCATCTCCCCACCCCTCTCCCTCTCCCGCAGCACTACTAACAACTATTCCTTCTAGTCTCGACACACACACAGACATCGGTCACCAGGCAACGTTTGACGATTTGCTTGGAGCTCCACACGCATTTGAGATAAGAGCAGCGCAACGGGTTTTGCCTTTTGCGGAGCAATTAATATGAAAATCAGGCACACTTATCTTAATTAGTTAGTCGCTTATGAAAGCCAGAACCGAAACGACACGGCTCTAAAAAACACTCCTCTGCCACTGCGTGTGTGTGTGTGTGTGTGTGTGTTAACGTGGCTTATTATGACACTTCACACACATATAATGCAGAGTGAATTGTGTAATGCAAGTGCCACGTTTACTTCGAAGCTTCTCCTTGCTAAGCCTAGGGGACTCGACTGGGGCCCTCTGCTAATTCGCGCTAAATACTTATACATATACAGAAGCACACTTGCATGCATGTATGTATGTGTAGTGGTAGATGTATATGTAATGCCCTCAGAGAGCCTCTAGCCTGTGCATGTCTGTAAATATTGTGGAAATAGAAAATACTTGTGACAGCAGGCAGGCTGCGCTTTTTTCACTACCCTCTGGAACCTATTGGAAATGGGGCTGATGATAGGGTATGCCAAGTTGGAGTGAATATACGCGAGATGCAAACAGAAAACTCATTTGGGATAGTAGATCCTTGTTCTTTGCTAGACACTCACACACATTGTGCTATTTTACTCATGTTTAGAAAATTTCATTGAGATCGCACAGCTGGAAGCCAAGTTCAATGAGTCCGTTTCTCATAGTTGGGCAGCTACAGCCAGGGCAGGCTTGCTGTATATATACTACAGCTTCATTCAAGGCGAGTGCAGGGCATCAGCTAGTCGTGCATGGCCGTGCGGCGCACTCAAACTTGTTTAGATATTACTTTGTTTCCTTTTCGTTTCCATTTTGGCGTATTTGCTGGCTGTTCTTTGTCTTCGCATCCTTTATTCGCTACAAATTTACAAATGCTTTGCAGCGACTACAATAAACAACAGCACAAAATTTTTGAATGCATAAAAACAAATGCAAACGCCCTTTACACGAATATTTCAAATACACGAACACAAACATACTCGCACAATATGGATATATGTATTTATATAGATATAGATGTGTACATATACATACATATGTATGTGAACAAAAATAAGAATACAAATAAAAATAAAAATAAAAATGTATTGCACAGCGTTTTATAGAGTTTCGATTCGTTTCAAAGGCAACGACAGAAATATTCCCAAAGCGTTTGACTATTTGTTTCTGCTGCTTCTTTTCATTTATGAATTCCATTTGTTGCATGTTTGTTATTTTGTTGTTGTTGTTGCTATTGTTGTTGTTGTCAATGCGTGCTTTGATGGCCGAGCTGCGTTGCTAACTGATTGCCAGATAAAAATAATCCTTGGCAGGACTCGTTGCACTCTCCTTGAGCACTTTCGCACACCGAGTGGAATAACGGGATTGTGAGAGTTTGTTATGAACTTTGAATCACATTCGTATGAATAGATGTGCGGGGGCGTGCTAGCGGGGGATGAAAGCATTTATATTAACTGCATGCAGTCAATAGCAGATTTTTAGGGTATTTAAGCTGAGATGACAGCCACTAAGAGTTGGCATTTTGATCAGGAATAACAGACATCTATGTATATCCCTGTCTGTTCGCCTGCCTGCATAATATTCTGTCCATCCATTCATCTCTTTGTTTATCTCTTGTCTCGCCTTCTCATTGCCCATCCATCTGTTCGTCTCTTCAGCACCTGTCGGATCTCTTGCTTATATGTCTGTCTCTTCATCCATTCTCTCCCCATCCCTCTGGACTGCCTCTTCATCTGTCCATTTGTCTGATCCTCTGTCTGTCTGTCTGTCTGTATATGCCTGAAGCATCCGTCTGTCTTCTATTTTCGCACATCCTTCCATTCAATTGCTTGTTTGCTTGTATGATCTGCCAATTTGTCGGTCCGTCTGTCCGTCTGCCTGTCAATTTGTCTGTGTTTAACTCTGTCCAGTCCACTCACCCGCCTGTCCCTCTGTCTGCACGTCCGTCTATTCATATGTTTTCTGTATGTATTTCGTCTGCTCATTGCTCAGCTTAAGTTTGCTTAATGCAATTAACAACTTTTAGCGTTTCCATGAGATTCTGTTGAGACCCTCAGTCCGCAAATATATTTCTGTATAGAAGTTTACAGAACTAGCTAGAGCTTCACATAGTAAATACCGCAACTGCATTCCTTAAAAATCTGATGCATAGAGAGCTATTTCAGCCTATTTTTGGCAATGGATCTTTACAAGTTGCAAATTCCATTCATTCGACTAATCTCCTCAGCTGAGCTGTTTTCAGTGTCGCAAGCGAAGATGTCATCTCACTTCTGTTTGGCTGTAAATCAAATTTAAAGCTTGACCTGCGTTGCACCATTTTGGGGGAACAATTTCTTGCATTTACTTGCATTAAATTGCACAACCGGACTATAGAAAGAAATCATGTAATTGTAATTGAAATGAAGTAAGCGTAAATTGCGATAAAAAAAATAAAAGTCAGCAGCAAAAGCTTCCAGCTAAAAAACAAAAAGCAAAAAACAAGCAGAAAGAAACTTACAAAATAAGAAATGAGAGAGGCCGGTGGAAAGCAAGAGAAATATCTTGGGCAGTCAGCGAGGTTACCGAAATGTTTGTTTCCTTTCAAATCAGTACACTTCCTTTTTGGCCCGCTTACCTTCGCCTTTGCCTTCGCCTTCGCCTGCGCTTGTTGAAGTGGCGCTGAGGCTGGGGCAAAGAAAATAAGTGGAAATCACTTGAAAATACTAACGAGCTGTTACGCTTGGCAAGTAAAATATAATCAGCAGCATCATGTCTGCAGGTGCACTTAAAAGGCGTTCACTTTTTATGGCCGCGCCCCTTGACCGCTCTCTCCCTCTCCCTTGGCCCATAAGCTGAACAATGGCCAAATGACCAAAAGTAGCAAAAAAAAAAAAAAAAAAAAAAACAGTGGTAAAACAATTAAAATTAACCTTTTTTTTGGACATTTGCACAAAGTAAATGCAAAGCAGTTGCCGGTGCTTGCTCACACAATGCAAATTAACGTTTTACAATGTTTCAGCGATCGCAGCAGGCAGCTTTTTGTCAGCCTGCGGCAAATGCACTTCGTCTGCACTGAGCAAGCGAGAGCAATACTTTTTCCTATATTAATATTTCAACAGACATATTTTCTCTAGCTATTTGATTATAAAATATTTTATAAGGAATACAAAGAAACAAATAGCGAAACATCAGATCGTGATGTGGGTCACGGCTTCTGTGCGCCACCACAATGGAAGCGTTTGAGCATGAGTGCACATTTATGAATTATGAACAATAATCCAGGCGGAGATTGGCACGAATTGAAAAAGATATAAGCGCCGTAGTGGCCTGTATTGAAGCAGGCGCAGATAAATCGATTTGCGCCGATCACCTGAATTGGCCATGGGCGCAGATTTAACACTTTGAGCTGACTTATATTCAATTTTATAGTCATTTGAATGTTGTAGCACTTAATGCAAAATACCATAAATGTAGCTATTAGATAAATTAAGAAATAAAAAAAATAATATCTCAATTGTTTTTGTTGTTATTGCAATTGCATTTCCTATTACTCTTACTTGGTCAGAAAACTATTTGTGCATGATTAACTGTAAAAGGAAGCTCAAAGTGAGGCAAAGTGAAGTACATATACAAATATTTACACATATAAAATTTATAAAACTATAAATATTTGAATATATAATTATAAAATTATATTGTAATGTCCCAATATGGCGCAATATATAAGTATTTTTTATCTAAACTATAATAGGGCAACTATCAGCTTTTTTTCACGGGCAACTATCAACTATTTTAATTGTTAAAGAGGCACTGATCTGACCCTGCCCATCTCTGCATCTATTGTATCTGTCTGCTAGCCCACGGCTCGCCTTGGCAGTGCGCAGCGGGCAGCTTTTGTCCGTCACATCAATCAGCTTTTGTCTGCCAGTCTGAGCTGCACTCCAATTGGAGTCGCTCGCTGGCTGCTGGCTGCTGGCCAAACAACTTTTCAGCTGGGCTCAGCTGTCGACTGTGCTTTGTGGACTGTGGTTGTCCGCTGTCTGGCGTCGTCTTGGCTTTGCATATGATGACAATGATGACGACTTTGAATGAGTGCAAGTTTGTTTTGATTATGAAGGCCACGCCGAGGCAGCCGGAGCAGTCGGGCAAATCGTGATCGTGGCTGTGGCTGTGGCTGTGCAGTTCGCTATTAAAAATTGGCGCGTGCCGCCTGCAGTTTTTCCTACCATTCGCCTGCCGTGGCAAATGGAAAATGACTTTGAACTTTATTGTTAGCCGAGTGCGATTGTCGTTTTGTTATGGCTCAGCCGGTTTTTGGCAGCTCTGAACTGATCGCGTAACTTAATTCATAAATGCTCAGAGAAAGAGTTCGAGTGAGAGAGAGAGAGGGAGTGAGAGAGAGAGAGAGAGAAATGGGCGCGAAATTGGAAATGGCATTATCAAATGCTATGCCATTACAGTTTTCCTCGTGCAGCGGGAGCGAGCGAGAGGCCTCAAGAAACGGGCAGGTCAACAAATGAAAGACACTCACTTTGGCTCACCTGCACGACGTCGGCGGTGTCGGCCGCCTTCTACAAACAACAACAACAACAACAACAACAACAGCGACTGCGCTGAGATTGCAGATTGTGTAATAGGAAAAACATTGGAAGCTGTTGTCCTAGTGGCGCCCAGCTGCGGTATAAAAACGCGAGCCGCATTCGAACTGCAGACACTTCCATTGCAGCCGTGCAGCCAGCGAGGTCTGCTGCCAAGTAACCCGAGGACTACTTCCAGTCTAAGCCTAAAACCAAGCCAAATGGCCAACAACATTAAGGTGAGTCCAGTGAGCGGAAAGAGTGAAGAGCCGAGTGGCCCCCGAGTGGAGAGTGGCGAGTGGCGAGTGGCGAGTGCTTTTTATTGTGGACAATAATTGTTAATCTCTTGGTGCTTATTAAGAATGCATTAGTCAAAGAGGCGCTCGGGCGTTCTAGCGTTTGCTATTTTTGCGCAATTTTCTAGCACTTTGCATCAAAAGAGTTTTGCCTTTTGTACCCTGTGAACATTGGAAATGTTCAATGGGGTATATTAGCTTGGTGTATACTCATGCAGCAGGCTGTAGAAGGCGGTATAGAGGCTTTAAAGTGTATATATTCTTACGTAGCTGCGCGAGCTGCATAGATCTTTGCGTCCGTTCGTCTGTATAAATATATCGATCTCGAGAATTATAAAGGGTAGCAACTGAAGATATTAAATAAATAATCTTAGACACCCAAAGAAGCTTAAGATTATAATTTTCTTTACATAACTCAACTCATCTTGTAGTTATCGATAAATAACGATATATAGATACAGGTTTTCAAGCATAGCGTGCACTTTCCATTCCTGCAAGAGATACGCACACATTTGGATATCATATTCATGCTGCGAAACTTTCCTGAAGATCGGACAACAAGCATCCAAGTTCCTTGAGTCTATTTCCCTTAAACTGAAGCACTAAGCACAATATCGCCCTAGACCCACTCCCATATGTATGGCTATGCATGCCTATGCACGGTATCTGCTAGTCGGATCCACTCGACTAGAACACTTTTGCTTGTTAAAATAATTTTCATGGACTTAAACTAAACGTCCCTTCCCTTCCGTAGATGCCGCTCTTTGTGGCCGCTGCAATTGTGTGGATTGCCGTGCCGCCGACCGCAGGGACAGCGTCGACGAAAGCTTCATCAATGCCAGCTGGAGCCCAGACAGGGCTTTACGGCAGTTATGGCAGCACAGGCGGTGCCAGGCACTACGATAATCGTTGGCGGCCAATGGGCGAGAAGGAGGCCGTGTCGTCCATGTCGGCGATGCTGCAGCGCTACGGCTTGCGGTACGATGGGGCGGGGGGCGAGCGCCGCAGCTATAGCAGCGATTCGTCTAGTTTAGCCGGACACGGCGAGGGCGGCGGTGGCGGCGGGGGAGCTGTGCTTAATGGGCTCACAAATCTCTCGGGCCTGGGACACATTAGCAACGGCTATGCCTCAGTGGCGCCCACGCACACCGAAGCCTTGGCAGCCGCCTCGTCAAAACAAGAGATACCAATTTATGAAGAGCAGCACGAGGATGCGGCCGTTGCGGCGCTGGCGGCGTCAGCCAGCGATTACGGCGATACAGGGGCGGGTCGCAGTGGCCAGCACTCGGCGATTTACAATTTTGCAGCTGCTGGTGCTGGTGCTGGTGCTGAGCATGCGGCTGGCTATCTGCCGGCCTTCAGTGGAGCCGAGCACGGGGCGTGGACGCCCTCGTCGGTGTCGCACTACCAGCAGCAGGCGGCGCAGGAGGCGGGCGGCAGCCATTACGCCTACGACAAAATGTCGGTGGGGAATTTTCTAAACTCTGGCTACGACGCATTCCAGCAGCATCATGCCGAGGAGCAGCAGCACCAGCACCAGCAGCAGCAGCACCAGCAACAGCTGTTGGAGCACGCATCCTATTTCACACCTCACGACTCCGAGAACGAGCCATCGGCCGGATCGGACTCAGCGGGCAGCGGCCCAGCCGATTACGAGCAGCAATCAGAGGGCGATGAGCACGCCGGCAATTTCCTAGCCGACTCCAGTGCGCACGAAGACAGCCACGGCCAGCAGCACCAGCACCAGCACCAGCACCATCATCACGTGGATATCATCAACTATGTGCCGGTGAAGCATGTCAAGACGCAGCATGTGCCCGTCGAGAAGCAAGTCAAAATTCCGATCTCCCATGCCGTCATCATACCGATCAAGAAGCCCGTGCCCATCCACATACCCATCACCAAGCAGGTGCAGGTCGCCGTGGAGAAGGAGCTGAAGGTGCCGGTGGAGCGCCTGGTACCGGTGCCCATCGAGAAGCACGTGCCCGTGCCCGTGGAGAAGCGTGTGCCCTACACGGTCATCAAGTATCTGCCCATCAAGGTGCCCAAGCCCTTCCCGGTGAAGGTGCCCGTGTTTAAGACGGTGCTGCACAAGGTCAAGAGCTGGTGGTAATACCCATTTCCCCTTGCTCCCGTTACTCCCTTTACTCACCCTCACACAATAATGTAATAATTACGTTACTCATACGACCCGTGGCGCGAGGCATTTTGCAAACGCTGTCATGCCGCGGCATTTGGAATGTGTTCGTGCTGCGCTTATCGCTGAGTTGAAATTAATTTTGTTAAGCCAAAATCCTGTGTTGTATACCAATTTTGTGACTCATTTAACATTACAACCATTTGCATTCGTCTGAATACAGAAAGAAGTAAAACGAGCAAAAAATAAAAGGAAAAAAAATGAAAAAAAAAATTTAAAAAAAAACCGCATTAACTCATTTTCATTGGAGGTTTTTAAGCTGCAATTTAATGCTGCATTTATTATGTATACGTACATTCAGGCAGTCGCACTCTCTCTCTCTCTCACTCTTCTATGTACTGTATATATATTTATTTAAGTTTTATTTACTTAAATGAAATTGTGTTAAATGAAATGAAATTCATGAAGGTGACGTTGCTACTGCTGCCGTTGTTGTTGTTGTTGTTTTGTGAAAACTGGCAAATGCTATTTCCAGACCATTAGATCCGCATCTTGGCTCTGGCAGCGGCACATCCTTATGCCTATGGCGCAATTCGAGTAATTTAAGCTAGCAAAAGCTAACGGCACGCAAACTCTAATTAAATTAAGAGCAAGCAGCACACCTTTTGTTTGCCGTTGCTACGGCTTGGAATGCACAGAATTTTCTTCACCGGTCTTATCTGTCGCTAGCTCTCTTTCTCTCTCTCTCTCTCTCTCTCTGTACTCTTCTTTGTCGCTGCCTTGACCTGCTGTCACTCCGTGCTTTGGTTGAGCCTTGGTTGAGCCTGGTTGCTTGGACTAGGTATACACATACAGACATAATATATGCATATAGTTATGTGTATATAGTTTTATCAACTGCAAGTTCTGTTTGCTTTGACTTATTTAAAAGGCACATTAACTGTCATTAAATTATTCCTATTTATTCACATTTTATAAGCACACAGGCAGAGACACACACACACACACACACACACACATACATATATCATTCATCATGCTGCTGTCTTCATCTTCCCACATTCGTGACAATATAAAACTCAATTGCTTGCATGCACTGCGCGTCTTTTGCCGCCATTTTGTACAACTCGCACGCACACTTAGGCATTTGCATAGCTTGTTCTGCGTACTCGCTTTTTTGCAATTTCTATATATGTATCTATGTGTGTGTGTGTGGTGTGTGTGGTCGTCGTTCGCCTTTGCCAGCCGCTTGTCAGTCATGTGCCTGCCTGTCTGTCTCTCTGTCTCTCAGTCTGTCTTGCTTACTCTCCCACACTCCCGCTCCTCTTCGTTCTCTGCTCTATTTACTGTATTTTTGATGTCTAAATTGCATTTTATTATGTCGCCAGCAACAACAAAAGCAAGCACAGCAAAACAGAAAGAAGAAAAAAAAGAGAGACACGCGCCCTCTCTCGCTCACACCATATGCTCGGCATGCATGCAAACACTGCTATCCCGCTCGCACCATATGCTGGCCATGCATGCAGTGCAAAACCCACCACCATTTCCCATATCATTGTCGCTTGCTCGCATGTCGCTGTCGGCGCTGCTGCTCTGCCGCCGCCGCCACCGTTGTTGTTGCTGCTGCCAATGTCGCTCTTGATGTTGCGGTTGTAAATTTTATTTATCATTTAGCATTTTTTACGCTCTTTATGCTGGGCGGCTTCAGCCAGCGCGACACACTTTAACTGACTTTTGAAGCACTTTATTTTGCATACAAAGTATATGCCCTGCCCCCGCTCTCTCCGTCTCGCTCCATCCCTCTCTCTCTCACTCTCTCTCTGCTGTCCACACTTAATATCTGGCTGATAACTCTTGGCCGCGCGCTTCCGCTTTGCTCCACTGTGAATAGAAATGACTCCACCCTAATGCATTCGCACAGCGGCATATTGAAGTCGCCTCATCAAATATTAAATATTAAGATTTATATTTCAATTATTTTAAAGCGGAATTCATGGCTCCGCCACGCCATAGTTCTCCGTCTCCCTTGTAATTTCGTTAGTTGCAGCGCGAACGCAGTCTAATGATACTTAATTCTTCCTGTCTTGCCTCATTTGCAGTTAAGGCTGCATACTCCTTCGGGGAAGTGAAATGGGTGTATTGGCTTGCTACAGTAATAGGGACTCTTTAATGGGATTTTGTGGCTGCCAGTTGATATCTGATGTACACATGCATATATACTCTTGTTGCCTTATAGAACGAGTATTTGAAGTGCAGAATCATATGTTTTGCTAACTAAATAAATATCGATAATTGACAACAATTGTACATCTGCATATGCCCGTTCGCCACTTGCTCTCTCCATCTGCTCCAATATGAATTGATGTCAACATATTTATGGACATTCGCAAAATCTAGCTGGCTTCGCAGCATAGCTAGATAATCTAATAGGCCTCAGGTGCAATTTGTGAACTAAAACAGATTAGAAATAAACTCTATGTATTTGCTGTGCATGACAGAGGGAGAGAGATAGAGAGAGAGAGAGAGTGCTCCATTGCGATCCATGCTGCAGGCAAATGCATTTCGGGTTTTGCTAACCTTGTTTACTTTGAAAATTAAAACAGAAACTTTATAATAATAATAATAATAAGTTGATATCCATAAACACATTAATACTTTGCTATGAGCCACAAAATTTTCATTTTAATTCGTTTTTGCATCAACACAAAGGAGAGCGAGAGAGGGAGAGTGAGAGGGAGAGGATGAGATATGAAAATAAAATTTATTTAAATTCAAAGTTGACCTAACACAATAAAAATTCCCACATTCTAAATACAATTATAAAGCACATTCAGTGGGAAACAAAACAGTTGCTTTTAATAATGTCTGCCCGAGTGTGTCTGTGTGTGTGTGTTCTATATGCAGCCACCATGTTTTGTACTTATATTAAAAAACTTTTGCGTAATGAAAGTTGTACGCCTGCTTTCCAAATTCTAGACACTGGGCGAGTTATTCTATGTGAAAATATTTTAAGCGCAACTTTTCAAAATTTGATTTTTTCGCATAATGAAAATGAGTGAAGCACGCACAGCACTCTAATGAAACACACACATCTAGATACACCCACACACATACACAGACACACACGCACACACTTGCACCCACATGACCGCTTATTCAAGCACGCATTCAGTTTTTGTTAATATTCCACTCTTGAATTCATACGAAATTGGTGTTTATTCAATTTAATTTGCATTTTATTGATTGTGGAGCGCGTACGGCTATTAGACCCTACTCTGCGCCTAGCCAAGTGTGTGGCTGTGCATTGAACCCGCTCGCACTGCCTAGTTGCAGCTGGCACGCTTTACAGATATCCTGCAGGATAAGTAGAGCTAGCCCATAGGAGTATACACATACAAAGCACACATATGTACATATGCAGCTGCTGGTGCTTCGTGTAGCTGCTATGGAAAATAGACTGATTGAACTTGGGCTCTAGATGTATGATTGTAATGAAATTTTCAGAGCATGCATATAAGAGCGAAATGTGTGCGCATACCACAACTGAAGTCTCTAATATCTATATTTATCCATTTTATGGAATTCATTTATAGATATCTAAAAAAGGGTATATACTACTCGACTTTATATACTAAGCTTAGCACTTATTATTAATACAGTCTTTGAGATATGGCCAAAATACAAGTGAAGAGAACGATATTTATCATTATTATCGAACTGACCTGAGATATCAAAGAAAACTGAAAAGTTTGTATAGTATTTGGTATATAAGCCTATGTAATTCAAAACCTTTTGTAGATTACGAGTTCACTGAGTTTACTACACCGGAAACATATACATTTCAGCTTGTTTTTAACAGGCACATATACACTATATATATACACTATGATTTTTCGCCCTTACCCATACAGTCCGCCACAAACATTATACCCTCTTCGAACATTTTGCAATGGGCACGACTCAATGAGATATACCATCTCTCAAGCTGCTTACATCTTGATGTGCCCACAATTTGGGGCCGTCTCTTGTGCGGTTGATCGCTGCATCGCTTTTCGCGATGTGATAGGATTTCCTTTCGGGGTTTTTGGGGCTTTTGGCTATCTTAACTGCGGCACACATGTACAGGCACGTGCTGAAGCAGCCTCAAGCAGCCTCGTGTCGACGTGCAGACAGACCCACCCCCCAGCCCCACTCGGAGCAGGGATAGGAGTTACTTATTTAAGTGGAGTACATATGTGTGGATTATATCAGCCGTTGGATAAAATGATTTGTGTATTGCCCGCATACCTGACTGACTCTAAAGCCCATTGCCGAATACAAATGGCCTAAATAAGTTACCAATTACCAGCTGGCTGCCGCGTAAATTCTCATTTGTGTGCGCAATAGAAAAACGAATATAAATGTCTCTGAATCGACTTAGAAAATGGTAAATGGCAGAGACTTTTCATGGTACTTCTGCGAGTGGCTAAATGGGGTGTATTGTTTTTGTGGGAATGTAATGGCAATGGGCAGGAAGAGAAGGAGGCGTGGTAGATTACGGAAGTATATGTATGTGTATATATATACATATATATATATATATACTCTTTTTTTTTATCTTGCAAATAAATATAAAAGAGTCTAAAGCAATCATACCTCATACATTGACAGTTGTTCAAATCTGCATAGACAGGATATTCAGATATTACACAGGATACTTTAGTAACCTGTGGGGTCATCCCTTGACAGGGTTTTCTCTAATATAGCCAACACTATAATATAGGCAACTTGATGGCGCTTTGCCAATGCTATAAAGAAGCTTTCTGTTTGGCTTCTTTGGCACATGCGGCGTATGCGCGATAAATTAACCAAAAATTGGGTTGGCTATAATTCGAGTATGCTTGAGCAGGATCTAAATAAAAAGCCGGAGTGATGTGCTCAACCTAACTTTTCCCTACTATCTATGTAAGAAATATCATATACTTTAGATATTGAGGGACTTTTCATAACTAAATCATATATGTGGCATATTTACCTGCATTTTAAAGCAGCATAACTAGCCAAAAAGTGAAATGGCAAATTAAAGTAATTTGAATTTCGTGGCAATAATCAGTCAAATTGACAAACAAACAATTGTGTGGTTTGTGAACTTCCGCTGTGCATAGAGTTCCATGTGATATATGTATATGCATACATATACATATATATATATATATATATATATATATATATATATATATATATATATATATATATTAACATATATGTGGATGCTGGTGACAGGGCGCATAAATTCATAATTGCAGCAGCCGCAAAACCACTTCGTTAAGAATACTGTGGCTAGTTTGACAGCTGGACCGGGCCCGGCGAGCGAGCGTAAATGCCAAAGCCGCAAATCGCAATGAACATGCACACGCGGTCAAATTGACTAACCAACCTCGCTGCTGATGAGGCTGGCTCAGTTGATGTCCACTGGATGCCGAATTCGGAATACCGAGTGCTCATTGGGGGAGCTGGCCAATGCGTGAAACTACTTATGCAACACACGTGTATATACATGTGTGTATGTATGTGTGTTTATTTAAAGAAGTGCTTGCGCTGCTTACAATTCATTTATCGCGCATACGCCCCATGTGCCAGCACAGCCAAAGGCAAAAGAACAAGCTTCTTTCTTTCATTGGCCAAGTGCCATAAAATTGACTCTATTCTTATAGAGTAGCATGTCAAGGCCTGACACTATAGGAATTATGTAGTAGGGTCTTCTGTATGAAATGTCTAGTTATAGACTCTGTGTATACAGAGTCATCTAGCTATATAACTATCTAGCTATAGAAAAGCTCTTCAAGCTACAATCAGCCTACACTGAGAAATAAAAGCGTATGATGGCAAATTTTTCATGTTCTTCTTCTTCAGAAGCTCGCTTACTTTTAAGACTGCCCTCGCAGCTCTCGCTCAGATATCAAAGACCTGTTCGAAAAGGCGCAGCAGGCCTCCTGGCCGAACCATCAAAATGACATTATAATGTGGCAAATGACTTGGCGTATACCAGCAGCAGCAGCAGCAGGAGCAGCAGCAGGAGCAGCAGCAGCAGCAGCAGGAGCAGCAACTCCAGCAATGCGAGCAGCGGGCTGCTAAACATAAACATTAAAAATTAATCAGCACTTCCAACTCAAAACTTTTGATAATTTCTGCGAACAAGAAAGCAACAACCTGAAAGGGTTAAATGGCCACAGTGCCCACCAAAAGTTTGGGGCGACAAAAGGAAATGTTTTCTTCTTCTTCATTTTTTGAGAAAAATGACAGTCAGACTAGAGAAAGAGAGAGAGTAGAGAAGGAGGGCAATGGCTGACTCTCTGCTAGAGCATAGCTTCGAAAACTTTTAACCCATTTCGAGGGACCCTTTTAGAGTTTTTTGGTTTTTCAAATTTATGAAGGACATAAAACGTTGACTCAGGTGGCTGTAATTTTTTGTTTCGGCCGTTAACTGGGAGCGGGGAGCGGCTTTACTTAGTGTTTAACGCTCGTTGCTGGGTTTAATTGGTGCGCTTGTGGCGCAACAACTTTTCACACTTTATGCCGTCGGTGGCGTATGAGTGATATTTCATGTTTGAGCGTTTTACGCGTCGCTCGGCCCGCATAGACCTCGGCCAGCACATGCTTAAAGTGCAGCTATTATTATAACTAGGGCTTATCATAAACTATTTACACACTCCTTGCTCTCACGGTCCATGAGCTGGAGCACAAAAAAGCACGAGCACGAGCATCAAAGGATTTATGTCAACTAATAAAATCAGGCGTGTTTGCTGTAGCTGGTTGGAACAGCGGAGGGCTGCGAGGGAGGGGAGCGAACATTTTGAAAGCTTTTCAGCTGCGCTTCAAACTTTGAGCATAAGCAAACAAACAGTCGAGCGTGTAATTGCAATTAAAGGTTGCAATTAAGATGCTTAAACTCAAAATACAGGTGCAACAAGTAAGGGTGCCCAGGGTGGGGGGATAAACGACTGGGATATACCCTGCAATGGCAGCTAAGGAGCATAATTGGGTAATGGAGCTACAGCAACTAGGGGTGAATGACTGCCGAGTGGCATGACTGACTAGTGAATACCCCGCACTGGATTGAATAAGGGGTATATGGTTGTACAATATGGGACAATGACCATAGGAAATAGACATAGACATAGACAATGACAATAGGAAATATATAGTGAAGTTATTGATTAAGAGAGGATTAAGAGAGTCTTAAGGATATAGAAATTGACTATCGATAAAAATCGTTTTTGTAGCGCGCTTAAAGTGTATCGATAACTAAGAACAACTTCTTCAATCGCTCGTCTAAAGAGACTCCCTAAGAAGAGAAATGCACTGAACAGAGCTGCATCGAATTACGGTCCCTATTTAGTCATCTGCTCTTCATCCACTCATATTATTCGCTGTCTCAGTATACTTTATTGAATCATTTACACTCCGCTTAGGGTATCAAATATCAACAGCTCACTTTAAATGGCTTTCAATTAATGCCGTTTTTAATGTATGTAGCCTGTCATTTCACTAAGGGCCGGCAAGAGCAAGCCGGAGTTCATTGTGAACAACTTCATCACGCATTAGCACAGATCTCGGGCTGATGTCAGCTGATTGACAGAAAGACAGAAAGACAGACAGAAAGAGAGACAGATGGACAATGACGTACTCATATCTCAAAGTTTTGTCATTGTCCGAGGTGGCCAAGCAGAGGTAAGCGAACGTAATGAGCGACAACAGCAGAAACAGAAAGAAAACTCAAACAGAGTCTCAACTGCAGCAATGCCAAACCAACAATTAAAGGAAAAGCAACAACTGCCAGCTGCAGACCTGTTGACATCTCTCTGACAGCTTATTATTTATCAACATGCATGTGGATATATATGAACTTCTAGTGATGTGAGCTATGCACAAGAGAGAGAAAGAGAGACAGAGAGATAGAGAGAGAGAGAGAGCATATGCAATGGAAGCTCCCAGTCAGAGCAGTGCTACTTGCTGCAGTCTAACTATAAACACTATTCAAGCTCGGCTAAACATTTTCAACTCACTTTCGGGTAAAGCTCTCTTCTATTTCCATACTCGTATTGCCCTCCGATTCTTTAGACCTCGGCATCCGCTCTCCCCCCTTCAAGTTTATGCTAGGCCTATTCAATGTGTGGGCTTATCAGGCCGTGCATAATTTGAGTATCCTTTCATCGTAACAGCCACTCAGCTTTGCTCTCTCTCACTCTACCAGTCGCTCTCTCACTCTTTCAGAGTAGTCGTACGCCCTGTTTACTTGGAAGCCATCGTTGAGGCTACAAATTAACAGAATTGAGAGCTTGCCTCAACATTCAATTTGCTTAAATTTCTCCGACTAAAGTTTTAAATGCCGCTTAGTGAACTTATGGGCCTAGCTGCCTCCTGCTTTCCTAGGAATAGATACTTCAGGCTCGATTTGACATTTTTAGTGGGCACACTCGGAGGTCTCTCCGAGGATTCGATTGATTAGAGCATTAAAGCGCATCAATGTTAAGTCTCGAGTGGGGCAATCCCAATTGGCCAGCTCTCGTCAACTCACATGAAGTTTTGATGTTCTCTTTAAAGTCTCAAGTTTGTATTATTTGTAAATAAATAAATAGATACGAAGCAAGCAGCAGCCGTAGCAGGAGGCGGGACAGCGTTGGCATTGGACTTCCGAGTCAATTAGTGTTAATTTCATTAGTTGGCAATAACTCGCAGCGAATTTCATCAGGCACTGCCTCAAGCGCTCGCTGACTCAAGACTTTACTTTTCGGCTAATTTCTGTTGCTGTTTCGCTAACGCGCTCAACTCGACTTGAACATTTGTTGCCGTTGCCCATTGCCGTTGCTGTTGAAGTTACATTTGGCAATTAGCAGCTGCATTCTGCGAGCATTTGGACCCTTTTGCATTGCATTGGCCCGTTGCCCCGTTGTCCCGTTGCCCCGTTGTCCCGTTGCCAGCTATGGCGCACTTCAATACATATTTATTAGCCGCATTTGTTGGATCTTAGCTCAATTAAAAAGTTTTCCTTGGCTACTTTTCTTCATTTTGTAGGTTGCCCTCTGACTCTAACTCTGCCCCTAACTCCGACTTGAACTCCGACTGCGACTCCAGTTGCAACTCTGACTGTGACTCCGTCTCGGAATGTCTTGTTTTGGCTACGCTCAGCCAAGTTTGTGAGTTGCTTGTGCAGTTTTACACTTCTCTGTGGCACTAATTGCAATTATTCAGCTCCACACGCCCACGGGCTAAAAGCCTCTGTCTTGGCAACAGTCCGCACACCGAAAGGACAACCCAAAGCCACACGAAGCAAGCGAAGCGCTCTAGAATCGATCGACAGTCTCGACTAGCCAGATACCCTTGACTGCCATCCCCTCTACTAGAGACTTCTGCAGTTGCCACTCTAACTCGATTTCCGTCTGTCTGTCTGAATGTTTGAACGCGTCGATCTCAGAATCTATGAGACCTAGAGTAGAATTCCAATTTGAGCTCGCTTTGTATGAGCTGCGAGACAATATTGACAATATTGTAAACCCAGTTGCTGCTTGAATGTGATTGTTATGCTATTGATAAGAACATTGCCGTAATTTCGTTGTTAGATTATATCTACTACGTGTTTGGGGCTACAGTCTCCGTGGTTAGTTTCATGTTTGCCCTATTCAATTTTGGTTTTTGTAATATATATTTTTGATAGTTTTGATAGTTCTACATTCTTACTTGTTACTTTCTGTCTGCATCAAATATATTATCAAAGATCAAACGCACATATTAAATATACATCTATAAGAGAGGTCTTCTAGTAAACATTATACTTTTCGCAAGGCTTATCCCAGCAGATGATTGGACGACTGCCAGCCAGCAAGTGGGCTCAGTGGCTGGGCGGCAATGGTGTACTGGGGCCGCTGCTTGTGGACCACGGTGCGTATGATGGGCACCTTGACCGGGTAGGGGTAGTAGACGGGCGTGGCGATGGGCTTCTCCACCCGGTAGGGCACTTGGCGCTCGACGACATACGGAATGGGTCGCTCGACCGGCACGGGGCGCACCTTCTCGACGGGTATTTTCACCTCCTGCAGCTGGGGCACGGCCACGGCCTTGGTGACGGGTATCCGGATGGGAATCGGCTTCGGAATGGCTGTGATCACGGGCCGAGGAATGCGCAGCTGCAGCGGCTGCTTGTAGGGCACGTGGATCTGCTGGTAGTGCGTGATGGGCACGTGCTTCGTGATCTCGATGTGCTTGGAGAGCGGCAGCCCGGCGATGGCTCTGCTGCTCGAGGGCGTGTGATGCACGGTCGTTGTGATCGGAGGCAGCGCGTTGGGATGGGGATGGGAATGGGAATGGGGAGGGGGCATGTCGACAATGTGTCGCTCCGCCTGAGAGTAGAGCAGCTGCTGATCCAGCTCCTGGTGCAGCTGTGAGGCTGAGGGTGATGGTGGGGGCGTGGGCGGGGGCGGGGGCGTGCGCTGTTCCTGCTGCAGCTGCTTGCGCTTCTCGGGCAACTCCGACCGCAGCTGCCTGTTGGCATAAGCCAAGGCGTTGTCGTTGCTGATTTGCTGATGTTGCTGCTGCTGCTGCTGCTGTTGCTGCTGCTCCCTGCTGGAGGCAGGATGGCGATAATTGGAAAATTGCTCAATATGATAATCATTGTTGGGCTGCGATGCCCGCGGCTGATACGCATAGCTTTGATAGTAGAAGTCAGGCTGCTGCTGCTGCTGCGGGTGTTGCTCTTCATTGGCAGTCAACTCGTAATTTGCCGCATTAATGACAAAATCGATTTTGCCCCGATCCGAGTATCCCGACTGCATTCCATTGTTGTTGTTGTTGTTGCTGCTGCTGCTGCTGCTGCTGCTGCTGTAGCTGTAGCTGTGTGGCACAAAGCCATGGGCGATGCCAGCAAGACCACTGATGGCTTTTCGCTCATAATTTGCATATGGTGCCGGTGCCAAGTCACCTTGGCCATCGCCATCGATAGCTGCACTGGCTGCCCCGTAATAATGTCCTGCACTCGCCGCATATCCAGCTAATCCTGGCAGCAGCGCCTCAGCGCCCGGCTCATGGTAATTGCTTTGGCGCAGGGGCGTGCCCAGCGGCAGCTCACTCATTGGCAGCTCCATTATCGCCGTCGTCGTGCTCATTGTTATGGATAGCAATAGCAATAGCAGCAGCGGCAGCAGCTGGGCCGGAGGAGGCCTGCGCACCTCATTGATCATTAATGGAATGTTTGCGTTGCTTAGCTTCATGGCCGCAGCAGTCGAAGACGTTGCTCACGTTGCTGATAGTCGCCCTCAAGTGTGGCATTGACTTCAAGCAGCGGGTCTTATAAAGCCCTACGCATGGGTAATACGATATGTATACGATGTGTATACGATAGAGTTGCGTCTGGATAGAGGTGTGGTCATTGCACTCAAAGTCAAGTTCATTGTCTCCGCTTCTCTCCCTCCCTCTCTCTGTCTCTCTCTCTCTCTCTCTCTCTTTCTATCTGTGATTAATTACATTCACTTTCACTCTTACGCCAACGTCCTTGCCCCTGTCCAGTCTAGAGCTTAATCGATCCGCCGACAACTGCATCGAATTTCACGCTTGCGGCTGGGCTGCCCGCTGGCATTTGTGGTTAGGTTTTCAATCTGTGTCTAGGCACCAACACACACATGCACTCGCACTCACACACATGTGAAGCTGTCACCTTTTTTAGACCTGCAGCTGCAGCTGCACTTCTTCATATGGCTAGGTGAAACCAAAGACTTCCGCAACTTTCCGTTTCGGATTTAGCTGTTTCGGATTTCTTGCATAATTCGCAGTCAGTCCAAGCAGGGCTCTGGCCCAAAAGAAATCAGCATAATATCTTACTCTAGATTTTGACAGGCGAGCATTCTCCGTGCTCTTGGGCATTTGGGTATTTGTGTGGGGCGTGGCGTGGGCGGCAGACTAGCTGCAGCTCATTCATCATTCTTGCTTGCATTTTGAAGTTGGCAAAAGTTCGCCACCCGCTCGCAGTCGACTCAACCACTTACCAAACTCCTTCTGTTGGTTCAAAGTATTTGCACAATTGCTGCTTGAGCTGCGCACGAAATGACAGCGCAAAGTGTACGTAAAGTGGATTTTTTTCCATTGAACGAGGTTAAGCTTCGTTAAATTTCGCACAGCGTCGCAGCGAAAAGCCCTCAGAGTGGTCTTACCACCCAAACACACTACGTCCCCAGCGCATTTTTCCAGAGAGTCGCCTACACGTTCTCCTCGATCTCGGCCATCAAATATTCCGTCAGTGCGGACATTTACAGAGCATCGTCTAGTCGCGCAGCTTGGCATTTGCAGCGCTTCTATTTGTTTCCTCTAATTACTTGAAATGCTTTCAAGTCTTGTGAGGCATATTAAAGCAACGATTCGTACTAAATGCAGCTGTAGGACGCTTCGCTTGTCCCCGGCAAAATCAGCACACAAAAAGTAAAAAAAATATTTAAAAATATAAAAAAAATTATGAAAACTTGTTACTCATAATAGCTTCAACACACAAAGATTATTTAAGAAAGTTCAAAATTACTTTTCGCCTTGCACAATATCCATCACAACATTAACTGAACCGAGGGGCAGGCGAAGTGAGGTCGGCAGAGGGCGGTGCAGGCGGAGTGCGAGGCACCCACTCGACTCCTTTCATTCCCTTTGCGCTGTGACACTGAAAGTTCATTAAGTTTCGTTAAAACGTTAAACTGGGAAAATTGCCAAGAAAAAAAGAGCCAGAAATTGTGTTTTCTCTTTTGCTTTCATTTTTATACCCCAAAATCCCCTAGGAAAGAGCGTGAATGGGGTATGTGGTTTCAGGCAGGAGACGGCCAGGAGGAGGTGCAGCAGATGCCATAGTGGAAGCATCTATAGCTTCCTTATAATCAATGTATCGGTGATCTTTTATCTGCTCATTGATCATTGATCACACTATCTAGCCAAACAGGTTTTATCTAGCATATCGATTCTTCCCTAAGTCAATTAACTTTTGTCTGTCTGCTTTACGATTCGTCCATTCATCTTTCATTTGTTGTCCGTCTCCGTGTCTTTTGCTAGTTGCTCCTTCCATTCAATCGCCTATCCGACCCGCATTTCGTTCATCCCTCTCTACCAGCTGTCTGGCCCTCTTCCAGTTCGCTCACCTATCAATCCATTCGTCTCTTCATCAGTCACCTGTCCGTTCATCAGTCCGTATATCTAACCGTCTTTTCTTTTTAGGCATAAGAGGTATGTGGCGAATCAAGAGAGCTTTTTCCACTCCCAATAAATCATTTATTATCAATATAAAATTGGAGTTTCGTATTCTTGCAACACAGCCAAAGGTCTTTTAATTAGTCTGGATAGTTGAAACACATCAACGTTGCCAGACTGGGTAACTGCTAGTCGGTCAATCTGCGAATGCATCACACTGACTTGCTTTGAATTGACTGACCCGGCCGGCTTGGAGCTAGGTCTAGCAGGGTTTGACGTCTGAGGGTTGCATGCGAATTTAATCAAGTCATGCAATAAAATTTACGGTTTTGCCGTCTTGGTCAAGAATGCGCTACAATGCCTGGCCTGTTTAGTGTTGGCCACTGGCTCGCTTGAATATATTTATATAGCAGTTAGGGCATGCCGCGCTCGCAAGGCTGCCGCCCTTCACAAATACTAATATTTGCCTCGCCTTCACTCTTTTTATACGTCTTTGCTTTTGTTGTTGTTGTTGTTGTTGTTGTTTTTTCTCTGCTCTGTTCGCGAGTATGTACGGCCTTTGGTCTGGTTTAAAACAATTTGCGGTCTTTCACGTTGTTTGGCTGGCAAAAAGTTCTTTTTCACGTATTTGCCACGGCCGTAAACACAGTCAGAGGGGTATATTGGTATATTGGGTAATGAGGGTTGAATGGAAATGGGTAAAGGCATATGTAATCATGTAGTAGACCCATAGAAATTAGAGATTATAGCACTGTGACTAACAATCGGTACATAGCAATGATTCTAACGATACTCCAGAATTAACTAGAAAGCCATTGGGGAAGACTGGAAGTCGGAAGGAAACTGTTGATATGCTGATCGATACTGATCGATCAATGAGATGAATGGGATCAATGGGATCAATGTGGTCAATGGGATCAATGGGATCAATGGGATCAATGGGATCAATGGGATCAATGGGATCGATGAGTTCAATGGGATCCAAAGGTATCAATGGGATCAATGGGATTAATGGGATCAATGCAATCGATGGGATCAATGGGATCAATGGGATCGATGAGTTCAATGGGATCCAAAGGTATCAATGGGATCAATGGGATCGATGAGTTCAATGGGATCCAAAGGTATCAATGGGATCAATGGGACCGATGAGTTCAATGGGATCCAAAGGTATCAATGGGATCGATGAGTTCAATGGGATCCAAAGGTATCAATGGGATCAATGGGATCGATAAGTTCAATGGGATCCAAAGGCATCAATGGGATCAATGGGATTAATGGGATTAATGGAATCGATGGGATCAATGGGATCAGTAAGACCAAAGAGATCAATGGGATCCAAGGGCATCAGTGGCTCGTGGCAAATCAAAATTTTAATTATCTTAGAGCGCCATGACTCGGCTATCCCAGTATTGCATGAATCAGTTATGGATGCCTCGATAATTAGATCTCTAAAATGCATGCTCCTCTTATTGATCCTTCGCCAGGGTATTTTGCAGTCAGTACAGACCCTAAGCAATGCCTGTAAAGTTGTTTGCTTTCTTTCGAATCGAGGAAGTTCTTAGCATTCTTAGCAGTCTGCCGAAATGAAGGTATTCTGAGTTTTAAACTCTTGCAGAGTTTCGATTGAAGGGTGCATATGCAGAAGGATAATAAGATAACATATAACTGTAATGAGTATATGCTCTTCTTATATTATATTAGCTGGAGTTATTATTCGATAAGTCTCTGGAATCGAGCAGCGACGAGGAGCTGTCTGTCGATTTCTTTGGGGTGTGAAAACTCTCAATCAAAATTCCGCGACGTGGCGCCTAATTGTTTTTTTCCTTTTGTTTTTATGCGGTTTCTCTTCTTTTTTTTTTTTTTTGCTTTGGCTTTGGTGTTTTAGGCCAGGCAGTTAGCTTTGGTAAAGTTCGCTTCTGCTTGTCTTAGTTGGGCAAAGTTCAGTGTTTTTTTTGGTCGGTTGGTCGTTCGGCGGGGCTTTGTTTTTTCGCTTTTCGTATGCAAGGCTCATAGAAATGCAAATTTCAATTACGTATATAGCTGGCGAAATTGAAATGCTTTTTGAAATATTTTCATTTGGCTGCTCATAAGAAATGCAGCCGCGGTTCAACTTTGTTCGACTCGACTCCAACTTTGCCCCCGAATGCGAACGCGAACGCGAACGCGAACGTTGGTTGGCTTGTCAACAATCGCGCGCGTTTCATTTGCATTTCGAATGCGTGAAAACTTTCGCGTAGTCAGAAATTTATTTGCGAATTTTGTAACATGTGTCCAGTTGGCGCAAGTCGAAAACTTTTCACTTGAAAACTTGCCAGCAGTTGCAGGAATGGACAAAGAGGGCGATAGAGGGAGAGAGAGAGAGGGCGGGGTGAAGTAAACTGCCAAATCACTTTGGTTTCTTTGGTTAATGAAAATTTCATTTGGAATACCGACAAAGTTTTACACTCGGACTGTCTTCTGGCTGGCAATGAGCCGGGCCGAGCGGCTCGCACCATTTTGCGGCCGGATTGATGTTGACTACGAATTATTTCATTTAATTGCCGTTGAAATATTTAATATTAATTGATGTGCTTTAATTGCTGCTGCGGTTCGCGAACTCATTAAAATCGCATCAGCTGGGCAGCTGGGCAGCTGGGCAGCTGGCCTCTGCCCCACAGTATTAATCTTCATAATAGAACCACATATTGCCAACAGGAATTCGGCCAAGACAATGCCTAAGCTGGCCAAGACAAAGCACAGAACTTTGCCCACGCATCACATTCAGCCACAACAATTTGCGTTTGGCTTCTATGCAATTTATTGTATTGACTCTTCTTGATCCTTTCATCACCCCTCCCATGCGATTGCCCCATTGCCCGCCCCCAGTTGTCCCGACAACTTTTTGTACATTTCCACTTTGTCTGCATGTAACGACCTGCCTGGGACTTGGCTCGGCCATCGAGCAGGCTACGGCGCTCTTGTCCAGTTGGACAATTGATTTTCGTTTGGCCACATCAACAATAAGCAGCAGAAATTCTTATTCAATATTGCTTGATTGCTGAGCAGTTGGAATTTATGCAGGTTCCAGGCAGGTTCATGTACTTTGAGAGAGAAATATTACAATAAATGATGTTAAGCACAGAAACGCAGACGTGGACGTGGAGAAAGGTTTGGAGAGCTACAAATGGATAGAGGCAAAGCATTCCAGACAGAGAGAGAGAGAGGGAGAGAAAGAGAGAGATGGAATTGAAGAGAGAGGGGGAAGAGATAGATACAAAGAAAGTAAGACAGAGAGGGAGAAAGAAAGAGAATTGAAGAGAGCGAGAAGAGAATGATACAGAGAAAGTAAAAGAGAGGGAGGGTGGGAGAAAGAGAATATAAGAGATTCCCCCTTTCTCTTACAGAGAAAGTAAAAGAGTGTGAAAGAGAATAGAAGAGAGAGGGGGAAGAGAAAGATACAGAGAACGTAAGAGGAAGAGAGAGAAGAGAAAGCAAAACAAAGAAAAGGGTACAGAGAGATAGAGAAGGCGAAAGAAAGGAAGAGTGAGAGACATAGAGAACGAGAGGGAGGGTTCGAGGGGAGTACATCCCTCTTTTTTATACCTTTGTACTAAAGACTAAGATCACTCCTGAGGGGTCATACACATGGACGGTTTAGTTTGACTACGATTTCCTAGGCAAAACTTTGAAATTAAAACGAAGCCTTGAGATTATACTGCATCTATTTCAGGAAAGCTTTGCTCAGTTATTGAATATCGATAAATATCGATACAAGGATACACTGCAAATTTGAAATACATTTGAAGCTGTTACCAAAAGGACTCTGCTCGAACATCAACTCGTTAGTTGCTGCTGATTAGAATCCATAAATATGTATATAATGCTGTCAGAGCAGACTTAGTTCCGCCTGTGACACACATTTCAGCATAAGCAGCATGTCCCCCCGCTAAGCCCCTCTCGATGGTTTAGGAGACTTCAAAATGGCTTAGCTCACAAGCCACTCACGTGCATATGACAATTTCCCTTGACGTAAAGCATTTTCTTTTTTGCTAACCGTTTATCCAATTTGACGTGACGTCCACGTCTGCACGACTGTTGCTGCTGCCAGGAGAGATGGCCGCATGGATAGCCCGGGCTGACAGATCGGACACTTTGCATTTGGAACTGTAGCCAAGTAGAGCTTTTAGCAGATGCAGAGCGAATGCCTTTTTGATGGAGTGCATTTCATTAGATTCCGTTCGGTTGATGTGCACATATTTGTGCCGATAGATACCCATTAGTTGCGTGTCAAGCGCGGCCACTAAATATAAACCCGACCAGAAATTTGTGGCCAGACGCGCCATGTAATTCGCTGTTGAATCGAAAAAGTTTTCGCTGTTTGTGTGATTTTTACAGTTTGTGTTTTTCGCGCACATTTAGGATTCACTCCCACACACAAACGGGCGGACAGCCAGCCGGACGGACGGATGCAGTCAGCCGCAATTCATGCGCTGCTCGCTGAAAATTCAGAGTAGTTTTATTGAGTTGTTTTGATGGTTATTTAATGAAGTGCAATTCCATTTTTAACACACTCTCGGCCAGCGATTTATTGAAGACTGAACCACGAGTATGCAAATTGCATTGATTGGCCAAATGGGCACCGAGTGGTTGCAGCTGCATATTAAGCATACGCACTGTTATTTAGTTTCCCTCGCCAAATCCACGCAGCTTGCAACGTTTCCTTTTTTTTTCGCGATTTATATACATATACTTCTATTGGCTCGCTGACCGCGTAAAAAGCTTGGCTAACTCTGCTCCTGCCATTTTCAATTAGCTGCAAAATATTTTGAGCGTCGCGTTCGTGGTCTATTTTCGGCCAGCCAAATCGATATTTGCATGCATATGGAGAGGACTTTTCTTTGCCATTGTCTGGCATGAGAATCGGGGCAGGCAATCAACGCTGTCCACGACTTCATAATACTCGCTCACAAGTCATGGAAGACTACATGGACAGATAGAATGTAGAGATATTTTAATACAGATATGTACAACATTTAACTTCTTTGAAAACAGCTTTGTATCAAGTTGGGTAAATATTTAGATACATTAATTGATTAACTAAAACTTTGAATGCCTCTCGATAGTTTTTATTCATATGCAATGATATCTGTATTAAAATTGAATAGATTTCGGAATCGAATAGATTTATTCTCGTTCAACCTGAGAATAAATAATAATCGGAAAGATTTATCCCTTGCCTAAATTCAATCAAATATTTTTTCGGTTTATTCAGTTAAAGCTCAATGCAGGGAATTTTCAGTAACAATTAAGTAATGGTAATAATATTTTTAATAATAATAAAAAGGACCAACTCGTGGAGCAGTAGGAGTACTATAAAAGATTATATTTGCTGGCTTTGTAGCACTCCAACTCAAGGTGGGTTCCAGTCCAGGCTCGGCGCCACTCTATGGGAAACCCCATAGCTAAGTTCGACACCTGCTTCGCGGCAAGCTATGAGCGCGCCTTGTGCAGTCGGTTGGAGTCGACTGAGGCCTTGCGAGTTGCATAATTATACGCAATCAATTTGAGCCGCTTCCGCTGAGCAATTAGCGCTTGGCCTGCAATTAGGTTTTCAGCAAAGTCAAAACATCTTCTTAGGCCAATTAATTGCGCGGCAGCCATAGAAAAATGCTGCCTCAAGGCGTTGAGTGGGTCCTTTAATTAGCGTGCGTCGGAATGCGCAGCTACTGTGCGGCTACCCTTTGTTGCTGCCACTCGAGGTGCATGTGCAACGCCCAATTATGAGCAATTAGCAGAAAAGAAAGGGAAGGCAGGAAAAGTCGAAATTCGAATTGAATACGCAAACATATATTTGATTAACTAATTGCCAGCGAGTGGAGGCCAGCTTGATGGAGGCATTAGCTCAAGCAGCGCCATCTGAATGCCATTCAGGCACTGTCCGTGAGAGGGGGCGGCCCCGCCTCTCAGCGTGTGTTTGCGGAGACGCAACATGTAAGCAACACCAAAGTGCCCTAAGCGGAAATCAATTTCACAAAAGGAAGACAAGAAAACGATGAGATGAAGAAATGGTAGGAAAAATGTAAGTCGGGCGAGAGCGCAGCAGCGGGCGGGATAGGGACACTGTTAGTGGGCAGCCATAGACGACTTTGTCGTCCTGCCAGCGTAATATAAGCCACGAGCAGTCGTCCTTATTGAATTTCAATGTCTAACCAAAGTCGTTCCAGTAAGCATCTATGGCCATGCGGACATACGCTCTCCTACACTTATTTATACTTATGTGGCAATGACAAAAGCGCACAGAGATGCTGCAGCATCTTAAGCAGAGGCAAGAGAGAGCGAGAGAGGGGGAGAGAGCAACCAACAACTTGTTGACCGGATGTGTGCTGGCCATAAGAACTGTAAATGGGATTATTTGTGTATGTCTCTTGCTGGAGCCAAGCAAATTGAATTTATCTTAATTTTTTCGTGGCATTTGCGGTTGCCAAAGGCGAGCGCACGACTCACGACTGATGGCTCCGAAAAGTATTCCCCACTCTAAGGTCATTTCTGCTGAATCAAGCTTTTCACTGAACACACTGGGCACCAGTGTCTAGGGTGTATCGGATCTATGCTGATGTATGTAACAGAAGATTCAAGATTTGCTGAATCTCGAAAACTATAAGAGCTAGTGCTTGCAACTTGAATGTGTATAATCATTCAGAGCTCTAGCAGAGCAAGCTTAACATTTTATTTAGATACTTTATTTCATTTCCATAATATCGATAAATATAGACGTCTTTATTTTGTTCTCAAGTTTTATCTAATCTACATTAAGCAAATTTAGCATGCAGCTTTCTGAATAATATTTCCCATTTATGCCTATTCTGCAAAGCAGACTCTTGATTTTTGGTACACCCATTTATGACGCCGTCATATGCATAGCACGTAAATTTCATTAAGCTCGTGCACTTAGAAGCCAAGTTCAATGAGTCTATGACTCTTAGTTCGGGTAGAAAGAACATATTCTTATATATTCTCATATATAGAAATGCCATGCCGGGTATCTGTCAGTCGAATACTCCCCCAAAAGCTTACTTACTTGTTTTTAAAGCGCTTATGTTGGGTTCGCAAGAAGGAGAGGGAGCGGTTGCGAGTGCCCCAGCAGCTCAAGGTACTGCATTGGGCAGGTCTTTGGAAAAGCTTGCTCGCAGCAGCGCGAACACATGACGTTGAAAAGAGCAGGAGAGCTGAAGAAGAGGAAGAGGGAAAAAATGTGCAAGCTGAAAACATTGTATGAATTTTATTTATTTATATTGAAATTAAGTTGCCCATGGCTGTAGAAATTGTTGCGGTGGCTGCCACGACTGTTACAGTTGGCCATGTTAACCCTTGTAGCAATTTTGTTGAGTATACCCTGTACCCGCATCCAGCGGCACTGTCCACGGGCCAGGCTGGGGCCTGGCGGCTGATGCACGGAATATGGTATCCAGAAGGCAAATACTTTCGCTCCGCTCAAAGTTGCCTGCTTTGGCGCTTTGCAGTGCCAAAGCCATTCAGCGCGGATTTGTGTAGCTTGAAAAATTTGAATGTGGTCAGCCCCGAATTCGGTTCCACAGTCAAAGACACAGAGCGAGAGAAAGGGACAGACAGAGAGAGAGTGAGAGATGAGAACTTTAATTTATGGCCTTGGCTGCGATTGCATGTAAATTGCTTTTGTCAGTCCTCAAAAGCCTCAATTTTTTGTAGCAGAGTTGACTTAAAACTTCAAATATTTAAGCAGTCCAGAAATTTCCAAATAACTTCTGTGTGCGTGTTAGATAATCCGCAATTTTGTGTGCGCCAGCTGCTCTGGCTCTGCCCCAAGCTCTGGAGACTCAAATTTGGGCGTTGACGCTGCCCAGGTGACCCCATCCACCCAACGTGCATGGGTATATCTATGTGCGACTTAATATGCATACTACAAGTTTTATGGCTGTGCGGAGCAGACTTTGTTTTTAATGTATACCCTATTGAAATCCCAGAGACAGAGCAGGCAGTCTCTGTCTCAGCTCTTTGACACGTTGCTGGCGATGCGTCATCAAGTTAAAGTTTCTAGCCACCAAATGCCTTCACAGCAAGGCGTTTGTAATAAACTAAATTTAGTTAGCAAAACAGAGGACTCTACCGAATTAAGTGAGCTTAGACTTAACGGACTGGATTCGGCCTTTAAGTTAGCATATAAAGATCTGATTGGAGCTGCTCACAAAGGAATTTTGAAGAACTCACAAGAGGAGAAGAGTGAACGTACATATTAGTTTTCTCTTAAGGGGTCTCAGGAAAAGTCTAATCTCGTCCACTCCAGCATTCTGAAGTCTAGTCTTGAGTAGTCCTGCTTACTCTAATACCATCAAAGCTAAAGTCTTCTACATCTCTATCGCTATCTGAACTAATGTCTTTCCCTTTGCTATAGTCCATTACAGTCGAGTATTCTCTACTAGAGCATAGTTTACTCTAGTCTAATGTACTCTATTCTAGTGAGGCGTTTAATCTACTCTAGTCGACTCTAGTACCCTAGCCTGGTATAGTCTAGTCCAGTTTGGTCTAGTTGGATAGTCAACTTTTCTGTTTTTTTTTTTTAGTAGTCTCTATTCTACTGTATGATAGTCTACTCTAGCGTACTCTAGCCTAGTTTAGTAGTCTAAATGGTAGCTTAGTCTAGTCTAGTCTTATCTAGCCTACTATAGACTAGTCTAGTGTGGTTTAGTCTAGTCTAGCCTACTCTAGTCTATCTGGCCTAATCTAGTAGTCTAGTCTACTCATTTCTAGTCAAATTTAGTATAGTAGTAAATCCCTCTACTCTTCACTAGCCTTTTCCTTTATACTCCTGTCTTCTCCTGTTTGAATTCAGCTGTCATCCAGTCTAGTCTGATTGCACTCCTGCCTACTTTTGTCTAGCTTAGTCCAGTGTAGGCTAGGCTAAGTTAGTAGAGGGTAGAGTAGCCTAGGTGAGTCAAGTCTGGGATTGTCCAGTGCAGTCTAGTCCACTCCAACTTACCCTGCTGCAGTCTAGTCTAATGTACTGCAGCCTAGTCTACTCTATTGTAGTCTAGTCCAATCTTGTGTGTAGTTCACCTGAGGCTACCCTAGTCTGGTCCCGTCTACTCCCCTTACTGACTCCAGTTGGCCAGTAATATTTCTTATTTTTGCAAAATCGAAATCGTTTGCATTAAACGCTCGCTAATTGGCATCGTTTTGTGATGGAAATTTGCGCTAAAGAGCCGCTGCGCTAGTTGCTGCCGCCCGGGCGCGCAAACGATTATAATAAAAGCCATTCACATAAAGTGGGAGGTGCAAAAAAGAAAGGGGGGAAATGGGTTGAAATGTATTGCATACAAATGGGCGTTGGCTGCACTGCATGAATGCAGTTTCTATAAAATGCGTTTAACAGCAGCAGCGACAGCAGCGACAGCAGCAGCAGCTCACACAAAGCAACACATTTGCTGCATTTATTGCATTTTTCCGTTAACTGGCTCTGAAACTCCGACACACACACTCGGGCCTGGCTATAATGGTCTTCTATAGGCTGCTGTTGCTTTGTTAGCCCGGCTGAGCTGAGCTGAGCTCTTGCTGTGATAAATGAATCGGAAAATACGCGCACTTGAGAGCGGAGAGCGGATGCCTTGTTTAACACGCTGTACGGCTGACTCCGGCTGCAGTGAAGCCGCTGCACAGACTTGTGGTTGCACTTGCATAATGGCAAATTAGAGAAGCTTCAGCCAGACATTCGGGCTGACACTGCCTGCCATTTGAGTTCCATTTGAGGCAGCTGCCATCGATGCGCCTTCGACTTGCCCTCAGCTCTGGCTCTGGCCCCGACTGTGTAGGGTCTAGCGCAGTCCGTGCGACTCCTGCTCGGCCCTATTGCAGTTATTTGTTTTCGGGCTAACCCCGACTAAAACCCACATACGTACGGATGCTTTATACTCTCGTCTGTGTGTCGCCTCATTGGGCGCTGCAGTCGAGCGGCAAATGTTTACACCTCAGCAGTTAGTGGCTGCTCAGCTAGCACCGCCTCAAGGCATATACGTGTCAAGGATAATTCATGAAAAATTCCTTTTGTGCGCTGCAGCGAGCGCACGTTAAGTGCATTTAAATTGCCCTCGCATTGTGTGCGAAATCAGCGCCTGTCAAATTACCCAAGTACTCCCATTCCGCTAAGCGAGGCAGGTGGGAGCCTTCACTTAGCTCCATCGAAAGTTCTAGAGCTCATCTGGTTTTTTTTCTTGTGTCCCTAAGCTGTAGCACCAAGGAAACCTAAATTGAACAAATAGCTGAGCCAACAGATTTCCCAACCTCATATATGATGTTTACTCTCGTTCACTGACTTCTGAAATGTACTCTCCATGCGCGCCCAGAGACGGAGTGAAAAGGGCATATAGGCTTTTACTCAAGTGCTTAGGCAAGTGTTATGTCTGAGAACTGTTTGAAAAAACTATATGCATATTAGATCTGTGGCTCTTTCTGAACGGATCTTTAACTTTAGATGGGCGACTTATATACTTGTGCTGGAGATTGAAGAGATACTGAATAGTCTTAGACTAAACTTGACCCTGCTTGAGTCTAAGCACATATGCCTCTTATAGGATCAGTTGAGATCGGTTGAGTCTTTTACTTGAATTCGATTTGACTTTCCAGCTCTTAAATCAAATTGACTCTTCGTGAAGCATTGACAACCCGTGAACGGGCATCAGACAGTCTAACACACCCCATGGCCACATCTCACTTACCAGCTTTTACCTGTTTGCTATTTTGCATTATGCCATGTGCTATCAGATAGCTGAGCGGCGCGCAGCCTAGAGTTGCATGCCAGGAGTCTGGCAGCTGGCAGCACATGCATTTCAAGTTTTTTTGAGCGCTGCATCATTTGATAAACGATTCAAAATTAACTTGCCAGTGCCTCTGTCTGAGCCTTGACTGGAGCAGTGAATGCGACTGGGGGCTGGGGCATGGGGCTGCATGGTTGAGCTCAGGAAAGTTTTGCTACGGCGTGTGGCTTAGGTTAATCAATTGGGTGTGTCAGCTCAATATGTGGAGGCGTGTGTGCATGTGTGTGTGTGTCTGCTTGGGCAAACTAAGTAGGCGGAGAATATGAAGTATAAAATTGATGGAGCACGTGCCTGTCAGACATTTGTATCCAACTGGAGCAAAAATTATCAAAATTTTCTTCATTTTTTTCAGCTCACTCTTCCTCTATCTCTTCTTCTCCCTCTCTCTATCTTTTTGCGCCCCTTTTTTGATGTGCTGCATCAGAGTTGGCTTAACTTTGTAGAACGAAAACGTTACAAAAGTATCTGCTGCTCACGGCAAATAGGACAACAGATGTCTGCATAGTATACTATTCTATATATATATATATGTATATGTATATGCATATATAAATGCTTCACGGTAATTTATCTTGCCTTGTGGCTCTGTTTCTTTGCCATTTTTTGCGGCCTGGCTCCCACACATCGCTTTATGGAAATAAATACATTTTTTCGAAGAAGCAAAACTTTTATACTTTACTTTTCGCAGTTTCACGTGACGGCTGCTGCCAACTTAATGAAATTCTCCTTTCGCCAAATCTGGATTTCTTTCCGGCGCACATTATTTGATTATACGCCAGCGCTGAGTGCCAGCTAGTGGCAGTCCGCAGTAGTTGATGTTAGTTTGCCCTCAGCTTGATTTTTATGAATTTTCTTTAGATATTGATCTAGTGTCGCAATGCCATGAGCTCACCTAGAGTATAGTCTTTAACTTTCCCCTTCTTCTCTCTCTCTCCCTTTCTCTCTACGTTTCCCATCGATATCTTTATGCCCAGCCATTCACTATTCAGTATTAAAAATTGATTTTCTCTACAAATAACTCGCTGTCCATGCTGATGCATAAACATGGAATTATTTTGCAATTCAGCGGCTTACGCGCACAAGTGTATTTAATCTTCTGTTTGTTTGTGTATTTTGATTTGTGCTGCTCTCGCCCGGGCTGGGCCTGTGCTAGCAATACATATTGTTCGCTTTCCTTTTTATTGTCCGCTCAAAATTGTCATCAATAATAATAAAAGTGAGGCGAGTCCTACTCCGAGAGTCGACAATGAGCGAGGGGTCTGCAGTGGGCTTCAGCTGGCCACTTGCGATGATAAAAGAAATCAAAATGTTGCCAAGGCAACGCTGGCCTCTGCCAGGCAGTCCCTAAATCTGCCTTATACTTATACACTAACACACATTCGTTTGTGTGTCTGTGTGCGTGTGTACATTTGTTTATGTCTTTCTGCGTATGTGTCCACGTCAATAGTAGCTGTATTAATGTGCGTGCTGTTGTTGTTCTTGGAATACACTTTGCTATTCATTCGACCGCAACTAAAAATGTTGACCATAAAGTTTTTCACTGCTCTTTTCCTCAAGGAAAATGCCCTGCACGCCTGGACAATGGGCAAGCGGGCATATTGGTTGATTAACAATAAGTAATAACGGGTGAATCGATTTGGCCCAGCTTGAAGCTGTCTGCGTTAACATTTGTCTGTTCCATCCCTCCGTCCGTCTCTCCCTCCCACTTCCTACAATCTACCTTACGGCTATTCGAGCTTCCACCTGCTTGTCCTGGCGTCTGTCCGTCCGTTTATCCGCCTGCTTGTCCGCCCTGTATATGAGGAATCTCGAGCATTGCTTTTCCCATTCGGAATTCGAAATAAGCCCCGCTTAGCGGAAGTCTTGCGGTATCTTCCAGTCGCCCACAGTCCACGAGCCGAATTCCACTTGTATTTTTTATTTATTTTTCTCGGTCTTATGTCTAAGTTTTGCTTGTGTGCCGGCTCTTGGTATATTTATGTGCGTATTTCCTTGTTGGCTGTGCTGTTAGTGTGGCGACAGATTCTCTCTCTCTCGCTCTCTCCCTCTCTCTCCGCTTGCAATCTCGCACTGCGCTGCGACAGCTCCAGATTAACACTCGGCCAACGTTTGTCACGTATGCGGCGCGACTGTCAATGATAATCGTCGGCGGTGATTGCCAAGGACTTGCCAGGGAACAACGGCAATTCGTACAAATTTCATTTTATTGAAGTTTTATTAGCGTTGAATTAAATTGACCGGAGCATCGAGCCACAGAAATACAATTGTTCGAGTGGCGAGTGGCTGGATACAAGTTTGACTTGGCTTGCGACTTGATGGAAATTGCTAATGAAATAAGTTTTGAGTTATAAGATTTCGTTATATACTTTTTGCTCGATGTCCTCGCAACAATGGACAGCGAGTTCTTAGGTCGAGAGTGAGGATTGTGACAGCCTAATGCAAAGTAGATGCTCTCTCCCAAAAACTTGGTCCATTAATTATGTTTAGTGAGCAGAACTTCGCTTGAGTCTGCAGATATTAAATGTTGACATATTCTATGAATAGTTGGCAGTCAGCGGACAGCAAAGATTTAAGGACCTCTCAGCCAAGATAGCCATCGATATCGCATCAAACTTTGCTTAGGCACTTTGAAGGCTGACGGGCAAAAAATAATGTAAGCAATTTCGTTTCCTTTTACATTCCCTTTAAGCCACCTTCCAGAGCGGATAATGAAAAAATGTTTATTTAAATTTGCTTTGCAATAATATTTATCTACCTTTGCGCACCTTTAACTGCCTTCCGCACGTACGCCAATAGCCCGCCTGGACATGAGCCATGCACACGGATATCAGCGTGGGCGCTCGGCACTCGGCACTCGGCACTCGGCACTCGGCGCTGGGGTCAACTGGCAGCCACTTCCGTGTGAACTAATTCCCTTGCACTACTCTTTTTGCTCTCCATGCGCGCTCAAGCGAACTTAAGAGGGTATATTCCTGTGTGAAAATAGAGGTCTAGGATACCTGACTTGGTCTAGAGACTGGGAATTCATTTGGATTGGAATCCATTTGGAAATCTATAAATGTGTAAGCTTATGTAGATCATTTTTCGCTTGATAATACCAAAATATTACAGGGACGTCTCCCTGAACCATGAGGCCTAAGACTCGAGTGGGCTACACCGAATTATAGCTACACTTTTGGAAGGCTGCTGGGTTCTGAAGATGCGAAATTTAAGATAAATAAAAGTCAATACCTTGCGGTTATACACCTACACCCACGGAAGGCATGGTAAGGTTGGAACACCCTGTATACCTCAGAGGTTTTGAGAGTTAGTTTTACTTAATTATTATAGTACTCATCATATTCTCTAAAGATTAACTCATAATTGAGATAAAACAAGACTATGTTGGGAAGAAAGAAAGAGGAAATCAAATTCAAAATGTTTTGTATTTTCCTCGTTCGGTAGTGCCTCACCTGGGACCCTCCCCGTATAAGAGCAATTTTTCTCTCCTTGTTAGGTAGTCGATCTGGTAGATCCGGTGTATAGGCAAATTCATCTCATCTTCTCCGGCGAGCGAGCATGCTGCAGTCGATGCTGCCCCAGCGATGCCTGCTCATTCGCATTTTTTTCGTGCAACGCGCTTTCTTGAACTTTAACGACTTAGCCGTTTGCGTCCCAGAGCTCTTCATCGTTCACATTTTATTGTTATTGTTTGTAATTGAAATGGTGCAAACGTACAAGCGATAAAATGTAAAACCGAACGAAGAAGAAGAGGCGGAGGGCGGACTGGGGCAGTAGGCGTGGCGTGGCATGGCTGTCAGAGCCAACGCAATTCATCGATTGCTCCATTTAACAAATTTCGATTTCCGCTACAGATTTTCGCCCCATAGCGATTTCCTGCGCGAAGTTTTCCTAACGCTTTTATTGCTTATCCCACGCGTCAGGCAACTTGCGGCGGATTTGCTCAGCGCCTTTGTGTTAATTTTAATTATTCCGATTGTTGTTGCTCCTGCTGCTGGTTCTCCCTTTCAAATGCTAATGGGTGTCACTAGACCAGATATTGCGAAGCTGCCAAAAACAAAGGGTTTCTCACATGCAGCTGGCCAGTTGGTTGCTCTCTATTATTTATTGATTGTAGCGAATCGTTACAGTGCATATAAATTGTATACTTACACAACAAAAGCTTAAGCATGCTCCGACAATACTTCAGCTCTATTCCATCGTACTCGTATTGTAAATTAAGTTGAGCTGCAATATGGCTTGAGAGTACGAAATTATGTTGAGAAGTTCTGAGTGACTTTTCTATTTATAGGATTGAAGATATGTGAGCAGGGTACACCGTGCTGTTGAAATATACATATGCAGTAGTGAGGAGATCTGAATTATGGAATGAGTCGACCCAGACTGGTTCTTCTGTATGCATTCTTGCTTACCTCGTACCTTACACGTCTTTTGTCTTCCGTTTGTTCTTATTTTCTATCTTTTATCTTCTCGCATCCCTCCTCTCCGTCTGCCTTCTCCTCTTTCCTCCCCCCATTCTTTCTCTTTTATATCTTCAATCGTCGCATTTCTCTATGTTGTCTTTTATGCTCCACTCTCTGCTCTAAAACTCTCCACTCTCCAATATCAACTCTCCACTCTCCAATACAAACTCTCCACTCTCCAATATCAACTCTCCAATCTCACCTTTTATCTCTCCACTCTCCAATCTCACCTCTTAACTCTCCACTCTCCACTCTTATCTCTCCACTCCCAATGCACCACTCTTAGCTTTTCACTCTCCACTCTCCACTCTCCACTCTCAATACTCCACTCTTCTCTTACCCTTCTCCACACCCTACTCACCGCCCTTCGCTGTTCAGTCTCCAGTCGTGTGTCTCCACTCCCATCTCCCCTCTATCCAGTCTACACTCTCCTCTTTCCACTCTCCTATCTATTAATCCTCTTCATCTTTCTACAGTTTTCTCCACTCGCCCATCTCTGCTTACAACTACAACATCTATATTCCGCTTGACTGCACATACTTTATGGTATCTGCTGGTCGTGCACTCTCCACTAGATCACTCCCACAGCGTTTGGATTCTAGCTTTGCCCAAATTTGTTGATGCTTTGAAAACAGCTGCCAGAGAGCAGCGGCGCAAATAACGGCGCACGCACATCATACCTGGGGGATGTCGGGTGGGTGCTTCAGTTCTTTTATTCCGTTCCTTCTTCTCTTTTTTTTGGGTGCGTTTGGGTTTACGGTTCAGGGGGTTGCGTTTTAATTTTTCCTATGATAATATTTGCACACAACTTGCAGCTACAGATGTAATTGAATTAAAATCTGGCTGACAAAGTCGTGTAGAGCCCAGGGCATGGGATTTACTACCAGAGCCACTGCCACGGCCACAGCCACTGCCACGACCAGTGACTCGGCCACTGGTTGTGGGTGTCAGTGGGGCCTGGAGCGATTCAAAAGTCTTGAATTTCAGTTATGCCCACGACATCCAGCCGAAAAGTGAAAGTTTTACTTGCCCGTATATGTCAGTCAGTGGCTGTGGGTGGATCAGGGAGCGTGTGCGACTTGAGCCTCATTTTTTCAGCTTGCTGCTAATCGGCAAATTCCTTGAATCGCAACGAAATATTTTGAGAGCAAGCGGGCGGCCACTCGCTGTCAGCTGTGGGGCATCTGAGCATCGGAGCATCTGAGTGACTCTGTAAAAATTCACAAGCTCAATTTGAATAGTTTTAGATTTTAATTATTTGATTAAGCGTTAAGCACGTGCGCGACATCGCAGGCTTATTAAATGGAATCAACACCAAGAACTGTATTCGATGCTGCCAAAGGTAACTCAATTCACTCGCCAAGCGATAACTGTTGTTGCAAAAAACCGTTGACGCCCGGAAGATTTGCATAAAATGGATAAACAATGGCGGGCGAGGCGCTTTATGCCGCGTCATTGTATAGCTTTATCTCCCGCTGCAGACGCGACGGATCAGACAGGGCAGACGCAGCGGAGAGAAGAGAGAGCGGACAGACGTCGCCATTGCGTCGGCAGTTTGCTAAAGGATTCGGTCAGCTAATTACACAGCCGAGCCTGATGAGGTAAACACGGCTCGAATCAGAGCTGCTGCGGTTTAAGAAACTTCCATTTGACCCCTTTCGCAACTCAACTTTGTTGAGCAGTGTTTCATATTAAAGTGCAACTCTGTGTGAGTTAAAGCGCAGTTAAGCGAAGGTAAATTTAAGCTTAAAGGCATTTGCTCTCCCTCTCTCTCTCTCTCACTCACTCACTCACTCTCTGTGTGCCACATCGTATATGCATTTACACAAGTTTGTTTGCATTGAAGTGCTCCATTTGAAAGTCTTACATGCTCGGCGCTTACAACTACATATAAGCCAAAGACAGTGTGGCCAAATCGGATTTGGCACTTTGGTCTAACTGCATTATCTTAAATTATTTGATGCTCGGCAGTAAATAAATTATGATGAAAATGAAGTCGAGCACGTTGAGCAGCCTATTTAAATATGCGACTATCTGTGGCTGGTGGGCAGGGGGCAGGGGGAGGTGTCTGGCTCACATATTGTGCAAATTTAATGGGCGAGTGAGTGAAATATGCAGAGTCGAAGCACACCTGAGCGAGGCTGCAGAGTTATGAATTGAAACTGAAACAAAAGCTGAAATATTGCAAACTAATGCAAAAATCATATAAAAACTGGCATAGGAAATTGGCCAGAGCGAACGGACGCACGGACGGAGGGACGGCTTATGCCATCAATCTGAAATGCTGACAATTGACAGAGCTGTCGAGCGAGGACAGCTAACAGAAAGAGTAATAGAAGCAGGACAACAAAAAAAGCATTACTAAACACATAGAGCCTCGAAAATATGTATATTTAAATGACGTCAGTTTGTTTTGTAACCTGCCGTGTGACGGACTGGGCTTGGTCCTTGGAGTTGCTTGCCTTTGTGTGTGCATGTGTGTGTGTGTGTGTGTGTGTGTGTACTGCTGGGCAAAATAATTTCGAGGGATTTACATAAATACATAAGTTAAATGCACATTTAGCATTTTGAATTTGTAATATTTTTGCAGGTTAGTTTGCCGTCGACCATGTGTTGAGAATGGCTCGAAAATGAATTGTGGTGACTGTCTGACCTGCATACTCAACATGAATCGCAGGGCAAACGCTCTCAGTCGGGTTTTTTGGTAGAGCACACCCAGTCCTATATAGGCAGGGGAATCTATAAAGCGTAGGGTCGGGTCTATGGAGTGATTTATTTCAGCTGCTAGAGCTAATATGTGGGTAGAGGGATCGAAACTCTATGAGGCTAGAGACTCTAATACTTCTTTGAATTTCCTAATATGCACATAGTAAACAGAAGACTCTATATAGTTATAAACTCTGTGAAATCTTTGTTATGCACAAGGATGTTATGGGCGAGAGAGCCTATAAAGCTTTATAAAGTATCTAATTTGTTAAAGTGGTTCACTGTTTATCTTGGCATGATTCATATTGAGGTAATAGATTGAAGTAAGAAACAACAGAGTCTAGGATGTACAGACTTTGTGATAGACTCTATGATAGGGATATACTCTATAATAGTGATAGAGTCTATGATAGGAATAGACTCTATGAAGTAATTGAATCTATGAAATTTCCTAACTATGTCTCATATCATAGGCGGGTGATACTCTATAACTTTCAACTGTGAAATCTTTTCTTTATTTTTTTGTTATTCCACAGAAGAAGTAAGAGGTAAAAGAAGTGGGTAGAGTCTATAGCTTTATCAGCCAAACAAGCTGAGAGGATCGAGCTACAGTCATCTCTCTGCGTGTTTTTTCATATGTGAAGAGCAGGATAAGTTTGTTGTTGTAAGGTGTTTGTCAATATTTCTTTATATGTATCGAATATCGATAAATATCGCTAGAGCCATCATTTTATATGAAATTTGTGGACTGCATCATTAGATGCCCAATATAATAATTCAAAAACGAAACAGACTATCGAGTGTTGATATACATATGCACACATGTTTCTGTAGTCAGAGTTGCCTCTTGAGCTGCTTCTTATTAGTATGGCTCAGTGGAAAGAAGAAGCGCAGCGGTTACATCAATCTAAAGAGAGCGATGCGCCTGTGCTCCCGCTCACTTTGCATAGAAGCATCCTTTAATACCGTGCACCAGGTATCTGCTAGTCATGCACGCCCTCACCTATGCCAGTCTTACTGTTATTTTCTTTTTTAATGCTTAACGGCTCGTTTCATGGCAAACCTATGGCCAAGCGGGGCTGGGCAGGGGCACGAGCCATGTTAGTTTGCCGGCAGGCATTAGGTGACCGAGCAGGGCCGAGCGGGCGGGGCTGGACTTGAATGATGTGCAAATGCTAAATGCCACATAAATTGTGCAATTGTTTCAGTGCAGCTGTACTCGTTCGGTCTTATGTAAAATATGCTGCTGCTGCCTGCTACCGCTGCTACTCCTGCTGCTGCTGCTGCTGTTTGCCAGAAACTCAAATCGTCGTAGCTGTCGTTGCCGTTGCCGCTGCCGTTGCCGTTGTCGTGCCCGTTGTTGGCCATAGTCTGAAAGTGATTTGACCGTACAACATGGCGTATGAATTTTAATATTCAGTGAAGCCGGACCGTTTAGGCGGTTACTGTGTGGCTCTGCATACAGATACAGTTAGCCAGCTACCTAAGGGTGGCCCCACCTCTGACCCCCCTGCACCCACTCACATAATATAAAACATTCTCTCTCGCCCAGCTCACCTCTCGGCTTAGCCTTGGCCATACTTTATTATGCGCCGGGGCTATTTGGCGCTCACTTTGTTTTGCCTTTCATTGCTTTTCATTCATTGCCGTATTGTCATCAACAACAGAGCCATTCGACTATTCACTTGTCTTGCCCTTACTCAACTGTATACATACATATATATATATATGTATACCGCACTCTGCTCTTATTATTTAAAAGGCTTTGGCTGAGTCCCCCCCCTTCACTCCTCCTTCGCCCTCGCTCCGACTCTCAGCTCAGCTCTCGGCTCAGTTTGCCCAGTGACAGCATCGACCCGGTTTTTGTTTGCACTGCGAACTGAGCTGCATACAGAAAACTGCTGTGACTGCAGCTCGTTCGTTGATGGGGATCAGCTTAGCCTTCACCTTTTTTCTGTTCAGTTCTGCTTTTTTTTATCTGTCTCTCTCTCTCTCTCTCTCTCCCTCTCTCTGAGCTCTGAGCAGCTCCATCTGAGTTATTAATATTTATCTTTCTCTGGCAACAAAATGATTTGCACAAAATATTTCTTTTCTTCTCCTGCTTCGTGCTTGCTGAAATATTCATTTGAGTTGTCTAGTTGTCTAGCCAGCTTTAGTTTTTGGCCAAGCTGGACAAAAATGCCAACGCTAATTGCTGCTGTTGTTGCTGCTGCATTGTCTAACTATCTATCAGCATTAATGCTCACTGTACAGTGGAGCCACACACACACACACACACACACACATGCCTCTCAGTCTGTCCTTGCGAGCTTTGTGCCTACTCATGTATTTGTTAGTTCTGCATGTGTGAGTGGCCTATTAAGCGCCTTGCCCCTTCACTTGGCATACTCCGAGCTCCGTTTATCATCAGTTCATGTGTGTTGCGTGTGTGTGTGTGTGCGTGTGCGTGTGAGCAGCTGCAGCGTCTCTCTAATGAGAGCCAAGACGGAATTTATGTGGTCTGGTCAGCGTGGCCAAATGCCTCGTACTTAAGCAAATATTAGTCGAGTAATTAGTTCTGCCAGCTTTTGAATTGAGGCGATGCCACTAACAACTATGCAAACTAAATGCTGCTGAGCGAACTCTGAAGGCATCCGGCCACGAATGCCTCATATTTCTTTATGTGAAATATCTCTTGAATCAGCATCAGCTTTGAGGCAACCTTTGGATTTGGCCCACCCCAGGAGCTCCGCAGTCTGCCTTGCACTTTGCTCCAATTTCAGTTTTTGCCTCCACAAATTGTGCATGAGCCCACAAATTACTTAACTCGTATAGACAGCGAGCGAGCGAGAGAGAGAGAGAGAGAGAGTGAGACTGACTGTGCGAGAGTTTATTAAATTTTTCGTATCAATTGCCAGACATTTGCGGTTTGGCATTGGCAAATTTTCGTTGCTGAACATTTTATTAGTTTTTCATAGTAATTTTTAGTTGATTGCAAGATGCACTTGGGCTGATTTTAGTTTTCTATTCAATTGACTCGTGCGCCCGCCTCAAGTTTCAATTGACTTTGCGCAGTGCAAAAACCAAAGCCACATGCGTTACCCATATTTCTCTCTCCCTCGCCCTCTCTCTCTCTGGCATCTGCAAATTGGATTTGCTCAACTTTTTCACAGACAGCCAGTGAGGCGGCAGCAATGCGACATGCGTTTGCCTAAAGTATCACACAAAGTTTCCAAGCAATTATAACTTCACAAATCACATGGCCAGCATGTGGAGGGCAGGAATTTTAAACGTTTTGTTGTTGTTTTGTCGTTATGAAAATAACGAGCGTTTACATAATTAATAATCATTTATCGAAGGTCCTTTGGCAAGTTTACGCTTCAATTTCAGCAGCAGCCCTTAACCATATCGAATGGTCCATTCGTGCGTGTCTCTCTCTCTCTCTGTGTGTGTGGGAAAATGATTTTGTGGCTTTCGTATGTTTGGTTTTGATGATTTTTATACCTTGACTCGATGGATAATGCATAGAGAGAATATCAGAAGTCGAGTCCAATTTATGCAACAGGCAGCCAAAACTGAGCTGACTTTGGTTGTCCATCTCTGTTGATCTCTATTGTGAATATCTCGCGAGCTACGATACGTAGAGACCTGAAATTTACAATATATATTCTCATATATACAAGGCAAATTAGATAAATTTCCTTTTTCCGATAAATCATTGCATTCGCTTATAATCGATAAGATTATAGCTATTTTTATTTGAGTTTACTTAAAGAATTTAGGAATAGAAATGCTAGTTTGATTAGTATGTTCTTGCTTTTTGCTATGCTCGCACATCAAACTGTCATTCTTAAGCCCCAAAATTTTAACTAAGATCGTACAGCTAGAACCTGAGTTACGTCGTGCTATGCCCCTTAGTGGGTTAGCTTGGCTAGCAGCTTTCTAGCTGTCGGTAGTCACTATTTTAGCATGATTCTTAACTGACCTTTCAGGGTATTTAGAAGTCGTGCACTCTCTGCTTTGAGCTCCCACTCTCACGTCCTGCCGTTTCTCTTCCATTGAGTCTCGTTAATTTTTAATTAATATGCAAATTTGGTTAGTGTGTGCCACAACACAAATCAGCAGCACCGACTGTCAAACAAACAAACAATCAACATGGCAGTCGAGCGTGTTAACACAAATTTACCTGTAAATGCACGTGAAGTATTTTCCAGTCAAGTGCCGCCTTGCCACGCTCTGACCCAAATGCAGCTGGCCAAAGGGGAGCACAATATGTGCTCAGAGGAGCTGATGCAAACAACATGTATGCTTAAGCATATACACGGGACAAAGGACCCATTGACATTTGGGTTTTTCATATATGCATTATAGTTTCCGTGGCTGGGGCCCGGCCTTTGAGCTACGGCGGAAATACATTCATTAACGAAATATATTTCATATTTATTTGCTTTGCGGCTGCTGGCGTTCGTTGTAATGACCACAAAATTACGTGCCATGTCGTCCACTGCCGGGCAAACATTCTCAATTAAGCGATAAGCGTGCTGGGATGATGGGCTGCTCCGATGCTCCGATGCTGCGATGCTGCGATGCTGCGAAGGTCCGACGGACGGTGCTGTGGGCGTGGATGGGCGACACAGTAAATTAAATCGGTTAACAGCCAGCGCATGCAAACGATGCGAACTTAAGTGAGTAAAATGAAAAACCAAAAGGCAAAAAACGAACAAAATGAATCCAAACCGATTTCAGCTCATAAAATAATAAATAAAAAATTGATTTACGGCATGTCCGGCGCACACTCAAATGAAAAAAATAAGAGAGACAAGATATGCGTCACTTACCTGTGAGCGAAAATAGGTTCGTCGCGCCTTTCCCTGCCGCCCACCTTGCTAGCGTGGGCGTGGCCCTTTAGATAAGCATTGTGCAGGCAGTGCAACGGCTACAGCTATGGCCACAATAAGGTCATGTCAAACACAGAACATTTGCAATGAAATGATTTTTATTTAACCGGAACGGATTGGCCCAGGCAAAGTCACAACAATGCAGGACGCAAGCCAAACAACAATGGAGCTGCAGCAGCCAGCACAGCAGGGCCCCCTCCACATATAGATGGCACCCGATTCGTAGGCGAGAGAGCATGCCTATGATATGATGCCCTCACTTAGGCTCATATGAAGCTAATAGAGCGAGCTGAAGCTAAAGTTTGCTAGCTAAGAGTAACGAAGCGGCAGATACCCTGAATTTGCTCGGCATGCAGTTGATATCCTCGATAGAAAACAGAACTCACTAGCTGTATAAACTTTAGGATATTTTGCACACCGAATTCGATAACTCCCACTCACAGAACAGCAGAGATGTACTCACAAAGGTAAAGCTTAATATCGATAATAGTCGATTATTATAGACGAATGAATACTTGTTCTCTATATAAACACGCGAGATACGTTTTAAAATGATTCGTTTAATATCGATATTAATCGATTGCCACATAAGCCGGTCGGACATGGAACCAATCATGGAACAGATGATCAAACGGACGAGCACACAGAAGAGGAGAGATACAAGCAGACAGACGCACAAATGGACAAACAGATCTTGCCTGCTTAGCCTTATTCACGTTGATTGATAGATTTATAATCAATCCTATGGCTTTTATACATATTAGTCTAGTGATTCTAGTTGGTATCCATTCCATAACTAGGAAAGCTCTACTTCAGTTACATCCTGCACGGCATAGTCAGAGCAACCCTTTGAAATGGCAGTACAAATTGATAGAGCAGCGTGAATTCAGAGACAGAGCAGCGCGCACAGATTGCGAAATATTTGTCATAATACTTTTAAGTTCATGTCAAGCAGAGATTATGTCTCTGTTCTCTGATTGACATGTGCCAGTCAGCCAGTCAGCCAGTCAGCCAGTCGTTCGAGCGCAGCCACAAAAAAATGAAAAGCGATGGCAACACGGATACAGTCGCTGGCTTTATTTATTGTATACGTAGTTTGCCTTTCATTTTTCATATGACCCGTGCATGCGAGAGTGCGGGTAAGTGTATTGGAAGGGGCCACTCGGGTGCGTCAGTAGATCTCATTTTTATATGCCCTATGCGCAGTGCGAATGGGGTAGGCGGGGGCAGACGAAATACTTGTGACAGGTGAAAGAGAGTGGGTTAGAATTCGTAAGGAATATGGATTGATTGGGCAAAGCAAATGCGTCGAGGGAGGCACGAATCCGACTGAATCGTCCTCTTTGCATGCATCGATCTCGAGAACTATAAAGGCTACAGACTTTTAATTTTGAATATATATACTTGTATAATGTCCGCTGTAAATGAAATTTTGTTTTTGTTGATATCTTATCTGACGTCTTCAATATCAATAAAAGTCTATACTCTGAGTATCAAATTTAACTGCCTTGATCATGGATATTTGATTAAGATGGTAGGTCTACGAAAAACGAAATCCATATAGAGGGGGCATATATCAGCAATCTAGCAACTTTGAAGGGTATTTTATAGTCGTGCAGTGCCTCCTAGACAAATCTTACCTGTGTTTTTTGTGTTCATTTCGAGGTCAGTCGAATCAGAAGGCAACCATGTGCGACAAGGGGCTGACATAGGTAACAGCAAAACATATATGACAGAGAAAGGAAAAGAGTGTGAAAGAGCAAGAGATAGGCAGAGCGTGCGAGCGAGAGAGCGTGGCGAACGCCTTCTGCTGTGCATTATCACACATCCGGGGCTTAGCCAACGGGCAAATAAAGCTGGATTCGGAGCCATTTTCGATTTTGGCACGTGTTTGCGTTGTATTTGATAAATGATAGGCGTAAATAAAACGCGTCGCTTTTAATCGCTTGACACATTTTTTATTTTACAGCATTAATCATTCGCTCAGATCTTTGTTAAAGTCGGCAAATTCGTGAAATTTACTTTTGCTTCCTCTTTCAGTCCTAAAATAAAATTTCAATTTCGGCTTGGGCTCATCAATTATGCATTTACCAATTGATGCCAGCAAATAGGTTTGTAATTCGCTTGGCTTCATTAAAATTGTATCAAATTTTGGTTTGTCTGTGGAACGAATTTATTTAATTGCATTAAGAACTGCGGTTCATTTGAGATACATTTGGAATTTTGGATACGAGTCGGAAAGTCAACGCCATTTCGAGTGCCTCAATCTCAATTATTGCCAAAAATATATATTTTATTATATACATATATTGCATGCGATTTTTCTGCGGAAATAATATATTTTCAATTTCATTTAATAAATTTGCTCAATTATTTGCCTGGCCACAAATTCATTTCGACTTGTGCGTGAGCGAAAATCTATAATTAAAAATGAATTTTTAATTATTTCAAAAATTGCCAACATGCATCGAAAAATTCAGCATACGTTGACAATTGTGATTTATATCTATAAATAAATAAATAGACATCTATATACATACATATATGTATAATATATACATGTTCATAAATATCTGGATAATAAATATATTTTACAGTCGTATAGGTAGTATCGATGGTAATTATAACGTGATACTGTGAGATTGATAACACGGTCTGTGTTGAATGTGTCCCAATTTATGATTGGCTCTTAATATTGCAATAGTATTGGTGAGCTTGCATTGCATTGCTGTATAACTGTCATCCAAGTGAGTTTGCGCTTAGCTGCAGGCGCTCCTATATTTACTAAGAGTGTGTGAGAAAGAGACAACGACAGCTGTTGCTGAAAGCAGGCCGCATTGTTGCTGAGTGAGAGCGAGATGGCTATTGGGACCTGCTTGTTCTGATTGTCATTGGACGAAGAGAGTCAATCGGCTGCCATACAAAGAAAGGCGAGAGTCAAACTCAAGCAGATCCGATCCGATCTATAAGCAAATGCCTTAACATGAAATTCATGTATCATATACAGATCAATCAGTGCTGCAATTTATAAATAAAATATATATATTTCAAGCTCTTAAATTTAATTTGTAGGTATATATGTACATATATTTTTACCATTTAGCTCATTAAATCAATCGATTTAATAATTTGATTATTTACATTTGATTAATTTACATAATGCAATAAGTAAATTAATTATAAACCGGAGTAAATATGCATCAAACATATTTTTTTGCTCATGCTTAATAGACGGCTTATTAAATATGCAGACATTATTAAATATGCATAACATACATATGTGTTGTATATTTAAACATATATATATATAAATATTAATTTATATATAAAAACATTTTAAATTATTCGAGTTACACTAGGCAACAAGAAGTTCGGTAATTGAGTCAATTCATATGATTGTAGTTTTCGAATCTGAAATCAATTTAATAATCCAAGAACAAAATGATGGACTTCAATTTTTGAAAGTCCTTAGAGAGGAAACGCGATTCAGAATCAGTTCATATTTCAGTGCAAGAGAAAATGTTTCGTTTCTGTTGTACAGTGCTATCAATTACTCTTTATGGCTACATCATAACGAAATACTTTTCCTGTATTTGTACTAAATATTTATTGCTTATGAGTTTGCGGATAGAAAGAGAGAGAGAGAGAGCGAGAGTGGGAGAGAGAGTGTGATGCCCTTTTGATTGTCACTTGAAATTTGAGGCACGTTTTATGAAACTCAATAAAAGAGGTCACAACACATACACACATATCTATATCTATATATGTATATATGTATGTGTATATTTTCATGCACGACAAAGTTTAAGCTGGTAATTGAGTTGAGAGCATAGAGGGAGAGAGTAGATACTTCCGCTTTTTATTATCTCGTATTAGGGGCAACAAACGGCTTAGATAACGGGAATCAATGCGGGATTTGTTGGCCTCGAAATTGATATGAAGGCTTAGACGATGCGCAGGTCGTCACTTGACATTCTTAATTGGGGTCATAGAACTTGGCTGTACGATGAGCCCGACCTGGGCTCATTTGTCAGAATCAAGCCAACGCAGGCTCTCTTTAAGCACTTTTTAGCGGGCATTTAAGCCAAACAGTTGCGCTTTTGCCTTGGCTAACAGCCCCAAAAATGCTTAAATGATAAATAAAATTTGCAGGTGTTTAAATCTTGTGCAAACTTCGCTTGGCTAGCGCACTTATGTTCACTTACACACACTCAGACACACACACTCGCACACTCAGACACGCGATAAGCACCTGCATATTCATAACTCAGATAAGCGCTCCGCCAACGACTCTGCTCCTGCTCCTCCTCCTGCTGCTGCCCTAGCTCTGGCTCTGGCTCTGGCTCTGGCCAACTTTCAACCTTGATAGCTGAACATTTTCGGGCAACCGAAATTCATGTAAATTATGCTTAAGTGCAGAGCCACCTAAGTCTCGGCTCAGGCCAGTGGGCGTGGCAAGCGTAGCCATACAAACTGCGCAAATGCACGAAAATATGCTCCGCCATAGACGTGTGAGAAATAATATTTTGCCCTGCCCCCAGAAGCCATAAAATTTCATAATTTATAAAACCTGAATATCTAACACAAAAAATTCTTTAAACAGCCTACGTATGTGTGTGTACACCTCTGCTGCTGCTTCACCTCCCCATCCCCTTTTGGCCAACAATTGTGTGCATAAATTTGATGCACTTTTCACACTCGAATTGCATCTTTATTGCTCTGGCCGAGCAGAGCAGACGAAATATGTGAACCTGTGAACATTTCCTATGCAGGCTAACCGCATGGAGCAGCCCCCGTACTCGCTCATTCATGGCCTAAAGGATGATCGATCACGAACTAGTTCTAATTGCAGCTCTAAATTGTAATCAAAAATTTAGTTTTTCATATTCACAAACAGAGCTTTGGACAGCCAAGAGTCTAGTCAATAATGCTCGACTGTGAGTTACTCTGTGTTCTGATATTCGAATCATTCTACATATTCTTCTTATGTAAACTTACCTCATGCCAGGCATAAAACAATTTGTAATCAATTAGTAAATAATGTGTAATATTTTAACATTCTCAACTAATCGATAAGCGTGAGCAACTGCTGAAATATGATATCACTCCAGCTTGGCTACTCCATATTTCAGCTTTTCACTCTATACAAACTTCGGTTTAATATTTAGATAAATATATTTGGAGCTGCAGTCTTGCACATTTTCCATATATCAAGAGCACAATAAACATTCGAATACTGTCAACTGTAAATAGGCTCACAGCTCGCAGAGTCCAGCTGAAAATGTATTTTTCTTTACAGATGTATAAGATTTGGCCAAATGCTGTTTACCCCATTCACTAAATTTGTAAATTTCTATTTATTTTGCTTGTGGCGAAATCCCATTGAACACTTTATACACATTGTATGTGTAGCTCAAATCCATTTGGCATAAAAAAATAAAATAGAAATGCTGCCCAGCAAGAATTTCATCTTCTACCATTTGTCTTTAAACCCGAAGCCAAATGCAGACTGCAAAATATTTCTCTGCTCACGGCTGGTAGATTTTGTTTATTGCATTGCGCTTTTAATTGATTTTCAATGCGTTCCCTTTTATTTCATTTCATTTTATTTCATTTTATTTTATGTTATTTTATGTTATTTTGTGGCTTTCTTTTCAGTTTGCGAAGAACTAAACTCGAATGGAAGTGCGACAAGTGAGAGCAAAAGTAAGAGGAGGAGGAGCTTCACGTCTGTCAGATATTCCGAGCTCAGCACGGAGTTAAGCTCACACTCATGCTAGACATTTTGTATACACACACACACACACACACACACAGACATAAGAATGTGTAATTGCAGACCTATATGCCTGCTCATACCATTGGTATTAGGAAACAACCAGAGAGATCTTGAGTCCTATTAGAACGATCCTAGTGGCATTTGCAGAGCTTAAGGACGGCAGGCGAAAGGCTTAGTATACCAAATATTAGGCCTCTACTGTGAAAAATACGTGTATTTTGGGGGATTTGCAGGATTGTAGTCAACCTGTTCAGTACAAAACCATATACAGAAAATTCAATGCATGTAAACTCAAACACTTTCCACCATACAGAATTTTCATTCTACTCCTTTTTGTACCTCTATATATGGCATATTAGGGCTGACTGGCTTTGCGCGTGTCTCACATAGAACCGAACATTTTCCATATACATATGTATAAATCTTGTTTCCGACATTCTCAAGTATATTTCAAGCGCTGAGACAACTTAAATTTTCAAGATTTGGACAAGTTTGCGTCGCTTTGCAACGCTGAAAGCAAAGCAAATTACATTCTCTTCTGGCTTAAATGCAAACATGTATATGCTAGTAGGTAGGGGGCGTGGCCACGTCTGCCTCCATTGCGGTTAGTGGCTTTCAGCTGAGATTTCTTTCAGCTAAAAGCGTTTGTACTCAAAGGAGTTAAGTGAGCAGCTCGCAAACGTGCATCAAATCAGAGCGACAGACATAGAGAGAGAGTGAGAGAGCGAGAGAGAGAGGGAGCGCACTTTACATTGTCTGTGGCTGCCTTGGCTTTGAGAGCTTGGAGCGCAAATTGCGTTTCGGGCGCAACAGTAAGGCAAGTATAGGTCGCATCAGCGATATGCCTAGGACTGCGAGTACCTGAATAACGTTCGCTCGGCGCACCTGTAGATATTCTTGAGCATTCGCGCCAGCTTAAAGGACTTGCGCGTGCAGCGGGAGGCGCGGTGTCGCGCCATATCCATGAAGTCGGCGTAGCACAGGAAGCCGGTCTGCTCGTCGGCGAACACGGTGAAAATGATATCGATGATGCGCGCGGAGAGGGGCACTCGCACGATGGCATCCGAGATGTGCTTGAATGTCCTGCGGGAGACGCCAGCGCCGGCTAGGATGTGGTAGCTGAGCGCCGTCTGAATGGCCGGCAGGTGCTGGATGAACTTGAAGAAGGACATGAACTCGTCGAGCGTGACCCCAGCCGGGCTGTCCTTGTACCTCGCATAGGTGCGCTGCAGTAACTCCTGCTTCCGATGCTTCGGAATCCTGGCGTATGCGAGCAACAGGTTGGCGAAGCGCAGCTCGCTGATCCTGCTCCCCGACTGATCCGGCTTCGCGCCTTCCGCTTTCCTCGGCTTCCTCTTCAGCGTATTGAACTCGATCTGAATGATGTCGTGGAACAGCTGCCGCTTGAACTTGAGGAAGCTGTCCAGGCTCAGCTTCTGCTCGAGATCGGGACCGAACAAGTAATGCTTCACGGATGTTTTGATCTTCATGCGGCTGTCCGAAACGCCAAACAGCAGGAGGCTCATGTCGTTTTTGTCGAGCATCTGCCTGCCCTGGCGGTCGAGTAGCTGGAAGCCCAGCGTGAAGTACCTTTCGGACAGCACCACCAGCTGCAGCAGATACAGGAAGTCCGAGTAGGTGAGCATGCCGTCGGGCCGCAGCTTGTAGAATATGCTGTCTCTGGACACGCCCCGGATGTTGAGCTGCTGCATGGAGTCCCTGTGCATTTTGAAAAAGTGATTGAGCCCCAGGCCCTCCGGCTGCATCGAGCTGGGCGACATCGAGCGCACAAAATCCTTGGGCGTCATATAGACAGTCCACTTGCCGGCGTTACTCCGCACCTTGATTGTGGCAAAGTAGCAGAATATCTTCTTGTGCGTCGAGTACGAGCGCAGCTGATTCTCGTAGTCCCGTATGGTCAGCGACCGGAAATGCGAGTGGCCTGAGCCGTGGCTAGCCTCTGCCCTCAGCAGCAGCAGGCTCTTCAAATCTCGTAAAATCCTTGGCAACGGCTCATCTGGGAGATTGCCCGCATCGCCGCCCGCCTTTGTGAGGCCTCTAGGCCAATGCTGGCAATCGGCTGTAATTAGCAGCATATAAAACTTGAGCGCCCGGAGAGGTTCTCTCACTACGCGCCAGTTGCTGCCACGTTGATGCGTCCATTTCCGCAGCATCGATTTGCATGCCTCTCTCATAATACCGACCCGGGCTTGTATTCCAACAATTTTGAATTTGACATCGATTTCAAATAGCTTGTTTATCCCATTCAGGCTAATTATGTTTGTGACTGAATTCAGTGCGTCAGTTGAGCGAGGATATCTCTTTGCCCACCACAGTCAATGGATTCTAATGTGGTATTTACCTGGCCTGCTGCTATATTAGTTTTCTTTCAACTCTAGCCGGCATCACATATATCCCCGACTACGATTAATAGTGTGCGGTATATATGCACTGTCCAGCTACTGCTAAATCTATCCGTCAATTCATCTGTCTAGCCATATGTACGCTTCTCTTCTGTCTGCGTGTCCGTCCTTCCACCTGTCCAACCGATTATGATCGATATGTCTCTACTCTTTCATCCGGCCATGAATACATTCCAATCTTCGACTGTCCATGCATCTATCTATCAAGCAGATCGTCTAGTTGATAGCCCGTCTGTCTTTCCATCCGTTCATCCCTACATTCCCTTATATAGGCTCGTTCCTATGTTTATCTATCAATCTCTCAATCAATTCATGCCTTCATCCCAGTTTGTCGGTGACTATGTCTATATATCTACTTATCCGTTCAACAGTTTGTCCATTCCATCGAGTATCTGCCTTCACTCAACCTATCCTTTCGTTCATATATATGACTATCTATGACTATCTCTATGTATATGAATTAGTTGAACTAAGAATGTTTCAATTCATCGATAACTTTTCCTGTCTTATAGATACCTAGACTATTTGCTATATATCTCTCTATCTAAAAGTAGTTTCAGATACATGAATATATCACTTTTAGACTTTATAATTTGCCTTCTTCTTTGCTTCCTTCTATCTTTCTTCTTTTTCCGCTGTCCTTCTATTCTTCTACTATTTAAGTACTCCAGACAGTCTCGTCACTTTTCATAGATCAAATTCATTTTACCACTTTCGCTTTCCTCTGACATTTCACTATTTCCGCCCTGTTGATAATACCATATCCCATACATGTATACCTCATATGGGAACCCATGCCATGGCCTGTGTCTGCTCCCAGTCGATTTCAGATATGCATAACAATGCCGAAAATTAGCGAAGCAGAAAGGCATGAAAAAATGTCAGGCTCACATACATACATATGTATTGCGCATTGTTAATACGTGCCAGAGACATTCGCACTTGTTTGTTTAGTTGATTGCAAAACACATTGTGAACAAACAGCCCGGAGCTGTGTGATTTTTTCTCCCCACGTAAGCCTAAATGGATGGATAATGGAGCTGGATTGAATCGTTTGGCACACGTGCAGGTGAAGGGCTACTTTGGGGTAAGCTCAAAATTAATGAACTACAAAAGACGCTGATTTGCATATGCGAAACATGCAAATCCGGAGGCATTTGTGCTCTGTAGTGCGGCTGGCAAACAAGTTTCCAGCAGATGAGCCGAGATGTAAGATTTGTCAACTGCAGCACCGTCTGGCGCCTGGCGACTGACGGTGCGAATGGCTCTAATTTGATGAATACTCTGCTGAAGGCCATGTGTGAAGCTGTGCGGGGTTTGTTTTCAGACTGTCTCTCGATTAAGTTGAATTACTTTGAGTGGGAGAGCTGAATGGATCGTGTATATGTGGTAGATGCAAGAGCAAGACCAAATATTGGTATGCCCCACTTAAAGTGTGTGCTCAGGGCATTTCATTTAAATTGAAAAATAAGTGAGAGTAAGAAGGAGTCGTAGTCGAGTGTTTCTTATTAATATATAATATTAGTATGCTATAAATCTACTCAATGTAGCCGTTCTTTCGCAAACCTATCTATCCGTCCGTCATTCCGTGCTTTTGTCCATCCATCCATCAATCCGTCCTTCCGTCATTCCGTGATCTTCTCTACTGTCTTTCCATCCATTTGTTTGCCTTATGTACCTCTGTCGATTCGTTCTCCGTGCCTTTAAATCCGTCCGTCCGTCTTTCTATGATTCAGTATATGCATCCATCCACCTGTACGTCCGTCTGCCCGTCCTAAAGGCTAGAGACTTGTATTTATAGCTAGTTGTCGTTGCTTCAAATCATCGAAAAGCGATTTCCATTTAAAATCGATAATTAATTAGATTTCCTTAAAGCTTCTTCGGCTCCCTCGCTAGATATATAAATGCCTTGGCAATACTGCTGTTGTTGTCTCTTTCTAGTTTGATTTACCGTACTCTTATCACATGAGCATACGTGCTGAAGCCCCATACACAGTCTTGAGTACATTTAATCCTCGCCTGGCAAAATAAAATAAAGCAAAATAAATTCATATATAAATATTTCTTTTTTCACACTTTTGCTCTAACAAATTTCTCCGTTGTCTCGGATGTTTGTGTGTGTATGTGTGTGCTTTGTGTCTGGCATTGTTGACAGCTTAAGATTTTGATAAGTCATTGAAAAGTGTGTCTATAAGCACTCGAACTTTCAAGTGGCATTCACTCGGCTGCTCTGGACTGACAATAGACTCTTTCCGGCTTTTTCAGCGACTGCTGATGTCTTTAGCCAATCGACACTCCGACTCCGGCTCCCGCTCCGGCTACGGCTCTATGATTTCCACTTGCCTTCATGCAGCGCCCCTTTATTTCCTTTTTTAATTTGTTTGAATATTAGTTGCAAAGGGAATTATTGAAATTTGAGTGGACTTCAAAGAAGCCAAAGCCGATTGCACAAAATTGAATTAAAAGACAATGTGCAAAGCGAACGGCGAACTGGGGCGCATCCCCATCGCCTTGCAGCCGAGCACAAAGCGTGATTTATGTGACTTATGTGCTGGCTTAGTCCCAGTCCAGCAGCAGCAGCAGCAGCAGCAATAGAAGCAGCGGCAGCTTGTTTGCCAAATCCTCCAAAAATTATACATACATACATATTGAATCGACCCTTGCCGCGAACTTATCTAGAAGCAACCCCAAAACAGCTTGTGCATATGAAACAAATATCGTTTGTTAAATGCGTTGTAAATATGGTTTTTTTTCCCCTTTTTTTTAGCTGTTTGTAGTCGCCAAAGTTATTCGCATGGGGGGATCACGGACTTGACAATTGGCAACGATTTCATAAGACTCTATAGACGCAGTATTCGATTGCAATAATAATCGAATATGGGGAAAACTTAATGTATTAAAACTGAGCAGTTTATGGGAAACATCGAACAAACAGCTCGAAAAACCTTTCTTGATTAAAGTTACTTAAGAGAGGAGATGAGAGAGTGGAAATGCCTTGAACTGCAAATGATCTAAGTTGATGTATGGGAAGATCGAAGACGTTATGCAGATCTCAGTTGTCTCTGAAAAAAACTTTGTAGATCTGCAAAGTATTTAATGTTGCTCACCATATTATATGGAAGACTATTCATATACCACGGGCAAGATATGTGATGAAAATGTAGTTGTAAACGGTTCGGTAAAGTCGAGAGGAAGCAGGGAAATCAGAGATGCCTGTAAATCATATGCAAATATTCCTGTTATATGCACAAAATGCGTATGTTTCTATTGAGATATATAAGAGGACCTCATAGATAGGGTTTATTTGATTATTATATATATTTTTAATATAAATCGATGCTGATATATCATATCATATAAGCTGTGTAAACTTTTCTTACAATTATATTTCATTACATTGTAGATCTGCACAGCTTTTGGAGTCAAGAGAAAGGCGCTGGGGCTCTTATAGATAATCATTTGTAGCTGATAATTAAATATTGAGGAGGCGTAGAGCTGACCCAAATCACTTAAACATTTCTTCACTTCTCTTCACTTCTGAGTTTGATATAGTGCGTTAAGTGCTCTGGGCAGCGCATCTATAAGTCGTCTATGTTTCGCATTTGAAATAGAATCGACTCTCGGGCATCTCTCATGCGCAAAATTTGTTGCTCCAATGGACACCGGCGGTAAGCGAAGTCTCTCGCTTGGGCTCGTGGTAATAATTCTAGATTTATGAAAATTGTTTTCCCGTTAATGTTTACTATGTTTTCGACATTTTTATTGTTGTTGGTCTGGCCAGGGCTCGCTCGCTCGCTGGCTGGTTGCATAGACAGAGAAAGAGAGAGAGTGAGAGTGAGAGAGAAAGGGGGGGAAGGACGCCGAAAATAAGCAAAGTGAATTGAATTGCGGGGCCACGGCGATAGCTAAAAATAAGTGAGTGGCTTGTGGACGGGTGTAACTGACCGTCCAATACACATCCGCCATTGCAAAACTCTGCCCATAAGAGCAGGAGAGAAAGCCAATATGCTCGCTTGGCTCTGTGAATGGGCATTGAAACTGTGTGCAGCAGCCACTCGGCACACCCCGAAATTTGAAAATCACAAAACGCTGACCTTATATTTTGACTACACCCACACGCGTGTGGGAGTGTGTGTGTGTGTGTGATTGGGAGCGATATTCTGCGAGTGAGTGAAATGTATTTGGAGCACTTTGCTCATTGCGGCGCTGTAATATGAAACTTTTCGGCCTGAGTTTTGTTTTCTTGAAAGGGTTGCGCACTTTGATTAAATTTTGTGCATTGCACGCATAAATCGTGAGCCCCAACGCAGCCAACTGGGGCTGAGCAGGCCAAGTTTTTGAGTTTATGGCGCGTGAGCAGTTAAATCGAGACGAGTTACCATTGACATTAATCGAGCCAGCTCTCTGCTTGCTAGCTGCAATCGAGCCATTTACTGTTCTTAGCCATTGACAGCCAAATACCTATTGATGAATGAGCGGGCGGAGGAGCTCGGACTGCCATAAATAATCAGTTCCGCCTCAGAGTCAGCATGCATTCGCATTGAATGATGGAATGATGGAATGATGGATTGGGTGTAAGTGGGCCTGAGTGCTCGAATTACACATTTGGCAACATTCGGCCAGCTATGAATAATTCTTAGTTAATCCAGCGGCCTCGATTGTTGTGGAAGGAATTCAAGTGGACAACAACTGGAGTCTGATATCAGAAGGATTTCTTTAAATGGTGTGCCTAGCCTAATGATACTCATCATTTCCATTAGGAAAGCACACACTTCCAGGCATCCACTCGAACAGCGTATCTCAACGCTTATCATGGCCAACGTGCTCAATTCGTGCGGCTTTTACATTCGGGCTATGGTTAATACATTCGAGTGCCGCAGTCTGAGGCGAGCTGCGACCGCAATCTGTTTGCAATGTCAATTGGCGAAGTGAATTTAGTTTTGTCGCCCAGCCCCGAGCCAAGCGCCGGGCGTCAGGCGCTTGCGAATGCAAATCAAACTTGAAGCATTTGCATACATCGCACCATTCCGGCAGCCGTTCTTTCCGTTTGACCGTATCGAGCACGGAGTGTAAAGACTCCGTCCGTCCGTTCGTCCGACAGTCTGTCACTCTGACATTCTCTCTCTGTCAGTCTGTCTGTCGCCCATTTCTATGCTGTTTGCTGAGTTGGCCTCAGGGGGAAACATCTCATATTGATTTGACTTTTTTTTTTCTACTTTTGCACTTCCGCTTCCGTTGTTTGCGCAAATTGTAATATTGTCTTAGCGTGGCATAACTGTATTTTGATATTATTTAATTTTTAATTATTTCGTGCGCATGCCGGAAACACAGTAGCATATGAATGGCTCTCGCCAGCGAAGCTCCACCAGCCAATCGCCCCCGGCCACTTGGCATTTTCGGCTCCACAGAAATAGACGCAGACCGTGGGCAAAATCAGAGATGTGCGGGAGAGTCTATTGGCATTGAGAACTGAAGCTTCAGGTATATATGCTGGAGTATATTCTCGCTTGCTGAGATGAGATTTAAGCGGGAGGGACATTGCTTATTGGGATATGCCTTAGAAGAAATTCAGTTTAACATGAGGTACATTGCCTATTATTATATCTATAATAGCTAGCTTATTATTTACAGAAATTCGAGTTATCCCTCCAATCCTTGCGAATAAAAAATCGCTATCTTGGGCTGCCTTCCAGCGAGCACTCAGAAGTTAACCCACAACTAGAAGTCCATAGCTCGCATCTAGATTTCATCCGTATTCCTGCATTCATAACAAATCCATTTCTCTCTTTTCCAAGTTTCCTTGCGCTTTGATATTTCCGTAAAAAAGTTTCCCTCTTGACCTTAGCAACGTTTTCTTTTAGATCGTTCCCTACGGTTGATTGTTAAGCAAAGTCTGGCTAGTGCCGCCAGATCTTTCTCAGTGTTACACCTAATGATTGCCCTCTCACTAATCTTCTCTTAAGATCTATATACAAATCACACAAAATATCTATGCCTGATGGAATTCAACTGTCTAACTTCGATGTTGGTCTATTCGCCTCTGGCAACGACTTTAACTTGGCCAACCAGAAGAGGAGGAAGAAGAAGAAGCAGGAGGAAAGAGCTAGCAGCTTCCGTTTTGCAGCTCTCACGTCTCCACGTTGCGTTTATATTTATGCAGTTTACGTGTCGTAGCCGTTTCAGCTATGCCTTTTGCTCTCGACTTCCCGGCCAAGTTGTGCCAAAAAAGGCGAAAGGCGGAACAGAGGACATGGGACAGGAGAGAGGAGAGAGGAGGGATAGCTGAGAGTAAGGAACAACATTTGTCATATTTGGCAAGACGGTAACTACTTCCGTGTGTTGTGCTGCTGCTCGAATGTCTGGCGAGTGCATTTTCTTCGATTGCAGCACGTCGTCGTCGTCGTCGTCGTCGTCTTCCCCTAAAGAAAATGTTGATTTCTGGTGACCTGAAAAACACCTGCAGAAAGAAAGACCTTTAGCTAGGTAAGGACACAGCCAGCCAGCCCGTACGCACAGCAAATTAAATTTAAACAGCTGAGACGTGCAAAGTCGTTTGACTGCAGCATTTGCCAATGTTGTGAAATTGCCCGGAAAGTTATTCGCTTAAATTTGCCAATAAACAGGCAGCCAGAGAGAGCGAGAGAGAGGAAGGGAGATAGAGCGAATGCACATCGTTTTATGCAGCAAATGAAAGTTTCACTCGCATTTAATACGTCTAGTCATGAGGCGCTGCCAACAAAGTTGCCGCAAATGTTTGGTTTCCAGCGCCTGGTGGGCGTGGCTGGGTGGATAGATAGATAGATCTGCTGCCTACGTTAATAAATTTTATATATTTTACTGAACACTCTTTGCTGACAGATTGTGGATACGCTGAGTTAGCGGGAGAGCTAAGGTGAGGGGCAGAATGAGGTGAGCTGCAGCATGTAAGGAGAGCTAAGCTGAGGAGAGTTAGGCTGCGGTGTGGTAAGCAGAAGAAATGTTATGTAAAGGCAAGGTAAGGTGAGCTCATCTAACTGCTGATAAGTTAGGCAAATGTCTTCCACCCACAACAGCATAGATAAATTGCTGTCGCTGCCTATCGTTTGCCATTTATAATTGTCAGGCGGCAAATGAACGTAAATTTTGCAGGGCTTCTCGGCTGGCCTAGAACTGACTTTATACAACACACAAAAGGAATGCACAAGTGCTGTATTCAGCTAAAAAGTGGACAGCGAAAACTCATCAAATGGAATTCAAATTGATTATTAATCAGCAAATTCGACAGAAGTCATGCAAATGTGGCAGGATCTTAGATTGTGAATTGGACGAGGCAATCAATCTGTGACTCAATTTTGTCAGGCACTGTAAATAAAATAAGCTTATTGGAGTATTTATTCTACACTCTTTGTGTGTTAGCGATGCCATCTCTAGCGAAATAATTCAAAAGTTAGAGTCCATATACAAAGGGAATTTCAAGTCTCATTGCAGCGACTGTTGAATTCGGAGTTTTTTGTAGAGCTCAGTCAGCTTCAGTCATTTTGACTCGTCTGACTGCCTTCTATTAGGCTGCCCAGAGTGAACTGCCTTTACCACACGCATTGCAGGTGGATATGCAGCACTCCTGAGATCAACAAAATCAACATTTTCGCGCTGCCATCCACCATATTTCCACGCATCCAGTCGTTGCTTTGTTGCGCTGTTGGCTAACAACGGTTTTTTGCTCCTTGCAGCTTGCAAAAACTGTTTACAGCCTTCACGGCCTGGAGCGATGCCCAGAGACAGCCTTCGGGCTGCTGCTCGTTCACAAAGTGAGCTTTAGCTTTGCATGATTCTCTGTTGGTGCGCGGGCCCATCTGGCAGTCAGTTTGTTTATTTGCAAGCTAGAAAGTGTTGGCTGAGAAAAGATACTCAATTGCTTTGTCTGATGAAATTGTACTACCATACAATATCAGGAAAAGCTATTAGCGACGTAGAATACTGCATATGTGTCAATATGTCAGTGTATAATTATGGAGAGGGGGGTAGCGGAGCTGTGGATAGTGAATTGCAGACCTAACGGCTTGTTGACTGAACAATTAACTGAATATATCGAATTGGACCAATCATTATTCTGATTGTCAAGTTAACGAATGCAATGAGAGTTTCTTCAGAGAGCTATATAGCTACAGCTAAAACTTCAGTTCTTCTCCTACCTCATACCAATCGGACACAATCGACGCAGAGTGCAGCATCCGATTGCACTAATTTCCTCATTATGTCAATAAATAAGTTTTAATTGAACTTTTAGCAGTAATTAACGAAAAGAATCAATAAAATTTATTATTTATTTTAGCTGCCGCTTGATTGTTCTCCGAATGTCGAAGGCGCCGTGATTGAGCCGCATTTTTGTGTTTTTAATTAATTTTTCAATTTTTCAATTTTTTTTTTTTTTTTCTATTTACATGTTTGCAGCCGAATTGTTTGCTCGTGGTTCGCGGCAAAGGTGGTTCGCTCGTCATTTGGCATTTTGCGCGTCAATTCAATTGCATTCGAAATTGAATTGAATTCACAATTTCATTGTTTATGCATTATTTATTTAGTGGTTTATATCATTGTGGTCAATTGCAATTGCAGTAAAAGCCAGCAGCAGCACGAAACAACGGGCAGCGATACGCAATATGAAACAATAAAAGCACAAGTCAACAGAGTTACGATAAAGCAGGCATTAAGCATACCGTTATAAACGATGGCAAAATAATTATGTTATAATATTTTACATATATTTTAGAGCAACTCAACTAAACCTCAATATTTGTAATTTAATTAAACAGTTTTGCATATCTCTATTTATCAGCGAGATATCAACTGTTAAGAAACACCTTACGATTCTTCTCAATTCAAAAAGAGTTTTAATTTGCAGATCCCTTAATACAGGTGACATTGCCTCACGTCTGAGAGTACACACGCGCAGACATTTATATTTGTCTTCTTCTTTCAATCGTGAGAATGCACTGCACTGCGATTAAAGCTCTGTCACTCAATCTGTTCCGCTCACACAGCTGTCATATTCCAGGCGCCGCTTGCTAACGATTTTGATTGGCTCACGCATGCTCACAAGTTCTAGCTCTTCTTCTTTCTATCGTGTAGATTCGGCGCATGGGCTTAGACTCCCGCTACTTTTCAGCTGTGCTCTTTCACTCATGCTTGGCTGATCTAATTAGCATACGTTTTACTCACACTTTTATACTGATTTTTGCAGCGACGATTCTTCTTCTTTCCATCGTGAGCGTAAGTTTTGTCACTAAATCTACTCTGCTCATGCAGCCGGCATACTCCAGCGAGCTAACTCATTCTAGCTCTTCTTCTTTCAATCGTGTAGATTCAGTGCCACATCGACTTGGATTTCTGCTCTTACACACATGCTCAGCATTTGATTGGCAGCTATAATTAGCGAACATTCTATTAATTGAGTTGACATCTTTCTGGCCTCCTCTTACACATACGCGCATTCTGAGAGCTGGCAACATGTTCGATTGGCTGATCAGATTCGTAATCATAATCTGATGCCAGATTGAAAAATCCTGTTGGGCTGTGTATGCGCTATGACCCAGCCGCAATTTGCAATGTCACATGGAAGAGTAAAGGTTATTTGGGTTTGGTTGATCAACCAAAGCACAGCGAACTGGTTTTTCAAATTTAATTGCAAACCAAAAACAAAATGAAGTTTTTGGCTATCTAATCGCAAGCTTAATGCATGGCTACTGTTATGGTGGGTGAATGGAAATTTTCAATTAATATTGAGTTAACTGAAGCAGTTGGGGCAGTTTGAGCCATAGAATGACCGCTTCGGGCACCTGAGAAAGTCCGAATCATCCAGCCAGGGCTATGAACCAAAGTGCTTTGCCTCAGGGCACTGTTCCCTTCTCTCTGCCTCTCTCCCTTTCTCACTCTCTTTCTCTCTCTCAGTTCATCTGTACGTTCGCATGGAGCAGCTGCTTTTTGAATTTTGGTGTTTAGCTTTTAGCGCCTAAAACTATGCTTTAGTGGTCAAGTGGAACAAACAATATGAGAAGCAATACAACGACATAGCCAGCAGATGCCGGCAGCAACGAAAGACGTAAAACAAGCAAGAGCACGGCTTACAGATACCTCGCATGTAGTTCAAAAAGTGGGTGGGGTCATAGAAATTGGAGTTGCAAATGGTTAAAATAGGATTCTTTGATGGTGAAATGAAGATATCAGAGATATACTTTGCCATTTGATATGGGACGAGAAAATATCTCTTAACTTCATATATAATCTCATTCTAAAGGAGGTCAGCTTATATTCCCATATGCATTTAGCACAAATTGCACAAGAGTTAATCAAGCTTACAAGTTCATAGCTCCCATCATACTGAAGCATTACAGGGTATAACAATTGGGCTTGCACAGCCATCAAAAATGAGGCAACAAACCAGGCTCGTTGGCCCGCACCGTTGCCGTTCACAGAGTTCTATTAGAGTCGGAGTGGAGGCATGCTGGCTGGCGAGCGGTTGGGGGCGGGCGGGTGTGGCAGGACAACAAGCATCCAGCCAGCCTGCGCCGGGCTAATGGAGGGCTCACGTCTGGTCATTTGCAACATAGTTCATGTGCTGGACAATGCTTTTTGCACTCAATGAGGAACGCAGTTGTGTGCATGTGTTCTGTTCTTTCTGTTTATCTGTACAGCAGATAGAGCGAGAGCGAGTGAGTGATAGAGAGAGGGTGAGAGAGGGAGAGGGAGTCTGCGGTTATGTTTGTTGTGGATTGGGACAAAAGAGCCAGGCAATACGAGCATGACTTTTGGTAATTCCGCTTTAATATGACATTCAAATTAATAAACTTCAGCATTCGAGCACACATCAAATGAGTATATGATATTCAAATGGCATTTAAATGATGTTTGCACCGACTGTGCTTAATGTGCAGTTACTTCCAGGCTAATCAGCTTCTTATTTATGCAAGATATAGGTATTCATGTATGAGGAGAATTAGCAAAAAGGTGAAGAATCAACTTAAATGGCGACTCCAGCGGATTTCACATAGGTGCACAAAATCACGATTCTCATTAAGATCAAATGCGAAGTCTAATTTCTCTCTCATCGTAAACCTTATCGAATGTTTGAATGTATGAATGCATGAGTGTATGAATGTATGAATGTATGAATGTATGAATGTATGAATGTATGAATGTATGAATGTATGAATGTATGAATGTATGAATGTATGAATGTATGAATGTATGAATGTATGAATGTATGAATGTATGAATGTATGAATGTATGAATGTATGAATGTATGAATGTATGAATGTATGAATGTATGAATGTATGAATGTATGAATGTATGAATGTATGAATGTATGAATGTATGAATGTATGAATGTATGAATGTATGAATGTATGAATGTATGAATGTATGAATGTATGAATGTATGAATGTATGAATGTATGAATGTATGAATGTATGAATGTATGAATGTATGAGTGTATGAATTTATGAATGTATGAATGTATGAATGTATGAATGTATGAATGTATGAATGCATGAATGTATGAATGTATGCGTGTATGAGTGTATGAGTGTAAGAATGCATGAGTGCATGAGTGTATGAATGTATAAGTGTATGAGTGTAAGAATGCATGAGTGTATGAGTGTATGAGTGTATGAGTATATATGGCACAGGTATAAACTCGAAAATTATGCGTTGTGAGGGCAACTCCAAGTCGGGCAGCTCCGACTGGAGCACTCAGACTTGGTTAATTCATTTTAAGCGAATATTCCTTAAAGTGTAGAGAGCAGACGAAGACGATGCAGGGAAAAGTGAAAAAGAAATGCGAGAAGCAGTGAGAGTCGCACGCGTGCATTCGATTGGCATGCATTCACGCAGATTCCCACAAGGATCTTTCGTGGCTGTGGCGACTTCCTTGAGGAGAGTCAAGCGTGTGGCGTATGCAATCCGAATGGAATTCAAGTTCACACACACATCGAGTTCTGAAGTTCTGTGGGCATTTGCGGCGATTAAGTAATAGAAGTTGGTGGTACAACTGCAATTTGGCCAAATCGAGTCTGTGCTGGGTGGCCAAACGCAAACACTCATAAAAAGTTAATTTCAAACTAATTGACTTTTTGGGGGTCGTCAGACAGATAATTTGAAAACAGAAAACGGAAAACAGCAAACGAAAAACGAAAAACGAAAAGCGAAAAGCAGAAAACGAAAGTCAACAGCCTACGCAAAATGCAGTAAGGCCAATTTGAAATGGCCATATGAGGCATACGCTCGATGGCCATTGGCTCTGGCCATTGGCCAGCAGCCGAGTTCCATTTCCGCTCTGTCTGCTGGCGTGTTAATTGCATTTGCGTGTTGCAGACGCTGCTGCCAGGAGAGACTTTGTTTTTGTTTTTGTTTTTGCCTCTGGTTTCCTTTTTGTTTTTTGTTTTTTTCTCGTTCGAGGGGTCAACTGGCAAACAACATAGTAAAAGGCAATTGAGAGAGCGAGCAGCTAGCAAAGCGGAAGTCACTTCCAGTACCAGGGCGTGTGTCGTCGAGAGGCTTTTCGGGCTGCTTTTGGCCGTCTCTGATTGCCATGAGTCGTGCGAGACGGCCTTCCCTCTGAGCTGTGAGCCCATTGCACTTGGATTTGTGCAGTGCCTGCTCTATGCATGTCTGTCGCATCCGGCCTGGACTGCAGGCTCAGCCTCATGCTCGTAATTACCTACCAAATAGCGTCAATCTGCTAGCTAATGAAGGCCTTAAGTGCATGCGTAATGGCGTAATAATACCTTCGAGGCAGAGCTGTCTATGTCACCAGCTCTCAGCTATAATGTACAGCAACTCACTCTCTGTCTCTGTCTGTGTGTCTGTCATCATTTGAGCTCCAAGGCTAAGGCATATCCCTGTCAGATGCATTGCTCAGCCCGTTACACAATGCAGGCAAAGTTTGCTGGGCTAATTAGTGCAGCAAAAGGTTTAAGTTTCAGTTTTTAGGCCAGCTAGACGGCCAGACGGACAGACGGCCACCAATCAGGTATTCAGTGTCATAATTCAAATGTCTTACAAGTCAGTTATTGGCTTTCTGCTGGCCAGACAATGCAGGGATTAGGTTTCGAGTGCTTTTAATTGCTGCCGACTTCAACATTTGCAGAGTTTCTCTGCAAAATGTTGAATTGCAATTCAATTGAAATCGCCTGCGAGCAGTTCGAGTGAAATTGCTTCCATAAATAAATCAGCAAATGTTCTTTGATATATGTAAGTATCTATCATTGTATAAGCACATTTATGTGCTCTCTGCTCACTTTCAGCAAATGCCTCGCAAGTGACTTCAATTAGGAATTTATTGCTTTTCAATGTTTAAATCCCACTTCGCTGTGCTGCCTGCACTTTGTCTCTCGAGCTATCGTTACGTTCTTTTTGTTGCAATTGCTTTGAGTTTCCGTCTTAGAGATACCCTGTAATCAAGTGGAAATGTGTACTAATGGGTTAGGGTTAGGATAGCATATATGTATATGTGGAAGTGTTGGATTGAATGATTGATTCGATGGTTTGTTTTTCCGCTTTTCTAGGTTTCCATCTGCTTGAATGCAGATAACTCGTTAACTATATGGCCAATAGGCCTAAAATATGAACTGTTCATTCTTCTATACCTAATGTACTATACATCGTTATTTTTCTCGGATAACTTTACAAAAACTGTTAATATGGATATATATAAATTGAGGACTATTAAAGCTATCTGCACTTAGTCTGATATGCATGTTCTTGTAAAATATAGAAATAAGTAAAAATTTTTAGCTCTTTGGAATTGAGAACTGGTTTAAGTAATCATTTAGAGTCTTGTGTTTTGGTTATTACATGCATTTGGCTATCGAAATTCTAATCTGAGAATAGCTCTAAGATCGTACATCCTGGGCCCAAGTTCACTGAGACTGTTTTTCATTGCTAAGCTCATTTCAAGTACACACATAAGTGAATATTCATATTCGTTCATCTAAGTTTCATCAATGTGTTCCTTATAGTAGGGAAGCGCAGCTGCTTCATAAGGATCCTCATAAGGAGCATTCATCCCCATATATATGAGGGTATTTCTTGCATTTATGCATAGGGCATCTGCTGGTCGAGCAGTGCCGCCAAAACCGCTTTGTACCTGGCTTCCTTTTGATATCACACATACCAGTTACACACATATATCGCCGTTATACGCACACAATATCTCATTGATTGTCTGGCCGCGCCACTGCCGCCTTTGTGTCTTGGCAGATAGCAGCGGCTTCATCTGGCTGGCCAGCAGCGACCATTCATTTTGTCATTGCTTTGTCCTCCTCGTCGGCTCTGGGAAAACAATGCGTGGCTCCACCTTTTGCTTTTGCTTTTGCTTTTGCTTTTGCCTTGCGCCGCTTTCATATCGGCAGTGCCGCAGGTCTTTAAAAGTTAAATGCCTCACCTGAGCTGGGAGCTGAGGTGATTTGGCAGAAAGGCAAAAATAGAGCGAGGCAAAAGCAGAATCCATCATTTTCATGGGAGTGGAACAACGATGATCGAAGGCATTGATAATATTCCGTTCACGTATCGCAAAGTATATTTATGCATGTATATGTATGTATGATAAGAAGTGAAATGTTTCTGACGGAAGTCCGTGCGGTTGGGCAACTGCAGAGGTGAAGCCCCGCCATTAGCGCTGTTCGGCTGTCGATCTGGCTCTCTGGTAATGCGCCACAAAATTATGTTAATCAGCCGAAAATCCAAATTCCGATATACGAACGCTTTATATCTATGTAGCGCAGGTAGCGTGCATTGGCGCTGTCATTTTATGTTAATCATACGCCACGTTGGCCGATAATAACGCGCCAAACAAGCAAACAAAATGAAATACGCGTGTCGCATGCCTAATAAATTTTATCAGCTCCACTAAGTCCCGCTGCTGGCATAGATACGAAACCAGAGCCAGCAGCAGCAGCAGCAGCAGCAGCGGCAGGGCCATGATGCTGCCATCCTGTTTAGCATTTGAATTGGCTTTCGAGCTGCAATTGGCAGTTGACATAGATGTGGCAGTGGCAGCGGCATGAGCCAGCCGTGTGCTGCAGCTGGGCCCAGTTTATTTGCATTAGCCACTGCAATTTGCCGGTGCTGCATTACAAAAGGTGCAAACTCTTCAATTAGCAAAAAACACTTTGACATTTCATAGCGAGCATTGATTTGCTGTCCAACTCGGATGTGAGTTTCCTTTCTTATGCTGCTCCAGTTGATACAGCCAATTATATTGCGTATCAATTGTATAATCTTTTCAATTGGCTAACTGGTTATACTAGGGTTTTTAGAGTATGCAATAGAAGGAGGCGGAAGACTACATTAAGCTGTTCTGGATGAGGATAAAGCGCTGAAATAATAGTCAAATGATGGAGTCATAACTGTGTCCATCTTTCCTATCAGTGTGCTGCAGGCTAAGCTCGGTTGTCATGCAAGCTAAATACTTGAAAGACTTGAAAGCTGCTCAAGATTAGCATTTCAGCCTCGATAGATCTGTTCAATCATCAACTAAATCAGTTAGGTGTGTTAGGAGTGCCCCTTTATATTCCTTCTTCCGAGTTTGGATGTCTGCTAAGCTAAGGACGCTTGAGAATTGAAATAAACATGCTCAGATAGATCGCAGCAGATTACCTAGACAATATAATAGTTTCTTTTAGTATTCCATATTGTGTCCTTATAAACAAAGTCGAGATCTGAAATCGGAAGATAATTTGAAGTAGATTTTAGATACTAGATATACCAAGTTGTTGTGGTTTCTTTCTGATATGAAAGTCGTTTTTGATAGAGAATACCTCTGCCATATTCAAGAAACATTTAAAATCAATGAGCTCAGTTGTAATAGTAGAGTACATATACACAAATCTTAAATCGAATAAGCTGTTAGACTATGAAGAGAAGAACATGTCTGTGTGCATGACTGGAAGAGGAATCATTCCTATACACTGGGTAGTCAAGGTATCTCCGAGTCAAGCACTCCCGCTCAGAGCACGATTGTTATGCTTCTTTTTATAGCCAAAGCATTTTAATTGCAAGATATTCGAATAGACAGAAACACACATACACACACACACACACACACACACACACACACACACACACACACACACACACACACACAAACGCACACTCGCACTCGCATAGATAAATTTAAAATGAACATAAATTCACGTAAACTGAATCGCAGAAGTCGCCTGTCACACATACTTAAGCATTATGTTAATTTATATACCCACACATACACACACACACACACACATACTCTCTCACTCCCGTTTGGCAAGGCAATGAGTATGAAAATGGAAGCGACAGAGCGTTGCCTAAGCCGGAAGCCGACAGCAGGCGGCAAAACACACACACACACACACGCACACACACACGCACGCACACTCGCACACACAGATAGACTCTGGAGAAGCTTAAGAAGCTGGGGAATGCTCAGTGCTCAGTGACAGTCATGGGAATGTGAAGCACATTTCTGCTAATTCGCAGCCCCCGCAAGCCCAATCTCCCATCTCCAGCTCCAGCTCCAGCCTCAGCCTCAGCCCTAGCCTCAGCCTCGGCGTGAATGAGATGAAGATGCTGCGCATGTTGCAGGAGAGGAAATGGGTATGTGCGGCTGGCAGGAAGCTGCCACTGGCCCCGGCGATCAGTTGTCGCAGCATTCGTTCCATTGCAACAGCCGGGCGCATGCGAAGCGCATATAAATATCCACTCGCTGTGACATCTCGGCTGATAAATCTCCTGCCGGATTTAGCGGAAACAATGACAGTGTGTGATGGCGGCTTCAAGCTGCTGCCGCTGCTGCTGCCGCTGCTCACCTGTTTGTATATTGTAGCAGCTGCTGCCAGAGATACGCGCGATTATTAGCCAAGCGTAGCTCGGGCAGGCTGCTCCCACTGAATCCGTTAAGACTTCCCAATGACTTGGCTATGCAAAATGAAAACCTTCATTAGATTACCTCGAATGACGGCTGTGAACAGGTTTCTGTTGCTCAGCCTAATTAAATATTGGCATACAATCAAATCCAGCATCCGCTGCCATTATTTTTGCTTTCAAGGTGTAGCCAGGTGAGACTCAAAGCGAAACGAGAAGAACGCCAAGTCATGCAGCCTGGCAACAAGCAGCGAGAGCTGTGGCTAGCAAATGTGATTAAATCGCACGTCCTGAAAACATAAATAACAAGTCGGAGTGCTTTGTGCGACTAAATGATTGACTAGGAAATACCCTGTAACTCATATTTATTATGTAAAATAACTAAATACATACAGAGTGTTCTAGGTGTGAATGACAGACTGACTGACTACGACATACCCAGCAATCGCTGCAAAGATACTTTCCTCTTAGGCTAATGCAAAAGGAAATCTAGATTCTATCTTTGTTTACCTTGGCTTTTAAGATCTCCGATAGATATAGATTTTAATCGATTATATGGTACTGCGAAATGTGATTGATGATGCGAATTGAGCTTGATTAGCATAAATTAGCATAGAGAAGACAAACATGTCTAGCTGTAAATACTTCATAGAAGAGCAAACTGATAAAAGGAAGGACAGGCAGATGGAAAAACAAAGGAGCAGGCAGACCCTATACCCTATGCCGACTTTCCAGTTGAAGGTTATCGTCGAGCTTTATTCCTTCGTCATTTCCAGCACTTCACACATCTCCTGTCACAGCAGCCCATTATAGCCCATTAGCCAACATTGATGTGTTCACGCTATAGCTGTAAACTAATTAATTAATATCGGAAACCGCATCAAAGAGTCTGCCCAACGAAAGAAATATGCATATTTAAAGTAGCCGCAGTTCGGGCCAGTATCAAAATTTGAAAGCAATTCAATTTGCCATAGCTATAAACAGATTGAAGCGGAGGCTCAAGTTGACATTTGTGAAATGCTCGGGACCGCATTTAATAAACATAAGCGACCCTTTTGACCCACAGCTTGTTTTCGACTATTCGCCCCACACGCATTTCGATTCGCCTCTGACTATTGGCCCGAAAGTTGTTCGGGTCATAGAGCTGCCTGACTGTGGTTGAGCCCGAGCTAACCCAGTTCTTTGACAGACAGACAGACGAAAAGAGAGACAGACAGTCAGTCAGTAGGTCAAGCCGCTCACACTTACGTTCGCTTGTTGCGGTGGGGTCGACGCGTGGGGCAAGCAAAACAGCCTCAAATAATCAAGTGGAACATGTTAATATTTAACCGAGTTGAAGTTGATTTAAAATTGATAACCCCCAGCCAGCCGCATGTCGCACCTGCCATTAACACACAATTTCCACAAGTCGCTGCTGCGGGGAGTGCTCGACTAGGAGATACCATGAACTCAGCACAGTGGCTGCTGGCATGAACGACTGCATGGGAAAGTATGCAGAAGCATATGTAGCAGAGTTTACTGAATACTTTCCCCTACTAAGAGCAAGAATTGGATTGAACTAGGGCTCTAGAAGTTCAATGAAGATGCAACTTTTAGAGCATTCATATGACAGGCACATCTGTGTATAATTTTATAGCGAATGTCAAGACTCTACTATGTATTATTATTAGAATTACTTAAAAATAAATGTATTCCTTAAACGAGTATTCATTATGATGGCATATGTATGTATATGCCGAATTTGGTGTTTCTACTTCTAAGGCTTATCAAGTTCTGCATGAAAAACCTAGTTGATGTATCAATTTGAATACTTTTTATGGAAAGCAAATACAATAAGAAATGCACGAATTTATTTTATACAGTCTACTGTATTGAAGGACATATGTAGAAAATTTCAACTCTCTAGCCTTTGTAGTTCTCGAGATCGTTGAGGTTATGAGAGTAGACAGATAGAGAGATAGACGTATAGCCTCAGCCGCTTTTCCGCATCAGGCATACTACAGCTTCTTTCGCTTGTTACATAGCTTTTCCCATAAGCAATATACCCCATTAGACCATTAGCTAAAGGTTTAAAAACAAATCAAAAGTCCTCAGTGAACGCAGACACTTAATAATAATAACAGAAATCAAGGATAGCCCACCTACTGCTAATGGGTGCTTGATTGCATGCCATGCAAGCTGAGCCGTGTCTATAAATTGATTGGAATTTTAATACGCTTAGCACGTGGAATGGCTCTGGCTACGACTGTGGCCTCAGCTGTCGCATATGCAATATATAAATCAAGGGACATAAGCTTGTTAACAACTCGCGGCGGTCATTCCACATGAGCATTAATGTGCTCCACTTCGCTCCTGCACGAGCTCCACTGACTCTGAATGGGCGCTCTAGGCATTTGTGTGGCAGGCCGTGATGTCTTATCGGAGTGCTTCATCAATGTACAACACGGCGTATGCGTGTCGCACAGCCATCTAATTTGTCCCGACATGCTATTAAAACATATTTTAATGCACTTCAAACTACACACCTACACAGCGAGTGTAAGAGTGAGAGAGAGAGAGAGAGAGAGACAAGTACAGTCGCCTTGCGACCTTCGGTTCGATGTGCGCTGCAACGGGCTCATTAGTCGATTTGCATTTCAATTAATTTAGCTTAATTGGATTAATGAGATACTTGCTTTTGGTCGCAGATTTACTGTGCGCTCGCCTGTTATTCCAGTTATTCTATTCAAATTTGCATATATCAATTTCACTTCATTCGCGTGCATTGCCATTTAATTGCACAGCTTTTCCCGATTTGACGATTGGCCGATAAGAGTGCGTTCTAATTAAACAAACACTCAACGCGAGCCGGATGGGACTTTGACTTGTGGCTGAACATTTAAACTAAATACCCAAGATGGACACTAGAGAGAGCTTATATGTAGGGGATAGCTGTGAGATAGCTGAGAGTTTCAGTTGAGTTAACTTCAAATTATACTCTAGAGTCAGAGTAGCTCAGAGTGATATTATTTCAAGCAGTTTTTGAGGTACGACAAATATTTAATTGCCGCAATATTGAGTGAGATTTGCCGTTTCTCTTTTCCTGCTGCTCTTCGTTTAGTACAAATCATTGGCCCTCCCAGCCAATAAATAAGCATATAGAAGTCCACATATTAGCTAACAATAATAGTCCAATAATATGTAGTTTAATTCAATTTAGATCGAAAAATACACTCTGATAAATGTTCGTCCAAGTGTCTCTGGCCTGAGTGCGAGCATCGCAGCTCACTCTGGGCACTTTTCAAGAATAATAAACTTGCAGCTGGTTAAAGAAAAACATTTTACAATTACACATTGGAAACACCACTGTTGGACTGCAATCCGTTCAGCTGGGAAAACTTTTTATCCCCTCTCCACACCCCACACCCCACCAACTAAGTTCGAGCATGCCCAATGCGAATTTCGTATGTATTTGTGGCTGCACGCACATCTTTGCATAGAGAACTCTAGGCCAACTGCATTTCATATTGGAATTGTTGCTGCATATGCACAGCAAAAGTATTAAAAAGCTCGCCAGCCGCAATTCGGACTCGGATTCGATGTTTGGTGCCAAATTGTGCTGTTGCTGCTGGTGCGAAAAGCCTTTAACTGCCCGAAGAGCAGAGAGCAGAGAGCAAAGTTAAACTTTAGCGAAAACAAAGCATTTCCGCTGAAAAATGAGCCAAAAGTGGGACAAACAAATGGCTTCTGCTGCCGTTTGGCAGCCAACTTCAACTTCAATGTTTCTAATGAGCAACCAAAACCATCCACTGGACAATAACAGTTTTCTTCTCTCTCTCTCTCTCTCTCTTTTTTTTTTGGCAACTTGAGCGACAGGCGGACAACAATGAGACGACAATCACTGAGTGGTTTCACATTGCTCTAGTTGATGATGTGCCTGCTGGCATTACACATACACAAAGAGGGAGGGAATGAGAGGGGGAGAGTGAGTGAGTGAGTGAGTGAGAGAGAGTGGGGGCGGGCATATAGCAAAAACGGCATTTTTATGACAGCGATGACAAAGTTTTCATACGCTAAACCTATTAAAAACGGCTGAACAGGGTATATTGGTCCTAGATAGAGGCTGGAGAGGGAAACTAAGGTTAATGTTTAGATAGTGAAGTGAGTTGATCTACCCCTGACCGTATGGATATGTGGTGAGAGGATCTCAAAGAACTAATATGCCTATAGAGATGAGATATGGTTTCATGTATAACCCAAGTCTATATATAGTCTATAGCTCCTGTTTCCAAATCAGCAGCTCGTTTTACTGTCTTTTCACTTCCCTGATATTTTCACTTGGTTGCTAAGGCATAACTTAAAGATCACTCAAGATCGAGTCAAGAAGTGTGGCATCGTAATAGCTTTGATCTCCTCATCTTATATGTTTTATATGTCTTATATGTCTTATATGTTTTATAAGTCTTATATGTCTTATATGTCTTATATGTCTTATATGTCTTATATGTCTTATATGTCTTATATGTCTTATATGTCTTATATGTCTTATATGTCTTATATGTCTTATATGTCTTATATGTCTTATATGCTTTATATGCCTTATAGGTCTTATATATCATATGTCTTGTCTGCCCTACAGCATTTATTAAGCTCAAGCATCTAGAGCCCAAGTTTAATAACTCTCTTAGTAGGGATCTGTTGGGCGAACATGCTCAGCTCACACAAGCTCATGTATGCGTTCCTATGAACTCGGCATATATACTTAACTCTACTCGGGTACAGGGCATCTCCTAGTCGTTCACTGCCTACCATTCCACTTCAACTTATACTTTTTTGGCGCTCTTGCCATAGTAGACTTTATTTTGGCCATGTTTACGGATATTAAATACTTTTTAATTAGTTTCGCACACACTCAAAGTGAAAATATGATATTAGAGTGCCTCGACCCGCCGCGACCCGTCCCCTTGGCCATTGTGGGTGTGTGTGCGGTTCATATTTATTCGAGAGCCTCGCTGCAGCTAAGGAGCGTATAAATCAGTGCCGCAGCGGCGGGCTCTCCTCAATATGCGTCAATGCGAGCGTAGTCTCTCAATAAATTGCATAGAAACACACACAACATAACTTTTAGCGGGAAAAGCCAAAAACTTTTTCAATTTGAAAGCAAGCAGCAGCGAACTGGATCAGTGACCGACGAACAGATACCCTGTAATAAAAGTGAACTGACCTACGCTCTATTCCTAGTATAACACCTTGAGTAAAGACTAAGACTCATTCAAGTTTACTTAAATCAGATTTTATTTGAATATATTTAAAATGGAATTCCTCATTTACTCTAACTTCACAGGGTATCGGAAGGGGCTAGCCATATGCTAGCTATGCCCACATGTGTCTCGGTACGTGTGTGTATGTGTGTGTGAGTGCTTCAGTGTGTGAAAGTGCGCTTTAATTTGCTGGTAAATTGCGCTCAAAATCCAAATGCTATCCAGACAAATACAGAGCCATAAATTGGCCCAGCCAACGGGGCGTATGTGGAGCACCCACAGAGCAAACCATCCAAAGTTAGCTAAAATATATATACATATATATATATTTACTCTTTTTTTTTGGGGCTTTTTGGGGCTTTTTGATATAATCAACGTAAGCATTTTGTGGCAAGTGGTCTTCTACTTTCCAGCTCGCCTAACTGCAGTTCTTTTGAAACTTGTTGGCTTACAAACCATATGCGAGTGCATATTCTTAATTGTCCGTTAGCAAATTAGTGAGAGTCGACTACATTTGGTACTTTATATATGGGAACGGTCAGACAGCAGAGAGAGAGAGAGAGAGAGAGTGGGAGAGAGCAATTAAGAGTGCACTAATCGGGAGGAAGCGACTAAAGGATACTGTGAATCATACGGGAGAACTGGAACTGCCTGAGAGCTTACTTGATGCCGCCCAAGGTTTCTCAGGGTGCCGATTGAACTTGGCTTCTAGTTGAATGATCTTCATCAAACATACTGGAATCAATGGCTTGCATTCACTTATGTCAACTTTTGTACTCGTACAAAGTGGCAGACGAATGTACGGACAGTCGGTCAGAAAGACGGGTGAACGGAAGCATAGACAGAACAAGAGGCGGAAAATAGACGGTAGATATACGGACAGACGTTCGAACGGGGAGAAGGATGCTCGGAAGAACAGTCAATCAGATGGGTAAAAGAATGGGTATGGACGAAAGAACTCACGAAAGGCTAGACAGAAGGGCAGACAGACAGTTTGATCCACTGGGCTTCTCATTTAAAGAATTACATTCTAGTACTACAACTTATTCCGTAGCTCCAGGATAAAATAGGTCAGAAAAATCTATACTTGCCAAGCCATACGTGTACATCGATGAGTGTAAGTGGAAGAGTTGTTATTCTTAAGCTAGGCAGCACTCATAATGAGAGTTAAGAGCTTACTTTAAGTTCACATTGGGGGCCAAATGGCTTTGCCAAACACCGCTTAAGCACACATTGGCTGCATCTAGTAGCTGGAGGTAGCCATTCCAGGTAACATTATCACCTTTAAAGTGCAGGCATATGGCATTAAAGTGTTAATATATTGGCAAACACAGACTTAGCACAATTTAGAGCTGACTGCAGCAGCAGCAGCAGCTTTTTCTTAAAGAGTATTACAAAAAGGAAAACTGTGCACAGCAGCTGAGGCGATGGCAAGTGGCGTGAACAAGTTTGGCCCGCAGTTATGGCCTTGTCTGCCACGCCCCCTACACAGCTATCCGCCCCTCTCTGTCTTACTTTATATATATTTGCAATTTGCTGTGCATGCGTTTAATGAGCTGCAGTGAGGCAATGAGGCAATGAGGCAATGTGGCTGTGGCTCTGCCATTTTGCGGGCAGGTTGGTGAACGCAACGGCCGTAGGGGGACACTTGAGAGGCCAGAAGAAGATGAAGAAGAAGAAGCAGCAGCAGCAGCAGAGGCAGCGGAAACAGAGCAATGCAGCAGACAACAGGGAGAGAGAGAGTGAGAGAGAGTGAGGGGGGAGCGAGCCAACGAAGCAGCCGAAAATGTGTAGCGTGAAAATGCGTGGAAAGTGTGTAAATGACACTGAGCAATTTACAATAATTGCCGGAGCAATGTCAGAGAGCATCGGGCAACGGGCACTGGGCAAGGGAGCAGTGGACAGCGAGGGGCAATGGGCAATGCATTCAGCGGCTGCCTTTAAAGCTCACTTGGCCATGAAGTCAGAGCTGGAAATCTTATTAAAACTTACAGCTGTAATAAATAAAATAAATTTATTCCATTATGTTAACCAAACACGATTTACGGATTATAAAGATGATTTATAATCAGAGCCCAAACACCGTAATCCACTTGCATAAACAGCTACAGCCAGAGCCAGAGCGAGTGCGAGTGCGAGAGCGAGAGCGAGCGACGACAACAACTAGGCAGAAACATGAAGCATACAACAAGGAGATGAAACCACGAGACCCGCCCCTCTCCCGGTCCCAGCCTGGCCAGGCCTTTTGCTGGTCTTGGCCAGAGCATCTCGGCAGACGGGCTGCACCTGGAGCTGGGAAACGAGAGAAAACTGAATCGATTTCAATATTTACACAGTGAGGGAGGAAAGAAAGAACTTGGCAGCCAAGTCGCTCCCCCAGCAACGGCGTCAATCGAGCGAACACTTGGCGCAAGGAAGCGGAAGTGTATAATTTAAAATTGACCTCAACAAATATAGGGAATTGGCTCAGAATGTGTAAAATATTAAAAATAGCAACATTCGCTTAAGCACTCAACTGCGATTGACTGCCAAGCTAAACAAATTGCGTTTGATTTGGCACAGCTTTAAATTCAATCTCCAGCCAGGTGAACGAGCAGAGACTATTGCCAAAAAAAAGGTGTGTGTGCGTGTGTGTGTGTGTCATACACAATAATGACTTTGGTTATCTGCAGTGTTACATCGAACCTCAGCTGCTGCTGCTGCTGCTGCTGCTGCTGCTGCTGGTGTTGGGGTATGAAGTCAATGCGAGTGCGCACATACTTATGTGACACACTGTACGAACACTCGTCTGATTGTCGGCATCTGGTTTCATCAGACCTGACTGCGGCACAGCTCAGAGCGAGCTCAGCTGAGATTGAAATGAGGTTTTCTGGGGATTTTGGTGACTGCAAAAACAGAGGAAGAGAGAGAGAGACAGAGAGAGGGAATGAATGAGAGAGAGGAAGACACATGTGCGATTGCCACTGAAAAGCGCATGCTATTTGCATATCATTACTCGATGCGGGTCCATTTGTGTGTGTTTTTGGTTATCTCCACCTGTGTGCGTGTGTCAGTGTGCGTGTGTGTGTGTGTGTGTGTGTGTGGCTGAGTGAGGTGTGTGTGCACAGATTTCCGCGCCATCAAATCGAAACACTCTATAAATCAGTTTGACAAATACACAATCGATCAAGTTGAAATCATTTGCAGCCAACTCGAACGCAATCATATTAAAGCTGCCTGAGGCAGAGAATCATGTTGTGTATTAGCTAGGGCTTTAATACTATTCATTACTCATTACTCATTACTCATTACTCAATACTATTCATTACTCATTACTCATTACTCATTACTCATTACTCATTACTCATTACTCATTACTCATTACTCATTACTCATTACTCATTACTCATTACTCATTACTCATTACTCATTACTCATTACTCATTACTCATTACTCATTACTCATTACTCATTACTCATTACTCATTACTCATTACTCATTACTCATTACTCATTACTCATTACTCATTACTCATTACTCATTACTCATTACTCATTACTCATTACTCATTACTCATTACTCATTACTCATTACTCATTACTCATTACTCATTACTCATTACTCATTACTCATTAGTCATTACTCATTACTCATTACTCATTACTCATTACTCATTACTCATTACTCATTACTCATTACTCATTACTCATTACTCATTACTCATTACTCATTACTCATTACTCATTACTCATTACTCATTACTCATTACTCATTACTCATTACTCATTACTCATTACTCATTACTCATTACTCATTACTCATTACTCATTACTCATTAGTCATTACTCATTACTCATTACTCATTACTCATTACTCATTACTCATTACTCATTACTCATTACTCATTACTCATTACTCATTACTTGTCATGCATTTTGCATACATCATTATGCATTACTCACTATTCATCATGCTTTCTCTATTATTTATCAGTCATCATTCATTATTCATCATTATAAATTAACAATGATTTCAATTATCATCACATAGCATGCTGTGGCCACCCACGCCCCATTTCGAATAGGCTTCCATTCTAGTATATGTCTCGCTGTTGGCTGCTGCTGTTTGCTTCTGTGAGTTAATTAACTCATTAACATAATCTTAATATCTCATCAAGTGCTCAACAAGCCAACCTTAGGACACATGTACATGCAGGAATGTGCCTCAGTTATAGTTAACATTCACATGTCGTCGTCTTCATCCTCGTCCTCGTCATCGTTGTCGTTGTCGTTGGCTTCGTCTCTTTGTTGTTGTTGTTATTAGTTGCTGTGAAGACCCAGACAAGACATGCCAACATGTTGCATGCAAAATCAAGGGAAACCGCTGTGAGTAATGCCTCGGAAACGGCGCCTGTGTAGCCATGTAATTATTGCATTTCCAGCCAAATTAATAAATTGATTCTCTATCTGCACATCTATATGCTAGTCAATGAACAGCATGATTAGGGACAACGAGACAAAGAGTCGAGCTTAGCTCATGTCGTATCAATTTAAGGTTAGACAAGTGAATGAATTTAATTTGATTTCCCTCCCACTCTCTGGCCCCAATCTGGGATCTGATCTATGTGCCACATTATAATGTCACTTGGCTTGGGGCGAGCTGTAAATCAGAGGAAGGAAAATTAAAATTCAAGTACATTAAATAAATATCTTAAGCTGGGCCGAAAATGAAGAAAGTCAGCTAATAAATTTTGTAATTTTCATAAGGTATCAGCGTGGGTGGTGGTCAGGCGGTAGCCGGCTTATGTTTACGGGTTTCAAAATGAAAAAATGTACGCTAGCCAGGTAAAAGGAAAAAATGAAGAAGGAAAAGAATCTGAAGCGACGACAGCTTGTTGAATACAATTATGGTAGCTCGAGATTGCAACTTGAGGCGCGGTGTCCGCGATGATGAAGTTCCCACTTAGAGCCAGTGAGGGCAACAGCTAACAGCTACAGCTAACAGCTAACTGCTACAGCAGCAGCTAACAGCTACAGCGCAGCACAAGTGCCACATTAACAAGCAGCAACAGCGAAAAACTTGGGACTTTTTATTACCCACTCGAGAGAAGGACGCCACGTGCTTGTGAGAGGCGAGTAGGCACCGCCTCTACCTGCCTCTACCGCCAGAATCAACCAGCCTCACCTTACCGTCTCTCTCCCTCTCTCGCGCCATCTCTGTCTCTTGCGGAGGAGCGATTAAATTTAATTTCTGCATGGGCGCTGAATCCTTGAACGGGTAGCCAATGTCCTGGACTGCTGCAGCTGTGCCCAAAGGCTGTCACAAAGGATCGCAACGCTTATGAAGCACTACGGCGAATGGAGGCGGTGCTGTTAAGCAGTCGACCTACTCTTTGGCCGGCAGACAATAAGCAACATAAATTACACACGAAACACAACAGACAGCAATTTACCTATACAAATACACACACACACACGCACACAGACACGTATGGGTGGGTGGGCAGGCAGGTCGGACTTCTTTTTAAGAAACGTAATGAAAACGTAAATCCCTGCGTGGCATTTACAACTCAACGCAATTTTTCCTCTGGCTCGCCTACTCGCCCGCCAATCGCCTGAGATTACCTCGGACTCACGCTCCATCTTTTTGCACCTTCGCTTATCCTGTGGCTTGTATCTCACACACTCACTCGCACACCTGCGTGTGTGTGTTTGTGTGTGTGTGTAAAATACATACATACATATATACCCACACACAGAGGCAAACGTATCTGCATTTGCGGCCTGTTTTTCGCACCTTTTGCCGTGCGCATCGCAATTTTCGCCAAGATCTGTGGGGATATAGCTCACTGAGCTGCCTGAATTTATTATGCGTAGTTTGTGGCTTGAGCGAAGCAGGAGGCAGACGTTGCCTATGTGTAGTCCAAGTAATGCTGGGCCAACCTAATGCTGCCCAAATATTCTGCAAAACGCAGCCCCAGTCATAAAGATACTTGTCGTCAGCATTCGTCATAGCGAATATAACAATTTTGTTATATCCCAAAATCCATTGGGAGTGCGAATGGCTGGGCGGGGTATATTCTGTCTGTTGCTATGAAGGCAACGTGCAGCAGGAGGGCGTGCCCGAAGCGCTAAAGCAGATGATTTCCTGAGACGAAGCAATAGCGGAGTTACATTTCAGTTACCATTCAGCTGGCCATTCTTCTCTTAGTCTATCTGGGGTCGACTTTCTAACTAGAGATGAGACTAGAATATTCAATATTCTAGGGAATGTTCAGAGTCAGTCTAATGCAAGTCGAATGCATTTTATTTGAAGTCTAATAATATTGTGAACCCATTGAAAATGAAAAGTCAGGCTACAATATTTTTGTTTACTGATGAGAGTAATAGGAACATAAGAACACATACAGCATAGGGTAACTACAAGTCCATCAAGTTTGCATTGCAGCACTCTTTACATGTTTTATGTAAAATGTGTGTGTGTGAGTGTGTGTTTTTTTTTCACTTTTGTAAGTAATTCAGCGAGGCAGGTGAGCAATTTCGGGTAACTCTCAGCTGAAACGCGTAAATTGCCTGAACGCGCGTTGGTGGCCACCGAAAATGGTCTGCGAACTTTGTCTAATTAGAAAATCAGAGCTGCCAGCAATGGTTGGCTGTGGCAATAGCCGCAGAGCGAAGATGAGACAGAGTGAGTGGGAGAGCGATAGAGTGGGGAAAGAGAGGGTGGCAGTGGCAGTGGTAGTTATGCAGCAAAACCGCATCTATGCTGTTGCAACATAATTCCGTTATGCAGCAGCCCACGCAACGAGCCACCCACACACCCACACACACAGAGAGAGAGAGAGAGAGAGAGAGAGAGAGAGAGAGAGAGAGAGAGAGAGAGAGAGAGAGAGAGTCTGTGGCAGTTGGGAAAACAAAGGCAAACCAATTTACTATGCAACACGCTGCCGCAGCGAGCGAGTCTGCGAGGCTGAAAAGTGTTTATAATTAGTGATTGCGTTTGTGCCAAATCGTTTGCTATAGTTTGTTATTGTTATTGTTGTTGTTGTTGTTGTTGTTGGTAGTTGGTAGTTGGTTGTTGTTGCTAGTCTCCCCTCTATTTTTTGTTGCTGCTGTGCGCCACAGGTTGCAATGCAATTAGCAAGCGAAATGGCCAAAAGCCGCCGTCAACGCATTGTTCCCATCTAACGACTTGTTAATTAAATAACTCCGTAAACATATATTTGCATTTGTGCGCCCATTACAGTGGGCATTGCCTAACGACAACGACATCCGCGCCAAAGGTCAGGTCAGATGGTCAGCTTAGGTGTTTTGTCCGGTGCCATCAAATTCGGCTGTTGCAAGCGGCCGTCAAACAACAACAACAAAAACAACAACAACAACAACATCAGCAGCAACAACAACAACAACAATCGACGGTCATTTCGTGTTGACATTAACCCGTTAATTGCATTTCCATGTTCGTTGTCTATAATCAGTTGCTTCGGCTCGAACTTGGCTATGAATGAGGCCGATGATGCCCATTTACATCGACACATTATGGCCTAATGAGCGCAGCTCAATTATGCCCGAAAAGCCAGCCAAGCATAGGCAGAGCTACATATACATACATATGTGTGTGTGTGTATATGTATGTATATCTCTTAAGGAAGTACTTTCGCTATTATTCATATTCATATTAGGAAGTAATTGAGGCCTAACATGACATTTGCATCAATCAAGTCAATAATTAAGAAATCCTATCAACATTTCAGCATTGTCTAGAGGGAAAGAAAACGTTTCGTCCAAAGAAGTTTCTATGTCTTACATTCAACCCTTTGAGACGCCATTTTGAACAGTTCGTTACTGCTGAAGACTCTCTCCTAGAATAACCTAACAATTGGAACTCTTAGACAGCAAAGATTTTCCTATACAGTATATTAGCTATCCATAATTTCTAGCTAAGGAACATGCCGCCTATCTGTACTCTACTCACTTCTAGTACTCTACTCACTTTCCATTAACAGAGATCTCACATTTTCTTTCCTCTCGCGCAACATCTTCAATTCACTCAATGATGTTCTGGTCAGATAACCCAACTCCCATGCATTATATTAGCTGTATCTCATCAACTCATCGCATTTTAAGTGTGTTTCCCTTTGGTTTATTGTAATTTTTGTCACAGTTCGAAATCTGAAAACTCCCCAAGGCCCAGATACTCTCAATGCTAATGACGAATATCACAGATCTCTCTTCAGCATTTGCTGCCATCTGTGCAAATTGAGCTTTACATCATCAAAAACCGTCAAGTGGTGAGTTTTTATGTTGCGGTTTACCTAAACACGCAGCCCGTTGGGGGCAGCAACTGATGGCACAAAGTGTTTTAGAGAGTTTATCAAAAAATTGAACAGTTTGTGGTGCGTAGCAGGGAAGAGGCTTATCGGGTTCTATGATAGAAGGCTTTCTATGATATATGATATGTAATTTATAGTTATATATGATATATGCAATCATATAAGAGATAAGATAGACAAATTCGTATTCTTGACTAGGATTAGGAGAGGAGTCAGCATATTATCATATATAGCATATATCATATATAGTACTTCATATAAAGAGTATATCATATTAATATTAGAACTTGTAGTTTGATGTTGCGCAATTCATAATTCATATTCATCATCATCAACAAATTTGAGTTGTAAATATTACAAATTTCTATGAATAACTTCAAGCACTAAAACTCAACTAATAGCTAGATAATCAAATAACTTTTTGATTAGCTGCATGCGAAATTGTTTTTATCATTGCTTCATTTCCGTAGATTTCTACGCAAGCTGCTATTAGCTGAAGTTCGTTTTGGTTTCTTGCTCTGGGCGCAATAACAAACTCCCCCCGCAACAGGGGGCTGGCTTAAAGGGGGGGATTCCCATTCCCATTGCGTTTGGTGTGCTCACTCGCTGACTGCCATCGCTTCGATTCGTTTCGCTTAAATCTAAATGAGTCTGTTTGCTCTGTGAGCTGCTCTCTGATGCCAATTGGCTCGCAGGCATAATTCAAGCTGTGCCGCCGCCCCGCCCCCTCGACCTCGTTCAATTGAATACACATTTTTAAGTTGAGTATTTTTGCTGTGGCTGTAGCTGCTTGATTAGCCAACACCCACGCATGCACTCGCTTTCACTCTCTCTCTCTCTCTCTCTCTCTCGCACTCTCAATCAAAAATACGCAGTTTGAAATTTGAAATTTGTATTTGCATATAATTTGCATCTCAACGCTCGCATATGTCACAAAATAAACAATCAGCAAAACTCCTGATTGTGCTGCCTGGCGAGCCTCACAGCCTGCTGGCCCATTCTGAGTGCTGTTGTTCCTATGTACGTGAGGCAAGTGAAGAGAGCATATTGGCTTTGTGCTGCTAGCTACAGATTGCTTTGGCATATATTTAGAGAGCACATTCTCAGCTTATTCATAATACTAACTGAGCAAGGTTGCACAATAAAAGGAATTATATTGTATATTGTTGAATATAAATATCTAGTTAAGATATTAGACCAATGTATAAATCTTTAAAAAGTGTTGGTCACATTGCTTTGATGTTAATATTTTGTAAAAGCTAAATTCATGACATTATTAATAAATGCATATTTTATTCAAATTCGACTCAATATCCTGACTTTCTGACGTTGCCCCATGCAGCTTGGAATGAACGTTTCTTTGACTGCCTCAGTACTACTTTTTAATGCAGCTCTATTTTTCAATTCACGCCAATATCCATCCGAATGTTGACGTTGATGTTGTTGCAGATGCAAGAGAGCATATTTGTGCTCAACATTTTGAGCTGTGACAGGAATTTGCGGTTCGCTACGACAGGACAAGCTGCAGCCTGCTCCGCCACAGACAGACCTAGGCGAACTCTATGCCACGCCCATTTATGCCAGGCCTAACGAGTAGCGTCCAGTCAGTTACGCCACATTGTCAGCAGTCTTGGCCTGTTTCACAAGATTCGTTGTACAAGAATTTTCAATTTGGCAATACGAAAATGCGCTTAAATGTATTGAACTTTAATAAATTACATACAAATTCACTAGGTCCTGTTATCGAGCTGCATTTGTTGACATTTGCTAGAACTTGAATCAATATCAGTTCTCGTTTTGCTTTCCGTTGTTTTTCTTTTCTTTTTCTTTTTTTTTTTTTTTGCCCAGGTTTGAGCTGAATGTTGATTCGGATGAATTTGCAGACGCTGTTTGGAAGTCGAGTCTGACTGCGGCAGCAGCAGCAGCAGCAGCAGCATGATGTTTGCTAAAGAGTACTAAACATACATAGATATGTATGTACAATATATACCTACATGCATATATATGTAGCATATACATTTGCATGCTTTCGCTGGAGCCGCAGAGCGCATTTCTCTGTCTGCTCAGAGTTTGTAGCTGATTTCTTGCTCTGCTTCTTCCTCTTCTTCTAGCCAGTTGCTGCTAATTGAAATTGATGTTGATTGACTTTTATTGCGCTACAACCATTATCTTTAGCCCCGCAAAGAAAAAGCAAGATGTGCAGCGAGTGCAGCGCGAGCGAGCATGAAATATGTGAGCGTGGCCAGCGAAGCGAAGCGGCGATACAAACATAAATTTTGAAGAGCGTGCAAAATCGAAACTGCAAATTGTTAAAAAGGCTGACAAAAGTGCCTTCAAAGTGGCAGCATATGTACAATATGTACTCCATATGCCAGTTAAGACCCCGCCCACGGCTGCCCCGCCTCCTGCTCAGCTCCTGCTTTGTTGGCCCGCTACATGAAGCAATAACAATAAAAGTATTGGCTGGATTTTCCAAATGGTTGCATTTCATAAGACTTTTACTATATCGCACTGTAGCCCTGACGCTCGCTCTGTTCTCTGCTCTCTGCTCTCTGTTGTCTCTTGTCTATTGTCTCATTCACCCGCCACCCGCCACCCCACACATAGCACAAACTGTCGAAGGGCTGCCATCGTAGATGATAATGTTGGCGTGGCTGTTACTGTTGTTGTTGCCCATCAAAAATGAGCCAAGATGGGCATATAAATTCTGCGTGTAGACATGTAACAGGCAGTGGGCGAACGTAACTATAGTGGGAGGCCACTATTAAATATAAAATGTATATTCTTTATGCACAGCAACAGATGTTGACTGTCTGTCTGTCTGTCTGGCGGTAGCTAAAGAGAATGAGACTGACTCATGCAGCTCATGTTTCTTTTAATTAATCGATTCCATTTCTATATGCATTCAAGATATCGATAAATATCGATATTGACTGAGTCAAAATGTTTTAGATTCTTTTTCATATGTAATTCATTCAAGTTTTCGATATCTCTTTTTGTCAGCCTTCCACATAATCGATACAAATGTAGATCCAAGTTCAGTGTGCTGAGTAATCGTATAAAGTACATATATAACATTTGTATATTAATCCACAATAGTCTTCAGATCAAACCAAAATTATGATACAGAAAAATGAATTCTTTAATTTCGACCTCTCTCTCTCTTACAGCTGTTTCTGTATATATGGGCACTAGGTGAGGGTATATGCTAGTCGTTCACTGTCAACTCGAGTGCCCTTAGTTATTTCTTTATCCAGCAATTGCAGTGCAGCTCAGCAGCTCAGCAGTTTAAAGTTATTGAAGTTTTGTGCAGCGTGCGCTGAGGCGTAGCTGAGAGTTCGCATTCAATCTGTAAATTGCTTTAATCACTGCGCTGTTGTGTATTTTTATTTATCTCCACCGAGCATCCCCTTGCCCCTTCCCGCACTACCCGCCGCACCGTGCACACAGCGCAGCCACCCTCGCCGACAGTCGAGAGATGTTGATAAGCTGTGACAAAGTGCGTTTAGATAAGCTCGTGCACGCTTATGAATTCGAACCCAGTCGCTCGATTTGTAAAAGTCCTTTAAAAAAAAAAAAAAAATGAAAACTCCTTTTCAATTTCTGATCGTTCGCGCGAGATAATATCGAATGTCAATGTCAAAGTGGGTTGGATGCAGCTACCGCGCTCTCCCTCTCCCTCTCCCTCTCCCTCTCCCTCTCTCTCACTCTCCCTCTCATTCTTGTCAGTCTGTTCGTGTTGAAGTTATCCTTTTCGGATGTCCTTCGCGCTGTACTTAACTGATGTCGCTGCTGTCTAGAGAAGTTCTGGAGCAGTTGCACTTAATGCACGACATGCGCGACGTTTTATCAGCTTCGATGGCAATTTTCGAGTGATTTGTAAGCAATTGCTTTGAATTTACGAGACACAGACACAAACACTTTGCTGATGATGTAGCCGTCGACGTTATCCCCGGGCGCAGCAGTTCATATTCAGCTGAACTAACGACTCCATGCAGCACTGCCTGACAGCTAAGTGGAGGCTCACACACCGAGTGGAGGCAGCTATTGGTCAAGTCGAAACACATCAAGATTGACAATGCCAGCATTGCATCGTAGAAGGGGCCTAAGAGGAAGACACAGAAGAATGATGGCACGTGAGAGGAAGCGGATTCCTGTGGAGTACTCACATAGTACACAAATTACACCGAGCACACGGAGGTGATGGGAATTTGGAAATCCTTTCAGCATACGAAGATGCCTTTTGTATCAGGAAATGCCTTCAATATCAGCTAATTCGTTCAGTGTTACGAGATTCCATCATTAGATCACTTCCGTATATGGCGATCCCTTCATTAGGTTCAGGAGATCTGGTTATCCCTTCATTAAGAATCCCTTTCAGATCACTTTTAGTATTTGAAGACCTCTTACGTATCGGGACATTCATTCATTAGGTTGCCTTTCAGTTTCATTGGACCCTTTAGTGTCAGGAGATCTTTCCACAACCAGGAGATGTCTTTAGAATCAGGAGATTCCCTCATCGGGGAGCCCTTCAGACGGATCACTCTAGTGATCTAGTTACTCTTAGGCCATCTGGCATTCGTTTATGTCAGACTACAACGTGAGCGATGAGCTGATCATCAAGAGCCGTAGAAATGAAATAAGTCTAGATCAAGCCCAGAGAGCCAGTTAAGCACGGCAGTTGAGCACAAATGCAGTACAGACGCTATACATCTAAACTCTTTAAGGTAGGTGACACTCTGAAGTGCGTCAATTGAGTAGGCTAAGTCGAAACAGATGAGTGTTGCTCGTCTGAAGGGGGAAATGCCAATATCGAATGATTCTCGCTGAAGAAATGAAACGGAACGATTTAGCGTTGGTGACTTGAGGCGACAATCTGAGGCGGAGCAGGTGGGAATCTGAGCAAGCAAGGAGCTTATATCATGTTGCAATTTCACAGAAGCATGGCAGACGGCGTCCTGCGTAGGCTTAAGACAGCAGAGAGCGCACACGCACACACACAGACACACACACTGTCACACATACTCACATACACATATATAAATGTGATTGAAAGAAATGCTTTGCTCTGCAGAGAGGCAATCAACTTATCTCTATTGAAATTGTAATCCACTTTGATAACCAGTTAGCGTGCCACACCCCCTTGGCCCCACGCCCCTGGGCAAAAACAATTTAAGTTAATTTTCCGTTGGGTTTTTTTTTATAATTCAAGAAGTTTGTGACCCGAACTCTGCCTTGAGTTGAAAGAGCAAACCAAAAGCCAATCGCTGTTTCAATTTCCATTAACATGCACAAGCGACCCAGGCCAATAAAATAAAGAATATATATGCAACAGCAGCAGCGGCAGCAGCAGCAGCAGCAGCAGCCACATAAGCAAATATACTAGACTGCCTATGTCTATACCTATACCTATATACACATATGCATGTGTGTGTGTGTGTGCATGTATCCATTGCCAGAGTTTGTATTGACTGTTATTTGTTTTTCTAAACTGCCGCCGAAGTTGAAAAGGTGTGCAGCGACGCTACTCCAATGCTCCAATGCTCCAATGCTATATCTGCACTTAAGTGTATTGAAAATTATTGCAAAAATATAATTGAATTGCCTCCATGCTACCTGCCGGATGCTCCAGCTCCAGGCTCGCCGTTCACCTGCCCGTCTGCTCACCTGCGCACCTGCTCGCTGCTCACCTGCTCACCCCGTTCTGGCCATACTCCAGAGAGTATGTTGGCTTTCATAGCTGGATTAGTTTATGTGGCTTGGCTTTTTGTTGTTTGTTGCTTGTTTGCCCTGTCGCGTCGGAGTTTGATTTATTTTGGGTGGGGGAAAGCATTTGCAAGCCATTTGCTTAGTGCTCTTACAGGCCACAGATATTTGGCTCAGTGCATTGAATGAACTCACTTCTCTATCTCTCTCTCTCTCTCCCGCTCACTCTTTGCAACTTGTAACCATTTAAGTTAAGTGGAAAACCTATGCCAATCATCAAATCAAAAACAATCATACGAGAATCATTATAATGTGTGACTTATTGAAAATGGGAGGAAGGGAGATGGAAGATGGAGAATGAAAAATGTAAGATGAAAGATAGGAGATGGAAAATAAACGATAGAAAATGAAAGATGAAAGATGGATGATGAAGGATGAAGGATGAAAGATGGAGGATGAATAATGAAATATGGGAAATGAAAGATGGAAGATGGAGTATGAATTTTGAAAAGAGAAAATTTATAATGGAAAAGAAATATAGAAAAGGGATAATGAATAGATGAAGATAGTAGTTGAAAGAATAAAGTTGGAAAATGATATATGACAAATTATACGATATGTGATAGATTATATGATGAAGATAGAAGATAGATGATAGATGATAGATAATAGAAGATAGATGATAGATGATATATGGCAGATGATAGAAGATAAATGATAGATGATAGACGATAGACGATAGATGATAGATGATAGATGATAGATGATAGATGATAGATGATAGATGATAGATGATAGATGATAGATGATAGATGATAGATGATAGATGATAGATGATAGATGATAGATGATAGATGATAGATGATAGATGATAGATGATAGATTATAGTTTATAGATAATAGATGATAGATGATAGATTATAGTTTATAGATAATAGATGATAGATGATAGATGATAGATGATAGATGATAGATGATATATGATAGATGATAGATGATAGATAATAGATGATAGATGATAGATTATAGTTTATAGATAATAGATGATAGATTATAGTTTATAGATAATAGACGATAGACGATAGATGATAGATGATAGATGATAGATGATAGATGATAGATGATAGATGATAGATGATAGATGATAGATGATAGATGATAGATTATAGTTTATAGATAATAGATGATAGATGATAGATGATAGATGATAGATGATATATTATAGAAGGCTGATAATTGTAAATCAGACGCTAGCTAACTACACACATTGTATTACAATTTGCCGGCTATTTCATTGGTATCTCGTGTAAGATCAAGAGCGATTCCCAGCCCAGCTTAGTTTATAGTTGTGTCTAGACTCTATTTTACAACTTCCATGCTGCAGCTTCAGCTAGCTTATTTCTGTATAATAATTTATGAGGGTCGAAGGTTAGCAGTGAGCAAAAACCCAAACAAGAAATCGTTCTCTAAATTACGCCAAACTCGAAAGGGTTGAGCGGGGGCTTAATGGCTTTATGTGCGCCTCGGGGCAGTGGCAAATGAGGGGGCATTATGCTGTTGCTAGAAACCAGCTACCACACATGAGAGAAGGACAGAGAGGGGGAGAGGGAGAGACTAAGTGTACGTGTTATGTATGTGGAAGCAGCGGCGATAAATGAACCTGTTAAATGAGATGGATAATTTTTGCTCCTATTAGCGATGCTTTATTAATAACGGCTCCCATGGCAGCCAGTCGCTACAGTCTGCTGCTTCACATGCCAATTGCAATTTTCAGCCTAGGCGGAGCTTCAAATGGGTACAAAAAGTCAGCTAGGTGTGCGGTCCTGGGAAGTGAGCGACTATGAGATACCCAGCTAGTTAAACAGAGCTTGTCTTTTAAATCAATCATATATAATATATATTACCAAATATATAATATAATATAATATAATATATATGTATATAAAGGTATTTCTATACCCGCATTTTGAGCACTACCTTAATGAAATTTTCAGGGCATATATATGTTAATTTGCATCAAATGTCAAGGAACTCCTGTAGAGGGTTTGTTTGTTTTTTCCGGTACTAAGAATTATTTAACTGAACTTTTGTAGTTTTTAGAAGGGTTTGCTGATATCTGATCATACTTAAAGCCATCATAACAAATTTACAGTCACAATTTTGTGAGATTTTCCAGTTACGCATCAAGAACCAATTTGAAATATCGATATTTATCGATATAGCACGCATATGCTAAAATACGAAAGAAAAATTATCAAAGGCATCTGGTATTTTGGAATTTATCATCTAGGCTTCAAGTTTTTACCTTCTGTAGGTTTCGAGCAGCATAGAAAGACTAAGACGGCTGAAGAGAAGGGTGAGATGGATCAACTCGGTTTGCTCTACTGATCCACGATTTCTTTCACTTGCTGAGCCCCTTTGTAGACAGCTTTAATGAGCAGCTCCTCAGATTCCCTGTAGTTTTTCGTGTCGAGCATTTGCTGGTGTCGCCGAGCCCTCCAGCTGCTCGGCTGTCCCGCTGTGAGCTGAAAGAGTGCGTCGCTCGTCGTTCGGCGTTATCAAGCGGCTGCAATCGACGCCCCACCCTTTGTGAGTTTTGTAACTTGTACTAATTTGGTAAGTAGTAAGAGGAGAGCGAGAGCGAGAGTGGTGAGAGGGTGGCGGTCTTTATGAGGATGTCGTGTACGGAGCACATTCATTAGGCCAACAAACCGACTCATTATAGCCGCCTGCTCGCTGCCATTTGACATTTGCCATTGGCTGCTCGCTGTTTGCTGTTTAATATTTCAATATTTTGACATACGCAGCAAAAGTCAGAGCGCAATTCCAGCTGAAGGACCACACCCAGTCGACCCCCTGACCAGACAGAGTGTGTGCAGCAATAACAACCCTAGACAATCCCGTTGCTTGAAGCGCGCCGGGCGCTGCGGGGGATGCGCTCGGCGGCGGCTTGCTGCAAATTAATTTTAAGTAGGTGGACAGCAGTGCGCAGCGGCTATATTTCTTCATGCAACTGGCAGAGCTCTTATTTTCCTTGCGAAAAATTATTGCGGTTTTTCTTTCGGCATTTTCGAGTCTTCCTCTCGTTTTCGCAGCTCTCGCATTTTTCGTTTTACGTAATGAATTTTTATTGTAATGGCGCATTTGGATTCACTTCCCGACTGCCAACTACCAACTGCCGACTGCCTGCAGGCCAAGTCAGAGCGCTGCGCTTTATCTTCAGCTCCTGCGCGTATTCATGGTCTTCCCTGGCTGCTCAGTGGAGCATATGAGAATCGCTCATTACAGCATGGAGAGCCGGAAGTAATTCCCTGTTTTCAGAAAGCATTTTACATAAATCTCAAAGATTCATTATTGAATAAGCCTTTCGGCATATTTGAGCAGAGACACATGTTTACATATGTATGAGTAAGTATATGAGTATATCTTATAAGATTAATTGATGTCCATGCTCGACTTAATCTTCAATATGAATTTATGTTTTGTTTTTTGCCTCTGCTCAAATACGATAGTTTTGAAATTGAGAATCTCAAGTAAAGCCCTACAGTTCCCAAATGCATAGAGTTACTTATTCGTAACTCTGGACTATTTCGAGAGTTTGGCAAGAATCTAATTTTGAATATTGAATGGAATATTGTGACAAAAAGGAATTCTGAGAATTCTAAAGTGATTATATTCACTTCTCCCTTTACTCATATTCTCAATTCCTTTTGGTTCTAACTCAATGTTTGTATATATTGGAAAAGATAAAGTTGGGCGAGACAGATGGGGGTTTTCTGTAAGTTTTTCGATTGATAGTACTTCCATACTTCCATATCAAATACTTATTCGACAGACACAATACAGTTCAGGCCAGCTGCCATCATCTGCCTAGCGAGCTCGATATGAATATAAATCTGAGTATATCTCAAAGCGCGAAAGACATTTGGAATCGAATGACACGCGGAGGCTGCTTCAGTCTTGAGCAGCTATTGAGAAATTGCAGAGAGCTGCAGAGTCAAGGCCATGGCCTGGTTGGGGTCTGCGTCACGTGCCGCTCATTAAACGCATAACTTGATATTTTGCAGAGCGAAAAGGCAGCTGGCAGACTCTGGCGCTGATTGCTGGCGCTGGCAACTGTTTGTTACCTTTCGGCTGCCAGCTGCGGAGCCCGGACTCATCCCGGCGGAGACTTTCTGTGGCTGCTGCTTTATAATGGCCGTCGCAGCTTTTGTTTTGCGTGCGGCGAATCTGTGGCTTGATGCATATTTCAGAGCTGCCTGGCAGCGGCAGTGTGGGGGCGTGGCTGAGGGCGGAGAACTGGGGCCAGACCGCAACCCTTCTCAAAGCAAGACGACGACGACGACGACGACGACGACGCACGGCTGCTCGAGCCGTGCTGAACACGTTTAGACTTCAAGAGCGTTTGAGCGTAAATTAATTAGGCCAATTAAAACATCTTAATTGAGCTGCTGGCACAACGACACCAAAAGTCACCAGCCAAGCAGGCCAGACTCCTGCTGTCACTAGGCATCACCCGTGCTGTCTCACTCTGCCTGTCTCTCTTTGTCATGCCTGGGCTTCTATTCGTCACTCTCGCTATATACTATATATATATACTTGTTCATGCGCTGACGACAAGTATATTTGTGCCATTGTCCATTTAGCTGTCTGTCGAGAGACTTGAAATGCTGAATAGGCAGGGTCCTAAGCATTCTCGTTTGCTTCCTTGGAATACATGCTATAAAGACGTACTACATTGGTATATATTGAGACTCTTATCAAATGTAAAGATGCTCCGAAATTTCAAATTCACAGATCCGTTCTGTGTGCATGATGGATCACTAAATCTATATTTCCACTCGTTTAGCTCAGCAAGACCTGAAGATCTGGGGTGATAAAGGAACTAACTTAGAGAGTGGCCACTCACTAAGAAGGAGGTCTTTAGAAGTCTTTAGACTTTCAGAGCTAGGAACTCGGATTTTGCCGGCTGATGCTTAGCCTTTCTATAGATGCATTAAAAATTATGATGTGTGTATGCTATAATACTCCCAAATACTTTTAACTATAAACTATATACGGCAGGCAGAGTTTACTAGATTCACTGCGAAACTGAATTAAACATAAGCGATATGTAATTAACATAAATGTTAGCAGAACTAAACATACGCGATATACTTAACATAAAGATTATCATTGCAGAAATAGAATCGAGCGATGTTCAACATAAAAACCTTACAATATACTCTATTCTCAGGAAAGCTAAGCTTCCTTCTTTTGCCGCTTTATAAACAGTTGAGCTCCCACGCTTTCACTCCTTTTGACACCTCGAACAAGTATCAGACACTCAGTCAGACTCGACTACATGCGCTTAACTGCTCTTCACTTATCAACAGCTGGCAGTTGGCTCTCTCGCCGACTCTCTCTTGCCTTGCATAGTTCTCTCTCTCTCTCTCTCTCTCTCTCTCTCTCTGTCAGCGTTTATCTTAATACTTTCTGCTGGGCCAGGACTGAATTTGCCTTTGTGCCATTGTCCATGCCACAATTGTGGCAACATTTTGCGTTTTCTAGCGTTTGAGCTAATTGCATTAATTGGCACTGCGATTTCATCGTCTGTTGCCGGCACTGGGCAGCTTTAATTTGAATGCCTTTTGCTTCTCTGTCAAGTGAACGGACGGGAATGAATTGGCAAATTGAAACGTCTTGATTTAAATACAGCTAGGCACACACTGACGTCTGCAGCTGCTGTGGTTACATTCCGCAACATTAGCCACCGAAAGTTGAACAAGTTTTCACTATCAATATCTAAGGGGCTGTCGCATAACTCCTAAGCTCCGGCACCAACAACAATTGTAGAAACGAGTTGCAAACAAAGTTTTCGTAGAGCCAGCGGAGGGCGGAGGGGCAGCTAAGGGCCCTCACGATTCCCCAAAGTCACATAACTTCAACGTCAAAGGCAGTCGAGACACTGCACTGAAAGGAGTAAATTCTGGCAAAAGAGAAAAAACGAGCCAAGACACAGAGGCGAGTCGAGTCGAGTCGAGTGTCTTCCTTTGTTTTTTTTTTTTTGCGTAGAGGCAAAAAATGGTTAAAGGCAACTTTTCACATTATTTTTTGAGCCATTTCGACCTCATTGAAGCGCAACACAAAACAGCAGCAAGTGCCACCGCCGCCTCCGCCATAAAGTAGAGACCAAGCGAACAAGGGCAAAGAAATCTATTTGTGATTTATACAAGGGCTGCTGCCGTTGCCGCTGTCGTTGCCGTTGCCGTTGCTGTTGTCGGTTGCTGCAGGAGAGACCCAAAAATTTGTGGCTAGAGACTGAATGTCTGGACGACGGGTCCGTGTCTGGAGGCTGGCATTGCTGGGAGCACCCACATCGACCGTAAAGTGCAGGGACTGCCGGCAGCCTCTCGATGACGCCTAACGACTTGTGAAGCAATTGAGTTGAAAGCTGAGCTCACTTCGGTAAATTCCTTTAACAACAACCGGGGCAGAGGTAGCATGCCGAGGCGTTCACTTTACGCCGGTTGCGACATGATTGCGTTGCCATTTCTGTTTATGCAACTCAATAAATCAAGTGAAACCCTCGGCCGCTACCGACACCGACCCCGCCGAGCCACGCCGCCATCCCCAGCTGCGCCCTTGCAATTGTGAGCGTCAACGAAAAATGGGGCGCCGCGCTGCCCAGCTTCGGGTGGAAAAAAGAAAACAAAAAGCCAAGAGAGTAGAGAGTAGCGAGTAGAGTGTGGAGGGGAGGGAGAATGAAGAGAAAGCGCAACAAAGACGCGCCGTAAAAATAGTTAAAGGCCGAACGGGAAACCAAACGGCGAATGGGCAAACGAAATGGAAACTGAAACTGAAACTGATTTCACGCCGTGCGAATATCAATTTCAAATTTGCCAAAGCAAAACCAAGAGCCAGGAATTGCCCCAATGCCCTGGACGACCGCAAGGTGGACGGACCTTCGCGCAGTGTGTGCCACACTTCAGTGCACAGCTTGAGCCACATCAGCCAAGAGAGTGCCGCAATGGGGAGTGCACGACTAGAAGTTACCCTGACCAAGCCAGGAGTTGTCAAACATAGTCTGGAATGCCTCTGCACAGGTTAACTACTGCAGCCAGAAATTTTAAGTGGACTATGACTCCCTACCATAAGAAAAAGTTCGATTGAACTCAGACTCTAGCTATGCGATCATCCTGAAATTCTTAGGATAGACCTACGACAGCCCAATGAGCATAAGTTCTAAAGATCTAACCTCTACCAATTGAAATTAAATTAAATACAGTTCTCTCATGTACTAATGGTACTTAGAGGAATTCAGAAACTATTAGTAATGAACAGAGTCAACAGAAAAACTTTCCTACCAAATTTGACAGCTCTAACCTTAAAGGTCTTCAAGTTATGCTCAGTAAACCAATATAAAATATCGTTATTTATCGTTATTATAGCATGAGGTTGAGCTAAGAAATGAAAATATTGAAATTTTACTGCGTATGCCATACACGAATATATATTTCAGCTTTCAGTAAGCTAACCTTTACAGTTTCCGACTAATCTGCATGCGAACGGAGGGACGCAAAGCCGGAAGTACCATAGACAGACGCACATAGTTCGATCGATGCAGCACTTTAGCCTTATGTATTATTTTTATGCTTTCCTTCACGCCCCCTTCCGCCCATTACATCAATTGGCACGAAAACAATATACCCTAAGCTCCCATTTTGAATGGGTACGACGAATCAAAGGGGAAAAGGCCAAGGGTAAGGGTTAGAGTACTCAACATACTTAGTTCTAGTTGCTGCTTGTTGTTATTTGTCTGCCCTGGCGCGCTCTGGCTTTTTATTGCGCGGCTGGCCACGCGTCTAATGAAGTGCTGATTGTACGAGGCGACCCATGCAGCGCGCTGAGGACCCTTCGCCCACTTCAAAATCAACAACAGCAACAACAACAGTTGCTGGTCGACTGAAAGGCAAGACGACAGATGGAGCTGCCACACTTTCGGTTGACCTTTCAATAAGATTCAAATAAGTGTTGAAGCCGCTGCCTGTGGCTTCCTCCAGCATTTGTTGTCCAAAGCGATGCATGACGCCAGTCACGTGGCCATGAATCTATCTCTCTGGCTGGCCTGGCCAACAGCATAATCCAATTCACGCTTAACACATGTCTCTATATAGTCTCTCATATGTGTGTGTGTGTGTGTGTGTGTATCTATAACGGCTTTGGCACGCGGCCTGCACTCGCACACAAATATATCTTCGGACTGTCTCATTGTCTGCGTCGCGTCGCTCCGCCTTCCGCCTTCCGATTCTATATTATTTTTATCCGAGCTGCCCGCCGAACTGTAATCTGTTTCTCATAAATTCAAATCAGCAAACGCTACATAGAAACACCAGTATCCTTATTGTCTATGAGATTTATGTGTCTGTGGCGGCCATAGACAAAAATATGAACAGTTCATTTCGATTTCTTTCTGTGGCTGGCCAAGGAAACTGCGAAAGGAGTTGATTGGCTTTCGGATTAAAAATCAAAATTTATAGAACAGCAGAATAGTATCTTACCTAGTCTATTGAAGGATTTGTTGAACTCCCTTGGAGATTGAAGACTGAATACAGAGGCATCTCTTTAAGGCAAAACTAGGGTCTACCGAGGTTACTAGAAGCGCAATAAATCAGATTTACTCTATAGAAAACCCTATACTTCTGTATCCAACAATCTGGAAGAGCTGAGAACCAGAAAATAATCTACATACAATGGGGTATTTCTCTCTTATACACTAAACGAGACTAGATCATATGGCTGGAGTACTTAAACTTTGGACTTCCAGGGAACGTCATGCATCAGCTTTTAGTCTAAGTTAGATATACTACTATTTGGCAACTTCTACATGGAATAACTTCGAGGAATGACTATGAAATAACGAGCTTCGAAAATATCAGCTTCGTTCGCCTCGAACCTCGAGCGAGTATTAGGCAGTCAGTTCGGCAGTCTCGTCCAAGTTATTTCTATTGCGTCTTTTGCGTAGCCAGCACAATCCGTGCAGGAAGTTGAACCAAAAACTTTGTCTGCGCCAAGACAATGGACCCAAACACGCATTTGCAGTGGCTCTGAGGGCAGACGCGCTGCTTGCCAACAATTTGAGCTATCCATGTGCTCGAATGTGCATCATCGTAATCATCGTCAGTGCTGAATACTCATAATTGTGCGCGTTGATTTATGCGCTGTTGGCAGCTAGCCAAACTTAATTACAAAAAAAGTAGAACAACAACAACAACAATTTATATCGTCGCTTTAAGGTGCTCAAAATAGCAGAAAATTGATAAACAATGAAAATTGAATTGTGCGTCTCGTGTTACACAAGGGGTTGGAATCTAGCCAGGGGTAGCGCAACTTCCTAAGAGTTTTTAATCCACGACAAGGGAGTGTGTTTGAGCACGCCCCACCCACCCCGAACTCCCCCTGGCCGGAGTAAAAAACTTGTTAATAATGTAAACAAACTTTGTACGCACAACCCCAATAGCTACACTCATATATATATCTCTCTCTCTCTCTCTCTCTCTCTCTCTTTCTACGTATGCAGAACTGTAGTCGCAGCACCCCCCGTTGACTGCGCGAGTCTCGTATTGCAAATACGTTTGACATAATACACAAATCATATAATCGGCGCCGTCATCACACTCTTTGCGATAATCAAATTTAAGCAACTTGGAGTGCTTGGTGGAGGGAGTGAACGACTGGCAGATACTGTAACAGTCTGTGCTGAAGCAGATTTTTAATGATTCCTCTTCTACCTACCTTATGTACACACTGAAAGGCACACATACAGAGATTCAAGCGCTGACTGAGCTTGCTGTGGAGAGAAGTTCCGATATAGGCAAATGTTCCGATTGAACTCGGAATCTAATTATAGGATCTTAATGAAATTTTCACGGCATATTTATGACATTGAAATGTGTGTATTTATAAAAAACTAAGACTCTACAAATATATATATTTATAATACAAATTTTTAAAAATTTATTCATATGGTTAGTTAGGACTAGGTGTATGGAATTTAAATACTAAATACATTGTGTAGTCCTTATAGAAACTTACATGCCAAAGTTGGTAATTTTTATAGCCTTTATAGTCTCTGAATTGTGCGCTAAGTACCAGTTCGTACTGTGGATATTTATCGATATAATGGCAAGCGGCATGAGTTATTGAAAAATCTTGAAAGCACATGCTGCGTATGGCTAATAAGAGTACACATATTAAATTTCACGTCTCCAACTATTGTACTTACTGAGCTATAGACGATCAGCCGGACAAGATTAGTCGGCTGTACAAGGCTTTATACAACTTACGAGTGCCTCTGTCTCTCAATTGACTGTATACCCTATCAATTCATTTGCACTAGGCTAAGGGCATACAAATAATCTGTCTCACTGTCTCCCTCTCTCTCTCTCTCTCGCTCTTCTATTTATTTTTCTCTTTTGCTTTGGGACACCCAACAGTTGTTTGTTTTGCTTGGTTCCTGCTGTCGCGCGAACTTTATTGAGATTTATTACAGCTCATTGGCAGACACTGCTGGCGTTTTGTGGGGAAGCCCCATAGAGTCGGGTCTCGGCAGAATGGGGATACTGCGCACTGTGCCTTGACTTACGCATATATGCACGGTCATCGAGCGTCGCCTGTTTTCAAGCATTTCATCAGGCTAAGCGAGAATATATTTCATATATCCCCAGCTCAAGGCTCAATTCATATGGAACTGCCCGGGCGAGGACTCGCACGCATGGCACTTCCGTTCGTAGGTGTATCCCCCTCCCCCCTCACCCAGCTGACAGCCGAGCAGACAATATTGAATTCCACTCGCAACTCCATTTGACTCCCTAACTGCGCTGCTCTGCTCTGGCCTGTTTCGGCGCTGTTTCGATTACGGTCTGGTCTGTTCTCTCATTAGGCCAATGGGCGATGGTCATTAATAGCTAAACGCAGCTCGTTTCAGGCTGCGTTTTCATTAATTTTTCGGCTATCTGCCCCCCTTTTGTTAGATGTCAACTTAAAGTCCCGCAAAGGATTCGCAGCACATTGCATTGGCCCGTGGCTAAAGCCAGGCCGCTGTGGCCGCACAGCCGTGTCTACACGCCCTTTTCCTTTCGGCCTTCTCGCATGCAATCGTAATTTGTTTTCATTTAGTTCAACGCTTTTATTTGGCATTTAGACATGCACACGTTGCAGTCGTCATTAGGCCAAGGGTTGTTAATCCCTTTCCAGCCCTTGTTAGTCTTGCGTAACGTGTTTCCATTTGTATTCTCGTTTCTCCTTCTTCTTCTTCTTCTTTTTTTTTCATTTTTGGGTGCGCTGTGCGAGGTTTCTTTATGGATGTCATACAACTTGCATGGCTCAATTAATTATATATACGAACAGACATATATATAGATATACTTATGTATGTATGTGTATGTGTATGTGTATGTGTGTGCTTTGGTAAATGCGTGCAAGTCACTTTCCTGGAAATTTCGTGTTATACAACTTCTTTCTGTCAATTGACAGACAATTGCTGTACATCAGTTTAAATGGAATATACCCTAGGAAAATACTTTTGTGGGGTGGCTCAGCTATTTGCCACAGTATGCAGCAATTGAAGCTGTACTTCTCTACTATACATATTTTAAGAGTAGAACTCAGTGCTGACTCGATCTATATTCTATTCAGCCATCAGGTCGCCTATTCGTCCGCCTCTGATATGTTAATCAGTTTCTTATGTGCTCAATCCTTGCCCCCATTCATCAATTTGTCTCTCCACTCAATCCACTCAATCGCTCGACAAGCAAGCGGATAGACGGATAGATCGAACGGAGCATCCATGCCATACGTTCTTTCATCTGATTTTCTACTTCTGCCTTTTCGATTTTCCCTCTGCTTCATTCGCTTTACAATGATTAAGAAGAAGCACGCTCGCAACAGTATGCTCTCACAGCTGCCCAGCTCAGAGTGTGCAGGGTACTTCGAGTCGAGTCGAGCCTATTCCAATCGGAGCTCCCTCACGTGTTTATTTCTTAGGCTCTGCCGAAGGCACTTTGCTGGCGCTTCCGTTAATGTACATCTGTAATGAGCTATTCAAGAACGAGGCTTGATTTCTCGTTGTTGTTATCAGTGACTTTCGTTACCTAAGCAAACATTATTCAACAGTCATGCATACATATGTATATATGTATGTATATACGTATGTATAAGTGTGAGGCATTCATACTAGTTAAAAGCATAACTCGAGGCCTCTCGGTGGAACAACTTTCTTTGCACTTGCTCAAAACAGTTGAACCTTTGCTGAAAAGTGAAAACAAGGCGAGGCAAACTACAGCAACAGCAACAACAACAACAACAACAGCAATCATACATATACTTGAAGCAGTTACGAGACAAGTTTTAGTTTATTTTGAACGGAAGTCGGAAGTTGCTGTTGTAAAATGCAAAGCAAAACACAAAAAAAAAAAAAATAAAAAAAATAGAGCAAAATATGTGCAGGATATGCAAAAGTTTGCAAAGAAGTTTAGCTCAACCTCTCTTCCCCTCACACTCCATCGCTCTCCTACTCTCTCTCTCTGGCAAGTTGACAACAATGATAACCTAAACTTTTTAGTAAGGTGCCCTCAATGTTGAGCCAGGCGGGATTTTTATTATGTCCGTGAATTTCATTGAGACAGCGTCTGAGGTCTATTCCTAAATCTCAATGTCACAATATCAGGTGCGAACAACAAGCATTGAAAGTATATTGGTTTGTCTTCTAAAAGGAAAAACTATAAAACTCTTTCCCTTCTTCCAGCTGTCGATTCGCTGTGTGAGCAGTCGAAAGTTCCTGAAGTTTAGTGCACATTTGACACGCAGTCAACCCTCGTGAAGTGCTGTGGGTTCAGCTAATCGCAAGCCCCAGTTGAGGAAAACCTTTTGAAGGAGCTGGTGGCAGTTGGGCGTAACTGACCGCTGATACCCGCTTGAATCAAAAGACTTGCTGAATTGAGTGTAAAGCCTTTGATTGGCGATCCGGATCAGGATTAATTAAAGATGTTCGATGGTAAATCTTGGACGTATCGCTACAGTAAAACTGAAAAGTCTATAAGAGGAATATTTATTCGAAAATGCAAGTCCTTACCTTGCCTGCCACAAACGGAATATCATCCACAGCGAGTAGAATCTTGTTATGAACGATTTATCGTACATCATACTACTCTACAAATCTATCTTTGAATGGTATATTATCTGATTGGAGAGAATTATACCATTCAAAGATTGATTTGTAGAGTAGTTCGGTCTAGGACGTATCTCTTGTCGGTTGTATCTCCACCATAAGCCCGACAAATCTGTAAGAGAAATAAATATCCATTTCAAATTGGAAGTCTTTACCTTCAAGGAGGAAACGATCCTACAAAGGGAATGTTATCCAAAGCTTATATGCTATATATGTATGTTTTAATATTAAATATATGTATTTCGAAAGATATAGTAATTCCATCTACATTCCAAATCTCAACTCTCCATTGAAAAGCAGCCGAAGCATTAACCAAAACTAATAGACTCTCTGAAACAGCGATGTGAGCGGGCATTGAAAAGAAACCTGCCGAATCATTGGAAACCATTCGACGTGACCATTCCGTATTCCGTATTTCGTATTTCGCATTTCACATTTCGCATTTCGTAATTCGCATCTCGCTTCTGGTATATTTGCTATCTTAGTTATATCGCCGCCCTTTGCCTTTGCTTTTACGTTTCTTTTTTGCACTCAACTGCAATCAGAGTGGCGCACATTTGGCTCGCTTCCTGCTTATTTTGCTTCGTCCGCCCACTGAAATCCCAGGCGGCGTATTACCTTTTTATGTTTATGCCCAGAAGTGAGCCGTGCGAGCAGGAACCACCACGACGAGCCTTCGCTCGGGCTGCTCGGGTGGTGGAGGGGGGTCATAGGCGGGAATTTAAAATGTTCACATATCTGACAAATATCCATTATCACGCCACGTACTCGCAGCTCTTGTTGTTGCTGTTGTTGTTGTGCCTCAATATTCGTAATTTATAGTTGATGATATTGCAGAAAACGCCGACCCCAGCCACAGCCTCAGCCACACACACCATTTTTGCTGTATTTTTTTCATGCCAATTTCTGTCTCAGGCCGGACTCACTTTGCCGATTCAGCTTTCGATGCGTGATTGCTTCTTAACAGCGGCTCTGAGGCGGCTGCGAACGTGTGTCCTCGCCCACGCCCCCCGTCCGCCGCCTCCCGTACCCGACCCTGCCTCATGCTGTCGCCATTGTGCGGCATGACTGTAAAATTTTTGGTCGATTGACACAGTCCACGCACAGCCACATCGAGCGTCCACTTGACTTCGACTCTTGGCCATGAGTTGCAGCTTTTCGCATCAGGCTGGCCTGAAATCTCAGTCAAGGAGCTTTAACTTTCGCAGGCATGGCGTAATGCTTGTAATCTCTGTGCGTGCTGGAAAGTCGGCCAGAGTCGAGGCGGAGTGCAGGCTCGATATATGTATGTATGTAAGTCGAAATATGGAGAGAGGGGGAGAAAATGAACACGAGGGAAAGAGAGGTGGAAGAGACAATCAAATAGAAATATATTGAGGAAGAAAGAGAGACGGAGAAAGACATAAATAGCGCAAGCGAGCGATTTTGGGAAAGACAGAGAAAGAGACCGAGATAATTTAGGGAGAGATCGATAGACAGAGAGAGAGTATGGAGAGGAAAGAGAGATAAAAATAAATAGAGAGAGAGAGAGAGAGAGCGTGAGATAGGCAGAAATAGGTAGGGAGAGACAGGGACATAGATAGACAGTGGTAGAGGGAAAGAGAAAGAAGTGAAAGAGAGAAAGAGAGAATGCAGAAAATATAGATAGAGAGACTTGTGATAGAGAAAAAGAGAGAGGGAGAAAAAGCGGAGGTGAAAGAGAGAGGGAAACATAGAGTAAAAGAGAGATGGAAAGAAAGACATACATATAACGAACACAAGAAGAAAGCGGGAGCGAAAGAGGGAGCGAAAAAGAGAGAGAGAGAGAGAGAGAAACAACGGTAGATAGAATCAGAAAAGAATTGTGGAATATTCCTTTCGCGAGTGGAAAAAAATATAAACTTTAATATATATAGAGTTTTTAGATTTTGTTTATGGATTCCACAAATCCCCTATCCTGAGCTCCTCCCAACTACCTCGTGATTAGGTCACTCCACTTCCCAGCTCCTTCCCAGCCCCTTTCCTGCCCCTGCCCTGCTCCCATATTGTGTTTCACTGCGTAAACAAGTTGTGATTAATGCTGAGAGACTTGCTGATTCCGTTCGACGGCTAGCTAAGCGCAATTCATTTGTCTGCTCTGAGACACTTGGGATTATCTACGTAACTGGCTGGCATAACTGCAAAATATTACAAACTCTGCATTTGCACTGCAGCCACAAAGCTAATTAGAGTTGAGCCAGCGAATTTGCGCACGTTTTAGTTGCTGCGAAAGTACCTCGGAGATTTGATCTGGGAAAAACTCGAATGATATGCATGCATAACCGAAAGCTGCCTAAAAACAGTTCGATGATGCAGAGAGACGGACGGACGGAGCGTAAGCAAAGGTGGAGAGCGAACGAATCATAGAGTTCGATTTAATTTGGCACGGCAAGAACTTTTGGCAGCTCCCACATGGATTCGGGTTTGAGCTGCGACTCGGGCTTGGGCTGTGCTTTCCATCGACGTATACGTAATATTTATGTTTCATTTCGCCAGCTGGCAGCAGGCAAGCGGAGCAACAAAGCAAGTAATCAAGGGAATCACTGTGCAAGAATCTCAATTGGAATCATGGCGAAGTTTCTGCGTAACTTTGGTTAGCTATTACAAATGTTCGTTCATCTAATCTATGATTATCGAATAACCGCAATTTCCCCGGAGCTCTGCAGAGCAATTAAATATATACTATGTATGTATATCTGTGTGCGGCAAATGGAACGAAAACAAATCAGACGATAATGAAAATGCGAATAAAATAACCAAATTAAATTGCATCTCAATTGAATGTGTGCAAATAGATAAACAGTTTAAGCACTTAAATGCACAGAGCTTCAGGTTTCTCTCTGCTGGACGTAAGATGTCGACATCTATACGTGTGTATAAGTAAACAGCTTGAAGTAAACACACAAATGATTGTTGGACAGGAGTAAATCAAAGCTGTGGGATACAAATTTGAAATGAAACAGCAGAGAGAAGCACTTCAGCAAGCAATACTACCATCGAGCTTCTCTCTTCTAGCTGTACACAGCAAGCAGAAGTTGTTCAGCAAGTTAGAGGAGCGAAGAACAGAGAGAAGCATCGCCAGCAAACAATTTACTCTGTTCAAGATTCTCTCTGCCAGCCTCAAGCCGATAATAATTTTCATTTCATCTATATATGTACATATATATACACCATTTATATACTCTTTAGTAAATTGAAGTGAAACAAAAGTGAGCCACAGTTTTGCGGATACAAATTCGGAAAGAAAGAGCCATTCACAATGGCTAAATGGTAAAGCGTAATCGCGTCAAACTTTTCTCCTTTACTCTCGGCTCGTGATAAATGATTGTCATAAATAAATGCGCACGGTTTCGGTTCCGAGAAAGGCCCAAGCCCATGTAAATTGATGTTTAAGACTTTTTATCGCACGATTTTGTAAACGGCGCGACATTGGGCCCATTACCGAGCGGGTGGAGCCCATCAGGCCCTGCTCCGCCTCCTCCTGGTGGCCAACTGGCCAAAAACACATTAATCACAAATCGACAAAGCAAAAATTCAAACCCAAGGCCATTTGTAGTGCGGACTACAGCTGCCAATATCATCCGCTGGCACCTACGCAATGAGCAATAAGGAACTTCAATTAGAATACAAAATGGAGGACCTGAAACTGTTTAGCTGGGGGTGTGCTCGACTGGGGGATACTCTTAAGAGTGTATAGCCACACAGGCATGCACGCAAATTATCTAGTTGCTGCTCCCAGCTCCTCGCTATGACAAATAGTCTGATTGAACTCGAGCTCTAGACGTACCAGCTTATTGAAATTATCAGAGCATGCTTACAACACATAAATATGCTTGGGTACATATATTCAAAATTTTACTCTTTGAAATTATTTTGTCATGTATTTCATTGATTGGAATATATGAGATATTATCAGATAAAACACAATTTCAGCTGTATATTCTTTGCATTTAGGAATATATTAGATATTTTATATCTGTCTGCTAAGGTATTCAAGGTATTTTCGTAATATAATAAGCAAATATTCATGCGCATGTCAAGGTATTGCATACAAATGTAAATATTTTACAAGCTTAGATATCCAAGAATATGGACTCTAAATTGTGAGTGCGTAACTTTTGTACTTCTCGAGATATGAGAGTTGAAACAAACAGGCATTCAGATAAATTCATTCCTTATACAAAACATACATACTTTATGGTATATGTCCATACCTGCTTCTACTGATTAACTATAAATTCCTTAGACATGAGTATATGAATACTATATTATTTATCATACCTTCTACTATCTATCTTTGATACCTGCAACTAATATGCCTCGAGTTTCTAATTCCAACAGCATGAGTTTATTGAAACCACAAAATGATTTTCAAAATCCGCTCGAAAGACCCGTCGAACTCATATTGCTGATAATAATTTATGATATCAACCCAAATACAGATATTCATATAAATGTCAGCATGTGGCAAATACATTTATTTATAGGTGAAAACCAGAGGAGCAATAGACTCTATACACACACACTTGCAGATCCATATGTATACCCATCTATGTGTGGGTGTACTCGCAAATGTTCGCACACGTGTTTCGTTGTTGGGCTGAAGCTGTGCAGTCTGGGAAAACAGGAAAATCATCTTCTTAATCTTAATTGCGGCACATTAGCACAATAAACCAAACGAATGGCCAGACATTATCATAAATAAAAGAGCAGGAGCCGACTGGGACTCAAATACACCCCCAGGATGTCCGGCCATATGTGTTGTTGTTCCGGCGCTGCCTCCTCCTGCTGCGCCCACGAGGCTTTTATTTTCGCATCAAGTTTTTGCCTAGCTAAGTGCTAAAATATTATTATTATTAATAGAATGTCACAGCCGCTAGCCCAGGCCTGGGCGTGGCACAGCGAATATAGCAGAGAAGAAGAAGAAGCAGAAGATGGAAATAATATTCATGCATTGTTGCATGTCCCATAAAACCTTGGTAGCACTCGCCCACCTATCAGCAATTAGTTTTCTGCATAATTGTGAAGACAAATGCATAAAGTTTATTTATAACAGGAATTTCCGATATGCGATTTATCCATAATTGCGCATGGACCGAGGGTGAGTGGAACGTGCAAATGTTGCCTTGTGGCTCATATTGATTTGATGTCCAAAAAAAAAAAGACTAACAATTACACTGAGCTACAAGGATGCTGAGTGCGAAGCATCAGACGCGTATTTTGGATATTTTATTATAAGCTCAATTGGCTCGCCATAAAATGTAATTGGAAACTTTGTAAAATTCATAGCTTGTTTATTACACTCGGCTACAAAACAGAACTTTTCCGTGTCACTCGAGAAGAGATGATTTTTAAATAATTTTTGCATTTTTTTCCCTTGCATTGTCCAGAGTGCAACAAATTTTCAATCAATCAAAATGAGGTAAAAAATCTGCTGTGAATTTCCACAGAATTTCTTTCGCTCGCATATCACTTTATTGCCGTGCGAGCAAAAGAACCAAAAAATAAAAGAAAGATTCAATTTGTCGCACAGTGTTGTTGGCAAACAGCAAATAGCAAAAGGATTTCACTTTAACATACGTGCTTAAATTATGAAAAGCGAGCTTTAAGAATATTTTAATAAAATCGTTTGCTTTATGCTGCGGTCAAATTGATATAAAATGGGAGTGGAGCCAGACGGACGTGCTTGGCTAGGGAATGCGCTCAATGGGAAGTGGGTTATTCAAGCGCTTCTATTCTAAAATATGACTAGACAGAGAGAGAGAGAGCTAGAATTATAAACTGAAGAGAGAGAAGGGAGAGAGATTCGAACTTCCTATGTAGTCTAGAAAAGAGAAGAGATGGGAAACGCAATCGATGCTACGAAGTTTGATCCGTGTACGGCGTACCCAACCCACGGAATCCTAGAGAGACGACAGTGCAGATAGACCGACGGATAGATAGAAATACTACCGATGATACCGAGCTACACCTGAGGCTGGTATCGAGAGACAGGCGCATGAGTGAGTACGGCAAACAGACGGACGGACAGAAGGGCGGACGGAGAGATGGACAAATGTACAGGCAGACTAATCGATCAGGCTAAGCGAACAAAACCCATCAGGAATGTAAAGTATGGACACAGCCACGCCCTCTTCTGCTCATTACACACACATAACATACATCACATATCACATATCACGCATCAACAGAAGCCAATATAGCCTCTGGCACGGCTTGAGGGTAGCTGACATAAACAAAAATAGTTACGCAATTATTGCAAAGCATATATACATACATATACATATATATGATTAGATGATTGGAGCTGAGCTCAGTCAGGCACAGGCAGGCAAAGCCTGTAATGAAAATGCTAAGCGTATAAGTTATTGGCTTTTAACACCTTTTATTTGGGGTATGAAAATGAAAACGGAGGAAGAGCAAGCTGGGAAAGCCCTAGTGTAGCCATAGTGGATGGTTTTGGTCAACCTCGAAGTCACGGGGATGTTACATGGAAAACTATTAGCATTTTCAAAATTTAAGCGGATTAAGTGCCGAAACGAAGAGCTCAACTCAAGGCGAGGCCGGCTAAAATAAGGGTGAACTCTGCCGGCCTATGTATGTATGTCCCAGCTGGTTCGGGCCGAACCCAAACAAAAAAGTGTAGATGAGCCTTGTCGGCTTTTGCTGAAACTCAACTAATTTGCGGGCATCCGAACAGCTACCGACAGGCGGGCAGAGGGGAGGGGTTGCGGGGGAAATTAACCACACTAAAGCAAATAAACAAAAATATATCAAAATAAAAAGAAAAGTAGGAAAGAAAACGCAAAAAATAAGTGAGAATCTCTGTGAGTGGATGATAGAGTGCGGAGGGGTGGCGAGTAGAGGCTAGAGGGTGTTTCGCAGTGACTGTTTACATTGCAAAAAGCATTCGAGTGCAGCGCAAACAACATCAAACAACAACAACAGCAACAACAACAGCAACAGCTACAACAATGGCCAACAGACAACGCACAGATTGGTCATGCAACGCTGGTGGCTAGGACTTTCGGTTGCACGCATTTACCAGGCGACCTCATAGAGGTATGTTTATACACGCTCACATCGGGGCAGGAGGGCATATGCGGCATACGTGTGATATGTCTGTCTGCCGAGCTAGGTCAGCTGTAGATTTTCGATCGAATATATATATTCGTTAAGTATATCTATTTAAGAACTGACTAACGTTTATACACACTCACCTCAACTGAGGAGAGTATATCGGTTCTCTGTGTCATGATTTTTGATATATGACCAATCTGTGTACTAGAAGACAAGACCTGAAAGTTTGTTTACGTACATACACATGCATATGTATATTCTTTTCTATATTTATTTCATAAAAGAGAGATAGAGAAAGATAGAGAGAGAGAGAGAGAGAGTGAGAGTAAGATCTTAATACACGTTCACTTGAGCGAGTGAGTGAGAAGAGTCTATTAGATGGTATATTACAGTGTGTGTGTAGGTCACCCACAGATTAACAACTATATACATATGTATATATGAATGTACTCATATATCCCTGTCGATCAGGCCCACGCTCTATGATAGGGTTTCTGGTGTCTGGGTCATGATTGCCTTTCTCTTTGTTTGTCTGACTATATGAAGTTAAAATGAAGTTCTGCCGATCTCATGGAGATGTTTCTATAAACTCTCAAAACAAGGAGTAATAGGCTCATCTGAATGCGTATTCGTCTTTTATTCTATTTGTCAGTGAGTGGCCCCAAATTAAGAGCTTCGCCTGATAAACTGTTCAGTTTCCTATACTCGTTTACTCTGAAATCTTCGTCTTTTTGTATAGATCAATATAGTATGAATTCAATTCATTTTTTATAGTTACTGAAACATCTGTTTACACAGATCCATTTATTGGTCTATCCTTCATACATTCCCTCTACGGGAATGCCAAATGAAGAGGACAACCCTATATCTGTGTTGACCCAGCACCATTGATCCATCATAGAAGTGTAGATCGCTTGATCTCATATAGACATACAGATGGGTCTATGAGTTCTTTCCATCAAGCCACTGGCGCGTATTGGGCAGTCAGTTACGCCCGCCTCGCACGCGTTACTAGTTGTTTTAATACTATCAGCACTGTTGTCAGCCAGTTCTCTTAAGCCCATGGCCACTCACATGCACTCGCTCTCTCTCCCTGTCTCTCTCTCTTTCTCTCTCTCTCTCTCTCTCTCTTCAATCGGACTCGCTCGGGGCTGTTGTTGTCAATTGAATTGAATTGTTTTGCCTTTTTGCGCAAATGTGCGGCAATCAGAGCGCGGAGCGTGAAGGCATGTTTGTTTGCCGCTTGTTTATTTGTTTGCCTGTTTGTAGTTCTTCTCGCTGTTTGCCCTCAGCCAGCCCTACTCGCACCCGCACCCGCACCCTCCCGCTCCACTGTGACTTCCGGTATGGCCAGTGGCCTGCCCATATGCACCTAGTGCCAAGTAAATTGAAATCGACACATAATCCGACATTGGCCTCCTGTGAGTGCAGCTGCCACAGCGTGCAACAATAACCTCAACTCACTCGCAAGGATAAGCTCACTGAGGCCTCTCGAACTTCTCTGCGCAGCTCTTTAAGGTGCAGAGCAGCAACTTTAACTCTGTAATAAACTCGGTCGATTCCTTATGGCATTAAAGCAAAAGTTTATTGTTAATTAAAAGTTCGTAATATTTTGTAATTATAATAATAAATTATAATAGGAACTTATATGAATCTCTCTATTACATAAAGTTCTGTTTGATTTGGCACTCCCCATAAGCTGACTTTATTACTGAGAAATACATCAATTTTGAATCTATTTACTTTTAAATACCAACTTATCTGACAAGTTTGGGGTTTCTTCTTCACTTCATATTCTCTTCTATCCCCAGTTGTTGCCAAAAGCCAATACACTCTTCTTGCTTCAAGTGAATGGGCATCATAGAGAGCTCGCTCGCTTCTCTATTATCTCTTTCCATGCTTTGCGTTATTCTATAATGAAACTGTCAAGTTTTGCTTGTTAATCCTTTTATTTTTAGAGAATAACCGGAACGACATAAGCTAAGCTGACGAATCCTCTTTGTGGCCCAGCAAAATTGAAGAGATTTTTTTCTCTTTAAGTTGCATTTATTATATTTTATTTATGCAAATTAACAAACAAACATGGGCGGGTAGACGTAGTGTAGGGCGTATAATGAAAAATAGATAATGCAAAAATTAGTCCAGAGTCCATCTTAGCTGGAGCCTTGCTCTCCAAGGCAACAGCGAAAACAAGAAGATTGAAAAATATTTAAATTAATTCCATGACAGCTTCGCCTAGACTATAAACCTATTTATATCTATGTATGTATGTCTTATTGTTTATACTTTCATTACATATTTTGTCTATTTTTGTTGTTTTTGCAGTGCCAGCAAAAATTTATCGTTCACTTTTTTTTTTTTTTATTCTCGACCCTTGGACGCTTCAGCATAATAAAGCGCAGCATATGAACGTTTCGCTCTTGTTACTCCAGCAACAACAACAGCAGGAGCAGCAGCAGAAGGCAAAACAACAACAACAACAGCAACGGCAACAAAATGCTGACAAACCGTGCGCTGTCTTGGTGGCAACAGTTGCCTTATCAGGTTGACCCACGACCCACGGCAGAGCGGGCGCGTGGGCGCGTGGGCTGAGGGCAGCGCGAATCTGTTTGGTTTTAATTACACGCAACTCTGATCCGAAGCGCCTCCTGCTGTATTTTGATACTTCGCCGTGGAAACATGCATGAGCTGCCATCGCTGCCATCACTGCCATCGCTGCGAGCATGTTGCGAGCGAACATGTTGCGAGCGAGAACTGCCCCTCTGCGAACTCGAGCGCCGTTGCCTGAGCAGGGGAAGTACAAGACAAGCCAAAGCTGTTGCCCGAGCAGAGCCTCAATACACCATCATTTTTGCTATAAATGCTATACAAATACAAATGCAACATAATATTATAGCCAAAAATAAAATTTACATTCAAATAAACGAACTGCGATCGCCTTGTCTTAGCTAAGCATTGCCCCTCTCTTAAACAAGCTTCTGACTGCTTGAATTCGCCGCAAACCTAATTTGCCGCGCGGCGAACTTTGGCCACATGACTGTTGAGAGCGCAGCCGATGCGTAGCCTTGTCGCGCTCAGCGTCGCGACGAAGCGCACGTTTGGCACGACGAACGGCTTCGCCTCGGCCGCACACGAAGCTTGGCCGAAAGGCGAACCGAACGAATAACGGTAATCGGCAGCACGCGCTCAGCGCTAAAGTGTTTAGTAGAAAGTGAACTCTTCCACAAGGCGGACACAGCGAAACGTGACGCGCGCGTATTCAATATCTGAACGGTGCATGCTCAAAAGCAAGCTACAGTTAAAGATACCGTTGCTCTAGCACCCGTTTATGCGTGCGATTGTGCGATTGTGCGTGTGTGTGACTGCGGTGTGCTGTGCTGCTTACACAGCTGCTAAGATGTTGAGTGGAATCAGCCAAGTACTATGGACATAATACAACAACTTTTGCGAGCTAAATGAATGCATAAATAACTGTGAACTGATAACGGAAAGTGTTTAGAAAGTGCAAGTGTATATCGAAACTCCCCCCAGTAGTAGCGCCCATAAAAAAGGTAATAAATATTTATATGAGAGGGCAAACACCCATAATATACACATATATATGTATTTGTCGATTATTAAAAGTCCTCTTGATTTCTGGCATGTCTCTTGACACTGAATATCACATCAAGGAGTATAAACGTGTACGTGCTAAAGAGACAAAACCAGCCAAGCAGCCAAGCAGCCAAGCAGCCAACCAGCTAGGCAGGCTAACTGTGCTTCTGTCTGTCTGTCTGACAGCCTACCAGTGTTTACATTTTATATTTTATGAGATAATATCCCCCAGCCCCATAAACAGAAAAAGGCAGCAGAGGCACAAATGTGCATTCCTTGGCCACATTCACTGTTGCCAAACAAATACACCAACAATAACTGAGGCAATAAAAAGACGCGAACGTCTTTTGCACTGAGGCTCAGACGCCAGCCGCCAGCCGCCAGCCGCCAGCCACAAACTTGGCCAACAGACGTTGTAACAAAACCAATTTTCATTGTTTTGCGTTGGCTTAAGGCGGCGAATTGTGTTTGGTGCTTTTTTTGAAGGAGAATTTCCATTCAAGACGCTGAAATTGTTGTGCAAATGCCAAAACAGAGAAAAAATAAAACAGAAAAACAGAAAAAATACTAAAAGAAAGGCCAAAAAGGAAGCTAAACTGTGCGAAGTGCGAATAAACACATGCGTCGACGTGTGAAAAAGCAAATCGAGTCAGACAGAGTCAAGTCAAGTCGGATATGAACGACATGCAGTTATCCTCTAGAAGAAAGAGCTCGTCCAGGAAGCTACCCTCTAAAAGAAAAAGACGTGAATTCTGTAGTAGGAAAAGTGAAGAGAGAGATAGTGCTGTTGTAAAAAGTGAACGACGTGGAGGTACCCATTACTTCTCGAGTAGCTAACTATGTAGAAAATATCTATATGTGATACATTTAACATAGATATATATTACTCAAAGCTTATCTCTTTAAACACTGTCTTCCAGAGACTCTACGACACATTCTTAATAAAATAGGTAAATAATTAAATAATTTATAGAGTTCACGATGAATTAAGACATACTCTAGATAAAAGCAAAGTGCAGAATTTAAGGCTTCCATCTCTTAGGGGTTACCAGATCCACGTGCTCATACATAAAGGTACAAAGGCGGGCAGCAGGACATACTGATTGACGGATGGACAGGGGTAAATTGACCCCAATCAAGCATCTACGGTTTCGGTCTAAGCTCCTTTGGTCTACATACATACATTACCGCAAACATTATACCCTTTTCAATGAGGGTTGAGGGTATAAAGAGAAACGCAAACAGTAGGCGACTACGTCTCAACTTGGATATTGCATGTACTACGACGACTTTTATTCAATTCCAAGATGACGATGGAGACCTCAGGCGAAGGATGTATGGTCGGAAAAATGGCCAAAGGAAATATTTCTGGCTGCTGCCTCTAATAATGCCAACATACATAGAGGGGGAGGGAGGGAGAGGCACACACACAGGGACAATTACCAGAGATAGATATTTCCATTATGTTCTGTGCGGAATTTCGGGAATTTTAGCAAAATGCTTTGAGGAAGCGCACAAAATAATCCTTAATTATTATGAGGAGCAGCGCAAATTTCGCAATGCATTGCATAAATAAGTCGCTGCCAGCTGTTGACATTAGCATTAATTTGAGCACCCGATTAGGCGACTCAATTTCTTTTTACGGGCCTAAACCACATTAACGGACCATCGAGGCCCAACGACTGAAGGACTCACGTTCCGGCGAGCTGTCTGCTTAATGCAATTGATTTGTGTTGACACGTTTTTATTGTTTTACTGCCAGCTAAGAGTCGACTGTCTCCTGCCCAGTTTTAATTCCATTAGCCCAGTCTTATATATGCCATAGAGCAGTCTCAATCCCAGGCGTTCGTTCGCCTTTGTTTCGCACTGGGTCAGGGCGGGGGAATGTTACACTGCCACAGAAATTGATTGATAATCAATTGAGAGGATTTTCTTATGCCTATAGCAGGCGCACGCCAGCTCCTTTGCTCTAGCTGTAGTCCCAGTTATACTCGCTCATGGATGAAGCAAATTGGAGTCGATTAGTTGTTGTGCAATGCTTGACCTAGAGTTGAGAGTAGAGTATATCAATGCAGTGTTGCGAAACGTATATAAATCGGATTTGGAATGTAGGATATTGGAAATATAGTATACACTTTAGTTTTAAGGCTGTCTTGCGTATCTTTTCCTAGTTAAAAATAGATATCCTTGAGCTACCCCAATCCAACTTGAGCTCTCGGCGTGTATAGGGCAGTCGGTTGCGCTCGACTGAACTGTTCTTACTTGAACTGCCTGCGGTTTGGACTTGCTGCTAACATGATACGCTTTAATCTGGCCAAGACAGCAAGAAAAAAAAAAAAAAAAAAAGAGAGAAGAGAGAATGAGAAAGAAAGCATATTGCAATGGTGCGTATGGGTTGGTCATGCCACAAGTTGTTTTCTGTTCTGGTTGCTGGTTCTTGGGTCTCGGGCTTCGGGCTTCTTGGTTCGAGGTGCGGGTTGGAGCTGGGATGTTCCTTCCTGTTGCTCTGCCAGTTTTCTTTCGTGCCGCATTAAGTGCTTTAAGTAATTTATAAACGCCTTTTGCGAGGCACAACACAAAGGCAATAACAACTATATTGGATTGGTTTTTTGTTCTCTCGCCTTATACTTCTCTTTCTTGGCTCGCTGTTTTTTCTTTTTCATTGCCGCCTTAAGCTGCCTTTTACTATCTGCCTTGTAATTGTTGTGGCTTTGTTGTCGGCCGTCAAGAGTTTTATTTGTATATGTGTTAATCTAATGCGATTAGTCAGTTAACTAGCAGCATATGCTCAACCACTAAACATCGACAATTTCGGAAGTAGCACAGCGAATTCGTACACGAAATCGGATTCATTGAAATGTGCGAAGGTTCGGGGTCCCATTCACAGCCGATTATGGGATAGAAAGAGAATTCATCTTCACTTTTAATGTAATGCGTGAGTGAACAGATAAGTAACCATAATAGAACAGGCAAAACTCATTGAGAATGAGATGCTTCCTCCATCGCTCTGACACTCCTCGGTTGCCTGTTCGCCCGATGCCTCAATCTCTGGAACTACAAAAGTTAGACGGTTGATTTTTGCAACAAAATTGTATGATATATATTTAACATCTCAACCTTTTTCTCCAATATTGATAATTAACGATACATTAAACGAGTCTTGTTGGCTTGACTTCAAGGCTATTCGGTAAGGCATAAACAATTTCGTATCCAACTTTTGTCTTCAAAATTCTGAATTGTTAATTTTTGGTGCGTACATGCATTTCAATGTATTATTCATGCTCTAGAAATTTCATTAGGATCTGCCAGACAGATCCCGAGTTCAATCGAGCCTCTGCTCAGAGTGGGGAGCTGCGGCAGCAGCTGTTCGCAATGACGTTGCTTATGTATATGCATGTAAACAAGAAGCCTTTAGGATGCCTCCTATATCACTCTGCCTTGGGTGGGAAGCAATATATGTAAATAGTCAGACTTGGTGTTCGGCTTTACTACAACTCGGCTGTAGTTGTAATAACATTTTTAATTAAATTTCATGCCGACTTTTGAATGTCTTCGAAATGTTTGTGTGCACGGGCATGATGGGCATTTATTTCGTAGCTATTTTCACAAGCAGGAAGTCGAAGGAACACAGGAAGGCAAGTGTCTGCTGCCAGTGGCAGAAGTAATGTCTTGGCTGCACAGCCACGGACTTGCCTGTCATTATTTGTAATATTTGCTAAAGCTGAACTGAATATTTAGAGGCTGTGCCCAAAAGCAGAATATACAAGGAAGGAAAAAATAGGAGAAGAAAAGAATAATTTGCCTACAAAGCAGAAATGCCTGGCAACTGAGAATGGCATTCGCTGGCTGCCAAAAGGTTCGCAGCTGTTGGCTCAGATTCTTCTTCTTCTTCTTCTTCGTATTCTTCTATTTTTGGTAATGTTTAAGAAGGTATCAGCAGCAGCTGGAGCGTTTTCATTTTGAACTTCTTGCCCGAGACAAAACAAGTTATTTACTTGCAAATTGTTGGCTATGAACATTTATAGCCTGTTGCCCAATTTGCTGGCTTATAAAACTGGATATGGCCGGACTTTAAGCCTCTGCTCGCTCTTTAGTCTCAACTTTCAGACACGCTCACACAGTTTTGGGCAATTTTTCAGCATAGCATTTTTCGTTTGTCTCACTAATTATGCGTCTTTGCTCTGCTGACAGCTTCTATGCCAGGAATTTTCCATGTTGCCAAACTTTTCGCCTACAACAAATCTTCGTCGGGGGCGGTTTCATCTACCGAAAGCAGCTGACGGATTGGCAGACAACTTTTCCACTTCTATGCCGTTACACACCAACGCATATATATGTATGTGTGTGTGTAAATGTTTTTCGTATATACTACATGCATATATATTTTATTATAGAAATGTGTTTTTGCACTTTCTTTTGTTGCATACTTTTCGGGTCCATTCAGAAGCTAGCTTTAATTTATGAAATTTCTGTTCTATTCCCGCTTTTGTTGCGGAGCTCTATTGTTGCAGGAAATCGTCTCGAAATAGTTCTGTTTGCATTTAGATTATTTTCCCAGAATATTTCTATAGCCCCGAAATAAGCCTCAACGAATGCTATTTAACCTTTTTCTCCTGTTGCTGCCATTGTGAAGCTGAAAAGGCTCCAAAGGCAAACCAAAATATAAATACAAATGTGCACCTTCATTTCCTTTTAGAGTTTTCCTTCAACTGAGATAAGATTTTGCGGTGTTTAAGAAGTGTTTTTCTGCTGCGAAAGGCAGCCAATCAAACTGTTCCCTAAGTGCAAATTACTTTAATGTTGACTTAATCATTTGATGCTAAAGTGTGCATCATTGGGGAAGCGTAATATTTGAATATAACAAGCTTTAGTAAAATGCTTAACTTTTACAAGTCTTATAACTTGCCTGAACTTATTGAAAATATGCAAATAGGCTATTAGTACTTTGAGGAATTCAGTGTATTTAGGAGGCGGCTGTAACGCAAATGGATGCAAATAAGTTGCTTTAACTTTTTAGGAATACACGTGCCGATCTCTGGAACTATATGAGCAGGAATGCAAATGAATATAGTGTTCAATATTAAAATTCTTCTTTCCTAACAGCCTCATAATAAATAATCGATAACATTTGATATCTGCTCAAAGTCATTAAAATTAAAAATTTTCAAGAGACAGAGAGGGAGGGAGAGCCATCTTCTTCTTCACATCAAATCCTGAGTAGCTTGAGTTTTAGTCACAGAGGCATAGCATATATAGACCCTCTCTTACATAAGTATAATCATAAGCTCTTACACAAAGTCATCCAGTCGGAACTCAAGCAACGCAATTCTTCAAGTCATAAACCAAAAATCAGAAGGCAAATTGTGGGCAGCTTAAGCCAGAGACGAGAAATCAAAAATAATTATGTAGAATTAAATGCAATTTGCTCTCAAATGAAAGGAGGATAAAGAGAGAGAGAGAGAGAGAGAGAGAGAGAGTTTGTCTATATATATGTAATAAATATTCTTATTATTATCTCTTGGCTGGAGCTGAGGCTGATTCGTGTGCATTGAGTTGAATTGAAATTAAATTCGACTTAAATTCGAGGCGTGCTAGAAAATTTGTATACAGCGCGCATTATTTATTGGCTTCTTCGTGTGCGTGTCGCATGTGCTGGGAAGGAGGCTTCGAGGCCCCGTCCCAGTTCCCTTTGCCCCTGCCCATTCAAGGCTCGAGTGAAGCTAGCTCAGTGTCGTAATTATTAATATGCAAAATTAGCGCTTGACGATTCGCTAATTAAGCTTCTGTTGCGGGCAATGGCTTTAAAAGTGAGTTCATTAGTTTAGTCGAGTGCGTGTAAGTCAGCCCGAATTGAATTTCCTATGACAATTTGCCAAATACTTATAACAAGTCTGTGTGTGGGGCGAAAACTTCTAATTTCATTAGACCTATCTCTCGCAGCTTCCCTCTCTCTCCTTCTCTCTCTCTCTCTCTTTGTCTGCCTCTATCTATTCTATCTATTTGGCAACGTAACGAAAATCAGCCATCGATGTCGAAACTTTCAACTTGTGGCCATTAGCCGTGCCGGAAGGGCCGCACATACAATTTATTTTATCGATGCGGCAATAAAACAAATGGCGCACATACTTCTGCCCGGCCATGAAGCGTTCAATAGATAGAGTACAAAGAGTCGACGGAAACTCGGCCAGCCTTTGCTTTGGCACAAAATCAAAAGCAATAGAAGCATTAAGATTTACTGATATAATTTGTACGCACTCAAGCGTCATTAAGGCGGCCAACTGAGTACACAAAGCCAGCGTGGCACAAGTGAGAGTATATGTGTAAGTGTAGCTGACTAGCAGTTACCCTGTAACATAGATAGATCAGATTTCCTTTAAATATATTGTCATACCAAATCATAGAGAGATACTCTAACTATTAGAATCTCAAGATGTGCTCAAATAGCCTACAACTTATATAGAGTTTTTTTTGTGTTATCGGTAAATCGATAAGAAAATCAGCCAATAGCGTTTTCTTCCAAGATAAAAGACTCGTCACATGAGATCGAACGAACGAACGGACGAATGAGAAGGGAAGAAGAAAAGAATAATTACTACGATTAGTTCATACCGGCTGTTTATCGATAAGTTTAATCGAATTTGAGTTGTGCGAGCATCGAATGGAGTTTCCCTCTGAGATCGAAAGCTAATCACATACGGACGGACGATATGAGAGGAATAGAAAGGAGGAAAAAAAAGACAAAGCGACGAGACTAGTTGACATCGCTTGTTTATCGATCATTTTAATTGAATGGAGTTTTTCTTCAATATAGAAGGGTAGTCAGATAATCACATAAAGAAGGACGGAAGCGCAAATAGTAAACCGAAAATAATGGATAGACGACTTCACATGAATGCAGCCAAGCATCCTTCACAAAGCTGACCTCGAAAACAATATACCCAACACACACCCACCGTTGTTATGGAGTATATAAACAGTCGGTTGAAATGTATATTAGTAAAAGTTGTTCCCACATCGCGCCACAAATAGCACAATGTATTCGATGAAAAAAGAAACTTATAATTGAATATTAAGACACTTTGGCGTTTAATGCGGTAATTATAGTTAATAGCAGCAAGGAAGTCAACGTTGTTTGCGAAGAGGAAGAAAAGGAAAAAACCCAACGACAAGCAACATGGCCGCCAAACACTGAGCCAAAGTCTTAGGAATGGCCAAGAGCCAGCCAGCCAGCCAGCCAGCCAGTCAGCCATGCATTGTGAACGGCACAAGGGTCCTACGAGGACGCGACGTGTCTGGTGCCTGACCCCGGCGGGCAAAGCATTTAGCTAACGCCTAAGTAGCAAAGCAAGCAACAGCTTTTGTGCCGCACACACACACACGCACACACATGGAGGGAAAGTTTATGAAAACTACTATAACAAAAGAAAGAGAGAGAGAGAGAGGGAGAGCGAAAGGAGAACAGGAAAAGCGTTTAACAAGTGCTGCTGACAACCAGTACAAAGTCTTGCAGAAAGTTGCCACGTTTCAGCCGGGCCAAGTGAATTCATCACGTTGCATGCGAGTTGAGAGTTGTTTGCCTAAGCGAGATAGCCGCAGGGCCACTCCTGAGTGAGTCCTTAACATGCGCCCCATTCAGAGCAACGGCGATTGAAATTTCAATTAATTAACTCGCAGCAAGTGAATGAATTCATAAGAGACGCATTAGATGCGTTGCCTTGCTCAATATTTTTACACTCGTTGCGGCAATTGTCGAAGAGGGATGCGATAAATGCTTGTATATATCATGGGAAAGATTTATCACTTTACTGTACTGCATTGGGATGGTGAGTGTAGTGTATAGGAATAATATAGTTTATAGAAAAATAAATATAATAGTTGCCGATTGAGTCCCATAAAACATAAGACTCATACAGGGGGAATAAACTAAATTTATTCATGTTGGTATTTTTTAAACATCCACACTATTCCCTTGAGATTTGGTCGAATCTAAAACCAAGCATCAGCTTTCCAGTAGTACTACATGGATTTATTCTGCAACCATAAACAGATTTACTTCGTGTTTATTCATTCTGGTAGGCGTGGCAAGTCAAGACGAGATCTGAGTCCGAGCTCTAAAGCAAAAAGCCTTAATTGTAGTGAAAGTCATCGGGCATGACTTCAAGGCTTAGCCGAATCTTTTCTCTTGCTCAGTCTCCCTCGGCCTCGTCGCTCGCCCTGCCCGCCGCCCTTCACTCGCATGCCGCCTATTGATATGTAAAGCCAATCTGACAAGCTGATCTACAAGTTGTTCGTCAAGCTAAACAGTTTCCCTGCCAACACAATTTGTCAAGTGTCAGTGTGTGTCGTGCACTTTGAGCTCGAGCTGTCGCTGGGGCTGTAAACAAAAGGTGAGCATTGTCTAACTGTCTGGGCGTGACACTTAGCTATCCCATACCCCACTCGCTGCCTCCGCCCGCGCTCGATTTGCGCCATCAGGTGTGACAGGTGCGCGGTTATTGTGCAGCCCATGTAAATTACAGTCCTCGGGCCATTTTTGCTATTGGCTATTCGTAAGGAAGGAATCGTCGAGGAACTTCTTCACACACTGCTACCCGAGGACAGCGCCTGTCTGTCTGTCACTGAAAATTAATGAATTGAATAGAATAATTACATTGTCTGGCCCGACCCGACTCTCGCCTAGCCAACCAACTTCATCGGATGGGGCTTTATATGCTAGCCAGCCAATCAACAGTTGCTCTTGTTGAGGTCAAGGCTTTTGATAAACAATTAATTAACTGAACGAACTCTCGGCTTTTGTATTTTTATCCTGGACTCATTAAATATGGAAATTCTTGGTTTAATTATTTCATGCCAACGAAACAGATGGAAGGAGGCGAGAATGAATCACCGTAGAGCGAGTAGAGAGAATTCACAACGATGAGTTGACTAGAAAAGAAGGAAAATACATATGTAAAATATGACAACATCTTTATTTATGAGATATATGTAGCTAAGCCTAATATTTCTATTAAATATGTTTTTTATATATTTTGTTTTTCAATATTTAGAGTTCAGTTTGTGTCCTACATTTATATTCTGATTATTTCTATTGTTCAATTCGCTTTAAATAGAGAATATTGGTTTCCAATGAAAACATTTGAAGCTTGCTAAACAAAGAATTTTTGTGCTCTGGCATGAATTGAAATTATTTGTTAGGATTGCTGTTTTTTATGTTCTGCTTTTTTTTAGATTTTTGGTTTTTATTTGATTTATGGATTTCGATTGCCCTTTTATTTTTATTACAATTGACATTCAATAACTTGTTTTCCAGTTGCCGAGGTCAGCCGGTTGTCAAATGACTAAAGCAATGTAGAGCCTGAATTGAGCCGCGTTACGTTTATGTTTAAATGCTATTTGATCCCGCGAAGTATTTAAATATAAATGTAACTCAACTCAATTGCAGATTGAACATATGTAATACCTCAATCAAATATTTCAAAAATTCACTGGGAATCGTTAATAATTCGAACCACTCTAGCTCTAGGGCTAACATCATTTGATTATGAAGAAAGACTTTTTAAAGTACTCTCAGCATATTTGAAATGAGCTTAATCCTATCATAAGATATACTTTCTTCAGATATCTTAACGCCGAGTTTTTTGGATTTACTTTGAGTCTCTGCCACATCAAACACAAATCCTCCGTTGACTTTGCAGAGCAACTGCTCCAACTCCTTCTGGCTGCGCCTTTGCCTGCTGTGCTGTCCCTTTCTTTCCGCAGAGATATATTTCGCTGGTAAATCAAGATTTTATTGGTAATATACAAAAAGGTTTGCCAGTACTTTCACTTTTTATGAGGCTTCCTTTAGAAAATGGATTTGATTGTTAAGAATTTTCGCCTTATTAGATAGAAATACCAAAATAGAATTATTACTGATTTCTAAATAACTCAAGAGCTTTACGTGATAGGCTTACTCTGTTAACAGAACTGATATTATATTTGCCATGTTTACTTATATCCGATAAGTATTAAGAATTTGGCAATCGAGCACATACGACTGCATAATACTCCTTCACGGCTCAAAAATAGTTGAATGATTTGTAATTAACCTGAGATCGTTAAATTGCTAATTAGAGCAGCAAAACTGATTCTCTTGGAATCTCTTGGATCCCCTTGAGTATGAAAAGCATTGCAAAAGTGTCCAAGTAAAATATTTATCATAAACCTGTTTATGCCTATGGTAAGTCTCTGTCATATGTTGACTCCTCTTCAGCATAGCCGTAATGAGGCATACCTGAAAGCCAAAGCAGCAATCGCAATGCATGAGAATAAAGGTTAATTGATTTGGGCGTAGCAGAGAAAGCTCAGTTCTCCAGTTAGGTAAAGTCAAAGGCTGGGCCAGTTAACTGCATCAAGCTATTATTTTGCCAAGCCACAAAGGGCTCTCTAGCCGGAGCTTAAGCTAAGTCATTCACTTTATAGAAATCTTTAATAAATATGCAGCATGTCGCATAGCTCAGCAAATTTCATGTGTGTGTGCGTGTGTGTGTTTTGCTTGGCTAGAAAACTTTACAGACTCGGTACTCAGAGCTGAAGTATGCGAAAGGCATCTCTCTACCCCTCTCTCTCTCTCTCTCTCTCTCTCTCTAGCTCGCTGTCAGCTCGATGGCATCTCTCTATGGCATATGGCGACAGCAGCAGATAACCTTTTGAGCCAGCCAAATACTTGAAAAACTGTTGCACTGTGCAGCTCGTGCACATTCGTTTGGAAAATTTTAATAATCTTCTATCAGTTCTTTTCTATTGGAAAGTTCGTAGACTCGACCAGAGATATTAGGCCCGTCAAAGTTGCACGCATTTGTCGCCGCATGTGTGTCCCTCCCAAGCGCTGCTTGACTTGCTGAACTTGCGGCGCGAACTTTGAACTTTTAACCTCAGCCAGCGAAAGATAAAAGGCATTTGAAGTCGTTTCGATATCACATGCGCACCGCCCCGCCACCCCACTCGGTGTCCTTCGCTCGCAGTTCGAATCTGTTGCGTTGCTAATGCATTCATAGGCGGCTGCACAGCTCAGGAGCAGAAACCTGCTCAACGTGACTGCAGCCGAGCATGAAATGAGCTCTGCTCTGCTTATTTATTGTCTTTACCAGACTGAGCCAACGAGCTGCTGCTAATTACGCTCGCACAAGACTGCGAAAGAGGAGTATATTGCTGGGTATCAATGCAGCAATTAGATGTTGGGGCTGACTGAGAGTGGGGAAGCAAGAGAAAGGATACCTGAAATGCGTGTAACTTGATGTCTGTCAAGGTTGTTGCGGTTAATCGGATATTAATATATAGGATATAGATAGATAGATATATACATAGATAGACAAAGGGTCATAGAATAACATTGCATTGGAATATGTATATACTCGAGAATATCTAGCCCAGAGACTTGAGACTTGAGACTTGGAACTTGATGTGCGTCGGATAAGGTAGACATACTCAAGGGATTATAGACTGGGATTTTCAAGAGTGCTAATGTATTCAGAGCTCTTACAGATGCCCAACAGGACGTACTAGAGCTAGAAGAAAGTATAGAGCTGTATAGCCTATTAACATAAGAAAATATTCACTGTTCATAGCGACATCTTTAGCTGATATAGAAAGCGAGGTAATCTTACCAAAGATAACTTAATATATGCTTATTTTATGCAGTGCCTTAAAGCATTAATAAAACATTCAAGCTCTTCAATTTTCAAAATACAATATTTAACTAGAAATATATTGAGCAGAAAGCTAAGGCAGATTGAGCCAGGAAACGTCTGGAATAAATTAATATTAAATATTCACTTTTCTCTCTTTCATTTTGGAATACTTTCAAATGCAGCTTGCAGATGGCTTAAAGCAAATATTTTTGGTGATTTATTAGAGCTAAAAGTATTGATAATTTCTTTTGCTATAGCAACTGTACAGTGCTGCACTACACTGCCTTGATGAGTGTTGTATAACGTCAAAATATGTGAAGAGTGTTGGAGTTGTATGAATTTGTAAGACTGCGATTGGATGTGTAGCAGAGCTCAGCACATCAATTATTATAAGAGCTCTACAAGTTCTATCATACGTTTTGAAATACCGGTTTAATGTATATTTAGCTCCCGTACAGTCCTATATCTACAGCGGGATACAAAACAAATATTGTCAAATCTATAGTCAGCTGGGTTTAGAAACACAAATGAGTATCCTGCAGTCGGTGCAGTCCCAGCAGAGTGCAGGAGACAGATTAAAACTCAGCTGCTTAAATCGAATCTGAGTCGGGCTCTGGCGAATATAGCAAATAGCTGTTCCAATTTACTCAGTGACTATTTTTCGTAGTTTGTTTTGTGTGGGAGTGAGAGTGGTGGGGGCTTGAGCTTGTTTGCCATTTGTTTGTCTAGTTTACAATGCAATTAACCCATTTGAAAGTTTTGGTTGTCGGCCACAGCAAACTGACTGACAAAAGACTTGGCTTTTGCCTTCCGCCTGTTTCTGTTTCGCCTTTATTCACGTCCCACTGGGGCTCATCCTGTGTCAGCGTCTGCTGGCAGAAAATCAGTTTAACCAGCAAAAAACTAATTGCGCAGGCAACTTGTAGCTCGCAATTATACCGCAAAGTGCAATTTATATGCTGGCCAAAAGGACCAAGCCAACGGACGAACGGAACTTGGCCAAAAGCGAAAGTCACCAGCAAATGACTTGAACGAAAATTCTAAAACCAACTGCAATCGCACGTAAAATGTTAATGCGAAGCACTTAAAGCTGATGCGACGGGCTATTCAACTCTAGGACAGACAGTGGATATAAATCAGCTGATCTCAGCGGCAGCGATAGAGGCGACATAGCATTTCAACTAAATTTCGTAAGGCAGAAAATCAAAGTCAAGATCTTAGCCTGAGCAATAAGTCTGGCGAGTGCCCTGTGAGGCTGTGTCATAAATTAAAGCTAAAGGAAAATTACGCGCACAGCATGTGGCCATAGATGTATGTAGTATGTAGCGGACAGGAGTAGGGGAGTAGGGAATGCTCGACTACGGAATACCTGTAGGAGAGAGAGAGAGAGAGAGAGAGAGTACAGAGCTGCTGTTTCAAGCACTCTCTAGCTCTAAACATAAATTTATTGCTATAATGAGAGTGTCAAGAGCTATTGAAAGAAACTCACTGATCTATACAGCGTAGTGTAAACAAGAAGAATTATTTCAAAATTGAAGTCTCTAGCTATTATAGTTCTCGAGATCTACGCATGCAGAAACACAGTTCTGAGAGATCTATTCATTCTCATTATACTCAAGGCTAGAAATACCTAACCGCTTCAGTCTCCCAGCTCAATAGTACAGGGTATATAAGTCTGTAGGCCATGCAACCATAAAACTGATAACCTTGGCCAACAGCAACGTGGCCTAATGCTGAGCCGTCTAAGATGACAATGGCCAATGGACAATGGACGCTGGCTCCCGCTGCGTTGCCTCTTTATATGGCAGACTGGACGGTTTTGTTTATGACTCTTTAGCACCACGTGATAAAAGCTTTTTCGGCCAGCAGAAGACCGAGGCCCGGCATATAAAAGCTTCCAACTTCCTGCTGACCTCCGTTCCCATAAAATACCTTACATCATTTTGAGTAATTACATGGCTAGCACAGCTACATATACGAATGTGCGCGTGTGTGTGTGTGTGTAAGCACCTCGCTTCAGAGCTGTGCAGCGTACGAAATAGATACAAATATTTTATTGCTCCTCGAGGACATGGAGCGGGGCAGCAACGAGAGAGAGCCTTGCGCCGCCTCTGGCTATCCATGGCAATAATGAATACGATAGATAATTATATACATGACGTACTCTTAAACAAAAGCGCAGTGACTTTAATGGGTTTGCCAACTGCAAGACGCCCGGTCCCTTCGTGGACTGTAGCCTCTAGACTGTTTTGTTCCTTCGGCTCTATCGGCGCTGCTCGGCACGGACTAATCTAAATTTATAACTTTATTTTTTATGAGCAGTCGCGTCTCGCCCGCAGCTCCCAGCTTCAAGCTGCCCAAAAAAGAAGCGAATTTTATAGCTTTAAAGCAATTGTTATACCCTGTACTCATGGAAAATGGATAAATGGGATATAATGGGTTCGTGCAAGTGCTACGCCCACTGAGGAAAGGGGAGGATGTCCGAGAGCAAGCATTTACCCCATATATACGTGGGGTGCATTGATATAGCTAGGTTCGTATGCCAGTCCATAGCTCTGTTCATGAGGAATGCTTGATCTCGAGAAGTACAAGAGCTAGAGAGTTGGCAGAAATATATGTGAGTATAGTTAGATGCGATAGTTATGTACAGAAAATTTCATGAGGATTGCACGGCTAGATCCAGAGATAAATCCAAATTTCTGAACATACCTATTGGAAGAGCAAGTACATTGCTTGTGTAATATAAAAAGAAGTCTTTGTACGTGTGGCCAAGCCTCTTCATTATACTCTCTCACGCACACAGCTAAACATTTCAGTTAGGGTATCTTTGAGTCAGGCACTTTCCACAAGCACACTCTTAGTTCTCTTTGTCGTTTACTTTTTTCGAGTCTCTGCTGTTTTTTGCCCTGCTCGAAAGTGATAATGAAATAATTTGAACTTTTTTGTTTGCTTATTTTTCTTGGGCTTACCCACAGCCAAGGGTCACACATGCAGTGGCCAGCTTTTGGTCCTGCTGCTGGCCCATTACAAAAGGCAAACTCATTAAATTATGTAAAACTTTGTCTTTAAATATGACAGTAGAGCAGTGTAGAGCTGGGCAGAGCTGGGCACCCCGTGGTAGGGGTCGTGTGTGCATACATGAGTATGTCCTTAAGAGCAATTCGTTATTTGACTATGAGCTTTACTGTTAAAGTTTCGTTTACTTTGGCCCCCATCCCCGTTAGGCTTTTTACGTCCCTCCCAATATGGGCTGCACATGCTGCTTAAGTTCTCTTTAAGTTTGCACTCCAGGGATTATTAAAAAACAAGCCTTTGCTGCGTAAATAAGCCGGTTTGATAAACGTGATGGAATTCTTGGAGTGTCAATAAAGCTAGAAATTCTTTGAGATGCATATGTTGAGAACAAGCCAGCTTGGAAGCTATGAGATTTGATTTAATTTAAGAATTTTTAAATTTATGTGATGTTCTTCAAATATGATTACATTTAATTCTGAAAGGGTTTCAAATACTGCGTATTTACTTTTATATTTTTCTGAATATATTAAAAGAGAGTTAATAATATTTATATTATTTTGAAATATTTCAAATATAATTTTCTACATTATTACAGATAGCTAACAAATATATTTTTCATATTTATATATAATCGTTTACTTTTATTAAATATATTCAATTTATCGTCTATTTGCAGATTATTGCAAGACTTTTTGAACATTGAATCATTCAGTAAAGTGAAGTGATATAAAATTGTGAATTACTGCAGAGCATAAGGAACCTTTTCCCATAGGCAATTTAGGTTGAGTGAACCAATTATGGGAGGACTTTAAAGAAGCAGAGAGAAGACAGCGGCCAGAGCACAAGAGCGCAAGAGAATTTTAAAAACCATATCAATTACAGTTGACACAACGCGAGACCACTTCAAGCAATTACAACCAAAGGCAACCAACGGCGACTGCGACGGCGACGGCGACAGCGACAGCGACTGCGTCTGTGTCTGCGTATGCGTTTAGCAGTGGAAAACGCAAAACAATGAGAATCATTTTACGTAGCATACGTCGCGGGAATTTAGCGACTTCCTCAACGAGCCGACGCCCCCGCAAAATGTATTGTTCCATTTTGATTGTAATTAGCCTGGCATGGTTGCTACACGCGCATTGCTATGCCGATGCTGCCATTTCGAATCGAGGTAAGCAGACACAAACGTGCCATCTCCCTCTCTCTCACACACACTCTCTCTCTCTCTCTCACTCTACCCTTGCGTTGGTTGAACAAAAGCTGCTCCATGCCACTAAAAGCATGAGTGGCCGCTGGCATTTTAGGTGAAGTTAGGCAACTGGAAGTGATGCCAGCCCTGTGCCAGAGCTTATGCATTTAACGTGTACAAGTTCATATATATATATATAAATATATATATATATTTTTTTTCATATTCATTTTCCATATTCAACAACACTTTGCGTCAACTATACCCTGTAAATTTGTGATGAGAAGGAACCTAAGTAAATGGATTACTTAAGGCTCCAGAAGACTTCATTTGGAATTGTCTAGTCTTATAGCAATTAAGCCAAGCATTTTAGTATATTTTCTCTGCATATCATATAGTTCTTATAGTTCTTCCTCCTTTTTCAAAAATTTTAAGTCTTTCATGCATAAATCTCTTTCTCTCTTTATCTCATATTGCATATGCTTTATATCTGTCATTTCTATGATGCGCATTTGTACAAGTTTTCCTGATTTAAATGCGTAATTTCCTTGGCTGGAAAGCTCTCGCTCATAGCAATTCAATTGAAGCTAATCTAAAAATATATGCTAAAATGATTTACTTTGAGATATCAATATTTTCATGTATGAACAAATTCATAAAATGAAAGGAGAGTGCAACTGTGAAACTTTGATTTACCTTTGCATTGCTAGTCCAACAAAGACAGAGAGAGATAGAGAGAGAGAGAGAGAAAGGGAGAGAGAGATAAGGATAGGTATTATATATATTTGTATATATTATTATTATTTAAAATATACAAAAATTAAGCTCATTCATAAGATACATATAAGTTGTATATATACTATAAATAGCATATGTGCATTTCTTATATATGAATATATATGCAATATAGGGAATATCTCATTTTTCAGGATATTTTGAAAGAAGTTTAGTATTATATAAATTACATATATGTATATAAAACTTCATATATTAATTTACATAAATATGCAACACAATCCCAAACATGTCGGTGTTTCGATGTCCATCAACTTTTGAATGATAATGAGAAATGTAATTTCAATAAAATCGAATTCGAGCATTATACCGAATGCCTTTACAGCATATTGAAATATCAGATTAATGTAATATTTTTATATATATTCATTTAGATTCATATATATGGTCATAGATGAACAGCTGCTGCTTGAGTAAAATGACGGGTATATCATAGTCGGATGGGTATAAATCGAAAAAAGTTTAACATTTTTTATGATCTACATATTTGTATAATCTACTTTAACTATATGTATTAACTTATAACTGCTTCTATCCAAACCCCAAACACTGTGCCCATTTACCGGGTATTTTACAGTCCATCACTCAAAAAATCAGCTCTTTTTTCCGCTCGAGCCACATGCGGGCAAGGCCAGTTGCATTTATGTTTCTGCATAATAGAAAATACGCGAGCACGCATTCCGTGGAGCTATCGCGAGCATATTTAAATGCTAACTAAATCCGTGTGGCGTGGCCCTTGAGCACGTTGCCCTAATCGCTCGCGAACCGCTCTGAACCGAACCGCAGTGCCTGAGCTGGGTAAGCGTGAAAAAACATTCAAACTCCGCTTAAGCGCACACAATGCAAAGCTCTGGCGTTGCAGAAATGCGAGCAGAAATTTAAAAATCTCTGATGAAACCTAACAAATGTTTCAGCAAATTTGCCTGCCAGCTGTGAGAGGGAACAGCTGCCAAAATGCGATGAACTTTCAATTCGAAAGTTTATAACGGGACCGACACAGCAGCCGGTCCGGCCGGGCCTGCCAGTCGCAAAATTGCGAATTCTTGAAACTGCGGCGGGATGGGAGATGCTGGTTACATTGCGCAAATAGTTTGGCTTATCTTGGCCGCAAGTTTATCTTGGGCGACGACTTTGCTTTGCTTCTATTAGGCAATGGAAACACACAAGATAAATTGAAAGTTCAGGTGTGCGACTTTAAGCATTAAATCTGGCCACCTAGTCCATCTAGTCCACCTGTCCCACCTGGCCGCCTGCCCGCCTGGCTGGGCTATAAAAACAAATTCACATGCCAGGGCCATATTTTTTGCCTTAGCAACTTCTACAAAAACCGACCGACCAATCGATAAATTTAAGAGCCCAACATTTGTCTCCATTATCGCTGAAATCCAAGGCGAACGCGCGTAAAACAAAACAAGCAAAGGCCATGCTAGCCGATGGGGCCTAACAGATTGCGTAATACTCGTTAGCAAATCTAGCAGATGTGGATCTATTGGCAGAGCACTAAGTGTAGCCTAGCTCTAAGACTGTGCCACGCCCACAGCACAACTCTAGAATGCATCAACTGGGAGACTCTTCCCAAACTCTCAAAAAATGTTTCCAATCTTTACTATTCCAAATGCCCATCATCCATGCTGTCTAATTGCCCATTTGCCACGCCCCCAGCTGTCCTATTTCAATAACCAATATTCAATTTTAAGATCAGACTACGCCCGTCTATTTCTTCTCTACAACTTTCAATTTTTACCCCAAAACCTATATACCCCTCCTCACTCCTCGAGCGGGTATCACACACAAAAAAAGAGAGAAATATGTGAAAACTGCGAAGCGCATAAAAGGACCATCGATGCGTGGAGCAACCTGGAATTGCCGTCTTTTTTTTTCCATTTTTGTCAACCTGTAGGCGGGAGGCGTGTCCGCAACAATGGCACTGAAAAGGCGTGTACGCTGCGACGACAAAAAAAAAAAACAAAAAGAAAAGCAAAAACACACAACAATAATAGACGCACACAGAGAGATGAAGCGCGAGGGAGGGCAAACAAGTGAACAGCAGCAGTAGCTGTAAAGGTATATCACAGGTGGAAATGTGCTTTTGTCACTGATCATAAATTTTTGAACTAGCTGCGTGAGCGTGCGAGTCGCGTCCATTGCGAAAGCTCTCTATTGTTCTTGAGTGCAAAGGACAAGGCAATAAAACGTAGCTATTGACAACGTCAAATATATATGTATATATGTATGTATGTGTATGTATAGAGCGGTCTTCCGCTGCAAATTGACGGCATCGCCTCCATTGGGTCATTGGGCAGTAGCAGCCAGTAGCAGCATTAGCTGAAAAATCCTTAACGGCTGCGAGATTTGGCCTGACCCATTTTCGTAGCAGTCGCAGCAAAGCAGCACTTAGCACACATCAGCTGACAATAGTTTATGCTGCTGTGTTATTGTAAATAATAGTGAACTGCATCACACGTAGACCTGCCTGAAGACTCCTCGCTCTCTCTCTCTCTCTCTCTTTCGGGTCGGACCGCCCCTTTGATAGTTTTGTTTGGCATTTTAAGTGATTTCACTTAAATTTTCATAACAAAACATGAAGAGTGCGTGCTCGGGCGCTCGTGTATGCTGAGCACGATGTACAGCAACACTGGCCGAGATTGGATGAGCGTGTGAGTCGAGGTGAGAGGATGAACCTCTACATGCATGTTCTAGCTGTCATACACACTTGTATATATACATCTATTTTGTATGCTCTTTGCGAAATGAGTGAAGTGGGTATGCACTGACTGGTATAGGCTTGAGGAACAGCAGCATGAATTATGATGCTGTATTATATAATGCACATTTCTCGAAAACTACAAAGGCTAGTGGCTTGAAATTTGAAATATATCTGCGCATGCACTAAACGCTCTTAAATTAAAAAGTTTTCTTTTAATATATAATAGTGCTCTTATAATATTGATAAATCATTGCAAATTTGTGCTGATTTTTCAATATGACTTCAAAACTACACAAAATAGAGCTCTATAATAGGACGTATATGTGATCTGTAAGCAGCTAAGCATTATATCCTTTTAATAGATCCTTCCGACATTGTACGCCACATTGTATAGGTACTAATTTCTAAGAATATATACTTTTGCTTTAGTACACACACAAGCATTTGTCTATTTTATTTCTACCCAGAAAATGTAAACGAGTTTACTCTCCCAGAAGCAGAGTTATCTCAGTCTATCTCAATATCTATGGCAGTTAGCAGTCGTAGTCTCTCATAATATCGAAAGAAGCTAATTTAAAAGACAGAAGCACCTTCACAGAGTATTTGCTAGTCGTTCACTAGGGCCTCGAAATATTCCTGTTTGTACAGATTTTTCTACAGATTTTTTGTGCTGCGAAACCGCATTTTATATGTTTTGCTTTTGTAAAAATTTTTTCATAGATTTAGTTTTTTGCCATACGCACGCCCCTGCAACACATATATATACACACACTCACAGACATACACACATTCATGAGCAGCATGTTAGCATAGCAACGAGCGTATAGTCCATATACATATATAGAGATTCAGATCCAGCGAACAGGGAGCTGGCAAACTGCATGACATGTTGTACGTGTTTATATGCAGTTGCCTTGCCTTGTGCTGTTGCTGTCGCAGTTGCTGTGGCTGTCGCTGTCGCTGCCAACGTCGACGTCGACGTCGACATCGACGCCTGCTTGCCATCTGTTCGCGCGCTCATCCGTCCAAATGCTGGGCTACGCCCCGCTGTGGTTGTAGTATTATATTTGCGAATCCCTTTGGGTATGTTGGCAGCAATAAATTTTCATCAGTCCTACAACTCTGGCTCTCTTTCTCTTCCTGTTCCTCTTCCTCCAGCTGCCGCTGCTGTTGCAGCTATTTTTCCTACTTCACGCCAACCGCGCCTCCATCACCATTAACTAACAAACAGCAACAGCGCCCACAACAACAACAACAACAATAAGCAACGCCCAGCACTTGGGTTGTTGACTAGGCTGGTTCCAGCTCTGCTGTAGCTGTAGCTGGGCAACAAATCTCTGGCTCAGCTGGCATGTTCTGTTGCGGCTTTTCACGAATGCGATTTGATTGTTTGTCATATTTTTACGAAATCGTTTCTATTACTGGCAGTGCCTGGGATTTGGCTTCTTGTGTCCTGTGCGCGATAACGAAATAAATCTGATTGATTTCGAATTAATAGTAGGCTATATAAGTTTCGAACGGTGTCAGCTGTGCGGCTGGCTTTTCTTATACAACTAGAAAAGTATTCTGCAGTGACATTTACATAGCTATTGATATACGTATGTCTGCTAAAGGTGATTCTTAAAGCAAACTAAATTTATTTCAAATTGAATTTAAGCTCAAGTTCTTCTGCTGCTGCTTAACGATTAGTTGGTTGAGCGGATGTTTAGATCGTACAAAGTCATTGAACAGTGAATACCCTATATAAGGAGCTGTAGAGTGATACGATTCTATCTGTCTGCCTATCTGTCTGTTCATGAATTCAGATATTCATATAATAGGCTATATTTATATATTTATATGACCTCATCCACATCATTGTCGAGTGAGTCTTTGAGAGCACGAAAGGCTCATGATTTTTAGTAACTAATCGATCAATGACACATATTCATGAAATCGATAAATATCGATATGCACAAAACAAACCATATCCAGTATGCTCTACAGCTAACTCTGGCGTACTTTGATTCTAAGTCTTAATAATCTAAATCAAATACAGCATATACATATATATATATATTCCCCATAGTACAAACATGAGAAACACTCGACTTCTGATTCAAATTTTCCCTAAATACTGAAATCAGTTCTTATCGAAATATATTTGCATTTAACATTAGCGAATATATTTAAGGAAATCAATGGTGCAAAGACTCTCGGGTATTTCAAAGTCGTGCACATCCGTCTATAGCAGCGTTTTTCCTTTCAAATCACCTTTTGAAGCACGTTCATGACTCATTTCCTTTCCATTCAATGAGCTAAGCTGTCTCAGGGCCAAGCTCCTTTGTAGCGCCGAGCACAAAGAGAGCGAAATGTTTCGACGCTGCAGTGAATGCTCTGCATGCCTCGTTAGCTCGTACCTAAAAATATGCTACAGAAAATACAAAACGAAATTGTTTATAATCTGCCGTCTGAGCCAAAAATCAATGGCAATTGGCAATTGCCGAAAGCACATGGAAAATCTCTGCAGTTTTCTGGCATTTAACTGCGCCTTGACGCAGCTGAAGTCATTATCACGGCAATAATTAGCAACAGCTGCATTCACGTTTACATTCTTGAAATGCAAATGCAAATGCAAATGCAAATGGCTGTGTAATGACGACAGCACGAAAGCGTTTTTATTGCCTTTTGGCGATAGTCGCAACTGTTGCAGCAACTGTTCAAACCGTTAAGAGAGTGATGAGAGAGTGAGAGGGGGAGAGCCAGAAGTTGTTGGCAATTGTCTTGCAGCGAGCGCTAATTAACACGCCCATTGAAAGTAATATGCTCATACCAATACAATACTTTCAAGTGAGATAAATACAGGTGGAGAGACGGTGCTGCTGAACGAGCTGTGGATAGCTGAGGGAGGAGCTTGGGAATGAACTATAGATAAACGAAAAGCAAGAGCCGGAGAGGAGCTACAGATGGGTGGCCATTGAGCTGGAAATATGAAAAGCTGCAGTTGATAAGAAACTTAAAATGGAAGTAGAGAAAATAATAGCTTTATCTAAAAAGTTATAGAAAATATGTGATATTCCCTAGTTGCGACAGGAATGAAAGATTGGAGTGATGCATATAGATGATAAGGGGAGCTTAGACTGACTTAGAGGATATAGAGGCATACAAGAGTATATAGGGTAGAGGGTATAGAGGGCTTTGGTTGTATATAGAGATAGAAAGGTATAGAGAGAATAGAGGGCAAAGAGTGTATAGCTTTTATAGAGAATATAAACGGAAGTCATTTAAAGGAGTCTTATATCATTTAACTATCGCCAGCTGTTGCTCTGATGGCAATGTCTGAAATTTATAGATGATACGAGTTAAGTGCGTAGCTTGCAGTTGAAATTGCATTTCTCTTACTTCAATAGCACCAAAACTAATCTCTCTCTCTCTCTCTCTCTCTCTCTCTCTCTCTCTCTCTCTCTCTCTCTCTCGTGTCAAAAGAGCAAAGTCCACACAAGTTAAGCTCGAGTCTAGACGTGGCCAAATTAGTCAGCCAGGCGTAGCTTGCCTAAAACTCATATGTTTTTTACTCCAGCTCTAAAAGTGTATAAAAATTAAATATTTGAAATGCCACCAAAGCGCCACACACACACACGCATGCACACACACACACACACGTGGAATCACAGAGAGAATTGCTATGTGGCACGAAATGTTTGCAGCACGTCACAAAAGTTTCCTGTTGAATTTCCCTTCATTTCCTGCCAAAAGAGAGATTATTATTATATTCCATCACTGAGCCATGATTACACAGAAAGAGCGAGAGAGCAAGAGAGCAAGAGAGCGAGAGCGAGAGCGCGAGAGAGAGAGAGAGCACGAGACAGTTGCTTGAGTTGACTATTTGCTTGGCCGTGTGGCACGTTCATTAACGCATCATTTATGGAGCAAGCGGAGTCGAGGCGCAACGGCTCAAGGTGGCTGGCGGAAAGACGGCCCAAGGACTGACCATTTACTCGTATATCCTTGAAGCAGTTCAAGGCCTTGGCCAAGCTGAAGCGACACCGTCATCGTCATCGTCGTCATCGACATCGACATCGACATCATCAGCGCAGTCGTCTCGTATATTTGCATACTTCCGGCAAACGGCGAACGGCGAACGGCGAAATGATTACCATTATTATTTTTGCTGTTTGCTGTGGCCATAAACGTTGGCATTATGGTTATTACACTACCAGCGGCACACTTTACATTGCCAACAAGCCACGCTCCAAGAGCAGTGGAGTAAGGCGAATGGCCGCCAACAGTCATGCGGTTATGGCTTATTTGTGCAAATGAGCTGCTGCAGCTCGTTTATTGTCATATTCCGCTCAACGGCAGCTGCCAGCTAAATGCAAATGTTTCCCTTGGCCCAACAAGGTGCTAGGGACAACAACAACAACAACAACAGCAACAACAGCAACAACAGCAAGGCCATACGCTAAGGTCGTCCATCCTATCTAGATTGATCCATGCGCAGTTGAGCTTAATTGTCCTTTGATGTGTGCAGAGAGCACAAGAGCTGTCCGTCAGGGCCAGCTGATGCATATAATGCTCGCTCATGCCTCGCATGACAACTAAATTCATTAAGAAATCAAAGTTTATCAATTTGACAGGCCTCACTGAGGGCAGCCTGCAATCTATAGGCCCAACTGATGAGTGATTTAATTGCTTGTTGTCTCAGTGTATTCATATTTGATGAATTCAAGGTTCTAGTCGTGCACAGTCATGGCAATGAATCCAACGTCCTTGTGCCTCATTGGGATGAAGTAAGGATTACGGTAATATTCATCTATCTAATTGGATTTTTCTGCCTGTCTTCTGCGTCTTTGTTTGAAGATGGAAACTAGTGCAAGATATCAAGTAGCATAAATATCGTATGATATATCTATAAGATATATGTATCCATTATACAACTAATATAATACGAATTTACGGCAATTTCCGACTTTGGACCATACGAACTTCTATCGAAATTCGAATTGCTAATTAACAATCAGCAGAAAATTAACTTATAGAAATGATACCCAAAATTATACAAAATAAATAAAACACAGTAAGTCACTGGCTATAGAGGCTACTCTATATAATATATGTATAGAATGATATCATATCATATTATATTAGATGATCATATTATGATTATATGAGTGGACATGTCTATGGTCTAATCCAATGGCAAATGCCATGCAATAATTCAACAGCTAAAAGCTACTGCTGACTCATGAAAACACTCTAGATTGATCATATTATGGATCCTCTCATAGGTATCAGACTTCTCACAAGTCATATGTAGAGTGTATACAAAAACCAATATACTCTCTACTCTCGCCTCTCTAAGCTGTCGCATTTCGTAATAGTTACAGCAAGTGAATCGAAATAGATTAGTAGATATTGATTGGCATTTGCGAATAGTATTGAAGGCGTCACTGTTCTGTCGTCATTCGTCATTCGTGATTCGGCTGGCGGCGGGGCCAATGGTTAAGCGCTGAAATTCCATCGCTGGCAACATTTAGCTCCGGGGTCAATGGGGCGCTGGTAGCGATTCTCATTTAGCGGTCATTACCATACGCAGCCGTCCTCAGCGATGAGCAGCAGCTGAGCACGTGGAGCTGCCGGCGCTGTGTGGCCACAGAAGACCATCGGCTTTCGAGCTGTGCAAAACGCTGAGGTATTTCGTGTTGTCATTCAAGCAAAAGCAGTAGCAGAAGCAGCTCAAGTTGTAGCAGTAGCAGTAGCAGTTGCAGAGAGTCCTGTGAGTCCGATGGCGCCAAATGTGATTACCCACCTGTATTATATGGCGCGGGATATGTACGACCAGCACAGGGACCCGCGCGTCGCCCACCTGCCGCTCACGGGCAACATGGGCAGCGTGCTGCTGATCATCGCCGCGTACCTGGCATTCGTGCTGCACTTCGGCCCCAAGTGGATGGCCAGGCGCGAGCCCTTCGAGCTGAAGTTCGTGATGCAGCTCTACAACGTCGTCCAGGTGGTGGCCAACTCGCTGCTGTTCGTCTACGGCGTATACTACTCGCTGCTGCAGCCCGGCTACAGCCTGAGCTGCCAGCCCGTGGAGCACCACAACAGGACGCCGCAGATGATGAGACTGATCTACGCCTCGTACGGCTACTATCTGCTCAAGTACCTCGATCTCTTCGACACGGTCAGTGAGGGGCCTCGGGCGTCAGCAGAGCGCCGCAGCTCATAGCTCACGTTTGCTTCCTCTTTCGCAGGTGTTCATCGTGATGCGCAAGAAGAACTCGCAGGTGAGCTTCCTGCACGTCTACCACCACGCCGGCATGGTCTTCGGCACCTGCGTGTTCATTACCTTCCTGGCCGGCTCGCACTGCACCATGCTGGGCGTGATCAACCTCCTGGTGCACTCCGTCATGTACGCCTACTACTTCGCCAGCTCGCTGGGCGCCGTGAAGCACCTGCTCTGGTGGAAGCGGCACATCACCCAGCTGCAGCTGCTGCAGTTCGGCTACCTGACGCTCCACTTCCTGCTCGTCATCGTGCGCAATCCCTGCCAGTTCCCCGTCATGATCGCCTTCATCGGCTTCATACAGAACATCTTCATGTTCGCCATGTTCTTCGACTTCTACTACAAGACCTACATACGCAAATCCCAGCCGGCCGCTGCGACTGCGCCAGAGATTGAGACTGAGATTGAAACGGAGATTGAAACTGAGACTGAGACTGAGTCGGCGACGAGGGTGACAACAGCAGAGGCCAAGGCGAAACTCAGTTGAGCTCGACGGCAACAAAGTTAAATTCTAAGTTTTAAGTTCTCCATGCCTATACATACATCTACATATATTCAAATATGCAGCGAATATACGCACACATATATGTATACGTAGTCGGACTAAGCGCACCCGATATGAATAAACATCGCTTTGACGGGCTTTGAATCGAGCGCGCTTCCAAATTCCAATTCCATCCGTTTCGAGCAGCAGCAGGCAGAGAAAACCTTGATTGAATTAAGGTTTTCCGAGCAATCAATCGATAATCATTCGATTTCCCACTTCAAATATGGATGCCTACTGCGATGCGGACCATGTTTTTCCTGTTTTCAGTTTTCTTCTTGCTCTTTTCTGTTCTCTGTTCTCTGTTGGGGTTTTTCGTGCCTTGTTTCTTCTTCTGCTTTTGCCAAATACATTAAAACTTTTCTAATAATAAAGTTCGGCAGCCGAAACCAAGCGTAAATATTGAGAACGGAAACTCAAAAGACATGTTCACCGATAGAGAGCGAGAGAGATAGAGTGAGATGGCCAACGAAAATGCTGGCAGCATCTTTAATGGCAATTGTAACAAGCAGCAACTACATCTGCAGCACAAAGCGAATGCAAATTTTGTATTGTAAATTATTTAATATCAATTCGATAGTTCGCAGTTTTTCATTCGCTTCGTTCCATTTGCCTTAATTCCGCCACGGATTTAAAGCGATTAAGAATTTTTATCGTTTTCATCAATGCAAATTTGTTGCCGCCATTATCTCGGCTATAATTTCATTTAATTGAGATTATATCGGCCTTAAATACTTTTTGCATTCCCCACACATACATATGTACATATATGCATACTTTCGTATATGTAAAAGGTATATTATTTTAATGAGATATCAAGAGGGGAAAATCACATAACTTGCATACCCTGTACTCGCTGAAAGGGTATTTAGTGCAGTATGTGAGAAGCAGAAGAAGTATAAATCGATCTCTGCCGATATATAAATCGATAAAGACATCTTCCTCTTGTATCTTAAGTTCTGCCGTTCGTATATTCGTTTATCTGTCTGACTAGTTTCACATTCATCCGTCTGTTTAGCTGTGAAGGAAATAATATATTCCCGTCATCGATATTAATCGATATATAAGTAAAGCGTAATTTGAAGATCGCAGAATTCGAACAATGCAATTGTGATATCGCATCAATTCGAGTGCGGAAGCTAGAGTCTTGAAATTCGGAATGCTCGCAAATTTAGAACCAGAGTTACGTCAAGCTATTCTTCAGAGTAGAGGCTACATAAGAAGCAAAAAGAGACAGTGGAACCATTCCACACACATATAAATATGCATTAGTGCACGTCTAGTCTAGTCTAAGCGTTGTCAGACATGCTTCAGGGTATTTGGTAGTCGTGCATGCCCAACCAGAGCACATGCAACTTTTTAGTCACAATAAATACTTTTGAATGTATGCGCTCATTGCCTCGAAACACCTGCGCACTCATTCCCTAAGCAATTTTGTTAATTTGTAAGTACATGGAATCGTAATTAAGTGCAATTTGAAATCTGTGACAGGCAAACACGCATACAACAGCGGCAGCTGAATAATTAACGAATAAATCAAAGTAATTAACTTTGGGTCATCATGCAACAGGTTGAGGGGGTCGCAGTCGTGGCTCGAGTCGAACTCGGAGCGGGAGTCAGACACGCACATGTTGGAACTTATCTGTGTCCAGTAATTGGCCGAGCCATGAAACAGTGTGGCACATAGTCAAACGCAATTAGTATTGAGGTTGGACTTGGCTAATCGAAGAAGCATGCGAGCGCATTAATAATGCAGCGAGCAGCTAATGCACTGCTAATGCCGGGCAAGTTGACGCCCTCGCTCACAGATGTCCTAACCGAGCTGTGTGTGTGTGTGTGTGTGCTCGGGCGACTTTGTGTTTGACTTTGACAAAGTTTCCAATCTGCGAATGGGCGACGCAACTTTGATCAATTTCTTCTGCCCTCGACTTGAGTCGAGACTCGGGACTTCAGACTCGAGTAGTGCCATACTTCATTGAACTTTGAACAGGCCAACGCAATCGCCTTCGCCTTCTGTATTGCAGGACAAAGTTTTTACTGCTCGCACCACACACACACACACACACACTCGCACACTCACCTTCGTCATAAATCAATACAGTTGAATTTTTCGTGCATCGTTTGAGTCCATTTGGCTATCCGCACTCGCTGCGAGTGCTGCTCCGCAAGGCGATTTCAATTGGCTTCGCTTGAAGTTCTCTCGACTTTGCTCCCAGTCCGAGCGAGCCAAAATATTATAAATTCTGCTTAGTGCGTTCAAAGTCGGTGCTCAGCTGCAGTTGGCAAGCTCTTGACAATACATATATACATACATATATATACATATGTATATATATTGTAAAACTGAGCAATAGTAAGTTCTCTACTTTAACTAAGTCCTTGGAAGTAGGGGCCACTTACAGCAACGCATTTCTGTTGCGAATGAGAGCTACTGTAATGTTTTTTTATAGTCGTTGTAGAGGAAAAACCTTGGAAATGGAAGCAAAACTACAATAACTGAAATATAAATACAGTTGATTTAGTTTCATTTGGGCTGCAACCTAATGGAAAATGAAAAATGCAGTAAAACGATTTTGCTGAAGTCTGTGTAGCGTGCAGCAGAAGGCGTGGTCCAACCCATTAGCATTATGTGTATTTACGTTTTGGATCAACAGCTGAACTGATCTAGCTCTAGTTCTCTAGCTCTCTGCCTCAGTTGGATGCCCTGAAAATCTAATGGGGTAAGAGCATAGAAAGGAGACCGGCAGAGAGAGGGCATTATGCTAACCCATGATATGATCTAGTTCCATTCATTAGATATATGTATGTCTGTGCCTCTGTGAAGTTCCTGCCAAAGAGTTCACTTACTCTCCTTCAGTCAGATCCTCTGAAAAATGAATGGGGTAAGTGAATAGAAAGAACAGAGAAGGCGTGGTCAAGAGCTGAGTTGATCTAGTGCTGTTAGTCCGTCTCATTTCCTCTCAGATCTCCTGTATAATGAACCACCCCATTCATCTTTTACTGACCTAGAGATGAAGCTTTTATATAGTTCAACTAGTGAATAGATCTAGTTCTATTCTATTCCATATGTACATAAACTTAGCTAGCATATTCCACACAGCTGCTCTCGACTAGAGTCCGGGTATAGCCGAGTCGTGCATTCCCAAGTTTGAGCCAAACTCCAATGGAACTTTCCTCAGCCACAACTAAAATTAAAAGCGAAGCATATAGAGACAATTATCAGCTAGTGTGAGCTAAGGCTTAGTATTTCCAACCAATAAGACTCATAGGACTGCCAAATTGTATGATAAATCATGGGCGAGCTCGTAAACAAAGTATTTAATACGAAAAAAGTCAAATGCAAATTGTGAACACCGCAAATATTTTACTGGCGGCAAGTGGAAGTGCAATAAATTTGCTACACGGGCGGATGCTGCAGCTGCAGCTGCAGCCAAAAGCTGAAACTGAAACAGAAACTGAAACAGTAGCAGGGGGAGCAGAGCTCTCCTCTCCTCTGCTCTCCTCTCCACTATGTTTGCTATGGTTGTCGCGGTATGCGACATGCTTCATGCAGCCATTGCTTGAGCTCAGTGGGGCCAGGGGCAGGGGCAGGGCCAAGCGACTTCCTGCAAATGTCAATGTGTTGCGCTCCAGTATGTTGCTGGCGCACGTTTGCGCCCAAAATGCACTAAACATAAACTAGAAGCAACAAAAACAACAACAACAACACATGTTGCAGACCACACACCCACAGCAACCAAACTGTGGAGGCAACCCTCGCTGTGCTTAATAACTTTGTTTTTTTTTTCTCCCAGCAAGCCACGCAACTGCGGCCAAGTCCAAAACTTTGCAACTCTGTTTCGACCTGGCCCGCACAGCTTCATGCAATTTCCATCGAACCAACAAACATTAATTTATTATTAAAAGTGCGAGTGCTCCTGTCCATAAACCACTCCATTTTAGTTCAGAGTGTGCGAGGCGGTGACACTAATGGACATACATAGCAAGCATATGCAAAATTGTTAATTTGGAAAGGAGTTTAAGGAAAACAGTCCAGATGAGACTGCCTAGGCAAGAGTTACACTGACAACTATAGGTCAAGTATAGATAGGGCTTGTATATGAGAAAGGAGTCTCTAGGTGACACTGCTTGACTTGGAGGTATTCTGGAGTACAAACTTAGAAATAGACGATTCTGTCTGACTAGCAGTCACTTGAGTTTCCATACTGTATATGGGAAGAGAGCTCCTAGGCGAAACTGCTTGAGTAGGAGTAGAAGTCAGACGCTCACTTGTACATCTGTACAATCGTAGGAGAAATGAACGTCTAGCCACGACTTCTTGGCTAGGAATTCATGAGTGCTTTATGCTCGAATGACACTGATTGATTACGTGTTGCTATAGCGTTCAAACTAAGTTTTATTCTCTATACAGTAATAGCAGCTGGACGGCAGAGGGACTGCCGCACTATATGCTCATTCATTGGAGGAGAATCTCCATAAAATTTTAAAGCGATTTAATGAAAATGCCAAAAATGCTATCAAGCACGGACGGAGAGCTGAATACATAGAGAGACGGACAAACAGGTGGAGGGCTAGACGAAATGGATAAGATAGACAGACATGTACACGGATAGGCAGATAAACGGACTGACGGACCGGACAGCAAAGAAACTTGAAGCTAATGTAACTTAATTAACTAGCAAAATATGTATGTGTGTGTGTCCAAGTAGGACACTTACCTATGTCCACAATCACTCATCTTGAGTGTCCGGCGTAATTCTGCGCAAGTGTTGCACTTTCATTTCGCATATTAAGTAAACGGGTTTGGAAATGGTTTGACCCGTCAGCTTGCTGGTGCTTTAATTTGCTCCTTTTCACATAATTTGCCGTTCCTTTTTTTGTGTTTTAATAATTCACACGGTCGCGCGTAAATTTTGGCAAAAAAGAAAGGAAAAGAAAAAGCATGGCAGAGAAATTAAAAATACGGCGCAGTGCTATGAAATTGTTTCTGGGGACAGAAGGGAATTGTAAAAGGATTGCTCTGACAGCCTTTCTAATTGCTTTGTTTTACTCCTGACTCTAATTAAAAAATGTACTTTACGACTTTGCCACGCCGCTGCGAGAGTCGCGCCTCTAATGACAGCCAAGCGGGCGAACACCCGGAATCCGGAATCCGGAACCTGGAACCCGAACCGAACAACAACAGCAACGGCGGAGCGACTTGATGCTGTCTATAGTATTAAATGAAATTGCCAATCCAAATATGAAAAACCTTTGGAATAACACCGAAAATGACCAGAAACACAGCTAAATTGTTCGCTTTCTCCCTTTGCTCGCAGTGGTAGCTTAGCATTTGCGCTCATTTATAAGCCGCAATATGCTGAATCTGGCCGTTTGGCCTAATGTGCTGATAAAAAAAGGCAACTGCCTGCATATTTTTCATAATATTTAAATGACGATGATTTAAGTCAGGGCTCCAAGTAAATAAAGACAAAATACTTCGGGCCTCAGCAACTGCATAATACTCATTCATAAGGTCTTAAGGGTGGACCACAAAATTCAAAGCAGAGAAGGACGAACCTTAGCAGGGCTTAGCTAACCTGGCTATGGAAAACTGTAGAGAACATGGCATTTCGATTAGGGATATTCCCAAGAGAGGAATAGACATAAATTTGAGGTAATCTATAGATGGGCACTGTTAACTGAGAACAGGGTCTGACTCGGAAGACGTTGATATATGAGCTTAAGATGATTATATGAGCCTTGAAGTACTCAGTATTGTATCCCATCATCAAACGAGAGTTGCAATTATGTATGTACCTACTTCAAATCTTTAGTTACTCTATATGCACACCCACATATAGTGTAATGAAACCAATATACTCCATTTACTACTCGAATGAGCATAAGAAATGTAACGCAAAATATATTGCAAAATGCAAATGATGCAAGAATTGGGTTTCAACAATTTAATTAGCCAACAAACTTGGCTGCAAAATGTGAGGGAAACCCTCTCATAGGTTCTCATTCTGCTTCAGTTTCAGCTGAGCTAAGCTCTACCTATGGCTGAGTCTGCCTCTGTTTGAGCTAATTATACGTTTGGCCTAAGTGGCCCAGAGATAATCTATAAAAAGAACTGATGGCCAAGCGAACAATCGAAGAGATATCAACGTTTTTTGTATGCTTTGGCAACTGTTTTTTCTGCTTTGTGGAATTGGGGGATTTGTGTCGAACAGCAGGAGGAGGAGCAGCTCTGCCCTGGGCACTCTCGAGAAATCAGGCATTCGTTACGAGCATTTTACTTCGATTAGTTTGTTGCTCGATTTTAGGCCAAGCCATGTTCAGGTCAGCATTCGTTTGATTGCCAGTGGAAACTTTCCTTAAATATATATATTTTTGTACACACACATGCGCATATATGTGTGTGTATGTATGCGTGCCTACAGGTGCATCTCGTGAGCCTGGTCCACGTCAGTGTGTTTCTGTATTTACTCAATGCTTAGTTGTTGTATGTCCGTAAATTGGAAAAGTTTCCTGCTGCGGCCACATTCACTATTTGTATTTAGTTTTTTGCTCAAGAGATTTAGTTTCAAGGCAGCTTTAATATTCATCACACGAGCAATTTGGAAGAACTGCTGGGTAGAGGAGGGAAAATGAACAGACGGACGAGGAGGGTAAGTAGGAGAGAAGCGAGGAGAAAAGTCAAGATGAGAAAGAGAGAAGAGCGGGGAGAGAAATACATATTGAGGCGAGAAAAGAAGAGAGATAGAGTAGAAAAGAGGAGAGAAGAAGAGAGGAGAGAAGCAGAGAAGAGCTAGAATTGAGACGGAACAAAAATGAGAGGAGAGCTAGAGGAGGAAACAAAGTAGACGTTAGAAAGACAAAAGACGAAGGAAAACGAAGAATATAGAGCAGATAAGAAGGAAGAGAATTGAAACGGCTGAAATGATCGAAAATAGGGATAAGAAGGAAAGGGAAACGACCCAATAAGAGAAGAATTGGCCAAAGAAAAGCTAAAGAGAAAGCGAACGTAAAAAAAAGAAGAAGAGAATTGGAGAGTTCAATTCAAGATAAAGAAAATGAGAATGAGACTGAGACTGAGACTGAGACTGAGAGAAGAAAAGCAAAGCTTATGAAAAGATGAAGAAGGTGAGACAGAGAAGAGGGGGAAATTAAAATTAAGAGACTAAAGAGAAAACTAAATCGACGCAGAGAAGGGGTGATGGTTGCACAGAGAGATATAACCGTAAAGAGAGACTTACTGAGACTTACTTACCAATCTATTCTGCTGAGCTGCATTAAATATTTAACTAAACTTAATTTACTTATTGAGATTTTCACACGAAAAGCCCACACACACACACACACACACACACATGCACAGTTCATAGAATCGCGTTTAAATTTAGAATTGAGTCTCTAATGCGGTCTGAGGCGTCTTTAGCCGAATCTGAGAAATCAAAGTCGGAGTGTGCCAAGGCGTTAAAGTGAGGCACCCCCCTGGGACAGCACTTGGCTGGGGTGGGCGGGGCCGTCGGCTGTCGAGTGTCTCTTTATCGCAATGAGAGCCGCGCAGTTGTCAATGAATTTTCAGATAGCTAGCAACCCATAACAAATTGAGATGCTAAGCAGCAGCAGCAGCAGCAGCAGCGGGGGGAGAGGGCGCAGCAGAGCAAAGTCTTTACCTTTTACCTCGACACAATCGCAAGGCGATGGCAACGCGCGCGTATTCATGACAAAGGCGCTATATAAATTACGCAGGCTACAATCAAAAGCCGCCCCCGTCGCTGGCGAAATGCGCTGTGATTTAACGTTTGACAGAAATTATAAAAACAGGCGTCGTTGGAAAAGGGGGAAGGCGGAGAGCGGAGGGGTGTAACTGCTGCGGGGAATATTCACGGAGATAACCCGCAAAATTCCGGCGTCCGGGCACATTTTCAAAACTCCGATAATTATGTTAGACGCGCCAGCAAAACATTTCCTTTGACATTCAGCCAAAAATAAAAGAAAGCCCAAACAGTTGAAACAAACTTGACGCAGCTGAAGTTAAGCCAAGTAAACCGGGCCAAGAAGCCATCACAATGGTTATGATGGCTCGAAGCGAGCTGGAATTACACAGGCCAACAGCATTTTGATGGCCCGGAAGCGAATATGAATATGAATATGAATATGAATATGAATATGAATATGAATATGAATATGAATATGAATATGAATATGAATATGAATATGAATATGAATATGAATATGAATATGAATATGAATATGAATATGAATATGAATATGAATATGAATATGAATATGAATATGAATATGAATATGAATATGAATATGAATATGAATATGAATATGAATATGAATATGAATATGAATATGAATATGAATATGAATATGAATATGAATATGAATATGAATATGAATATGAATATGAATATGAATATGAATATGAATATGAATATGAATATGAATATGAATATGAATATGAATATGAATATGAATATGAATATGAATATGAATATGAATATGAATATGAATATGAATATGAATATGAATATGAATATGAATATGAATATGAATATGAATATGAATATGAATATGAATATGAATATGAATATGAATATGAATATGAATATGAATATGAATATGAATATGAATATGAATATGAATATGAATATGAATATGAATATGAATATGAATATGAATATGAATATGAATATGAATATGAATATGAATATGAATATGAATATGAATATGAATATGAATATGAATATGAATATGAATATGAATATGAATATGAATTAAGTTGTATTATACTTAATATTATGAACTAATATTAAAATACTTGCCACAAATAGAAGATGACGAAGACGAGGAGGAGCAGGTGTTGGAGCACTTAACGCACGATTACGACTGAGGCTGGGCTGCTGCAGGCTCGCTTTTATATAGGGGCGACCCCTTCACAGACAAGTTCGATCCCAACTGCTGAAACTTTCTTAGACTTGGTCTGCTGCTCGATCAAGTTGGGGCTCGATTCAATTGCTTGAAGCATTGCTCGCTTACTTTGACTATTAGATAAGAGTGAACACATACATACATATGCATTTTTACTCTTCCTATTGCCCTATAGAGCTAACTTGTTAGTTTATAGATAGAATATTAAATGTAATGAAATTCGTGCTCTTTAACTAATTCCGTTTTTATCAACTGCTGCCGCAGACTCTGCCAAGGAAGTCCCTAATGGGGGTCTGGGGACAACTCAGCCCAGTTAGTTCAATAGCCGATAACTTTTTGGTAATTGAACACTTCACGAAAATTTAAAGAGCCAAGGCGAAGGTTACAAAGCAGTTTACAAAGTGAAATGGCATCAAGTTTGAATATTTAGACAGTTTTTATACCCTGAACCCATTGAAAATGGGAAATCAGGGTATAATGGTTTTGTTAAAAGTATGTAACAGGGAGAAGGAGGCGTGGCAGACCCCACAAAGTATATATATTCTTGATCAGGGCGACGAACTGAGTCGATTTAGCCCTGTCCGTCTGTCTGTCCGTCCGTCCGTCCGTCCGTCCGTCCGTCCGTCCGTATGTATGAACGCGTCGATTTCAGAAGATATAGAAGCTAGAGACTTGAACTTTTTTTTAAAATGACCGTAAATACAGCGCGCATATCGAGTTTATCACCAAACATCGATAACTCGTCTAGTTATTTTTTTATCGATAAAAAACCTTATCGAAAGACAGTTATAAAATTATATCTCCTACATCTTTAGAGCTAGAGTATCCAAATTTTTAATGTAGATTGATATGCACGTTATAGAATTTCGATTTTTGTTCAATTTTACCTCCCACCCCTATATCCACCCCCTCACCCATAAGTTTGTAAAAGGCGTATTTCAAATACTAGAAACTTGAGCTTTGGCACATACGCGCATATTAATGATATAAACACAATCTAAAAGTTTCATGAAGAACGTACGTCCAGAAAAAAAGTTATTAAACAATTAAGTTCCCATAGTGAGCCCACACTGCAGCCCATGCGTGCGCGCCTATGGGTGTCTATGTATGTGTGTTGTGTGTGTATGTGTGTGTGTTTGCTGTTGCTTGAAGGGTTCAGGGGATCTCGTAGTCGAGCAGTCTCGACTAGAGCTTTCTTACTTGTTTGTTACATCTTTTACTATGAAGCAGGACAAAAAATGATCTAAAATATGTAAAACTATTTGAGAGAGAAACTTACAAAAAGTAAGTTATATAAAAAGATTGTTACCTTGATTTCTAGCTTATATAAACCAAAGGAATGTGAGCTTTCTGGAAAGCCTGCCGAAATTCCTGCAGTGCAGTTCGAGCATATAAAGGGGTTTGGTCTGCTTTCTGTTGGGTAATTTCAATGCATTTGCCCTTCAATGAATTGAAATTGTTCGTCAAATCGATTGGGGCCAGAAATGTCCGTTTAATTGCCGGCAGCTGTTGAATTTCTGCCGCATCAACTTAAAAATGCAGACGCAATCTCGTCAGGGCTTAGGCTGCAGACGCGCCTTTTAATATGCAGAGCACAAATTTGAATAATTTGCCTCCGAATGCTGCCAAATTATAGCGGCTTATGTTTCAATTAAGCAATTTTTGCACATCAGGTGCGTTTTATGGGCCCCAGACGCGCCAAGGAGCGGCAGCAGGAGGACGATGGGAAGGGGGAGGGGGAGCGGCGCACAGAGCAAACAGCCAAAGGCGGACAGCAATGACAACTAAGCTCTTTAATGCCGCCAGACGACAGCTGTACACAGCACAAGGCATTATAATAGGAGGACAATAATAATAACGGCAAGGACAGGAGCAGCAGGAGTAGCAGGAGCAGCAGGAGCAGGAGCAGCAGGAGCAGGAGCAGCAGGAGCAGGAGCAGCAGGAGCAGGAGCAGCAGGAGAAGACGAAATCAGTTGGCAGAAATATTTCAAATGAAAAGTGACACAACGAATGAATGGAGAAATGAAATTACAAAATTAAGTTTGAAGACACGGGTAAGACCCTTCAGTGCCTTCAGAGAGAGCCGGGCTTCAAGAGGCTTCAACTCCAGCTCCAGCTCCAGCTCCAGCTCCTGCTCCTGCTCCACATGTTGCCAGCGGCCAGGGGACACATGAGCCAAAAGACTACTTAATGAATAGCCTCGAGTTAATATTTGCCTGTGCCTCGCATTCCTTTTTCTTCTCCTGCTTCAGCTTTTGCTTTTGCTTTTGCTTTAGCTTTCTCTGCCAATTCTCTAACATTCTCTTTTGCTGTTTATTGTTGGGGCGCAAAAGAAAAAATATTGAAGTTTCCTGTTAGACAAAGTACACAGGCACAGCTGAATAAGCCAGGCCAACCAGTCGCCCAGTCACCCAGTCGACCGAGATTGTCAAACAAAATGGCTTTTTGGTTTTCTTTTTAATACACACACACTCACTCACACACTCACATATCTTTGCTTGCTCGAGTGTGGGCCGCTGTAAAACATAAGCAAACAATTTGAAGGCATTTGTCAGCAGGCTGCAGCTAATAAAAAATCGCCTCAGGTTCCCACTTCAAAGTGCAGCTGTTGCTTGAGCTAGCGAAAGCAGCAAAATATATTGGCAATACTTTGGTCATTTTGTGTCCCATTTTTACGGCTTAAAGTGCGAAATTGTCAAACAACTGTTATACGCGTATAACAGAAATGTGTATCATGGACAAGCTATAGCAATGCTCAGAGTTGAAGGAATACTATGGATAGAGCTGATTTTAGATACTACAAATTACAGCTGATATGCAGAATAGGCAGGGAAATTTGGTGTATGTCGGACAGTGTAGCTTGAGCACTTCTATTGAGCAATAAAAATCAGAAAATGTTGCGAAAATGTTTACTATGACTAGCCTCCAATACAACTCACTTGGTGATTTCTTGCAGTGTACACAACTTCTGCGAGTAATGTGGGCCTTACAAAGTGGTTTGTAACGTGCTTGTAATAAGTTGACATGCGCTTTGCATGTTTGCCTGTGTCCATTTGCCTCAGAGTCGGGTATATCCAGCTGCACAATGCGTGCACATAGCTGAAACAGTAAATATTCGCGTATCATATTAGACTGTCTGTAGAAGAGCTCAACTATAGCTGGGAAAATCTCTGATTCTGCAGGCTGAACTCCATTTGATTAGCCATGCCCCCAGGCGAGCATGTCATGCAACTAATATACTCTGCCCCCGCTTCAGGAGCGAGCATACACGTTGAGTTCAAGTAGCAAGCCCTTATTTTACTGTAGTATTAATCGACGCATGTCACTGATTAGCCGCAGGATTATTGTTCATATGCAAAGCACACACAAGCACCTGTGTATTTATGCATATGTATTTATATAAATTTACATACACATATACACTACGGCATAGGGGTAGCTAGATTTAACCCTTTGATGTGCCAAACAAAAGGCACCGTTTGAGCCTTGATAAATGGCAGTCACACACTAAACTGCCTTCGGTGGGAAACAGTTCACAGTGAAGGGAGAAACAAAAACAAAAACAAAAACAAAAACAATATATGGCTGGCAATCGCACAGTGGAATCAGCCTACGGCGCACGTTAATGAGCAAGCTAAACAAAAATAAAATAAAAATGTAGAAAAAACAGAAAAAAACAATACATTATGAATTTTTTGCGTTTACAAATTAAGCGTGCATGTTAAGAGCGAATATTTTATAGAAACGTGAAACGACAGAAGCGACAGGCAGCACAGTAAAGTACAAGTATGATGGATAAGCCAAAAATAGCTGGGAAAACAAGTAACAGCGCGCTGGTAGGGAGTGCACGACTGGCCGATGCCCTGGGACAGACACAAAGAGCGACGAACATGAATGGACAGATAGTCGGACAGCTCGAAGTCCCACCCAAGGGATATGTCACACCCACCTTTGTATTAGACTGTATGGGTCTGCCAAAACCAATATACCCTCAATACTCAATTCCCTCTAGGTATAAAAAATGGTAAATACGAGGCAACTGTTTTCGAGCTTCTTAATGGAATTTGAAATGAATGCATACACATTTAAATCGCATGCATAAAAACTTTCTGAATTTCAATTTCAATTTCAATTCAAAAGTCAAACTCAAACAAAATGTTTTTGTAATTTGTTTATACTTTCAAAAACTTACAATTAGCCTAGAGCGATTTGTTCATTGATAGCAAACATTTTTGTATAATCAGCATCGTGCTCTATGAAGACTCGTGCAATTTATTATTTAATAATGTTAAAATAAGCACTTAATTAAATTTACAAAAATAAAATGTAAAAAAAAACAAGAGAAATAAATAAATTACATACGCTGACATTATTAATTATTTATTTAAAGGCAATTTGTTTACCTTTTATGCGAGCTGCGTCAGTGCAGTGCAGAGCACTATGTAAATGTACATATATATCTTTATATATATATATATATATGTATATATTGCAAATATAAAACACCCACTGACTGCAAGTGCCACGCCCACAAGTCAATGAAACAACAATTCACTAATTAAAAGTGTAATTAATTTTGCACAGTTTGCATTTTGCTTTAGCTTCTGTCAATGCCAGAACTTTACATATACATATACATGTACATGTACATGTATTTATGTATGTAGATATACATACATGCATATACATACAAATAGCTGTGCACACTACATATTCTGCGTGTATATGGACATATGTTTATGCAAGTGTAAAGTGAAATTCTGGGCAACATTCATAGGAAATTCATTCTTCAAAATCAATCAAATTATGATGCTCGCTCAAGTCAGCGGTAGAGTATATTAGTTGCAGCAGATGTCTGCTTCATCTATATCTTGTTCGACTTGACCCTGCACCTGCTCGTATAAATGAACTCCTCGATCTCAGCACCTTTAAGTGCTAGGGCCTTGAAATTCCCTGTAGAGTTTATTGCAATTAGTCGATAACTATTTTCATATCTGTGCTATCGATTACTTCACTTAAGCCTGCACTCTGTGAGCGCGTATCATGCAGTCGACTCGCTCAGCTTAGCCATATTTAAATAATCAAATCAAGCAGCTAACTGTGCGCATTGCTCGCAATTGGTATTTATGTTTGCTTAAACATTTGGCACTGTTTTGATTTTCATTTGATATGCTATGCTTAGGGAATATCGCATCGAAGCAGCCAGCATATATAAGTCTGTGTGTGTTCGTATGGCTATGCGAGCAGTGGCAAGCAGCTTGTCAAGAAATCTGTTTGGCTTCTTGCGGAATGGCCCGAAAGTCTTTGCGAATGGTGCGCTCGCTTCCTTCCTGCCTCGCAACTTATGTGCAGCATTTCGTTTCCTTTTCCGCTTCCCGTGCAGACAGAACTTGGCCAGTCGCCATTGAATGCGTAACACACACACACACACACACAGATTTCTTTCCACATACATGCGCGCATGTTCGTTACATTCGTGTGTGACCCAGTTTCGCTGTTACTGCCAAATATCAATTTGAATTCGGCTAGAGCCAACAAATAATTTTGTAATAAGCATCGGAATTAAGAGCAATTAGCAACCATTCAAAGTAAACTTGATGGACTTTCAGCTTCAAGATGGAGCTAACAAGGTCGAACGGGTGACTCTGAGTGGGGAAATGCTGTGGGAAGCGAAGACAGAAAGAAAGAAAGTAGAGGCCAGACTCTGGCTATGGATTTCTGAGACATAATAGCAGAAAGGCGTTAGATTGGTTTTATAATTGGAACGAAATATCTGCCAGGCTGAAAGAAACTACTGATTTTTTACTACAACTACGATAAAACATGATGCTTAAGCCAAAGAATCCTGTTTCGTATCAACTGAGTCGCAGCAACTCGAGATAATCCTGAAGAGTTATCTAATATGAAATCATAGGCAAAAGTTTAACTTAAATCGCTGGCTTATTGAAAGTGTGGCAGTCGTGGGGCATGCCCGACCGATTAATCTAAGGCATCAGCTTGCAGTGATAGGCCTTGCGCTGCTGCAGTCTACACAGCGAAACATTAACATTTCTGAATCATAACCGAGACAGAGAACAAACCAAAGGCTTCGTTCATTGCATTTCCAGATTCAATTTCAGCTCCCTCAGTTACTCAACTGCTCTAAGCGCCCAAGCTCATCATTTATAATTCGAGTTTGGCAAATCAGTTGCGCAAACATAACAATATTCAATTTACATTTGCTTCTATTGACAAACTGAAAGTTTGCATTGAGTGCAGCTCTCGTTTGAATTTATCGCTAAATAATGAACAAACACAGGACTGGCTACAATTAATTTGTTTATTCGCGTCATTAGGGCAAACTCGTTGGCGTCATCAAATGCAATTCAAACAAACAAACCACAAATTATCCACATTAAAATTTGCGCTGCTTTCAAGGCTGCTCACGATAATCAAACAGAGACCCAGACCCAGACCCAGACCGAGACCCAAACCGAGACCGAAAGCGAGTGACCAGCAGCAGGACAAGTAAACAGCGTTTAATCAAAAGCTAAAGCAAATAGAGATGGGAAAAAAATCAAAACTTAATTATCAAGAATATTTACTCAAGGCACCGCAGTGGGTGACTGAATGCAATTAGATATGCGAGCAGCTCAGTTATAAGTGCGAAGCACTCGAAATACAATTCAGATTCGAGCGCTCATATATTCAGCTAACTAAGTGGGTAAGCGAGCTAGCTTGACTACAGTCCAACAGACAGACAGACAGAGAGAGAGAGAGAGAGAGAGAGGGAGAGAGAGAGCAAATGATATTAATTAGCTTTGAATGGCGCATGGAACAGATAAAAGAGAATTGAATTTTTACGCGGCATAGACAGCAGCACACAACAGGAAACAGTGCCGAATCGAGGATGGAGCTGAAATGGACAGAGAAATTGCAAATAAACAGAGAACAAATGCAAAACAAGTAAGAAGAATGCGCCTGGCCAGTCCCACTGGCGGCGCACTACTCGCTCAGGAGCACAGAATAGAATATGATATGAGAGATATATCAAAAATAGCGCTGATCAATAATGTAATGCTGAGTGATGGGATCTAATAAACACCGATCTGTAGGCTATCATGAAAACATACAGAGTCTTACAGTTTCTTTCTGGAGTTTGGAGTATATGGAACAGTGTATTGGAGTATAAGGTCGATGCCGCCGTCAACCAATAGAGAATATATCACTAATAATCAATAGCTCATTAGCTCAGGCTCTTGTTAGCAAATATACAGATTTTCCTGACTTTCCATATACCAGAACTCATGAAAATATATTTTCGTATTGCCCACGTTCAGATGCACAAATCCTTCTTCTGTAGCTGTCAGCAAGATGACGCAAATATACTCCAGTTCAGCCAGCTGGGCGAGCATAACCGTTGAGAGTAAGTTTTCGGACCAGGAACTGAAAATGCGGCACGGAAACGTCTTGTATAAAGTGTGGAACAAATGTTTCACGACAGACCAAGAAGACGAGGAAATGTGCAAAGTTCAAAGACGATGACAGGGAAAAATAAAAGCGGAAAATTGAATGCCCACTAAGCGAGAGAGAGAGAGAGAGAGAGAGAGAGAGAGAGTCAGACAGGATGCTGGCTGGCCATTATACTTTATGCAAATGCTGTGGCAGCTTTAACAACCCAAAGGCAAATGCCCCCAGTTCGTGGCGTGAGCAGACCCCAACCATGTGGCCAATCGCCTGACGTGCAGATAGAGGAAGGCAGAGACAGAAAGTAACAAGAGTAACAACAATAACAACAACAACAGCAACCACAGTGTAACCACATATACCATGCATTTTAATTTAATTAATTTAAATTCTTAATGCGATATTTTGCCGCCTTCGCCTTCGCCTTCGCATTGCCGCGTGAAAGCCAAAGCCTAATGCTTTTTCTCCTGCACTGGCCGCAAAGGCTCTGCTCTTCTTCTTCTACGTTTTCTGCTGTCGCTGCATTTGTTTAATGTTGCGTAAACAATTTTTAGGCGTGCCAAATTAATAGCCAACGGCAAGCGGCGGCCGACAGCCAAAGCGTCGAATTTACTGCCGAACTCATTAAATGTCATTTTCCAGCCAATTACAGAAGAACAACTTTAAATCGAGTTCTTTTTTCTTTAAAGTGAAGTTGCCAATTCCAAACAGGCTCACTGGGAAGTTGTAGCTGAAACTGCAACGGAAACTCTTTGGCAAGAGTCAGCAAATGCGCCAAGAAAACTTTCAAAAAAGATAAGGCAGACTGTCTAGAAAAGTAGTAGAGAAGTAGTAGAATAGGAATAGAGTAATAGTAGAATAGTAGTAGAATATTAATAGAATAGTAGTAGAATAGTAATAGAATAGTAATAGAATAGTAATAGAATAGTAATAGAATAGTAATAGAATAGTAATAGAATAGTAATAGAATAGGAATGGAATAGTAAGAGAACAGGTTTCGAATAGTAGGAGAAAAGTAGTGGAATAGTAGTAGAATAGTAGTAGAATAGTAGTAGAATATTAATAGAATAGTAGTAGAATAGTAATAGAATAGTTATAGAATAGGAATGAAATAGTAAGGGAACAGGTTTCGAATAGTAGGAGAAAAGTAGTGGAATAGTAGTAGAATAGTAGTAGAATAGTAATATAATAGTATTGTAATAGTAGTAGAATAGTTATAGAATAGGAATGGAATAGTAAGGGAACAGGTTTCGAATAGTAGGAGAAAAGTAGTGTAATAGTAGTAGAATAGTAGTAGAATAGTAATAGAATAGTATTGTAATAGTAGTAGAATAGTAATAGAATAGTAGTAGAATAGTAATAGAATAGTAATATAATAGGTTTTGAATAGTAGTAGAATAGTAATAGAATAGGTTTCGAATAGTAGTAGAACAGTAATAGAATAGTATTGAAATAGTAGTAAAATAGTAGTAGAAAAGGAGTAGAATAGTAGTAGGATTAGGTATAGTATACTATCTGATAGGTGACATATATGTAGTGTAAAAGATGAGAAGTGCAGTAAGAGCTAAGAGAGCAAATACTCAGCGAACCGGTGCTGGAGCTACACTATTAACAGAATGCTGTTAATGGCATAACATGGCTATGCGAGGGAGGAGTAATGCCTGTTAATGGAATCTAACATTAACAGTGCATTTCTGTGTATCCTTATTATCTTATTTTAAGATCTCTAAATATTTATTTATTGATCAGTACCGATAAATAGCAATTCGATAAATATCGTGAAGATATTTGTATGAAATTCTTTAATTTATTATCTTACACATATGTAATATATGTACTTCAATAGAGAAACCTAGAGTAATTGAAGCATCATCTTGCTTAGCATACACATCCATTCAAACTTCCACTTCTCAGACGCAATGCCAAAGCTATATAGATAAGTTACAGCAGGGATTATTTCATTTACTGCTTTGTGCACAAGTTCATAAGCAAATGCTGCTAAAAGCTTAGCTAATCTTGTCAGCATTTCGATTAGTCGCCAACGATGAGAGCACAGCGCCCACTCGAAGTGCAGCAATCTATTTCCATTAAGCGCATTCAGCAATTGGCCTAGTTGCAGAACAACAACAACGCAACAACAGGCATAAATCAAAGCAGCATCAACTTGCGATGCAATGAAGAAACTGTCAGAGACAGAGACAGAGTCAGAGACAGAGTTGAAGTTGAAGTTGGAGCTCACCTGGCATCGGAATCAAGCAGAGTTGAGTTGGATTCAAGAAGCGACAGGCGGATGCAGAGTAACTTGGCAAAGTGCATCGCGCTGTCAGGAAGCAAGAGTTAACTGGGAGAAAAAAATGTGAAGGTGAAGTAGAAGGAGAAGGAGAAAATGGCGTGAAAAGCATTTCACTTGCGGATTTAGCTGAGGAATCTGAAAATTTAATGCGCTGGGCGGATAGATAAATAATGTTATGCAAATGATATGTGCATAAAAGTCAACAGATTCAGCAAACATTGCGCCGCCCACCGATCCACCGCCTCCTGCTGACAACAGCATCGAGTACAGTGCACCAAATGACTGGCAGCTTTCAAATGTGAAACCAGTTAGAAAGATGAATAGATTGACTATCAACATGCGAAAACGCTTCACAGGTTCACGGTCTGCGCTCCTCTCGGAACCCTGATGCGGAAGCAAAGCACAAGCTGGCAACATTTGCATATTCCCATACTCGTTCGCCTCGAGTGAGTGGAGTATATATTTGCCTTGGCATGTGAGGCCAAGTGCAAGCAAACTTGGTATTCTAAGTAAACTTGAGTGTACTCTCGACTTGGGAAGCAGAAAGAGAAGAGGCAGGTTGAATTCTTCTGTGATTGAACTATATATATCGAATGATCTATCGATATCTCCGTCAATCTAGCAATCTATCTATCAATCTATCACACATCGATCAATCTGTCCATCTAGCTACCCATCGATCTCTGTAAAGGCTCCAACAAATTCTCCTGAACGAGCATTGCCAAGTTGGCAACGCTGCAAGAGCCATGTTCTTAGGTCTTTGGGTGTCAAATGGTCTGCCCCTCCCTATTAGACACGCCCACATATGTAGATGAATGTGTGGCGACGTTCGACGTTGGAATGACATTGCACTAGTGTTGCCGAAATTGCAGCGAAATTGTGCGCCAGGATTCGCTTGGCAGTCAACGCCTGAAAGCCGACTTTGGCACCTGACGTTGGCATTTACTTTTTTCGCTCGCATTTTGGCCTCACCCAGTACCCAGTGCACAGGTGAAAGCGGATTTTGATAAATGCTTCGATGGAGAAGTCAAGTGAGTCAGCCAAAACGGCATCATCTTATGGCAACTGACAGCCGGCAGGCGCCTTTGTCGTGTCATCAGCTACTCTGCTAAATTACGACCAATAAAACTCGAAAATATGCAACGAGAGAGCACACGTAGAGCTCTGCCTCTGCTTCTTCTTCTTCCTCGCTCTGGTTGATGAACAGCTCGAAGTGGCTTACTATGCGTTAATAATTTGCATGCATTTAATATGCATTTGAAAAATATGTGAAGAAAAACGAAAAAAAAACCTAGAATAAAGATAAAGAAAGAAATGGATGGAGGAGCCATGGGAAAGGCAATTTAGCTCGCGGCTCTTGTGCAGGGAAATCTCAACTAACAAGCGGACCATTCTCTCCCTCCAGACAAAATGAAAATGCTGTTTTTGTTTTTGTTTTTCTCGCACCTTGATACGGAACATGTTGAAGGTATTTCAATTTTAGCATGCAGCAGGTGAGCTCCAAGGTGAAAGCTGTGTAGAGGTTGTCAGTATGTAGATTTAGTGGAAAGGAATATAGGATGTACATATATGGTCTTGGACTCTAATGTAATGTAATGCATATAAGTGGAGTAAAGAGTAATGGATTAGATCTCTAATACCATATACATAAATATATAGAATAAAGATGAAGAGTGAACAAGTCCGAGTTCGACGATGGTATACCTAACATCAACTTATGTTCACGTCTGAATAAGTTTGAATACGAGAGTTAAGTAGATGCATGTGATTAAAGTAATTCCTACTTTCCTCAAGCATGCTCCATCTAAAATGATCTTCAATCCTTATCATTCCCCAAAACAGACCAACTTTGGTTTGTTTTGCCTTCAAATATTAATTTTCTAAACTTTTCCTACAAGAGTATACAATCTTCGTATCTCCAAATCAAATATAAATTTGCAACATATTTTTGTTATTTTTCGCGCTGCTCGACGTTTCTGTGTGCATAATTTAAAATGCTGTGAATTGCAGATAGAGCAGCGCCGTCAGGCGAATGCTAAAGAGAAGTAAACACAGAACTAATAGCAAAACATGCAAAGATGCTGATCGCAAACACACACACACACATACACAGAGAGAGAGACCCACAGCCACCACACACACAGAGCATATCTGGCCAAAGTTTTAATGAAACAAAATGTGGCGCTTACGTGTGCTGGGCAAACGTATAACCTGTGTACAGGTGAGCGGGCTCAACACCTACCGTTTGCCCAGAGCATCGCCAATGTTCAGTTTGAAAGGTGTCGTCGCGTCCAACTTTACCGCAAAAACCAAAACAAAGTTTGCTAGAGCCCCACGCCAGAACAGCCACAGGAAATGAGAAAAGATACCAATACAACGGAACGCCATGTTGCAATATGCATATGACTCACCTCTATGGCGAGTGGGCGGCACCGCCTCCAAAGGTGAGCGCGTGCGAGTTAGATGATGAAGCGAATTCGCTATTTTACAACTGGATAACGTGTCCTTTGAAATGAATAGTTTTAGGAAATAGCCCTCACAGTGTGAATCGTTTGACTACTAGAAGTAGGTGAGAATATAATTGGGAGCTGCGCTTGACTGGGATGTGCCCGAAAGCTCGCGTTGAATTGTTTTGTTAATAATATAAGACTTCAATTTCTGCGGAACTATAGGGAACTATAGAGGAAGGTGGAATGGGTGGTAGGGTAAAGTTTTGCTAAAAGGATTCTTAGAACATTCCATCCCAACATTGAAACTAGGCTGATTGAACAAGGATTCGAAACGAACGATCTTTATGAAATTTAAAGAGCTTGAGTATGATATCGAAATTAGAATAATAAAACTAATTATAGTCCGTGTATATATGATAATAGCACAGAATTAAAGTATTGCTTAAAAAAAAACTAATAACAATTTTTGATATTTTGAAAACGGAGCTATGTATCGAAACAAAATATTGTCTTTTTATTTCGTTATTTAAGTAAAAAACTATATTTGAAATTTCAAGTCTCTAGCTTTAAAAAGCTTTGAGAACGCTGCTTTCACAAATCGTAGAATGACGAATGGAAATGTTATTTCTGCTTGAGAATACCGCGACTCATTCAAGTCTCCTTCGCAGTGCTATATACATTTGCATAACAACTTGAAGCCCCTTTGCAGAACCCCTCACAGAGCATAATAATTGCAAATTCAATTTCGACAAAACGCAAAGCTAGCGCCGCGGTTAAGCGCAAACAAGCATATCATCTGTGTGAGCAGCTGTTTTTCAGCAAAAGTTACGAAATATTTCACTCAAACGAGAGAAAAAAAGGCTAGAAGTAACGGCTAGAAACCACACAGAGATACTGTGGAAACAACATGAAATTGGAGCTGCGTGAGCACTCGATATGAATGACATTCGCATTGAAATGCCTGCTGGCTGCTGCTGCTGTGGCAAGGTGCGTGCTGTTAACAAAGCCCTTTGGCAAAAGGATGGCGCTGCGTTTTATGAACAAAAGCAAAGCGCTAATACCACATTCACACATCGGCACACACACGCACACACATACAGAGAGAGAGAGGGAGCCACAGCGCCACACAGCCACAGCGCCGCAGCAGAGCCTTGTCGAGTGAAGGCTGCAGAGCTGTGTAGTGTTTGTGCTGCCAGCTCACCTGTCTGCCTACCTGAACACTTCAAAATATGTGAGTGTCTGTCCATGTGTGTGTGTTTGTGAGTGTGCATGTGTGTGTGTGTGTGTGTTTTAGATAAATTATTCAAGCAACAACTGCGCTTTTTAAAATCGAGTTTGTTGTGTGACGACGCAGACGACAGGCATTTGTGGTAAGCACTCGAGCACAAATCTAAAGCATATCACACTCACACACACATGCACACACACACACATGCACACTGAGCAGGTGTGCATTTGTTTTCGTTAACTGTCTGTACTCTCTGTGTGTGTGTGTGTGTGACCTAATTCCAGGCATGCAACAAAAAAGAGGATAGACGTTGCAGCTCATTTTTCAGCGCAAAAGCGTGCAAAGTTAACAAAAAATCAAGAAAGTGCAGCTGAACGACGTGGAAATACTCTAGCCGAAGGCAAACGGAGAGACTGCAGCAGCATATTGCTAGCACAGTCAAGTGAGAATTTGTGTCTGAGAATTTTCGTTTTTGTAGATTTCATCTCTCGAGTATCATTTCACTTAGAGTTGCCAGAGTCAGCAAAGGTTGAGCAATGAAATTTAGATAAAAGCTTAACAAATCCAAGTTCCAGCCACTCGGCAGAGCTGCCTGAGTGAGCGACGCGGCAAACTGATTTACAGACGAACACACTTAGACTGATGAAAGTTGTTTCAACTTGAGCGTGTGCACTCCTGGAGAGTGTGGGCGCATTGCAGCTACAAGACATTATGCAGGGAAACCCATTCAAATGGTTGCTAAACGGGGTATGCTGCGGCTGATGGCTGCGTATGTAACAGGATGATTAGGGGCGGGCATTCATCAATCGAGTTAAGAGTAGAGTTGCCAGACCCCTTCTATGCGCACGCCAGTCGAGCATACCCGACTAGAGCAGTCTTGGTTACGTATATCTTAACTGAATCTCTTGCAAATTGAAAAACTTAGCTTGTTTGAGCGGGTATATCCGACTAGCGAACTCTTAGTTTTATCTCTACTCAGTCGGGCATACGCGACTATAGCACTCACAGTCATGCCATGTTTTAACTCATGTTATTTCCAGCTGCTAGTCAGATAAACCCCACTAAGCACTCTTCGCTCCCAACTAAATCCTTTGCAAATTGAAAAACTCTACTTACCTAGCCGGGTATACCCGACCGGAGCACACACTGTGTCACTCCGACACTCGCAGCCAGCTCGACTTGAATTGCTTAAATTTCGTATGCATTTCATGCATGCAATTTAAGCCCAGCTGCATGCGGCATGCAGCGCAAGTGTACAAGGCGCTGACATATTTCGTTTGAGGCTCAGCTACAACGAATAATTCCTGAAAGTTTTCTCCTAGCCGGGGTATTACGTTTGTACTGAGCAAGTACTTCCCTCCCGCTATGCTGACAAGAAAGTGTTTATCTATTCTATTTATGCCAATATTCATGCTGTTCGCCTCAGAGTAATCCGCCTCAGTCATTACAGCTTCCACATTTTGGGCTTTGAAAGAGATATTGATGTTGCGGTTGAGCACAGTTTGACAGCGACTTCAAAAGAAGTGAAGTCTCGCTCCATTGATTAAAACTTAGTAGCCGCGTCGTGTATCGAGTAACTTAACAAAAGAAACTTCACTCTCAGCTCTGCCCGCTTCAGCTTTAAAGCTCTGGGCAAATTTAATGCGCACTTCACACGAGTTTCCAAGTTATTTGCTTCGTGTTGCGGTCATAAAACGAGCAATGTGCAGCCACAGCACACACTAGTCGAAGAAAGGTTAACTCCGGCCCAGATTCACCTGCCGGCCAAGTGTCAGCGCCAGAACAGCAACTAAGATGTTGGCCGTGTCTGGCAAAACATTTCCAATGTCCAGAGCATGTGTCTCTGGGCGTCGTAAAAATGCAAAAGTGCAGCCAGTGCGTATACGCGATCTTTTTGGGCGTAGAGGGAGTGAGCGAGCGAGAGAGAGAGAGAGCAGGAGGCATCAGGGGAGCACTGTAAGACAAATTTGCTGATGTAGCCAGTTTGATACCCTGTAGCCATTAGAAAACGGGGTATAAACATTTGGCAAACGTGCTCCAATAAGCTGCTTATTCTATTATAACTAGAGAATGAGTGCGAATGTCTTTGCCCAATCTCTCGAGGATATCACTTTTTGATTATGAAAATAACCCTACTTGATATACTTGATACTTGATATCTACATTCATTATATCTAAGATGTAGCAACTCAATTGAAAGAGTAGAGCCTTCACTCTTTACTAAACTTACACAAAATATCACTAAGCTCGCTTAGCTAGAGCCCGAGTTCAATGGGTCTACTAGCTACCAGATACCAGATACCAGATATAGGCAAAGCAAAAGCAGCTATCACATGTGAGTATTTATGCCTCGATATGCCTCTGTCATGCAGCATCTCTAGACCATTTGCCGGGTATTTGCTAGTCGTTCACTCTCAGCTAGAACTCACTGCCGAGCTGTTGTTTTTTTCCAGTACCTGCCTGCTTAATGCCAACAGTCTTACTTGCTCCTCGGGGCGCTTTTTTGATGGCAAACTTTTATTTTTCTTCTCTTTTTTTTCTTCTCCACGAATCCTGTTGTTGTTGCAGCTATTGTAATCAAATTTGTCACGCTGCGTTGGTGTTTGAGCTAAGAACTTGAGCAACTACTGAAAGTTCGCTTAGGGTCTGGAGGGCAGACTTTAGTTGGCTCGTCGCGCACATTTGTCGCCAATGCGAAAAGGCGAACATGTCTTGGCCAGCTAGCTAACTGGCTAACTGGCTAACTGGCTGGCTGTCTGACTGTCTCGATGTCTGGCCTAAGTCAAACGAGCTTAAGACGTCGTTGAAAGTGGCTTAAGGCATTTTCGCCACACCAAACGATGCCCCAAGGAAACCAAATGGCTCAATATGCTCGCGCAGCAGAGTGCGGCGCCGATTGGCGTTGAGCATATCAGGTGGCATCGATACACGCCTGGGCCGATGCTTACGAGCAGCCGGGGAGTTATGAACCGGGAGTATGGTAATATATTTTTATGCTAATTGAAAGACATTTCAATGCGGGAATATAAATTTATAGCCGATAACAGCCAGCAGCACTTCTTCTAGCTATCTACATACAATATAATGCCTTTCTGTTTCTTCTTCTTCTTCTTCTACTTGCAGGTAACAACGGCGCCCAGCCCCTGGCGGCCTCCTCCACCTCGTTGACGGCGGCGCAGCCGCGCTTCCTCTCGCGCGGCCACACCTACCGCGCTGTCGTGGGCGACACTCTGGTGCTGCCCTGTCAGGTCGAGAATCTGGGTAAGCATAACACGGCGTATCGAGAACTCAACTAGAAATTCGCATAATTAATAGATCATTATTATTATTGCCATTAAATATCGCAAATTCCAATCGCATTTCGTTCGATTACCGTAAGCCGCAAAGCCAAATAACAAATATGCAAATATGTTGCTAGCCAAAATGTCGCTCTGCATAAATTTTACAAACACATCCATAAACAATGGCGAGAGAGGGAGGGAGAGAGAGCAACATCAGCTGAGCAACAATGCAAAACCAACAGCTGTCAACAGCTTGTCGCTCGTCGCCTCCCTGCACAGGCCAGCGAGCAGCATATTTATCAAATGACAGCTATAAATTTATAAACACAAATCCAATTCGATAATTAAAGGCGAGCTCGCAATGGGCGTGGCCAAAATTTAAGCTCTGCTTTAACACGAAATGGAACATGAAATTTTGGGAATGCCGAAAAGAATGACAAAAATTATAATTATTACAAAAATTATTAGATAAACGCAGAGCTTGATAGTTGTAGCAGATAACACCTGGGTAAGGGTGTTCTATAAACAAATGTGGAGTAAATTCAACTCCTTCGGTCGTATGGCCACATTGATTCGCTGTACTCTAAGTTGGGTCTGGCTAAATTTCCAAAAATGTATCAAAATATTACACACAAATTTAAAGTTCAACTACGAAATCAAACAATAATATCAGCAGAGGGATTTCAGACATAGAATAGAGAAAAATCCATATTGATTTTGTGTATGAAAATAAATAAAGAAAATAAGAACTCGAAATTCGTTAAAAAGTGCATTGCCAGGGAACTATTTCTATATTTTTGGCGAGCTTTTTGAAAACACTACAAAGTTGTTCTCTTAAAGCTTTGCTGCGCTCTAAGCCAAGCTTTAAAGCTTCCATATGTGTAATACTCTAACGACTCTCTTTAATATTTTCAACCAAGCGAGAAGCCACTGAAAGTATTTGAATTCTTTGTAGGAACTATTTCTAGTGCTGCTCACCCTGAGCAGGGAGGCAGTCTCAGCTGAGCTTCGTGTTTCAATTAGGTTCGACGTTTCAATTAATGTTCGTTAAAGGTCTGGCCATTGATTGCCGAAAATAATTCGTGCAAATGACGTCAAAGTCGACTTGCCATATGCGAGAATATCACATGCTCATATCGGAGTTTCTCATGTGACAGCTTTCCTGCCTAAGCTTCATTGGGCTCAACAAGCTCAACTTAGCTCATATCGAGCTGATGCCAGCTGCAGAAACTTGGCCATGTCCATTCGATTTGGGCATTGAAGCTAATGCTTGGCTGCCTATTCGTTGCCTAAGGTTGCTCCAGCAAATTGTATTTTCATTTCCCTTACGATTCAATGTGCAAAATACTTTCAAGGTTGTCCTTGACGTTACGAGCTTGACTTCATTGGCAACTCGATTTCCTTGTCTTGGTTTATATGTGCTCGATATGCTCCTATCGAAGGTCAGATCAAAGTTCCGCCTGTCAAAGTTTGGCTTGTAACTTGGAATTCAATTCAGCGCGTTCTAGCTATTTATTTATAGCTGCACCACATATACTTTCATTCATAGAGCCGACTCTTCTTCGCTCTATAAAGCAATATAAATGTATTTCACTCACTTTTGCACATAATAAATGTATAATTGAAACAATGCAGCATGAATCGACTTTCCCAATGGATTCAATGTGATTCAATGAGTAATTAAACAGTTTTACAACTTTTGTACATTAACTTAAGAATTCCACTTTGCTGTTAAACAAGCAAATTCGCCAAATACTTCAAAAGTAATTTTTGTAAATTCACAGAGCGGCCGCTTAAACACCTATGAAGGTAAATGCATTTTAAGCATTTATATTGTAAATAAATAAAAAATGCACAGAAATCATTTATCATAGGGCGGCACGCACGCACACACACACTTGAAAATGACCTAGTTTAAAGGGAGAAATTGTTGCAAAGAGTTTTAATTGCAGCTGCCGTTGACAGGCCAATAAATAAAATGCAATTAACCAACCGCTCGCTCGCTCACTCGCTCACTCGCTCAGTCGTTCGCCGGTTCGTTCAGTTCAGCGAAATGAAAATAAATTGAACATTGACGGCATCGACGACAATGCGACCGAAATCTGTTCAGGCTGTCAGTTATCATTGGGCCATATGGAAGCCGGCATCAGCAGCGGCAGCAGCAGCAGATAAATGCAACGCATTCTATCAACAGCTGAAATATTGTCGTTCCACGCATATTTGTTTAAGCAAACACAGCTTAACTCATACAAATATATGTATGAAATATAAAGTCTGTAGCTCTTACAGTTCTCGAGATCAAAGCAAATACATACATAAATATCTGCAGTGAAAGAAAGAAAGACGAATGCTGAAAAGATATACAGATAGAGCTAGCTATAGCTCATCAGCTGTGTCTTCTATGTCTTCATCTGCCTGTCACACGCACTCATTCAAAACCAATATACCCCTTTGAATTACTCGACAGATTCATAATAAGCAGCCTCAAGACTGTTGCATGTCGTCTTGTCATCTTCAATGAGTGTTAAGCTAAGCAAGTCTCGTGACATATGTTTGTGTTTAGTCAACAAGCTAATAGGAAAACAAACATCGATGTGTAGAAGACAAACATTATTTCAACTCTGACTATTATAGGTGCTTTACTGCATTTAATCCCCAATTAGTCTTTAATGCAAGCGAATGAGACGGGACGGTTTAATTGCGCTATTAAATTACCTGCCAACTGCGGTGAATAATGGGGGAGGGGGAAGGCGAAAAAACATGGATTAATTGACACAATTGAGAAAGAAAGACAAGGCGGCCCAGGGCGAACTACTATTTAATCCAATAAAAGAAATTAAGTATCAAATGGTCGGCGAAGCCCTGCGTCATGCAAATGCTAAGAGAATAAAGAAAACACAACAGAGAGAGAGAGCATGAGCTAGGGGACTGCCTCAACAGAGCTGTATAGGAAATGCAATTAAAGAATTTAAAAGCTGAAGCCGATCAAAGCAACTGACTGAGAAATACCCTATACACAGCAGAGTACAGTCCCTTTCGGGTATCCGCTAGTCGTTCACTTACTTCTCTTGGTAGTAATTTCTCAGAGCTAAGCTCAACTGCTACAAACAGGTCTTCAGGACTTTCAGTTTGTCAACAACTTTGGCATAAATACATGTTAAACAAATAAGAAAGTAAAATAAATATAAATAAAACGCCATTTTTATGGGCCAAAATGTGTGCTGAGCTCAATAATATGAATACACTTGGACAGGGGATGGGCACAGCTGACGGCGAGCTGCATGAAACAAACCTTTTGCCCCGCCCTGCGCCCTTCCTCAACTGCAGAACAATTACGAGCGAGCAATACGAAATTTCAATCGGATTCAATAATAATCAAAGTCATAAAAAGATGATTGTGTGCGCTTAAGTCGATTTTATAGGCGCCCTTTGAGCAGGGCGGGTTACCAATAAAGGCTTATAAGAGACAGTTTTTTCTTTTGTTCTGCCCTTTCTGGAGGTCCCTTACCTAAATATTTATGTGCTGTCCCAAGCATTCGTGTATGTTTGTTTGTATTTTTAGCAGGTTTATGCCGAGCTGCCCCACACATTTTGTGGCCAATTCGAGTTGTTGTTGTTGGCCTTTACAATGCCTAATGCAGTTAGCATTACAATTTGCCTTTGACTCTAAATGTATTTTCATCAAATTTCCCAGTCAATTATTATTTTATTCACAAATAATCGGATTACAGCAACAATTTGCATTGTAAAACAAAAACCAAATTCTATGATGCAGACAAATTTTCGTCATTTTTCAATTTTACAATTTTACATTTTATTTTCTGTGCTCTACATGAGACTTAGACCAAAAACTTAAGCTGTGCTAGGGTGGAGGTATATACTAGTCGAGCACGCCCACTCACTATAGCATTCTCTTTAAGTTTTTCACTGCTTTATTATTCAATGCAACATAAAAGAAGCAAAAGTTAGAGACGGTCTTACATAGGTATATATGCATGTATATGGTATATGTTTTAAAGCTGAAACCGAATGATGGTGCTCAAATTGTTCAATGCCTTAGAATGGTTTGTTAATGTAGATGGCCAGACAATAATAAATAAATAAAGTATGCGTTGGGCAAACGCGCTTAACAAATTTATGCTTTGCCAGCCATAAAGAAACGTAAGTTGTATAAAATATGCAAAAAGAAATGGGAAAGAAAAAGGAAAGCGCAAAAAATCTGTTGGCAACATCTGTGAAATTATGTCATTTATATGAGCAAACACACTAAAAAATAGATGAAAACACCAGAAGACAGAGCAGACAACAGACAACAGATAACGGACAGCATCCAATTGGATAGCCAAACAAGAGACTGTACACAGCTTAGCAGACAGACCCAAAAGCGGATAGCATATTAGATAGATGGCTTTATATAATATCTATATATATATGGCCATCTCTCCCTCTCTCTCTCGCTCGCCATCTCGCTCTATGTTTGTCTATGTGGCTAGTCTACAAACAGAACTACAATTTGAACTCTGCTGCCCACTTGAATCTCATTTATTTAGCTTTTTTGAAAGTGCGAGGGCTGTCTAAAAAGTATGCTCCCTTCCCTAATCCACGTTGATGTTCACTTGAAGCTGAAACTTTAAGCAGCCTTACTTCAGTTTTAAGATCTAGAACTAACGAAACAACTACAGTGAATTCTCCACGGGAATTTATGAGAATTTATGCCATTTGGAACTGTTCAAGAGACTCTATAGAATACCATTTGAAACTGCTCAATCTAAGAACTGATTTATATTCTAAGAGAATCTTTAATTTGGAATTCTTAGAAGAATCGAAAGCTTAAAAGCTCGAAGACATTGTAATATACTCTATTCAGATGAAGAAGAAGTCTCATAAGAAACTCAGGGAAGATGTTTGTTAAGCTGCTCTTAACCATAAATCTAAGCTGGGTGAAAATAATATACTTTAATAATAAAGAACACTTTTGTAGTCTCTATAAACTCTTTCGCCTTGCCTCGGTTTATTCGTGCAGCCCTCGTCGTATAACTGTCTCTTGATATTTGTATTGCGGTATTTAACAATAAATTTTCCAACCAACAACAACAACAACAACAAACATCAAGAAGTAGAGCATACGCTGACATTTTTGTTAACGCCCTTTCATATATTTTCTGTGTGTTTCTCTCCCACTCTCCCCCTCTCTGTCTATGCTGTCTCCTCGTTGCTCCCTTGCAGGCAATTTCGTGTTGTTGTGGCGCCGCGGCACAAATGTGCTCACCGCCTCGAACATTATGGTGACACGGGATGAGCGCGTTAGACTGATAGATGGCTATAATCTAGAGATATCCGACTTGGAGCCACAAGACGCTGGCGACTACGTCTGCCAAATCAGTGACAAAATCAATCGGGATCAAGTGCATACGGTGGAAATCTTGGGTGAGTTTACAGTTACACCAAAACTAGCGCAGCTAACTTAACTTGAAGTGGAGATTCATATAAATATGTTGTCTTGCGCTCCTTAAACAGTGCCTCCCAGCGTGCGTGCCATACCCACATCTGGCCAATTGCAGGCACGCAAAGGCGGACCCATTACGCTGGAGTGCAAGGGCTCGGGCAATCCGGTGCCGTCCATTTACTGGACCAAGAAGGTTAGTATTTGATCCTTACTTGAACTTTTTTTCAATACACAAACGAAGATGTGAACAGTTGAATGAAATTTTAGAATCAGTGCCAGCAGTTCGACATAGTTTCATAGCTAAGATGAACCCTAAGACTAGGACTAAGTAGAGGACTACCAATGACAGCTTAAGCTGATTTGTGTCTTAATGGTTCTTGTATTCTAATTGACAGTATATGATCCGATGCTCATGTAATTATTGAATATATCTGATCTTTGTCTAATAGTCTCACAGTAAAAGTATCATCGTTACGGAATAACCCAAGAGTTGAACAATTGATTCACGACTCAACTTATTCACGACTACATATTTTAATATTTGCCAGATCCTAAAGTAAATATGCATTCCCAATTTCAACTTGCTGTTTATGTACGCCCGATTTCTAGTTCTAGCTCACCTAGAGAGAGGAACAAGCAGTGGAATAGAAAATGCAAATATATGCAAAAATATGAAAAATATTATCAAGTTGTCTCTGACTTCACATTGAGGCAGCATAACAAACGTAGATCTACATCTTAATAAAATCAGAAACATATTAACACCACTTTCACATCATTGCAAATGACCCCTCGCCTCACTCGAGAAAACAATTTCAATATTTGCAATGTTAGCTTGACAATGACTCCTCACACGTTGTCCTCGAGCTCTGCCAAAGTGTTGAGCTAAGTACTCGATGCAGCCATAGAGAAAGCAAGTAAGAGCGCGCCTATGGGGAATGCCCAGCTAGGAAATACCCTGACCACTACGCAGAGCTACTAATCCATTCCATTTGAAACTCCCTTTGGTCATGCTCAACTCAATTGATCACAATGATCATCAGATAACTCATGAAGCTGGAGTAGGCTTCGGATGAGCAGAGTGAACATATTTATCAGACAATTTATGAGACAGTTCTTAGCTAGTAGTACTTATATTAGTTAAATAGCATATACGGCGGGCTTATGAGTTAATAAAGAGTATATATCAGCTCATAAGCTCACCTGAAATGCCATTTGAAGTCAGACTGCAGCTGAACAGAAATGCAGTCAGAGGAACAACAACAATGGAAACAGAGATTTGGCAACTTTTCAATGAAACAAGTGACAAAATGTGCCCATAGAGCGAGAGAGTAGGAGAGAGAGAGAGGGCATATATTTGTGTGTAGGAAGTTGACTGTCTAACAACCTTCTGGCACCTGCTTCGCCGCTTCCAGCGTCTGCTTGGCAATGCAGAGACAACGTTTGTCTTGCTGCACTTTTAGACATTTCCGTTCGATTTGTTTGCTTGCATGCTTTGCTCTTGACATGGCCAAAGCTCAATCACTCGACCCAACTGCGGGTGTGTGGGTGTGTGCACTCCAAGCAGAATGAAGCAGACGAAGAAGTTGTATGTCATTTAATTTCGCTTCAATCTAGTGCCATTTCCGGCAACCCTAACACGACCCACAGCATGTAAGTTCGATTTTCTATTTGCTTTTCGAGCTGATATCGACACGTGTTCCCCGTTGGCCCACGACGACACGGCTGTCTCAGCCAAAAGGCAGACTTGGCTACATCTACATGGCCTCTTGTGACACTCTCCCTCTTCCTCCCCACCTCCTCTCACTCTCTTCAGCTTGTACTCGATTTGGTTGCTTACAGTTAGCTGTACGAACAACGGGTTAACTCCTCTGTCACATATCTTGAAGTCCTTTTCATTCCCCCCCCCCTATATTCGCTCTCTGTTGACAACTGTAGTTGACTTTTTGACATCTCGTACTCTCGCCCCCAATGACTTTACATTTATTGCCAAGCAATTCACTTCTTCTTCTTGTTCTACTTATACTTCTGTGTTTCTTATAGAGCGGCACGGGTAAATCGCCAGCCCGAATCGGCGATGGACCTATCCTCACCTTGGACAAATTGGAGCGCCAGCAGGCGGGCGTCTATCAATGCACCGCCGACAATGGAGTCGGTGACCCAGTGACAGTCGATATGCGCCTGGATGTTTTGTGTAAGTCTAACATTGAATTATATATACAAATGTATATAATATGCATCTACATATATACAGATATGCAAATGAAATGAAATTCATGTATATTTTTATTAAGCAGTGAGCAAACGCAATGAAATATTCATGCATTTTTCAATGAATCGCAATTCAATTGAAAGCAAAACAACAACATTTGCCATTCTCTTTTATAAAAATATAATAATTGAAAGTAAACATATTGAATATTCTAAATTAATTAGCGATTATTCCATCTACATCTACTTGCAGACCCACCCGATATCCAGGTGGAGAAATCCTGGATACATTCCGGCGAAGGATTCGAGGCGAAGCTCGTTTGCATTGTTTACGCGGATCCAGTGGCCACGGTGCGTTGAGCTCTTGGAGCTGTACTGCCCATAAGGCAGCACATCATCACGTTCATCAATCATAATTACCGTGTTTGTTTACCTGGCTTATCGTTACAGGTGTCCTGGTATCAGAACTCATTTCCCATACAGACAACCGATCGACGCATTATGAATACAAGAGCCAATCGGCACACGCTGACCATACGGCACATCCAGCAGGAGGACTTTGGCAACTACAGGTGAGAGTTGGGCAACTTGGGCAACGAGAGAACTTGAAGGACAGCCAACACACACACACAGACACACACACACATCAGATAGCTGCTCAGGCACCTGCCATTCTCGAGCGTCTCTTGGCCATTTGTTGAAACAAACAAGTTTGTGGCCCATCAACGTCAATCTGCCTGAAACTTTGGCCACGTTGACAAAACATTTCACATATAGCCGAGAAAGTTTCTGTTTTTGCCAATAGTCCACTTAGGGCAGAGTTTAGTTGACTCCACAGCACGCACCCATCCGTCGTCAAGCAGCTCTGCTGGCTGACAGTTCTGGCCAGTTTGAACTGCATTACCAATAGACTCCTTTTGCCTGCTGAGCGAGCAGAGTTGTTAATGGAGCATTAATAGAGCAACAATTTCGTAACTCAACTCTCATCTCATCTCATCTAAACAGCTGTGTTGCTGACAACTCTTTGGGACGCTCACGCAAATACATGGAGCTGTCGGGGCGGCCAGGCCCGGCCGAGTTCTATTCGCCCAAGTGGGGTCGCTCGTCGGACAGCTACAACTTGACATGGAAAATAGACAGCTATCCGCCCTTGGAGGAGGTGCGCCTGCTCTATCGACGTGTGCTGGTGAGTGAAAATGGTCGATTATCAAGTTTACTTTGGGCTAACTTCACTTGGATTTCATTTCCCGCTCTCGACTCTCTTGGCAGATGAACGACACGTTCCAGCAGCCAGGCAGATGGCATGACTTTATACTAACGCCCGAGCATCGTCCAGCCTCCGAGCCACTAACCCACATCATGTCCTACACCATTAAGCATCTGCATCCAGGCGCCTACTATGAAGCGATTGTGCAAGCCAAGAACCGATACGGCTGGAATGAGGTGAGTCAGAACTTAAGTTCGTATATATACAGGATATACATATGTATCTCTATTCTTTGTTATCTCTCCTACTTTATATCTGCATATCCACATTCACTTTCCCTCTTCTTGTCACTTGACTTTCGCCCATCGTAGGTCAGCGATATATTCCAATTTATTGTCGCCAGCAATAGCATGGACATTGCGCCCGAGGATGCGGAAGTTGTGGCCAGCTCGAAGTCGAGAAGCAACAGTGGAGCTCTGAGCAGTCTACAAAATGCTCTGCCCCACTGTTTGCTGCAGCTTGGCGCCCTGCTGCTCGTCTTCGGCCTACGGAATAGCCAGTTCGATAGACTGCGACTGGGCTTGGGGTAAGCATGGACACTCCACTGGCTCTGCATTGGCTAAGGCTTACATATATATTCAAGTTAAATTTCATTTATTTGCTAACTACTACGATCGTGTAGTATATGATGGCTAATACTACACAGGCCAAGAGAATTTTTAGTAAACCAGAATCCGACTTCACTTTGCGTTGCTCTTCGATGAATATGAGAGCTGATCGGTCCACTAGGTTTGAAAATGTTCTTCTACCTTATAGAAAGACCTTGAATATACTGTCCGTATTCTGAGTCAGAATAACCAGAAAAATAAATGGATATTCGAGATCTTTCATAGGAAAACCTTTTCAAAATTTTAAAAAATTTTTTCTAGAATCCAGATAACTTTTTTCTTAGCAGAATCTGGAATTACTTTTAAACTATTTTACCCACATATTGGATCTCTTCAGCTTTCAAATATGTTCGATTCTTGTTTTCGAAAATTTTGTTGGCCTGTGTTAGACGCTTTGCAGTCGCTAAAATAGTTTCTCAGCTTAGGTAAAGCACTTTTAATTAAATTTTGTCAATGAATATACAATTATTTTTGTTTCGCATGGAAAACAAACCAAAGAGTATGAGTTTTTGTGGAAATATATGTAAAAATTATGCAAAAAAGAAGAAGAAACACAGAACAACATACAATGTAAATAATTTATCAAGCATTTTGTCAGCGATTTAATTAGCAAAACAAAAAAAAAAACAAAACAAAAACAAAAACAAAAAAAAAAAAACTAAAATGCAAACCAAAAACCAACGAGAAATATAAAATCGAAAACATAAAATGCGAAATGCAATATACGAATATAGAATACATATATTTACGTATATGTATGTATGTGTGTGTGTTTATATGTGTAAGAGCAGTAAATCCATAGTTGGATAATCCAGTCGAAGTAGGTCATGTAAATATGCATTAGATATTTGAATGTGAATTACATTTTATGTATTTCATTAAAGCAAACAGAATTAAAAACCAGAAAAAATGAGAGCTACACTGCGTAAATAATATACATATATGTAAATTAAGCCAGCATTTTATAGTGATATTATTTAGTTTACAAAATAAAATCATGAATACCAAATTGAAACACCATTGTAAAACGTTAGCCGTAAGATATTTTTTTAAACAACTAAATACATTTTCGTTTATATATGGTTCTTCTATTTGAGTTTCTTTTATTTAGCTCAACTTAGTTTTAAGCGCACTCAATGATCACTAATTTATAAATAGCCTCAAGTTTCTCAATGGACATTTTCTAGTGTTTAAGGAACCATGTTGTACCACCAAAATATCAAGATTACCATAAATAAACCCAAATATATGAAATAATACAAAATGATGCATTTTACAAAATTACAATTACTGTGTGTAGAGTAAAGCCATTAAGGGCGCTGTATTTGTGCAGCTTTATCACCCAGCGATATTCGTTTTACGATATTCGTTGTACGATATTCGTTTAACGATATTCGTTGAATGATATTCGTTGTACGATACTCGTTGAATGATATTCGTTTTACAATATTCGCTATTCGACATTCGTCATACAATATTCGTCACACAATGTTTGTTATACGATATTCGATATACGATATTCGTTTGTACTTGTATATTATCCATTCGTCATAAAGTCACTGAAGCAAATAGGCCAAGCTAACATGTAAGCACATCCGATTGCGATTTCTGTGTAGTTGTATTTGAAATAAACAGAGCACATTATCTCATAAAGTTCCGGGGCAGTAGAAAAACTCCAAACACAGCTTTTTTACAGATATACGATATATGAGCCACTTGAACTGCTTCAATATCGTTTACAATAATCCAACATGATGAAGTAAACTATTTCAAAACTCTTCTAGACAACTGAATTATTATTAATTTTCAATAGAACTCTAAACCATTTTAAGATCCCCTGAGATTAAGTCACATCTCGAGATGGCTTTGTGGCGCCATCTATGAGTCACGCCCTGGGCTGATTGAGTAATATATTCAATAGATTTATGTGTTCAAAAACCAACTTGAAATCACGGCTAGGCATATATATATTAGCTTTAAGGCATTCGAGGGTCGATCGACAACTTTCAGAAAAGTAATATAATATTAACACTAGACTGTACTTACTGCATATATGAATAAATAATTAACCACGAGGCAAAACGCAAATGAAAAGTGCATCAAATCGAGTTTTCTCAGTGCTAATGGTGGCTATGAAAGCGACACAGAAACGAAACCAGAAAACGTATCTATAAAATTCACTAATTATTAACTAGAACTATGCTAAACTAATTGTGCATAAGAAACATTATAAGAAAGAATCTTTAAATTATTCAAATACAAAATAAAGCATTAGATGTAAAATAAATACAAATTTCATAAACTGTTTTATTTTGGCCACGTGGAAGGTTAGCTGCATGGGGAGCAGTCTATAAATTTCGGGTGTTCTCTTCACAGCAGATATTTAAAAAGAATTTTTTCACACTTACTATGTTCATACTATTCATTATTATCTTATATATCAACGATATGCGATATTTATCATACTATATTCATTATACGATATTCGATATATGACATTCATTCTATGAAAGTCTTCACTTGATACTTGTACGATATTCAATATACGATATTCGCACTAGTTTGTATATCAGTCACTCGTTATACAGACAGCTAACACGTAAGTACAAACAATGACAACTTCTATATAGTTTTACTTGAATAAGAGTGTACATAAGGTTATATATCGTAAAAAATACTAAGAATACCTTTTCCTTCTCACTGTACCTGGCTCAATTGCCTACCAACTCGCACTCGACGAATGCAAAGCAAAGCGAGAGTTCAATTCTTATTTATGGCCGAGCTATATATCGACACTTAAAGCCCATTAACAAGTCTCATTGAAGTTTTCTGATAATTGAGAATGATATTTTAAGTATTGTCTCTTAGCTACTGTTCTACCATATATATGTATGTATGTGTATCTATATATGTATATGTATATGCTGCCTGGAGCAGTTGCTAAGCTTCTCCACACAGTGGACAACGCATACGTGCTGGGCTTAAATTATAAAAACTTTAGCATTTTGCTAAAGTTTATGCATGAAATTTTATAGAGCGCAAAACTACTTGAGCTTCGTTTTTAGAAAAATGCATTAAGAGCGCAAAGAGGCGAAGCTAAAAGGATGGCAAAGCGAAGCCGAAGGTGGACTGGAGCAACCCGGAAATTTCTCCCTCTCTCTCTTTCTCACTCTCTTCCTGTGTGTGTGTTCCTTGACGTTGCCTATTTGCATATTTGAGCACAGGCATGCCATTGCCTATGTAGGTATGTAGGTATGTAGGTATGTAGGTGGGCGTGGCACACTTGACACAAGTTTTGTGCACATTTCAAACTTTAGTGACCATTATGCATGCAAGTCTCAATATATTTCACATGAATTTTAATGCGATTTTTGCGTATGCAGCTGCCGAAGCAGCCCAGTTAAAATGTCGTTGACCGACCGACCCAAAGCAACTCGAGCTGGAAATCCTTTATGTTGGCCAGAGCAATTGCTTCTTCAGCTTCTTTCTTGCATATCACAATGCATAATTGGGGCGCCACAAGCGATAATTTGCAGTCAGTGCGAAAAGTTTTTTAGCGCATATTAATTAGCTCGTTTATCATTTGAACACTTTTCTGACAGCCAGCGCGCTGAATTTCAAAGCAATGTAAAATTAATTAAGTTACGCCACAAGCAAAACTCTCTCAGGACATTCACATTCAGACTCACATTCACATTCACATTCACATTCAGATTCACATTAATGGCAAGTGCATCAAGAAGCAAACTTTCAACACTCAATTGTTAAGTACCCCCGGACTCGACTCCACTCGGAAATGAAATCATAATTAATATTGGTAAAATCGGTAAGGCGAGGCGAGGCGAGGCGAGGTAGGGCAGGCCAAGGGCAACAGCGTCAGAGTCAGAGTCAGAGTCAGCATCAGCATCAGCGATTCGCTGCTTTATAAAAGTGGCAACAATTTCAAATGGTTTCAGCATTGCATTGTTTCTTTGGCTCTGACAGATGGACTGATGGATGCACTGACTGCCGGCGAGGCGACAAGGCGAGCTGCGATTCAAACTTTTATAATTAAAAATTTTGCATCTTGGTTATTTCATTCAGTGCTTGAATGCTTATTTCAGAGCTGAGTGAACGACTGTCAGATACCTGGCAGCCCGCTTAGAGCTATTTGCTTCACACACACACACACACATGCACATACCGACTCTGATTTCTTCCTCTTACAACTTGAGACATCTAAAGTTGGATATATTCAGAAGGTGCGTATTCATTATAAGAGCCTACATATCAAATTTCGTATTTCAAGCTATAATGATCTACAGCAAGCATAGTAATATTTATCGATTATAAAGAAAATAGAGAAGTTATCGAAAGAAAGAAAAGTTCAGCAACTGCATATGATTAGCTAGAACATCCTTATCAAATTTCGAGACGCTAGCTCCAATAGTTCTCGAGATCGACGCCAGAATATGACACGGACTAAGTTGAATTATCAGTCACGTCCACTCGTCTACATTTGAGCCACACTAATATACCCCATTTACATAATTTCAAGCGCGTTTACGAAAAAAAAAAAAAGTAAACGAGGGCGAATCATAAGGCTACATGGAAGAAAACTTTTTTAAACGAAACTGCGAATTAAATTAATTTTCGACTGATTTAAGCAGATGGAAAAGTTTCCGCTATCAAATGTAGTGCATGAGCACGTAAGATGGCTACGAAAGAGAAAGCGAAAATGCGAGAATGGGAAAATGAGTGGAGCGCGTTGGCTAAATATCGAAGTTGGAACACGTGACACATAGAAGAGCAGCAAACCAAGTTAACTAGCCCGATGTCTACGCCTAGCCATAATTCAGCAAAAATTTACAAGTGGCGTTGGCCCGGCCAGCTCTAAACTAAAGGCAACAGCAAAAGGGCAATGCTTTGGCCAAATAAATTTACATAATTTTACAGTCAAAAGCAAAAGCCGTAAAGGAAGAGCAGCAGCAGCAGCAGCAGCAAAAGACGCCCATATATTTATGGGCGCAGCTTAATGACGGTTTAAAACGTTGTACGTCGAAGCGAAGGCAAAGATACTCGAGGAAAAAGAAAACCACATAAACACACACACAGCCACGCCCACACACTCAGACAAGCGTTATGGTAAAACAAATCTACATAATTTAGAAGCTGGCTGCCAATGAAGAAGTCAGGCACAAATCAAAAGGCCGCCTACTCCCACCGTCCCACCGTCCCACCGCCCCTACCTCCGGCAAATTGTTTGCGGATGCTAAGAAAAATTTGTACATCAATCGATTTTGTTTGATTTTTTTTTTTTTTTTTTTTTTGCTCCTCTTTTTTCTTGGCTTCTCCTCTCGACAGGCTTTCAGGGCTGTAACACGTTAGCCGCTTGAGATTTTTGCATAATTCATTGCTTTGGTGTTTGGCGGCATTCGAGCGCCTTTCTCATCTCTCGCCTGAATGCCAAGGAGTAGCACATTCAGCCATTGCCATTGCCAAATTGAATAATAAACAATTTAGCCAGACTCTCACTTATAAGCAACGATATTCGATTTCAACATGAAAACTTACTTTAATATATTAATAAATCAACATGCTGCGGGGGAGGTGAGCAGGCAAGAGTGATACTATTTTGGGTAATTATTTGAGTAATTGATAAATCGTGGCCAATGCAATATAAATAAATATTTACAAGTAACTGGAAAGTCTAAAGAAAATCCAGCTGAATTGTGTAGACTCTGTCATGAAGTTCAGCGCCCTCATGAGTTTGATACTCAGCTGAAATCTTTGAACTATACCCAACCCTGTTGCAGCTACAGTCAACATTCTGAGAATATAGTCAACCTACCCAACATTACTGAAGCAAGCTTTATGCACTCCCACCTACGCTCGACAGCTGAGTCAGCAATCTGCACCAGACCTTTTGAAATTGTAATCATATTTCAATAGCTGCTAATTCATATACAATATAATGAGACAGATACGCCTTCAATCTCCTAGCTCAGAGTCTTATTGCTTCTTCTTGCTCTACTCCGCCTATTGGTTCACTCCATACAGAAGCTTGACAGCAATTCGCTGCGCACTCACTCAGCTGTCTGTGCTGCCAAGAATTATGCTTAACTCGGTCTTTAAAATGCGAACCAAATAAAAAACCAACAAGCAAACTTTCTGTAGGTAAATATATAGAAATGACAAAGCAACAGCAACAACAACAGCAACAACAGCCACAGCAGCGCGCGACAAAAGTTCACGCAGAACAAAAGTTTATCTCTTACTTTTGTTCGGGGCAAAACAATGGCTTCGGTCTGCTTGGTATACCCCATTTCGTTGCATAAAATTCAGCGCAGGATCGGGCGACGGAAAACGTTTCGGCTTCTGCCCATTTCAAAATAAAACAATGAAGCTTATGTTGAACAGCCCAGGTGCTGAGCGCGCGGTAAGCGTTTTCTTTTCATTAACATAAATGCCTCAAAGTTGGCCCAGTTGCGAAAAGGGTTCGGCGGTGCGCGAGTTAAATAAAAACAAGCGGCAAACAACCTGAAAAATTCTGTCAAAGATGCTTTCAAGGAAAATGGCTAATCCTTTTTAGCCTCAACTTCAATGCACAGATGTTTTTTCTTCGCTTCGCTTCTCTTCTCCTTTTCTTTTTTCTGCCCCTTCGGCTATAGCTCCTCACCTTTCATTATGTCATAAAATATATGCGAGTATGTCCGGTTTGAATTGTATGTGTATTGCGGTGTGTATACCCTGCGCAGGTGCTCGAAGTGGGTATATTGTTGTTGTGCAAACGTATGTGGACGAACAAAAGTTGATGTGGCTAAGCATGTTTATACATGTTTTATCTATGCGGAGGTAGCTGAGTCCCTCTATCTTTCTGTTGAACTCGTAAACCGCATAAGCTAGAGACTTGAAATTTTATATATACATTCCTTTACGCCTTGTGCAGTATAATATAAACATTTTTCTCGGTTAGCTCAACAAATTTGCCTAATATAGTTAAATATTGATATTATTAGTTAACAATTTGTTGCATACTTGAGAGGTCTTTCGAGCTAAAGACAGCAAATTTTGTATATCGACTCTAGGCATGAGTCCTCAAGGCTTACATATAGTTTTCATAAGAAAATAATTCTGAATTATATACAGCTTGACGAAACCATCCGATTTTATATAGAGCATTTTATTATAAAGCATTGATATTTTGCATATCAAGAAAAATGTTTATCCTGTCAAGATTGTGCAACTAGATCACAAGATCAATAGAACTATTTCTCACGTTAGAGACAAGAGCATTCTCTTATGAGTCACTGTGCCTGCTCAGCATGAGGTATCTCATAGTCGCTCGTCCACTCTTTGAGCTGTTTATATTTTATGCAACTTTGGCCATGATACTCGCTCAACAGAAGTCACGCTCGCTTCCGCGCCTTCGCCTGCGTGGTGCACATTTGGCCGGGCATTGCATGCCACTTGGCTTATCCTGCAGCCCGTTGACCAATGGCCGCTTATCAGGCGAGAACATGTTTCTACGGAATTTCATTAGACTTTGCCACCCGCCGCTGCCCACCTATTGCTTAATGTCCGGCTTGTTGGCGGTTTCTAGTTTTTTTTCCCACTGGTTTTACTATGCTATTATTTGTCGTTGCGCCCCAGGCAAATGGCTAATGGCGTTACTTCGTTAGTCAAGCGATAAGATTTGGCCAGAGTGGAGCTAGCTGTGTGGCTAGATCCAGTTTATGTCAACTAGCAACTAGTTGAATGAGACTTCACATTTCTAATCAAAGAGTCGAATTGCCAGCTCGGCTGCCTTTGATGCTGCATTGGCAGCCACTTCAGCTATCTTGTTTGGCTGCATGTTATGGCCATAAATTATGGTATTGCTGCTCATGGCTGCTTGTCACGAGAGAATCTAATTCAAATTGAAGTTCAGCCAAGCGCCGAACACAATCCAATCGCATTACCGCAGTCAGTGACATTCTTTGACTCGATACCACGCCCCCCCTCCCCCCTAGGCGAGGCACGCAACTGTCACAGCACGCAGGGCGAAGGCGACTCGGCCACAAGGCAATTTTATAGGCAATGGAAACCATCATTCACGTTTAAATCAACATTTCCCCTGCTCAGCGCACCCACTCAGCGGTCGAGGCGACGTTTATCCTAATTGGCCACCAGCCAGGTGACTCTAGCCAACTGATTTACATGACTTGGTTAGCCAGCAACAAAGGCAAGCAAATAAAAGAAAACGTTAGGAAATTCGAATTAGATGCTTCACATTTCGCATTTGCTAAAACATATTCGTGTAGTGGGCATTTTTGAGGGCGCACGCGAACATCTGGAAATTAATTTGCCTCCCCCCATTCGCTCAATGGAGATTAATCAAATTAGCATATTATACAGTAAGAGAATACATTACTCGGCCTTATGGCCATCATTTGTTAAGCGCGCTCAGCCAAGCCTGAAGCGCCCGCATAATATGCGAATATTCCAAATTATTTCGCTAGCTTCCAGCCATGATTGAATAGTTGTGCCAAAAGAAAGGAAACTCAGCTGCTTGGCTAGAAGAATTACTCTCTCTCCCTCTCTCTCTTTCTCTCGCTCTCTCGCTCTCTCTATCTCTGCCCCTTCTCCTTAATGGCTGCCTATAATTTATGTTGAATAAACGAAATATAATAAAAATCTTGTCTCGCTGTCATTCTCCAGGCTTCAAGCTACAAGCTACGGGCAATAAAAATTATTTATGCTAGGCCAAATTGTTCACTATCTGATTTATTTGAATGTTGCCGCAGAGGTCAGCGCTGGGCTCTAAACAGCAAAACATTGAATCCAGCATTTATTCTATGCTCGCATTTAAATAAGTTCCTAAATTATGCATACTCTTCCCCCTCCCACCACTGGGTGGTTCACGTATATCAATGAAAATTACGTATACGCAGCGTGAAGCCTTCGAATCGTATGCTCAAGTTCATTCCTGTAGACGACACTACAGCGGGAGTGCTTGATTTGAAAGTTCTGTTTACTGAAAAATAACTTATTAAATAGCATATTTGAGTGCAAGACACTTGCTCTGGTTATATATTTCATGCTAAAACATTCTTAACTGCAAACTCCAGCAGGCTCTTATACTGACTTGCTAATTCTCATTGATTTTCTTATATGACCTTCAGATTTTTCTGTAAATCTGAAAATGTTTCTCCTGCCCGCTTTGGGCTTCTGCAACAATTAAAGCATTTCTGTCTGGCAGAGAGGATGTCAAAAATCAAAAATTGTCAATATCTAACGAGTACACGAGAATGTGACTGGAATTCCCAGAACCTTTAAAAATATATCATCATTTGTTAAGTTCCCAATGGGCATATCCAATTATATGGTGACAAAATTTCCCATGAATCTCTAGTCTATACACATATTGCTTCCCAGCAATCATTATCCATCTCTACCATATCTATTACACGTACCAATGCTTATCCATACACAAGCACATGAACCAATACACCCATTTAGTAGCCATGAATGGGTATTATGTATGGAATATTTACAGATGTGGGTAGGCCAGACGTCTAGCCCAATGGCTTCAATCAAATGTTGACCCTTACTATGAACTGATTTCATTTGATTTGGATTTTTATTTTGATTTTGATTTTGATTTTGATTAATAAAAAAGACAAAAGTCTTCCTCAGTGTTGTCTGAAGTAAACACACACCCTAGCGAAAGGTGACAACAGGGCAGGCACACACATGCACATGACACGCATATTTAATGTGTCGTTCGGCTTTTATAGCTCTGCCTTTCTGCCTCAACCTCATGGTTGGCTGTATATGCTCGGATATGCTCAGTAAAATGACCCATGCGGGGTATATTAGCTGCGAATGTGTATTGCATATGAGTTTATGCGATGATAGAATGATTTTGAATGCTTTGACATGGGCTGAGTTGACTGAAGATATATGTTATACTTGTTTACAATTTCATAACTATTTCTGTGTATCAGGTCGGTAACGAGTATCATGCAGTCGGTAACATCCGATTGCCTTTCCGCGCTTGGGGTTGAGTCGTCGATGTCACGTGCTTAAAGCTTATTAGGGCTCTTCCTTTGATTCCCCATGATGAAGTTCGATATGTGAATGTATGAATATAAGAAATGGCGTTAATGGTTAAAATCTTTAAGCCTCGCACTGAGCTGAGGCCACTCGTGCATTCACAATATTAATAGATTTACAGTTATTGGAGTTCCATTGCCAATTTATAGCTTCATTTGAGTTGACTTGGCGAACAGAAAGCTAATTATTACGCCAATAACTTCATTGCGGGCGGATAAAATATATCTATTTAGGTAGCAAGAAGAAAGTCCTAAAATGTTTACACACCATTTAAATCAAAACTTGTGCTCAGCCTGAGCGCGCCTCTACCGAGCTGTTGGCCAAGTTGAAATCATTCCGTTTTAATGACCCAGAGCCAGAGCCAGCCCCAGTCCAGGCTGCGCGCAAACTTTTTAATTACAAACTTCAATTACAATTAATGAGCAGCAGAAGAAACAAAACAAAGGCGTCCGCAGTCCGCAGTCCGCAGTCCAAGCACCGACATCAAGGGTTCTGCCGCGAATAAATATGTAATTCACACAAAACTTGACTTCGATCTTTGTTTTTCTTGCATGGCTGAGAGAGGAAGAAGCCGAGTCAAGATACGAAAAACAAGCCAGCTGGCAATTAATCGGAAGTGAAGCAAGCCAGAAAACAACTTTCTTATGCAGCCCTCGCTGTGACAGCCAAGTTTCACAGATGATTAAATCATACTAATTATAGTTGAGCTGCTGTTTTTTAACTAGAGACAATATCGAAAGGAATCAAACAGCAAAACAGAGAAAATAGTAAAACAGATATGCGATTTATCGATAAGTGGAATAGCTGAAATTATAGACTCAATGTCTATTCCTATCTACTTTCATTGGGATATTTCAACTAAGATCTAAGTCAGGTTATTCAGAAATATCTATATATGATATCTGCTCAAGTACAGGGTTGTGCACATTCGACGCACCCATCTGGCAACCCTGCCAGGGGTTCAAGTCTCACAGCCCGAACTAAAACTCGTTCCCATTTCAAGTAATAGAGCGAAATGGCCATTTACTAGAAATATTCAGACAATCGTTGATATTCAATATGACTTTGCCAGGCTTTTCACTGCTGCGAGCATATGCAATTTCATTTGCAAATCACTTTGGCAGCCGCAATACGAATCAATTTGATCAAACACCCGGCAATAAATTGTCAAAGGCCCATCGGGCGATGCCCACTATTAGACATATAGATATCTGCACGTGTATATGCTCCAAATTGCAAGCAACTATCAGGCGGAGATTGCAAACAGGCCAAAGCAGAGCAGAGCAGAGCAGAGCAGAGCGGAGCAGAGTGAGGCGGAGTGGAGCAGACAAATGGCAGCCACTGTCGCCTGATAAAACAAATCGTTGTGTGTGACAAGAACTTTGCGTGTCAGAGTCACATTTGACTTTGGTCGTTTCGTGTTTCGTGCCAGCTACATTTTTGGCCTTTTCATACGTTTTATGAAATATTTCTATTTGTTTTAGCAATGCATGCGCATCTGTGTCCACACACACACACACACACACACACACACTCGCACACCTGTCTGAATCAGTGTGCTGGTGCGACAGCCATAATAAATGCGAAATTTAAGCTGGAGCAAAAAGTTGCAATGTCTTTGTCAAGCGATGACAGAGAGAGCAAGAGCGAGAGTGAGCTGGAGAGAGACAACAAGCTTGTCACAGTCTAAGAGACACGAAATACATCGAGTTTAATTGCAACAGATTCTGAGTGAGACTTTCATCTGCTTTCTGATTATGAAGTGTGTGAAAATCGAGTTTTAATTCCCTTATATTTACAAACGGCTAATAAAGAAAAAATTACACGCTATTGAAATGCACAACTGGGTTGGCGACTCGCACGCAAATAGGCAACACGCAGCGTTCACAACACTGTCCAACGAAATTTGGTAAGAGACAGGCGAGCATTTGCATCTCGAAAGTAGAGTACAGATGAATATATGTATGTGTACTATACGTGTATATAGGAAGGGGAATATATGTAATATATACTTATATCTATGAATATGTGTTGCTAAATGCAACTACTACACATTAGACAATGGCATAGTACTCGCTGCTAAGGATTCTTTCAAGTGACTGGAGCTGAGCGGCTGATACTCTTTGTGATAGTTAAATTATGGATAATACTTGGATACTAAAATATATACCAAGATCATATATTGCATTAAATAATATTTTTTAATAATAGCTATGAAAATAATTTCAAATTCATCAGAAATTTCAGCTACATTGCGTATACGCACGGTGACTTCTTGCACAAGCTCCAGCCGCGCTAGCAAATTATCGTACTTTACGCTAAAGCTAACTCTTATGCATATGTTTAGAGCCAACATTCAGACAGTGATTGACATAAAGTAAGTAAAATATATAACCAGAGTAGCAGCAACGAGTCACCCTGTACGTAGTTCCTTAAGCCGTTTACATTCTGGAAATGCCTTGGCTTACTGATATATGACTTTGGCGAAATTGAGCAAAGACTCCACCTAGAAGCCTAGAAGCTGACTTGGGCAACAGCATGAGGAAGATGATTCTATAGATTGATGTACTCTTTCACATAATAAATGTAAAATCTGAATATATTATATTTGTATAACAATCTCTTAAGCTAGCTCCGCTTTACTTAGTTTCTTCGCCTCTTCAGTTAGCTCCCACTAGGCCGGCCCATATCCACTTAATTTCATCACAGAAAGTATTGGCAGCATTGTTGATCTAGTCACAAATTACTATTTCAATTTAATAAATATGGTTCACTCAGCCTCACTCAGCTGTTGTCTATTACCTGCCTTAGTTCAGTCATAATTGAGAGTTTTAGAAGGCGACTGACAGCTGTTTGGTTAACTCAACAAAGGACTTGAGATGCCCAAATTGTAGCCAACAAAGAGCTTCAATCTCTGCGCAATAGCTGCCATTCGCTATTCACGTGCAACTGCAGCACATCGAGAAAAGCATATTCAAATATATTCAGTCATATTCAATGGCATTCTGTTGCACTCACTTTTCACATTCAACTGCAGCACAGCAAACTTCAAATTCAGATATATTCAGCCGAATATTCCCTGACATTTTGTAGGGCTGTGTAATTGGCAGTGCTGCTGCTGTTGCTCCTAGACATTGTAGCTGGCTGCATGTTCGGTAAATTGTTTTTCACTGCCAATAGGCGAGCGACATTTACAACAATGGCCTTAAACAAATACTCGAACAACAGTCAGCAGCAGGCATTGTTGTCTGGGTGAACTGGCAAATGGACCGCTCTGACGTATACGTAATATTTCATTTCATTTGCACAGCACAGCTGGATACACTCATATGTGCGCCGGATACCGAAACAGCAGTGCGTGTGCTTGTTTACCTGCCCGCTTGCTATTGGCATAACAAAGGTAAAGGTTGCAACGGCACGACGCCTACGAGCGTTTGCGTCTGCGTTTGCGTTTGCGTTTGCGTTTACGTTTACGTAAAGCTTCAACACCGTTATTTATTTAATTGCATTCAATTTGGGGTTAATTGTTAAACAATGGCCAACAACGAAAGCTCTGCAGCCACCCACCGGCCAGTCCGCCCCTCCGCCCCTCCGCCCGTCTGTCCAGCTGCGTGGGCGAAAAACTTGTTGTTGTCCTATGGCCATACGCTCAGCTGGTCAAGTGTGTTTGTTGTGCAAACAAACACGAGTGCGGTTTTAATTGAACTCAAGTGGCGTTCGCCCCATTCATTCACTTCCACTTCCACTTCCACTTCCACTTCCCCTTACCCTTACCCTTACCCTCCTGGCCAGTCCCAGAGTCCAGGGTCTTTCACACACGGGCGTAATCACGTGTGAAGCTCAATTCTTAAGCCCCGCGACCCCATTCAAATACCGTCTCAATTCTCAATCCAAAAGGCATTACCTTTCGCTTTAAGCGCCATTATGCCCGTATCTACTAAATGAAACCAAATATGCGGAATTAAGTCTATTTAGTGGCATTCCTCGTATAGCTAAAGGTTCGCAAAGGAATCAATTTAAACTAGTGGAATCAATTGAAACTAATGGGAGTCTAGTTAGACTCAGCATAATACTTGGTATAAACATGTAAGAAAGCTCTAGTCAAGACTGCTCGACTACGAGATCCCCTGAACCCTTCGGACGTACGTTCTTCATGAAACTTTCAGATTGTATTTATATCATTAATATGCGTGTATGTACCGAAGCTCAAGTCTCTAGTATTTGAAATACGCCTTTTACAAACTTTTGGGTGAGGGGGTGGATATAGGGGTGAGGGGTGAAATTGAACAAAAATCGAAATTCTATAACGTGCATATAAATCTACAGTTAAAATTTGAATACTCTAGCTCTAAAGATGTAGGAGATATTATTTTATAACTGCATTTGGATACGGTTTTTTATCGATAAAAAAAGAACGGGACGAGTTATCGATTTTTGGTGATAAACTCGATATCCGCGCTGTATATACGGTCATTTTAAAAAAAGTTCAATTCTTTAGCTCTTATATCTTCAGAAATCGATAAAAATAAATACATAAAATGATTATTATGGTCAACATCAAAATAATTGTGTTATTCCTTGATTAAAAAATAATAAATAAATTTTTGCAAAATAAATAAATATGGACAACCTTGACAGATTTCGACTTGAATTATAGAAGGTCAAAATTTGTTGATTACAATTTTTGAAGTTAAGTCTAATGGCTAGACTAAATCTAGTTAACGCCTGTCAATCATTAATCTCATTCAAAAAGGTATCTCGATCCAAAATTGAATTAAAAATACTTGAATTAAAGGCCTTCAAAGTTTTTTAATGAAATATTGATATAAATTAATTCTTCTTAAAAATATTTATTTGTCAAACGAGTTGCTTTATTCAACTTTGTTGAATTCCAGCCAAAAATATAAATAGTTGAGTTAGTCAAAACTCAAAAAACTAGTTTTAAGAGTCCATTAAACATCGAGTGAGAAACGCATGACCTATGTAGATTCGATCACACTCGAATGCTGGCAGATTTCCGAATAAAAAACCCGCAGTTTATTTGAAAATTACCAAAATGCTCGTCATAGATACGAGTGAAATTTATTAATTAGTATATATAGAGAGTGTGGAAATCAGACGAAAAATGTGCGAGTTAGATCCATGGAAATTGCAATGCGACAGATATCGGATATCATGAAATGTTGTTTGCATACATTTCGATGCCGTGAATCAAAACACATAAAACATATTTGAAATCAAATTAAAATTACACTTTGCAACATAAACAAATGGTAAACAGCAAACAGCAGACTGGAACAGAAACTGCCGCCAAAAGGTCTCTCTCTCTCTCTCACACACTCTATTTGCCTTTGTTATCGTCGAGTTGACTTTCCAAATGTTCATTTATGCTTAAAATAATGTGGTCCCGAAATTAATTGGACGCTAATCGGCTAAATTGCGTTTCGCCTGTTTGTATGCAATTAAATTGTTGGCTAAAGTGAATCAAGATAATTTGCTGCTGCAGGTAATTCGTGCTCGCATTCCAAAACTCAAACAAAGCTTTATGGAGCACGTTACACACACTCGGCACGCCGGCCATAATCCATTGAACACGTTCCGCACGCCCACGCCCACTTGAGCCGCCCACTCGAATGCCTCACGCCCCTCTACCAGGGTAGAGCCGATCGATAAATTATTAATAATCATATTTTACCCGAAATGCATTTCTATCGAGATAGTTCTGTAATTTATTCCAACAATTTGTTTCGCCATTCACTAAATGGTAGAATAAAAATTATAATCAGCTCTAGCGGAAAATTCATATATTTCTATTCATAAATTTATTTCAATTTTTTCTCTACGTGCAATTATGAATATATATTTAAATGTGAGCTTCGTTAATTGAGGCTTAAGTTCGAGCACAAAACTGATGAAAATTTGTTAAAATAATATTTGAAATGTCAGCAAAATGAACATATTTCATGGAGAAAGTCCATGGAGGGGCAGGAGAAGCAGTGCATAGAGAGAGGGTGAAAGAGAGAAATGGAAAGAGAAGCAGAATTAAAGAAGAATAGGAAAAAGAGGAGAGATATAGAGAGGAAGACAAATACAGACAACAAATCAGAGATGGTTATCAAGAGAGAGAGAGAGAGAGAGAGAGAGAGAGAGAGAGAGAAGAATGAGAGAGAGAGAGAGAGAGATAGCGAAGAGATAGGGATACATAGAGACGGAGTGAGCGAGAGAGAGGAAGACAAATACGGGCAAGAAATCAGAGATGGATATCAAGAGAGAGACAGAGAGAGAGAGAGAGAGAGAGAGAGAGAGAGAGAGGAGAGAGAGACAGAGAAAGGGAGAGACGGAGAGAGAGAGAGAGAGAGAGAGATAAAGGGAGAGGGAGATAGCGAATAGAGAGGGATACATAGAGACGGAGGGAGCGAGCGAGAGAGAGAGAGGGGAGTCAGAGAGAGAGAGAGATAGAAAGAGTGAGAAAAACTATGCAGGGAAGTTCAGAGAAAGATTGGAATAGAAGAGAAGAAGAAAAAGCGAAAGTGAAATAGAGAGTGAGAGGCAGAGGCAGAGAGAATGAGCTAATGAATGAGAGAAATAGAGAAAATGATTCAGAGAATGAGGCGACCTAGAGAGAATGAAAGACATGTTGAGGTAATGAGTAAGAGAATGAGAAAGTGAAAGAGCAATGATGCGATATGGCTGATGATAGAGGCTCTACATATACAGCTATATAAAAACTTGGAGCATATCTAACAAAAGAAAATAAACTTTGCAGTAGTTAAGATCACGTCGTGTAGACTTTTTTCATATGAATTTGATAGCCGGAATGAATAGCTTCAGTGTGGAATATCTCTTAAAATGAAGCACAAATAAAATCTGATAGAATGGAGATAGCTTATCGAAATGTCTCCATCTTTGTCGCTTCCTGCACCCTTCCTGAACCCGTCCAATTCTCGCCCCCTCTCAATTACCCCGTCAGACATAAATATCATGCTCAACTATCTTGAATTGCCATTCATTTTATTTTATTTTCAACTCGCCTAGATTATGATCTGTTTATGGTGTCAAGTGACCCGAGCCTCAGAGTTATGCATAATAAGCTAGTTCCATGTCTCGTTTCTCATATAAATGAGCGCAAAACAAAGACATTCCATGTGGGCCGTCGACTCTCTGAGCTGCTCACATCACAATATGATATTAAAGTTCGTTTAAGTAAATGCATAAAGCCTTCGAGACTTGCTGCTCACTCCGGGCGGAGCTCGACTCGTGCTCAACTGGACTACAATTGAGCTTATTTCCGGCGGAAGTATCAGTGTTTGGCAATTTCCGGCCAGCTTTTGCCTTCACATCGATTTTTCTATGCACAGCATCTCACCAAAAGCAATAAATGTTAATACTTATTAGAGGCCGAGGCATATGCCCAGCGGGCTAGGCCGGACAACATCTCCAGCATCTCCAGCATCCTCGGCTGCCTCATCAATAATTGGCTCTAAAGTAAAATTAATGCCTTTGTTTGCCTGCGCTCGCCTTGCCCTACTGCAAAATAATCATCATTAATAATTGTGTACATAAAATGCATTTTGACAGCATTCGGATATAATTTATATCAATTATTCAAATGATTTCGCTGCTGCTGCTGCTGCAGCTCTCAGCCGGCGCCAGGGCGAGTGCATCCACAGCAGCAACTGCAGCTGAAGTCGTTATGCAAAATGTATAATGCTTTATTAATAATATCAAAGGCAGGCCCGAGTTAGAGCAGGGCAATCGTAGAGTGTAAGTGAAGCGCTTCACAATAGCAGCAGACGGTCTCTGAGACAGTTCAAAGTATGTCTTGAGCTTAGGCACAAACAAGTGGGTGGCGCTGCCTCACTGGGAATTACTCTGCACACACACATACATACGAACACATATATGTATATATATGTATATGTATGAACATCTGCTCTGCTTACTTGTCAGATTAGCAGCAGCAAAGCTCGGCCTGCACTCGTAGGCTTTACTAAGAAAGAGAGAGAGAGACAGAGAGAGAGAGAGAGAGAGAGAGAGAGAGAGAGAGAGTGAGAGAGAGAGTGCATTTGAGTGCACTTAATATCTGCTTAAATCATATGCAGTTTCTACAATCATATAAATGTTTCTCAGTTTGCATAAGTAGAAAAACTGCACACCTTAATGCTCGAATACAAATACAATAGTTTCTTTTTTACATATGTACATATGTATGTATTTATATACATACCCCAAAGTTTCATAGTTTTTGCTTCTTCATGGCCGCCAGTAAATGCTGAAATGACATACCTGCTGATATCCCTTAGTCTGTGCCCAAGAAGTAAGTTGGGACCGCTGCTATTAAGTGTTTCTGAGCCAAGAAGGATTCTTCAGATTTCCAATCGGTCAATTAATGTTGTAATGACTTCACATTTTTTTAGAACTACGAAAATCTACTCATTCACCAAGCCATCTCTGTCAACACTCTCAAAAAATAGTGCTCATTAACATTTCACTTCAATTAATTATACAACACTATAGCTGACACTGATATAAATATCGATAAAATGGATAGCAGCTGTTGAAGGTATTATTATTTAAAATATTTATGTGACTTAATGTCTGTAATGTCTTCACATTTTCTTAGAGTTACCTGAGTTTGCTCATTTACCACATCAATCTGGTAACACTCTCTGTTTGAGTGCTCATTAAAATCGCCCTCAAAGGTATTATACAACACTGTCTTTGTCTCTCTCTTCCGGTAAAGTGCTCTATCCCAATACTACTTCCACCTCCAACATTATCAATTCGCTAAACTTGACATACAGTACTAATCCACCCTCTTAGCTTTTCAAACAAGTACAGGGTATGCGTGATTGTCAAATTAATGAATATTTGTTTGGGTTTTTTCGTTGCTTAGAATCTCTCTATCTACTCAAAGGTTATCAATGGCAGCACTACGCCTCAGCCCAACTCAGCTCAGCTCAGCTCAGCTGAGCTCGGTTGATAACAGTTTTCAGTTGACTGTAGCTTGGCTGATCAGGTCTCATTTCAGTGTCGACTGCTCAAAGCGTAAACATATTGAAAATGAAAAGTTTATTCATTCTATTCGCGCTCTGTGCTGGCTGCCTACTTTGCAACGGCGAAGGGCTGCTATCGCGCCTCCTGCATCGAGATGCATCGAAGGCAGCAACGACAACGACGACGACGACCACTGAGCAACCCATCAAGCAGCTCTACATCAACAACAACTTGCCACAGCTGGAGCCCCAGTGCATCGGGCACTACGCGTGCAGCAAGAAGCTGACGAATGTGCCCGCGCCCCGGCCCTGCGTCAAGTACTGCCTGAAGCGCATCGAGTGCCCCAACCAGAAGGTGATTCGCGGCAAGCCCAGCCAGTGCGTCGAGCTGGACGAGAGCCAGGTCTTGGCGGACTACGAGGCCACCACCGTGCGACCCTCCTCAGCTGCCACCACCGAGAAGATCATGGAGGTGGCCATGATCGACTTCCCCTGCCAGCCGGGCTATCTGCCCGACAGTCGCGGACGGTGCCGCGAGATATGGTAGAGCTAAGCCTCCACCACAACGTCGGAATTTAGTCGGAATTACTGTTATATAATGAAACTGTTGTGTTTGTAACAATAAAGCGAAGCTAAAGCCGAAACACATTCATTAATGAGCCAACGAACTGGGCGTGGCCTGACGTGACGCCCAACTATTTTGTCAACAATTTAGTACATGTAAACACGTGTAGAAACAGCTCATAAACGGGTAAGTAGTGGGGCCGGGGGCAACAGCGGCTGCTTAATACTCGCCTGGATCTTGGCTAGAGTCGAATTTGGCTTTGAGAAAGAAAGAATTTCGTATTTATATTGGATCACAGATCGGATAGATCGGTAGAGCAGCTCTTAGGCTGTATTATGTAGATAGACCCTAGAGTGACTAGAACCCAAGCATAAAATATCTTAAACTACATTACCTTATACAAACTAAAACTGTATAGAATACTATATAGTCATTCCAGGAAAGCTAGATCAACTTATCACTATGATATGACGCTCAGTGTGAGCTGAGTTAGCTTAGCTCAATCGATCCGTCCGTGAATGATCTTTGATCTTAGAAACTCTAAGCTCTAGCTGAAGATATATTCGAGCAGTCTCTACTAGTGCCATTCAAAAATAAATCATATAACGATAAGCAGATTCTTTAGTTAGATGAAGAAGGAGCTATAACGAACACAATCCAGTTACTTTTATACTATCCATATGCAATGGTAGTGCACCTCCGGGAGTCTAAAAAAGAATTAAATTGAAATTAGGCTCATGGACTATACTCCAATTTTCAGCGCTCTCTCTCTCGCTCACCCACTCCAAGTCATCTGCCAGACTATGCGTAACTAATATGCCCATTTCACTTGGAAGAGCAAGCATAAGTGAGTTGCTCTGTCGCTTGTTAACGGGTGTTGGAAATGAAAACGCCGCCTTGAGCCTAGCCCGTGGCGGCACCTCGATGAGTGAGCGAGTGGACAAAGTGGACGGGACAGGAGTCGAACGAATATAAAGCGAGCTAATGACAAGGCGTAGACACAGCCGAGACGAGGTCAGCGAGTGCGTCGCATCACGTGATTCGAGCACATTTCGTCATAGAAATGCCGAAAGTCTGCGAGACCCAGCGAGACTCGGAGAGTGGGTGGATTTTTGATGTGTCTTCGTTATGTTAATTGTTTGGCTTTTGACGAGCTGCGTCGCTATTTGCTGTTATTGTTATTGTTGGCCCATTGTTGTAAGCCATAATTTGCGCGCTTATAACTCTGAAATTTTAACAGTCAACTCAAACGCAACGAAACTTTATTAATTGACTGTGCGAACCACAAACTTTGACTTCATTTAAGCTCATTCTTTTTGTTTTTCTTGATTTCCGCTTCCGTCAAAGCGAGTTTACTTTTGCTTGTGTTTATGGTAATCAAACCTCTCCACCGCTCCACCTCCCCGCCTCACCATCCCCACGCGCTGAACCGTACCTTAAGCTAAATTCCAACCAGCCGACACACCTGCCTAGCCCACCTGTGTCTGGGGCTGGCGTGGCATTTGGAAATTAAACCGCACTCGGCCCTTAAAATTTTATAACTTAATTTTTGCTCCACAATTTCTACCCTTCACACTCACTCCACCCCAGCTCTCATTCTCTCACTCTCTCTCTCTCTCTGACTGGCTCTCCCTCACATTCTCTCTTTATATGTATGTATGTGTGTGTGTGTGTGTGTGTTTTGTTTTCGTCTCGTCGCTGGTTTTGGCATTTTTGTGAACTTTTTGATTTGATTTTTGCTTCAGTACTCATTCTATACCCGTTCATGCATTGACTAAATGGGTATATTGGTTCTGTGCAAAGCAAGTTTGTCTCTCTTTGAGTCTGTATGCAAATTACAAACTCCAGTGGTAAGAGGTATCCCTTTTTTAGTATATTGAATATAGAGACTTATTATTTGAGATATGTATTCCAAAGAGGCTAGCCTTATATTTGAATGTAACCCAGCTGCATCCATTGGACATATGAGAAAGAAGGGAGCAAAATTATTGATCTTTTCTAATCGAACACCGAAATTTAAGTGAATGTGTTTCAATCAAAGTGTGTTGGGAGGTAGGACAAATCGGAAACTACGCAGATTCCAACTCATACGAATGGCTAGAGTGGTAGAGCTAGAGATCTATAGTTTAATTCCAGAGATTGCTTCGTAATATGTTGGAATGGGGAATGGTAAGTCAGCTCAAATCAAAACAGGATTTTATCACTAACATTAAACGCTGCCATTAGCATGTGTATAAAAAGAAAGAAATATATTTAAAATTTCAGATATATTCATTATCACCTTGAGCAGGTATTAAGCAGTTGCCTACGTCCGCCTGGCAAGCTCTCAATTGTTTTCTGCTTCTTCTTCACTTTGGTTTTTTTCTGCATTGTTTCTTGTAGTTTGTCGTGGTATTTGTGTTATGCGTGTTGTCTGTTGGCGCACAATGGCGGGAAAGTGGCGCGCGATGCTATAGAAATTTGCCATGCGAATTACAATAATAAAGTGATGAAATTTATTTTATTTACAGGGAAATACTTACGAGCATTAGCTGCGCTGATAAGCATGATCTATGGAGGTATATATATATATATATACATAAGTATATATACATGGGAATTCAAATGAGCTGCGATAAGCGATTGTCGCAGGATTAGGCCAGCGGGCGTGCCAAACAGCACTTTGAGTGTGATTGAAAGGCAGCATAACTCAATTGCTTAGCGGTAATTGAGCATTGGCAAGAGATTCAGAGCAGTTGCCCATTAAATGTCGTTTAACAAACCGAGAAGCAATTGCAAATAAGAGCTGAGCTATGGGAAGTGCTCACTAAGCATATGCCCTTTCCTTTTTAAATAGTCCAACACGTAATTCCGCAATTTAATAGCATAAAAGTCACTGTACAAACACTAAATCTAGCCAGTAAACTTGGTTGGAATTCGAACCTGAGTCTTCTCAATGTTCAATCCCTCATCCGACGTCGCGACGCGTCGACGTCATTCCCCCACTTATCGCCTTAGTGACAAATACCCAACTGAAGAATCAGCCAACAGTTCACCTACAATTCAATCAGCGTTGCAATTCTATTTATAGAATGCCAATAAGAATGCATGAACGTATGACTCTGTGTGTGTGTGTGTGTGGGCACACGCATAGCGCAAATGCCTGAGCTGCTTGGCTTTGTCAACTGGCCTCACGGTTACTTCAATAACTTTTATGCTATTTAATGCATTTTGATGAAATTTTCAGCATATCATCAAAATGCTCCATTGAATATGTTGACAAATTTGAAAAATTCGAATTCCCTTAAAATAAGCCTTACTGTGCAAGTGAATTTCATCTCGATTAATGTTGACAAATTTCAGACAGTTATGTATAATAAAAAAAAATAAATAAATAAACAAATAAATTTTATATACAATTCAACAAACTAAGTGCAACATTTGATAACTCTAGCTATAAAACTGTGGAAAATATGATATAGAACAGCTACTTTTGGGCTAGATTTTGGATCAGCCACGCCCTCTTCTGCCTTTAATGCACATTCAGAGCATGGCAATAAAAATATTAGTAACTTGATTCAAGTCAGCAAAAGCCACAAAAATGAATCACATTCTTCAGTAAACCTCAATGGATCTACTCAGGGCTCTACAAAGACAGTTTAATCTATAAATTTCAGTTCTCATTATGAAAGCAAATCACAATAATACAAAAAACGCAACAAAACCAAGGCATTTTCATTAAAACTCTCATTAAGTTGCGCAATTATTCCAATGTAACTATTTTAATAACACTAATTTACCTTCAGCTTGCAGCTCTCGCTCTTGCCCTATGCCACAAATTGCAGAGAGAGAGAGAGAGAGAGAGCGAGAGATTGTAGGAAATAAAATGGAGAATAAAACTGAATCACAAAACATTCATGCGCTGATGAATTCCTGTTTTGCTTTATGCTTATTAACTGCTTGGTTAAGCTCGAATTCTTTGTATGAGAGTTGATTTTTTTGTTTAATAATAATAGAGCGCGCGGTTTATTAAGGGAGTCGGAGCTGTCGAAGGCGACAATGGGCATGTTTGGCAGAATGAAAGTTGCCAAGCTGCGATTGTTGTAGAAACAAATTTTCTGCTTTGTTAATCTGTATGCAAATGAGTACAAATATTTAATAATAATATGTGAAATAATTGATTGCATGCAACTTCGGCTTGAAATTGTGTATAAACTAAAGAGCGTAGAAGTCTGTTCATATTAATGACCTTTAGGACTCTCATGATTTATGGATGAAATACAAGTCAAAGTCAAAGTCAATGTCTTATGATTTCATAAAACATTCTTCTGTATTAAAAGATTTTCATAACACTTTAAGTTGTGCTTGAATCTTGAACTTTACATTAAAGTATCGAAAATTTGCAGTATTCATGAGTGAATATTAGTATAGCTATAAATAACAGAGCTACACACTATCATATGCCAATCTATGAACTGCTATAACATGCATAATGTTTGAATTTCAATTTTAATTCAACTCGCCCAATTTCAGTTTTAAATCAACTAAAGCTAACCAAAATCCACTATCGCAAATATTATTCTAAACATATTTCCAGCCAAATTTCGACAACCAAAAGAACTTAATTTCATATATATAACATTCAACAGCAACAACAACAACAACAAGCAGGCGGCAAAAAAACACCAAAATATTTATAAACAAACAACGCTGACAATGCTTAAGCCCGCCAAATCCCTTTAAATTAATTGCCCGAGCAATTATTATAATCCAGTTCACAGATTAACACAAATCCCATCATAATTAGCAATTCAATGAAAACAATTCAATTTGCAAAGGTTTTTTGGGTAAGTTTTTCTCTATGAATGCCGTCGGCTTTAAGGTCTTTTGGAGCTTAGGGTTGAGATTTTGATAATTTATGCGAGTCTTGTAATGAGATGAATGCAAGTTGAATTTGCCTTAAAATTTCAAGCAGAAAACCAGGTCGAAAAGATGGTAAATCGATGCTACAGACGAAAATACAAAGTTGACAATGGAATATATGGGATATACAAAAGGAAAATGCAATTTATTTTCTATATCTAAAAATCTATGACAGCTGAGAAACTTTCACACTTACCGAGTCTACCCCTCACCTTAAGTTAGCTATTAGAACTATGATATTTTAATTACATAGAGTACTATCTATGGATAGAGCTATTACTTTGGATATGTCACTAGAGAAATGTCCAGCTGCTTCCGCTCAGAGTTTCTCAGAGTTCGTTGCATTGAGATTATTTAGTGACTTTGGCTCGATTGGCGTTACAGGTGACTCAACTGACTCCACGGGATCGCCGTGCTTCAGCCAGAATGGCGCCAGGCGCAGCATCAAAATGGCGCCCAATGGGGCTGTGAATATAATCGCCAGCACCGAAATGATGAGCACGTTATTGGGCAGGGACATGTCAATTGTGCCGTCGAAGGAGCGAGCCAAATCCAAGGCGACGGGGCCCAAGGCAGCCTGCAAAGAGGAGAGAATGTAAATTACAAAAAAAAATCTACGCTGCGTATACGTAATGTAATATGCAAGCTTAGCTTGCAAATCGCGCATATGAAAGGCGGTTTCATTTTGCGCAAAGCTTACATTGCGAAGCACTTGGCACACCGCTTATTAAGCAACATTTAAGTAGTACACAGAGCCCTGGACAGAGGTTTTTTATTCGAATATTTTATTCCCTGCTGGGTATAGAGGGTATAATGTTACAGAGGCAATGTGGAACAGAACTGGAAACCACTTAAAGCTGAACAATTCCAAGTTTTTTTGTGTTTATATTTACTTATCGTTATGGAACCTATGCTCAGCCACTACAAAATAGCACAAATACAACTCATTTCAAATGTCATAGTCTTGATATTTAGGACACGCGCTTATTGAGCAATCATAGCCAAGCTCTGAAAAATTCATCAAGATCATACAACTAGAGCCTGAGTTCAATCAGGCTAGTTATCATAGTAATGGGCTACGGACTACAATGAGTTGAGCAGCCTCTCGACACATACTACGAGGTATCTGCTAGTCGCTCACTCCCATCTTTTTCATTTCGAATGAGTGCACAATAAGAGAGAGGCATGAGAAAACCGCGCCAACAACAGCCGTTAGTTAGGTGAGCGAATGTAACGTTTTCATTTCGGCCAACCACAAAAAGGAAAACACCACATAAGCGCGTAAGCAAAGGCAAGGCAAGGCACACACACACAATGTGAACAAAATGTCCTCTTGCGGTTCAGCTGCAGACAATTGTCAAGAGCTGCTGCTGCAGCATCACAAACAACAACAACGACAACAACAACAACAACATTATGATCATGCGAAAATACGAATAACTTTGGGCTTTTGAGGAAAACAACATAACCCAAATAATGGCTGACCGAGAAAACCATGGGTACGGGTAATGTCCGGCACCGAAGCCAAACTGAAACAAGTATGATGACTGGAGCGGGCTGTGCACGACTAGCATATACCCTAGTCATGTATTTGGAATTTGTGCACTCCTCAAAAAGTACTATAAAAAGTGAACTTAGAGTCTCTGGCCATAACAGTCTTCAAGCTATGCTTGAAAAACATAGTTCACACAGGATATTGAAGATATTGAAGAAAAATAAAATAATTATATGACGTACGGCATATAAGGATATATATATCACATTTCAGGTCTATAGCTGTTGCCATTCCCAAGATCAACGGATCTCAGATCTTAACTTAGGTCATTAATCTGATATAATTATCTACTGCCTTGCTCAGCCATGTCTTCTTCTGCATATTAGTTATGCATAATGCTAAAACACCCTCATTCACCAATGTCTACAGGGTATATTGAAAAAGTTGCACCATTACATTGTGTGCCACACTATGGCGTAGAGCAGCCGCAACGCCGTAGCTGTTGTGAAAATGTTAGCTTACTTGGACAGTTGCTTTGGGGAAACCGGAAATTGTAATATAGGCACGCTCCCTGCTCGACAGATTTCCGCCATATGTAGATAAATATGCAAAAGCTAAGCGAACCTGCAAGGAAGCAGAACAAAAGGGAAAACAGAGTTTTAAATTTGCATCTTAAAGTAGTTCAGCAAAGCCAATTACCAGACTTCCGAGCAAGACGAGCAGCACTCCGTAGCCAATCACGTGTCCTTCGAGCACTGCGAAATTGATCTCCTTGCCAATGAGCGCAAATGAGACGGGCTTCAGGAATTTCCACAGCAGATCCAGACGCTTCGGCACACTTGCCTAGAAATTGAATTTTGAACTCGAATTCACATTCCGAATTGAACGGGCTTACGATTTCGTACGCCTGCAGCTGCTGTGGCGTCATCTTGAGCACCTCCCGCTTCCAGCCGACGCCCGCTATGCAGGCCAGCATAACACAGCCGAGAGGACCTGCCGAGGTATAGCCAATAGCTCGACTGCCCATCACGGATATGGTACCGCCCAGCACAGTCAGAACAAAGCGCAGTCCATTCGCATAGACCTAATAAAGAGATGAGAAGGGATGAGATAAAGAAGAAAAACATGAGCGAAAATTGAGTTTGCCAGCTAGAAGAGGGGGAAAACAACGCAGTTACCAGTATTTTCATTTTGTTCCTCTTCTCATTAAAGGACATTACAGTTAACTTTTACTTGAACTGCAAGCTAATAATACATGGAAATCTTAGCCCTCTTAGAAGGACGAGCAGCCATACATCTGGTTAGACTCAAGGATAGATTTAATATTTTGGAAGATCATATAACAAAGATCGTAAAACCTAGCCACTCGCTTAATTTTCTTAACAGTGTATTAAATACCAAAAGCTGTAATTTCTAGTTGAAATAAAAATGTTCTCTGGAACGTGTTGGCTGTAAACGAGACACTTACACACAGTCAGCCACGCCCACCCACCCAAACACACACACACACACACACAGTGACAATAAATAGAATATATGCAGGAATCTTAAGAGTGGAGAAGCAGCTAGCGTGGAGCACAGCATGACATTTTTGTACACTTTAGCAATTTTTGCGCTGTGGCAAGTGGAAATGTTGCAGAGGAAAACAAAAGTTATGAGTGGTCTATGTGGGTGGGAGTGAGAGAGAGAGAGAGCGAGAGCGAGATGGTGGCATATGCATTTCCGTGCAAGTTCAAAAGGCAGTTCAGTGCCACCCATGGCGTTTGATTATGCGCACCATTAGCGGTGTAAGTTGCAGCAATGAGTTTTGTGGCTGCTGCTGCAATGGAAGCGCCGCAGCTCTTGCTCCGACTTCAGCTAGCGCCGACTGCCGGCTGCACAGCACAGCCCGGCGCAGCGCAGCGCAGCTGTGTCATAAGTTTCCAGGGATGTTGCCGGCAGTAACTGTCGTCGCAAATGTCGCCAGCTTCGGTGGCAGCGTCGACAGCGCGTCGTCGCTTTGAATCTAAGTGTATTTTTATGCAAAATGCGCCCAAAATACACTCACACACACACACATGGACACGGACACAAAGACTCACAAATTTCTGTTATACATATTCTGTTATATATATAGAAATGTTATATATAAGAAGCAGCACACATGCGAGAGAGAAGGAGCGAAACTTTTGAGCGCCACGTTGTATGCCATTAAATGCTCTGATTGAGTGTGTAGAAGTGTTCACTGAGCAGCGTGATGCTGCGAAAGTCAACTATAGCTGCGAGGGTGGTCACTGAAGTAACAGCAGACAGAGATAAGGAATGTGGGATTCAAGTTTTGATAGCATGTAATGGATGCAGTTGTGTGAATCTAGAATCTGAATCTAGAATGAATACTATTTGGGTGCTTCAGCATATTGTGAACAATATTCACAATATTTGAATAATATATTTTTATCTTATATATAAAATTCTCCTGTCGTGGCGTTTTTTGCCAAATTCCTCTGAAACGGTTCGACTTATTCTCATCCAATTTTGGGTGCAGGTCGGGTGAGTTTGAGAATCGGCCAACATCTATTTTTCATGGCCCTAAGTTTAAAGAGGTGGGCTACCATTGCTTTCCTTTATTTCATAAGAAATTGAAAATTAAAAATTAAAAAAAAAAAATAAATAAATAAAAAGACTAACAAAAAATAAATTAAAAAAATTAACAAAAAATAAAATCAAAATAAAAAAAAATAATAATAAAAAAACATTCATTTAATACTAATAAATTTTTACTCACTACACTGCAAAAAAAAAAAAAAAAAGTTAAAAACAAATTGAAGTAAAAAACTGTTAAATAAAACTTAAAAAAAAAAACTTTAAATAAAAAAATGTTTGTTACTAAAAAAAAATTAAAAATTTGTTAATAAAAATAATTAGGATAAAAAAAATATTTAATAAAAAAAAACATGTTTAAATAAAAACAAAAAAATTAATTTAAAAAAAAAATAAAAAAAAAAATAATTACACATCACAGCTCTCTACGTGCGACTGACCCCAGCGGCTCTGGACGACTGCATAAATGCCACAGCTGCTGCCCTTTATATAGGGCGACTTCCACTCAAAGCCTGAGTGGCACTCAAATTTTGAGCAGGGCGCTAGGTAGAGATCAATGGGAGCATTCTCTGCTGCTGCAGGCACTTTCTAAATGATCCCCTGGAGTTCTTCTGCATGCCTTGCCCTTCTTAGGCAGACGAACAGAGAGACAGACTGTGAGAGGGAGGGGGATCGACAGAGAGACCGATATACCAACAGACAAATGGACAGATGGACGGATGAACAGACAATACATAATTTATTAATCCAGCTCGTCACGCGTATAAACTAAATTCTCATTTTAAATAAATTCGTGGCAAACAAATTCCAAATTTGGGGCTACTCAAGCAGCTATTTTGTAATTAAGTATAAGCAATTAAGTATATGCAATTATCGTTTCAAAGTTAGCTAAAGGAACTCCCTGGTAATGTTGGATTGGCCAAAGTAGTTCAGCAAAATTTTGCAGCTTTTTCTACCCAGCCATAAACGCTAGAAGCACCCCTCCTGCACATAGACATTCAGTGGCTGCCATGCTTACCGCATTACGCGATGGCAAATAGTGTAGCAGCATGCCATATAGATAGCCGAAAACAAGTCCAATTCCAATACCAATGGGGCCTTGCAATAGTTTCTGCAACAGCGGATCTGTAAGCAGGCAAACAAGCAATCATGTGAGTAGAGTACCCTTTGCCAGGGGCGGGCAGACAGTTCATAGTCGGCTGTCACGTACTTGTTGAGAATATCATGCTGATAACGGCGCCGAACAGGAAAATGGCCACGACATCGTTGCACGTGGTCATTGCATAGATGAGTGTGTGAATGCCGCTGTTCAGGCCCAATCGATCCTCCTTCAGCTTCAGCATGACTGTGACAACCACATTCGGCGAGACAGCCGTGATGACCAGCCTAAAAGAGAAGCAACCCACATCAATACAGACATATATACATATACATATATGTACATATATATGTGTGTCATCTTCAGTTCAGTTAGTCTGTCCATATACTTACCCCAGCGCCAGGCCCCACAGCCAGGGCATGGAGAGCGTGAAGTAGGCCAGCACAGCTATTATGGCCACCTCAGCTATCGTTGGCAATAGCGTCAGTCGCATTATCATTAGCCACAATCGACGAAAAGCGCCAGCATCCAGCCCCAGGCCAGCCAACAGCATAATATTTATCAAAGCTAATTCTCTGCAATAAACGAGCACAAAGAGCACTTTACTACAAAGCCGATAAAAAGATTTACTATTGTTGGTTATGCATTTGCTGAAACTATTATACGCGCGTATAACAGAATTTGAAAGCAAAAGCAGTTAATGTCATTTACACGTTAAGGACCGCATTCATAGAGCCTAATATCAAGCTTACAGTTTTGTGTCTATATCATGGACCTCTATTAGAAAGCATTTCGAGACTGTTATACATGTATAACGCATTAGCAAGGACTGATGGCTTTTAAGCTATCGATGTATCCTTTTTTGTTATACAAACTTGTAATTATGCAACACTCGTTTTTTATTTAACTCAAAAATCTTAAAAGCCAAACTGTTATACTATATATACTGTTAGTCACATAACTTGATGTGCATATCTTTCGCCTTACTATTTTCGTCCCTCCCACACTTACCTTAAGAACAATTCGAAGCGTTCGTAGCCCTCGAAGTTGGCAAAGCCCACATTAGTGTAGAGCACGCCGAAGAAGAGCATGCCCAGCATGTCGGGCAGATGAATGAAGGTCACCAGTATGCCAGTTAATTGTGCACCCACAAACAGTAATATGATGCGCATGATGGTCGTGCTGGGTGCCGCATAGCTGGGCAGTATTGCCCAGGCCAATGTCCAGAGGCCCAGGAAAATGGCAAACAGCGCGACATGCTCCGAGACGAGGCCCCAGTGTAGGACTAAGTGTCGCCACCTATATGAGAGAGTGGAAATAGGTAATATTTTAAATGAGCTACAATTCATAATGATACCCTGGTATCTAAATGAGGGGTATATTGCTTTTATGTAAATGTACGTAAAGTAGTAGAAGGGGTACGTCATTTTGTATGCAAATCTCGAGAACTAGAAGAACTAGAGATTTGTAACTTTCTATAGATATTGTGGTAAGTCGAATGCAGTTTAAGTTAAACATTTTTCTTCAATGTTTCATTCCAAAATATAAACAGACTTTAGAGTATGTAAGAGTCATAAACTCCCCATATAATCATAGCTCTTATATTTCTCTGTGTTTCCCCTAGCTCACCTAAAGCCACCTTTCGTGTCAGCTCCCGAATTTATAATGGACAAATTGCTTTTAATTGTTTCCTTCTTGTGAGTATAAAAAGCCTTTGGCTCAGCTCCGTCTCGACTAGAAATGACTACGCAAGCAGAGCGCACAGAAGCCATTAACTGGGTATTGAGGATAATGCGCCTTGGAGGACTCTGGCCGCTGTCGACGTCCAGAGATGAGCCCCCGTTGCTGGCATTCCTAAAAGTCAACTACCGTTATGCGCTACACGTGCCAATCACATTCACTTTCATTGGACTCATGTGGCTGGAGGCGTTTGTGTCCAACAACCTGGAACAGGCCGGCCAAGTGCTCTACATGTCGCTGACAGAAATCGCGCTGGTTGTGAAAATTTTGAACATCTGGTATCAGAGCACAGCTGCCCGGCGGATAATGGGCCACATGCAGCACTCAGGCGACTACGAGCTGCAGTCGGAGCAGGAGCACAGCTATTGGCAACAGCAGCAGAGGCTCTTCAAATGGTATTTCTATTTGGTTCTGCTCGCGAGTCTGGGCGTCGTCTACAGCAGCTGCATTGGCGTTCTGTTTCTGCACGACTACGAGCTACCCTTTGATTACTTTGTGCCCTTCGAGTATCGCAATGAGCGCAGATACTGCTATGCCTACGGCTACAGCCTGATTGGGATGACTGTGACGTGTGTCTCGAATGTTTGCCTCGACGCACTCGGCTGCTACTTTCTCTTCCACCTATCCTTGCTCTATCGCCTGCTGGGCTACCGAGTGGGGGGACTGCAGTATGTCGGTGGTGAAGTGGAGTTCAAAGAGAAACTGGTCATCATTTTCAAGCTGCATAATCGCATACGCAAGTAAGCGAGTGAGCTGAGCACACTGTGTCGTATACTTAATTTCCGTTTTGCTTCAGCCTAACTCTCCAGATCGAGACCTTGGTCTCGCCCTACGTTCTCTCCCAGATCGTGCTGAGCGCCTTCATCATCTGCTTCAGCGGCTATCGGCTGCAGCACGTGAACATCGGCGCCAATCCGGGCCAGTTCATCTCCATGCTGCAGTTCCTCAGTGTCATGGTGCTCCAGATATTCCTGCCCTGCTACTTCGGCAACGAGGTCACCGTCCATGCCCATCAGCTGACCAACGACGTCTACAACACCAACTGGCTGCAGTGCGACAAGCGCAGCCGGCAGCTGCTCATCGCCTACATGGAGCACCTCAAGAAACCCATCAGGATTCGGGCTGGCCATTTCTTCGAGGTTGGACTGCCCATTTTCGTTAAGGTTGACTTCTGATATTCCGCATTCACATTTGCGCATTCCTAATATAGATCTATTCTCTTTTCATTGCAGACCATGAACAATGCTTACAGCTTTTTTGCTCTGCTCCTCAATGCGTCGAAGAAAATTTAATTAGTTTGTAAATTCTTCAATCGAACAAATAAATGGAGCTAATGAAATGCCATTAAGATCAAATCTAAAGTAAAATCTTTGTCTGTATTCTAGTTTTGATGGGAAAGTTTCATAAACTTATTGTAAATATCTAACAGATCTTTAGACACCCTTATGTATGTTGAAATGCTATTGCCCGATAATTCCTATAGCTCATGAATATGTCTGTTTATGTCCCTGTTCACCTCTATGTGGTCCTGCATAAGACCAATTTTAATATATATTACTGCTTATAACTACACGAAACTTATCATCTAAACAAACTCAAAAACGGTTATATCTACTATTTGCTAAATAATTTGTCCTTAAGATTGCTACTGCACTTAAATTTCGTAAATCACAAATATTCTCTATATGTTAAAAGAGAGAGAGAGAGAGAGAGAGAGAAGATAAATAACATCTAATCAATATACAATATACGAGGAGCCGTTTAATCGTGCAACTGCGGCTCGAGCATATATAATATATTATAGATGATATATAATTTGATTTTCACTTAATCTCTCTTAAGAATAGAACAATGAATGTAGATGAAAATCTATCCCATACACCAAGCATATTGAGGTCAAGAGACTTGCTAAAAACTTTCCAAATATGAAATTTCTCACTAGAAACATTTCATTTGAGACTCCTTTTATGCTTATGCCGAGGCATATGTATATTGTGTAGGCCAGAGTCATCGCAGCACTGAATGGTATTTGAAAATATTATCAGTGAGAAATCGCGTGACTCAGTCAATAAACGATTAATAACAATTTGGGTTATTTAATATGTCAACGAGCTAATTATTGTAATTGGAGCTTGATTTTAAATACGTAAATATGACGAGCAATTAGAAATGCGAGCAGGGCTGGCAGCTCGTGATGAACGGAACTAGTTCATTTTGAACGAAAACTCAGATTAATCATTGCAATTAATGTGATTTGGATTCAATCTAGAACAAGTATTACAGTTCAGCTGGGAACTAATGTAAGCTGGGTGAAAGGAGTGTAACTGAAAGAGGGTTGACATGGAGGAAGGCGGAGAGGGGCGAGAAAAAAGAGTGAGTGAGAGAGAGAGAGAGAGAGAGAGCGACTGTATGGCATCTGAAGTTTTCAATATACAAGTTGTATTTGAGAGGCATTTATAAAATTTTCATGATGTTTAACCGAAGCCACAAAGTCTATAAAAGCAGCTAGTTTCTAGCTGCTAACTAGGCATTGAGCGCTAAGAGTTTTAGGGAAAATGTCTGATACTATGGACCGCATAGTGGCCATACGGAAGATAGTCACAATATGCCGTTGGCTCGGTCTCTGGAAGTGGCGAAACGAAGACAAAGACTGGCAGATAGTGAGGAAAATCTATCCATTTGTCCTTCATCTGGCTCTGAGCTTCACTTACGCAACGCTGATGTGGATAGAAGTGATTAGATCTGAGGACGTGACACAGGCTGGCAATGTTCTATACATGGCGCTGACGGTGTTCGTGATGCTCATCAAGATTCTCAACATCTGGTACAGACGCCAAGAGGCCTTTACCTTCATAGATGAACTGGAACGCCATGAAATCTATAAATTGCTGAGAAGTGATGAAATCGTGTTCTGGAAGCGCGAGCAGAGATCGTTCCAGCGCACCTTTTACACCTACATCGCATGCACCATAGCAGTTGCCTTGACTGGCTACTTGAGCGTGCTCTACCAGGAGTCGTATGAGCTGCCCTTCACCTATTACGTGCCCTTCGAGTGGCAGAATCCGCAGCTGTACTACTATGCCTGGGGCTATAATGTGCTGGCCATGAGCTTGTCCTGCCTCTCCAACTGCCTGCTGGATACGATGGGCTGTTACTTCATGTTTCATATAGCTCTGCTCTATCGGCTCATGAATCGACGTCTGCTGGCGCTGAGGGAAGCACCCGAGGTGAAGGCAATTCCAGAGTTGCGACACCTCTTTCAGCTGCACAAACGCGTTCGCTGTCTAACCAAGCAGTGTGAGGTCCTGGTGTCGCCCTACGTCGTCTCGCAGATTGTTTTGAGCGCTTTAATCATTTGCTTCAGCCTCTACCGAGTGGTGCAAATGGGCAAGTCGAACACAGGCGGCTTGGCAACGACTCTACAGTTTGTGGGCGTGATGATTGTGCAAATCTTTCTGCCCTGCTACTATGGCAACGAATTGACCGTCTCGGCTAATCAGCTGACAAACAGCGTATTTAACACCAATTGGCTGGAGTATTCGGTGGCTACACGAAAAATCCTCAACTGCTATATGGAGTTCCTGAAACGTCCGGTCAAACTGCGTGCGGGCATGTTCTTTGAAATAGGTCTGCCCATATTTATGAAGGTCAGCCTAACCCAATATCATCATCTATTCATCTTAATTAATTACCCCTTTGTCTGCAGACCATCAATAATGCATACAGCTTTCTGGCCTTGCTCATCAATTTGTCAAAGTAGCCGCTGTGCCTCCTCACACACCTCACACCATCTCCCCGATGCTCTCTAGTCGACTTTAATAATCGCCCCACTCGATTCAGTGATAACTCTAAGCCTAGGCACAACAACGCTGCGCATAAAAGCTTAACACCAAGGCTCCAAAAAAAAAAAAAAAAAAAAACCGGAGGAAGAAGCAGCAGACGAGGCAACGGAAACACTTTTTGACAATATAGCAGACACTGACAGTGCAGCATTTGCAGCACATAAAATAAACACAAAGCAAAATGTAATGTATAACAACAATAAGCAACAAGCTCAACAACAAGTAGGCGTGAATGCGTTGGGTGTACACGACTAGCAGATACCCGAGCACCGTCTTCAAGGCACACACACACAAACAAACATAAGCAACACATACTGATGAGGCTGTTTTTCCCTACGTTCCGTACTATGATAAATGGCTTCATTGAACTCTGGCTCTAGATATCTCATTTGAACGAAATTCTCAGTGCATGAATATGACAGACAAATTTGTATGTGTTTTAAGCCTAAGCGTCTGACATGTGGAAAGAGTTATTTTATGAATTTCTTGGGCGTATAAGTAAGTAACCAAAAATGGAAATATTCCTCTGCTGGGATAACTTCTACCAAAATTGGTTCAATATATGCGAAAGAAACAAAGTATGATAATATGATGATATATGATATTCTAGGATATATATTTCAAGATTCAAGTGTGTAGCTTGTACAGCTCTCGAGATTGTCATACTTTTAAAGATAGACAGAATCTGTACTGTGGGGATAAATGCATAAGTGAATGACGGAGTAAATAAGGTCAGACAAGTAATGAACGGACCAATGAAGAACGGACTAATGAAGGACGGATGAATAAAGTACAGGCTGAGGAAGAACTGAGGGTCGAATATTAAGAAGGAACGCATGTAAGAAGAACCAATGAAGGCAACTCTAATGCAGGAAAGACAACTCAGCTTAACAAGTCTCTATATACAATTATATCTGCCAGCCTCGCTCACCTCCTCTGCTGCCAACTGCATGCATTTGCAAAAGTCAAGCATAACTGTTTGGCGCACTCATAGGACTCCAGGGTATATAAAGGATATGCGAAAACGCGTGCAGTGCCAGTGTGCATGCATGTATGTCTAACGGTATTTATGTATGTGTGCTTGTCTGTGCCGGAAGTGCATTCAAAAGAGTTAAGCAAAAGCGCATACACACACAAAGAGAGCGAGAGAGAGACAGAGAGAGGGAGAGAGGGAGAGAGAAAGGCCCAGGGAACTGAGTCCAAAAATGTGCTTAGGCCCCATCAGCCCCTGCAGCAGCCCCTGCACCAGCTACAGCTGCCGCCCCAATGGAGCATTTTCCACTTACCACTTGGGTCCTTTGTAGTGCTCGCCGTGCCCTGCATAGCCCCGGCCATTGGTGTCAGTGTCTGCTGCATTCGGCCGGCTATTGTTGTGTGCGGCATTCGGCGGCGGGTTTGTTAAATTTAATGATGTCGGCGTTAAAATTATTGTTGCTGCATTTTGTGGCTGCGCCTCGGCTCCATCGCGGCCGCCAACGATTTCAGACGAGCCATTATTGTCCTGCTCCTCCTCGGCGAAGTTGTGTATGTCTAATTTAGTATGTGATGGCTGAGCGGGACAGTCCCCCGCACTCTTCCCCGTGTCGCATTGTGTCATCTTGCTGGGCTGCTGCTTGCCGCGCCTGACTGTAAGTAGCGAAAGCGGGCATAAACATGTTAAATACTCAAATGCGTTGATCCCATTGGGAGAGCTGTAAGTGTTAAGTGGTAAGTGATAAACCAGGCATACCCAGGGAAAGTAGCTGCAGTAGGGTATGTTAGTTTTGTGCACAGAGTAAGCGGAGGACATGGATGAGCTTAGAGCAATCATAATCAAGCGCTGAAGCAGATTAAAGTCGACGACTTTGTGGAACCATTACCCACAAATTGCATATAGAAAATGGTTTGGATACTTATATTTCAGCAATTGCATCATTTAGATATGGAATGTGCCAGACATGAATTCAAGAACTGTAAAAAATATTCATATTCTGCCAAACTATATAAATATATTGAGCTATTCCATTTTTAGACATCTTATCCATACCTTCGCTATACATCATTTTCCACTTCCCATGAAATCTACATTAAACTTCTCTTTTCTCAGCATATATATGACATTTTATCTATGATATGGATTGTCTATATGATTCTCTTTGCCCATTCCATCCATATCCAACCAGAGTTGTATGTACACCTACCCTTCCCTTATGCCATTTCACGATCTTATTGAATCACGTACATAGAATCAATCACATCTGAAATACTTTCAACCACAGTTCGAGACAGCTCTCAGGGCATCTCCTAGTCAATCAGTCTCTAGCAAAACACTCCTGATTGTTTCTCCCATTGTTCTTCTACTTTCCTGTTGCCTGTCTAACCTGCAACACAGCAAATTGGTTATAAGTGCCAGAATGTTGCATTTTGCATTCATCTGTTTAGCTCATGCATAAGTTAGGAGCGAGGACGAGGAGCAGCAGACGACAGCAAGACGACATCTGCAACGCCCGCGCCGCCCTGCCTCACGCTTGAATTGTAAAACTCAACAACGGCGCAGCGGCGGAATACCTCAAGACGTTGCTGCGATGACAGCCAACTCCGAAGATTGCAACAGCGATTGACAGTCGCTGATTGCGCTCAACTGCGATGGCAGCACGAACAGCAGCAGCAGCAGCAGCAAAGGCGAAAGCCTGTCAGAACAGGTGAGAAAGTTCTAGACTAGCAGATACCCAACAGAGATAACGCAATTGTTGATATTATAATAAGATTATTGTTTAGGCACACTCATGCATGAACTCATATGCGGCATATGAGATGACAACTGGCGCTGCTCCTATACAAAACAGACTGATTGAACTCTGGTTCTAGACGTAGAATCTTAATGCATTTTTAAGAGCATGAATATGAAATCTATCTGCTTGTGTCTATCCTTGCTCAAGATTCGAACATTTTAAATAACGTTTAATTTTCATAATTATATAGTGATTTGTGTGAGTATATATCCATAGTTATATTCGTATCCAAAACGAGGGATTATATATCAAATTTGCTGATTGCTGATTACAGTCTTATAGATGCGCTTAATAAATCAACAAAAAATATCGATATTTATCGATAGCAGAAAAATGGTTTGTGATATAGCAATCAAATCCTAGCAGGTCCCGGGCTTGTATAGGACTATGACGAATCGACTTAATTCCTCACATTACAATATTTGCATCCCCACCAATACGCCCCATTCACCCACTTTCTAAAGGGGTATTCAAAAGTCTAGCCATAGTTGTCCCGGTCTGATTTGGGTTAAAGTGCTCCTATCGCAGCCTTCCGACCTGGCGATGTCAACATGCCACCAAATTGGCATAGTTGTTGCTTCTTTGCCAGCTGTCAGCTAATTAGAAATATTTCCAAAGTTTGGCTGGGCTCTCTTGTCGGGAGAGAAATAAAACTGGATTCAGTTTGGTTAGCGAGCAAATTCGATGTAATTAGCACTTAATTTGATTTTCTCGCTAACCGGTTTAACATTCGATCGCTCCCAATCATCGTATTTACATATATTTCGACAAATCAATCTATTTGCCAGTTGTCACCGAGCGGCGACGACTTGTTAATTGATTGCAAATATTTTTTGGATGCCGGACTGGGAGCATTCCTTAACGTGGATCACGTGCCAATTTTGGATTAGCCTGTCACGCGACTAGCGAAAACATCTAAATGATCGCCAAGGCTGTCAATTAACATTCGAAGTTTTCTAAATGCAAAACACATTTCAATTAATGCCAGCAGATAAATGACAAGAGATCTATTAACTTGCTGCCAAGTGGAAATGAAAACAACTGAGATTGGATGCTCTGATTAATGGATTCCTGGGAAGACTGAAGAGTAGTAGAAGGATAGTGAAATTCGAAGAAGAATTTGATTTGTCTTAAGTGAACTTAAAACGAAGACCCAGGAATATGAGCATAGAATACAAATGAGCTGATATAACATAGCTTTACTATTGCTAGAAAATAGTAGTAGAAGCAAGATAACCTTGGATAAACTAAAAAAGTACTAAAAAGTCATTACTTAGATTAGGGTATTCAGTAGAAATTATAAAATTTTTATAAAAGAAACTCATTGAATGGTTGAACTTAATTATATTGTTGTAGTGACAGAAAAAAGATGCGGAAAAACTATAGCTAACAAAATAGTAGTTGAAACTTTAATCAGGTATTTCCATACTAAATTGAATCAATTGACTTCCAAGCAATTAAGCAATTAATAAGTAGTAGTAAAACAATAACGAAAAAAATAATAATAATAGTAGTATATATAATGAAAATAGTAGTAGAAACACATACAGAGCTGCAAAAAGCAAGCCGTGAAAATTTAATATAAATTTACTACAATTATTTACTCAATTTAAAATCGAATTTATGTAGTTAAACATATCAATTATTTACAGTTTATATAATAAATGAAAAATTAACAAAGTTTCCATCAATTAGCAAGCGATGGAAAGGTAGTAAATAGGTAAATGGAATCGTATTGTATATTAAATAGTAAGAACTGTAAAAACCATCTGTGTATAATATCTATGTATAATCTTAAGAATTAAATCCAAGCATGAAAAGTAATAAAATCAATTTTAATTTAAAATAAGTTTAAGGGCTTAAACTTATTGCTCATTATAATAGCTAAAAATGATAGCACAATGTATTGATGTTTCACATGATTGACTTTTGTATATAAAACGTTACGTAAGACTTGATTTCCACAATTTTATTGGGTTATTCTAAATACCGGGTTATTCAACAATTCAGCGATTTAGCTGAAACACTTAAGCACTGGAAACACACAAATTGCATTTAGATTAAGTCGAAAACATTAGCGTAAATCGAACAACTTTCAGGCGACCTACCGCACCGAGACGAAGAGATTAAATGAAATACATATAAAAGATGAATAAAAAGTAAATCTCACTTATCTCAGATGAGATGCGTAACAGTCGACGCGTCGCGACGTTCAACTGACAAAAGCTGCAAAGTGAATCAGAAACCCCCAAGAACATCTATAGATCTGGGAGAATATTTGCGTTTCTCGTTTGTTTTTCCAATATCTTATGCTAATAAAAAACATAAACGAATTTTTCGCTCTTTTGTTCCTCTCTCTCTCCCTCTCTCGCTCTCTCTAAATTTCACTCTCTCAGTTTACGCTCTCTTAATTTGTGGAGAAAATATAAATAAAAAACAAAACAATTAATAAACAACAGCAAACAAAGTCGCTGCACGAGCGATGCTTAGCTATATTAAGCAAATATTAGATTAAATATACAAAAAAAAAAAAAAAAACTGATCTCCACAATAAAGCAATTTTAATGCGCTACGGAACAGATATAATAGTTGAAGTTCACTTAAGATCAAACTTTGCTTACACGCCAATCAAATTTAGCCACATTCGAGAGTACCTTAGGGTACGCACGACTAATAGATACCCTGCAACTGCTCTTAGACTGCCTTATTATAAGAAATTATTTATTACACTTGCTTTTCCTTTATTTGGTTTTTATACCCTGAACCCATTGAAAATGGGAAATCAGGTTATAATGGTTTTGTGAAAAGTATGTAACAGGCAGAAGGAATCATCGCAGACCCCATAAAGTATATATATTCTTGATCAGGACGATGAGCTGAGTCGATATAGCCCTGTCCGTCTGTCCGTCCGTCCGTCCGTCTGTCCGTCCGTCCGTCCGTCTGTCCGTCCGTCCGTCCGTCCGTCCGTCTGTCCGTCCGTCCGTATGAGTGCGTCGATCTCAGAAGTTAAAGGAGCTAGAGAGCTGAAATTTTGTATGCATACTCGTGTATACCATACGCAGTACGAGTTTATCATATTTTTTCGATAACTCATTCGATATCTTTTTTATCGAGGATAATCGATAAATTTATATTGTTTTTTCAGCCTAATTTGAACACTATTAGACCTAGAGACTTCAGATTTACTGTGTATATACATTTGATGGGCACACACATTTTTTAATTTACAGATTTTGGATACCACGCCCCCTTCGCCCCAAATTTGTAAAAAACGTATATCAAGTACTAGAGACTTGTGCTTTGGAATGTACACACATTTACACATAATGATTACGTTCTGAAAGTTTCATTAAGATTGTACGTCTACAAATGAAATTATTCAACAAATAAATTCTCATAATATTGCCCACACTGCAGCGCAGCCCAAGCGCAGTCGCGGCTTACTGCGCAGTTAGCAGAGCGCGGGCCTATGCGTGGGGGTGGATGCATGTGTATGTATGTGTGCAGAATGTTTGGAACATCAGCACGGAGGGTTCAGGGTATCTCCTAGTCGAGCAGTCTCGACTAGAGCTTTCTTACTTGTTTTTTATTATTATTATTATTAATATCATGTAAATTTCATTGCTGTATAAAGTTAATCCGAACAAAAAAATTATAATGTAATATTATTACAATAATTGTATGCAGAAAAAATATATCCGACTACAAAACACGCGTCAATGCTTCAGAATTAAGAATTAAAGTCAAGTGCATCAACTGAAAAACCATAGGATCTATGGATCTATCTAAAGGGAAATCATGAAAATGCTTTGAAAGATATAGCTTGTTAGATATACAACGAATCCTAGAAACATACATACTATTTTAAGTCAACAAGTTAGAAGCTATAACAAACTCTGGTATGATCATAATTTTGTAAATGTATAAATAGTATTAGATAATCGAAAGATATAGAGATATATTAGAAAAATTATTTAATGGAATATATCCTCCAAGCATCAAGTGTATAAACCCTTTAGCTGATAGCCAATACACTCCTTTTCCCCCGCCAAACGTGTATAATATTATTAATAATTAATGTGAGTCACAGTCTCGAATCGGTAATTAGTTGAGAGAACGTAGCTTCTCACCCAGTGACCTACAAACAGTTCGCAAATTATGTTTACTGGACGTTTGCTTATCAATTAATTAGCCATAATCAAGAGCAAATATTGATCACATATTGAACTTGCTCTCTGACTCTCTAGCCAGGTGTGTGTGGGTGGGTGTGTGCCCCATGAAGTGTTTACAAATTCAATGTGAATTCAACGTTTCAGCTGCAACAAATATTTAACATTGCTTAATTAATTTTAAATGCTTCCACTGTTCGCGCTTGGTTAGTTTCGCTCCACAACTCCGTTCAACATTTATGAATAATGTGAGGCGTTGCCAAGTTTTGTGGCAGAGCCATTTTCTCACTTCTTTTACACACACATTACGAATTGGTTAAATGGGGTGTATTGGTTTTGATTGAGTGCTTGTAACAGGTGGAAGAGAGCATGAAATATGTCTTTAATTATACATATATAGTCAAAGTCAAGAGATGTTTATATAAATCTGTCGCTCTCGCTCTCTCTTTCTGTTCCACTGATTTCTCTTGATCTCGAAAACTATAATAGTTAGAGACTCGAATTAGATATATACATATCTTTCTTCATTATTCTTAGCATAGGCATATAATTTTTACTGGAAGTATCATCGCGTTTACTTAGTAACGATAAATATCAATATATTGAGATTTGTTTGCATAACTCGCAGATCAATTAGACAAGAGCTGGATATATCATATGTGAATAGAGGATACATACAAATGGCAGTTTCATTAAGATAGTTCGACTGGAACCAGAGTTCTATTAATCTATTATTCCTATTAGGCAGTGTTTACAGAGCAGACAAAGTTCCTGCAATGTGAATCTATAGATATCTATATAGATTCTATAGCACAGCATGCACTGCTCGCAATATTAACTCTCTTTCAATATTCAGAGCATCTGCTAGTCGTGCACTCCCCACCAGTGCACTCTTAGTAGTTTTTTCAATGTGACGCCCAGCTTTTCTGTTGCTTGAAATTTGAACATAAATTGCACAAGGTGTCACCTGAAGATAGCAAGGAGTATGTACAGCTGGCTGCATGGAGCAGGTGAGACGGCAAATTCAGTTTGTGGCCTGCAATTGCGATATTTCACAGAGTTGGGGAAAAAAAAAAAACGATTTTTATGAACTTTTGGGTTTTGCAAGTTGCCAAAAGTCATTAAGGTTCTCTCTCGCTCTCTCTATGCCAGCAACTTTAAAGATATTCGCTCTTATGGTCCCTCTTTTGCTTTGTACACCTACATAGACTCTGATTATTACTTTTGATGTCCATTTGGTCAGCATTTACCTCTGCCTCACCTTAGTTTTTTTCTCGTCTCCTGCTGCCATTTTAACTTTCTTCATTTTCCACAACTCTAAAGTGGCTATGAATGAAATATTTTCAGAAACTTTCCCATGCAATTTCTTAGATGAACAAAATTTTTTGATTTCAATTATTGCAAAACTTTATTCATAAACAACCAAATGAACTCGCAGAAGCAGCAGTTACAAGAACTAGATGTTTTTGCTAAATGTTACACATGAGAGACGAACTGAAAGAAGAACTGAGGCTAACTGAACTCTATTCAAATTGTATTCCATGTACGCGCTCTTAGGATATGCTGAAGTCTGCTTAACTCTGTTATATATGTATCAATTTTCATCATTTCTTTCAGTGTACTATCAGCTCATCATGTTTTCCATATGTAGCTTCAGCCATTTAGTAAATTAAAGAAATTGCAAATAAGACTTCAAAAATAATTTAAAGTCGCCAATTTGCAACTGTCATATGAAAAGCAAAGGAATGCCAGGAAAGCACGACTAGGTAATACCCTGCACAAAGATACTTTATCAAATATTATGGACCTCTCATTGGCAACATTGCAAGCTAGATATAATGAGGTTGACTCCACTAGAATATGAGTATGTGTAGGCAACGTCTGCTCAGCATACCCCATATCAAGCGATTTGCCAGGTAAATGTAAACGTTTACACGCGCACAATGAACCCGCTTGGCCTCTTAATCGAGACACAGCTCATATTGCTTTGATACGAATGCAGTCAGAGCCCATTGCGGACTAAGAACTCTGGCCCCCTCGGCGCAAATGAGTCAAAGTGAAACGAACTACTGTGTGCACAGGTGTGTTTGTGTGTCAAGTGAAATGAGGCGGGCATCTGAGTGCTGAAACAGTTACCTATTCAATGGACAGACCAAAGGTTTCCGCTGATATAGTTACTATAACTATTTATTATGCGTGTGCATGTAAACATGTAAGCATGTGTGTGTGTGCACTTGCAAATACTGCATGCGCATGCAAACGCATCTACATGTAAAAATGTAAATACATCTGCGAATGAATGACGCGCGGAGATGCTGAGTTTCATTTATCAACGGTTTGACTGCACGAAGGAAAGTAAATCACTTTTTTATACTTGTTCGAGTGGGTGGAGAAGGAGTATATTGGCTTTGACTTAAACAGGAAAAAACTCTGATGAATAGCTGAGAGTTTACATAGGTAGAATTTGGTATATAGTAAAGCTCGTATCTCCCATTGTTTCCCCCCTCCTCCACGAAGGAGTATTCAGCAGTCAGGTGCTACTCCACCTGCGACTCGCTCACCTGCTTTAAGTACAGAGCCAGAAAAATTGTCTCGCAAGCTTAAAAGTATGCAACGAAGTTGGAATTTCTCATTTGCAGGCAAAGTTTTCGCTGCGCGCACTAAAAATGTTGTTGCAATGCTTCCCGGTTGGCCAAAAACATGAACTGGGCATATTTAAACAGACTTCTGTGTGCTAATTTAAATGCGAGCTCTGGCGGAAATTATGCGAAAATTATCAAAGCAAAAATACAATCGAGGGGAAGGCAAATGTAAATGCAATCTAACAATAATAATAATAGTTATTTTCCACAAATGCGCAGCTGTAACAGCCAAAGGAGTGCAAAACTTTGGCTCTGACTCGTTGCAGATGCGGACGTAAGAGACTAGGAAATATCCAGTACTAATATATAATATATAAATATGTATATAATAAATCATTATCGTAATGTATACTTCACCCACCTGTAGCAATATTACTCGAAGCGTTCTTCTTGTTAGTCATATACGATCGAGGGGGAGCCTGCGGTCGCTTTGGGGCATTATCTGCTAGCCCAGCCAGAGCTCCGTCGAGCAGATGTTGGGTCTCGGGCTCCAGATCACTCAGTATGTGCTGAGTGACAGTCTCGCTGGCACGGCGCAACATCTGCACAGGTGTCGAATTGGATTCATGATCGCGCGACACCTTCGAATTCTTTGACTCATCCCCATAATTGCTGCGAAAACTTTTCAGTTCTGGCCCCTCGTTGCTCGCCACAATATCATCGACATCTAAATTGATTACAACTTGAATTTGAATGCGAAATGCTTCAGTCGAATTGCTAAATCACACCTATAAATTAATTCACTCACCACTTTCGCTATCCATTTCGTTCTAACTCATCAAAACGAAGACCACGAAAATGTGTGCGCACTCTTTCACGCTCACGCAATTAAATGACTGATTTGAGACGAACTCACTCAAATATTCACTCGAAAGAGCGTAATGACGAACGTAAGAAACACCCGAGCCAAAGAGAGCAGAAATGAACAAAACACCGTTATTGGTGCACTATTAATTCTTACTGTCTACGGCGGCCGCAAAGTCGGCTATGTCCGATTAATTTCGGCAAAACGGATTTTTATTATTTTATTACGCCATCAACCGCTTATGTTTGCTCGCAAATAAATTTCAAAGTTAATGCAAACAAATATCACTGAATGTACACACGCTGAACGCGGAACAGACCCGGCGGCAACGCTTATCGACAAAAAACTATTTGCTAAATACATACATATGTATGTACATACGAGCATGCACACGGTCAAGACAATCGAAGTGTAGAGCAAGCGAAAGAACAGTGTCTTATGGTGAACTCTTAAATACCCTATACAAAATTTAGATTGTGGCTATACATATAGATATATAAATGTGTATTGATTTATGAGAGCTTTCGATCTCTTAATTATCAATATTTAATATATTTATATCATATATATTTTATTATTCATACATGAATATTTATTTATAAATATATACATACAATTAGCAAAAATTCTTTGTCGTAATTGGTGAATACTCGTTTACCCCGCATAGATATTATTAAAGGGTATAGCAAAAGAGAAAAAAAAAAGAGTAAGAGAAATAACATTTGTTATTGAACAAGTTGTTTGCTCATTTATATACATACACGTCCATACCATATGTACATACATATACACATGTACATATATTTGCACGTCGAAGTGAATGTAATGCATCATTTTTTTTTCTGTTGACATTAACATTGTTTCTGCTGTCGCTTCGTATTTATAAACGATCAAGGCATACCAATCGGTGCTCAGACCTAATTAGTAATTAGTAATATAATATAGCTTATGGAATATTTAATAGAATTGACAAACATACATACATACCTACCACTTTGCTCCTTATCAAATAGCCAAAGGCTTAGTAAGCTATACCTACATTTATATACATAGATAGATGGGAGTACAACTGAAATGAAGAGCGCGCCTTTGATCCCGTTGTGTATTCAGCTGGGCTTAACCAAGTAACGTGCAATAAGAGTGGAGCAAGAGTGTTAATAGTAACGCGCTCTTTGTTGCGGTTATTTTCTTGAGAAGGCCAGAGCAATCAGTCTGGACTCGTCTGTCCTGTTGATCAGTCGTGTCTGCTGAGCATGAATAAAACATGGCGCCCACTTAAAGTTATGCTGTTTTAAATAGAGTGAAAGAGTAAAAAAGCAAGAGTAGTTGCATATAAATGTACATACATATATACATATGTAAATACATATATACACATACATAAATAATCAAAGAGAAGCTCTCATCATTTTATTCAGCCACTCAACACAAATATTTGAATAATTCTAATTTACACGCATGCATATAGACTTTAGATTTGTGCTTCTTATTTTATTCGAATTTTTGTGTGTATTTTGAAACACATAAAAATATGACTGAATAATTGACTGAAATGTATTTCTGATGAAATTTTTACTCGCCTCTGAGTATACGCAATATTTTGTCAAGCAGCGGCAGCAATTTATTCAAATGGAACTGCGCTGCGCGTTTCGCAACTACACTAGCCATACCACACACACACACACCCAAGTATGCTCCTGCCCGTATATGTATATATGTATGTAGATAAAAGTGAGTGTATGTTGGGTATGCATTCAGCTGTAATACATAGGCAGATATATGCACTTGTGTGTGTGAATGTGCATAGCAGAAACATTAATTTGCGTGCAAGTCAATTATCAGCAGCAGCAGCAGTCTACATGTGTGGTTGTTGTTGTTGTTGCGGTAGCTGTTGCTGTTGCTGTTGCTGTTGCTGCTTTTATGCAAATATAAAGGCATGAAAAAAATGAAGAGCGTAAAAAATAACGGCACCACGCATAAAAGAGAGCTGAAGCATAGTGAGGGCGGGAGCTTAAGAGCTGAGCAGTGGCAAGCATTTACGTATGTATGTAAGTACGTGTGTGTGTGTGTGTGTGTATGTATGCTTGTATCTAAATGCTTTTATTAATTAAAAATTCAGCTGACTTAACACATTTAAAATTGTGTTTTCACATATTTGAAATAATACGCAAAAATATAAAATACATGTGTGTGTGTATGTGAGTATGTGTAAATATAATTTACAAAGCACACAATTTATTAAAAAAAATATTTTCCTTAAATACAAATCAGTTTATAACTGCTAAAAGAATGCGCGGCTATAAGCCCAGGATGTATTAAATTATTTAAAATTGACTGAAAAATAAAATGTTTTTTATAGAAAACAAATATATATATACATATTTAAATACATAAAAAAAATAATAATAATATTAAAAAAAGAAATTGCTCATATTTTGTATACATTAAATTCGGTATTTTCTATATTTGTAATACAAATTCAGTTCATCACATGCGTTTTTTATTAAAAATTAAAATGTCTGTATCTAGGCTCTACTTTCGCTTAACAATAATATCGAATCCTCTGCAATTGTGCTCGCCCTTGTCCAGCCAGGTGAGATACTCACCTGTGGCGCTTATCTCCGGCCAGCTGCGCGTCAGCGGCTGAGCGGGCCCAAACCACTTGAGCTGCTTGCACGGCGACTCGATGCTGGTGTGGAACTGATGCTGCTCCCCATCGAGATGCCAGAGGAAGACCGCGTAGCGACTCGAGCTGATCTCCAGCATGGCCAGGAAGAAGGTGTGCTGTTGCACCTGTGCGCCCGCTGAGAGCTCACTCAGGCGCAGGCAGATCTGTGCAGCCGGCTGGACGTGAAGATGCAAGCGCTGACCCAGTGTGCCCCAGCTGAGAAGCGTGCCCAGCCCGTGCTCCTCACGCAGATGCTGCAGCAGGCGCTCCGTCGCGTCTAACGGCAGTTTCATTGGCAAGGCGCCCGCCGCCGGCTGCTGCCGCTGCTCCCGCTGCACTCGCTCCAGCTGCGCTGCAGTTGACAATTTGTTGTCGCCGCTCGACGCTGGCTGGAAAAGTTTCAGCTGTTTGCTGCATGATTTCCCAGTTGGGCAATGATAATTTTGATATTTTTCTGGGCCCAACACCTGCCCCGGACACGGTCCCGGACCCGGATCCAGACCAACTTCCAGTGCGCGCTCTTGCCCATTATTTATGTTTGCAACTTCATTGCTGTGCAATTCGTCTTGATCTTCGTCTGTAATCTGCCAACTTTTCTTACTCAACTTGAACTTTGGTTTAACGAGCATATTGTTGCCATTCTCCAGCTGTTGTTGTTGTTGTTGTTGTTGCTGTTGCTGTTGCTGTTGCTGCTCCTTCAGGACAGTTGCCACCCTCAGCTCTTTTATCACGTTGACATTATGTTCTGCTGGCGCACTTCCCTCATTTCCCATTGGCATTGCCATAACATCCATGGCCGTCCGCTTTCCGGCGCCCTCCCCCGCCACGCCCAGCTGCAGCTGCATCTGCTGTTTGCCCGCCTTTTTACACTTTTTACTCGCATTCGATTTGGCCAATGCCATTTTTGGTTGATTATGATATTCATTTGTGCACTTGCTACCATTGTTGTTGTTGTTGTTGTTGCCTTTGCTGTTGGCCATCGCATCATTCTTAACGGATTTCACTGCAACAAATACAAAGTCACAGAGTTATGAAATATATATGCAATTATTCCATTCATGTGTATCAAATGAGTTGATATCAATTTATAATAAACTTGAATGTATTGCAAAATGATACAAGACTGGCATATACCCTGTAAACCAATGAGCAGTAGCCTGCTTCACACTTTCTAGTTTCTATCTATCCCCACATGCATACATATGCAAATAGACACATTACACGCTTTCTTAGCCTTCTTCTCGTTGTTACATGCTTTGCCCAAAAACCAATATACCCGATCTACCATTCAGTCGTCTACAGGGCAGAGAAAAAGTCTCGCACACTAAATTTAGCAGCAATCAAAACGCACAAAGTGCTGAGCGAATGAAACAGCAGAATTCCAGATTCTAAGTGAGTTCAACAAGTAAGCAGAGCTCCCCTCCCCACCCGGACGACAGAGGACACTCGGACAAGCGGCAAGCGACAAGAGATAAGAGCTACGAGATACGAGAGTTGAGACAAGCGACTAGAGACGAGAGACATCAATGTTTTGTTTTCTGTTGTTGCGAACCCGGCATTAACTCGACTCGACAAACGCTGCTCGACCCTTATGGAAATGCACAAATTGAAAAATGCTGAAATCTGGCAGAACTCAACAAGTGTGCCAGACTACCGAGATACTCTGGCAAATGAATGTGATGAGAGAGAGGCAGGGAAAGTGAGAAGTAATGTAATATAAAAAGAATGTGTGTGTGGAATAGGAAAAGGCAAAGTGTGGAGAAAGAATACGAAATGAAATGAATGAAAAAGCGAGAGGAGGAGACTAAAAGAGAAAGAGAGAGATATAGGAGAAAAACACGACATGAGAAGGAATTCGACAAAGACTAAGAGAGTGAAGGAAAGAGAGAGAGAGAGGGCGGAAGAGATGGAAAGAGCGAGAAAGAGAGAGAGAGAGAGAAGATATGAACAGAAAGAGAGAGATAGGGAAATAAGGAGAATGAAGGAGAGTAAACATGAAGATAGAGAAAAATAGAGGAGGAAGAGTCCGAAAATAAGTGGGACAGGAAGAGACAAAGAGCATACACCTAGAGAGAGAGAGAAAGAGAGAAAGAGAGAGAGAGAGATAGAGAGAGAAAGAAAGCATGTGCCGGAGATGGAGAAAGAAAGTGATACAGACAAATAGACATATAGAACGACAGACTGACGGCATAGCTATAAAAACTTTGCCATGCAATTGTTATCTAATGGGTATTTAGCTGTAGCGAAACATCTAACGACATCTGAAAAGAAGGCAAACAGCAATTGGAAAAGCAATGCCAGGCATAAAGAACTGCTGGGCAGGGCAGAAAGCGTGAAAAACTTTTGCAATTTATGCAACATAATTATGCAACAAGTCGCAACTACAATAAAGATCCAATTGGAGTGGTCGAAAGTGGGGAGTGCTCAACTAGGAGATATCCTGACGCCTGTGCAGGCCCAATCGGTGCTTTATATTGTATGTACCATAAGAGATGAGTGCATATGAGGGATATACTGAAGAACATTGCCCAGATATAGTTCTGATCAGATATTTAAGGGATATATGTGTTTATTATAAAGACACTAGCTAATATATATATTAGGTAAAAGCTGCATAACCCTTTGTAAAAGCTTACAGGGTATACAACAGCCTAGCTGATTAGAGCAAAATTACGAAACCAATGCAGCAGGATTATCCTGGATTGCATATACCTTAAATGGAAATGTAGCAGCCACGCTTCTTTCGAACCCCTATTATACCCACTTAAGCCATTTTGAATAGACTCCAGGGTATTAAGACATACAAAGTTTTGCTCGAATGATTCCTTGGCTACTCTTATTTATTTAAAATTCATAAAAATCTAAAACAAATTCGTTTGGGACTCTGTCTCGCACTTAAAAGCGAACTTCGAATGGCTATATCTTTTGCCGTACCTTTCCCTATACGCACATTCCCAGACTTGGGTACACCTTGATGCCTATTTCATTTTACAACTAAACGTAATTTTGCAGCCGAAAACTTTTGCACAAAGCAATTGACAAATGGCCAGCCCCTCGAATGGCATCTGTTGTTGCTCTTCTTGTTCTTGTTTCTGATCCAGTTGCTGCTGAATGGGATTCGAAGTTCGCACCGAAGGCCAGGTAAGCCCGCTGCTTAGGCTCATAATGGTCCGAGCCAGGACACATTATACTAATGACAGCGCTAATTTAGGCGCCATTTTAGGTAGATTACGACAAGTTGGCCCAAAACTTTTGCCTCAACAACTGACGCACTGAAGACATATTAATAGATTCACTCGAAGACCAGCAAAGAAAAACTGTTAAGGCAGAGGTCAAACCCGCTCGGTAGTGCACGACTTACAGATGCTCTGCAGCATGTAAAATACAGGGGATATTTTATCACCTCTTCAGGCATCTAATCACGAGCTAATTAAACATATGTCTTCGGTCTTTCTAGCACCAGCGCCAGACTAGATCTCTCCCTCTACCCTGTCCACTTAACTAGAACAATAGCTAACAGTTCACACACACCTCAGTCAGCATTGTAGTTCTATTTGTAGAATGACCATGAGAATGCACGCCTGTGCATGTGTGTGTGTGTGTGTGTGTGTACGCATTCTGCAAATGCCTGAGCACTTGACTTTGTCAGTTGCCCTCACGTTTTCCCTAACAACTTTTGTGTTTCTTAAGCGATTGTTCTGAAATTTTTAGTAAATGCTTAAAATACTTTATAGAATATTTAAAAAATACCGAAAAACTAAAAACATTAGATTTTAATAGAATTTTGCAGTTAAACTTGAATTTGAAAGCTTTTGATAAACTGAAAACGTCATTTAAAATATAAAAGGAATACAAATATAAAATTTAATGCAAAAAACTAATAAATAAATTTGGCAACTCTGACTTGATACCTGTTTAAGATAGACCCAAAGAACTAAAGCTATTTAATACCTAAAATCAGTATAATGCAATTCTTTGAGCGTGTGAGAATATCTAAAGATTATTCTATAGAACTCTAGCTTATACGCAGTATAAGTCGGATGTGTGGATAGAGGGAAAGCCAGACTACCCTATAAGAGTTTATCAATTTTACGGCTTAGACATTGCCTCCTTCTCCTTATCACACACATCTTAACAATACGCCCATACCCATGCCATCGCATTCTCGATACGTGCAGGGTGTGGTAAGAGCAACATTTGGCACAGTTTGGCCAGGTTGTCGGCCATTAAGTAGGGGTAGCTAGAGGAATCGACTTACCGCCGTCACAGGGGAAATTCTCGGCGAGCAGCGTAAATAATTTATCCGACAGCAGGCAGCGTCCGCGGGGTCCCAATGGCACTCGGCAGACCGGACATTTTTCAGAGCGATTGCGACAATTATTGCATAGCACGTGCCCGTTGCAGCACTGCCAGCCAGGTGGCTTTATCACCTGCATTTGCGGAAGACAACAACAAAAAATATGCAATTATTCAATAAAAGCGAAATTTCACATCGTTCCAATCAAAGCTGCTTCCATTCGGCTGACAAACAAAATGTCTGAGATTTTTCAATAAAAGCAAAAATTTATTTCAATAATTTAAGGATGAAATACTTTACTTTTGCAAAAAAACTGGCAAAATATTACAAGGGGATTTAAAATAATTCCCGCTTTTTAACCATTTTGTGCACAAAAACAGTTTTGCGCTGTTCAAGCGTCAAACGAAACGCTATAGAACTACATATATATGTATGTATATATATATGTATATACATATGTGGAAAAAAAAACGTGCACACACAGAAACATGGGATTTGCTCTCGAAAAAGTAGAAACAAAGCGTTGCAAACGGGTGTTATCGACTGCATGATACCCGTTAATGCGGATAGGAGAACTAAATTTAGTCTTTCACTATGCTTTGAGTCTTCTTTGGAGTGATTTTTTAAGGAAGTATGTTGCTCTAGGTAATGGACTTTACCTCATAAGTAAGCCTGACATATTTATAGGATAGTTACATTGTTGAGCGTTCTGAAAAACCTGCTAATTCTCGCCTAAAAACTCTAAAAATCATTCTGATATATACAAATCAATCTCTCTCTTATCTATCGCTCTTTATCTATCTATCTAGCTCTCTCTCCTTATCTATCTCTCTTTATTCATCTATATATCTCTCTCCCCTTATCTACCTCTCTTTATCGATTTATCTCTCTCTACTTATCTATCTCTCTTTAACTGTCTATCTATTTATCTCTCTCTCTCTCTCTCTCTCTCTCTCTCTCTCTCTCTCTCTCTCTCTGTTCGTCCCTCGCTCTCTCCACTTCCTTGTTCTATCTTTTTCGCTTTCTCACTCTCTAGTACACACTATATTAAGCAGATCGGCAGATCTGTAGTTCTAAATCTGATCCATATAAGAATAAATGCTCTCTATTTCAAAACTTTAGCTTCAATAAAGCAGAAATTAGATTAGAATTGCATCAGCTATACTACCTCACACTTTCCCCTGTTTATAGTATAGATAACCAAAAAAAAAGGTAGTTCCTATGCAGTAGGACATACATCAATAGCCCAAAGCATCTCCAGTTTAACAAGCAATGGCATGTCTGACTATGTCGATACCCAGCTCCAAGTCTCTCTCTCTTCAATAAACCATTGCACAAAGCCAATATACCCTCTTCACTGGATGAGCGCGCACAGATATCGATATAGAAATTCAATTGATGCATTTTGTCAGTATTTACACACACACACATGGTTATGTAATTCATGTGTAGTGGTACGTGTTTCCATCTCAGCTACAAATATGCAGCAATAAAGATACAAATTTTGCTTGCAATTGTTTTTGTTTCTGTTTTTGTTTTTTTTTTTTTTTGCTCTTCGCCTTCTTCTGGCATCATTTGGAAATATGAATTTCAAGCTTTACAAATGTAAAGCGATTTGCTTGCAATCAATTTAAAGGATTCCTCCTCAATATTATTTATATAGAACAATAGAATGCAACTGTTTTAAATTACATTAAAGGGCGGCTAGAGAGGAACGGAGAATTTATTTGAATTCGTACCTGAAAATCTTAAACTCTTCAACCTTTTTATGGAATTTCATGAATTTTGTGATTTAATTTCCATTTTATGAATGTTAATTCATAAATAATTCTTTAGGCCTATGAAAATGTAAATTTTATGCATGTTCAATAGAAATGAAATTTCAATTTAGCATTTTATCCCAAGTCAACACTGTCTCAAGTCATTGAGCTAGAAACATGCTTAAGTTGTTTAGAGCTGAATATTTGCTTGTGGAAATATTGAAAATCTAATGCAGCAAATCCCATAATAACTTAATGGATTTCACTGTTTGCATAGGCAAATGGCACAGCCTATTAACATGCATGTACATGTCCTGTACTTGTGCGGGAATATTGGCCTCTGTATTTGTATGTGACAGGTAGGAGGAGGCGTGGCAGTGTGGCTATGGAGTGGAATTTCTTCATGGAGATTAAGAATTGAGTTGGCAGAATCGGCTGAGTATGTTTTTCTTTGTGTTCGTCTGAATAAATCAGTAGATCTCAGGAACTACAAATGAAAGAGACGTAAAATTCGGTATAAATATAGCTGTATATTGTAGGTAGCATTAGTCAAATTCTTCTTTACAATATCTTATTTCATTTTTGTAATATCGATAAAAAGCCATTATCTTAAGGCCATAGTCTTAATATTTAGTATACATGGAGATTTGAAAATTATAGATATGCTGTTAAAATTTCGATAAAATCGTACTTATAGAACTCGAGTTATTCGAGATCAGAAAATTCCGTTAGAGGATAATGGGAGTTTTATGCACTACTTGCATATCTATGCATATGTTTGTATATGTGAATGTATACTAGAAAGTGTGATAGATCAACTACAGGGTATCTTTCCAGTTGAGCACATTCCTGACTTGTAGATTGCTGTCAAATGTCGACAGCTCTGTTCAGCAAAGCCCGCCGCAAGCTGGCTTAAATACGTAACGTAACATACTAAGCGCTATGACACCTCTCTCCTCTCGCCTTGGAAGGGGTATTCTGCATAAACAGATTTTAAGGCTAATAAACAAAATTATGCAAAAGCAGGTGAGCGGGACATGCCCAGAGCTTCACTTCACTTTATATGTATGTATGTATGTGGCTCTCTGGACTTGACCGTCCAAAGGACATTTTTGACACTGGCTAAGCTTTTTTGCAGGTTTAATAAATTTCATTAAGAGATAACTCCACTACATATATGAATGCAGTCCGAAAAAGTAGAAGAAACTACGTCAGACGAGAGCTAACCTTCGCTTTATGCTATCTAATTAATTAAATTTATCCGTTTGCCACCTGACTTTCACCTTAAATAGTTGCAAAAGGTTTCAGCATGAACATTTGGGCCAGCAGCTGGAGCAGGCGCTGGGTCTCGCGGCGGCCTTTGACCCCAACTGAATTGTATTGCCTGTCATGCCTAATCGACAATATTTGACTTTTAAATTTCGTAATCAATCATCGCACAGCATGCTCCATATATTTCGCCTAAGTGCCGCCAGCCAATAGAGCAAAACTAATCAAATCACATGCAATAGCAAACATTTATCAAGCAGACGAAATATTTGTGAATAGAGAAAGCTCGGCATATGCATGGCCACACACACACACACACACACAGATACCCACATACATATTGTAGATATTAATATATCTAAATTGGGTTTCAATAAAATATTTTGGAAAAAAAAAACTATTGAGCGTGGTTAGTTGGGAGTGAACGACTACGAGAAACCCGAAAGTACCTTTAAATACTCTGAAATGCCATTATCTAGTAAATAGATATTAGAGACTTCTACGGGAAGAGTAGGCATACAATGCTGTTTATACTAATAACTTAAGTAATCTTCTGTCTCGGGTTTCATTGGTCTTGTTTGAAATAAGAGAAAAACATAAGCTATACTGCTATACGGCAAGGATATATATATTTTAAGTCTATAGTTTCTGAGATCTAAAGTTCCCGAGATTTACAAAGTCTATCCTCATAGTAAAGCCAAAATGCCCATGTCTGAGCGGCTGATCAAAGTTCTAATCTAGAATTTTAGCTCAAATTGGATTGCTTTTGCACATTACATGAATGCCAAGAGAAACATAATACCCTATTTAAAGCAGTGCAATAATTATAGGGTATCAACAGAGACTTGCATTTAAGCAAACGGACGAATGTGGTTAAATCGACTCGGTTGATTGCCCTTAAGAAAAATATATATACTTTATAGTTTATATACTTTACCGTTTACCTATACCTATACCGTTACATAGAAGCTAAAGGGAAATGCGGATGGACAAACAGTTGTCATCACATGGCTAGATTCACTCAGCTTTTGTGCGCCTTTTTCAGGCACGCATCTCGGCCAATATACCCATCATCCAGGAATTACAGGGTATACAATAGATACTCATGCTTAGACAAACAGATTCGCCAACAGACAAAGATTGCCACGCCTCCCCCGGGCGGACTGTGACGTGCACTCGCACAGAAGCGTTATACCCTGCTTAATGCGGGATTCAGAAGGCTTACGTCTACGTATATACGTATGTATGTATATATGTATGTATATAGTTGAGCAGGCATATGTTATAGCATAGTTTGTGACGTCAAAGCGAGTTAGCGGGCGGGCGGGCATTAAGTAACAACAGCGGCAACAGTTATTTGTAGTCATGACGGCGGCGACAGGCTGTGAGTAATTGTGTAAACAAGCGGGGGTAGTGGAAGAGAGAGGGGAGAGGGTATATACCTGGGCAACGGGCGATGCAATCAGTGGATGCAGCTTGACGTTTCAACTTTATGCACGGTCAAGTGATTAGCAGCGAAAGTTGTGCCGGGCAAAATCAACGCACAGCACAGCAGCAGCCGGAACGAGGACAACAAAAGGCAAACAAGCGCCCGCCCACTAAAGCCGCCCGCCCAGCCAAGTTCACTTTGGCTAAGTTGTATAATGACAAACTAAAACTAGAACTAAAAACCAACAACTGGCAACTCGCCGCCTCATCGATATGCAACTCACATGCAGAGCACTCATACATACATACATACATACATACACACGCTGTACATCATACTTACATCACAGCAGACGGGACATTCCAGCAGTTGAGCAATATGTTGCAAGCATGTGGCAAACTTTTGCAGCGATTGTTGATTGATGCCGTGCTGCTGCAAAGGGTAGAGATTCAAGTATATCTGAGGTTAATCAATTGAGTATTTAGTATTTTTTAAATACCAGACTAAGCTTTGCAAGTACGAAACTTGGTCTGTAATTATGCAAAGGCAAATATTAAGAAAGATGCATTTTATTGAGCGGAGAAGTTTCGAGAAGCTAGCTGCTTGACTAGACTACGGACGGACAGACAGATGAGAGATAAAAAGACGGATGGATAGACAGACAGACATAATAATAGACAGTCGGACGGACGGATAGAGGGTTGAACGAACAGACGGACGGATGGATAGATGGATGGATAGGTGGACGGATAGATGGATGGATAGATAGATGGAAGAATAGGTAGATGGATGGACAGATGGAGGAATAGATGCATATACGAACGGACGGATGGAGGAACAGATGGATATACGAACGGACGGATGAAAAGCCAGGCGGATGGACAAATGAACTGACGGATGGGTGGATAACCAGATTGAAGAAAGGATGAATAGAAGAATGGCCGAAATGATGGATAGGACAGATGGAACAGAGAGATAAACGCATAGCTAACCGGATAGATGCACGGACTGATTTAAGAAAGGATAAATAGACGGATGGACAATGAGATAAATAGACGGATGAATGAATGGATGGACAGACATCTATACGGATATACGGGTAATATACTATGTATATAGGTCATACTTGAGCAATCTGAAATGGATGTCAACTATGGTAGCCCATTGGAGACTCAACCAAGCTACAAAACAAAACTGGGTAACATTTAATCTAATCGAATATGCATTTAATCTAAAACCTTTCGCATCAAGGACCACCACTGCAAGTCTAAGAGTCTGCCTCATAGGAGTCTCTTGACACCCCCATGAACCAATTTCGAAATGTATGTCGATTGCCGTGAAACGCATTGATTACTGCGTAGTACCAGCACCGTATAGACGTGCTGAAGTGCTCGAGCCCATGCCAATTGATTCAGCAAATGATTTCGATTACGCATTAAGTAGCGCCCGAGCTAACCTTCACCCGAATGCGAGTGCAATTTCTATGGATTTGTGGTGCGAGCTGCCCAAAAAGTGGGTGATTGGATTTTGGACTGTGGGTATGTCCGTCCCCATGCTGGCTTGTCATCTATAGTAAGTCGTTCGAGTGCTTGTCAAATTTGGGTCAATTAAATTCGTAATGATGCACTGCATACAAATTGTAAAATTTAATAAAACATATATTTAGAAATGTTGTTAGCCAGACAGATAAACACCTGGGGCAGTCGAGGGTCGTGTGAATACAAATGACGCCGATGTAGTAAAAGATGCAGCGCCATTAGATGGATGGAAGCTCTTGCCGGACTTGGAAGCATTCAAGACAGATTTATTAATTGCTTCTGGCGTGAAGTGTGCTCTAGTGGGGCGTGTTTGACAAAGAGATACCTGCTGCTGCTGCGTCTTCTTCTTCTTTTTCTACTCTCTTATCGCGGTGCTAGACTGAAAGATACCCTGACCAACTGCATTTCCTTCTAATCTTATCCCATGCCTCACTAAAAGATACCCCATAGCGTTTATTCATATATACACAAAAATGAACTATGAATATTCCATGTAAAACTGAGAAGTACTATCAATATTTACTGATTTAATGGAAATGACTGGATCGTTCAAAGAAAATCTTTTAACTTATTCTGCATATAGTATAAAGGAACATGTGTATCAAATTTCATATCTCTAGCTTTTATAGTTCTCGAGATTTATGAAATCGAATCAAAGGACAGGCGATACAAATACCCGCATATTTAGTTTCTAGTATCAATCTCAGCTTCTTCTGGCTGTCCGTTATACCCTATCTAATTTTTCCCAGGGAATAACTGTACATTATAATTGCGGACGGGACAAGGCTTGAGCATAAGAGAGGATATAAATATTTGATCTAAATCTAAAAGGAGGCAACTACAAATGAGTAAAATAGGTCAATTGCTTGGCATGACTACAGTGAAATCGACATTAATGGACTTTAATAAGTAAATACGAATGCTTGAATAACAGCTAAATTCTATTAAGAGTAGGAGGAATTGCTTGCATGCACTGGCATCCACTCAGGGTGAACTTACCTCAACATGTGCCGCCTCCTGTGGATCAGCTGTCGTCGGCTGCTGTCGCCACATCAGCATGACCACGTGATCAGCGCCAGTTAGCCAATGCTCGCGCAGTCGCTTGGCCAGCTCGCTGATCCGCAGGCCCAGGACATCGCGGCCATTCAGCTGCAACAGGGTATCTCCAATGCAAATGCCACCCAATTGGGCATTCGAATCGCTCTGCACACCGCTGACCCACGGATACGGATCCCAGGGAGCACGACTCAAATTCAAGCCCAGAGCACCGGTCGGTGCCTTCACAATGCATTGCTGCAGCATAATCACCGAGCTATAAAGCAGAGTGAGAACGAGAGAGAGCAAGACTTTATATATATGCATAAGTCTATATATATAAATATGTAGTATATGCTATGTGTAACTGCGCTCTCTGTTGACACCTTCAAGGGCGCACGTTCGAGACGTTTCAAGTAATTTATATATTAGCTTACGCATGCACAGCGCAGCGAGTGGGCTTACCACAGCCAAGGATGCCTCAACTGTGTGGGACTGGCTGCCTGACATAAATTTTGGCTCATTTTCAACACCTCAAATGTGTGCCAGACGTGCAGACTCACACACACACACACTCACGCACACACAGACGGTCATATGTAATAGCAAAACACATCCATATAATATCGAAAAACAAGTGAGAGAGTGCCTCAGACAGCTCCCGACTGGAAGCTACTGCAATGCTTTACATCTTCTAAAGTGGAATAAGAGACCTTAGCTATTGGTATAGTTATTGTATATAACCTAATTCGATGATTCTACTATGAGGAAGGCAACTTTAACAATTCCCTAAGAGTTTTATGGAGTGTATCTCAAATGGTTGGTACACATAGTCTCTAGTTCTGATAGTGCTCAAGACAAATACAGAAAAATGAATGTAAAATACCGATATTATAAGAGGGATGCATACTCTTACAACTAAAAAGATTATCCTATATATGTTATATGGTCTCAATATGGTCTCCCAATGGTCTCTATAGATATAATAGAGTAAAATTTATAATATTATACTGTGTTTTTTTATATATAAGCAAATATTCCAAACTTCAAGTCCCGGGCTCTGATAGTTCTCGCGCTCTTGCCACAATAAGCTATAACAAAAATATATATATTTACTGATATAATAGAAATAGCATTAGATATTAGTTAAAACTAATAAGATTACAATACGTCTCTTATATATGAATACATAGTCCAAATTTCAAGTCTATATCTCCAATAGTTCTCGAGTTCGATGAGTCTAGCCAGAGAATATAGCAGACGAATAGACAATATCCGCACCAAAGCAACTCAACTCATCGCCCTGCTCAACTGCCGCCCAATCCAACAACCTGCTCACGCATTTCCCATCGCTACAGGGTATATGAATATAGAGCAAAATGAATGAAAAGCCGCAGTTTTAGTTTGAGACCCAGTTCAAGGTTCGCTTTGGCATGCAGCGCACGTAGCAAACGCTTGCGCACCTCAATCAGCGGCGTTTTCTATTTCTTTTCGGTTCGAGAGGGCGCGCTGCTTATAATGTTTGCACCTTGCCCAAGCACAATTAATTAGCCGGCTGTTGAAAGTTGGCACGAAAGAACTTTGCCTACTGTTCGAAATTAAGCATACGCCGCATTAGCCGCAGTTGCCGCAACTGCCAGGCAAAATAGCGTCAAATTGCGCACATAAATCAAAAGTGGTGGCAAAACTTTGGCATTGCAATCACTGAAACAAATACCAAAAAAAAAAGAGAAGGAAAATAGAAAAAACCAGCAAATAAAGGAACGCATAACGAATTAAATCAATTAAGATCACCAGGTATAGGCATGAATACATATATATATACATATGTATATACATACATACATACAATATATATACATCACAGCCGGAACTGAGAATCGACAGTTGCTGTAATTTGTATGAATGAGTCGCGGCGGGCAACGCAAGTTCAAGTACATCAAGTATACGCAGTGGAGGCCGCTCTCAAACAGCATCCGCAAGAGCAGCTGAATGCTGAGACTGCAAACGCGACTGTTAAATACCCTGCACCGAATTTGTATATGATAAATGCATATTGCTTTAGTTCAATAAAACTTTATTTAATAATTTAATAATAGAAGCACGACTATTTGAATACCGTGTAAAAAGCGATATAGAAATGCGATATTTTTGTTTATTTTGACAGAAGACTCTAAAGGGAAGCATATCATACGGCATAGTAATGAGAAATGGTATCATATGTGATCTATGTATATATTATTTCACATATATAAGACCAATAGAGAAGCCGAATTTGTTGATAAATGTTTGAAACCCCCGTTTATATTCATGAACACGCAATGAATTTAATAAAAATGCCCATAGGCCTTTAAATTTATATGTAAATGCTCAATTCCTAATGAGATGTGCGTCTGATTGAACTATTTGTATACCCTGTATTGAAAGTGAAATGCTTGAAAATTTGAAAAACTTAGAAAGTTCTATTATTTGACAAATTCAATTCCGCAATCTTTAAAAAAACAACATAAACGAATCGGTATATAGACTCCAGGTATACCCTGTAACTAATGAAAATCGAAGAATAAGCATGGGAGTGGCCTATTTGTATACCCTGTACACAATGAAAATTTCTGGAAATGCCCTTAGCAAATCTTTAAAAGCCACACAATTTACATACCCTGTAATATTTTATATGCTACTAAACTAGATAAGATATTTTTCTCTAAAATTTCAATAAGCAATGCTTTCAATGTCGTCGAGTATGCTCGACTAGCACACACTTAGCTAAACTGTTCATACATTATTTCATAGTTATAAAGTATTTATTACTACTAGATTTGGCTAGCTACCCATTTAGAGGAATGAAAGATCCAATAGTGAGCAACATTCAATTATAAACACACACACAGACACACACACACACACACATGCATACATATGTATATACGCAGTAAACTTGCTTTGGAGTTAAACGCGCTTCCACTTCACTTCTTGCTGGCATTGGCCATGAAATTTCTGTGACGTCAAACGCATTAACGCGTTCGCAATGGAAAGGTAAAGCGAATGTCATAATTAAAGCGAATAAAGCTTAAGCAAAGACATTGCCCAAACTGTTACGCATATTGTAAAGCGAAATGAATTACTTAATTTGCACATAAATTTAAATTTCATAATTAATAAAGTTAGTTTATATTAAATGCGATTTCTGGTATATACATACACAAAAGAGAAGAAAACATGTAAGAGCTTAAGCGACTAATTAAAGCTCGTTAAGAGTTAAATTTGTTGTAAGATCCATGCTTTAATATGAAGCCCATGTCATACATTGCTCTCACGGTGAAGTAGGCCAACTGCAAAGCTAAGTAATACTCACTCTAAGACTGTGAACGATATGGTATGATTCCTATAAGTCAATGCCCCAAGATTCGTAAATCTATATCTGTATCTTCAATAGCTCATGATATAAATTGTATCTATATAATGATTAACTGAATAATATGTATTATATACAGACTAAATATGGTCTAGCCGTACTGCTGTTGTTATTTAGAGTTTGCCACGCCCCGTTTACCAATTATATAACATCGCTATGAAAGAATGATCTATACAAGCACATATTCTAAATTTCACTTTTCTAGCTCTCATAAAGCTCAAGATATATTAGAGCTTACATACTAAGGTCTAGTTAAAAACTACTGGACCTTTTAATCGGGCTACAATACAATACATAAGTTCATCAAATTACGAGGCTCTTGCTTAAATAGCAATCGAAAATAACTTATGAAGCAAATATATCGCAATTCACATTTTTGCACGCCTCCACAGGGTATATTGGACGAGGTCACACTCGCTTAATCATATACCAAATCAGGTTTCAGCATTCCAAACAGAGAAAAACCAAAAGTATTATTACACAAAACCAATATACCCGTCTTCACTGCTGGAGCCAATACAATCACAAGCCTAGTCACATAGGCGAATGTCTTAAATGAAGCACTAATTAGCCGTTATAAATCGCCTCATGATGCGCTCCAATAATTTCCAATTCGAATTTTTATATATGTACATAGATTGCAACATTTACCGCTATACGTAATTTGTTTGGTTTCAATAACGATTCGATGTGATTTTTAGCTCGGAAGCAACAGCTTCTAAATGAACTAATCAGTGACGCGCGCGCAATATAACTAAAGCAACGGAATTGTTAGCCCAACAGCTGACACCAACAAAAGTAAACAGCTGTTGCAACGTAATGCAAGCGAAAAAGCGAAAAACAACAACAACAAAATACAAACATACATGCGAGCACATGCAAGCAAAAGATATGCAAACAGCCAAACATAAATAACCCTATACATACATACACACACACACACACACTCTCGAGCACATGCGTGCAAGCGAAAAGAAAAACACACAAACAAACATATATACATACACACCTACATAACGGCAAATATTCATGCGAGCAAATGAGTGCAAGCAAAAGCTATACAAACACACGCGCACATGTGTGCACATGCGTGCATACGTGCGTGCGTGTGTGTGTGCGTGTAAAATTAACAGTGATTTTTTTTTGCCGCTTTCGTTTTCAGCCAATGACCAGCAAGGCGAGACAAACACAACAGCAGCAAAAACAACAACAGCACGCGAGCATTGCGTCACCGTTACACAAATGCAGCAACAATAACAAGACGCAAAAAAAACCCGAAACAAAAACAAACTACAGCGAAACGTTCGACAGAGACCCAAAAACCTCAAACAGTAAAAATTCGCTGCGCGCATGCGAGCAGCGCAATCGCAGCCTACTTCGACAGCAATTACAAATGGATATACATATGTACATACATACATATGCAATTGTGTGTTTATTTACATAAATATTCATAATTATTGTTGTTTACACACATTTAAGTTAACAAAAGCAACAAATTGTTTGCATTGACTTGTGTAAAAATGGTTCCTGTTTCTATACAATTTGGAAGCTAGCGGAAAATAAAAATCAAATATTATTAAAATAACAAAAACACTCTTTAACAAAACTGAGCTTTTCATGCTACAAGTGTAAGCTGGTATAATATTTAAAATATTTTTGTGGCGATAAACTTCTACATATATAAAACGTATATGTAGTCTCAGTTTACTTGTAAAAAGCAAAGCTTTAAATATTTTATCGAACTATGTTATACATGTGTATAACAGTTTACAATAAATTAAATATTTGGGTATATCTCCATTGCCTTACAATTACTTGGGCTTCGATATACATTTACACATATACATATAACAATTTCAGTACCTACAAATATTATTTATATAACTGTTAACTTTCATATACTGTACTAAAGAATTATTATTAAGAATGTAAAATTAAAAAAAGAAAAGTTTTTTATACATAAATATAAATAATTTTTGTTAGCAAATTTATTCGTATAATATTTAGTTTATGAACTCTTATCTTATCTCTCTTATCTCTCTCTTATCTAGAAAGCTGCATAAAGTAGCACTATTCATATTCTGTTATAAATGTGTAGACCACTTTTTATACATATGTATATCCAAAGATACACTTTTACACAAGTTTACACAAGCTTTAGTTCTTCGTATAACAGTATATTTTGCTTGCCAATATTCAAAAACGTTATTATACCCACTTAGGTATACCATATGATGTATGCCTCATATGTTTGGGCACCTATCATATGAACAAAATTATATTTTTCCGCTTCATATCACTTTAATCTTGAGACCAAACTCTTTGTTGTCCAGTGTAATCAGATTGCAGCAGAGCTTTTCGTATTCAGACACTAGCGCGAAGGTCATTTGCTTCATTAATATAAAGTCTTTGTGATTAGCCAAGAAAGTTTAATGACAGCAGAAGGGAAGAGGCAGAGGAAGAGAGAAGAAGAAGACACAGAACATGAAACACACACACACACAAATGATAAATGTATTCAAATTTAACAGCTGATTCCATGGAATTGTCCGCTTTTCCTTCAACTTACTTAATTGTTTAAAACTAATTTATTATTGTTACTATCGAGTGGTGAACAGCACACGCGAAATTCGTGCCGGCACCACAATTCCACTTCCACTTCGCGTTCAGCGTCACCTGCGCAAACTCAAAGAGCTAAAAGCGAACTGCGACTTCGCCACGCCAAACAAAAGCCGCAGTCGCCGTCGCCGTCGCAGTCGCCAAGCTCAGCTCAGCTCAGCTGACCTTAGCTTTAAAGCGCCATCTGCAGAAAGCTTTCGATACGTCGATGCGCCGTTAAATATTGCGCGCAAGCAGGGTATATTGAGACTATGCAAATTCTATTCTAGGAGTTTTGCATGATTAATCGGGATCTATAGCTATGTATAGAACTTGTAAGCCTATCTGGCTATTTGCCTCTTTAAAAGCATTTATCTCGAGAGCTACATGAGCTGGACACTTGAAACTTGAAATATTTATTATTGAATATTGCACTAAGAATTATTTCATCATTTTTTTCCAATATGCCCACTCATTTGTGGGTATCAATAAAAACAGATGTATCAGCTTGGTTTTTGAAGAGTAACTTAAGAACCATTTAAGCTAGAGATATTAAGTTTGGTATTTAGAGTTTTCTGTTAAATCATAAGAAAACTTTCTTTCAGAGATACCTTTATTATACCCTGAACACATTGTAAACGGGAAATCCGGACAGATAAAAAGAGAGAGGAGACTTGAAAATTAGTAAGCATGCACCTTTAAATACTCTAGTCATATCTAGCAACCTGCATCAAGATCGTACGATTAGAAAAAGAGTTCAATCAAACCTTTTTTTCGTTAAGGGACGTTCTACAGAGAACAAGCATTGCTTGTGTATGTGTGTGCTCACAAATATGCACATATTTCAAGCGAAATCTGCTTTTCACCTGGCTCAGGGTATCTACCAGTCGTGCATGTACTAAACTGGAGTACTCTTCCTCTTACTAATCAAATTAGAAACATTTAATTGCATTATATTTTCATTCTTTAATTAAATCGTTTCATTTGTGTGTTTTCCAATTAACTTGCTCAACAAATTGAAAAATCCCATTTAATGCGATCCTTAAGCAATAAATATTTCGGGCAGTTTACTGAACTTTGCCAATAAGTGGTTCGCCTTCGGATTAATAAAAACTAATTGTTGTTCCCAACGAGCCAATTGAAGACATGAAATTTTATGCTCAACGCTGCGGTAGCTGTTGCCTATGACAGTGACAATGATAGATGTTTATGTGATATATACATAGATATGTACTAATATATAATGTATATACATATATATTTGGTAAGCAGCTTCCGTCGTCATCTCCAATTCCAACTGCAAAGCGATATCCATTAAGCTACAATTTAATTCCCTATTTCATTTAAGAAAACACAATTAAATCCATATTAAAAGCTCGTTTCGAGTTCTAAGTTGAGCTTTGATAGACTCTACGTGCCCTCACTTCTTCCAATCATTACCAGCACTACCAGCACTACCGACGTATGTATGCACATGTGTTTTCTGATGCTCGCCCAGGTGTTGCAGCAGAGTATATTGGCTTTCTACGAGCTACATATATATTTTATATGGGGTATTTGAAGTGATGAGGAATAATCGTGACTAACCTCAAGAGGATAAATCATACTATGTGTCAATATTAACATCTATGTATATAATTTTTACAAATAGCTTTTAAGACCTCGATCATCAAGTTTTATGACTGAATTTATAATGAGCTATAGATTTACAGATGGTTAATAAGTAAGCTATAAACGCCTATTATCGTAAATATTCACGTGTGTCTGTCTGTCATGTAGTTCTTGAGTGAAGCACATCCAATGCACTTGAACTATCAACTATAAATTATTATATAAACCAACCAATATCTAGGCTTCTTAGTTGAATTCCCTTTTTGACCTGCGAACGAGTATTACGCAACCGAGCCCTCCCGCCCCGCTTGCTAACAATGTATAAATCCGACCAACTGTTCAAATGTTGCAATGACAATTCAATTTGAAATGTGAATGCTAGTGGATTTACCTATGGACTTCCATAGGCCCTACGAAAAGCTCTATGCGAATGCAGCGGCCAACGCCAAACGAGTATTTCATAAGAAAACAAAAAACTCCACATGTGGATGCAGTTTCATTACCAGCACAGCACAGCACAGCGAGCGAGCGAGCGAGCGAACGAGCGAGTCAGTGAGAGAGAGGGAGACAGAGCGTAAGAGACTGGGATAGCTCATCCAAACGAATGCAAATCGAGAGTTTAGTATGTTTTGGTGTGAGCGCGCGTTAGGCACGAAACGATTTAGATGCTCCGCAGCTCGAGTAACGCCCAAATAGGCAAAGAAATAAAGCGCAAAGCGAAACATAACAAAATACAGTTAACCTTAGGCCGGCAGCGAGTGAGGCGCGCGTTACACGTGTTCGGTGCAAGTGAATAGCATCCACATCAACATCCACATCCACAGAGCCAATGGCAGCCAGTCCTGTGGAACGCATTTCGAACGTGCGTCTGCTAAGAATCCCGCGCGCTGCGCCCAAGATTGAGGCATATGGATTTCGTTTGACGCGCAGCAAATGGGATCCATATCCTTGGGTAATGTCATGCGTTCAAGCTGCTTCCTTTCACTGCGCTAACTGTTATGTTTTGCGCTCTATTGTAGGTGTGTGAGGTGGCCGCTGGCACACCTGCATCGCTGCGCGGTCTAAAGGCCGGCGACTGCATTCTGAAGGTCAGTCTGGTTCATGAAAATATTTTTCAATTCAATATTTTGTAAACATTAATCATTCAGCTAACAATTCTATATATAGCTACCTTTTACTTGCACACGCAATTTGATATCTCTTAAAAAACTGATTATGTACTTCAAATTTATTTTAACTGTTTACATAGCCGCGATTCGCCACAGATTGCTCTCTCTCTCTCTCTCTCTCTCTCCCACTCACTCTGCAGTATGTTTGCTCAAGTGCTTACGGCAGCCGTTAATATTTTATGTTACGTTAACAGCTGTCTGTTGCTTAACAGCAACTAAGCAGTGCAACTGCTTAGTCAAAGCACTAACAACAAGCAGTTCAATAGAAACAAACAATGATATGTAAATAGAAATACAGCTAAAAATTCACTGTTTGATTAGGTTCCACAATACATAGAAATTGATTAGATTCCACAACATATTTTCGAGTTTATGATGTGTGTGACATGACACATTTGTGGAACTTATTGAATATAAAAATACTGTTGGTAGAAATGAAGGCGCTATATAAAGAAGAGATAAACTATAAAGCTAAAGAGATCAAGTATAAAAATGTATAACGGGGAAATAGATCTAGCAGTGCTTGCTTATTTGCTTATGGACAGTAGAGTCTATACTGCGTTTAGGGCCTACAAATTTGAGTTAATCGATCATATCTCGTATGTCTTAAAAGCTAGACATACCAAATTTCTTATATTGATGCTCTAGCAGTATACATAAGCAAAGAGTAAATCCTTTTTTTTTTGCATACTTGCCCAGTTCCCGGGAGAAACTTTGGGAAGTCACTTTGCCTAGGCTAGCCTTTACACCTTCTTTAACCTCCATTTATAATTCCAGATCAATGACATAGATATTCTTGGTATGCGCATAGCTGACGTAGCTCAAATAGTCAAGAGCCGCAAGGATCAGGTGACAATTCTCTGTTGGAATAGCAACTGCCAGCTGGACAGCGAAGAGAACGTAAGTGGGAATTACAGTAATACGGTATTATTCTCTAACAATATCTCCAACCACTCCCAGACTATCTGCTGTGTGCCCATGCCAATTGCCCTGAAACGCCTCGTCATCATTGTGGACAGCATTTTGAGAGTTATCGAGTGTCCCGTTTGCAGATCTCTGATAACGCCGCCAGTTCTGCAGTGCCAAAACGGACATCTGCTCTGCCTCGAGTGTCGCATTCGCACCGAGACGTGTCCCATTTGTCGTGGATATTTCACGCCGATTCGTTCGTCCGTGGCCGAAGAGATATATTCGGTACTCGCGCTGACCTTTGAGCGTCTCCTGGCCCAAGGCAAGTATCGTCAACGGTACTTCGCCGATTTCACTTTGGTCAGGGAAATCAACTGCGAACGTTGCTCGCAGCCAGACAGCCGGAAAACATCTTCCGGTTCCCTGAAGCATGCAAAGTTTCTGGATAAATTCTTCAACATTCAAGCGGCACATCAAATAGAGCCAAGTCTGAACTCTAAGGAAATGCACACGGCGTATCGACAGCTGGAGCGGGGGCACGAAAATATTTCCAGCTGAAATGGAAGCATTTCAATTAAAATACATACAAAATTTACTTAATATAACTATAAAACTTATTGTGCAACTGTTTCAGCTTAGCTCAGATCTATTTGAGCATATTGAAAAGGGTTTTGGTCTACAGCATGTTATTCTACGCATATCCACTTACCCATACCCCACATGGAGCTGTCAAGTTGATACAAACTAAATTCATTAAAGAAGACAATAGAAGACAATTCAAACCACAAACCACAGTAAATATATATTGTATATATGTATATGCATACATACATATGTATGTATATTTGGATGTGGAGAAGCTCTCTTAAGCCCCAATTGACTTTTCGATGAAAAATCAAACTTAAAATTCACTTGCATGTTGCAATGCATCCTTGGACCTCTGAAGAAATTATTCAATATTTTCTGCTGTCAATGGCAGCGCTTACAACAAAAGCTTCTTACAGAATACAGTATTATAATATATATATATAATTATATATAAAAGTGTCTTGACTTTTGCAACTAAAAGCAAAAATAAGTTAAAGCGCCTTAGGCAACAACCGGTTGACTAGCAAATACCCTGCAAGTTGCAAAACTAACTAACTTAACTAAGCTTCTTCTCCTTACTCCTTACTATAAACTATTTCCCATTGCAAAGCTTATTTTAATAAGTCAAATATATCGAATCTGATAGAATATTATATAAAATACAATGAGCCACAGATTAAATTTGAAGTCGCTAGCACAAACAGTTCTTGAAAATCCATGTAAAAATACCGATATTACAAGTACTACCTGGGATATCAAATGAAAATATTTAATGCAAGTTAGGTAGCATATGCAAAGATAATTATGTGAAATACCAAGTCTCTAGCTATTATAGTTCTCGAGATCTATGCATTCATGTACAGGTATAGACTAAAGCAAAGACTATTAGAATATATGTATATATAGTTTATGAGTCCAGACAGGCCAGCACTAGTCTGTCTCATAAGCAATATACCCACTTTGCCTGCCAGGGTATTAACAATAGTGTTGTCAGGTCAAGCTGGGCTTTAAGTAAGTGTCAAGGCAAACGGCGATATGACCCCGTTGCAGTCAGGCGCAGTCAGTCAGATTGGATTGGCAGAAGGCGTGAACACGGACCGCAGCGAACAATTTTCTGCTGTCTGCAGGACAATGCGACGGACTACGGACTACGGACTACGGACTACGGACTACGGACTACGGACTAAGGCCGTCGGACGTCGGATGATGGAGGCTCAGATTAAAACGTCATCAAAACCGGAAGTGGCAGTTTAATTTAAGCGCGTTAATTGAATTCTATTTTGCGTCATCCTGATGCGGGAATTGATTTTCTGATAATGCTTTCTGCTGTTGCTGCTGTTGCTGTTGCTGTTGCTGTTGCTGCTGGCATCGTCAACAGTGAGCAGCTAGCAAAGGCTTCGACAAACTTTAATTACAGCGTCTATGGTTCATTATGCAGGCTCAGTGCGCGGCGGCGACATCCTTCGCCGGCAAATGCGAATGGCAAAAGGAAATTGTGTAAATTAATGTTTTTGTTACACTTTACCTTATTTCGCTCTGCTTTTCGCCTCCTTCTCCAACTCCTCTGCCTCCCACTTGTTCTGCTTCTTCTTCCTTTTTTTGTGGCTTGGCATTCGGTCTGTGAGAATGCAATCGGCACAAACGGTTTCTAATTGCATTTCATTATCAATTGAAAATAATTATCGTCTCGTAGTAATTGGCACAAATAAACAAAGCAAGCACTTGGGATATTGATGGATATTCCCTGGGCATACTCTTGCACAATGGGAAATACTTCACAGTTAAATATTATATACAGCTATCATACTACGGAATTTCATGCCGTAAAATGAGGTTTTCTTTTTTCGTTTATCGATATTTATCGATATTGTGTATATAAGTTAAGTATTTGGAAAACGAGTTTAACTATTGCACTACGTGACATTCAAATGCATATATCTCAAATTTGAAGTATCTAGCTTTTAAAGATCTTGAGATAATTGCATTTTTATAGGAAACGCCATGAAAGTGCGCAGTTTCTATGCCTCGTGTTATTATTTAGGCTTTCTTCATACACTGTTCACTCATTAGCTCAGACTAACAGCTTTAAAAAGGCTAGTTTTAGCCACGTAAAAGCTAAGTTACCCATCACTAACCACAAATCAATGACTATGCTAATGTGTAGTACAGCAAAGAGGCTAATATGTGTTACATAGCGTATACGTGCTATTGCTTTCACTATCTCTCTCTCTCTCTCTCTCTCTCTCTCTCTCTTTCGCACAATTGCAAATTTGGAAAATCTTTTAATGATGCAGCTGTTACACACAAGGCAAAGTCTTCGCTAAAGTTTTCCAACTGAAGTTGTTGCTGTAGTTAATGCACCTGTTGTTCTTGTTGTTATTGTTGGGAAAAGTATAACGGTACAACATGTGCGGTTGTCATAAATTTAATGTCAAGACGAGCATTTACCTGCCGGAAAAGCTTCTAATTACGCTCTGCTAACAAGTTTTCGTCCCACATATATGTACATCTATTTATATATATTTACAGAAAGATGATTTTCACATCTATAATACATACAGATAAGTATTATAGATGTAATTTTGCTTGATGGCAAATGGGAGTTACAAAAAACGGAAACTGATTCGTCTGATGGGCGAAACACACATTTTAAATTCCCTTCTGACCATATTTAATGTCATCAATGAAAATCATTTATTTAATTAAAAATGAAAACGTGATCCCACCTGCTAGACAAATCAGAGGCGAAACGACAATATTGAAAATTGCGGCAAATTGTATGGAATAAAAATAAGAAGAGAAAAAAAAAAACCAGCTGAATCAAAAAGAGTGGCCCAGTGTCGGTGTGCACGACTAGCAGTTGCCCTGGATACTAAGCCGATGTGTAAACTTTAAAATTAAATTATATTTCAGAATGAAAGTTAACTAAATCTAATAAATGTAAGTATAATGTGTCTATTTGTTCTTATTATCATCAAAAACATATTAAAATGGCTTAAAAACCGAACCGACATTTCGGGATCATTGGATATTATGAAAGTATGTTGAGATTTTGGATGAAAGTGATTATATCAAATAGAGTATAGTGTACAAGAATATATATTTCAAGCTACAAGTCTCTAGCTCATATCGCTCTCGAGATACACGCGCTCACAAATATGAACAGCGAAACCTAGTTACAATCAACTTAGCTCTTGGAATCATGTTCTTCCGTTCACCCGTTACAGAATCACACAAGAACTGGTAATACCTCACTTGCCTTAATGTGGTCCAGGGTATAAAAAGGCACGATGTCAGCGTAAACTTAATTACAATCCATAGGCGTGTTTATCATTCGAACATTGCTTTCATTTGCGCTTGCCCTGATTATATTAAAATGAATCAATGTGACTTTCATTTGTAAAAAAAAAAACAAAAAAAAAAAAACTCAATTATTATATTAAAATGCGCTGTCGTAGCCGATTTTTTTACCTAGACAAACTCAATTTGTGTTAAGATTTGTTAATTGAAACTCTCATATCTCTATAAAATCAGCAAAACGCCAAAAGAGTTGCGAAATATGCAGAAACTGTGCAACGGCGACATAAATTAAAATTTCATTGATTAGAAAATTGTAAATGCATGGAATTTCCACGTATCATCGTGTGGCAATCTCACAATTTGCATAATTGCTAACGGAAACGACAAACGCAGAAAAAAAACCGTTAGTTTTGCCAGCCGACGACCAATGGCCAAACAGCCTGAGCTGGCGCCTAGGGCCGAGAGCACACATAAATATGAACAAACCGTAAGCGACGCACAGTGCGATGTAAATACTGCGGAAGGGATAAGCTGAAGAGCGCGCGGTAAGCTCTTCATAGTGTAACAGTATGTATGCGTGTGCATGTGTGTGTGCGTGCTCTCATACGAATAGATGATTCGCTGAAATGAAGAGCGCTTAGTAAGCTCTTTATAATGCTGTTTTATGTGTATGTGTCCAAATGAATTGCAGGGATCACTAAATTTGCAAAGAGCATTTAAGTGAAGAGCACGCAGGGTGGACAATGAAAGACAATGTGAGCGTTTAGTGCTGTTTGTGTATGTTTGAAATGCAAATTGCAGAAAGGAAGATTAATGGGAAGCGAGAAAGCAGGTACTCTTGATGTCCGAACTGGACATGTGCCGCAATCTTAGTTTTGTAGTCAGCTAAAAGAAGCCATTGGGCGATTGTGTGAGCGAGCAAAAATGTGTGCGCTCTCGAAGTTTGATCTCTCTCGCCCTCTCTCTTATTATTAGTTTAGCAAAAATGAAGGCTTAGCATTGAATAATTATCTGCAGAGAGGCAATATACATATGTATGTATGGTATGTATGTACATATTTATATTTACGTTTGTATATGTATACATACAACATTTGCTGATTAACGCATGTAATTTGAAGCATGTTGGCTAAGCAGTTAGGTGCATTTAGCACCGCATTGTGTAATTTTCATAAAAGTCCATGACCTCGGGGCGTATGCAATGGCCGCCTGTGTCCGCGTGTGTTCGTAAATATTTAGCTCCATGGCGCATATTGCTTGCAGTTTTGCCACTCAACAAAAATATATATATAAAAAAAAAAAAAAAAAAAAAGAAATACACACACACACACGCTGAAACGGAAAACAACAACAAAATCGTCGGGCACTTGTAGCCACAGCATGCAGTCCGTTATATGACAAAGCGAAAGCTCCAAATTGGGCTCCTGCTCATGCTTTATGGATATTTTCGTTTTGACGCTGCATGTTTCCGTTGCACTGCTTTTAATTGCTTTACATTTTGTTGTTTACCATGCTCGTTCGCGTCGGGGCAATGGGGTATATTCGGTTTGAGCAATGTAAGTGGAAGTAGATTATATATACATAGATAACTGCGTCCACCCTGGTCTATTAGGATCGTAAGATAGGCATGGTGCATCGGGAATTAGTATATCTATTGTATGTACTCATCCGCTCACTATATCAAGGCTACACACTCCGCTTGAAGGTGTATTATGCAACCGGTTAACCCCCATTACATCGTTTTTACTTGTTATTCTGTCTAAATGGAAGTGTCTCTCCGTCTGTGTGTGTGTGTGTGTGTGTGTGTATCGCGTGTCCTAGTACAGCAGTAGTTGGTAATGAAGCCCAGCCTCTGCCTGCATATTAACTAACGAACTCGCGCCGCTTTTAAATGCATGGCGAAGGGGGTATTATAACCCCCCCTTCAAAAATGTCCCTAAGCCAAATTAGTGTTATTATTGCCATTGTACAACGAATATAGAAGCATATTACGATAGGAAGAAGAAGCTTTGAACGCACGAAACAATGTAAGATCATGAATATTACGGGACATCCTAGGCAATAGAGAGATGATAAAATGAAAATTATGCTCATTAGTGAAGAGGAAGATGAAGAGAAATGAGAATGACTAAAGGAAATATAGAGAGGAAGAGAGGAAACAAAAGAAGGACAAATAGAATGGGGAGGATGAGTAGAAGGAGAAGCAAAATAAGAGGAAAAGCAATTTAAAGTGTAAAGAGAACAAAAAATAGATGTACAGAAATGATAATATGTATAACATATATATAAATTAAACAAGTGATAACGAATACCAGAAAAAGAAGTATAAGAAATCGTAGAATAATACAAAAACAAGTAAAAATAAAACAAATTTCTTAAAAAATCCAAATCTTTAAAGATATTTTTTATTTTAGTTATCAATTGACTAAAGCTCTACTAACAATTACCCCTAATATGTTTATATATCCGTATATACACACAAATATATATAAGATAGTATATAGAATATTGCCAGACTTACGGCTAAATTGAAAGTTGGGAAGACATTTTCGAATCACTTAGGTGTATGAAATGAATGTTTGGACTTATGGAACTAGCCTTACATCTAAACACTGTCTTTCGTGACTTGGGCCTATAAAAACCATTGACTATTTACATTAATTCTGAGATCTTTAGCATAGAACACAAATATTTGGCAATCTCACTTGGAGTTGATGAAACTCGCTCTCTCGCTCTCTCGCTTTCTCGCTCTCTCTCTCTCTTTCTCTTATATAAACTGCAGATCGTAGCTTTGGAAATCGTTTTCAATCTGATTATTGTCTAGCGGACTCTTTGGCCTCTTGGCTGTGGGCGGGTCGAAGGCATCCGTCAGATACTTGCGCACGTACTCGAACGATACGAATTCGTTCAGCTGGCATTTGGTGTCGCCCGCATCGAAGGCAACACCTGCGCCTTGCAGCTCGCCAGGTAACAACTGCTCGAGCTCATTGAACTTTTGCAGATTCTCATTGTAGCTTTGGTTGTTCGGCTCTGGAGCTCCGTAGATGCTAACGGCTTCCGTGCCAGCGTCAGCTTTGGTCATGTAGCAGCTGAAGTTGTCGTAGCTGACAGGTGCCGAGTACCTGTCAGCTGTTGCTTCGCCCTGCTGCTGCTCCACGATGACGATGCAGTTGGAGAGCTCATTGAATTTGATTGCATTGCTGCTGTCATTGGGCTGCTCGGCTAGGATCTGTCGATTCGCCGGTGCCTCGCATTGCATCAGCTGCGTCGCCTCGCTGCAGCTGCTGCTGCGCTGCGTCCGCTGCTCACCTGCCGCCCGCGCCGCCACAGCCGACTCCGAGTTGCGCCGCGCCTTGGCCGCCTTGCGGCCGCTGCAGCCGCTGGCAGCGCCGCTCGCCGACTTGCGCCGCATTAGGCCGTGATTCTTGACGTGCTTGCGCAGGCTCGAGGGATCCGTGTACCGCTTCGTGCATCCCGGCAGCTGGCACGCATACGGTTTCTGTTGTCGGAAGAAGAAGCAGACGAAGTTGTTTTACAAATCGGTTATTATTTGATCTATTCGGGTGGCTGCTATAGACACCAGCCCAAATGTATGCTACAGACAGCGTATAGCCCCAAGAGCACCCATAAACATGTGCAAGTGGGGTATATTGGTTTTCTTGAGGTGTATGTAACGTGCAGAAGTTAGGCAAAAGAATGTACACATATGCGTTTTGAGGATTACTCATTATTCATTATTCATTATTCATTATTCATTATTCATTATTCATTATTCATTATTCATTATTCATTATTCATTATTCATTATTCATTATTCATTATTCATTATTCATTATTCATTATTCATTATTCATTATTCATTATTCATTATTCATTATTCATTATTCATTATTCATTATTCATTATTCATTATTCATTATTCATTATTCATTATTCATTATTCATTATTCATTATTCATTATTCATTATTCATTATTCATTATTCATTATTCATTATTCATTATTCATTATTCATTATTCATTATTCATTATTCATTATTCATTATTCATTATTCATTATTCATTATTCATTATTCATTATTCATTATTCATTATTCATTATTCATTATTCATTATTCATTATTCATTATTCATTATTCATTATTCATTATTCATTATTCATTATTCATTATTCATTATTCATTATTCATTATTCATTATTCATTATTCATTATTCATTATTCATTATTCATTATTCATTATTCATTATTCATTATTCATTATTCATTATTCATTATTCATTATTCATTATTCATTATTCATTATTCATTATTCATTATTCATTATTCATTATTCATTATTCATTATTCATTATTCATTCTAACCACAATTCTTTGTCCGTATCAAGCAGACTCGATCTAGACCTAATTGTCTTATCATGCTTCTTCTATCCTCTTTTTATTCCTCTTTATTTTCTTCTTCTATCTTCGTCGTCTTCCTTTTCTTGTTCTTCTATCTTCATCTTCAACTCTCTACTTCTCGTATGTGTTTTGACTTTCATATATGTATATAGATATAAGCTCTATGTACCGATATCTGCTTGAGAAGTATACAGGAAATGCTTTAGCATTACAGGGCATCTGCTAGTCGTTCACATCCTGTTCAAGCTCTCTCAAATGGCAAATCGTTGCATGTTGAACTTGTTTATTCAGGCATTGTCCACGCTGACCGCGAGGCCTGCCGAATTGAGCCATAAGGACAGACAAAGCACACACACTCCTACACACACACAGACACACACTCGCATGTGACTGGCTGACAGTTCGCATTTGGTATGCGTGGAGTGAAAGCAGCTTAAGCCTAGGCATAACTCGTTTAGTTTATTCAATTTCTCAGCTGGCGCTGCTGCTGCGACTGCTGCGGCTTTTTGCTCTGTCGATCTCCGGATGCTGGGCTGCTTTGCTCTCCATTGTCGTGATTGGCCTGGGCACCGGGCGCACTTCCTGGCCACACGTAAAAACTATAAATCAATCAGCCAAATGTGCAGATGTCACAGCAGAGGCCGCAGCGACGCGAGCTCCAATTTTTACCCCAAATAGTACAGCTCACATATGTTCTTTTTTGTCTCTTCCATTTGACGGGCCTATGGGCTCGACTAGAGCAAATAAGCATTGAACTTTAAGCTGCACTTGAGCAAAGCTGGAGCTGGAGATGTCGATGGAGATGGTAATGCGGCTGCTAGGCGACCGAATGCCGCGAGCATTTCAATTTCCTTTGACACGGATAGCAAATTGCTTGCATATCGTGCTCATACACACACAGAGACATGTATACATATATACCCATAGTATATACACATATACATACAAAGCAAGTAAGAGAGCAGTAGTGGGAGCTGCTCGACTAGAAGTTACCCTAAGGTTTGTTTTGAGTTGACTTTATGACAGTAGTTCAAGCGGATGCTTTTCTTGTTCTTTCGTTCCATATTTAACCCACTCTCCATAATATGTTCTTTCTTAACTAGAGTTCCACAATTATGACATTGAAATGTGTTTGTCTACCAAAGTAGAAGAATATACTATAGCAAATGAGCATTTGTATATCATTTTATCGTGAATGGATGTAGCTATCTAAAATAAATATATTTCTTAATGCGTGTAGTTATCACATAAGCAAATACACAAAGTTTGGTATCTCTAGCTTTTATGATGTGTAAGTTATGCCACAAAAACCAAATACGTATATCGATATTTATCGATATTATGCAAATGCAAGCAGATATCAAATAAAACAAATATATTTGTGTCACATTTGGCTTCAAGCATACGCATTTCAAATTTCGAGTCTCTAGGTTTTATACTTCTCGAGATCCATGATTTCATACAGATGGACAAACTGGCAAACATAGTCTAGTTGACTCAGTTATGACTTGTGCACATGCATATACACTCTAGCTTCAGCTTGTTACATAAATGAGAGGAAAACCAATATACCCGCTTTGCCCATGGGGTACAGGGTATAATAAAAACGTATAAAGAGGGGGAGAGAGACCGACAGATAGAGAGAGAGAGATAGAGAGAGAAGAGGTGGAAATGACTACTCACCGTATCGTAGTGTGTTCTTTGATGTTTCGCACGATCCGAGCTGTTGCTGAACGCTTTAAGGCAACCTTTATATTGACAGCCATAAGGCCGCTCACCTGTGTGCGAGCGTTGATGAATTTTCAAATTTTCGAGACGTGAAAATGCTTTATTGCAGCCCGGAAACTGTAATGAAAAGTGGTTAAAAATGGGTTATTGGACTGCCAACTCGCTCGCTGCACCCCAATATAACAGTTGTATAACACTTGTCTAGCGGGCCCCATTGCGGAAGAGTACCATTTTTTTCGACACCTTTGGGCTTTTGCAGGTGTGCACAGAGAAAAAAGATAAACTAAGTGCTGGGCACAAATCAAGTCATCCAGGCACTAGGGCGCGGCATCAGAAAATATCCATTTGAAAGGGAATCGAAAACTTGACACGGCCCACGAAATGCTATTAGTACTATCTCGGTTCCATTTCAAGTGCCTCAAGCAGCGCGGAGCGCTCTCAGATATCCTGTTTACTTAATGATGTTTATGCTGTCACCGAGATAAATATGAGCTCTACCGAGGGTCTAAAAATATGCACAAGCCACAGATGGCAAAGGATTTCCATTGTCTGTTTATTCAATTGAATCTCTTTTAATGAAAACAAAAATATTCTCGATTCACTCGTTATTGGAATAAAAAAGATTTCTGGAAAAACTGAATTGTGAAAATTATCTGCATAGCTAATGTTTTGGAAAATCGAACTTTCTAGGATTGAATTGGAATTTTTAAGCTACAAGAAAAGTTCTCTATCTATAAAGAGAGAGGGAGAGAATGGATATACCTTGAATGCACTATTCTCGCTAGAATTTGATTGGAATTTTATGCTCTATCTATAAAGAGAGGGATATATACCTTGCATGAACTATTCTCCCTTTGGACAACTAAGAAGCGAGAGAGAATGGATATACCTAGCTTGAACGAACTCTTCTTCCTTTCGACAACTTTGCACCACAAAATGTTACTCAGCCTAATATACCCGACATCAGCTGGCAACTCACCGGACATTTGTTGGGCTTCTCGCCGCTGTGCACCCGCATATGGATGAGCAGCTTGTAGCGCGCATTGAAGGGCTTGTAGCGCCTGGAGCAGTCCAGCCAGAAACAGGAGAAGTCCTCGCCCTTGCGCACATCCACGTGGCACTTCTCGATGTGCTCCACGAAGAGATGCTGCTGCATGAACTCCATGTTGCAGTCGGTCCAGCGACAGATCAGCGGCACAGCCTCTTCTCGATCGGCGTCCAGTGGATCGCATTGCTTGGGCGGCAGGGCAAACACATCGTCCAGATCCTCATCCTCGTCCTTGTCCACCTCAGCATCCTCAGGATCATCTGCATCCTCATCATCGTCGTCGCTGGGCGGTTGCTGTTGCTCAGACTTGATAAATTGTTGTTGTTGTTGCTGCGGCTGTTGTTGTTGCTGTTGTTGCTGTTGTTCATTGAGCACTAGTTCGTCCAGCTCCTCGATCGTCCAGATAACCTTGTGCTCACGATTTGGTTTCTCAATGTGATGCTCTAGGTTCTCGGTGGGAAACTCTTTGCCATAATCATAGATCACTTCGTCCTGCAGCAGATTGGAGTAGTCGCCATAGTTATTGCAGATGGGCGCGCATTGGGGCGTGCCGAAGGTGGAGTTCATCGAGGGCAGCTTCTGGGTTTGCTCCTCCTGCTTGATCGTCGTCATGTGCTGATCGTAAATGTTGCACAGCTTGGGCGACGTTTCGCGAGTTGTTGTTGTTGTTGTTAGCTCGCCGAGGTTGAAGTTGAGCCAGGCATCCAGGTGGGGCGAGGAGCAGGGCGACTGGTTCTTCGACTGGCAATTCACCTCGTCATAGTTGAAGTAGTCAATGTCCTGATGGGCCGTCGGCTGGTCGTGAGGCGCGCTGCAAGGCGTATAGGGCGTGTGCGGCACCTGTGGCACCTGCATCGGGCCATTCACCTCAGCGTAGCCGGCGCCTGCTCTGCTGTCGGCGGTCAGGCGCGCTATATCCTCCGGCTCGAAGCGAAAGACATCCTCGCGATTGAGCTGCGTGTACTGGCCCTGCTGGTAGGGCATGCCCGACGGCTCGGACACGGCGCAGACGATGTCGTCCCGATCCTGCTCGGCGGCCGCGTAGCTGTTGTAGTCGCTGAAGGCCGAGGTGGGCGTCTCGCTGGCGAAGCACAGGTGCGAGAAGTCCGGAAATTGCATTTCATCGCAGGTGAAGTAGCTGCCGTCGCCCTTGCTGTGATTAGCTTGCATCGCCAGATCCCCCTGCCCGGTCGTCGCACTCAGCGGCGGCGACATGAACGCATCATAGCAAACACTTTCGCCGTAGACTTTGCCCAGATTGGCCTTCGTCTGGCCGAAGAGCTCGTCGCACTGGCCGGGTATGCTCAGCGGCAGCTGCTGTGACTTCATTGTGCCAGACATGCCGACATCTATGTGTAGTTGGACGTGAAGGCTTCTCACTTCCGGCACTCACTCGCACTCGGAATCGGCCGATTGCCAAAAAATACGTAATTCGAGGCGGGAAATCCCAAAGCACACGCACACGCACACGCACACACTATCACTCTTGATTCTATTTCAATAATTTCTTGTTTTTAGTATTTAGTTCTTCTGCCTCTTCTTCTTTTTTGTGCTGTTCACGCCACCGCGTTGTATCTGACAATAACTCGCAGTTCACTGGCTGCACGATATTTAAATGCCCGGAACGAAAGAAAGATTCGTCCTGAGCTGTGAGGCGGCTATGACGGTGACGGTGACAGCGACGGCGACGTCAGCTGCGACGTCTATGGAGACTGCGACTGCGACTGCGACACCCTGTCAAGATCATCAGCTTGTTGTTGTTGTCGTAATTGGTATTGTTGTTGTTGTTGTTGTTGTTCTGTTTGCTACTCTTTGGAGATTATTCTCCTTTACAAGCAAGCACAAGCGCACATGTGCGTCTGTTACAGCTGCAACACTTTTAGTAAACATACCCTGTAATCGCCTTGCAGCGAAAGGGGTATATGGATTTTGCTAAAGTGTAGGTAACAGGCTAATGAGGGCGTGTCTATATTACTACCATGATATATTAATCCATGTGTTATTAGTCAGCATAAAGAGTCGAACACTTCGAGGCCTGAGCGTCGGGTCGTTCAACTTTTCAGTCTATCCGTTTGTCAATCTATAGCCCCAGCCACCCAAGTGTCTACCATCAAAATTGTGATGTACCCAATTAGTTTTTAAGAATCGATTTTCCGTTTTGATGTAAATATATCGATAGACTGTGCCATGGTATTAAAAAGCTCATTGAGATGGGGAAATGGGCATGGAAGTTATTAAAGATAGCATTTCCATAGTATTTCTATAGGGAGTAAGAAGCTCAGCAAAAAAGCACTACATGTAAATTTATTCATATATGTATGAGTGTATATACATATACGTGAATGTACATATGAGTATGTATATGTATATGTACAAATACCTGTAGCTATGCACGGTAAATGAATTTGAATTTGAAGCAATTCCTGGGTATCTGCTAGTCGCGCACACCCTTGCTCGCGCACTCGTGCACTCTGACTCCTGCTGCCGACTCCACCCATTTATTGCCGAGCGTCATGTGCGCCCGACGCGACGCGATGCAGCGATCAGCATACGAACTATATGAGTCTTATAGAAATTATGCGTGAGCTGTGAAGCTGCGGAGCTGTGGAGCTGTGGAGCTAGGCTAAATTTGCTGGCATTTCATGCAGATGTGCGTGTATTAAAAAACAAAAAAAAAGAGAAGAGAATATACATAAATGTAAATATTCATCACTAGCAGCAACAAAAAACACAAAGCAAGAGTGAAGCAGCCAGCATGCAGTTTATGTTGAGGCTTGCTCTAAGCTGTGTGTGCGCATTTATATTTACATTTTCACATTTTCACATTTTCAACTGAGCGCGTGACCGAACGGGGACCTTTTTTTCGTCTTCAGCAGCGATCAACGGGTAATGGCACCGCCACAGATACTGGTAGTGCCACTGGCAATGGCACACATGGTGCAAGTCTGTTTTAGGTTCCAATTGCTCCTTTTTTGTCGAATGCTTTAGCACTAGTTTTTTATTGCTTCATAATATTTTGTCTCTTCGAGCAGCGCCAGCAAATAATAAAAAGCCAAGTAGCAGTGATGCTGTGTGAAGTGTGCGACTATGAGATACCCTTTAACATTAAATATTTCATAATAGGAAATGAATAAAGATATCATTAAAAATAAACAAAAATATACTAAAATGTATAAAAATTTTTACTAAACAAAAAAAAATCAAAAACAAAAAAAGCAAAAAACAAAAATAAAAACAACAAAAATAAACAAATAAATAACAGCAACACTCAAACAAATAAATTTAATATTTACAAATAATAACAAATATAGAAAATATAGAAAAAATACATTAGATAAGCCGTTGCATAATATCGAAACAGAAAATAAATATATGTATAAAATATTTAATGGCTAGAAAAAAAAACGCATATTAAATATATATGCATATTAAAATATCTTTAAAAAAATATATAATTTTTTAAATAAAATTAAAGAACAAATAAATGAAGTGAATTCTGGCCTGGATTCGAACCCGCAACCACGTCACTCTCTCCTTAATCAGCAATGAACTCGCGCTCCATCTCTACCAACGACGCCACCACTTCAGCACTCTCTTTCCCTTTCACTCCTGTAAGGTCGCTACCTGCTGACCATGCAAACTCACATCAATCACATATGCGAGTCTATTTATAGAATGCCAACCCGAATGCACGCACTGGGTGGGTAGTGTGCATGTGTATGTGTATGTGTATCTGTATGTGTGCACACGCATGGAGCAAAAGCCAGAGCTTTGCGCCAAAGACCAAAAGCTTTTGCCCTTTTCTTTGTGCTTCGTAATGAATTTACAGCAAATGAAATGTTATTAAATATAAACTCGCTTAAATTTAAGCTTTATTTTGCAAGTCGATGCAAATTGATTTGATTCGAGTTAATTAACAGTAGTTGATTGAAATATTTAAAGTAAATTTAAAATTTTACATGATATTCAATGCAAATTTAGCAACTTTAGCACCAAGAACTAAAGCTAGTCTCTGGCTCTCACAGACGAACAGAGCCACATCGACTCACCTGTTAATGCAAATGAAGTCACAGACACAGCCACGCCCCCCTCTGCCTGTTACATATAATTTTACAAACTAATCATACCCCGAAATTTCCCATTTTCATTGAGTGTATATATGTATATACAGACGTTGACTATGAGCTAAATTTATTAACGCAACTCATTTCCGAAGCAACAACTATTTCATCTGCGGCATGAGGCGCACACACACACACACACACTCACACTCTCCTGGCAATTGGATAGAGTGTTGATGCTGATCACTTTGCCCTGTCCCTGGCCTCAAGTGCTCATGTGGCTTCGTCTGCTTTCCACAGCCCAGATGCAAATGCTATTGCAAGTGTACGCAGAACTTTTCATTTCATTTTCTTTTATTTTCCTCCTTTTTTGTTTCGTTTTTTTTTTTTGGCTATTTTTAGCATTTTATCCAGCGTAGCAAGCGGCCTGACAATATGTTTTTAATTTGCATAGCAAACATTTTTGCGATTTTGCTGCATTTGCTGTACTATTTCTACGCTCTTATGCTCGCCCATGTTTGCACAGGGGGTGTATTGGCTTTGATGATACGTGTAATGCTAGCATATAGGTATATCAGTGATGTTAAGCAAGTGGTTTTTCATCATCAGTTATCTTGTATAGATCCATAGAGGTCTTGGCAAGGGGGATATACTATATATAGAGTTACAATTTGCTGTCCTTGCCGTCTTCATATAACCCTTATAGAATCAAGTTTGAAGCTTATCTAAGTTCGACCTCTCCACAGTTTTTAAGTTAAATTATAAATTATTCAACTAAACCTAAACATAAACCTATACAGTTGTAGCAAATCGAAATATATTGATTTTCACTCAGTCTAACTCGAGCGAGTATGACGAAGTCGGTAGGGTCTGAGTGGAACCTTTCTTAGCTGTCAACTTGGTTAACGTGACGCAGGTCAGAAACAGGTAATTGTGATTTATAGCTATTAGCTGAGTAGTTAGTCGTGTATATCTACATCTATATATTAACTATATGGACATATGTATGTATGTGTGTATGCATGCATATCCCTCTTAGTACATCCCATTACTATTTAATTGAAATTTATGTTTTTGGCAAACGCCGCCTGCTGGCGCACGCTCTGTTGCCAATAACAGCTGCTGTTTGCCTCAAGTCAATTCAGAAGCGTTTAACACTCGACATATAATACACATTTGATTATTTGTCATTCAAATATATGTACATAGACACACACACACACACACATGTACATATGTACATATACAAAGGCAAGGGAAATTGGCCACGCGCCCAAACACATTGCCATCATTTCGACTTTTCTTTCGCTCGGTTTTCTTTTTTGGCTTTTTTCGCACAAAGTGCGACAGCTTACATCATTGTTAAAATTATCAGATTGTAGACACACTTTGACATAGATGTCGCATGGCCACTTGTCCAGAAAAAACGTTGCCACTAAGGTAAAGAACGGCAGCCATCGTCAGACCATCGCCCGTGCTATGATCTCATTTTGGTCTGCTGACGATGATGACTTTTATTGCGGATGCTTTGGCTATGTGACAAAAGAGGAGACGGCTTGACTTTCCTTTATGAACCACTTGAACGTGTGTAAATATACATTTTAAAATATCTGAAAAGTCCATTAGAGTTATCAGACAGACTATATAACCTTGACATTTCTTAAAATTGTACCAAAAACTCCCGAGTTGATTTTTAAAATTATATATCTTTGTATTTTGAATATTATTTGAGTAATAATATTTAGAAGAACTTTTTAAGTGTTTTATTTGAGTTGTTAGGATATAAAAAATTGAAAAAAAAGTGTATATACATATATACAAATGGATTATCCAGAATAGAGTATTCAGACTTCGTTAGATGGAAAAAGGTTTTCTTTTCTATGATGTCTGAATGACGCGCGAGGCTGTCTGCGTTTATTAGGAGAAAAAAAGCTTAGCCATTTCCGCAGACACATCATTTTTCCAATAATTTAAATATCCTTTAATAGACTCTTAAAAAAAGCGGATATATCCGCATATCATCCGGGATATGGGTGAGATAATTCTAGCTACACTTCGTCTACCTCTATAAATAAATATACATACATCTATATACATCTTTACTATAATACCAATAATAATCATTTTAAATATCTCTGTATATGTTTATCCACAGAGAGAGTTGATAATCTTTACAGGGTAATTCATAGTCCATGACAGGAAAGCTTTCTTCCTCAGTTCTATTTGAATAGGTTAGTGTTGCCAAAATATCTATATTTTCATATGAAAGCAACATTTTAAAGCTAAATAAATAAACACTTAACAATTATCACATCTGTTAAAAAATAAATTAAAATTAAATATAAATTGTTCGAGCATTAAATTCGTCATCAATTTTCAATTCTATAGAAATTCATTCGCGTGAAAATGACTTGCACCTGAGCGAAATGAATAAATTAAATGCTTTTGTCTATAGAGAGGGTATATACAATACTATATAGGGTATGGGGTATAGAAGTCAGCATTGATCAAATATATCAATATCCATACAGATTAAATGACTTTAGTCAAGTATATGTTTACCAATCACACCATCTCCATACAAATCGAATTTTCAATTTGAAACCTGATCAGCTCTAACTTCAACTTAACCAGACTCTTAGCGGATCATAGAATGTGTTTATACACAGGCGGGTATATAAGGCTGTCAAAATGTCAAATGATTGCGCTGACATGCATGCAGTTGATTCATTTGTCCCCGATTTGCTCGCATTTCTGAAAGGAACAACAAATTTTGGAAAAAGTGTCATTCTGTCACTCCCTGCTCCATGCGCCGGCCTGTTCGGGTAGTACTACAGCTATGACCTCTTGACATTTTTACAGCCCAACAACGGCCGCAATGTCGCACATGTGCGACTGGTTCAAAGGTTCGACTCCCAATTGACTGTATTTATAAACATCTCGAGCAGCGACAGCACATAACAAAAAAAAAGAAAACTATTATACAAGCAGCCGAACGCAACATAAACGCCCCCAAAATCAATTTTAATTATTCAATTTTTATGGGCACTGAAAATGTGAAATTTAAGGAAATCTCGACTACTTGTTAGGCCAATATATAGGCACACATCTGCATATAAGACAGAATATATTTGGTTGTTGCAAGAAAATAATGAGGCCTCAATTTGAAAAATGCTTCTAATACCCTATGAATGCAAACCTTTGATTGCTAGCAACTCGAAAACTATTTAAGATATTGACTTGAATTTCGAAATATATCTGCTTCTATACCTTGCAGGCTTACAATTATTAATTTTCTTCTCATGATGCAATGCATTATCATAGTATCGATAAATATATGATAAATATTATATTAAAGACGCAAAGCTGGTGAGTCCACTGTGAGCAGGATAAACTAGAGATAAACGAGTGTATATGTGTATTATTTTATGCATATTATTCACAACTAGCTTAAGCCTAAAGGTAGATCTCAGAATATATTGCATTGAGGTGGAGCACCTATATATGCCTCTCAATTATTACAATCTATATCGATTACATGTTTAGTTTATGTATTGAATACTCGATAAGCCAGAAAAAGTTCCCACGCAACAAAACAGCAAAACGGCAGCCAAATTTACGACATCATCAAATGAGAAAAATATTTACTAGTCAAATGTCTCCCTAGTCGAGGATCGATCGATAATTGGGAGCGGAAGTCCCTCGTTCATTCACAGCCCTTTCAAATTAAAGCAACTAAAAGACAAACAAACTGAAGCGCTGACATTGCCACATTCGGAGTTTTCAATCAGCTTGCCAATGAGGCGTACAGCTAAACACGCCACGGACCTCTCCACGGTAAACATATGTAAATCTGACTGTGTGTGTGTGTGAATATGTATTCATAGTGTGTCACATGCATATATATGTGGCATCATTAACACCTCGGTAATAATGTGGAACTGGGCTTAGAGGGTTGTGAAAGGCTTATGAAATGTTTTAGCTAACGAATGCTGATGGAAGCAGTGAAAGTAATTATTGTACTTGTTCATATGCCGAAACGAGTATATTGGTTTTAGGCATTCTTATACCCTGAACCCATTGAAAATGGGAAATCAGGGTTTCTTACTTGTTTTTAGTGAGCTAGCTATTTAAATATTTTAAGTCAGAATACAAAACAAGTACGAACGTTGCAGTCGACCTCTACCGACTGCAGAATACACATTCACTGCCCAAACTCGGCTAGTGGGCTGATCGGTAAAGTTTCATGTATACCTGAGTACATGCTCCAAATTTCAAATCAGTAGCTTCATTCGTTCGGCTAGACGCGCATTGCACCAAACGAATATACTCATTTCACTTTCGTAAACGATGTCAAGATCTTTAAAAGAAATGTTCATTTTATTTTGATAAGCGTAAAAAGTATTAAAAACACAAATCCCAAAATAGATAATAGAAATCGTTTAATCGAAATTAAGTTGTTATCAAAAACCAAAATCGATATTATACAACCTTAGGGGCGTACTTTGACCATCATCTCAATTTTGTTATTTGCAAATAATAGAACGACTTTCTCCTGCCAGCTAAGCGGGAACAGACTGTGAAGGGGAGAACGGATATTAATTGAGATATAAATATGCATTGCATATGTATATGATCCACTTGAAAGACTTACTATAATAGACGATAGAAGAGGCAGATGAAATCGGGCAAGAAAACTTCGCGCTCGTTATTTAGAATACCCTGGACGATGCGACGGGCGGCACTGGCGGCACTGATGAATGGATAGAAGTCGCTGAATTTGATCGATTCATTCAGTTCGCGGACTGCGTCGTTGGTTTCCAGAAACCAGGGCAAAACCGTTAACACCTGGATGTTTTGCCGCTTCTCAAAGGCCAACTCCATACGCAGCGCCTTCATGTGACCTGTGACCCCAAATTTGGTGGCGCAATAAGCGCTGTTATAGGGAAGGGGCAAGATGCCTAATATAGAAGAGGAAAACGATTATACTATAGAAAATATATATATTTATACAGTTAAGTTTGAGCTTACTGGTGCAGGAGCTTATGCTGACAATGTGCCCCTTGTTCAGCTCCTTCATTTGGGGCAGAAACAGTTTTTTTGTCTGGAAAATATATTATTTGTATACCATATATAAAAGTTGGCCAGATAAGAGCATTATGATAATACTATTCTTGACATCATAGAATTACTATATTGCAAGTTTGGGTCCAAGCTTAAACCATATTATTATCAAAAGGCAAATCTAATGAGATTTTGCATATCTGCCAAAATATACTCATCTAAAATATTATCACTTTACTTCAAGCTCACCCAAAAATGAGATGAGAAGTTGACATCGATCATGCGCTGAATATCTTTGGGCTCGGGATCCATGGGATTGTCGATCAGTAGAATTGCAGCATTATTAATCAGAATCGTTACCGGTCCAAGATCTGTCAGTATATTCGACTTCAGCTCACTCAGCTCGCTATAGCTAGCCGCATTCACCTGGAAAGTTGTTAAAATCATTTCTGATAGCAAAGACTAGATATCTAAAGAGTTACCTTATATGCCTTGCTGCGCACCGGGAAGGCCGCATTGATTTGTCGCACTGTTTCTTCGGCGCCCTCCAAGTTTATATCAGCTACGGCTATATGGCAGCCCTGTTTAGCCAGCTCTAGGGCTATCGCACGTCCAAGTCCATGAGCAGCTCCAGTTACCTGATGGACAAATGCAATTATTGTAGCCATTTACATATATACCCTATACAGGCTAGGCTGTAGATTGCTTTGTAGGTATTGGCATATCTACTCTAATAAATATAGGAGACAGGATAGGCAGGATAGGCAGTTATGCCTGCACTGTGTTTATTGTAATACAGAGTATACTGAATGTTTATAGTATATTTACGGGGTATGCACACGTATATATTTACGTGCTAGACCCTTTCAGCCGTCCGTCGGAGTCCATAAACTAGATCTACTACCTAAACCGGTTGACATTTCACACGCATTAAGCGCTCAGATAAAGTATGCTTCAAATGGATCAATATTTTAATATAAATCGAAATCGAAGCTATAATTATTTGCGTATTTCAGGCACGTTTCAAGAGCTCGACTCAGCAGAGTTCATATAAAAATTCTTCTCAAGCCTTCGCTTGTATTATAATTTCGAATCCGCATAAATTTTACTTGCAAATGTGAGCAATGCGATTTTGAATTGTCTCTTCGAAATCAGCAGTAAATTGCAGAAAAAGACAATTAGTCAATCCAGAGTGAATGACCAGAAGCACTGTGCCAGACCCTGATAGATTTCGAATGTGAGTCGCAAAAAAACTTGTGTGCAATCGGATATCTGTTTATAGGATAGAGCTAATCGTAATGCGCAAGGCAACTCGTTATCTCTCTGCGGTGAATGCGGAGATCTGGCTTTGATCTGTGCTCTTAAGTTTTGCTATTATTTTGCATTGTGCATGCCTCGACAGGTGTGTAATTGGCTTAGAAACAAATGATATACGCCATAGAGTTGACTTATGCATTCTAGCTTATATACTGTGAATCCATTAAAAGTGTCTATAATATATATAATATATAAATGCAGTCAATAGAGTCAAAGAGGAGTCAGTTCATGTGTCAGATCGTCTCGATCTCGAAAGCTATTAATGCTAGAGGATTGTATTTCAAAATATATATTAATATAATGTATATTAATATAATATTGAAGCCCATCTCAGCCGACATACTAATTGAAGAGAGTTATAGATAGAGATCCTTGAACAAACTTATTTTAAATGTTTTCAATTTGAGATAACTTACCCTAATAAGCCCTATCTCATATATCTCAACTAGTACTGTCTGGAATTTCGCTACACTCGGACATTTCAATGCCAATTGAAGCACGGAAAGTTTCATTATAGCGACATATCTAGCTATGGTAGCTATGGAAGCTATGGGAAGAACAAGACCAGCCGCTGTGTATGAAGTTATATATGCTATATAGATATATATGTATACAAGAAGTCAGGAATTGGTATATCACAGTTCCTCACTCACTATTTGGGCACTATTTTATTATATTTTATTATATTATATTGTATTGTATTATATTATATTGTATTATATTATATTATATTATATTATATTATTGCGTATTACACTTCGTTTTACCCCGAATTCGTTTCACACTTGACACATACCAACGCCACTTCGTCTTTTAGGCTTTTCGTGGCCTTCGATCTGAGAGCGATTTGGTATATCTGGTATATCAGTGCAATCAGCAGCAGCAGAGGGCTGGTAAACAGCAGCACCAACACGGCCATGAAGGCCTGCAGCCTAATCAGATTATTTGAGAGCGCCATGACTCGACTGCCAGAGAACTTTTGAGCTCCGAGCAGCAACGCGTTCACTTGACGACTGTTTCGCGGTCTTGAAGCAGTGCTAAAAAAGCGCTGAAATTGTGTGTGTTTCAAACTGACAAAGCCTGATCTCTCAATGAAAACTTGAATATTATGTTCATTTAACGAACTAATTGTAATTAGCTGAGCCAAAGTTCGTTCGTTTGAATAACAGGTTCTATAGTTTTGTCTAAGCTTCTGATGAGAGAGAAGGAGCGAAAAGTAAGAAAGAATTTCAATTTTTATGTCTGATTACAATAAAAGAATTTATATTGTAAACGTAATTGCTTAAGTAATCTCAAGAGTTGACTGAGGTATTCTAGCCGCAGCACACTTATATTATTGATTCGGTTATACGAATTATAAGAAATCAAGTGCTTAAGATGCTGTTGCTGAGCTGAGCAGCAGCTGAGTCTTCCGCCATCATTCGAAACCCTTCAGTTCAATTCTGGATGCTGTTCAATTTCTAAGTTTATTATCAATAACGTAATACGTAAGTATTTTACTCGATGGGAAAAAGGGAGAGAGGGAGGGGGAGAGATAGAGCGTAGTGATCGTATTTTGTGCCGATGATAGCAAGACTGAGAGAAGAGAAGAGAGCGAGAGAAAAAGAGGAGTCAGAGGGAGATAGCAAAAGTGAAAGAGAAAGTGAACGACTATGAAATAAACAAAGTGAAAGTCAGAGAGAGGAAGGATAAGGAGTGAGAGAGCTAGAGAGAGAGAGCTAAAGAGAGAGAGATAGAGAGGGAGCAGGTGATGTGCCTTAATAAAGCACAAAAATCATAAGTTATTGAAGAGGTAAAAATAGACTCAGCTAGAGAAAAAAATATGTAAATGACGTAAAGTTTCTTAAGTTTTGAGTATACACTGCGTAGAGAGAGAGAGAGAGACAGAGAGAGAGAGAGAGAGAGAGAAAGGGAGTGTGTGGCAGATGAGCACAAGCAAAATTCTTCAACGTTTACAAAACTTCAGCGTTATCTCCTCCTAAATCTCTGTATGTAGAGAGAGAGAGAGAAAGAGGGAGTGAGAGGGAGAGAGAGAGAGAGGGAACATTCTTTTGTACCTCAAAGTCTGGCTTAGCAACTCGACTTTACATAGCAGCAAAGAGCCAGCGCACCTTCTGCTCAGAGCTCATCTTATATGCTTGATTGGCAGAGTTTCCCACGGCTAGGCAAGCGCTGGCTCAGCAGCTGCTGTGGCAAGCAAGTGAAAGTGTTAGGCTGAGTGCTTGGAAAACGTTAATTTTAATTACGTTTTTTTTTTTTTTTCAACATATTCCATAAGTAATCCAGCAAGAACCAGCGTTACGTGGGTGAGGCAATTTCTCAGCGTCGCTGTCAACACCAATTCCTAAGTGCTGCAGCAGGTCACGAGACAGCGGCATAATATCCTGCTGATCCTTTCTCCGCAGCGCGAGAGCTCCAGCCAGAAGTATAAAACACATGTTTTAGTTTAGAAAGCAAAAAAAAAAAAAAATGAAAAAACTGAAATAGTCATACAAAAAAAGCAAAGCCAATGTAAATAAATTAGCTGTGTGGCAATTAAGAGCCTAGCAATGGGGGATCAACGACTACGCAATGCACGTTCACGCACTACATTCCTGGAAATTTCAAATTTAGTAGAAGTTTCTCTCTAGCTTTGACAACTTCTAAGATGCAGGATGAACATAGAATACGAATGGAAATTTCTGAATGTCCATTTTTATCTAGTCGCCTAGGGCATCTACATATACACAACTCTCCATTCATTTGTAGAGCACTTGTAATAAAGTGCAGGTCTCTAGCTGCAACTGTACATATGTATCTATAGACGATAATCGATACGTAACACAAGTATATGTATATGTGCATCAAATGCAACTAGCAACAATTATATGGTAAAACTATAATTATAATCGATTAGAGCGCAAGTATGCATAGTTTATAATCCAGTTTATTATAGTAGTTTATTAAAATGATATTCAACTCGTGTACAATTTCATCTTGACTAACGATATAGTAAGAATTTTTATTTCTGTATATCTTGTATATTATATTTTTGTACAACTCAAGCAAAAACTCGATATCCGACTATATATTGCATATAGTATAAATACATCCATATAAGCAATGCCGAGCTTCAAGTGTATTCGAGTGTTCGATTTGTATAAAAGCAACCAATAGACTCTCCTCAATTGACGAACGAGTATGCATATAAAACACAACAACTACTTAGCAACCTGATACAGCAGGACTGGCAGGACGAACAGGACAGACAGAAACGGCAGCTACGTGGTAGCTGCTGCGGGACATGATGATGCTACTGCAAGACACTTGCAGCCACGAGAAGCGATGCAAATGCAATTGTGATTGTGAATGTATGAGTGAGTGTTGCGTTTAGGTACAAGGATAATATTTTCTCACGCAACGGGAGCTGCGGCAGGAGCAGGAGCAGGAGCAGGAGCGGCACTTGAACAGACAGTTGAATGTCATAATTTAACAGTTTGAAATGTGTGGCTTGTTGCAAGGATATGTGTTTTGGAAACAGCACAGCTGGCACAGCTCCTGTTCGCGCTGTCTGTTTAGTTAAGGATTCCCTGCAATGTTGTTTCTTCTCTCTCTCTCTCTCTCTCATTTTTATTTATGTTGAGCATTGCATTTTACAGGAAGGCGTAAATAATGTTTATTATTAACATGGGTTCAAAAAACCCTAAAAACCAAAAACAAATTAAATTACTTTTCTTTTCGTGTTTACATATGGCAATGGTTAGAGGGCGAAACTTGGCTAGTCCTACATCAAATTATAAACTGAAATGAAATGTTGAAATATCTTGATATTTTCTAAAGTATGCAAATAGAGTTCAAACATTTCGATATCAATAATTTCGGATGTAGTCTTTGATATACCTTCTTGGCATTTCAGATAAATTTGAATATAATCTCCCATACTTTTTCCAAATGATATTTTATTTAATGGAAAAACGCAATGTCAATTCTCCCTTTCCACTTCCCACCTTGCCAGCATGTACAAAGGGAAGGAAAAAAGTTTGTGCTTGAACCGCAGTATGGGGCCAAAAGTGATCTTCATATCGAGTGGCTTGCCTTGCGCCGCTCGCTCCGCCTGCGCCTATTTTTAGAGCGAGTTTTTTAGAGTTCACAAAACGGAGCACTCTTTTCGTATAACAAGTTCATAAATAGTCCATTTTAAGTTGACATTTTGACAAGTGGAAATTAATATTACGAGCGCAACAGCAATGATGAAAGCGAAAAGGTAAAATGAACTATCTGGGAATTCCCGACATGGGGATATCCCTTAAATAAAAATTGAATATTAGAGATGCATTTGTTCAAGTCTAGAATTAATAAAGGTATCTATTGTAAAATAAAATAACAAACCATAACGATTTATAATCTGCTTGAGTAGACAGCTTAGATTTTCCTGAATTCATTTCAATATTGTAGTCTCTACTACGCCTCCTTTTCATAACCTAACAAAGCGAGCATACCCTGTTTCAAGGAAGTATAAGAATAGAACTAGTCATATACTGTTTGATATAAAAGCATATACATAGTACATCTTCACATAGTGGAAGCAACAATGCATATGAATATAATAGAATCAACAGATGAGCTGCAGAATTTGAAATTTATGATAGGTTGGGTTCTTTTTTTGTTATTTTTAAGTCTTTTATTCGATTTGAGACACATTTATTTTATGCTAAACCAGCCTACAATATACAAATATATTATTTATAAATATATAGTGCTGAAAAACTAAAATAAAAACTAAATAAAAAAATTAATCAAATAAAAAATAATGTAAGTATGTCAGAATAATAAAAAAAAAAATAAAAATATATTATCTAAAAAATTAATAAAAATAGTAACAAAACAATAAAAGTATAAAAAAAATGTAAAAACTTATTTTAAACCGTAAATAGTTTTTTAATTTAATTAAAAATAATACAGAGAGTAAAAATAAAAAATAAAAATAAAATAAAAACTAATAACAATATTTATTAGTGCTGAAGAAAATAAATAAAAAATTAATCGAATAAAAAAATAATGTAACAATGTCAAAAAAATCTATCTAAAAAATTAATAAAAATAATAACAAAACAATAAAAATAAAAAAAATGTATAAACTTATTTTAAACCGTAAATAGTTTTTTAATTTAATTAAAAATAATACAGAGAGTAAAAAAAAAATAAAAATAAAATAAAAAATAAAAACTAATAACAATATTTATTTAATGCATATTTGCAGAATTCGCTTTTTCTAACCTTTCGTGTCATTCGGCGTGCTGAGGTCATAAAAAAATGAATTGTAGTTTATAGTCGATGCAGTAAGGCATAGAGAGAGATGAAAGGGAGCACAGATACACTGAACGAAGAGGTAGACCACATGGAGCGCCAAGCATGAAATGTCTTCGCTCACTTAGCCGAGCTCCAGTGCACATGTGATGCGGGCCAGGGCATAGCCCTAGACGAAGCCGTAGTCGTAGCAGAGGATGGGGTTGAATGACAACCACTAACAAAACAATAAACAAAAAACAACAAAAAAATACAGTGCAAATCCCAAAACAATGTTTGAAATATGCTTATAGAGCAGACGCTGCTCGATCGATCGATGTGACGAGCCGACAACTCCGCGGGGGCAACAACAGAGCAGAGCAGCGGAGCTATTAAACACTCGATGGCAATGCACGACGACTGTAATTGTAGCCCTAGCACATAAGTAATTAGTCCCTTTTATTTATGGATCACAATGCAATGCAGCCACGCATGCGCAGCGCATCCAATCGAGCGCCAGAGCCGCCAGAGCCGCCAGAGTTTGGAGTTAGTGCCTCGGCTTGTGTCTCTCCTCCGCGTGTCAGGTGCCTGGGGGTCCTGCTTGCTGCAACAACAAATCTAGGAACGGAGCTCAAATTAGATTTTATTTCTGCTCGTGTACAGTAATGCCGATGCCACATATGCATGTGTGAGTGGCTCTTTGATGGGTGCCTCGAGTGCTACCTGCTGATGTTGTTCCTACAAGTGAGTTCTGAAAGCAATTTCGAAATGCCTTTCAGCTACACAAATAAATAGTGATGCGAGGCGATGCGCTGCTCTTATAATAATATTTAAAACTATATTGAATTATACGAATGAGCTAAGCCTTTTAAAATCACTTAGTAATCGTATGTTAAGAAGGTTCTCCAATGTTTGATGCTTCCACATTGCAAATGGGTGGAACAAATCATTTGTATTTCGATTTATTGAGTTTGTCAACACTGGTTGTTCAACACTTAATGATCGGAATATATAGGGCGTAGACTACGCTCTCCAAGCTGAGCGACTCAGCGATCTATGGAGTGAACAACATCTCAGCCTAGCTTGGCTAGCTGAATGCCCTGCACAAGCCTGAGCTCAGATAATAATTGACGATATTTCATGCATGAGTTTTCACGCATTCCAATTTACCTTTTACTCAAACACATACTTTACGTATAATTCATAATTAACTTGTAGTACATCCCAGCAGTAACTCTGTCATAATATAGTCGAGTAACTATATAACTGGAGTAGAAACTGTTATACTCTAGTCATGCATTACTAATTATACTACATTACTAATTGTAACAATTACTAATTATTATGAATTATTTTTCAATGCTGTTCAAGCTCTGTCAATCTTTTCTTCTATATGAATATATGTATATATGTATATACAAAAAACTTTATAAATGATAGATACGATTTTTTAGTAATTTTTTAGTATAATTCGATTTTACTTTATTTAAATAAATAATATGCAATTCTTAGATTAAACAATATTGCCTATAAATACAGATATGTAAATTTCTAGAGCTGACTGTAGTCTCTCTCGTTTTCTTCCGCTCTCTCTCTCTCTCTCTTGCTCTCCCTGTCTGTCTATCTCTCTTTCTCTCTATCTCTCTCTCGCTCTCTCTCACTATCTCTCTCTCGCTCTCTCTCACTATCTCTCTCTCTCTCTCTCTCTCTGACTGTAGTCAGCTATTTACTCTCTTCTTCTTCCGCTCTCTCTCTTCCTATCTGTCTATCTCTCTTTCTCCCTATCTCTCTCTTTCTCTCTATCTCTCTCTCGCTCTCTCATTAGCTCTCTCTCTCTCTCTTTTGTTGCTTATTTCCAATAAAACAAATGTGAGCTGCGCACATCGAAATTATAGAAATGCAACAGCATAAAATCCTGCCACTTGGTTGGCAACAATCTGCGAAAGTTATAGAAAAATAGAATATTACAGAAAATACAAATTAAAAAAAAAATATATATATCAAATATTACCTGAATAGCCAAACACTCAGTGCAAATATCTTGGGCACATAGATCATGCGCTCGTTCAGGAGCACTCCTTTAACAATTTTCGCGGCCACATAGGGAGTGGACAGGCCGGGATAACTCTTCGAGATGCTAAAAGCGAATTAATCATTATATTGAATACATTGATTGTATATAATATCATATAGTTACGTACCCCGCATCGCTGAGCAGCGGCAAATCTCCGCTGGTCTTCATCAAGTAGGCGTTGGCCACAGTGGTGCGAACGTAGTCACAATCGGATAGGCGCAGCTCGGCGCGTAGAGACTCCATAAAGCCCATGATGCCATACTTTGTGGCTGTATAGATGCCAGCACCAGGCAGCGGCACGAGTCCTATATATGTAGGTTATGAATACATTAGAATCCTATATTATATTGCTTCAATCTTAGTTTCACTTTTCCTTCAGACTGACCTGCCAATGCATTGACTGCCACCAAGTGTCCAGACTTTCGTGTTATCATCTTTGGCAAAAACTCTTTTGTCGTCTAAAAATGCATTCAATTAGATAATGATATAATATATGCATTAAATATTGGAATATGTGACCAAATATGAGTGATACGTATATTTTTGAATTTCATTCATACTTATCAGCCAAATTAAGATCATAAACTATTCCAAAATGGTAGGCTTAGAATTTGAGAGTTAGAAGTTATTGTTCCACCAGACATTTTTAATAATCGAACTCTCGCTTGATCGATAAGCCCATGATCGATAAATGCAATTCATGGTCGTTGCAAGCTGAGCAGATTTGTGTTATAGGAAATGGCATGACTCTTGATTTGATTTACTATATATATGATCTACGATTTATATACTCGCTTGTGAGTAGAGTAGAGTGTTATGAGTAGATTACTTTTGGGCAGAGCGAAGATTCTACTCCGATCAAATTTAATGATAAATGCTATATGTATTTTACATACTTTAGATATCTATGAAGTCTGATATATGCCTGAACTTAAGGATCGGAGCTAATGAGTATAAATATATCGTTCACAATTCTGCTGCTTAGATCACTGCTTATCGGGCCTACAGCTACAATCACTGTTGACCAAGTCTACATCTACAGAGTCTATAGCTCTCTATAGTTCGCTAAACATTGGAGTTTTTATCAATATACTGGATATACTGGAGTCTTTAATCACAAGTTTCAATAATGACATATGGACCTATTCGAATGCATAGAAAACCCACCATAATATAGGAGCCCAGATTTAGCTGCAGGATAGTGTCGATCTCATCGCTTTTCAGATTCGGCGTCGATGTCATTGGCATCAGCGAGGCATTGTTGACCAGTATTTCGACAGGGCCCAGCTCCTTCTCCACCTTGACAGCCATCAATTGCAGTTCGCGTGGCGATGAGACATCGTTCTGCCAAAAAAGCAAGTTCGATTGATCATCAAAATGATCCCATACCCTGCGAATAGCACTCACCTTATATGCCTTGGCCATGCAGCGTGGAATTTTCGACAGCAGCTCCACCGTCTCGTAGCAGCCTTTCGAATTGACATCAACCACAGCCACCTTGCAGCCTCGTCTGGCCAGCTCCAGACAGATCTCACGACCCAAGCCACTGCCACCGCCGGTGACCTAAAATGATTATCATTTCAGTTAGCCAAGTTGATGAAGGAATCGGGCTGAATATGAACTTTTATTAAAAATTGTAAGGAATCAAATTGTCTTGCTTCTTAGGTATTTTTGAAGGTATTGCAAGACTTTTCCCGAAAGAGTCTATGTTGATATCTCGAAGTATTTTTTTTAGTATTCTGAAATTTTCAAATATAATTTTTGTTTATTAAATTATCGTTTGATCGAGAAAGAGAGAGAGAGAGAGAGAGAGAGAGAGAGAGAGAGAGACAGAGTTCAGGGGGACAGGAGCAGCCGAGGGTATAGGGCAGCTGAATACAAAACTTAGAGGACGATATCTTTAATGTAAATAAGCTTTATTTGAATATTTAAAAGTGGAGAAGTTGTAAGATAAGTAGTTTCAGAAATGATTTGACTTTGTCTAGAAGGAGTTGAGTAACACACAGAAGTTATAGAGCACAATAGAGCTTAACTGCTTCAAGACTCCCATAAAACATATCAAAAATCTCTCAAAATACGTTAACTCAAGCTACTGTTTAGCCTAAATCTGGGTAGAAGTCATTTAATGTAGACAATTGCTTTATGTATGCCCTAAAGCTCTCATTATGCAAACTAGTAGAAATTAATTGGCTTTATTTGCAAACAATGAGCCACTCAGCTACGGCATTCACGTACAGCTATGCATATGTGTGTATGTGTGTGTGTGTGTGTGTGTGTGTGAGTGTGTTTAAATATCCAAAAACTGATTATGTTTGATTTAAGTCTAGCCCGTAATTAAAATGATGTGACCCCCATTGGTGGAACGTCAATTGAACACTTGAACTGTAATAAACTTAATTTTTATAAAATACACAAGTAAAAGCGATGAAGTCGCGCACTGCTCGACTAGAAGATACCCTCGAGCTAGGGCTGAACTGTAGAATATGTGATGAAAAAAGAAGAAATGAAGAAGATGTGAGACAAATGATTTATGACATGACAAAGGTACTATGTATATACATGTATATATATATACAATATATGCTATGTATATATATATATATATATATATATATATATATATGCTCTAACCTCAACTATAATCAGAATCAGACCAAGAAACCAGATGTAATGTAATGATAGATTACGTATTTAATCCCATCTCCATTTGCCATTTACATAAGCTCGAGGGGAAACACAATACCCTCTTTTCAGACTTTCACTTTTGACAGGGTATAGAAATTTCATTAAAGTAAACGCCGCAGCTAAAAACATAAAACTCACATTACGGAAGTCTTTATCTGCTTTATCGTAAGTTGGTATTAATCGTGTTATCTTCGTTATCTATTTTACTTGTTTCTTCTCTTTTTTGCGCATCTTCATTGGATACGAATCTTGTTATCTTTGCGTTTTCCATTTCTGTTGCCACAGACAGCGCGAAGCAGCGCGGCAACGTCATCAATTTGGTATGTAAACAAACCCATACAGATGTACGTACATGTGTGTGTGTGTGTGTGTGTGTGCGTGTGCATTAATGGAAAGAAAACAAAAGTGAAGTTCATAATCTTTTAAGCAAAATGCGAAAGAAACCTGTTTACAGCGCATTCGTATGGGTTAGCTAATATTTGTATCTGGTTGAGCGATCGCCAGAATACAGAATACAGAACAAGCCGAGCTTTAATGACATGACGAATACCACCTGGCTGAGAAGCTACTTACGACGACCCACCTACAAAACAGCATACGAATGGAATTTCAATAATAAAGCGCACAACTTTATGATGTAGTTCGTTAGAGAGAGAGTGTGTGTGTGTGTGTGTGTGTGTGTGTGTGTGTGTGTGCACATGCATTGCTACATACATTCATCAGTTTTGGCAGCTAACTTGACCTTGCCGTAACGGTCAATTGAGTTGACATACGTTTAAAAATATGCATACATGTATGCATGTGTGTGTATGTGTATGTATATGTGTGTATGTATGCACGTCTGTGAGTATTATAAAATAGCACTATAAGCAATTGTTCAGCCATTGAAGTTACATTGCCTGGCGTGAACTTAAATTAACCTTAAATTCATTAACATTATAAATATAACATTTTGTATTATTATACATATACTATATATGTACATATATGCATTATATATATGATATACTCATATAGCTCAATTTTCCACCTCCTTAAATATACGCTTCATTCATTCACTTGCTTTGAGAACATTTTGCAATAGTTATGAACGCAGCTTTCTACATATTAACCAGCATTCAGCCAAGTTCCATTTTTTAGTTAGACCAACTTGCATTAACCTTTAAGTCACTAACTTTATAAACAAAAACATATTTCATCTGCAAGTCTGTATATATGTATGTGTGTCAGAGTGCTGCCCCCGAGCCATGCCATATAGAGACTCATTTGATATTCAAAACTCATCTAAGAGCGGCAGCCGAGTATGGATTGACATCATTTATACACTATATACACTCGTTGCCTATTTAAGGTACGCATAGCTAAAATACTTTGTTTTAGTACAATGGCAATAAAAAGAGAACGAGACGCAAGCGACGCAAGCGAGCCACACCCATTCGTGCTGTACCGCATGACAGGGGTGAGAGGTAACGGTAGTGGATGAAAACTACATGTGCCGTTACTCTAATTAATTTATCCATACATATAACTGGATGTACAAACATTTGTGCATTACACATGAAGTATGAAGCAACTATTTACTGCACTCAAATCGACTGCAATGCGAGGCGAGCTTAGCTGACTGCACAATACACGCTCAAGGTAGGCGAAGGGCTTGAAGATGTCAACTGTGCCAGGGAGGAGGATTTAATATCATGTGTAGATTTGTATAGATCGTTGAGCAGAAACATTTGTTTCGAATCTTGGTTGTAAGACTTGGTGAGATATAGATTATAGATGAGCTCACTTCTTAGTCTTTCTTAGTAGAGTCTTTGGAGTAGCTCAACAATAGCATCGTTTTCAAATTTCGGGAGTCTAACGGTAAAACTGTAAAAGTTGTCGTACTGACCAATTCGTCATATCTCGAGTTGTAGTTCTATAAACATGATATTTTATACAGGTATGAACGAGTATAAATCAGTCGAGGTATGTATGCAAAAGTTCCCACGCTACCACGCCCCCATTGGGCGTCTTGCCAGTGACAGACAGACAGTCAGACAGAGTCTCAGCGCGAGTTCATTTCAAGTCAAGTCTCAAGCCAAACGAAATGTGGCATCAAAGCCAATATGCTCGTTGGCCAACATGCGACGGCTTAATAAGCTCGTTCTGACATTTTGAGCACGCGAGTAGAACGCAAAACACCTGGTCGACGCCAAATGCCCGCCCACCTGTGCTTACCAGTGCCACCTTGCCGCTGACATCCTTCTCCTTCAGGCCCAGGGCGAACAGGTAGTCCAGCAGGTGTTTGAGGAAGACGGCGAACAGCACGAACGGCAGCAGGCAGAGGAAGGCAATAATCTTCAAGTTGTAAATGAGGCGCGTTGTCTCATCGTTCCGCTGCGCCTGGGCCGCGGTGGGCGAGGGCGTGGCCGCTGGAGCAGCATGCGAGTTGGGCGCTGCACTCGATGTGGTGCGCGTGATTGTGGTTGTGGTAGCTGTTTCGACCATGTTTATGCAGTTGCATAAAGAAAGCAACTCTTTTATTTACTTATTTTATTTATTTATTTTTTTTTTATTATTATTTATTTTATCCGTTAGCGTTAATGCAATCGCACGTGCGTTGAGCTAGCAATATGAAATAAAACTAAAAACAATGCGCTCAACTTTTCGTACTCTTCCCCACACAAACTGCAGATCGCTCTCTGACAACTTTTTCACATTCATATACATATGTATGTATGTATGTATGTATGTACAGCGTTGTCGTCGAGTTATCTTGTTTGGTGTATCAAGCCGACAGCAAGTCGGCTCTCCTCTCTCCCAATGCCAGTCGCTTATAGCAGCAATAGGTGCTTGGCTTGGCTTTTTTCTTTTTGAGTGGAATTGAATGGTTAATGGAAAGAGAGACGAGAGAGAGAGCGAGAGAGAGCGAGAGAGAGAGCGCGTACTGCATGTGTAGGCAGTTTCACCTGATGATGTCTTGAGTTCGACTTCACGAGCATTGAACATACATAAGTAAGTAGTTAACGCAAACTCAACTGAGCCAGAGTGCTCGACTAGCGTATACCCTTTATGTAAATAAAAGACTCTGAGTGCTACAAATAGACAGATATATCTATATTGGTAGGGTATATATTGGTATTTCCATTAATATATAATCCATGAATGTTTGTTAATTTTCTAACTATAAAGTTAATATAAATAGGTGTTCTCTAATAGGGCATGTTTAACTAGTGAGTGCGCCAAAATGCATGAAATGCAAAATTTAATGAATCTTTAAGCAATCGCATTTATAAGTATGCTTCCTCTTGCCTCTTCCCTAAGTGAATGGCTTTCTTGTTTTCTATTCGATAGTAATGATAGATGTGCGTATGCTAAAAGTGTTTTCAAGTCTCTAGTGCCAAGAGCGATGCACTCATACGACACATTAAAGCCAATCTTCATATGTGCAGGGTATATATAGAAGATGTTGCTACTTTACTTATTCTTGATATTCTTAATGCTACATTAACTTATTTGGTAACAAGTACAGAAATATTTAATATGTACATACATACATATATATATACACATCACGAATATAGACATATATATCTGTACGCCCTTGGCTTGTCGCATATTTGTTTCACCTTCGAGTAAAAGTTTGAGTTACTTTTTACATGGAATTCACTCAAACATTTCGTATGGCAAACAGGTCTGCCAACCTTTCGATGGCGTTGGCTCTTGGCTCTCGAACTGGCAAAGAGAAAGCCGTTAAAATTCCAATATTGCCAGTCAAATATTGAAATGATATAAATATAGCTTTCATTATAAATATAATGTACTCGCTTATTGATTACAACTGCATATGCTAAAGCCAGACGAGAAACAGCAAATATTTCGCAACATCTGCTTGCTGATCTTTGACTTCTCGCACATGTTCTTTGGCAGAGACTGAGGAGCGAGGCGGTTTTAAAAATGAATAATGTACAATTAACAGCTATTTTCGACAAGATAGGCAGACGCATAGCAGATGTTCGCTATACTTAAGCCAAGTAGAACTTTATTTTAGACAGATGCCAACTACGATGTAGATATGGTAATAAAATGATCACACTGAATGTGCGTAAGGCTAAAATATCAATCATATATATGGAAACACATTAATTATTATAGAACTAACAACTCTTCTATTGAGCTTATAAAAATAATATGTTTAAAGTCTTTGTATTCCGTTTATTAAATCTATAAAAAACAGGTAAAAATATATTCATGCCTTAAATATATTAGATTAAAATACACATGTATACTTGTATATACATTATAAGAGAACCATATACACATGTAACCACGGTATGATAGAGGTATTTATTGATATAAACTAAATATACATAAAACTACCTTAAATAAATCGAAAAAAAAAACAAATATTAATTTGTATGCCAAATTCGTTATTTTCCATACAAAACTACATTTGTATTGTCAATATGTAAATATTGTGGTTTTCAAACATTTCCTTAGGAATGATAATAGTAACGCCTAAAACACTTTAAAACTTAATTCCAACGAAGTAATACTAATTATTGTACTGTCAACATTCCGTATCAAGGCAACTTCTGAGCACATTCTGTAAGTGAAATAAGTATATATAATAATAATTTGAGGAATAAGTCAAGCTCGTATAATAATTACTTTTCAAATTCAGCAAATTATTCACATGCTGGCGTAGCTTTGAGCTTTGTGGATTACGTAGCGAGGCAACGGCCGCCTTCTCAATAATACCCTCGATGCTCTGCAAGAGCATATCCTTCTGTTCACACCTGATGACCAGACGATAGTCGCCGTCCAAGGTGCGCGAGACTTGCCAGTCAGCAGGCACAGATGGCATATCGCTGCTGTCGTTGCTTTCGATTTCCTCTTTAATGTCCTGGGTCATTGTGCGACGATATTTTCTTTTGGCCTCCGGTCCATCGACTTCATCATCTTCCGAAGCAGCTGACAATGACTTCACCTTATTTTTCTCCAGCTGCCGCTCATCCATGTTGCGATCGCGTTTCGGGCACGTGCAAATCTTCAAGAGCAACACCTGCTGGCCGAGTATATCGCCACTGCAAATATAACGCGGATTAGTATAAATAGATTTTTGGAACTAGTATATAGCTTACTTGCTGTTCTCCAAGCAAAACACTAGGCAAGTTTCTTTGCGGCCAAAGCACGAATTCTGACACGAAAAACTAAATGCCAACGTCTGGCGCACGAACCCGCCGCTGTGTTGGCTGGGACGACTCATGTTCAATGGCACAAGTACAGAGTATCTTTCGCTGATGCTTTTGCCATCGGCCGTGCCGCAATATGCTGTATTCGGATTCTCACAGCGCAGCAAGCTTTCACGCTTACTCTGGTTACCCTTAACTGCAGGAAAAAGAGAAGCGGCATTAGTAAGCAGGTGCAGGTTGTCACCTGCTTCTATATATGGACTCACTGGGATCTGTGCTCAAGTGATTCTGACAGCGCAGCACGGGTCCACTGACATCTTTGACGAAGCACAGAAACGCGCGCAGATTCAACGGCTGAATTGGCATTTTGGTTTTGAACTTGACATCAATATTGAACGTTTTATTCATGCGTATGTACAGCTTGTTCAATGGCTCCGAGTACATCCAGTGCGACTTTGGCGGCTCCTCCAGTACCATGCTGAAGTTGTAGTCTCCATTGTTGTGATTCTCCAGTTTGGGCAGCGAGTTTATCTGTGTCTTGATGTCCTGCAGCATCATTTCTCGCAAAATTGATTGCTGAAATGTGGAATAGAAATATATTAGAAATATGTATGTAGGACACAAAAGTATTAAGGTCTCGCATGAGCAATTTCATTTGAACTCTATTTAAAGGTGGCAATGATAAAGGCATGCATAACGATGTCTCCTCTCCAAGTAATTAATCAATATTACACGATTTCCAGATATGTCAAGCTATGTCATGTCTGCGGCGAAGCATATTGATTGATTGAAATTAATATTTGTTGTAATTTTGAGGCTCGGAGAGAACATGAAAAACTGAAGAGTGTGTAGGCTTGCTCGACTAACAGATGCTGCCCATATCAGGTTATCTTTATAATCCCTTACACAAATAATTAAATTTTGATATCGATTTGAATTGGTTTTCTTAATAATTACATGAACTCTGATATCTAGATCGAGTCAACTATCGAGAGCATATATCCGTCTATGACACCCGTATCAACAAACAATTATACCCTATTCAACAGAATTCAGAGCATTAAAGGATATAACAACGACAAAGCACATTCACATTGAATTGAAAAAGTTAGTCTGGATCGACCTTTCAACGACAATGGGCTTTCTAGGCATACGTCTATCGCGTCAGCCGATTCATGGTAAAGGCAAGCTCGTTCATGCTTTGCTTATTATCCTCATCATTATTTTAACGTGCTTTGGACTGTTTGCCAATCGGTTTACGTTGCGGGGCCGCCAGCGCTTCGTCTTCTCGAAGAAAATATTGGCATATGCCATGATGGTGACAGCGATATTTGCGAGCATTTACGTAAGACAGATCTATAAGGATTACATGAACTCAGAGCTCAATCTACGGGATGCTGTCAAGCTATATAGCTATATGAATATCACGGTGGCGACTATCAACTTTCTCACACAAATGCTAATGAGCAAAACGGCTGGCGAAATGATGAGCACAGTTCCCTTATTTCAGACATTGAACGAACTCAATTTACAGTTGAGCAGTGGAACTATAAGGAAGTCCGTAATGTTGGCATTAATTAAAGTACTCGGTTTCCCGCTAGTTTTGGAGTTTGCTTTGGTCATGCAACAGAGGCGAAATGAACCGGATGCCTATTGGACCTGGACTCTTTACAAATTGTTTCCGATGTATATATCAAACTTTTTAAACAATTGCTACTTTGGTGCCATGATCATAGCGAAGAACATTGTCGAAGCCGTCAATGAGAGGCTAAAAATGGTTGTCGACCAGGTGAATAGTATGCAACTGCCGATAAATAGAGAGCATTATTCGAAGTACTACTGCATACAGAGATACTGTACCTTAGCGGATGAGCTTGATGACCTGGCCATTAAGTACAAGATTATATGTGTGAAGAGTACAGAGTATATGGCTCTAATGTCGCTATCCATAATTCTATCGTTAATTTGTCATCTGCTGGGCATTACGGTTGGAGTCTTTAATCAATACTATGGCATAGCAGAGTCTCTGATTGGAGGCAAGCAATTCGACGGATTTGGTGCACTCATCAATTTAGTTTTTCTGACTATATCCATTTTGGAAATAGGCCTACTGACTTATGTAAGCAATGACATCCTACTTGTAATTCGAACCACGGGCACCTCTTTGCAAGAGATCAATTTGCAAAATGCCGATTGGCGATTTCGACAAAGTGTTCACGCATTCGCCTTGCAAATCAATACAATCAAATATAAAATCAAGCCAATGGGATTGTTCGAAATGGACATTTCTCTCATGACAAGTGTACTTTCAGCTGTAGCTAGTTTTACGCTTATACTTGTCCAATCCGATCTCTCTCAGCGGTTTAAGTAGTAGTAATAATTACCTGGCTGAATTGCATCAAATTGCCCGACTGCAAATGTAAAATAAATACAAATTATTTACAATCAACATTAACTTTTTCTATTCACTTACGTTGAGACCATGCAGAAAAGCCATCGGTTCCATGGGGCTGCAAATATGTATAAATATTTAAATATTCGTTATTATTGTATTAATAACGTGTTTAACCATTATTTGACATGCTTTGCCACACTGGATGGAATACTGTATGCCTTTTGTATGAATAGGTGCATTTTTTAACACAATAATTATGTTTATCATTATTAAATATAGGTATTGTACTTAATCTATGGCTTACATATCTTCTATGACATTTCCAATGTTGATATTCTCCTGCGATGAGGAGCCAGCTGCTTCAAAGGTATCCAGCTCCTCCACAACGAACGCTATAGGCCTGTAAATGTAAACGAAGTCTTACATACACAAACACAAACACACCCACACACGCAAATAGCGCGAATTGTACGTGCAACAGCTTGCTTAACGCCAAGTCGTTGATACCGATTATGTAATACCTTTTTTTCTGTCGAGACATTGTAAATGCAATTTATTTACACTTGCGCAATAAATGTTATCATTTATGTGCATATATCAATTATGTATATTTATTATTGTAAGCCGCAGCGAGTTGACAAATCTCTTCTCCTTACATTTCGGCAGTCACAGTGTGGCGCAACAACAGCTGATCCACAACTATCGCTTGGCGTTGCCTATCGATATACTGTGCACTTTTTAATGATAACATTCTGTAAAAGCTGCTGCAATCGATATTTAATTAGAATTCAGTTACTTTTAAATGCATCAGCTCCTATGCTCTTGTTATGTTCTTGGTTAATGTTGCAGAGAAGTCAACAAAAATGATTTTAAAATGAATTTAAGTTTATTTATACACACTTGCAGTACCCCTAAGTGAAAAAACAATAACTTAGCAAAAATATACAAAAAATATAACAAGTTTAACACAAGCTTTAACCTTTTAACAGTCAACAATATTATGATTACTTAAGCTTAACCCTGTTTTATTGTTGTATCAATATGAACATCATTTGGGGCCACAGTGTCTGTCGTCAAATCAGAAACTGTTGCTGTACGTTTGTTCGAATGCCTGTAAAAATCGAAAACATATTTTTAATTATAAATTATATTACATGTGTACAAGAGTTTTCAACTATAACGGATTTTACATCACATCAAAAATACATATTTACCTGTAAAACACATAATGTTGAAGAATGAAAAATATGTCAAAGAGCACGGAAAAGAGGCCGAGGCCAAACTTGGTTGGATCACCAAATATTGAAGCCCAATCGTCTAAGAAGATAATACACAGAATTTTGAATTGTTTATTCTAAATGGACTATTCCAAACAATTTACCATAGTTGTGGGCATTTAACAACATTTGCAGCATACTCAGTGTACCTCCAGTGAAATCCAATAAAATGTTACCAATACTCCTATAAAATAAAATCGTAGATGCATAGCAGTTGAATTTTGTAAAAATTTCGAACTTACCATCCTTCTGTACTTTTTCTCCTATAGTTCATTAGCGCTTGTGGAATGTATTTAATAATTGTAATCGTCAATTTGATGTAACTACAAACATCAATGGCACAGATCAGTACTACAATCAAAATTTATATGCATAGCTCCATTATACCTGCAATAGTATAGGAAATCCAGCCAGTGTATAACAGATCCTATAGCCAGTCCCGCTGATATGATCACAATAAGCGCAAATATTGCCAACAGGCCATATGCGACTTTCGATACTCGTTGCTGTCCACGCTATATTATAGAAAATAAAAGGATCAATAATAAATAATAAAATAAAAAAAAGAAAAGATAAATCATTATAGCTCAGTCTGATATATAAATATTATAATTACCTCATATCTGAAACACTGCACGATCGTGATGCATGTTGCGAACATGGCGTGCAGTGAGAAGACGACATCATTCAGCAAAACCGGATTAACGCCGCGCGGATGTCGTTGGCTATATTCGTTTTGCAAGCCTTTGTTGAAGAAGAGTCCACAATTGAACATGCTGTACAATGTGAATCCAACTATGTTCAATGTTATGAAATCAAAGTTTAGGCCCTCTACCGACTTGCGGCGGTAGTTGATCCAGATCTGCGGATAAAACGACACGGACCAGGCCACAAAATAAATCCAGCCAAAGACAATGGAAGAATAGATTATGCCCTTCGACTTGGCCACAAGGACCCGAACAAACAGATTATCAGTGCTACAATGGATAAAATATATTTAATAATATATTTATATACATGCGTATAAATATATGATATCGATCCACATACAGTGATGCATCCTGGGAGTTGCTCTTTGCCGTAACCTCCACATGACCCGCCGCTCGACCCCTTACAACAATTTCTTGTTCGTCTTTTACGCCCTTGCGGCATGAGAAGGATTCGGGATACAGGTCCAGATGATTCTCATGTTGTTTGATCAACTCCACATTGATATCTTCAGTTAATTGGTCGCTGTGGAAATTTCAGAAAAAGGGATGAAATTTCTTTGAATGCTGGAAGATTAAACTTTAAGTATTTATACTGAGCAATCTGAAGTTTCAGTGGTAAGCCCTATAAATTACTCTACAAAAACCTTGAACGAGTATCATGCAGTCGGTTACGTCCGACTTGTTACTTGTTGCATCAAGAACTTTTCGAAGTGTTTAAACTGTCACAGAAATTATATTAAACCATAATTCATTCACACATTTCTTAACTTTTTAATCGCTTTAATTCGTATTGGAAAAAAAAAACTAATAGTAATTAGAGTCTATATTGCTATAGTAACTATCTATGTTCTTTCTGAAAGTCACTTGAAAGTCATAAAAATATAATAAAAGTCTAAAATACTAAATAATAAATTATAAAGCAAAATTTGTCGAGTTGAGTTCTTTTATATACAATACACAATAAGTGTTATATATTGGTATAACAATAAGTGAGTTAAGATCATATTTATAATAATTCAAGTTCTATCACATTACTCCGAATTCAGAAGAATAATACAGAATAGATCTGTATGCTCCCGCTTGAGGGTCTCAACTCACCTGACATAGACAAAAAAACTATTGTTGCCATTTACCAACACTGTCAAGTCGTGACTGTCAACTGTTAGTACATTATTGGCTGTTACTCCTGATAGTCCAATTGTAACTGAAATGAAGAACAACATGATTTTATTTCTAGCATTTGACTTTGTTGAAAGTTAATGAAAAAAGTCAACAAGGGCAACAACTTACTGAACAATGCGAGAACAAGCACTTGCCGCAAATAACCAAAACGATAAAACATTTTTCGCTTGTTTTTGAGTTTTTTTTTCTTTTTTGTTTTTTGGTAGTCTTAAAACACTTGCAAATTAAGTTGTTTCATTACCATGTTCTGTTATCAACAGCTGGAAAAGAGAGAAATGGCAACACGTGAATGACTAAATATGTAAAAAGTAATGCAGGTTTTAATAGGTTTTAAAGAAGAAAGAAATAATTTGTAATGAACTGCCAAAAAAAATTACAAAAACGCCATAAAAAAACACTTAAAATATTTATGGGTTTTCTAGAGACCTCTACCAATACCGCCATTTCACTGTTCACCCTACTTCAATGTTAGTCAATTTAAAGGTCTTTGTAAAATTTGGAGCCAATATCCGAAATATAAAGAGTTGTAATATAGATGAAAAGAAATATAAAATTTGAGACATAAATTAATAAATATCTACGAGATATAAATTAATAACTAAATTAGTAATCGATAGTAATACAAAATTTGATCAAAATACAGAGAAAAAGAAGTACATTTATCTAACCAAATGGAAATACATGCATTGGGTGGAGTGTTTGAGTATTTGCTCGAATTCGCTTAATTGCTTTTATTTACACTTGTAATTCACTTTGTTAAGAGCTTCAGTTCAACAACTCTCTGTATGTGTATTTGCTAACCACACATACATATACATGCATGCATAGATATGTATATGCAAATGTTCAGTGGTATGTGTAAATGCTAATATATCTTCATTGTGTTAATTGAGAGTCGTACAGTCAATAGGCATTCAGGCCACAATATTTACAGGCAATCAATTCTGAAAGGAAATTGAAGATCTGTAGGAATAAAAAGCCAATTGATGCAGATTCAGGAAAACAGTTTAATCAATGATCAGAGTTACATGCATTTTCGAAACCCTCTATAGTACACTCTTTATGTACCTACATATATGGGTTACATCGTCTGCAAAAATTAGCAAGTGCTCAATTCTAGAGCAGCAAGAAAGTAGCTCACTGCATTTGGGTTGCTCAGCATTCACTGAATGTGAATCAATCAAGTTGATTGAAATATTGTTATATTCCGATTTGCCTCTACCTAAAGAGACGTACTACATCATTCATATGCTTATATTTACTTTATAAGCTTTGCTATTCTTGATTACTGAAACTCCAAAAGTGTTGAAGATATGGTTTCATACAAAATTAAAACGATCTCTTTGTATGTATGTTGACATTGCTGGAAAGGAGTATTTATCTTAAGCAAACTAACGAAATATAGACATCTTATTTACTAAAATCCACAAGGCAGCTTTAATGTTTACTTTTGCGAACACATTTTCAGTTATCAACTATAAATTTGCGAATTATCACATAAATAACAATTTTTAAGAACTATTATTTGCTGTATGAATGAAAAAGCGCGACATTTTCGCGCGCTCCACAATAAATAAAGAAATAAAGAAAAAAAACCTAAACAGCTCGAAAAACGAAAGCAACGCTTTGATACACTTTATTTTTTTTTAACGTTCAAGCTCAACTAACAACAATCTACAGCGAGTCATATGGAGTCATAAACCTAGCACAAACGCACACACATACACATGCATACATACGCATGTGTATGTGTGTCTGTGTATGTCAGCACTATCAAAAGACGCTCGCATATAAATGTATCAAGTAACAAATACAATCACAGAAACTCATATGGAGGAGGTTCTACAAATCGAGCCGCCTTGACTATGACATGCTGCACTCCATAAAACAAGTAAAAAGTTTGCAAACGGCTAATAGCGACTGCAGCATGCTCGTTCGTTGGGTAAACTTGGCTGATTAAGCAAATTCTTATGGTATTGTAGATGTAAGATCAGTGATCCATATTTATGTCCCTAATGTCTCTAATCTATAGATCATATAGATTTTGATTATGAACAAACACGCTTTAGGGAAGAAAAGTACTAATGAAAGCCATCTATTGAGTAGCTACCTCACTGAGAGTTAATTTTATGTGTAATAACAATATATTTTTCAATTGCCAATCTCTGTTTCTATTCCACTTAAAGTACAGTACTCTATTGACTATTAACTCTTTCTTAACTCATGCCTGTAATACGTGTAGCTACTTAGCGTAGAGTTTTTATATGAGTAAACACACATTTCAATTACCCTCTACTCTAACTTCAACATTTATACTCTAGACTAGACCATAAATGGCTAGACGAATAGAAAAGCAAACTAATATAGACTTTACGTTATGTGAGCGAGTATTCAAATCTGAAAGCTTATCAGCCGAGCACTTTTATTTCAGATTTAAATTACAATTCTTCGGGCAGATGAACGGACATGGGTAAACAGAGTATATACTCCATATAAAATCCAGCTAAAACCGATATACTCTTACTGAATTCGTGATTGAGTATAAGCACTTAAATAATAAAGCACTTAATGGATCGGATAAAAGTTAAGACGAACTTATTTCCTAACTGTCAAATGCAAAGCCAATATACTCGATTGACTGTCTGAGCGAGTGTCGTCTATTTGGAATTGCCTGTTCATTCAGATATTCGTTGATAGCAAAAGCAGATGACTTTGCAAAACTAACGTATACAACATCCTGAATATAAACTTATCAGACTAATTGATAAGGCTAATCGGACTCGTTACAATATGCTCTCGATGCTGTGGTTGTTGTTGTTGTTGTATTAGTAATGCATGTTGCAATAAATTGGCTAATCAAATTGATTGCGGTAATCAATAATGATTCGAACTAAAATTGTAGTCACACTGAAGTTTGCCGACAGCAAACAGAATGAAGAAGAGGAAATATTATAAATATTACTATTTAAGAATTTACACTTTATGGAGGGCTACACAGGCATATATGGCTGTCAGAAATTCGCTGACTTAGCCATTTGTTCAAATAAACAATGCAAATAAATTAGCCATTCTGCTTTTTCCGATATCGTTTTGCAGCCGGATTAGAACTTTCACTTGAAAGTTGGCTAACGTCTGAGAGCACAAAGCGCAGAAATGTCAAAGTATCTAGGCGACATTTACTTCTGTTTATACACATTTATTTGTGCGTATTATATCCACAAAACACCGTTTACGCACTCGAATATCGGCGATATAGAACACGCTCTTACAACTCGAATCGAGAACTCGCAGCATTCAAACAACGTGTACGCACAACTTACCAATCGCAAGCTTAAACTGTGCTCGACGACACGCGACTCTCAAGATACTGAGGCACCATACAACAGTGCCCCAACGCTTTATATGTAACGCGCCAGAGTGCTGTGGGCGGGTGTGCCAGACTGCCGAATGCCCTAGCCTGCAACACTCTAGCACGGGCACGCAGAATCATTCATTCCGTTTTTGCATAATCGCCAATACGTATTATGTGATCTAAATGACAGTTACAGCATCTAGCACTAACATACATACATACATACATATGTACATGAGAAAGCACATAATGCCATTAGAGCTTTTTAGAGATTATAAATCTTTCATCGATTTGGATAATCATAAAAATTGTTCATAATATATTTACAATTTCTCAATTCTAACTTGTAAAACGCATGAAAACCAGCTTATCTAATACTGTCGATAACGATTTTAATCGATTATTAAATAAACTTCATATCGAACACAATTCAATATTGACCTCGTCCAGTGATCCCAAACAAGTCCTTGCGTCGCCCTCTGGCTGCTGTTACATACATTCTGTTGAAAACAATATACTCTCTTTACATAAGTGTCATGGGTTTAGGGTACACGGGAGTTCATTTTGATATTGGAGTGATCGACGCTCGGCAAGCGCTCGATCGTTCATCGATTGTTGGAACTTTTGTTGTTGTAATTGCGTCGAGTCGAGTTCGGTTTCGCGTATTCGAATAATACTTCGTTTTCTATAAATAATAACAATTCACAATATAACTTATGGGCACACCATTGCAATATATTTGTATATTACATTAATTAGTTGAGCGCCTCTTGTTGGGTTTCGAGTCAATTGAATATCATATATTTAAATTGTAAACAGATTTCCATAAATATTTATATTAGATAAAAACCGGAACACATGCCGTAAAGGTATAATTATATAAATAATTTAGTATGTGCTAAGGCAAAGGTCAAGCATGAACTTTATTCACTTGAACTGCATTGAAAGACAGTTTTGCATTTCTACTCCATTCGTTTTAAGGTCGAATCATATCACAGTTCACAAACTGATTGAAATTCTTGTTAGAAATCATAACGAACTACCCCAAATTTGAGTAGTTTCTGGTATAGCTTATAGGGTATATATTCCAGCTGCGCAGCTCATTGTAGCTTATTCTGACCCGCAAGACGATTCTTTTCCAAGATTAAGGCACGGCTGAAAGCAAAAATAAAATTAAAATTCAATAAGAATTTGCTGAGTCAACTTATTGACGAATTTCAAGTCATCAAACACTTACCGATAGCGCTCGTAGTACCCAACGATTGTGCCGAGCTCTTGCTTGAAGAGTCTCACCAACATGCTATCGAAGCCCTCGAGCTCAGGCAGGCTGAACATATTGAATTGCAGCAAGTGATCCTTCGAGGAGTCCGCCTCTGAGTAGACGGCCAACCATTTGGGTATCTCTTCGAGCAAATAGGGATTAGCTGGCACCAAAGCGTTATGCGTATGCGCAGGCGGAGAATACAGCGGCGCCTCGGGCCGTATTGCCTTGGGCGGCTCAGCGGACGTGGTATAAACGTAATAAGATGTCAAGCATGGATGCTGCCTTTGGCACTGGCCGGTATATTGATTTTCGTAGTAGGTGCCATGCAGCTTGGAGACAACGCGACGCCATCCGACTGGCAAGCCCTCGCGCTCCAGCGGATGATTCCAGTGCGTGGTGTGCGCATTGTGATCAATATAGTATTTCCGACCGTGCAATGTGTACTGCGTAGCCCAGCCGGGCGGCAATGGCAGCTCTTCGCTTTCAGTCAACGACTGCTGGGAGGACACCTTTTGCAGGGCGCCGTTGCTATTGCTATCGGCAGCAGTGCCGACAGTCGAGTTGCTAGCCGCAGGCGGCGTCAGAGGAGGCGCGTAGAGCGACTGCACAGAGCTGGAGGCGATCGGAGTGCTGCCAGAGCTTCGGCCGCGTCCACTTACGCTCAGCGATGCGCTTAGGGGCAGTGGTAAATGATGGTGAAATTGCTGATGATGCGCATGCTGATGTGGATGGTGCTGATGATGTTGATGTGGATGTGTAGCTGATGATGCGGTCGTATTGCTATATATAGGAGATTCGGAGCGCTGCGACTGTGACTGCGTTACACGCATCGAGGAAACACGATATGGATTCTCGTATATGGGATATGAATCACTTGAATAGCTGCCTATCATATGCCCACCTAAGTGCTGCTGCTGCTGTCCAAGTGGCGCTCTGTGAGAGTGTAAAGCAATTGCATTAAATAAAAGCTAATTCCAAATATCTCTAGTTAAATACCTCATGAGTGACGCATGCTGCTGCATGGGCTGATGCAGCAGCTGAGTTGGCTGTGGCATAGCGAATTGGGCTGGCCTTTGTAGCATATTAGCAAAGGAGGCGCTTAGTAGGTTCTGATCGATATCATAGCTCGGCGCACCAACTGGTTGTGTTTGCTTCTGCGTTGAATAACTACGTTGGAAGCCTCTCGTGGGCGTTTGGAGCAGCGGGGAGGATTGCTGACGTCGCATACGCTCCATTTGCTCAATATTAACATAGTTGCTCTGCTGAAACTGAGTATTGGACGTTGTCGGTGGCTGCAGCGATTGCTGATTATTATTGGTATTCAAGGGCATCTGACTTTGGGCCCGTCGCGCATGATAATAATCTGGCTGAACATCGCTGCACGAATATGTATTGCGACTAGAGCTAGAGCTGCGCGGCTTGAATTCACAGCTAGGCGATGTGCTCGCACAGCGTTGCAGTGATTTCTTTTTGGCACGTTGATTTTGTTGGTCTGGGTAGGAGGTCCATACATTTATTACCGGTATTTCGGGCGGCGTGTCCTTCTTAACATATTTTCCCACAACGCCTTCTTTATGTGCCTGCGATTTGTCTTTGCTTCGGCGCGAAAGCATCGTCGGTTTACGATTACACAGCAAAATTGTTAAATAGTTCATGCAACGCCGACGTCGTGAATTAACTTAATTATATATGTATTTTTTCGTTTCTTTCTTCTTATTTTACTGTTCACTTAACGAACTACTAATTTATGCCTAACAAAAGTATTTTGGTTCTTTCGATCAGTCGATGCGCTCACGTGAACGAACAGCATAGTTCAGTTTAGTTAGTTCCACTACAAATCCTTTTGATTTAGTTTACTTATCCAATAAGTAAGCTTTGCATTTGAATGAAGTGAACATAAATGTATAACAGGTAACATATTGATTAATTAATCAAAACTTAATTAATTAAGATGTATTCAAACTAACGAATATCACCCGCTTTGCTTTTAGATTTAAAATCTCCTAACTGGCTCAAAATCATTTTAACAGAACCTCAAATGTTAATGTTATTCTTCTTTGTTCCAAAATTTTCTTATCGATGAATCGAAATTGTTACGTTACTCAATGCTTGAGGTTGACGTATTCCAATAACATAATTTTAAAATAATAGACATTTGTCATAACTGGCAACAAAAATATAGATGCAAGATAACTTTATGTACTATTCCATTTATATAAGCATGAAGATGTCGGTTATCTTAGTTTCAATTACAGGACAACATAACGATAGATGAAAATTAATCTTCAAGCAAATTGAAGATACCAAACTCGTTTCGAATTTCTATACTTTATTTTCGATTTTAAAGATTTTTATAGCACTTCATAAATGTTTATAATTTACATCAAAACACTTATATCATGCTGAACAAGATGCACATTTGCGCTTAATGGTGTCCATGGGCCTCAGCCTCCAGCTGCTCCTTGGACTTGTAGCCAACTTGTTCTTCTGGTGTGTGGGGCCAGAAAGTGGGCTTGTTGATGGGATCCAATGCGCTTTCGGGGAATGCATCACGATAATCTTCCATTGTCATCTGATCGTATGGTAGCAATGACTTCAAATGGGCAATTTCCTTCTGGTAGTTCTGGATGCGCTGCTCGGATTCCTTCTTGTACTTGGAAATCTCGCTCTTCGACTCCTCGATTTCGCAATCAACCTGTTGGGAAACAGTGTCCTTGGGGTATGGCACGGACAACGCATCGTATTGCTTCTGGAAGTTATCGACTAGACCAGAGACGGGAATCAGTTTCTTGTAGTATGCCCAATCGATTTTTGGCGGATTCTCTGGATTGGCCAGCACGGCACGCACATAAATGTCCGATTTTGTCTTGAAAGCACCGAAGCTGCTTTTCTGGTTAGCGGGCACACGCTCGGCCAGAGCAGCCCAGTTAATCGAGGATTGAGCGATGCGGCGTGCTGCCATTATTATTATGTTCAATTCTGAAAACAGGGAAAAATAATGAGAATCGCATGGTAATGACAATAAAATACGAAGAATTATGTTCTAAGCTCTTAGGTTTTTTTTTTTTTTCAGCTGTGCACAAAAATTTTTTCCGCAATAATTATGTAACTTAATTGCAGCACAAAATTTTTCATATTCGCTAAAGCGAATTTATCAGACGACATTGTCATTTAGTTCTTTGTACATATTACATTCACAAAGAGAGTTCCTTAGGTCAACTTATAAAATTTTATTAAGTTTTATTTTTCACACGATTTTGCACACCACTTACTTCAACAAGATAATAATTATCGAATCAGACGGCAGAAGCAATCGAATATTCGTTGCCGACATCCGATTGCATGCCAAGACTTGACACAATTTCTGCTATCAAGAACTGGTCACACTCGATGAACACATTTGGGTTATCAATTGCTTGAAAATATTGTATTTAATAACAATATTATTAAAATGCTTAAGTTTTTACCTCAAGCATTACAACAGACGCGTGCTCTCTCATCGGCCACTGCATCGGTGACGCGACTTCATCGTTCTGTCTACTGTCGTACTTATCCGACAGTTGTTGTGCACCCTGATGGATCTACAATTAACATTCGATACCACGAGCCCCGCAAAATAATCAAAGTAATTATATAATATGAAACATATTTAAGATAATGATACTTACATATTACAAATATTTCATTCTGTTCAGCTGCCATTGGATTTAAGTACACTATCCGAAGCGGAGCGTAAGTCACGTTTGGAGGCTCGAAAGCCGCGTAAAAAGGTCCAGATTATGGACGAAGTGGAAGACAACTTTAATGCGAGAAAATATATGAAATATATTAAAAATAAAAAGTAGCCTATCATATAAATAAAGGCATTGTAAAGTTGTTATAATGTATATCATCGTTACTATTAAATTTCGTTTAAATAAAATAGCGAATTGCATGAGAAAGTGTGACTGTGTTTTATTAAGTATTTATACCAAGAAAAAAAATACTGAAAGAAACCACAAAATCTCTCCGCATTCGATGGGTTATTTACGTTTTCAAGAGCGGCCACACTCGCTAAATGAATTGTTCAGATTACAGACAGAATCGGAGCTTGACGTGAGTTCGCGTCGCGACTTGTTTGTAAATGATTCGCTAGTGCAAATATAATAAGCGCATCTATTAATGCAAGAAAATATAGAAATAATAAAAGTTGTCGGCACTTCAAAATAAAGTTATTCAAGCATCATAAAATGCATTGTAGAAAACGTTATAGTGAAATGATGAATTGGTAGTTGTCCAATAAATCTTCATACATGCCTGTATGTGTATATGTGTGAGTGTGTGTGTTAGTTTACGATTGTATACATATAATATGCAGTAAACAAGACGAGCGTATTATTTAGTGAAATTTTTGCTTCCAACTAAATTTTGGAGTTATTAAAACGACAACTTGCAAAAGGTTGTTTGCGTTAAATTTTGTGCTTGTGTTTTCATATTAATACAATTGCAGCGAAATAGCGCAGACAGACGCATACATGCATATGTGCATATGTATACACAGCGTACTTATTGGATTATAAAAACGAAAATAACTGGTAAATAATGTTTGCTTAAGATATTTTATCAGTAGGGAAATAAAAAAAAAATATATTAACAAATTCTTTGGGTGGGACGTGTTTCGTATTGTCATAAATATAAACATTCTTGTTTAATATGCATCTGCCTGCGCTTGACAATATTTGTGAAGGCGTGTGCGTTCTGTGAGTGTGTGTGCGTCAGTGTGCATGTGCATCTGTGTGTGGGTTTACATGGTACATGTTTCGTTCTCTTTTCTGCTGCATTTTCGTCGGAAGCGGTTCTGCCATAGATGATGTGACCTTTGCCTGGGACAGTACATCAATATTTCCCAATACAATTATGTATATACATATATAAATTGACCACATACTAAAACTAAATATATGTACATCTCTTTTATATGCTATAAATATATATTTTGTTTGTTTACAAATACATATTCATAAGATTTGCTCTGGTTTTACCCCGTTATGTTGCTCCACCGCCTCTTCGGTGTATGTGTGTGTGTGCTTGTGTGTGTATATGCTTGGAATGCTGTTTAATGTGGATGGCTGGCTGCATGCACTTATTTTTGTAAGCAGCGGAAATGTAAAAATAAGACACACACATTCTCACAGGCACACCAACACAACACTCGCGCGCAGACGATGCGGACGGAGCTCAGTCTTAGTGTCTGCTATTTTCCCCAATACCAACGCTTTTTTCGTTTGGTGGAAAGCCACTTTTCAACGGAAAATGCAAATGCTGCGACAGATGTTTCACTTATTATTATGTGAATCCATTCATAGTCACACTCATACATATAAGCCAGCATTGTGTTTGTTTTCGTTGTGAGATGTTTCTGTTTTTGTGAATGTGTATATGTGTGCCTGTATATACATACATATGTATGTATGTCATATGTGTAGACCCACTATTTGAAGTCAGTGATTCAGTTGGTTCTTATTGGATTTCGGATCGGTGCTAATGGATAAAAACCATTGAAATTTTTTCCGATTCGCATTTTGCACTTGCTTTGTTAGCTGCATTTACTCGGCTATTGCGCTTTCTTTTGTTTTCCCTGCTATGTCTTCTAGTCTAATTTATCTTCCAGTCTCCATTCTACTTGCAGTTTATGGCGAAATTAAACCAATATGTTAATTGGCGATAGATAACGAAATAGATAACATGCCGGAAAATATGGCAAAGGGTAAAAAATGGGGTATTCTGGCATTGTAAAAGCAAAAACAAAAGCCATTTTATACACCATAAATTTAATTTTTTTATGAGCTTAAGTTCCTTTGTGGGCCTTGTTCCATTTTCTTTTATATTTGCTCATTTTTTTGTTCTTCACAACTCTGAAACGCTTTGTGTATGAATTAATCATATTTAATTTACATATTAGTTTTTGCTCTTTTATTTGACTGTAAGAGTTGCCTGCAATTAAACGAGGCAGGGTATTAGATGAGACATCATTTATACCTTGATTAGATTCTGTTGACAAAAAAGGCTAAATCTGTATTGCGAAATTATATTTACTGCGCCTAGAGCAGCTCAATTTAGGAATAGAAAACGCTGCAGCCGTCGACCCGCATTGTACAGGGTATTTTTGGCAATGGCCGCCGCATTCCTGCTGATGCCTTTAAGGCATGAATTCGATAGCTGCGCACATACATAGGTAGCCTTGAACTTTGCATTCATTTCAATGCTATGCGCCGTCGTGCCACAGCATCTTGGGCAAATTGAATAAAAGAAAATTGAATCATTTATCATATTTACTTTTCAATTTAGACACATTGTGTTAAACCTAGCAAGGCCGCTAACAGGGTTCAAATCAGATAACGTTTAGTTTGCACTAAATGTAAGGGATCTTGCTAACAGTGTATAGTCTACTAAGCCTGAGCCTGCACTGTTATATAACAGAGTAGTCGAGTCTAATCAGAATTTGGCTAACAGTACACATTGGACAAGGAGCCAGTAGCGTTAACTAACATAGTCGTCGAGTCTAATAAGTATTTGACAACTGGAAATATTTCGATTGCTGGCAAAATGTTGTATGCCCAATTTGTAGATTTGCTAGGCTATTTTTTCTGCCACTATCTTATCGCCAATTCGCTGATAAAAAGGTGCAAATCAAATTGTTATTGTTTTTTTTTTTTTTTTTTTTTGTTGATAATTTTTTCTATTTCTTTTTTTTTTTTTGATTAGAACGGAAAATAACAACAACGTTGTTATGTCATCATTAATCAGGCAGGCGGTTAGCTAACATTCTTTTCCAACTTCTGGAAAATTTTAGCATTTAGTGGCATTGTAAATCTAAAATATGCTGGAACAGCTACTCAAAGTCAATGCCAAAGAAAAAAAATAAAAATGTTTTACGTAGATTGTTAGCAATGTTTATTTTTATCAGCATTAAAAACGTTAAAATGAACGTGTGTTTAATCGCAATAAAATGAGTGTTCTTATCAAAAGCAAACAGCTCTAAATTTACTCTGCACAAATTGTACACATAAAATTACTAAATAAATAAGTTAATGACACGTGAGAGTGCCCAGTGGGGAGTGCCAGAATAGTGGATACTCTGAACATCATAAGCTTCTTTTATGCATACATAAGAAATAATACAATATATGCGAAAATACATTCCAGCAAACGCACACTCAAAAGCACGTGCCTATTGGGATTTGATATGGGAAATTAATTGTTGAATAGCGTGTGTTCCAGTTGGACTTTCCTAATCAGAATGTGGTATGATAACGACATGCAGATGTGTGTACTTGTCAAGCAAGTGTCACATGTGTCTGGCCTTTTTTGCAATTGCGGTGGGAGATATTAAAATCTGTCTATTCTTCAGAAAGTAAATTAAATTCGTATGTTGTAAAATATCAATAATACGGGAATGCGTTGAGATTATATAGCTCATAACACTTCCCAAAAAGAACGCCCAAATAATTATAATTTGAGCTCGATATGCGAATAATTAAACAAGATAAGAAAGATAAATATTAACCACCAAATGGACATAGGAGCTATAGTTTATGGGGCCCTGACTACTATCAGTTGGCTATGTTGAGAATAACACTATAAGCAATATAGTATTTAATCATTACTCTACTAAATGGTATATTACTTTTTTGTCTTTCTTCCACAGAATTGCAAAGCGCTTCCGATTCAATAATCTTCCAAAAAGCTTGTGCCAAACGTAAAACTGACTTGAAAATATCACAGTTGCTGGAGTTTCTCGTCATTCGAATTATCCCAAATTTTCGTATTGCGATCGATTTTCATACCTTAATTTATATATATACCAAAAGGTTTTTTTTTTTTTTTTTTCTTTTCTTGAAAGTTAGTTAAATGATTTGGCCAAATAAGTATACGAAATTGGTGAGCCTGAATAAGAGAAAGTAAATAAGTAAAAAATTGAAACGCCCAACATAAAACATTTCGAATATTCCGAGTTCGCGTTAGGGCTCAGTCGCCGTCTCTCCCGAATCGTGGCCAATGTAATTTCAGCAGAGCAACGCAGCTTTAAGTAGCTGCCACTTATCCAAGGCCTACTTCATCATCAGCCCTCAGCTGATCCTTACCCACCTGCCAACAATAACAGCAGCAACAACAACAACAACAACAGAAACGTCAACGGCAAACGCAACAGCAACAACATCGAGCACACGAGCCAACACATCTAGCAAAAATACGTCATAGCTGATGATAATGAATCTGAACCAACACAGCGGACCTGGTCCCCCAGAGAGCAGCAGCACTACCACTACCAGCAGCAGTACCAGCTGCAGCAGCAATACTAACAACGGCTCTAATAATATTAACAAGTCGTGTGATCAAGTGGACGCATCGCCGAGTCTGTGGCGAGACAGCAGCACATCGGGCATGTGTGCAGTGTCTCATAGAGTTGGCGAGCCGGCGGCCGAGCTGTCAGCAGGCGGGCTCAGCAATAGTGTTATTGCTAACACTAATTGGAGTACCAAAAGCACCAGCCACGACCATCCACCGACATCTGTTATGCGGACAATATCATCGGACCGCCTGGTAACGGGGTCCTCATGTCGCGCTCTACGTACTGCCGTCTCCGCATTATACTCTGTCGACGACTTTGTTAAGGAAAAAATCGGCTCTGGGTTTTTCTCGGAGGTTTACAGGGTAAGTACGAAACTATCAGTTAACACTTTACACATTATTTTGAAACCAGATGTTATACTAATTACATTGATGTTATTGAAAAACCCTTAGAAATTAAGTGAGAGTGCTCAAGTTGGAAGTATCCCACTATGAAATACCCATTCTAATAAACTAACACTAAAAAACAAGCATACCTAAGCAACACATCTTCAAAGGGTACAGGGTATACAATAACAAACACAAGTTTCACGCATTATGTTTTCGATGGCCATTGATAGATATTTCATTTCATTTCTTGAATTTCACAAGTGAAAAAAGTTATTTTTAGGCTTTTTATATGATAATAATAAGTAAAGAAAACCGAATAATTAATTTGATTTATGCTTTCTAATGCTTCGAATACCCGAATGCCACGGACAATATTCGCGTGCGAATTTCTCAATGCATCTTATAAATAATATTGCTGTACAGGCAGGCGGCAGCAGTCCATTGCCTTTTATGGTATTTAGTTTTTACCATTGTGTGTATGTTTTTCTCTTCCACTTACGCATCGACTAATTAACAACATGCTGTGTGACGTTGGCTAAGTAACTGTATTGTCTGGAGTGCGTTCAGTTCACCTCTCTCAGTTTGACTTGAAATTTCCCAAAATAACTTTGGTACAAGTCGTTAGACTCTTATATCTGGGACTAATTGTATTTAAAGAATTATTCAACTTGATGCTTGATTCATAAAATTTTGCATCATAAATAAAATGAAAAATGTCAAATGTTATTTATAGTAGCTAGGAATAATTAGTTACTAACTAGTGTAGCTGGGCTAGCTTTCGTATTGCCTATAATAAATTACATTTCTATATTGTCATAAATGTTACAGCTAATCATAGCAATTCAACCATGACCGATTGTCGAATCAAAATATTTTGTTGCTACAATGATAAGGCATTCAAATTGAAAGAGTGCGATCGATCGATCGTCTTGCTACGTGCTAGACCTTACGTCTGTATATCATGCGGAAATTAAGCGAAAAATACATGAGTTGCATTAAGGCTAAGTACAATTAGGCAAATTTTGGAATTGAGTTCAGGGTTTCAGAAACTAGCGACTCGAAAAGGGTAAATTAGGGCAAGAATTTTATGCAAATGGATGAGAGATATTCAGAAAGAAAAAAATGTAGTAAGTAGAGTGCTCATAAGTCCTACGACTGTATAAATGTCATTGAAATAGAGCTATCCTGTATACCATATGTAGTACATGGGGGTCTCCATTTAGTAATAATTCGAAAATTGAAGAATATAAATAATTTCCCATGTTATGTTTATGTTAATGATTTCCGTTTAAGCTTAAGCCTGTTTAGAGGTGTTAGGGTATGACAGAGTCGGGCATTTGCATTGATCTATTTAAATTGAATGCCGTAAAATATTTACAGTTAATTTTGACTGGAGTTGTCAAATCGAGCTCGAACAAAAACAGAAAAAAGAAGAAAAGGCAACAAAAATTGAAAGGAAAATACATTTGCATAACAAATAACAGAGTTTGGCAAAAATAGTAAAAATATTTAACGCGCACTAATCAGCCGGCAAAAACTCTTTCAATAACAAAAGCAAAGCTCCATAACACACAGCATTGACTACTGAAAACTGAAAACTGAAAATTGAAAACAAAAGCAACAAAAGCAACAAATGCCGCGGCGATCGAAAGTCTGTTGAAGGCTTATATAATATGGTATAACCACACGTTATAGATCAGTACCGTAATCATTTGTTATGGCCGGCCGTTGCCAATGCTTTGTTTCAAACTTGCATGTGCATATTTATATTGTAATTGAAATATCTGTAGCAAATATTTATACAATATATTGTATGTATGTTTATCAAAGAAATTTCATTAGGCATCGCGGTGGCCTTGCCCAGCATTAGCATACTAGATCAAATGTCTTGGGTTTTTGATGCGACGCCATGTTGCCCAAGATCCTATAAATTTCACAATGAATTGGGGATTTCATCCGTTGTCCGCTGATTGCCAAACACCCACGAATATGATCTATTTCTGTTCTACGCGCGCCTCACGTCGCGTGCTATGGCCACAATCTCTTCGTTTGCCTACAAATTTTCAATAAATTTGTGAATGTGCCAAAAAATATAATATTTCTGTTTGCTGCAGTCTTTTTTTAATAATTTTTATGAGACAACAAGAGGGCAGTAGGCGGGTATGCTCGACCCAGGGATACCTTCGCTGATGTTTTTACTTTAGTAGAACCGATGTGCTCTCAAAGGGGATCGAGACACCTTAGTTTATGAGAGACAATGCGAGTATATAGTTGCGATTCTAGTCATTCTAGTCATTCCAGATTTGCAGTTCAGACAAACAAATGTAAAGCAAGACAGTCAAATGCGTGAAACCAATATGCTCGTTACACTTCCAGTGGAGGAGGAGAACAACTCAATTTGTGACTCAAGCGCGCACTCCAAATGTGCGAAAAGTAATAGAGATCTCGACATGAAATTCACGAAACTCCCCCATACGAAAATGTTGTTCGTTCAACTTGGAAAAGTAATTTCTTTGTGAAGTGCTATGCCGCCTTCAGCAATATATTGTATAAATGATAAGCTTAAACATTTAATCAGCAATATTTCAAATATTTCTTTTTTTGTTTTTCTAACATAACACAACAAGAGCAACAACAAAAACAAAAGCAGAGGCAATTGATACATACTTTCTTTTTTCCCGACACGCAATAATTAAAAGAAAAAACTTAATGAATCAAAAACAACAAAAATATTCGTGTATGGGAAGTGGGGGTACGCCGGTTATTGTACTTTATGGAGGTCTCATATAGATACATATTATATTTATATAGATGTATTATGGATAATTTATTGCCACGAGGTTTTTCAAAAAACAAAGTGAAGAGCCAAGCTCAGCTCAGACAACTCCAGTTCAAACTCTTAACAATAAATATTATTTTCTCACATTTGAAATGTGAAATGTGAAATTGAATGAGCTCTGAAGCGCAGCTTAGCTGTCTGCCATGCCTCTTGCCAACGGCCCGAACTGTGCAGCCAACTGTATTTATGTGTGTACATACATGCACGCATATGTATGTATGTATGTATGTATGTACATTGTATGTGTGTGTGTATCTCCTCTTGAATGGGGTAAAAAGCAATTATTTATTTCTTATTTTGTTGCCTGTTGCAGCATTTCACATTTCACTTTTCTACACAGATGTTACAGTTAACAAGTGAGATATATTGCCAAAAATACAAACAAGTTTTTTCCACCTTGAACTCTATTGAAAGCGGAAAATATTGAAGACCAGCGAGCGCTCATCAGACATCTGAAACTAGAGACTCAGCTGGAGATTTAAAATTACTGAGCGTATTATCGATTACTTATTTATACTTTATATATGGTGTGGTGTAGCTTTTAGGTATTTAAAATAGTATTGATGCTGCTTAAAATAAGCAGATCTAAGGGCTCAAACATTTGAACATTTCTAATTAGCCATATCCTTTTACATTTAAATTAAAATCAATTTACACCTTTAGCGGAGGACTCACCATAGTTAAAGATGACTATATGGGAGCATATATGTGTTTAGCAACAGCTGTGGCAAGTACAGGGTATTGCTTAGCTCAATCATTGCCGACGAATGTCATCGAGGCAAAGTTTTCGAGCAATTCTTGATGACAAATGGGGCATGACTCAAATAAACGTATTGTTAATGGGTTTAAAAAAGTATCCGAACTATGCGTGACAGATTTGGTGACTCAAATTTCAATACCCTGTACGAAAATGCTCAACTACTTAGCAACGGATTCGATAAGTACTTCAAAGCGGCATTTGATTCACTTAACAAGAAAACAGATTATGGCTAATAGATTGTGTAAAAGCCTTAATCTGAAGAGCAAATCGCTAGAGTGATATGGGATGTATATGTATGAGCATTTGTATTTATATTTATTGAAGGGGACGAAAAGGGGAACAACAGACGAAAAGCCGTTTAGCTATCGTCATACTCACGTCGCGTACACTTGTTTCTAAGTGATTGTCGGCTGTGGCAGAGCTCACTTTGGCGTTGATGAGTTGCACAACTTAAAGCAGTGGAAGCATGTCCAAAACGACGAAAAGCAAGTTGAACGTCTAGATACAGATACTAGAGGCAACGCGAAAAAAAAAGAAAAAAAAGAAAGCAAACTGGGCCAAATTCCATTCTGGTCGGACGAATGGCTAACTGTTTAGTTTTGCTAATGGTTACGACCTCAATCAACTGCTCAGAACTGGGCAACGGTAGCGACACTCGACGCTCTTCTTTTCAAATACTGGTCTACAGATGCATATATATATATATATATATATATGTATATAGATTTAGTTGTATTCACATACCATTAAATATTTGTAATTATAGAACCCTGCATATAGAGGTAACGGTAATGAAATTTTGTTACGAGAAAAACATTACTTAAATTGAAATAATAATTATAAATAGAGAAAATAGAATTACAGTGAATGAGGCAGTGGGGCGCCAACGACTGCATAATACTCGTTTATGGCCCAATAAAACCACTAAATTCCGTAAACAATAGAGAGCTGTTGAGTAAACAATGCAGAGCAGCTTAATTCACGTATTCAAACTAGCCGAAACTAGCTGAACGGAAACTACTTTTAAAGCTGTTTAGAATACAGTTCTGTTGAACCTGTCATACCTTCAATATTCATATATGCATTCAATTTGGTTAATAAGTAACTCGGACTGAAAATACAGTTTAAATATACAAGAGTAGTCTATAGAGAAGTTTAAATAGAGTGAGACAGGTATATGTAGATGACTATAGAGAGTATATATAGAACTACTACCAGAGCCAAAGAAGTTTATATAGAGAATCATATGTAGACTATTTATTATATATTGAGAAGGACATAGATAAGAATATAGTATATAATTCCACACTCACTACTAAATACATATATGTATACCTCTGTTTACTTATTCTTTGATAACATGTCAAGTTTATATATTGTATGTAAGCATCTGCATATGTAGGTAGATCCAGCCTTAAAGCCGACATATTTGAAATAATGTAATCTAATCGATCGATAATCTAATCTAATGAGATGAGATGTATATATGTATATTGGGTAGGTTTCCAGTGTATGTGCCAACTTTTAAGTCTCCCTATTCAAGCTGCAAGCTTCATTAAAACAGAGGAGTTCCAGATAAGGCTAACAGAGCATGCTCTGCACGAATATAAGATAAGCATGCAAATGTAAAGTATATTTGGCGAATATAGAATATATCAAGGGTGCCGCACAAAAACGAATATACTCATTTCATCAGAGGAAACGCGCATAATTAGTCTGATAGGCATGTGGATTCGTGGGGTCAGGAAACGTTTGAGCAATGCACTTGATTGCCACAGAAGGCAAATGTGATTATTTGACATTATGTTTTACCATTTCATTAGTGAAATGACTTCAGTGAGATGCTATACGAAATTTGCTTTGTGCAGCGACTTAAAATATATAAAAAATAAAAACATGTTCAAACGAAAATCAAGTTGAAATCGTATTAAATATTTGTTAACAGCAAAACAAAATTGCATGTGGAAATAGTTAACAACAGAAAAACGAAAGAAAAACAAAAAATCAACTAAAGAGTTGGCGATGCAATCGATTTGAAGCGTGGTCAATGCCGCCATATGAAACTAGTTTGGCCATTTGGGAATATCCCCCCCAAATGAGACGAGCAGAGCTGCAAGCAGCCAGCCAGCCAGCCAAGTAGCCAACTAGCCAGCCTGCAACTAAATTGTACAGCAGGCGGGTTTTATTTGACTTTTTGTGGCGCTTTTCGTAACCTGCTGTCAGGTTCGCTTCAAATGGACGTCTCGGGCGTTCGACTGGTTTTTGAGGCTGCTGTTAACTTTGCTGCTCAATCTTGGTTTTTGGCTGTTCAAAAAGGATGTGTTTTTTCAGCTGAGTTGCGGCACTTGGCGACGTCTTGTTGTTGTTTTTTATTTCCGCAATGGCCATTCCTCAACGAGTTGAAAGTGAAACTATCAGCATGAGCAAACAAGTGTTTAAGCAACAGCCATTACCGTCACCCTATTCAAAAATGTGTATACATGAGAGGCGTTATGCCATAAGGAGGTCTAAGAATTGCCTAGCAGCTAGTTAAGTCGGGGAGTTGAAGATCTTGTTTAATTAATATATATTCTCTATGTAAGCTAAGCAGCTGAAGCTGAATTATCTTCCTGATTCCATGCAGTTCACAGATATCGTATTGCATATGCATATTTCTATTTATATATTTATATAAATAATTTCATTTGCTGTTGGTAATCATTTATTTATATTCAACTAATTCTCCTCCTCATATTTTCATGAGCACAACTGTGTGTATATATCTATGCATGTAATTCATCTTTATAATATATTTATAATTAATAATCGTCTCGTGCTGCTTCTTCTGCATTATTTAGGTCACTCATCGCACAACTGGACAGGTGATGGTGCTGAAAATGAATCAACTGCGCGCCAATCGACCGAACATGTTGCGGGAAGTGCAGTTGCTTAATAAATTATCTCATGCCAACATACTGAGGTGAGTGCTTGAATACCCTGGACCAGTGTGCAATGCGCATAAGTGGGTATGCGGTTTGGTAACTCCAATTAACGTAAGAGACTGCAGGCGTTGCCTCGCTACAGTATTTAAGCTATGTAACTTGTTTAGCTCTTCTATTAAACAGCTTCAGCAATTGAGTTGCTGTCGATCTGACTTCTTGGCTCTCTGTATTTGAATAGGTACATCTGTCTGTCCGTCTGTCTTAAGGCTAAGCGATCAGTTTATGCCAAGATAAATGGGAGTATATATTAAGTTTATTATAATATAAGACTTTAATGTGATCCAATCCAATCTAGTGCTTAATCTGAGCTGTTTCCTGTATTTCGTATAATTGACAAATGTATAATTTATTTCATATACTCTTTTCTAGTTTCATGGGCGTGTGTGTGCACGAGGGACAACTGCATGCCCTGACGGAATACATCAACGGCGGCTCACTTGAGCAGCTCCTGGCCAATAAGGAGTTGCCTCTCAGCGCCGCGCAGAAAGTAAGACTGGCCCTTGGTATATCGAGAGGAATGACTTATTTGCACGATGCGGGCATTTTCCACAGAGACTTAACCAGCAAGGTAGGATTGCAGTCTCAGGCTTATCTTGGTTAGCTAACTTCAGCTGTAATTAACGAGTTGATTTCGTTTCACTTAGAACGTGCTTGTACGCCATCTGGCAGATGGTCAATACGAAGCTGTTGTCGGTGACTTTGGACTAGCAGCTAAGATTCCAGTGAAATCGTAAGTGCACAAGTTCTTTCAATCTCAAAATGCTTTGATTAACAAAATATATGCCATTTACTTGCAGCGGTAAGACACGCTTGGAGACAGTTGGCTCGCCGTACTGGGTCAGTCCGGAGTGCTTGAAGGGCCAGTGGTACGACCAGACGAGCGACGTATTTTCGTTCGGAATTATTCTGTGTGAGATAATTGCGCGCATCGAAGCTGATCCCGACCTGATGCCGCGCACAGCCTCATTTGGCTTGGACTACCTGGCTTTTGTTGAGCTCTGTCCCATGGACACTCCACCCGTATTCTTAAGGCTGGCCTTCTACTGCTGTCTAGTAAGTACTCTAGACTCTGCCGTGAGATAAGATCTAGAAGCTCAAATCTGCTTTCTCATTGCAGTACGATCCGAAAAGTCGGCCCACTTTCAGTGATGCGACTAAGAAGCTGACACTACTCCTAGAGAAGTGTGAGCAGGAGTCGAGGTGCGCGAGTCCACTGAGTTCGTTGGAGCTAATCAATTGCTCGCCGATCGGCAGTGATATAGAGACCTTGGCCAACACGGCGTCGTCAACTGTCGAAAACATATTTACAGCCCCGGCAGGTGCGCTGACACCGCGCTGCCAGCGCGGCGTGGATGAGGATGGATTTCGATTTCCCAGTACCGGAATTAGCTGTAAGTCAGCCTCGGCAGCTATGCCGGGCACACCCAACTGGTTGGCCGACAGTGCTGAATATGACGACGAACATATTTTGAAGTCGCGCGTTCGTCGCGCCACGCAGAAACTGGAAGCTGAAATTCTACTGCATCGTCGTTCGCTCAGCGAGAACATAATACACTTTCCGCTGCATACGTCGCCCAGTGACAAGGCGCGATGTCATCAAATGCAGCGGCAACGATCCTCAACGCACTCGCCGACGCCGCCGCGACAAGTGGGCGACCCGCAGACAGCGACGGTCCTTTTGCCAACGACAACAGCAACAACAACAACAACAGCAACAACAACGAAACTGTCGGACTCGCCACTGATAATTCCACTGGTGCCGGCGGTCTTGACGCTGCGCAAAGTCGGTGAAACAATGTGCCTTAAAGATCCGCAATACAAGCCATCGACAACGAAGGACCCCAACGGGGTGAAGCCGAATCCATTCACGGCGCTAGCGCAGCTCCGAGGCGTCAAGAAGATACTGGGCGCCAATCCAAAGACATACGCAGCTGGCGTGGGCGATTTGTTCAGCTCGTGCTTTGAGATGACAGCGCCGTTTTTCAAGGAGCTCGTCGCCATGCAAGCCAAGGGTGTGGCCACAGGCACAGAGCTCGAGTCCAATCCGGGCGGTGCGCCTCCAACAGCCAGCTGTACCGAACCAAAGAGTCTACCAGCATCCCCGCAGCTAACGCGCAAATACAGCGCCATCGAACTGAAATTGCCACAGCGAAACAGCAACGCTGCCAGTGTGGGTAGTGAAGCTAGTGAGGCGCCGGCAGCGACTGCGCTGCCCACACCTGTCCTGACCGACATCGACGACTGCGACTATTGCAACTCCGAGGGCGAAGATCTGGACGGGGGTGGCAATTGCGCAGACGCTGAGTCGAGCAGCGACGACAGCGCCGTCCGTCCCTCGGCAATGCCAGTGGCACGCAAGTACCGCGCCAACTCCCTCTACACGCATCCGCTTTTTCGAGGCAGTAGCGGAACTATTATGAAGTACAGCGAGCTTGAAGTGGCGCCCTTGCTGAAGACAAGTAATTCCGCCAATACCTTAACGTCATTGAATTTAACCACAACTGATATGATTTCGGGCAACAATCAGGTTGAGTACTGCAAGGAGCAGCTGTCCCAGAGCAGTTTATCGGAAAAGGATGCTGCCTCGAAATCGCCCCCACCCGAAGAAATCCCAGCTGCTGTTCCTGCACCCACAGACTTTGAACTAAATGGACTGAAAAACTCGTGCGACTTGCTGCCGACCAAGAGAAATTTGACCCGGCGCGACTCCATCGAAAGCGGCTTCTTCTCGTGCTTCAACGAGGAGTCGGATGCAGCTACCACAAACACCAGCTACACGCGGCAGCTGTGCGGCATCGGCTCGCTGGTTGTTGGCAGTGGCAGCAGCAGCAGCTGCTGCTACGACCAATTGAAATCATTGAACTTGGCTAGTAATAAACTTAAGTAAGTGCACTAAAAGTCTTGTAGTTGCGCGCCTGCACAAATATTCATCAATTCGTATCTCATTTGCAGTGATAAATTGGCAAGCCTGTGTCGATGCTGCTACTATGCAACGCCTTCATCAACTAGCGCTATGGTGGCTGCTGCTGCCGTCACGCCACAGCAGCATCACAGTGACTCGCCGACTACGTCGTCGTCCGTGCTGTTCATCGATAACGAAGCTACAGCCATCACAGGTGGTGGCAATACATCGTCGTCGACAGCACTCGACTCGACGGACGAACTGGACGCCGAAATTATGGCACCGCCCACGCATCATCGACGCTACACCTGCCACCATTCGTTGGTGAGTGGCGACTCACAGATGACGGCGACAGCAGCTGGCCTAATCAATCGATTGGCACTTGATTCCGAGATACACTCGCTGCTGCAGCGCAGTCCGTTTGCCACCAATCAATTGCTGTACTGCAAGAATCGCACCTCCTCCATCTACACGGACAGCTCGGATGACATCAGCTCGGACTCGCTGCTGTGGGACGATCGTTCCTTTACCGCATTGCCAACTACGCGGTCCGCACAGATAGCCAAAATTGTCGAGTACTTTGAGAGGAAACGACAGGAATCATTGCCCGCTTCGATGTGCAATCGCAATGGCAACGGCTCTGTGGCAGCTGCTGTCGCTGCCTCAGCGCTGGGGTCCAACTATCTGTCGTATGATTCGCATAGGTATTCGGACTTTAAGCGGCACTTGAGTCCCGACTCGATTTGCTTCGAGCTGGACAAGAAGCCGCAACAACAGCGCATAATGGTCTGCGAGGGAGCTGTTAAATCAAAATTATCCATTTTCGACAAGAAAAAGCAACAGCAACAGCAACAACAGCAACATCAGCAGCAGCAGCAGCAGCAACAGTAATCAATTGGAAATGGACAAGGTGGTTAGCCATATTCGATAAGCACATCAAGTTTTATCTTTCTTAAGCGATTTTCAAAATGTTGGCAGTTTTTTAATTTTAATTTTGGGATTGTGTCTACGAAAATTTCTTGAACATTTGAGAGCTGGATCAGAATATATCAGAGTTTGCACACGAATTCTTTAGTGGTATAGAATCATGGTACTCCACTCTATCTGTCTCTCTGTGTCTGGTTTCCAATTCAATTACGATAATTGTTTCACCGATTAAGTGTTAGCACCATAATACTACTATTTAGCATACATACATATATAAAGATATATTTTTATAATAGAACTAGAATTTAACAATATTTAGGCCTTTTCAAATCATCGTATCGTATGCTCCCCAAATAGTATGTATAAATTTATTTTGATTTCGGAACATTTTTCTAATACTTTGTACTGGTTCCTAGTCCTATTTAATTTATAAATTTATGTTACAAATCTATGCAAATGTAGTAAATAATTATACATATATATATTCTGTCTATTCAATTGAGAGAAAAGTATTTATTTACATTAATTTAGACGCATAAGACTTCCAAAAAAACAAAAAACAAAGAAAGGCATTGCTGTTATAATTATCTGTACATATGTATATCTCTACATATTTGTATTTCATATATCTGCGATCTATTTGAATGGGTCGCACTAAGAATATATATATAATAAAATAAATGTATAAAAATACAAAGCAACAAAGGCATGCAAAACATACATATGTATAACAAAATACACAATAGTCTTCATTAGGCATATCTCTTTGATTCCATTTCCTCAGACTCAACTTGGTAGGTATTACCAATCGACGCCAATTCAATACATAAGATCTGTCTTCCTTGACACATCAATCGAGTTCAATTATATTACAGTTTAAGTAGATGCAACAGATATTATTAGAAACTTAAGATTTACATATGTATTACAAATCCAGTGCGTTTTTGTACATATGTATGTATGTATGTAAGTATATGTATACGTATTGGTGTATGATGTATGTTTTGACATTTTGATATATATGTATGTATGTACATTGGATCTGGGTACTGTGCAATTTAGAATATATACTTGAGTATATATTACAACAGATATTAAAAATGCATACTCGATTAGATTATTTATATAAATTTTAATGATTTAAATACTGTTATTGTAACTGTCTATTTCAATTGACTTGAAGAACCTCCATTTATAGCTGTCAAGTATACGATCAGTTGACTTTAAATTCATGGTCTATTGAATATATACATAAAAGCGCTATCATTATCATTTTAATAGCACACCTAAGACTGAGTCTAACTTTTTGCAATTTCATGTGCTAGATTCTTAAGAAATAGAAAAAGTGGAAAGCAAGTCATACTGTCTACAATAAATAGCGTAAGATGTTTGAGGTGTATAAGATGTACATAAATATAAGTAAGAACAATACAAGCATATGTAATTGAACACTAAAATCGTCCAAGTGAGCAAAGTAGATCATCACCATCCATGGCACATATTAAATTGATATGTAACTAAACAAAAAATAAAAAAAAATCTAAAATATCATCTGTATATTGTTTCAACGTTAAATTAAGAATTAATAATCAGGCACATCAATTATTAACATTGATTTCACATTCATCTTAAACAAAGGAACATGTGTCAAGCGCTGACACCTTAGCTTTTGTCTATCATTTGAATTTAAATAGTATTTCAAGTATTTATTGTATTTATTGTCCCCAGCAATCGATTAGACAACAACATTGCTGCCAATCGATTATAATCAGCTGTAGACAACAGCTGCAACAACCCTGTCATAATGTCATAGCCGTGTGACAACTTAACAGTTTTCTGTTAATAACATACCTTGTCGAGTCCCGCCAATTGTGTCGACTATCGATTACATCAAGTTAGCTTGGCATTGTTAGTCTGTTAGATTTACATGAATTTTATGTACCGAAGACCAAGTTTAACAATATTTGACCCGAAGAGTTATAAAATGAAGTACAATATTCGCAATCGAGGATTAATTAGTATTGACATTTCTTGATAATTGTTATCACTATATATCGGCAAGTATCGATGTTTGCGGCGATACATACTTAATGCCGGCGAAATTTGTTCAGTGTACATGTGTTTCTTGTTTATAACTTGAAATTGTTTTATTTAATAACAAAAGAATGGAGCGCAGCATGCAAAAGCAGCTATACGGCATCTCACGGGAATCATCGCCAAGTTTGCGGCGTCAGAGTATGCCAGCGGGCGCTGATCATACTCGAAAACCATTTTTTGGCGGCAATCAGGGCTTATCGCCACGGCCAGGCAGCTTGAAGAAAACGGCGTTAAACAATAGGTAAAGTAGGTGATGCATTCTTAAGCATAATGTTCTAATATGGAAATACATTACACCAGTCGCTTGAGCCTCTCCGCGCGCTCTACCACACAGTCCATACCGGGCATTCGATCGGACTACAATGTGGTGGAGAGCTATGGCCATGCCCTGCCCGTGGCCGTCAATGAGGCCCTCACCTTTGCCGGACCAAATGCGAGCACAGTATCAGCGAAAATCACACAAGGAGGTTGGGCGTGGGTAAGTTCCCATTTGCTTTACAATATATGTACCATATGTATGTAAAGTGACATTATTGCTTTCCAGGTTGTGCAAGGACGTCGACTACTGATTTGGCAGTATAAGGATACGCCTGGTACAGGAAAAATTGGTTCGCCCCCACGTTTAGGCAAGCATCAGCGACGCATTGGCACCTCGGCTCAGTGCCGTGAGCTTACCCTGCCCTACAGTGATATTGGCCACAAAAGCGAATTGGTTAGCGTGTTTCACACAGAGGGCCAGCAGATGGCCTCGTGCATTGCAATCTCAGCGACTGGCGACGTGCGCTATTGGGCTTCCATTGCGCATGATAACAACTCCGTCGACATCTCTATACTCACCGGCCAGGAATTCGTTCAGCTGCTCAACCTGCCCACGCAGCAAGGCTATTTGGCCGTCACCTCCACCTGCACCTTGGTCTTTCTACGAGTTGGTCTTACGAATGGTCGTTATACCCTGCACCACAAGACGATAAAACCTGCGACGAGTTTCCTGGGCGGCTTTGGCAAACGGTTCGCATCGATGCTCATTGGCATGAACAGCGGAAGCGACAGGGATCAGGTGAGCTAACTCCTTGTGCTGATCCTATGCCAGCAGCTAATTGAAATGCATCCTTCACAGCAATTGGTTGGGATGTGCTGTGAGTGCGATACGGGGAATGGCGAATCCATTGTGGCTGTGCTATCTGATCGCGCCATTCAACGGTGGCGTCTCTCGAACAAGGGCAACACGGAGCAGCTGATGTACGAGGACGTGGATCTCTTGCGGAAAATGCGCGAAATGTTGCTCCTAAAGTTTTGGAATGTTCGCTTGCCCAACGATAATGTTGAGATCGAAATGCATTTCATGGACTTCCAAGTTTACAAAGGGCAATACTACATGGTCGTAGGCGCTGTCAACCAGGCCCATACGCCCCAAATGTACTACGCTATAGGTAAGTCCGAATCACCTTTGCGAAACCAACATCATCCACTATAGCTGGGCCTCGCTTTTAGTTGTTGCCACGGCTCAGGAGAATGGAATGCAGCTGGAGTGCTTTACGCCGCTGAAGCTGAACAAGTTCTTCAATAACAAAACGGCGCAAGAGTGTCTTAGTGTGCGCATCATTGTGGGACCGTCGCACATGTATTTGTACACTCCCAAAGTGGTCTATCCGCTGCTCCTGTCGAATGGCTCACCTACAGCTGAGATTGAGGCGGAGAAAGTGGAGTTCCATTTGCACGATGACCGCATCCTGAGCGCCGCCATCTGCAGCCATTTGCCACTCTTCTTCAGCCGCACGCACGGATTGGTCTCCATCACGCCGGGCGACTTTGATAGCACCGATTTGCTGAACATGAGCAGCTGCAATACGCCCGATATGTTTGCGCCTATCTCGTTCAATGCGTCCTTCAGTGCCCAGGATCAGAGTGTCCTGGGCGACAGCATCAATAATTTGCCACTGTTTCACCTGGATCCGGATGACGTTTACAATGAGCTCAACAATGAGGTGGGCCAGCTGAAGGCGGCCTTCTTATATAAGCTGAAACGCAACAACAACATGGTCAATACAATCCTTGCGGATCTAATGGAGAGCATCAACGATTCCGATCAGCAAGGAGCACCGCTAGATGCCTATAAATTGGATAGGTGCGACTATACGATAATACCTCATATAGATGTGTAAATTAATAATAATGTAATATGTTTTATAGAATCGTCATCACCATTGCCGAGGACTTGGCTGAGGATCTGCCCATTGCCGATCCGCGGTGGCAGTCCGCCATCGAAGAGCACGATGGCAATCGGCACGCCCTGGGCAGCTCCCGCTCCATGCAAATCATTAACCAGCTGCGGGATAAGAGCATTGCCCTGCAGCACTTCATTGATTTCTTGCATCAGTGCTCGATTTGGGAGAAGGTGCGTGCCAGTTACTCCTAATCTCTCATACGTATCTAGCTGATATATCTGATATACTTGCAGCTCAATGCCATACCCTGTGGCAGCAATGTCCTGAAACCCACGTCGTACATCCTTTCCGACATCAGTGAAAAAATTGTGGCCGCCATGGCACTGCGGACGATACAGGGTAAAATGCCGAAGCTGGTGGACGAGGCCATTGACATAACAGTCGCACGCTGGGAGGAGCGGCCGCAGGGCAGCCTGACATCGCAGGACATATTTTATGTGAAGCTCTGCAAATTTCAGAGCATATACGAGTCCCTCGCCGACATGGCAGACGATCGCATTGCAGCTCAGAATCGCACCACGGTCGCAGTAGCTCAAACCATCGCCGACATCAATGCCGTTGTGCTGGGCACTCTGGGTCAGGTGCTGAGGTTTCGGGAGCAGAATGCCAGCAGCTACAAGCTGCCCGGCAAGGCGCATGAGAATCAGCCGTGGACAGCCACGTCAGGTGCCGCCGGTGTGCACGATGCACTCATTCGCCTAATAGAGAATACTGTGCGCTACGCCACTCAGTGCGTCAACGAGTCGGGGCTGAAGCACACGCTGTATCAGCAGATAATGGAGCTGGTGGACATGGTGCTGGAGGCGCGAAAGAACTATTTGGACAGCGTGCGCGAGACGGAAAAGCATCAGGTGCTGCAGCAGCAATTCGAGACGCAGCGACGTGATCTCATCGCCACGCTAAGTGAGTAGCTGCAGATGGTTAGGATGGTGAGGGTTGACTCTATCGATATTGTTTCATTGCAGTCAAGGAGCGACAGTACGAGTGCGCTGCCAAGCTGGCTGAGAAGTATCTGGACTTCCCCAGCCTGGTGCTCATCTGCGACGAGACGCAGGACAAGGATCGTCTGGATGAATACACCCGCAAATATGAGGAATACGATTTCTCGCAGTTCGCCATCAACTGGCATCTGCGTCAGCAGCGGCACGCCGAGGTCTTCGAGCGCTTCAAGGGCAACCAGACGGCGCTGGCACAATTCATGCGCGATCATCCGTCGCTCGGCTGGATTCAGCTCATATTCAACGGCGACTTCGAGCGTGCTGCCAAGGTGCTCTACGAGCTGGCCCAGTGCGAGACGGAGTATGTGTCGCGCAAGAAGTCGATGCTCTCGCTGTCCAAGTTGGCTGCCTACGCTGTGGCCGACGTCGATTTGGCGGCCCAAGTTGAGAAAATCAATTTCGAATTGATGATCATTGAGTATCAGTCGCATTTGGGTCACGATGTCTTGCAGAGCTTCGGCTTTGACCCCACCGACCAGAAGGTGCTCAAAGTGGAGGAGATCATCAATGTAACTATTCAGCTGCTAGGCTGTGAGAGATCGGCTGTTTACAGTTTCGTTTCGTTTGCTTGCAGCTCTTTATTGCCGAGGAGAATGAGAGCGCCACCGAAGTCGAGTTCCGCAAGGCCTTGGAGCTGCTCAGCTATGTGGATCAGCCGTACGACTTGCGACACAAGATCTGGTGCGCGATCATTCGGCGCGACAACTGGACGGACTACGATACGAACAATGCGATCGACTATATACACAAGCTGCTCTTCTACAAGGTGATTGAGCTGTCGCAGCTGATGGGCCAGGAGGGCGAGAACGTCTTGCCCCCCATGGAGGACTTCCTGGACAGCGCCGAGCTGGGCGAGCTGCCGCAGCAAAAGTCCTTTCAGTATTTGCTGAAGCTGACCTACGAGTACGTGGGCGATATGTTTAAGCCGGCCGAAGATATGGAGCTGTAGACATTTCATTTTGGGCATTTGCCATTCGTATTAAAGACCTAGACTAAGAAACGACTTTTGATGCGCTCTGGGACAGTTGTGGGCTTTGTTCGGCCCGCATTATAAAACATTATAAACTAAGTTGCTTTGTCAGTGGTGGTCGTCGCTGCGACAGTCGCTGCTGCAGTTGCTGCTGCCGGCGAAAGTAACTCAAGTGTGGCGAACGGAGTGGAAGCCCGCCAAGTGCCAAGTGCCAAGTGACATGCTGCTGGGGGCAGCAACTCTTAGTCCGCCAGCTGGCAGCTCTTCAGTTTCGCTTTGATCATGACGGACGAAACAACGCCGCTGACCGCCGGAGCCGGAGGCGCTGGCTACGTTGCTCTACCGCCCTATCAGGGACCCAGCTATGTCTTTCCCGGTGGCGTCTCCCCACGCGCGCGTCCTTCCAAACTGAAACAGTTCCAGTGCTGCGTCACGCTGACGTTTATGTGAGTGTTTGAGGTGTTATTCGGCCAAATCGGAATATATGCGATATATATATACGCTATGCTAGCTCTGACTGGCGGCTGGCTGTACCAAGTGTAGAAGCTGAAATTGGATCTGCTCTAAATGCATTTCACATTTTTGCTGGTAGTGTAAGGTCTGGTCAATCTAGTTCAAGAGCTCCTCTTTGATGTGATATATTCTCTGATACATGGAGCGTATTACTATATCATATGACTGACGAAGCATTTCATTGATTGATTAGATGGTCTGTGGATACATGATAGGGACACATGATATAGACACTGAATAGCCTGCGACTTTAAGGTGCAGTTGAGGGAAGTGAGCTAATGGTTTTTATAGATCTCTCTATTTTTCAACAAAATTATGTTGGATAAGCACGCAAACAGTGGGCGATGCACTCGCGCTGTTGTTCTGCTATCCATATGATTCTCAGATGGTCAAAGCATATTGAGAATATAAATATTGAAAAATATATTGAATAAATATATATAAATTATTTCTGATGCCAGCATATCCGCAACTAAATTCAATTTCGGTTAATTATGAACTAATGGGCATTTTGATATTTGTCATTTGATAGCACTGCTGAGCCAATCTACCCAGTTTACTTCGAACAAATGTTGTAGGGTATTAAATCACTGTCACTCCAATTGGAAATTCCCATTCCATTTAGCTGCAGCTTGTCATTTGATAGCCCTGTTTGACCCGGCGTGTTAGCGTTTAGTTCGAAGAGGCTTTAACCACAAACCAATTTCACTTTCCTGCCCGCAGCGTCATTGTAATTGCCGCCTTGGGCCTGGCTCTGTGGCTCAGTGGCAGCGGCTACGATGGCAGCAGCAGCGACTCTGGCTCGGAGGAGCCCAGCTTCTTCTTCGCCACGAACGAGTCTGTGTCTGTGGGCGAGATGCTGGCGGCTGTCAAGAGGCCCATACCGGATGAGCCCGCGTCGGAGTGGGCGCTGGGCAACGTGACAGTGGACGAGGGAGCGGGCGCTCGTTCGGTGAGCGCGGGCATCAAGGCGCTGGGCGATCGCGAGATCCTGGAGGAGGGACTGCAGCCGAGCGCCATCAACACGCCCCAGTTCCGGCACTATCGCTCCCTCAGCACGAATCCCGAGGCGCGCAAGCTGGCGCGCCGCGGCTACGTGGAGAACCAGGCCACGCTGGACATTGCCCAGAGCTACAACTACACCAAGCAGCCGGGCCGGAGCGACATTGGCGTTGGACCGGTAATAGTCCTGCCCGATCCGCAGGTGCTGCGGCTCGACTGCGACTTCAATGAGCGCTACAGGCGCAGCACGGGCGTCTGCAACAACAAGGGGCATCCGCGCACCTATGGCGCCTCCATGGTGCCCTATCGGCGCATGGTGGCGCCGGATTACGGCGATGGCATTGCCGCTCCGCGGGCGGCTCATGGAGTCAAGCAGCTGCCGCCGGCTCGCCAGGTCTCGCTCAGCATACATCGCTCCAGCTACGAAACGGACTCGAATTTCACCGTTATGCTGGCGGTGTTTGGGCAGTTCTTGGACCACGATATTACGGCCACGTCGCTGACCACGGCCCAGGAGGGCGAGTCGATTGACTGCTGTGCGCGCGGCACTCTCGAGCTGCACCCGGAGTGCTTCCCGGTGCACATCCTCGCCGAGGACCCCTACTACAGGCAGTACAACCTGACCTGCATGAACTTCGTGCGCTCGGCGCCAGCTCCGACGGGCAGATTCGGACCGCGCCAGCAGTTCAACCAGGCCACGGCCTTCATTGACGGCTCCGTGGTGTACGGTAACCTGGAGCAGCGGCAGCGCAGCTTGCGCAGCTACATCAATGGCACCCTCCGCATGTTCCTCACCGACGACGGCCGCGAGCTGCTGCCCATCTCCTCCAATCCGGAGGACGGCTGCAATCGGATGCTGATGACGCGCCAGGGCAAGTACTGCTTCGAGTCGGGCGACGACCGGGCCAACGAGAACCTGCTGCTCACCTCGATGCACCTGCTGTGGGCCAGGCACCACAACTACCTGGCCCGGGGCCTGCATCAAGTGAATCCCGACTGGGACGACGAGCGCCTCTTCCAGGAGTCGCGCAAGATCCTCGGCGCCCAGCTGGCGCACATCACCTACAACGAGTTTCTGCCCGTGCTGCTGGGCCGCAACCTGAGCCAGGCCAAGGGCCTGCTGCCCGCCCGCGAGCAGCTCGATGCGCCGGACACCTACGATGCCGAGGTGGACCCCAGCATTGCCAACTGCTTTGCGGCCGCTGCCTTTCGCTTCGCCCACACGCTGCTGCCGGGGCTGTTCAATGTGTCGCGGGACAACAGCACGCCCGAGGCCATGGAGCTGCACAAGATGCTCTTCAATCCGTTCTCGCTGTGGACGCCGCACGGCATCGACCACGCCCTCCAGGCCGCCGCCAATACGCCCGTGCTGCGCGTCGACCGCTTCTTCTCGCTGGAGGTCACCCAGAAGCTGTTCGAGGGCACAGCCGAGGACCGCGTGCCCGTTTGCGGCCTCGACCTGGTGTCGCTGAATATACAGCGTGGCCGCGATCATGGCATACCCGCGTACCCGGTCTTCCGCAGGCACTGCGGACTGCCGCCAGTGGACACGTGGGAGCAGATGGCGCAGGCCGTGGACAACGCCACATTGGCCTCCATCAGGCAGATCTACGAGTGGGTAACACTTGGCTAACTAAGACTCGAGTTTCAATTCTCAATTCACTCTCAGTTCCCCCCAAGATGTGGATCTCTACACGGGCGCGCTGAGCGAGCCGCCGCTAGATGGCGCCATCTTCGGGCCGCTGCTCAGCTGCCTGGTCTCGGATCAGTTCATGCGCCTCAAGCTCGGCGACTCCCACTGGTATGAGCGCAACGTGGGACCACAGAGGCTGACCAAGCGTAAGGCTGCTCTGAGATATGTATCTATATAAATGACTCAACAATCGATTTCACCTGCAGCTCAGCTGGCCGAAGTCTACAAGACCAGCCTGGCTGGCATCATCTGCCGCAACTCCGATGGCATTCGACGCGTGCGTCAACATCTCATGGAACGCCACCGCTTGGATGGGAATCGCTACGTGAACTGTGTGGACCTGGAGGGCTACGACTTTGACTTTCAGCCCTGGTCGGAGGCGAACGAGGGCCCGCAGCTGCACAGGGCGCGCTTCAGTCAAGCCACCTCCCTAGTGCGAGTCTTTGGGGTCCATAGCAATACAAATGCAACTCAAGTAACTGTAGCTAATTGATGAATAAATATTATAATTATCGATATATGATGGAAGAGCTAGATTAGATAATAGAACTGGAGCAGCTACTCTTACATTTACAGATGTTACTCAAGCTAAAGTTTCGATTCGAAATCCATTAAAAGCTAAAATGATGCAATTCCATATAAGATATTTAGTCGCCCTATTGGAATTTTCATAGAGGACATATTCCAATTGGAAAGCGAATGAGCTAAAGGCTTGGCTGTCTATAGATCTCTAGGGGCCAAGAATAAAATTCTGTTTAAGCAATCAGAGTGCAATGAAAAATCTAAAAATATCTATTGATCTTTCCTAATGAATGCATATAAATGTAAATAAATAACAAATTGTTAATTGGTAAATAATTGAAGAGCTAAAGTCAACTGATTGGCCTCGCCTTATCGCTCATCTCAGCTCAGCTGGGCTGTTCTCGAGTGCAGAGGCTGATGTAATCCCAGGCATGCCATTGCAGCAGCCAATAATCCACAAGCGCTCCACTTACCGAGTGCCAGCTCGCATTAGCTCGGCAGGAGCAGCGTGCCATTGGTGGACAGGGCGAGTGCTGCGGGTGGCGCCGGAGTGAGGGGTGCGGCCGGACAGATGGTGGCCGTGTCGTGGTAGTAGGCCAGAGCCAGAGCAGAGCACAGAGTCAGTACAAAGGTTAGCCAGAGGCAGACGGAGCACAGACGACGCGCCTTCTGCCACCAAGGATCCCAGCCGAACGGCAGCAGCTCCTCCAGCGACAAGCCGTACGAATAGCTATCCAAATATAAAGTGCACGTGTGTGTGTGCGGGTGGGTGTGTGTTTATTAATTATTTAATGCAATGCGACAGTTAAGCGTGTGTTTACTCAGCAATCGTAAAAACGGGCTCATAATCCTTTGCCTCCTTGTTGGGCAGCAGAATGATGTGTGGCTCCTGCTGCTGCTGCTGCTGTTGTTGTTGTTGTTGTTGTTGTTGTTGTGCTGCCAGCAGCGCAGTTCTCTCGTTGCAGGACATGCTGTGGCTGTGATTGTGGCTGCTGCTGCTGTTGTCCTTTGTCTGCGTCCGTTTGGCCGTGGCTGTCACCTGGGGCGACAAGCGACTCCGTCAGCGCACAAATGAAACTGGCATCTGGCTTGGCGCTGGCTTTGTTTGCAACTTAAATTAGCTTTGTCGTTGCTGCCGTTGTCTGCCAGCCTTTGGCATGGGGTATTTCGCTTTCGATAGCCAGCATGTAACAGTCAATCAATCAATCAATCAGTCTTTAACTGAACAAGTCTAATCAATAGTCTAGTCTATATGGAATAAAAGTAAGAAGGCAGCTGATGTAGAAAACGAGTAAATCTTTAATGAGCAAATACCTTAGACCATTTAGAGTATTATAAAGAGATTAATTTAAAGACTGATGACTAAAATATATACAATATAAAATATATATACACATACATATACGAAATTTTCCATTTTTCTTCGAGCTAGGGTATTTCATTAACGTCGCGACGTCTCTAGACTTTTCCTGGTTTTTGTTGTTTTTATTGTTTTATTGCCTCTTTTTGAGTTTCTTTTTTTTCAGATTCCTGTAAACAACTTTATCGCCAACTTATTGTTGCTCTTGTTGCTGTAGCTAGTGTTGTTGTTGTTGTCTCAGTCATTTTTCAAGTCATCTGCGCGCATCTTCCGCCTCGAGCAGAGATTCGCACAGATTTCTCTTATCGTAGTGTCGCGCGTTTCTTGGTTTCTTGGTTTCTTTTATTCTAGATCCCATGTAATCTCTTGCATAATAGCAATTGTCTGGCGATTGTCGCCCAGTTTCGCACTGACAGGCCCCGCAGATAAGCCCCTGGCCCCAGATAAAGTACACATATGTTCCACTTAAAAACTTCAGTTTAAGACAAATTTTTGTTTTATTTGTTTGATTTTTTTTCGCTTGTTTTCTTTTTTTTTTTTCTTTCCTTCTTCTGGTTGGGTTAACATGATTGCAAATACATATATCATATACCTAAGTCATATGCTCGGCTCTAGACTCTTTGAATAATGCCATGGAATTCCCTAAGTACTAGACCTATTTAAGTATATCTGGTTAAACATCAAGTTCGTATATCGTGCATAAATACGTTTATGTTAGTTAGTATTCTTTTGGGAGGGGACTTTCACATATTTGGCTAAAGTTTTCGTATATTTTGTGGGGAGATTATTTTCATAGAGTTTTTTATATATGTATATATATAAAGTATAGCATGTAGATCGAATCGAAAATTGTTAACCCACTCAATGCTATAATACTTTGAGAAGTTAGTATTTTATTTATCGTAGCAAAGGTTTTGTTTGTATTTGGTTTTTTTTTTCTGATTTACTTAAGCTAAGATGTCGAGAAAATATTCGAAGTAAAATTGTTTTTTGTTTCGCTTTCTGAATTTCTATATTATTCGATTTTTCTATAGTAGGTATATTTATAGGGACTAGAATAATATACTTTATCAAAAATGCAATGTATAGGTTGAATACAAAATACACCATAAAAACACGAAATGATTTGTATATAGAATATATAATATGAGAAAAAAGACTTGTTCCAACTGAATTAAAAATAAGAAGAGCATATTAGTCAAATTATACAATATATATATATAACAAATCTGTTAAAAGTTATCTTATATTCTTTTTTACTTCTTCTGCTTCTTCTTCTTTTCGGTAAATCTATTGAAGTACATACCTAAATTCTATATCGGAAGCACTTTACTCGTTTTATTTGCCTTTGCCTTCAAGTTAATCAGTTAATCAGATTTATATATGTATATACTATGTATGTGTCTTATGATAAGATTTTGCTTTTTAGCTAACTGTATTATATTTCCCTTTTCTTGGACTGTTCTATGCGATAGTTCTACATTCTATTCGAATCTAACCTGATTCGGTATGCGAGCTATGCGCAGCGCCTGTTAACTTCCAGTTTGGTTTTCTTATACTCGTTCACGATGTGATAGGAGTGTATTAGTTTAGATTCGCGTCATGTACGTCTGAAGTATATATACTCGTATTATTATGTTATTAAAATTTCAGACTGTGCTTTGTTTAAAACCTTTCGAGGATAATTGAGAAGCTACATAGAATAACAAACATCAATAACCGTTGAAATCATTTTTGCATCAATTTAGTTGTTTGGAAAATGTGAACGAGTATTGTGCAGTCGGACATTCCCTTTATCTATCAGTTTTAGCTTTCCAGAAAATTTGAAAATATTGAAAAAAAAAATAGAAAATAAATCCAAACAAAATTGAAATAATTGAAAAATTCAATTTTAATTTTCATATAACTTAAGAGCAAAATACATTTGCAGTGATAGATGTAATTGCATTAAATACATTTCTCGGCATAACTTAAGTTTATTCGATATTAATCGTATATTTCATTTCATTCTCCTTTTATGTTTAATTATTTTCATTTGATTTGTTTGGGTATAGTTCTATATCTAGATTTGGCGCAGTTTTCCCATCAAGTTATGTTAGTTGTCAATATATATATTTGCATATATATATTTATATATATGTATATCCATTTATATATATCGGTAACCATTCAAAATGTTTTAAAAAAATAGAATAACATTATACAAAAAATACAATTTCATTTAACAAACATTTTGGTGTTATGCCTTAATATCGTAATCGTTAATCGTTAATCGTTTATCGTTTCAACGGTGACAAAGTGAAATGAAAGTCTTTCCAAGTAAGTAGATTTATGTAGTGCAGTGTACTTAAACACTGATGGTCGTACTAAAAAGTGCCGCAATTTCAATTGGTCGGAGTTTTGTTTGATTTATTTTGTTTTTGTTTTTGTTTTGAGTTGAGTTGAAATTTTGGTTAAGTTTACAGAAGCTTTTAGTTGTTGTTGCTTAAAAGTGCGTTGACTAGAAATAGTTGCTGATTAAATATACGTATGTATTTATTATGGTTTATTATTATTATTATTTTTTTTTAATATTTAAAAGAATACATTTTCTATGGCTTACACATGTATTAAATTAACAATGGCTGATTGTGACAATTAATGGAGAGACAGTTTGAATTATTTAAATATAAATATATATATTAAGTACAGCTATAACAAACAACAACAATGATAATTATAATAATAATAATAGTAATAGTTGTAATAATTACTCGAATTGCATTAAGAACATTCCAAACATAGAGACAAGCTAATACATATCATCATTTATCATATATCAAATATCAAATAACATTTATCATTTACCGATTATCTGTTATCGTTTATCGTTAAATTGAATGCTGCCTTTATGTATAAATATTGTTCATATATATATGTAACTGAATGATCACGATGCTTGTTCGCTGAGCCCGGGGCAGCCTTTCTTGTATTTACATTACTTAAAATGAAACAATATATATATATACCGATATATATTTGTTTAAAATAAGCCACACCTAGAAACTAATTAAACATTACAATTTTTAATATTAACATAAATTTTACATCATTCTCAATATTTATATATAGCAGTGAAAACATACGATATTATCTTTATACATATTAGACTTGAATCATATAAATAAAAATTTCTGTTTATTCATCTCGAATATATTAATATATATTCTCTCTGTATAGCTTCGTTACAGCTATTTGGGTTTGCTAACGCGTTTCATAGCGCGATCTGCTTAAACCATGATGATATCATATGCCTCCAGCGTGCTCACGATCAGATACAGAACCCAGAGCAGAAGTAATATCGACGCATGCATCCATTTGCTAATCGTGGGTCCACCCAACTCGGCGCGTATCGACTTCGACGATCGTCGAATCATCATAACTCCAATGGCAATGACAGCCTCGCCGCAGAAGAGCGTCACAGCAAAGCCGATGCTGAAATTTTATCTAGTATTAGGACAACTGTTATAGACGGCGATCATTTGCCATTGCTACTTACGTTCCGGGCTCCACATTGAACGTCGAGCCATTGACCGCATGATAGATCGAGGCGATGGACCACGCCAGGCCAATGCCCAGGAATACGTTGACTGCATTGCTGCCCGTTACATTGCCAATGCAATTGTCAGCGGTCTGATCCTGCTTGGCCGCGATGATGCTGGCAAATGTATCTGCAGAGCAAGGTAAGAAATAAGAAAATTAAGGAATTGATTTACAGAGCAGTCCTTAGCGTGAGGATAAACCAGTTTGCATTATCATTATCTTCAGGAGTTATCTATCCTTACATATACTTCTAATGTTCTTTGGACTCAATACGTCCTGAACATTACTTTAACAGCAAGTATCAGTGCATATCTCATAATACCTGGTATACTGGTGCCTAGGGCCACAAAGCAAATGGCTGTCACCGAGTCCTTGATGTTGAGCACACAGCCAAAGTAGGTAGCCGCATCTCCGATAATCGCGGTCAGAACGCCAATGACAAATATTGAAACGACAAAGGTGACATAGCCGCCGCAGATATCTGTTAAGGGTAAACGAATTACGATTTACAAGTCAATCGATCGGTGTAAGGTCGCTGGCGCTGTTACCTGTGGGCGGCACAAATGCAAACAGCACCTTCCAGAAGAGGCAAATGAAATGGCTGATATAATCCATACACTTCGGTACCTCCTCTCCCACTTCCTCCTCGGCGTCGAACTCATGCTCGTCAGCTGCGAGAGAAAAAGAAATACGAATTAGTGACAGATCTAGATATAGGAAGATTAGGATAGACAGATACGTATGTATATACAGATAGATGTAGCTCACCTGGCACAACAGTTAGTGCATCCTTGAACTGCTCCTTCCACGACGATGTGCCCAGCACAGATGAAACGTTTGCGCGAGCGACCAGCTTGTCCACAGTACTCTAATGGATATACAGGTATACAAATGCAGACACACAGTAATTTAGTTTGATTTTACAATATTACGTATACGTATTCGCATATCAAGTATACGCCACACACGACGCACACTCAGCGCACTGTACACTGCACACAAGCACACCGGAAACAAAGCATTTCATTCGGAGATTAGAGACAATTAGGTGCTTGGTTGCACGACAGGTGCTAGCCAGGTGTGTTTAGCTTAACTGCCAAGTATTACAACAATGGCACACCTGAGCCACTTTATGCTCTCGTCGTCCTGTCGTTGTCCATGCTATTTTTGTCATTGTTGTACCCATTGAAAATGCTTACAAAGTGGTTAATATGATCAGAGGGCTGAGCGCATTTTGCCACTAATATATTGTATAAGTATGTATACAAGGGATCGATAACAATCGATAGCACTTACTTAAGCATATCTCAAAGATATTTATCGTAGTGTCGTAAACATAGTATATTGTGGCTGTATATAGTCAAATATCTAGAGGTCATCGTCTAGTCGACTACCTGCTATCTCTTCTGCAACTCTCTGGCTGTATTACAGCAACAGCTCTGGACATTAAGCTGTCTGCTGTGGTATGTGCACAAGGATCATTATGTCTAACACTGAGTGTTACCTGGTTGGGTGTGCGTGTGTGCCCGTGTGTGTGTGTGTGTTAAGTGTCCACTTACAACAGATTTCGCAGCTGTCAAGTGCATTTGTAATCTGTATTCATATCGGAATGTGCTTACCTTGAATTCCGTGCTCTCACGTATGCGGATATATGTCGTGGTCAGCTCTCCGTTTCGTGGCTTGCTCATTAGCAAGATGCGTTCGAGATCTGTTAAATCTTCGGCTGGCTTTTTTTCCACCTGCTTGATTTTCTCTAGTAGTTCATCGTCTGTGCGGACCAAGGCAAATCAAAGTGTAAATCTAAATTAGTATGCAGTATATCACACAGAACTCTGGCACTCAACCAGAATTCTTCAGATAAACACACATAGATGTATATATATATACACTTAAATATATGCGTAGTATATATACATATCTATGCTCACAAACACACATATACATAAACATGGAGAGTAAAAGTTTGCTAATTTTAGAGAATCGTTTGGAATTGAGTGCATTTGCTTGCAGAAATATTTTGTGGAGCTCGAAAATTTGCAATTCAATGAGAAAACAAATCAAGAAAATCTACAAAGAGACAGAGACAGACTGACACAGATACAAATACAGATAGAGATACAGATAAAGATACAAATACAAATACAGTTACAGTCACAGTTACAATTACGGCTAGGATTACAATTAAAATTACAGTTACATTTACAGCTACTGATTGCATGCAAATGAAGCTAAATGAAATGGAAAGTTCACTTGGAACTTTTGTGAAATGTTTTAATGAGTTCTTTGCAATTTGTCTAGACTTCAAGAATGAATATAAATAATATTCAAAATCGAATTATCCTAGGTAATACTGACGGATTATCAAAAACTTTTGATGTAAGCTTAAGATAAACTCTATATAATACTGATAGATTATCAAAAGCTTTTGATGTAAGCGTAAAGTAAACTCTATTTAAAATCGTTTCACTTATGGTTCATCCACTTGCAAGAGTGGATGCAGCCTATCGATTACATTAGCCTAGAGGCCTATATACAATCGATTATTAAAACATTATTATGAATAATACAAAAATATACAAAGAGAGCTGAGTAAAGCTCGATTAGCAAAACATTTGCAATTGCTGAAGATTTACAAAAATCTGATACTCTAATTTAAAAGCTAATCGATTAATAAAACCCAAGAAATTTTAGTTATACTAAAGAAAAATTAAAAAAAAAAAAAATAGTTTCACACATTTTTGACATTTTTTTTTTAGAAATTCGTCTAATTAAGTTTAAATACAATCGAAATTTTTATGAATTTCACTTAATCAACCTAAAATATAAGCAGTTATATGTAAAATATATTAGATATGCTTAGATCACTTAGAATGCATGCATAGAGCGAGAGAGAGAGAGAGAGAGAGAGAGAGAGAGACAGAGACACATTACAATATATTGCTGATTTAAGGATGACTCACGAGTATGATCTCCAGTGTGATTTTCTATAGACAGCGATTGAATACGTGGAAAGTGACAACAAATTGGTAATTTTTGTTTTTTTTTTTTTGAGAGCAGGAATATTTAAAACAAGATATTTTTGGTTTATTTATTTCAAATGCAAATACATGTTGAATTTATTTTAGTTTTTCTTTTTTTTTTTCGTTTGCTATGTTCAGTTAAGAAATTTTTATTTAATGCATTCAACCAATACAAATGAACATAATTTTTATTGCTTTTTGTTTTGTTTTTAGCTCTAGCTTGGCTAGTATACCCTGTTATTATGCAATCGGTGGGGTTGCTCTAACATACACATAAACCAACAAGAGGCTAATACACTGAGAACAATATCTGCTGCGATTATGTTAAACCAAAAGCCGTTCACAAAATCAAATTTGGCCAAAAATGTACAACCACACACAGACAAGAAAATCATAGGGGTATTCCACAAAAATTAAATAAAATAAGGAGGGAAAGGAATTATTCAAGAATATTTTGTGTGCATTTACTTACAAATCGAGTTGATGCAGAATCGTTTAACGATTTATTATGTATATGTATATATAGTCGATGATATCGTATCGATTTCGAATTCGAGTTCGAGTTTCGGGGCACAAACAGAAGCGGGCACAAGCGCGTGTTACGTCGAGCATAGAGTTTACCAACAAAATGTCTTTAACCAAAACTTTCCCAAAAACTTTATTTCAATTGAAGACGAAACGTGAAACTTTCTTCTTTTCTCTTTCATTTTGACTCACGAGTCAGTTGATCCTAACTTTTACACAAACTCGGCGTCGAAAAAGCGCAATTTTATTCTCACTTTATTTTCTATACATGCGTTACATATATAAAGACTTACACACACACATACATGTACAAAAAAAAAATATATATACATTCAGGATATGGACACACATATATCTTCTATATTATGAATGAGTGAATGGTCTGGGTGTATAAATCAAGGCTGTCCAAGGCTACCAACTTTTCTTTTGATTAAGTTATTGTCGAATAAGGATTAAGTTCGGCAAAAAGGATTTCCAACAGTTTGGATTACCAGGTTACAAGTAGATCTATAACAAATGGTTCGCAGATCTTGAGATCAAAGCATTGATACAGTCAAAGATTTAACTCTTTGCTCTAGCGTGAACGAGTATTACGTAGTCAGGTTCAGCTTGATTTTTCAATATCAGTCTTTTATGATACGATACGATAAGCGTTTTCTGATATTTTCATGAATCTCTTTTAAACATTTTTTTTTTTAGTTTTTATTTTTATTTCAGCCAAGATTTAAATAATATTTTAATGCGCGTGGAACAAAAAACAAATTGCAATGAATTTCGATTGCATATGAAAAGCCTTTGAGATATGTTTCATTTTTTAAGTTTTTTCTTTTGGTAATTATTTATTTTTAACTGAACATAAACACTTTACGAGAGAATTGATAAAAGATGATTTTGTAAGTGTTACAAGTTTACTTTTACCTACCAAAAAATCGATGGAAAAATGATTCCTTATTTGTGTCATCTGCGTGAGGATAATTGCAATGGTTGTTGTTGTTGTTGTTGTTGTTGTTGTTGTAGTTGCAGTGTGTTATCAAATATTACATACACGCATACATAGATATATATATATATACGGGAGTCGGATTAGTTTTGTTCAATAGTTACAATAATGCATATGAAGTGAGATATGTTTCAATATTAATTATACTTATGCTATTTACCAAAATTTATAAAAAAAAATAGAATAAAAAGAAATACCACAAAATTAAGAGTGCTACGGACTGCAGGAGGGGACTAAAGGGCAGCTACATACAGTGTTGATATCAACCAAAATGAACAGAACTAGCGCAATACTTAAATACTTAAAAAGTAAATAAATAAAAACCATATCATCTCTAATACATGGGGTTGTTAAGATAGAGAGATTGACAATTAAAGGCGGTTGAACAAAAATGATCAATAAATCATCTAATAACCCAACTAACGCCATAGATGCATAACTTTTAAATAAAAACTTATAATTTTAATATTTCATTTAATATATTTCATATATCATCAAAAAGTGAAAATATATTCAAACAAACAAATATTTATAAATAGCTTCTTTACATGGCAACAAAATTTTAATTTAATTGAATAAAAAATGATCCAATCTAATTATTAATTTTTTTAAAATAAATAAACAAACCTTTTCTAAAAATTAAAATAAATAAAAATAAATATTTATATATATTTAAAGAAATATATACAAAAATAAATTTCATATATTTTTTAATAAAAAAATAAATACGCTAAAATTTAAAATAAATAAAAAAAGTGTTTAGCATGAAGCCTATCAATAATAACGTAAAATATCAAATTTTCATAATTTCTTTTTTTTTCAAATACTTTTAAATTAAAGTAAAACTTTTCATTTGACTAATTTTTTTTGTATATTTTGTTTTTTTAGCATTATTCTCTCTACACCTGAACCGTTTTTATAGGCCTAGCAACGAACATAAAAAGGATTCTCCGAATAAAGGGGAATAACATACAACATCAAATGAAACACAAAACTAAACTGAGTACTGCGAGAGATATACATACATATACATAATGTATATGTATATACGCGTATACATCTCTGTGCTCTCGAAAATATATAGAAATTTGCGCCTTTTGTTCGCAATTATCACAAATGAAATTTAACGCTAGGCGCTGAACGAAATTCGAGTTAAGAACTTAAGGAATCGTAACCCAAGAATTGCTTTTTTTGTTCGCTCCCTATTGTATTATCTGTTTTGTTTCTTTTTTGTGGTTTCGTTCGTTTTCAATTCAAATAAAATTAATTAATTGCACAATTCAAGTCTTACGGTAGTGAGCGGAATCTAGAAGCACAAAGAACACAAACGAAAAGAGACAGAAAATAAAATTTATGCAAGGAAATCAAACCAAGTTCTGTTGCTAAGAGTCAAGTGTGGGTGCCAGATGATTGCCTTCCAATCATTCAAATGGCAATTGCCAACAGCTGTGTGTGTGTGGGTGGGTGTGTGCGTGTGCTTGTACGTGTGTATGTGTGCGTGTAGTCTAACTGCGGTTATTGCCTTGGCAACAGCTCAAAGTCTGACATTAACTTTATTAAAAAAAAAAAATTCGGATCCATTTTGTGGCACTTTTTGGGCTACTGGCTCGAGTTCTTCATATAATTTGGTTAACAACAAATTGAGTTACCGTTTTGGTAAGAATAACCGCGCGCACACACACACACGCACACATATATATATTTATAGAGAGAGAGAGAGAGAGAGATCAGAAAGCGAAACTGTTTTTTGTGTGGATAAGCTGGTTTGGGAGGGGTTTTCTCTGCTTTTCAGAGCTTGTAAAATTGAGTTTGAAACTGCTGTCGCAGCCTGTTTGGCCAGAAACTCACCTGGCGCCAGCACCGGCTCTCCAATGTTCACCTTGAATTTGACATCCTTCTCGTACGTACTCTCCTCGATGATGGGTACCGTTATGAATTGCCTGCAAGCAAAAGAATTGAGGCACATGGATTACAATTGAAATCAAATCAATACAATCGCATAGCTTCAACGTGGCCATAACTAACAGCCGCATTGATTAATGGTCGGCCATGCCTTTAGCTAAATGGCCGTAATCTTGACACTGTACAACGGCATTTGGAAATTTATTGAGCGGCATTAACTAGACTGTGACAAGAACAAACAGACTCTCAGCACCACTCTGGCGTACCCGCACCCGAACGCCAAAATCAATTGCCAAGAGCAAAGCAGCTGAAAATAACAAAAATATATTACGTATACGCAGTGTAGTGCTCATAAATATGTGCATTATTCAGACTGTGCAATGAAATGTTTGCTAGCATAAAGCATTATTGTTAAAGCGAGTGGACGGCGGAGAGTGCGATAGAGAGAGAAAGAGAGAGACAGAAGAGAGAGCGCGAGATTTGGGAATGTGCCAAGACCAGCGCAAATCTAATTAAAATACTCTGCAGCAGAGTAAGCAAACGATGTAAGATACTATGTCGGATGCATCTACGAATTTATGCAGATCTATCTATATGTATACCATATATAAGTATATGCTGCATTGAATGAGATTATTAAATAATATGAGCATGAACCAGGAATGATGTCTGGTCTATGCTTCCATATATGATTATCATAGCTCGCAATATAACTGTTGAGCGTTTCTCGCGGTTCTTTGTTCCAGTTTCTTCATCTTCATCAAGCAGCATGCTGAGTATAGACTTCAACAAAGATTACTTCTTACTCTGCTTCGAATTTTAGCTATACTATTACCTACTCTATATCAATTCTGAGTAGCCCAGTAGCAGGTGCATCCCATATCACATATCAGCAGCCACACTTATTGCCAATTATATTTATTATGAATTTTCCCTCTCTGATCTCATATTTCACATATATTTTAGGGCATTTAATATTCGCCCGACCTCAACTAGCACTTCTGGCTTGCCTCAGAAATGCCACAAGTTGTTTGGGTTGCGCCAGCGGGCACATAATTTGTGAGTCCGATAAGGCAGAGCTCAAAGCAAAAGTTTGTGTGCACCTAAAAAACTAGCTCCAAACTGATTAAACTTTATAAAATTAGCAAGTTTTCGCCAAAATGCAATGCTATCTACTAAATACATATATATGCATAGTAGATCGTATACATATACATATATATATATTTGTATATATGTATATTTATGTATATTATGTATACAGCCTGAACTCCCTTGGCATTTTGCGCACTTTTCTTTCGCCAATCGCAAACTTTCACATTTGCTTCAACCTTTCACCTTTTCCGCTGATTCTAATGGTTTTTTATTTTTCCTTTTTCTTTGGCCAAATGAATTTTGCGGTTTCTATTGCGTTTTCTAATTCTACTTTTGTGCAGAGAAAAGCCACGTTTCTCCATTAAACTTGTTGCTGTGTGGTCAAGTTTTCATTACGGAAAACAGCTTTTATGAGTCATCTAAATGAAATGCGGTTATTATTCACGAATACAAAACAGAGTTGAGCAACTCCATAGGAAACATTTCATTAGTATTCACTACTCAAATTAAGCTCTTTTCACTATATATGTATATACATATGTTTGCACTGATCTCTATCATTATACGTATATGCTTGAATGCCATTTGCTGCTGCTGCTGCTGCGATTAGATAAGTTTTGCTTTAATTGCAAGCTAACAGCTTAATAATTCGTGGTATTTTTATTTATGTATATTCTTGATTTTCCAATTAAATCTAATACTCTTTGACCATGGGCAAAAGACTCAAGTTGGCCAATTGATATTGCAACATTTATAGGAAAACACTTAATAAAACCAGCTTATCGGCAATAGATGTAGATTAGACCTCAACCTAGGAAAAAATATACAATGTATCTCTAAATCTTTCCTTATTACTTTCAATTTATATATTCATTTTAACCATATTTACTTTGTCTACTATATATATATATATGGTTTACATAGTTTCAAGCAGAGAATAAACTACCGATAAATATCGATGTGCTAACTGTATTTGAACAAAGGGTATCTCTAGTCGATAGCTCATGTGCTTTTCATGCATATTTTATAGCTAAACTTGTTTTCACACCATAGAAATTCAGAAAGTAACTTCTATACAGAAGAAAAAAAATCGATAAGTATCTATTTTTTTACTGTGATGAGGTCAGCTACTCTTCAACTCACTGCCTTTCATATCGATATCTAAAAACTTAGAGCTAACTACCCAAATGTATGCATGTATAATTCGACTTTTTTTCGATAAATATCGATTCGTTTGGATTTTATTCTTTAGGTACAGAGTATCTGTTAGTCATGCTAGTAATATTGTAATATTATTCATGCTATATCTCTCTATGAACAGCGCGACGAAAGCTAACCCAAGCACTAGATTAAAATACATATTTTTTCAGACAGATTTTGTGATATGAAATGGGAATTTTTAACGATTCTTTGCACTGGGTCCCTTACCATTTCTCGTATTCCTTTGTTGCCTCTGAGCTTATCATAAAAATAACTTATTTTACACACATGCAACATTTCACGTGTTGTTTTGCTTTTTGTTTATGACGCGTGTTCGCAATGAAACATAATAAATCCATAAATTCGCGCAGATGGTCGTAAATACGTGCACGAGTCGAGCCCTGCGGCTGAGGGGACAGAGGAGGGGATTATCGACGCATTAGATTTGCGCTCGCTTTGGCCATGTCCAGTGCTATCTTATCCGCAGCGCAATCGGAAGTCGAGCAAGTGGGCACTTGGCCGGCGAATGGCCAGTGCCAGACGGTGCCCGTTGGCCAGTCTTCACCGAGATGTTGCTCCTGTACCACGTCGTAATCGTGATCGGACTGCTCAGCGGCTGCGGCTGGGCAGCGCCAGAGTGCAACCGCAATGCCGAATATTGCCAAGATCGGGCCATGCATCCGGATATGCAGGAGCCCAAACAACAGCAGCAGCAGCAGCAGCAGCAGCGCCTGGCGGGCGAGGAGAACAATGCCTACTGGCGAGATCAGGGCGTGCAGTTCATCAAGCAGAAGCTGAGCGAGCTGCCGAAGGAGGGCAGAGCCAAGAACGTGATCATGTTCCTGGGCGATGGCATGGGCGTGACGACCACCTCGGCTGCGCGCAACGTGCTGGGCGGCGAGGAGCAGTCCCTGTCCTTCGATCACTTCCCCTACACGGGCCTGAGCAAGACCTACTCCGTGGATCTGACGGTGCCCGACTCGGCCTGCACGGCGACGGCTTATCTGTGCGGCGTCAAGGCCCAGGAGGGCACCATCGGCGTCAACGGCGCTGTGCCCCGAACTGACTGCAAGGCCATGATAGACGAGAGCAAGCACGTCAGCTCCATTGCCAAGTGGGCCATGGATGCGGGCAAGTGGGCGGGCCTGGTGACCACCACTCGCGTGACCCACGCCTCCCCGGCGGGTGTCTATGCCCACATCGCGGAGCGCGACTGGGAAAGCGACACGGATGTGGCTGCCGACTGTGGAGAGGATTCCGAAGTGCCAGACATTGCCTATCAGCTGATCACGGGTGAGGTAGGCAGCAAGCTGAAGCTCGTGCTGGGCGGCGGCCGCAAGAACTTCGTGGACAAGAGCCTGGCCGATTGGGGCAAGCGCTCGGATGGCTGGGACTTGATTAAGGAGTTCCAGATGCAGAGCCCTGGCAACGCCTACGTGACCACAGCGGACGAGCTGATGGCACTGGATGTCACGAAGTCGGAACGCATAATGGGCCTCTTCCAGAACGACCATCTGCTGTACCACATGCAGGCCGTCGATCAGGCCAGCGACCAGCCCACTCTGGAGCAGATGACGCGCAAGGCCATCGAGTACATGAGCCAGAGCGAGCAGGGCTACTTCCTCTTCATCGAGGGCGGCCGCATCGACCATGCGCACCACGACAATCAGGCGCGCATGGCGCTCGACGAGACCATCGAGTTCTCCAAGGCGATTGCCGCCGCGCGAGAGCTGACCAGCGAGGACGACACCCTGCTGGTGATCACGGCGGATCACTCGCACGCCTTCACCTACTCGGGCTATGGGGTAAGCACGCTCTAACTGAATGGCCAATGAATCTATTCACAAATTTCTTCGCTCGCAGTATCGCCACGCAGATATCTTTGGCAAGGCCCCGGCCAATGGCAACGACGGCATTCCACACATGATTCTCAGCTATGCGAACGGTCCGAGCGCCGAGCGCTTCTATAATGCCGAGACCAAGGAACGCGTGGATCCCACCACGCTGATAACGGGCCATCATGAGGAAGGCTTCCCAGCTGGCGTGCCCTTGGACTCGGAGACCCACGGCGGCGATGATGTGCTGGTCTATGCGTCGGGTCCCTGGTCCCACTTGTTCACCGGCGTCTACGAGCAGAGCACCATTCCCCACATGATGGCCTACAGCGCCTGCCTGGGCGATGGCCTCACCGTGTGCTCCGAGTCCCAAAGGACTTGAGCGCCTGCTGCGTGACTGCAGTTCATCACAATTAAGTTTGTGGCTCATTAAAAGCAGCGATTGCAGTGGAGCTGCTGCTGCTGCTGCTGCTACTGCGGCGCCTCTCGACTTGTCCTTCATGCATATTGTAAATTGAATTAAATGCGAATTTCCTACACTACTCCACAGCCTTTCGCATGTTTGCGGAAAAACAAGTTCAAATCAAGTTTCTGATTACATTCTCGACGCTCGAGCTTTCGTGCGTCTAATTATGAGCTGCACTCGTTGAATATAATTGAAAAAGGCGAGAGCAACGGGCGCCTAAAGCGGCTCTTGACAGAGCCAATCATCCTTTGTCCTTTGCCTCCGAGTTGGATTAGTGCTAAGACCCGTTCAGCTTGGAGGCGTGTCCTTGCCTTCATAGCTCCATTATTGCTGCTTAATCAAAAGCCGAGCTGCTGACTTTAAGAGTCTTGGGATGTAGTTCTATTGGTATGCATACATATAGTAGACATAGATTAGACATGGAATACAAGCGAGTCCTCCTACCTTAAAGTACATAAATCAGTTTACTGCTTATCTTCTAGCTAGAGCTGATAAACATAAAACTCAAGAACGAGAAGCGAATAGAGAAAGCAACAATATTATGCTAACGTAATTAGAAACTTGGTGTAGAGCATGCATAGAGTCATGCAAACTCGACTAGAAGCTGAAAGCTCATCAACGTAATGGGCAAAGTTAGCACCTGCCGGCAGAGCGCATGTGTGTGTGTGTGTGTGTCTATGGGTGTGGGTGTGCGGTTCGTGGCATTTGGGATTCCCTTGCGTGTGTGGTTAAAGTTCTGGCCAGCATTTGGGTTAAGGTAAACACAGGCCAACCAAGCAGCGGATAGGCAAACACCAAACACACCCACCACACACTCTCTTCACACACACAGACACGCACACACCCTAAGGATTTGCATTTTATTTCATGCAAAAATTTCTAACTGATTCGCCTGCAAATAACGAAGAAAATAAAAAAGTCGCGCGCCCGCATTTAGTTAGCTGCGCATTTGCATTTTGCATTTTGCATTTCGTGTTTTGCATTTTTCATTTAAGATTAAACATTTCAAATTTCACATTTTGCATATGAAATCTAAGCGTAATTGCTGCAATTAAAGCCTATGCGTCATTCGTTCCCTTTCGTCCTTCGGGGCGTATGAGTAATATCAAATGCGAAGCAAAATGCGAAATGTATTTGTCAATTTTCTAGTTTCTATTTCCGCTTTGATTGCTAGCTAAATTATATCCGTTAGACTGTGAGTGTAGTGTGTGTGTGTGTGTGTGTGTGCTTGTGTGTGTGGGTGAGCCATTTCCCTTCTTGTGACAGCCATTAAACGTAACAAACCATTCATTGCCTTGGCATTGGCAAAGCTAATTTCGCACAGTCCATCTCCCCCCGCAGCAGCGGCTTCCTCTCTGCCCCTCTTTAGCTGTTGAGCCCGCCGTGCCACTTCCGTCGTTTGACTTCAATGCCGGCAACCAGACCCGCCTCGCACCCAAGTTCTAGCAACGCGGCTCAGTTCTTGTTAAGCATACATGTTATTAAATGACACACACACACTCTCTCGCTCTCTCTCTCTCTCTCCCTCGCGCTCTCTCTCTCTCTCTTTCTTTAACGTCTATTGATTTTAAGTCGAATTGCGACAATGTCGTCTGGCCATCAACTGCGACTGCGGCCAGTCAGTGCCAATGCTGGAAAAAAGCGTTGCAAGTGCAGCTTGTGGCAGGGCCACATAGCATTATGCTCGGCGACGATGGCCAATTCGGCCAGACGGCCAGCTCAGTCCGGCTGCCGTCTTTGGGCAGCCACAAAAGTGCCTCAGAATGCGAATGCTGAAATTTGAAATTTTATGCAAATGTCGCTGGGTCTGACTCGAGCGAGCATTAGAAGGAGACTAGCTCTCTCTCACTCTGTCAGTCGTCTCTGTCTGTCTTCGTTGAGTTTTATTCAAATTGCGCAGCTCGAGTCAAAGGAACATCTTTTGACATTTAATCAACTGACTTGGAATGAATGAGCAAAATTTTAATGAATGAATAAAAAGTACGTATTAGAAATTTCATTCTTGTTTTCCTTTCTCTCTCTTCTCTCGTCTCTCCCTTGTTCTGTATCTGTATCTGTATCTGTATCTGTATCTGTATCTGTATCTGTATCTGTATCTGTATCTGTATCTGTATCTGTATCTGTATCTGTATCTGTATCTGTATCTGTATCTGTATCTGTATCTGTATCTGTATCTGTATCTGTATCTGTATCTGTATCTGTATCTGTATCTGTATCTGTATCTGTATCTGTATCTGTATCTGTATCTGTATCTGTATCTGTATCTGTATCTGTATCTGTATCTGTATCTGTATCTGTATCTGTATCTGTATCTGTATCTGTATCTGTATCTGTATCTGTATCTGTATCTGTATCTGTATCTGTATCTGTATCTGTATCTGTATCTGTATCTGTATCTGTATCTGTATCTGTATCTGTATCTGTATCTGTATCTGTATCTGTATCTGTATCTGTATCTGTATCTGTATCTGTATCTGTATCTGTATCTGTATCTGTATCTGTATCTGTATCTGTATCTGTATCTGTATCTGTATCTGTCCCTCTATCTGTATCTGTATCTGTATCTGTATCTGTATCTGTATCTGTATCTGTATCTGTATCTGTATCTGTATCTGTATCTGTATCTGTATCTGTATCTGTATCTGTATCTGTATCTGTATCTGTATCTGTATCTGTATCTGTATCTGTATCTGTATCTGTATCTGTATCTGTATCTGTATCTGTATCTGTATCTGTATCTGTATCTGTATCTGTATCTGTATCTGTATCTGTATCTGTATCTGTATCTGTATCTGTATCTGTATCTGTATCTGTATCTGTATCTGTATCTGTATCTGTATCTGTATCTGTATCTGTATCTGTATCTGTATCTGTATCTGTATCTGTATCTGTATCTGTATCTGTATCTGTATCTGTATCTGTATCTGTATCTGTATCTGTATCTGTATCTGTATCTGTATCTGTATCTGTATCTGTATCTGTATCTGTATCTGTATCTGTATCTGTATCTGTATCTGTATCTGTATCTGTATCTGTATCTGTATCTGTATCTGTATCTGTATCTGTATCTGTATCTGTATCTGTATCTGTATCTGTATCTGTATCTGTATCTGTATCTGTCCCTCTATACGTATCTACATGTATATATCCCTCTCCCTCACTCCCTCTCTCTTTTCACCTCTCTCGCACTTTCACTTTTCTGCTCTTCAACTACCCCAATCACCTCAACCGTTTATAGTCCCCTGGCAATACACACTTAAAGCATACGCAATCGTTCACTATTCCCCAAATAAACTGCGCGTGCGAAGAGGGAAAATTCAATTTGCAGCCACACACAAACGCAACAAAAACAACAACAACAACAATGCTCAATGCTCAATGCGGATTGCTGAATACTTTAAAATAAAATTACAGTAAAATACAGCAATTTGCATGACAATGGGAGCTTAAGGCACAAGTGCCAGAAGCTGCTTCAAACTGACCAGCGCCAGACCACTAATGCAATGTCTAACTTTTGCCCTTACTCACACTCACATTCACACTCACGCGCACACACACACACACACGCATAAAAATTGTATTTTTTATTATTTTTCTGGTTTTGGGGAAGGACGCTTGTGGTAAATCATATAATCGAATCAAGTTTGCTGTTTGTGGCAGAAACGTTTGCGAAATGAACAAAGTGTAGAACCAAGTGGAAGCTAGTTCTTATCACAAATTGATTTCAACTTTGATATGGCAGCGATTGTATTTGCATTTTACGTATATGTAGACATATGATGGACATGAGTGAGAGAGAGAAAGAGGGAGAGTACGAAGTGAATAAATTATAATAATAAATATTAAACTATAATGCATAATAAAATATCTAGCATATAGAGTATAATATAAGTGAATTCAGTCTGTATTATGCGACAGCTTCAGCTGAAATAGTTTGTTTATCTCGTATTTCAGATATATGTACATACATATATCTGTACGTACATATGTAGCTAAATGTGCATATATGAAAATGCTGATTCAACAAAATTTAAATGAATTTTCCGCCTCGACTGTCGCCAAGTGATAAAAGAAAAATGGCAAAGCATCTCGATAGACTCCACTGATTGAGTGTGGAAATTGCATAGCCTGGCTGCTGACATGACACGCCAGCCACCGGATATACACGTAGACGTCGCAGCACCTGTCGATAGCCCATGCTGTGCATTCAATTTAGTTCCGCTTCAGGTGTGCGAGGCGAAGCGGGAATTGGGAACTGATATATATGTATATATATATAGATATTGACTGACTGAAGCGGACACACGTTTGCCAGCACGAAAACTAGATACAAATCGGCGTTCAAATTCCAAGTTTTGTCTGCCTTCAAAGTAGGCCTAGCATGTTGCTGCTGCCAGGCAACAGGTGGCGCCAGCAGCGCCTGTCAAGTAGGCTACACACTTGAGCTAGATCAATAAATGTAGGGCTGCTGACAGGCTCACACACACATACATAATATACACACTTATGGACACACACACTCTCACGGAATATGCAAATTGTGTTGTTGCTGTTGCTGCTGTTGTTGAGGCACTTGCTGGCACTTGCCCCGGCAGTGCAGTTAACAAATGTGATTTGCACTCAACAACAACTTGGGGGGCAGCCAGCGCTAGGGGGGCGTGGCGTGGGCAAATGAATGCGTTTGCCATTAGCAAGTGTTTCGCAGACAGTACAAGAACATTGCTATCATTATTATTATTGCTCTTGCTGTTTCATTTGCTGCCGCTGCTGCCGCTGCTGCCGCTGCTGCTGGCAGCATTTAAGTGCACAGTTCAAGAAGAACGTCAATTTTATAAATTGAAAATGTAATTGTGTTGATTTTTTCAAGTCAATCAAAATGGCAACGCCGGCTGGCTGGTTGGTCGGTCGGTCGTTCGTTCAATCCTGTATTGACACAGCCCGCCCACACGCATTGAAAATTCATGGAAAATTTCACGTAATTGAGCAGCTGCCCCACGATGTCCGTGAATTGTTTCTGCCAAGCAAAATTGTTGTAATTCAAGCGCATAGAATAATTTAAGCGTTTATTATTAGTATAGAACGAACGCAATTGCAGTGTTTCGACTGCCATAGGGGAGTTGTACAGTTATATAATAATTGTTTTTCTGGGCACAGGTCAGATTTGAAATAGTAAATGAAATTGATTGTGTAGAATAAGCTTGAGAAATGTGAGCTCTAAAGGGAATTTGTGGAAGTTCTTAAAAATAAAATTACAAGAAGTCAGAGTTGATTATAAATTATATATATATATATATATATATATATATATATATATATATATATATATATATATATATATATATATATATATATATATATATATATATATATATATATATATATATATATATATATATATATATATATTTAAATATCATTATAAATGTATTTAAAATTAAATTTAATATATAATTTATATTTACTTTACATAATATTATTTTTTTAATTAAAGTCCAATGTTTATGAGCTATATATTCTTTGCATACACACAATATTCAATACTTAATATTGAAGTAAATTAAAAACTTATCAAATTCACATTCAATGGTCTCCTATGCCCAATTAACTATTCGATAGCCTAATTAGTCATTACTCAATGCGCATTGGCACATTAGCACCCGCATTGCATATGATGATAGCAAAAAGCGAACTAAATTTTATCTAGATTAAAGCTTAAATGAACGTAAAAAAAAACTAGTTAAATATTTATGCGATGAAAACAGAGAGATAAGCCGTGAATGCTTGTTTAACAAATTGAGCGTGATTGAAAGCAATTTGGAGTGAGCGAGAGAGAGAGCCAGACATGGTAAGATAGAACGAGCAGGAGCTGGATATAAATTATATTTGCTGGGGCGCAAATGAACACTAATTATCGAAACAGATAACGAATACGAAGCGAATGACACGACATGGAAATCGAGCAAACAAATGTTAGATGTTAAACTAAATGCGGGTGGGACTGCATACAAACAAACATAACATACACACACATACATATGTATGTATATGTATGTATATATCATCTATGTAGTTAGCTGTCAAGCTGTAATTAAAATATTCTTTATAAGTCACATGCAGTAAAGCCATCAGCAGCTAATGAGCTGTGGCTGCACGAGTAATGAAGATAACTGAATTAACAACACTCAGATCTGACAGCCCACATATGTATGTAAGTGGCTGAATGTGGCTTGGTCTAAGACAGTTAGATATGCTGGTTCATAGAGTTGAAGCATTTCAATATTGATTGCGAACTTATTTGGTTTAGTTAAGTTAGACAAGGCAGCGTTGGTTCTACAAGAAGGTTAACTGCTTGTTAATTATTGTTAAGCATATGCATATTGTTACTTAATACTATCTATCTTTACTATATATATTTGATTGAAGATATTTCAGACTGGATTACTAAGCGCTACAAACAAGTCAAAGTGCTCTAGTTGGAAGTGCCTAACTAGCCTAAGATAGCTTGAACGCAGAGACATATGTAGCATATGGAAAAACTCTATTCTGGCTTGAGAAAGTAAAGTAAGGAAATAAGTAGAGCTGATGATGTGCACGAATCGGAAATAACTAATTTTGTATTCTGTTTTGTTGCTAGTGTTGCCACGCCTCAACAAATCTGGTCAATATAAATAAAAAATAAAATCAAATTTCTATCTCAAATAACAACGAAAAGTGCCCCGGGATAGAGATAGGAGCCCAGCTCAAAAGCAAAATATTATTTTAGCTTCATAAGCAAATACAATGATATGGCTCGTTTGATACGTGTATAAATATTTATGCAGCCCACTGTTTCAACATTGAATGTATGTATATAAAGGCAGCGCAGCATTGCGTATGAATAATGAATTTCTAATTAAATAATTATTCTTTGGCCCGGCGGCATTCGACGCTGGCATTAAACGTGCGCGCCTGAATTAAATGAACGGAAATTATGGAAATCGCTCAGGCTGCGGCCAATTGCCGATTGCCACTGGCATCGTCAACGCGGCCATAATTAGCTACTTATCGAGTTGTAATTGCGAAAGTTTAACCAACTGCAGCCGAGCTCTATGAAGGCTCGATTGCAGCGCGGCATTCATTAGCGTCGCTCGTCTTTGAGCCATTCAAGTTCTCAAAGTTTCTGCATTCAGCTCTGGCCATTTTGTTGTTGTTTTGCTCTACGTTTTTTTACAGCTCGCCAAGGAATAACACAAAAGCCAAGTGGGGAATACAACAACAACAAGAACAACAACAAAACAATAAATTAAAAGCCGAGCCAAGTCGCCCACTTAAGAACAGTCGAAGCCCCTCCCCAAGGATCGGCCATTGTGTGCGCTTGGCCTGAAAATAAAATGCAAAATAAAACAATCGCAAAAGCAAGAAAAGAAAGCAAAGAAAAGGCCGACTTTTCCAGCAATGGTCTGGAAATATTTATTATTGAAGTTCGCGTGCGCTGTGAATAGCCTCGAATCTCGCCCAACACACAAATGTCGCTTTTTATTACCAAGAGCCATTTTAAGGCCATTTCAATTAAATCTAAAGCCTGCTTCATTTATGATTGTTTTACTTACCCACTTAGTTTTATGTCTCTTTGCTATTCAAAATTCCAAATTGAGTAGGCTAAACGATGTTAGACTCAAGAGCTTGAGCAGCTTTGCTGCTGCTCTGATATCATGCATATCAAAGCAAAATACAATATTTGGAATTTGTTGGCATTTGAAGTTTGCTTATGAATATTTCAAATATTTGTGAAAATACTCGGAAAAAAATCAAATACATGTTTCAGCTTGCACAGCCAAGCTTCTCATGCAACACACAATATTGCGTATACGCAGCGTTGGCTCATAGATAACTTGCTCATACCAAAATATATGAAATTTCTCACATTGATTTCAGTCACGACAAATTCAAATGAAAAGCTAATGGAGTATTTCAATATCTACATAGCTAAGAGATTCAATATTATTTGTTTAAAAGTACTGAGCATTTTCCTAAACAGTTTTCAATGCTGCGTATACGCAGCGTACGCTATTTTCAAACTTATAATATATATAGATATTTATAGTTCTAATTTCAGTGCTTGTGGTAGGAGAATCTCTGGGAAAATCTCTTTTGTTATCTCTTTGTATGCCACCGCAAAGCAGACAGAAAACTTGTATATGCTCATCTAATTTTGAATACGCAGCGGTAAGTATATAAATATCTATATATATGTTTAACGCTGCGTATTAATAATATGTATTATATACATATACATACATACATATATACAATATAAAGGTGTGTTCGTGAAATGAAATTACATTCTGTGTGAAACTCAATATATGAGAAGAATATTAAGTCTAGCAAATATTTTATATTAATTTAGATGTTATAATTCAGATATTTTGATTACTACTCGATCGTCTTTTATATATTACGTATACGAATTTTTGAATTAATATTAATATGAATACGCAAAATTTTCATTCGTAGAAAGTTCATTAACTTTAAAGCTTGAAATGCGATGCGACTAAGATCTCTCTCTCTCTCTCTCTTTCTGGCTGCCACTATTTATCATAATGATGTCGTAAATTAAGTCCACGGACAGGTTAGCTAATGAAGGACTTTCGCTTGCAATTTCTAATGGGGCACACACAGTTTCTGTTTCAGTTGCAGTTTAGATTTAATTGTGCGCACATGGCACGAAATAATTAAGTTTTAGCTAACAGAGAGCAGAGCCGAGTCGAAATGGCGACGTGAGCTGCAAACCTGAACAAGGACATTACGTCCTTAGCAAGATCAAAGCAGCGATTGCTGTCAGTTAGCTAACATTACACAGGGAATGCGAATGAGAATCCGAATCAGAATCAGAATCAAGAGCTAAATCAGAATCAGCTGTCAAAGGCGCGGCAGGTGACACACACACGCACACACACACACACACACATACGCCCACAAGCTGTGTCAGCATATGTGTGACCTTTGACATTGAAGCTGCCTTTTATCATTCGCGTCCTTTGTCGCTGTGAGTGACATGTTTTGCCGGGGCGACCACAAAACAGCTCGTAGTTTATTAAGTTGTATGTGACAGCATAAATCAGTGCCACAACACAGCATGCGCCACAAAGTGTTGCCCCAGCACAGAGCGCGGCGAGAGTTGTTTGATTTATTGCAACTGGCAGAAGCATCAGCATTCATATGCCACACATGCCATACGCCACATGCCACACATGCCACACATGCCACACGCTATACGCCAGCAGCCAGACGCCACTTGCAAGCTGCAACAACGCAAATCAACTACTTTTCATTTACTACGATTGAGAGTGAACGACTGGAATATATCCTATCCAATTCTAGTTGCTATCTATGATATATATATAGTATATACCTTTTATCTTTGAGAACTACTTCTAAGATCTATATTGTTAGTGCACGTACGCCTACAAATAATATTCAAGCACTACCAGCCTATATAATAGAAAATTCTTCAAATCGATATTTATCGATATGTGATAGATATACAATACATTTATCAGTTGATTTGAGTTTAAGTCTACAGCTAATATTCTGGTCAATCTCAACATCTTACAGTTCCATATATTTATTAAACTTTTAAGTATGGCTCCAATCGATTTTTATCAATGATAAACAAAATTGATTGCTGATTAGCTCTACATTTTCTAGTTTTTATCTACCCAGCTCATCATCAACCTATCATAAATCTTATATCAAAATACATATTTATCGATAGAGTCTAATTAAAATACAAGTTAATACAAGCAAAACCATTTTACGTACAGCTCTTTTTCGCTTCAGCTCGTTATTCATCAGCAATATACATATATGTATTTATATTCTGTGGCTTTAATTTGCTTCTCTCAGCTGGGCTGCTTCTGTTTCTTTGGGCCATTTTTAATTTGTATGCAGGGCAGGCAGCAAATTAATTTACCGTTGCTAAAGTTAAACAAAGTCCAAGTGTTGGCCATTTGTTAAATTGTTTGAACAACTCAACAAGTTCGCTCTGAAATTATGTTCAGCGTTCAGCTCATTAAGGTACACAAAAAATAAGCTGTGCTCCGATAACCCTTCACCCGCACGGCGAAAAGCCCTTTTTTGCTTTTTTTGGGGTAACGGCGCAACAGTTGCTCTCCGATTTCCTTGTTGATGATGACTCTCGACATGTTGAGCCACACTCAGCCTCCCGTTTGGCGCTTCATGTCATAATAACAAGAGGCAGCAGCAAGATAAATATAAACAATACTAACTGAAAGGTAGCTCAAGAACAGACAGAGCCAGGCCAGGCCAGGCCAGGCCAGGCCAGACTGCCTGATGAGCTCTCAGCTCTGAGCTGGGCGGTTTGGCCCGCAGCTAAGCAGCGCACACTTCAATATCTTTTTGCAACAATCAACCTAACGACATCATGATAAACACAGGCAACAGTGAAACCAACAAGAACCAGACCAACAACAACAACCAATTGACATTGAAAAGGTTGCGCCACAAGGGAACAGACAAATTTGCTTTGCTGCCTGTTGTTGAAACAGGCTCCGCTAATTTATACAGTCCCCAGGAACAACAACAAAAAACTGATATACGAATGGGAAAAGAATCAACTTAACATTGGGTCAGCCTCAGCCTCAGCCTCAGCCTGAGTCATGCTCCCAAGCAGAAATTTTGAGAATATTCCAGTTTTTGCATATTTCAATAAAAGTCAAACTTATTTTTAGCTACAACTTTTATCCGCAGCTGCAATGTGGAAACTCAATTTATAATTTCAGGCAATTTTTAAACTTGATTGATTGACTGACAATCATTTGAAAACAATCATGTGAAACAGCAACTTTCTAAGCCTTTTAAATTTTGCAACAAATTTAGTAAATTATGATTGACTGGCTAATGAATGATTGATGATTAGCTAATTATTTATATATATATACTTTTTAATTTTGATTGAAGGATTGTTAGATTAATAGTCAAGTCACAAGATTAGCTGTAAGAGCTTTCTAAATAAATCGCTCTTCTTTATGCAAACGTTAAATCACAAATTTAATAGAAACAATTCAGTTTTATATTAGGATTGACAATGATTGATAGACTAATGGTCTGGAATTTGAAACCAATCGTAATATATTTAATGACTTATTGAATATTACAAATTACTGTAGTGATTGATTGATTGTTGTTGATCAAAATGTAAAGTTTGCTTTTCATACCTTGATTGATTCGCTGATTGATTGAAGATTACAGCAGCGCCTAAGCCCTTAAAGCAGCAAGGTTTTCAGTTGTCTCTTTTAAAGACTTTCAGCTTAGTCTACATCCACTTCAATTCAATTCAATGCATCCACATATGAAAACGCTGAACCAATTTGTAGCGTTGGCAAACACCAAATTAAATTAGTTAATTAAGTTGACCTATTTCAGCATCGGAGATTTTATTTTTATGACAAATTTCATGTTGTGGAAGAGCAGCAAAAGCTGTTTGCTGTTTCTCCCGCTGACCACACGATGAAATTTAATTATAGAGCACCAACATGAAAGTAAAAAGGGGAATCGAACGACCGTTGAGAGCTATGCAAATTTGAGACCACTTAACTTTTCCTTTAGTTGCTGTAGAAGAAGTACGCTTTGCCCCAATAATATTCGACTGATGTCTATTTGTAATTCTCGGCTCGTATTTCCCGTTTCTCGTATGACGCAGGTGCCATGAGAACTGGGCAACATTGGCCTAGTTAGGCTGAGGCACTACACTTTTTCCTCAACATGCCATTGTCTTTGTTGTTGTTTACATAGATGGAGTATACAGTTAGCACACACACACACAGACACACACATACAGACACGCACATGCGGCTCACTTGCCTAGTTGTCAGTCAGTTAAACAGTTGGCACATTCCCCAGCGAATCGCCGTCGGCTGCAGGAAATGCTACTTGTTAGGCAAAAGCCGCACATGCCGCAAAACACACAACATACATGACTGCGCGCGCACACACACACACACACACACACAGAAACAGACATATATACTGTGCTGCTTACATGCTGATTTGATGTGGATAACTTGTAAGTTGTCTTGGATTTGTAAAAAGCGCCTTGTTGCGGCTGCCTTTTTATGTATACATACACACACACACACACACACATGCACATACATATAAATAATATATAAATAGACAGCATAAATTTCAATTTTAGATTATGTGTGCTTAATACAATATTTGTGCTCATGTGCTGGAAACATGGCAATCCCGCATTGCTTACTAGTGCATGCTCATATTATGCTTCTCTTTTTTCATTTTATACATACATACATACATAAATACATGTACATAAACTACATTTGGCATCTTCCCAGGGGCAAAGGCAGCAGGGAACGGCACAAAATCTTGTGGCCAGCTCTCCTTGCGGCTGGCCTCTAAGCCACATAGACTTCCCCCAAATTGGTCTAATTAACAAACGCCAAAGCCAGAAAACTCTCTGAAAGTTTGTCTGGCATGTGTTGCTATTGTTGTTGTTGTTGTTGTTGTTCACGTAAATCTCAATTAATTGTATTTAAACTTGAGCATTCGCTGACTCTGGCACTGGACATCCGGGCACGCACTTTCCTATTCAATTTGAAAGCAGCGCAAAATTGTGTTGCTTACTTTCAGGCGCGGCAAAATAATCCCTATAAAAAATGCATGCATAAATATACATATTTCAGCTTATTTCTGACTAAATATTCGTAAGCTTCTAAAAGTATTTATATACCATAAAATTCACTTTACATTAAGCAAAATTACGTTTAGTAACATAAAGACAATGCGGGACTTAAACGCATTACGCATTAGACCTCAGTATCTGATATCGAGTTGAGCAGTCCATCTAGGTACTATTACAGTGGCTCAGTATACTTTCCATATACCATTAATTGAGCATTCATATACATATCTATATTTCATATTTAGTGTTAAAGGATTAAATGAGAACGTCGAGATGCGCAATACTTGGATATATCTTCTGATATTCATCGAACGGTTAAAGATTAATCTGGTATTACATTAAAGAGTTCAGAAGCGTGATCGTCGCCCTATTATGCTGCTACTGTGGAGTGTATGAGTGATATTTAGTCTTAATCAGCTGAACGAACGAGTCGAAATGCGGAAAGTATTTGAGATCCTTTTGATGGTTAAACTGTGGCTAGTTTTAATATTGAATCCCAATGCAAGTACATCAATCATTCTACTGAATTAAGAATTCGATCATTTTTATTTTTTTATTTTATAGAATGCTGGGCATATTAAATTTACAAATGTGCTCTGCCCCGTTTACAACAAAAGCTGGATCCAAGTTAACGTTTGTCGGTTGAAGGCAATAAGTCGCTACAGGACAGTATTCAATTTGAATGCTACCGTTAAATATCCAACGTATCAGATATCGATAAACGATCAGATTCTGAAGAAGGCCAATGGCTACAAGCCCTGGTTGTATAATACATCCGTCGACTTTTGTCGGTTTCTCAAAAAACCATATAATCCAGTGATTATAGTATTCGTAAAAGCTATACGGGACTACACAAACTTCAATCACACCTGCCCCTATATGGTGAGCCTGAGATCCAAATATATGTCCATACTCATATTATAATACAAATTATTCATTTAAGGGCCACCAAATTGTAAGCAACCTTCATGTGCCGTATGAAAGGTTGGGATTTCCGTTTCCCACTGGAGATTATCTTGTCAAAATAGATTGGTTTTTTCACCTCCGAAAACAATTGTCAACAGATTTTTACTTCTCGGTTGACGAAGGTATTTTGAATACAAAGGGAAGTATTATAAAAAGTTAATCGATTTTGGAAAAAAAAAGTTATGTATGTATGTATATATACATATATTAGTTATATGTGACTGACAAAATAAAACAAATAAAAAGGGAAGGACCAATAAATTGAGCAGATGCTGCGTAGAAAATATAGACTATACAACAATCTCCAAGGTGTTACACATTCATTCAAGAATTATTTATTCATTTTGTTTATACCGTTTAAATATTCTGTTTCGATACGCTTCATGAAATTATTGCTCAGTTGCTTTCATTATATCTGCATAATTTAGATATATACCTATTTTGTACGATGACTGGAGTTAAAATCTATTGAATACAATTAATATAGTTATTGAACCATATATAGACATAAACATCGAACTATTGAGCAGTGAACACAAATTGTTTTGGAAATAATAAGTCTGCCGATTGAAGGAGAACAAAGAACAAACTGATGAAAGTGCAGAACAGTAGGGAACATGTAAGAAAGCTCTAGTCAAGACTGCTCGACTATGAGATCCCCTGAACCCTTCGAGCAACAGCTCACACACACAGGCATGGGCTGCAGTGTGCGATTACTATGAGAACTGTATTGTTTAATAACTTCTTCTTGTACGTTTGAAACGTCATGAAACTTTTAGATAGTTATTATATCAGTAATATGCGTGTATATGCCGAAGCTCAAGTCTCTAGTATTTGAAATACGCCTTTTACAAATTTTAGTGGTGAGGGGGTGGATATACATATAAGAATACATTTACATATAAGTCTACATTTACAATTTGGAGACTCTAGCTCTGAAGATGTAGCTGATATAAATTTATTACTGATTTTCAATAATGTTTTAAATAGATAACAAAATAACGGGACACGTTTCGATTTTTAAAGAAAAACTCGATATGCGCGTGGTATACACGGACCTAGGAAAAAATTTTCAAGTCTCTAGCTGTTATATCTTCTGAAATCGTCGAGTTCAAACATACGGACAGACGGACGGACGGACAGACGCACAGAGCTAAATCGACCCAGCTCGTTGTCCTGATCAAGAAAATATATACACTTTGTGGGGTCTGCCACGCCTCCTTCTGCCTGTTACATACATTTCAACAAAACCATTATACCCTATTTCCCATTTTCAATGGGTTCAGGGTATAAAAAGATGGAAAAAAGGAGTAAATTAAAAAAAAATTTTAAATAGATTAATCAATTATCAATTTCAATATTAATTATTATTTTGTTAACATGCATGAATGCATATACTGAATGTATATACTGAATATAATAATAGACTATACGTCATAAAAAATGTATATAAAGCGCTGCAGTTGCTTAAATATGTCCTCATATTAAACTAGAAACTCGAAATGCGGAAGACTTTGATAATTCTTGTGCTATTCAAAGTATGGCTGGTATTAATTTCAAAGCCTAATGTGAGTGCTTCATACTTTCTAATAAAGAATTCGATAAATCCTAATTTATATTTCTAGAATGCTAGGGAAATAAAGTATACAAATCTACGCTGCACCGCTCATAACAAAACATGGATTACGATTAACCTTTGTCGATTGAAGGCAATAAGTCGTAATAGGACAGTTCTTAACTTAAATCTTACAATTTGGTATCCAGCAAATGTGATTGACGTAACGTGTCAACTTCTAAAAAAGGCAAATGGCTATAAGCCCTGGCTTTACAATATTTCTTTGGACTGGTGTCGGTTTGTCGAAAAGCCGTATAATCCAATTGCTTTAGCGGTTTCACAAAAATTACAGGAAGCTAGCAACTTTTATCATCCGTGTCCCTATGTGGTAAGCTTGACGCTCAAATATATTTATATTATATTATTATATTATAATGCTTATTAGGGCCATCAAATTATTGACGGATATTATATACCGGATACTAAGTTTGGAATACCTTATCCAACTGGGGAATATCTACTCAAAGTAGACGTGTACTTTTATCACAAAAAACAAGTATCAGTAGATGCATACTTTAGAGTCGACGAAGGTATTCTGAACTCATGGAAGGTATTCTGAATTTGTACTTTCACAATCAAAAAGCACGTTTGTAAAACATGAATTAATAAATAAATGTGTAAAAGGGTGTTGCCCATTTGTTAATGAGAGTTCTTCTCTAGTCGAGACTGTTCGATTTGAATACCATTTCTTCTTCCTCTCTTTTTTAGCACAAGCTTTGCTGACGGTGCAGGTAGTGCGGTTACTGCGTCTAATTTGCGATTTGTACAATGGGTCGGAAGCAACTGATAATCCTCTCCAGGTCATCAAAGCCTAAATCAGTTTAGAAATTAACGAAGGCATGAAAATGACATATAGCATATAGCATATATAGACAATTGCCATTTTCAACAGATAACTTCATTAAATTTTGATGACTTTTTCCCCCATCCTCTTTTTCTCACGCCCACTTACTCTCTCGGCCTCTCACTCTCTCACTATATAAAAGACTAATGACATGTAATCTCCGTAAATATTGAGACGGATAGATAGATAACCATAAATAGCAACTTAATAATACATTGAAAGCAATTAAGCGTATGGAATGGTTTCGCATGTGTAAATGTATTAAAATGACATTAGCTGTGAACAATTTTAAAAGTTCGTTTAATTACAGCAATACAGTCAAGCGAGCAAGTCGAAATGCAGAAAGTTCTCATAATATTGGGGATATTCAAAGTGTGGCTAGTTTTAATATTAAGCCCCAATGTGAGTACATCATTTTTCATAGTTTCTATATTCGATATACCCCAAGTCTATTTTATAGAATGCTGCGCAAATCAAATTTACAAATGTGCGCTGCCCCGTTTACAACGAAAGCTGGATCCAAGTTAACGTTTGTCGGTTGAAGGCAATAAGTCGTAACAGGACAGTATTCAATTTGAATGCTACCGTTTTATATCCAACGCATCAGATATCAATAAACGCTCAGTTTCTGAAGAAGGCCAATGGATACAAGCCCTGGCTTTATAATACATCCGTCGACTTTTGTCGGTTTCTCAAAAAACCGTATAATACAGTGATTATAATATTCGTAAAAGCTATACGGGGCTTCGCAAATTTCAATCACACCTGCCCCTATGTGGTGAGTCCGACATACAATACATGCGCATACTTATATTATATGGCAAATTATTCATTTAAGGGCCACCAAATTGTTAACGAACTTCATATGCCGTACGAAAGCTTGAGAATGCCGTTTCCGACTGGTGAATATCTTGTCAAAATAGATTGGTTTTTTCATCACAAAATGCAATTATCAACTGATTTTTACGCAACGGTTGACGAAGGTGTAATGAATTCAAAATGAAGTAGTGTCAAAATTTCATTTTATAAAAATCCTTAAATTATACTAGTTCAATTTAACTTTTATAATAGCATTTCTCATACAATACAAAATTGACAAAAATAAAGATTTGCTACATAGATGATTTTTCCGCATGATGCAATATGATATTATACGATATATTTTATTAGGCGTATCGTACAGACTGGAATATAAGCCAAAATTGTAAGAGCTATCATCGGTAATGCAATTATATTCTTAATCATAAACTGAATCATCTGCCCATGGTTAAACCTATTTCTAAAAGTATATATATATATATATATATATATATATACATATATTGCACGTGGAAATCTATAAATTTATAATAATTATTTGCCGTGACGGCAATCAATCACTCTAAGAACGATCTCTAAAGACGACACAAAGATGATGTTCACAATTCTCTTGAACTCACACGAGTCATCTACATCGACTACCTGGAGTAGTAGTAGTAGGGCTTTACTTTACCGAACTATTAGTTCAAAAAAACACATCTCTCATCTCACATAGGGTAATACAGAAAGTATATCATGAAATATCCCATACAGACTAGAATATTATCAGTATATGTAAAATATTATTAGTATATGTTCATTTACAGCGTAGATTCTATTTTTTTTTTTTTTTTTATTTTTTTTTAGTTGTAGGCCATTTTTACAATGTTGCAAGCATCGCAACTTAAAGTGCTCATATATAAACTCAATATAAAAGCGCTTGGCTGCCGCTCATCGTCAGCATTTGACGGAGATTATACAAATTTATGCAACACTGTTGGCACTTTCATTCCATCATCCTCCTCTCCACCTGCCTGTCCCCTCCACTGCTTGGAGCTTTGCCACCATTTTCGTTTGGCATTACACAGCTGACTGCTGTTTTCACGAGAGCTGACGCAATGGCGGTTTCTGCTACTACCGCTACTCCCACTTCTGGCCCTACTCCTACTCCTACTCCTGCTGCTGTTGCTGTTGCGCATTTCCGGCCCCTCAAGCTTTGCGCTCAGTGTTGTTGGGCGCTGGGGAGTTAGTTAACAGTTGCCAGTGGCAGTGGCAAAAAGTCGACTAACCAACATGAAGAGCACCGCCCGACTGCCCAGACAAGCATTTGATTTTCATTAAAAAAGTCGTCTCTGCACGGCTACAAAATACCTCATATGTATTTATATATCCGGGAACTGATATTTCTCAATATCAAAATCCATTAAAATAAAAATTTGTGGAATCACTTCCCTTGGAGTGGGACTATCTTCACGAAACTTTCAGAATAGTCTCTAGAAAGAAGAAATCTGTGTATTCATCAACGGTATAAACACAGTAAATCTAAAGTCTCTAGGTCTAATATTCACTTCAATCGTAATGTTGAAACTCTATGATTGAATCATTGATAAATCAGAATTAACTCTATCTACTGCTATTAAAATACTAATTGGGTCACATTAACCAGATCATCAAGCGTATCGAACGGCTAAAAATCGATCTGGTATTATATTAAAGAGGCCAGACGCGTGATCATCGCCATCAAGTTTGTAATATATAAGTGATATTCAGCTTTGATCAGCTGAACGAACGAGTCGAAATGCTGAAAGTTTTTGTGATTCTTGTGATAGTCAAACTGTGGCTAGTTTTAATATCGAATCCCAATGTGAGTACTTCCATCCTACTTCAGAATTCGAGAATCTACAACTCTATTTTGTAGAATGCTGCGCAAATTAAATTTACAAATGTGCGCTGCGGAATTCACAACGAAAGTGTGGTCAAAGTAGATGTTTGTCGGTTGAAGGCAATAAGTCGTAACCGGACTGTATTTAATTTTAATGCTACCATTTTATATCCAGCGTATCAAATATCGATAAACGCTCAGCTTCTGCAGAAGGCCAATGGATACAAGCCCTGGCTGTATAATGTATCCGTGGACATTTGTCGGTTTCTCAAAAAACCGTATAATCCAGTTTTTACAGTATTCGCAAAAGCTGTACGGGACTACACAAACTTCAATCACACCTGCCCCTATATGGTGAGCCTGAGATCCAAATATATGTCCATACTCATATTATAATACAAATTATTCATTTAAGGGCCACCAAATTGTAAGCAACCTTCATGTGCCGTATGAAAAGTTGATTCCGTTTCCCACTGGAGAATATCTTGTCAAAATAGATTGGTTTTTTAACCTCCGAAAACAATTGTCATCAGATTTTTACTTCTCGGTTGACGAAGGTATTTTGAATACAAAGGGAAGTATTATAAAAAGCTAATCTCAAGAAAAAAATGTCTATATATATTAGATATATGTAACTTAAAAAAAAAAAAAACAAATAAAAAAGAAAGCACCAATAAATTGAGCAGATGCTCCGTACAGAATATAGACGATGCAACAATATCCAAGGTGTTACACTTTCAATCAAGAATTATTTATTCATTATACCCTGAACCCATTGAAAATGGGAAATCAGGGTATTTATATATCCGGGAACTGATATTTCTCAATATCAAAATCCATTAAAATAAAAATGGAAAAGAATACGTGAATTTAAAGTGATCATAATAAATATTTCGGAATAGTCTCTAGAAATAAGAAATCTGTGTATTCATTAAATGTATAAACACAGTAAATCTGAAGTCTCTAGGTCTACTTAACAATTCAATCGTAATGTTGAAACTCGATGATTGAATCATTGATAAATCAGAATGAACTCTATCTACTGCTATTAAAATACTAATTGGGTCACATTAACCAGATCATCAAGCGTATCGAACGGTTAAAAATCGATCTGGTATTACATTAGAGAGGCCAAAGGCGTGATCATCACAATCAAGTTTGTAATATATAAGTGATATACAGCTTTGATCAGCTGAACGAACGAGTCGAAATGCTGAAAGTTTTTGTGATTCTTGTGATAGTCAAACTGTGGATAGTTTTAAAATCGAATCCTAATGTGAGTACATCCAAGGAAGGACCAATAAATTGAGGAGATGATCTGTAGACAATATAGAATATACAACAATCTCCAACAATCTCCACTTTCATTCAAGAATTATTTATTTATTTTGTTTTTACCGTTTAAATATTCTGTTTCGATACGCTTCATGAAATCATTGTTCAATTGCTTTCATTATATTTGCATAGTTTAGATATATACATATTTTGTACGATGACCGGATTCAAAATCAATTGAATACAATCAACATAGGTTTTGAATCATAGAAAATATTTCAGAAATATTCCAACTTCCCCCAAAGACGTCTCTATGTAGTAAGTCTGAAGATTGAAGAAGAACAAAGAACAAACTGATGAAAGTGCAGAGCAGTAGGGAAAAAGATGGAAAAAAAGAGAAAATTAAAAAAATTCGTATATAGATTAATCAATTATCAATTTCAATGCTAATTATTGTTCTGTTAACATGCATGAATGCATACACTGAATATTTATAATAATAGACTATAGATCATATAGATCATATTATTTAGATGGCTGCAGTTGTTTAAATATGTCCTCATATTCAAAGTTAAACAGTTAAACAAAAAACTCGAAATGCAGAAGAATTTGATAATTCTTGTGCTGTTCAAATTATGGCTAGCAAAATTTTAAAGTCCAATGTGAGTACTTCATACTTTCTAATAAAGAATTCGATAAATCCTAATTTATATTTCAAGGATGCTGCTCATTTGAAATTAACAAATCTACGCTGCACCGCTCATAATAAAACATGTATTACGATTAACGTTTGTCGATTGAAGGCAATAAGTCGTATTAAGACACTACTTAATATAAATCACAATTTTGTGTCCAGTAAGTGCGATGGAAGGAAACTTTCAACTTCTAAAAAAGGCAAATGGCTATAAGCCCTGGCTTTACAATACTTCTGTGGACTGGTGTCGGTTTGGTAAAAAGCCTTATAATCCAATTGTTATAGCGGTTATACGAAATTTACGGGAACCTAGCAACTTCTTTCATGGGTGTCCCTATGTGGTAAGCTTGACGTTCAAATATATTTATATATATATATATATCGATATATATCATAATACTTATAGGGCGACCAAGTTATTGACAAACTTGCAGTGGATTCTCAGATTGGAATACCTTATCCAACTGGGGAATACTTACTCAAGGTAGACGTGTTATTTTATCACAAAAACCAAGTATCAGGAGAAATATACTTTAAAGTCGATGAAGGTATTCTCCACTCAAGATAAAATATCAAATATCAATGCAGTTTCCGGAATTGTACTTTCACAATCAAAAAGCACGTTTGTAAAACATGAATTAATAAATAAATTTGTAAAAAATAAATAAGTAAGAGTTATTATCTTTGCATTGGCTACATTTTGGTCCTTTCGATAGTAACACAGTAAAATTTTCCGAAAATGTTTTTGATCTTCCATTTTCGATAGGGCACCAAATGAAAACTATTTTGCAAAATCCAACAAAATTTTTACAATTAAGCTTTACTATATCACATGTTAAAATTTATAACGGTAAAGCGGTTAAGCGTAAAGTTGGCTGCGAAAAAATTCAATAAGATCAGCTGTTATAATGAAACGAAATTACTTAGTGAATTACCTAATATATGCAAAGCTATTACGAGCAGACGCTTCCTATAGTGTGGAAGAAAAGTTCAAAGCAGATTTTTTCACTAAATTTTAATTTGGTTTTCGTTTTTGTTGCTCAACAAAACTTTTTATTTATATTTGGGATTTGAAACTGCGATTAATTAAGTGTAAAATGCATTCATTTTATGTCGGACAACGAGCTATTTACTCTAATTGCATACATTGTGCCAGTGGGACCTAAGTTTGTGCTACCTGGACACACACGTCGTATACGTAACACGACAAACACACCCCAGAGCAGAGAGCTTGAAGGCCGGGGACGGAGTACTTTTGCTCCTGTTGAAGCTCTTAATGCCAAAATGGGCTTATATATTATAAATAGGCATCAGTAAATTGTAATCGAGTAACAGATACCCTGTAGAAATACAATTGTACAAGTAATTGAGAAGTAATATGGTCGACTAACAGATACTCTGTAAAAATATATGCAATATATAAATAAACAGTTTTGTTGCTTTTTATAACACAAGACTTATATAGTTTTCTATATTTATAAAATTTTCTATAAATGAGAATTGAATCTAACTTAGGTAAATTTAAATTCACATTATGAAATCAATAGCTCAAATTTAATATACTCCATTCTTCAAATTTCCTTCTATAGGGTATACGAGTAACCGAATGCGCAGTAAGCCCTGCCAACTTGAGTGGCTGTAACTGCCTGGTGATAGTGTCCAGGGAATACGCCGGAAGTAGAAGAGAAAGAGCTAGACAAAGAGATGTAGGGAGGGAGAGAGAAAGATAGCGAAAGAGACAACGAAAGTAAATGGGAATGTGTATTAAATGCGAGGCAAACGAGCCAAAGAAAATTGAAACGTTTAAAACTGGGCAAATAATTGCCTTAAGGCCACATGGAGCAATGTTCGAAATGAATGAAGCAACTGCAGCAATGTGGATGCCACTTGACACTGCTAAACATGGAAAACTATTTGCACAATGGAAATGGCAGCGAATTCAGCTGCGGCAGCTTAACGACCATTATGAGCGTCACACAAAATGGCGCCGTTTTTTCAGTTTTCTGTTAAAGCTGTCCCCTGGCGCTTGGCACATCTAATTGTCTGCTCCGGTTTGTGGCTTATTATCAAATAATGTAGAGCCACAAAAATGTATGCTATGCGCCAGAGAGACAGAGAGAGAGAGAGAGAGAGAGAGAGAGAGAGAGAGAGAGAGAGCGAGAGAGCGAGAGAGAGAAAGATTGACAGGGGAGCGAGGGCCGGAGAGAAATTCACATAGCTGTTGACGCGCAGCAGCCAGTTTTTAATAGACACCGCCCCATGACGCCGCAACGGAAAAAAGAGAAACAATTTATGCAAAGCTGCAAATCAGCGAAAAGATGAAAAGAAAGACAAACGAGAGGACAAACAAGCACATAAAGACATAGAGCAGCAGAGTTATTATGCTATATATTATATGTGTATTCAGCGAGAGTTAAACTTTCATTTTGTACAGCTTATTTTGCATAATTTATGTACGAAAATTCGAGTCATTTGCTGTGAATACTAAAGTCACATTTTTATGAACTTAAACAATTTATTAAATGTGCTAAAAAGTTCATTATTGCACATATTTACCTAATGAAGAAACTCTCATTCGGCTTATGGTAAACCGTCGCTTTTCAAAACATAAATTGAGTTGACTTGAGCAAATGCCCCGATTTACAAATTAAACTCGAAATAGACAATATGCTTAACATATGCTTAAAATAAAATCTAAGTTTGATATAGGAAAACTTTAGAGCTACAAAGTATTCAAAATCTAAAGTCTCATCAAATACTTTGACCAAAAATTAAATTAAACGCAATTTCACTCCTTAGGCAGTACTTGACTAGAACTCTACCGGAATTCTACAGAGAGCTACCCGCCTCCTTCTGCCTGTTACATACAGTGAATTCCTTTCTTAGGAGGATTCGGGGCATACTTAGAAATATGGTAAAACTCTAATAAGGAAGACTCTTTAAGCATGTGAAAAATCCTGGTTCACAATGAGTGAAATTTCTTGTAAGTTCTTCAAGCCTCTCCAAGTCCTCACATATGCTAGCAGTTAATACTAGCTGTTATTGTTATTGTTGTAACTTAACAAAAACTCGTTGACTAACTTCATATTTATGTGATTCAAGAAAAATATATTTTCCTAACGAACTAATTTTACAGAATTAATTTGATTTTGCACTTTGGCTTTAACAAAGGCATCGCACGCAGCTTGTCCGCTTATATGGCTGTGTGTGTAGGTGCTGGGATGGAGGGTAGAAGTATATCTGTGTGTGTGTGTGAATTATATGGTTATGTGGCACGCAGCATGACAGTATTTGCCACAGCTGGGGGCACACACATATTTGGTGGGCAAACTCATGTAGGTAAATCGACTCAGCTCAATGTCCTGAAATGCGTGTGTGTGTGTGTCTGTGTGTGAGTGTGCGTGTATGTCATGTGTTGTTCGCACTAACGAAAGCCATTTGCAAGCAATGTGAGCAGGTGCCAGGCGCTGACAAAAACAACAAGATTAATGCCAGCTCCATTTCCGGCCGCCCCAACTTCAGTTGCAACCTAAATTTCAATGCCACGCCCACCAGCTCAGCCTAGTTTTGTTTTGAGGAATTTTTGCGTATAAACTTGCTCTGGCAGTTGCCAACTGACGCAGCAATTAAAAGCGCAAATTATTTCGACCTTAATCGATTCACAGCGCTGTCTCTCACGCATTCAACACAATTCCCCACACTGGCGAAGCAGGAATTCCGTATCGTCCATACACAGACAGGCACACACTCACACATCGACGCACGCATGGAGAAAAACTCCGACGGGAATTGGCACTGCGTGACATGTATCCAAAACTCCATTCGACAGTCGACGCGATGAGCTCTAGCAACGGGCAATCAACTGTTATTAGGTTAGGATATTGCCATCAATCTCAAGAGAGGCTCATGATAGTGGTTCAGTTAAGGTTCGCTCCATATATATGTAGATGTGAATAAATATACACACTTGACTTATCTTATGTTTGAAAACAAATTATTATTTCGACAGCTCTTATGGGCTAATTAATAAGTCAATAGAATAGAGGTTCATATATGTAGATTAGAAAAGTTCAATCCGCGTTTGTTCTCATTGATTTGGTTCATTAAAGTAGTTCAAATGCTCTTACAATAATATTATAATTATTAATATATTACTTATCTGATTTAAAAAAAAAAATATATTAAAAATATCCTGTAGAGCCAATTTAGCTTAAAAATTATTTATCAAAACGTTCAACATAATGTAGGGGACTTATATATAACCTTATATAATGAAATCAGAGATAGGTACAATAAAATAATATGGGCTTTTGAAACAGATCCAATTTCGATCGTCAAATAATGGCTTTTAGACTATCAACTAGAAAGTGTATTATAAAATGCTTTAATCAGATCCAAATGAACCAATTCAGGAACAAGTTCCGATAAATTATGTTGGAAAATTATATACAGAGAGCCGAATCAGTTTACCAAAAATTAGCAATGATTCGCAAACGGTTTCTTTAATCATGAGGAATAGGGCAACATTTTATAAAGTATGGTAAAAAGATGAAAATGATTTCGTATTACGATAAATATGTATATAATTTTCATATATTATAAATATTCATTTCCCAAATACTCACTCAGTCACATTATTTTCGAAGATCAACTCGCCGCGAACCCCATGATAGTGGCGTCCACTGATCGCAGTTTCATCCTCGGACCAATAGGGTACAATAACGGTACCTCGAGCACCAGAATATCGCATTACGGGCAGAACATAAGCTCCAACAGATTCGTTAACCTCGTGTAATGCATCGCCAAATGCGAAAATTCCCGCATGATCATCATCGAGTATCATAATGGTGGCTGTATGTGGCACATAAAGGCTAGCATTCTCAGAGGGATTGAAGAGCCGTATATAGAAGCATTCGTCCTCCTCGAAAATATCATCATCGATAATTTCGATCTTAAAACGCTGCTCATCGACGCCTGGTGGAAAATTGAGTATGCCACTTTTTCCAACATAATCAGAGCCGGCGGAGGCGGTGCCATCGTAGGTCTCGAAATAGACATGCGAGTAGCCGGAGATATCGCCACGTCGTACTACACGCACCTCGAACTCGCCACAATTCTCCATGACCGTGTAGTGTCCGGGCTCAAAGTAGATCCGGGTGGGTACGTCATCATCATCGTCGTTATATGTTTGAATTTGGGCCTTCACGTTGGACAGGTCTTCGTGGGCACGTTCTTGAATCTTACGCATCAGATTGCCGCTGCCGATGAGCTTGCGCGTGGCCTGGACGCGATAAAACGCGCGAGACTTGTTGCCACGGGTTATCATTTGCTCCTGTGCCATCATTTCTAGATGCTCCAGATCAGCATCTGGATACTTCTGTCTCAGCTCCGACAGCAGCTGTATATACTCCATCCTGGCCTCATCGTAGGCATGCGCGCTCTTACTCATTTGCAGAAATTGTTTGCTTGTTTGTTTCGGGTCATCTGCGCCCATCTCAACGGAATCGTGCTCACCGGCCACAACAGTGCCACGCTGGTTCATCCGATAGTTCTTATCCATGTACTTGTAGAGGAGTAATCGTCGCTCCGCTATGTATGCCCACAGCACGGTGGCTGGAAACATGAGCAGGGTAACCACGCCCTCCCACACCTCAATGATGCCCGGCGAGATGAGCGAAAGAATCGCCCATAGCCAGATGTAGGCGAATATGGATAGTACGGCGGTGACAATGAACACACGGAGATGCTTTATCCGGCGCTTCTCGCCCTTCGGTATTAACACCATGCAGAGAGCAATTATGACAAACAGATTGTATGCTGCGGAGCCAACAATTGTGCCCGGCCCCAGATCTCCGCTCTCAAAGTTTTTCGCATAGATCTCAATCACGGAGAGTAGAATTTCGGGTGCACTCGATCCAAGTGCCATGAGCGTTAAATTTGCGACAGTCTCATTCCAGATGCGTACACGCATCGTCTGCTTCTCACCCTTGGGACCACGTACGACCACATCTCGTTCAATTGAGGTGATGGCCTCTATTGATGCCATAAAACGATCCGATATAATCGAGACGCCCACAAACAAATAGACCATTAGCATAAAGTATACGAAGCCGCGGATGGCACGGTCGCCAATTGAGATTTTACGCTGAGGCATCCACAGTGGCAGCACCAGACCCTCCGAACAGATACCCAGCTCCTCCACCTCAACATCGGTTTTTACTGTCGTAATCTCGTCTTTGGTCGGATCGACCTGACGGACGACACGTTTGAGGCTGGCAACACTGCTGGATTCATTCAGAGTCGAGTAAGATGCTGAGCCATCCACAGATTGGCCAAGGGTTAGGGCAAACGTGTGTGCCTTCACATAGAGCAGGAGTAATAGGACAGCGAAGGTGGCAACTGATCTAACGGTTCTTCGTAGTAGCTGCATTTTTTTGGTTCTTTTTTTTTTGGGAGGTTTTAATCCTTTTTGGAAGTGTTTAGTGTGTATTGTCTTTCACTGTTACTGGAAGCGTCCTTTTCTTCTTTTTTTGTGCACTTAGTGAAAAAGTGTTGCGGTTTATAATGTTCGGATCGTCCTGCGAAACGGCATCATCGCAAACGCAGTTTTAAGAAGATGTGGCAACTCTGGCGCACAACTTACGTTGCTCCTGTTGATTCCTGGAAGCACAAAACAAATTTATTCATTAATGAATGTGCTTGGAAAAATACCAGCTATATTTGCTGTCAACATCATCTGTTGCTAAATAATATTTTTCCTTTGAATAAGCCGATTTGGCTTTGTTTAACTTTTCCAGATGGGCGAAAAAGTCATTGCCAGAGTTTTTCGCTTTGTATTTTTCTTTCCCGCCCCTTTCAGCTCTTTTGTATATTTACACTGAACAGAAACTAAACACACAAAAAAAAAGAATTGCGATATAAACTGAGAGTAACTGAAACTAAACATAGAACATAAACAAATGCAGTACTAAGGGTAAACATACAAAACGCACAAATAAGTAAAGTACGACCACAATATACCCTATGAAGTCTATGCTTAAGCAAAGTTAAGTTAAGTTAGTCATTAGTCATTAGTCATTAGTCAATAGCCATTGGTAATTAGTCTGGTTGCAATTTCGATATTTTATTAGATATTTGTATATCATATTTATTGGTTTCTCAAACACATTTTCTTAAAACAGCCATCTATTAAATTTAACACGTTTATTAAATGTTTTCCCTACGTAAGAATAATATTTCTTTTGATATTTTTGTAATAACAACTACATACATATGTACATATGTTTGCTATGGGTACGGGCGACAGAATAAACGCTGGACGAACTAAGGCAACGGACCGGTAAATATGAATACGATATGAAATCGATAAAATGCATAATGTAGACAATGTCAATAGCTACAGTTCAGTGGGAGCAAGCGCGCGAGAGAGAGAGAGAGGGAGAGAAATACTAGGTATGGATGTGTGTCTGTGTGTACGTTAAAGAAGATGGAACTGAGTGAAGCATAACGGTAAATGCATTACCAGCAACAAGCACCAACTTGACTGACAAGCGAAACGGACAAAAATCAGCAAAGCGAATGGCAAAATAGAACGGTTAAAATGCAACGAGAGAGACTTGGTGAGAGGGACAAACCAACACAAGAGCGTCAAGACAGAGTGGGTGAGATAGTAGGCTATATTAAGACATACATATGAACATATGTACATATGTAATTGTTCTAGACGGCTGACTTGTTACACGCTCCTACATACATATGTATGTATAATATAAATTATAAATATAGAAATAAATAAAACTAAATAAATATACCTAAATAAATAAATCAAAAAGCAAATATCTAAATATTGTGTAAAAGTAGACACGACAAATTTCCCATTCAAGCAGTATTATTATTATTTTTTGTATTTTGTAAAATTTAAAATGATTTAATATGTTTTCAAAAATGAAATTAAATTACTTGTGCTTATCTAATACAAAAATTCATCAGAAATTAATTATGCAAAATATTCGCTTGCTTGACTCGCATCCAGAACTAATATGCAGCACATTTTTTGTCGTAGGGGAAGGGGTCGCTTGCATTAATTTAGCAATTACAACGGTAAAATGTGCCAAGAGCTAGTCGTTAGGGAATGGCGAGAGCAGAATTTGCAAACAGTCAGACAGTTAGACAGACGCGCCAGGGAGAAAAGAGATGAATGTCAATACACAGGCATACACACACACACACACACACACACACCCACACAAACACTCGGGCATTGCTAGCCAGCCCGCAGGCAAGTGCTCAGTTTTTCCACCCGTTTTTCATTTCAGCAGCAAATTGCATTTAACCGTTATTGAAAATTTTGTGCACGTCGATGCTTAAAAGAGATTGCGAAATTAATTGAAAAATCTCTCGAGCAGACACTCAAACCTATTATTATTCAGATAGTGCGTGCTATATGCGATCACAACAGAGATTTGTCACTTTACATAATATTTATGACCACTGTGCATAGTGTGTGAAATATGTATTTAAATATAGCACATCGTTACAAGGCTCAACGGGTTCCGTTTTGGGCTGCGATCGCTAGACAACAACCATACGTTATGTTGCTTGACGTTAGGTTTCCACTTACGTTAGGGCTTACGTTGTTTTATCGGCACGTTTTCTATTGCGGTTGGTCTGACTCGAGCTGGGCAAACATTTCGCTAGAAACAAACGTGTAATATCAAATTCTTTCCAATTCGGAATTCACTATGATTGGAAATGGCTACACTCGAGGCACTGAATTCATCTGCTCTCCCACTCGCAATTACATTTACAATCGCGTTCGCGTTCACGTTCGGCAGCCAATGTACAACTAATTCGCCAAAAACCCGCCGCCTGTCGCCTGCGCTCAACAAGCGTTGTCCCAAGCGCTCATAATTATTTTGAATGCCCTACACTGATTTGCTCAGCTCGATGTGTTTGTTCATCATTGAAGAGCTCATTAGCAATAGCAATGGACGTATATGTACATACATACATATGTATGTATATATGCCTCTGATAATTGATCAATTGAGCACTTCATATCTATATATTATATATTATACATTATATATGTATATTATTATAATATTTTGTTATATATTATACTATATATTATATATAATTATCTATTAAATTGCATCTGTTATATTGAGTTCTCGTGTTTGAAACGTGTAGGGCATTTGTCGATTCATACGCTTTCAACTTTTCCCTTGTACCACAATTATTAACCTATGTCTTTGTCTGTCAAAATATTCGCCGTTATTTTAGCTGTGCATCGTTTCGCATAGTTTGCATTGCTAACGCTCTCACGTTCTCACGCTCTCGCTCTCTCTCTCTCTCTCTCTCTGTCTGCGCTCTGTTACACTCTCAGGCTCTCTTAATATTCCGCGTTTGTTATTGCCTTGTTTTTGTTTAGCATTAAATTTTGTTTATTATTGTCGCCTCTCTTTACTTTTCTCTCTGTCTCTCACAGGCAAAAGCAAATATTTCAAATCTGTTTTGTAGCACCTTTGGGTCAACTGTAGTTCTGGCGAATTGCTATTTCAGTGTATTCGGCAGGCGTTCCGTATCTTAATCTCAAACACTAAACATAGAACTCAACTAAACGCGGAGCTCTTCAGCAACCCATCCAATAGTTGGCTCAACTATTTATGTTTACCCTGTGCGCTCTCACAGTGGATATGACAGTTTGAGTGTGATCTCAGAAAAATTCTTAACATTTATCAAAATGTACACATACATATGTAATATTCTTGATCAAATATGTATGTATGCTGTATCGATATATATCGATAGAAGTAGTAATGTAAATGGAAAGTACAGTATATATCTACAAATTATATATATACTATATGGAATAAACTAAACTGATTTTTCCATATTCGATATATATCGTATATGCGATGTATTGATAAATATCAAATTGGACAGTTTAATTAATGTCGAGTTTTTTGTTACACAGAATTTCTGTTAATTCACACAAATTTATCTAAATTTATCTATATTCATCGACAATAGTTCAGATGCAATACAAAGCAGGGTAGCGATTAGTCTGTCACTCTAACACACTCTCTTTCGCATAGTGTTTGCCACCCAGCTGTGAAGCATGCCCGCGTACGCAGCTACTTATTTTTTTTTGGTTTTGCTCTTCTGCCTACCCTTCTGATATATTTTTAGACAAGTGCACACTAGACACACACTCACACAAACACACATTGACACACCGTAAGTGATCTCTGCAGAAATATGTATGTATGTGTATATTTATGTATTTGTTTTCTACTCACTTGACCTTTCGTCAATTCTTTCTTGCTGTAGACTGCGACACCTTTGGGATGGGCTTGAACTGATATATATGGAAGTATATATCTCGATATGAAACCGCTTGGCTGCCAATAACCGATTTCAGACTGAATGATTTATTGGCCTATAATACGTTTCACATTCAAACAGTTAAAAGTTGGCATTAATGTGAATTATTTGCGAATCGATTCACTTACAGCCGCCCCCAACAACCGTAGCCCTCTGTGCCGGCTCCGGACTCTGGTAGCACCCACTCCCTCTCTCTCTCTCTCTATCTATCTCCCCGTCTATGTGGTCTCTTGCTAGGTAAGTCCTTTCACACAGCATGCGCCATGGGCCCCGCCAGAGAAGTTTTTAAAGATGAAGAAGAAGAAACTGGACACTCTAACGATTTATCTGATTACAAATGGAATTTACTCAAACTTTACCTTAAGCTCAATTTATATGAAGTATATCTCAAAGGCGATACTCAACAAATCAATCTTTTAATATCGCGTTCTATTTGGCGATCCGAGCCAAACTGGTAACTGATTCCGGCCCCTATATAATATATAGTTTTATTTCAATATACATAAGTCTTTCTATATTAATTCTGGCGACTTGATAACCTCAAGCGTTCTTCAATTTGATATCAATGCGACAGGGCAATTGATATAGTGAATGTTTCGTTATCACAAGAGCATTATACAATCGGACACTTTTGGCTTACCACTGCACAAGTTAGAGTTGAGCGCGTGTCGTGACACGAGAGTCGTGCATGTCATAACATATGTACGTATTTCGTAAAGCTATCTCTAGCTGTTTGACAGTCATTATCTCTAATCTCTACTCCATTCTCGTCTATATGTTTCTTATCATCTCTAGCACAATTGTAGGTAAACGCTATAGCGTCATCTAACAATAACGTCATCAAGCCGTCGATATAAGACATATGAATTTATAGTATTAGTTATCTATGTTATATTAAGAAATTGCAGGTATATTTCAGATTAGATAGATCTGGTCAATTTTGCCTATACGTCAATGATAAGGATATGTGGAACAATTGATAAGATATTATTTTTAAATGCTTCGCTATAAGTGTAAGTTATTGTTAATGTGTACTATATAGATAATTTGTCAGAATTTGTCTGACAAGAATTTCAGTGTGTTAGTTGCTTTTGAAAAAAATCAAAGAAAAAACCTTGTAGAGTTTAGAACCCATATGTGGGCTTTGTCTTTGGCGCAGCAAGCTCGCAAAAGCTAAATACTTTAAACCTATATCAATATCTGAAACAAATTCTTTATGATCGATAATAATCAATAACACAGAAACCGTCTTCAATTTGAAAAACTATATGTCTTCCAATCTTCTTATGATATTTTTATAGTACTCGTAATCAATTTATAACTTTTGCGCTCCATCCTCTGTCCTCTCTGTCATGGTTGACCACCTCGGCGCGCCGTTAATTATTTACTAGCCAAGAACAGGTTCATATTTTGTTAATTGAATCATTGGGGCACTCACTAACTGCTCAGGCCTGGCGCTCAGGTGCGGTTATTTTGGGGACTTGGGCGAATTTGCATGGCCAATTAGACTAAATAATTGATTAACCGTCACGTTGGCAACGAGCACAAAGAAGAAGGAGAATATAACTAAAATGCTGCCTAAGTCATTTAAAGAAATGTCAATGCGCTTGAAATATTTATCATACGCCACGTTGACCGCAGTCAAAGCAAGAGCACACAGATAGTTTGGCCTAATTGTGATGGAAGCCTTTGGGCTCAGAGCAGAAGCGAGTGTGGGCATACATCAGACAGGCACTGTCAACTGGGCTTTAACCGTAAATTACCTTAAAGTCTTGCCACAGCTGTCCGCCAACCCCCGCAGCATCAACATCATATCCTGACAAGCAATCCTTGTACTTATAGCAATTCCATTTTCACACTGCTTTTCATATTGCTCGCTATTCGTATTTAATACCCTGTAGTAGGGTGATCTAAGAGGGGGTAAGCCCATTACGAATAAGCCATGCTTAGGCCACTTGTAGCTGAGCGTGAAATCCTGAGCAAATGATTGGATTTTGCACATAATATAATTCCAGTTAAGAGGTTTAACTGATTTATTGATGGACCGATTGAATGAGAGATGGAGTCGGTGGTCGGCTCGTTAATTGATAGAATAAATGAGGGAATGTAACATGGTTGCTTGATTGAAGAGATTCAAGTTTAGCATTTCTATATGAATATATGAACTGTGATTGATTGACTGATTGATGTTCAACTTAACTGACAGACTTGTTGATTATCAACAAAATAAATAAAAATAACTGTCTCAACTAATCTGATTCATAATTTAAATTTGAAGTGAAATGAAGTGACTGTTGATTGATTGATTTGGTTTAATTTCGATTATTTATTAATAATTTATTAGTTGATTGAACCATACTTATTTTAAAACTATAGATATGTTTCGCATATGATTCTGATTGACTAATTAATATAGAACAGTATGTGCAAATACATGTTCATTTGGCTTATGATTGACTGATTGAAAACTAGCAATGCAACACAAATGAGCCTTGACTGTCTTGACTGCCTTGAACTGTCAATTCAATTTATAATTCGTAGTACCTACTAATTATACATATACATGTAGCACAGCTGATTGATTGATTGATGCCTTGATTGATGCTAAAATAACGAAAGAGTTAACAGCAGTTAAGAGTTAACTTTGAACGAGTTTTAACTTAAGTTAAGAGAACTTATATATACACAGATATTTGAGTATGTAAAAATGTGTTTTTGCAGGGTAACTGCCCAGTCGATCAACTGCAGCCGGCATATATCTGATTATTTTGCTTTGTGGGCGTATATATCCTTGGCAACAGGAGGCTGCGCGGCATCTCAGCTCTGGAGCTTTTGGGGACAGCAGATGAAATGGTTAATGCGAGAGTAAATGGAGAATGAAAGAGGAAAGGATGGAAGAGGAAGAGGGCAAAGAGAAGCGGCAGTAGATTCAGCTCTGGTAACAGTTGCTGCTGTCAGCGCATTTTCCTGTTGCCGTTGTCGCTTCTGTTGGCTTTTTTTATTTATTGGCGACAGTTTTGGGCTTCATTGTTGCTGCTGCTGTTGTTGTTGTTGTTGTAGCGACAACAACTTTGATGACGGTCGTTATGAAAGTCGTCGATTCGGAATGCCGCTTTGTCGCCGCACCGATTCGTCCTTTTCCGTCTGAACTAACCGACGCCATCTTAGATGGATAACATTACCGTTGACAGCTGAATGCGTGCACAGGATATATTCAACCAGGCGACCCCGACCCATCCCCCCGCTCTTCATATCCTTACCAATCACTGGGATATACATACACATTTATTTCTTTACTTTTTTTTTATATACATTTTCACGCCTGTTTATTCTGCTGTTCGGAGCTAAACTGTTTATTATTTAACAATATCGCCGCTTGTGTGCACGTGTGTAGGTGAGCGCTTATTTATTTATAACTGTACTTTGTAACATTTTAAACACACACACACACACACACACACGCACGCACGAACACACACAGAGACGTGCTAAGCGCTTGCAAATGACAGCTACAAATTTTAATAGTTTGCTTCGCAGACAAAGCCTGACAAAAGGTTGTCTCAAGACAGCATACATGCATGTGTGTGTGTGTGTGTGCGTGTGTGCGTGAATGTGTGCATGTTCCTGGCATGTATTGTGTGCATAGCTGTTGTAAATACAAGCGACCCGTGGGGCGCTAACGCGGAAGCAGGTCTTAAAGCCGGCGCGCGGATAAGTATGCTACACTTTATGAATGCGCGCTATTGTGGGCGTGTGGGTGTGGGTGTTGGTGGCCGTGTGGCCGTGTGGGTGTCGGTGGGCGTATGTGTCTGGTGTGAATTGTGTGTTTGTCATTAACAATGGTTATCAGCAGCAACAACTGTTTTTCCCACTCATTGTACGCAGCCAAAGTACAAATATGTTTAGCTAAAACTTGACTAATTAAATAATATTTTTCTGGCTTCATTAGACCAAATTAAGAACACACACACAGATATATGTATATATAATGTTACAATTGACTTTGATTTGATGCTCTATAGAAAATTCTACAAGTGCGTTATCTCTGTCGCTCTCTCCCTCTCTCTCTCTCTCTTCCTCCTGTTCTATCTGTTATATTTCGTTATGATTTATTGACTCAAGCAGCTGGCACGCGGAATTGCTGCAGCGCTCATAACTCACAGATACCATTCGATCTGGACACAAATATTTGGCATTCTTGAGCAAAGAGCTTAACGGCTAAACACTCCCCAAACAGATATAAGAGAAACACGAAAAGGTTAAACTAGATCTTCCCTCCAGATTTTAATGAATTCTAGCGAAAATAGACTTCATATTGGTCTACATATTCCTCCATATAAATAGTATTCCTCAGCCCTCTCCACTCTCTGCACTCATCTTCCTAGATACAGGGTATGCCCAATCAGCCCCTATCGATTACTTTCTCCATTATCCTAGTCTTTCCGAAAGTTGGCCAAGCATTTGACGTGCCAAACATTGTTAAGATAGTTGTTAGTTCTTGGCTGCAAGCTGGCCGTAACCTGTCAAGGCATATTCTCAACTATTTCTGGACTAGGAGGCAAACTATTTGCTAGCTTGTTCCATTTTTAGAGCCACAGCTGAAACTTTTGCACGCTCAACTTTAAATGGAAAGACACCTGGCCACACCTCGCTAATAGTGTGGCTATGTGTGTGTGTGTGTGTGTGTGTGTGTGTGTGTGTGTGTGTGGGTGTCTTGGGCAGCCGTTTTCACTGCGATGATAAATGATGCTCAGCTGTTTCGCTCTTCTTGCGAAAAACAAGCAACTATTGTCCAACGGTCAATCAATCAATCAATCCCTACTGACGCTGCAATCAACTGAGCAAATATTTTGCTAAACGACTTGGTCAACAGCCAGTTGTTAGTCTGCACGTTGAACCCACTGGGGGGAGAGGCTTAAATAATGGACTTTGTTTGGCGACTCATGATGTAGTTATACTCTGTAGTATATTATGCAAGTTAATAGGAAAATCTAGTCATGGGATGTAGCTATACTCTAGAGTCTAACGAAGAGAAGAAAAGAGAGAAGACAGAAAGAGAGAAAGAGAGAGATAAGATAAGAAGCTCGAGCTTTACAATCGAATCAAGTCAATCAAACTAACGCAACATAAAAATAATATTAGCACATTAATAATATTGATAAATATCGATTATATTATATCGCTAAGATTTCTAAAAAACTCGATTACTATGAGACTACAACAACTAAACAGATTGCCTAAAAGCACAAAAGATTTCTGAATAAATGGAATTCTAGATAAGTTTCCAACTTCTACAGAACTTGGTGGACTTCAGACCAAACGCTAGTTTCACCTTCTTATACCCCATGCTGACTTCTACTTCGTTGATCTAGTCTCATGTATTGATTTAACACTTCGAGATCTGCAAATATCAAATGCCCTTGAGCTATCAACATGATCCTACACTTTCTTCGTATCGATAAATATCGATTTGTTTGTTTCATGCACAAAAGTTTGCTAAATACGTACTCTTTCCTTAGCCAGAATGCTTTTAACCCAACTCATTTGTCAGGATTAAGGTATTTCCTAGTCGAAAATCCGCTTGTTGCCACAGCACACCTCTGCCGTACTCGTTGCCGTACAGCCATTTGGCCGTCTTTGCAATATGTTTACAGAAGCTAACCAAAAATCACACAGGAACATCAACATCAGCATCAACATTATTACGTTATCATCCACGTCAACGTCATTATGAGCACATGTGAGCTCGGAAATACCTACAGCATTACTACATTGTGTGCGGGTTGGGGGTAGCCACCCTTGCGATAGACAAAAGCAAACTAAGAATGTGCCAGAAGCATAGAAGCTAGGTAATATACATATACATCTACATATATATATTGTAGTCTTCCAAAACATAAACAAACTCACTTTAATATGTTTTTGTTCAGCACATTTTATTGTGAATTTTACATGAGCTGCACAAATTGGGTGCAAAATTTCTGGCATCCATTCAAGCGAAAATTTATTTCATTTGCATTCTCTGCTTTAGAAATTCAAATAAAATATCCTCTTAAGGAATACTTGACTAGAATATTCTCAGAACTCGCACAGAGTTGACTCGAAGCATTTACTTGATTGAATTGCATTGATAGATTGTCCAGCGGACGAGCTATAAAAGCATAATTTATGCGAAATATCTCGAAATAAATTCAATCATATCTATCCTTTGCCCAATAGCTCATATTAAATGCAGTCCATTAGATGACTCATTAAAATGGACAGCCCGTTGCTGAGAAGGGCTGATGAAGGGGGCGGGGGGAGAAGGGAATATGGAGAGTGCGGGAGCGAGCGAACAGTGAATACATACTGAACTCATTGATGAATAGAAATTGGCAAGAAGTTAAACACAATTAAGCTGTGTAGACTCAATGGGGAATGTCGTATCAAACTCAATGGGCATAGACTTTGCAGTTCTCGAGCAGGGCTAAGAAAACTGATGTGAAACGCATTTGGAGAGCATACGGATATATAGATCGGGATCTGGAGTATTTTGGAAATCTAGATCTAGTTTTTGTGAGCTGGAAAAACAGTAGAGTCTGCCATATATAGCTGATGTTCAATGATTTAAACTTTTATTCGTCCATTCAGGAGGAGTAAGCGATTAGAAAACATCTATCTCTGACCTATATAAGCTCCCTCAGTACATCCATATATAAACATTATTCATAGACTGTAGCTCTTCAATTTTAGTCTGCTCTCATCATACCCCACATGGGCTATTCCCTCATATAGGGTGTTCACAAGTTATGTCTCTGTCGTGCTGTCGCCATCATGTAAATTGTATTGAGCACGGCGAGCGCAAAGCTCATATAAAGTATTTAAGGAAATTGCTCGCCAATTAAAGTGAGCTGCCGGCTTTAAGACACAAAATTTCTGTAAAGTTTGCTGGACTGTTCATGTGTATATGTGTGTATGTATGTGTGCCTGTTAGGCGGAAAATTATCATTTCCCTTTGCCTTTGTGTGCGCATTGAGTGAATTTTCCGGTTGACAGAGAGCACACACAGAGAGTGAGAGAGCGAGAGAGAGTGAGAGTGAGTGAGAGAGAGCGAGAGGGACGTTTCCTAATTGCTTTGTCTTAATAACTTGACTCTGTTGAGCTTGGGATTATGACTCGAGCACACCTCGCCGAGGTACAAGAAAATTAAAGGTTTTCGCATTGGCCTCCCCCGCACCTTGACTGAAAGGTGACAAAATGTGGGCCCAGCACCTGGTGCGTGTCAATGTTGACTCCAGATATTATATCTTTCAACTGGTATTTGGATCGGGATGGCTCGTATCTTCATGGCTTGTTCATTTCACGGCCAACGAAATTTATCTTTTGTCTGGCTTCGACTTTGAGTTTGGCCCTCGTCGCCTTTTGTGCGCTGACTTTATGGGATTTTCATGCTTTTAATTTTTCCGCCTTCCTTTTATTTGTCGTTTTCCTTTTATTTACAGCTGCTTTCATCATCGTCCCGAATTTAATTGCCCGCCTTGTAGAACTTTATGAGGAATCATCAGCGTGCGATTGTCCCTTTTTGATATACACTTCCACTGGGCGCTAATCTAATACAGTCACGATATGTGCCCCATAAACCGAAACAACAAATATACCCCCCCTCTCTCCTATAGAGTTTTATGTGTCATATCATAAACTTATTCCCAATGATGTCAATATATCATAGCTAGGCCAACAAGCTGAAGGTCTTCAAATTTTCTTAAATTTGTTTTCTATTCTTTTCCTTTTATTTATAGATACAAATCGATTTGTCTTCTCTCTTCTGAATTGACTAATAGAGTTGATGCCTAAATCCATTCACATTTTTCAATTAAAATTATGTCTTCAATCAAAGCGGAAGGCATTTAAAATCCCAAAGTTTTTCTAAGCGAACGGAATGTGTTTTTAATTAAAAATGGTTTAGTATTTAGTATTTAGCTATGGATTGAATACTAATAACTCAGTCAATCAATCAATCAGTTAAATATTTCTGAAAAATTTTAAATTGTTGGCAAAAAGTCTGCTATAGTATTCTGGGTTGGTACTCAATCAATCAATCAATCAGTCAATCAATAACTAAAATTCAAAATTCTTAATTATTTTTCAATTTTCATTTGAAATGTTAACTCACTGTTAAAAATTTAATTATCTACGCTTCAAATATTGGCTGCTTTGATGTTCATCCAGAAGTCAATCAATCAATCAATCTAAAATGCTTAATTGCTATGAATACTCCATGATTGATCATTCATCTGTCATATAGTTTATTTATCAATCAGTCACTCACTTAGTCAATCATTCAATCAATCAATCTAAAATGCTTAATTGCTATGAATACTCCATGAATGATCATTCATCTGTCATATAGTTTATTTATCAATCAGTCATTCACTTAGTCAATCATTCAATCAATCAATCTAAAATGCTTAATTGCTATGAATACTCCATGATTGATCATTCATCTGTCATATAGTTTATTTATCAATCAGTCACTCACTTAGTCAATCATTCATAAATAATGAAAAACCAACCAGCAATATTTATTACTAATATAAATTTAAATAATACCTAGCTCATTATCAATCAGTCATTTAGTTCATTCACCAATCAATCAGTCAGATATGTTTTTAGATAAGAGAACAGCCATTTATAATTATGAATCACTGATACATCCAGCTTCGATTTCCATTTAGTTAGTGTATTGAGTCTTCGGTTATTTCTCGGCTTGGCCGTTTTGAGCCACCTTGACGTTTGGCTTAAAGCAAATCCTATCATATTCTGTGTATTTTATGGCTTCTGCGCTTTAATCAAATAGCCAGCAGAGTTTTCATGCCAATTTTTACGAGGCGTATGCGCAATTTCGGCCCACACACATTTAGCATAGAAATGAGTCTGTGAGTGTGCGACGTGTGTGATATTTCACTGTCAGAATTTTGATTAACTTTGCAGCTCTTGAATGCAGCGAATGCATTTTATTTTCCTTCTTTCGGGTGCGCCGTGGATGGAGCTGCAACTGCAACTGAAACGAGTTTGCAGCTCTCGTCTGGCGATTGCTCATACGCCACGTTGGCCAGCAGCACTTGCACCAAACATGAGCTGAATCTCGTTTATTGCTGACATCTCTCTGCGGCGTCAGCGTGCTGCCACTGCCAGTGCCTCCCAAAGGGGCGTGTCTATGCTGCATATGCATTTAAAGCGAGCGTTTAGCTACGGCTTGGCCATGGCCACGTGTGGCTCTTGCCACATTAAGTATTGAAGTGCAAAGCTCTTGGCACTAAAGTGTTCCGCTCTAAGGCTTTAAGCCGTTAAGCTACAGATGGCAAATATTCTGGCAACGCCCGATGCCTCCATAAATACATATATACATACATATGTGTGACAAAGGAATATTGTGTATTCCATTTTCTATTTTTAGCTGATGCTGCTGCAGCTCTGAGGTCTGAGCAAAGCTGAAACTTGCTAAAAGCCCTAAGCTCAAGCAACCACAAAATTTGATTGCGGCTTTGGGAGTCCAGGTTTACTAAGGCCTAAATCAATTAAAAGGCAAGTAGGATTTATTGGGGAGTGCCTGACTTGAACTGTTCGCTGCTCTAAGCTTTGCTTACATAACAAACATCGTACGCACACATAATAAACACATACGCATTCACACACACCAATACATAAGCATGAGCTCTGTTTTTCCTAAGCTTTTATGGCCCTGTCATCTTAATTGTTGCATTAATTTTGCTCTAATTGGAATTTCCTAATGAAATTTACGGAGTATGTTAATGAATTACATGAATCTAAATTTGTGGAAGAATGAGAGGTATCTTAGAATTCGGGTTCAATCTGTATATTCAAGAAACAGTAAACTTGAAATTACATGTAAGTGAAATAATCGATTGTTATCGATAATAAGGCAATGATTAGGTAATGATATATCGAACAAAAAATGGCTGTGTATGGCAGATAGAAAATATTATTCTTAAATTTCGGCCTATTTTTCTCATAATATCCCGACGTATATACATATATCTGCTCTGAAATCTTTTAGAATAATTTAAAAGCTGCATGTTATCGATAACTTGTTTTGCCAGTCTATATGTGAGTAAAATGTGGACCAAATTATAAATGGTAATAAAGTACACAAAAAATAAATAAGAAATCAAAATGATGTCTATATGTATATATATTTCTCATTAGGTATTTCCTTGTATGTAGATCTATAAACCTATATAAAAACTTGGCATAAATATTGTAATAAATTAAGCTATTTCATCCGGATTAGGTAATCTACAAAATAATAACAATGTTTGTCCTCATCAACGGAATTCATTCGAAATTCAAATGGCAAATAATTTGCTTAGACATTTCTCTCTCAATCAAATAGACCTTTCAAAAGTTAACCCTCAACTTGAACTCAATTAAAAAATAAACAGTTATCGATTGCAGCAGGTGGGCCGAATAGTTTTTGGCTGACATTTTAAACAAATTAAAGCTGGCATACGATTCTGGGCACGATGGCCACTTAATGGACGTAATCGCCATCGATCCGGGCCGCAGGCAATTGCAAATGTCAGCCCGGCTTTCAGGCATTGTCCTGGCCAATTGTGCGACAATTTCCATAAATCGAACTGACATTCAGCAGCCATTGAAAAGGCGGCCAGGAGAGTGCGACTTTAGATAACTTCGGCCGTCTAGTTGCCCGTCGGCCACTTGACCCCTCCGCCACTCCGCCCCATCTCCACACCGCAGCGAGCGACGCACAATTGAGAATGAGTCGAGCATTTGAATAGTTAAATACCAAACAAATTGAAACAAAGCGCTCGCAATGAATGAACTTTTCGATATGAGTACGCGCACTCGACCTGCTACACTGAGCGAAAAAAGGAGCCACGCCCAAACCGAAATTTACTATGTAGCCTTTACTTCGAGTTGGATCCCTTATATGCTTACTTGACTTAGGTTTGGCATGGAAAATCTAAACAAAATTCTAAAAATCTTGAAATATATTTGGGCATCAGTAATCAATTTTAACCGGACGTACACTATAAACGGAGTCATTATAGCCGTATTTATTGAAATCCTCTCCGTTTCTATTCTTCTCTGAATGCAACGATCCCATAAAACGTAATTTAATACAAGTTTTTACACATTTCTCGAAACAGATTCTTAATCAATATGAATTCGTTTGGTATTTGAATACTCTTATGGGAAGATATATATACATATACAATACATGGAGAATATTAGTCAACCAATGCAAAAGTTTACACCATAGAAGCTCTACTCTCAGTTCTCTACAAAGATTTTCCTTATTCGAATGCAAAAATTACAAACAAATGTTAACACCAAATATTTTAGTAAATATCAAATACACAAAGATCTAAAAGTCACTCGCTTTTTTCGCACAGTGCACTGGTCGTGTGCTCAATATAAAACGAAACGACAGACAATTTGACTGATATGCGTATTTATATTGAAAGAGCCAAAGGGATGACGCCAACGGGGACGGCGGGGGAGGCGCGTTAAGCAAGGGCACTGAAAAAGAGAGCGAGAGAGAGAGAGAGAGAGGGAAATTAAACAATAATGAAAAGTGTAGGGCATGCCGGAAACGGAAAAAAGCCAAGCCAAACGGAACTCAAGTGGCGAACAGCTGCGCAGCGCCTCCCCCAGGAGTGCATGCAACTTCATTGTCTGTTGCATTGTCTCGCAGCTGTATGTGTGTGAGTGCATGTGTGTGTGTAGCAACGATTAGGTGCCACAAAGGGCAGCTGACGACAATGTGATGCGTGCTGCACTCACAAAGACAAACAGCAAAAAAAAAAACAAAAAAATACAAATAAAATGAAAAACACATGACAAAGCGCCAGACAAAGTCACAAAAAAAAAAGAGAAGAGGAAAAAAACGGCCCAGAGCAGCGGCTAAAGCTTAATCGATAGCAAAACGCAAAACGCAAGGCAACAAAAATAACAATAATAACAAAAAACACAATAATAAGCATGCTTGAGTGAAGTGGGAATGACTAAGACACACGCTGGAAATGGGGATGTGACTGGGAAAGTAGAAATCTGCTGACTGAGCTACCTGTGATTTATTTAATATTAAGACATATGTTTCGTACTAAAATTATTAAAAGCTGACTAAATAATCAAAATGCTCAGCATTTAATAAGCAGAAGATCCATATCAATCGATTTCCTATGTCAGATATATTGTTGAGTTGATTTTCGTACAACAAATCTGATTATTTTCACTTGTATTTCTAGCGATATATATCGGCTGAGTAGATATTATTTATTTAAAATATATGCTTTATATATTTTTCAAATGTGAATTTTTTCACTTTTGTAACTATCGATATATATCGGTTGAGCAGATGTTATTGTGATATATTCTGATACCCAAATACTATCAATTCTTGTTTATTTTTAGATCAAACCCTATCAACAATGAATTTGATTAGCCTGTATTTAACATATACAGGCACAAAACTTACAAAAATCATAATTTTAGCTTAAATAACCATCGATATTTCTGATTTTGCCTATGTTAAACCAATTAGCTGTTCCATATTTATCGATTGTCAAATCAAGTGCAATTTATGCATGCATGTGCATATACCTCATTTTTAAACACTTAGCATAGATTGCAGGGTATCTAAGAACAACAAACTAGCAACTGTCACGCGCTCGCAACAGCTCAACTGAAGCCGCAGCCGTTGTCAAGGTAAGCCCGGGCGTATGCGTAATGGGCTTTTTAGCTGCGTTTTTTTTCTTTGTTTTTGTTTTCTTCTTTTTTTTTGTCAATGCTGGCGCCGCAAACAGTTGCAAGTAGCTGCTGCAAGTAGCTGTCTGCATAGAGAGTTGCATAAATTACCGGCTAGTGAGCATTGAGGCGCCACACGACCTGCTGCAGAAGTGGCTGCTGCTGCTGCTGACACAAATTCTGATGCTGCTGCTGCAGGATACACACGCACGAGTAGCCGGAACGACGGACCAGCTGCAGCCTCGGCCGCAGAGTTGGCCAAAAAAAAAAAAACGACGAAATTGACGTTTTTATTTTTTCTGAGCCCCGGGGGCTGTTGAACTGCACCGTCGAAGCAGGCTGAACTGTTTTTTTTTAAAGCTTTTCTTTTTCGTGTTCGCGTCTGTTTCACTTGAGTCTGCTGGTTGTTGTTATTGTTGCTGATGCTGCTGCGGCTGCGGCTGCTGCTGACGTGTAATTACACATTTTTCATCTCACGTTTGCCAAAAAAGAAGCGCAGTTACATATATATGTATGTATATAAATATCTATATATGTATATACATAACATATTCATATATATGAATTGCAGACAGGACAACAACAACAACAACAACAACAACAGAGAGAACACAAATTGCCTGCCGGTCAGCAGGTTCAAATGTCGGCGACCTGCGAGCTCTTCTCCTGCCTCACGCTCTCGCTATCTCTCTTGCTCTCGCGCTGCGTGTATGTCCTGGGCTTATGCTTGCGCCCAAAAGTATGCAAAGGCTATTTAGCCTAGTTTTGGTTGCACACACTGTTGCAGTTGTTGTTGTTGTTGTTGTTGTTGTTGTCGCACGCAAGCACGCACAAACACTTGACCAAACGTATGCCCGAAATTGAACCAATCAAAATTTGCTCAAAGCTCTTTTGTTGTTGTTATTTTTAACGGTATGCCTGCGTGTGTGTGTGGGTGCGTGTAACTTTTCTCACTTGTAGTAAAAATAGTAAAGCACTCGCAGCGTTTGGCACTACTAAAAATAGTAGAAGCGCAGCTAACGGCTTTTATCATTCACTGCTGTTGTTATTATTGTTGTTTCTAATGGCTGCTATTGTTGTTGTTGTTATGGGCTTTGTCGTTCGTTGCGTATCATGCGAAAACGTGACACGCTCGTGCACCGGATAATGAAAGACTGTCGCTGCCGCCGCTGCCGACCCGACTACTACAGCCCGATTAACCCACTGGCCGACTGCTGTAGCCGAAGATGAAATCGAAAACGAGCTCGGCTTCGTGGCGCAAACGAATGTTACAAATGGCTGAACATGAAACGCGGCCATAGATAACAAAACGCCGAACAAAACACAGGCGCACAGGATAAGAAACGTTTTGGCAATGGAACACGCGCAGCGATAACAGCACTTTGCTCTCTCTCTCTCTATGCTGCCCACTCTCTACTAGTGCGCTCTCCCAATGCAGCTGTCTCCGCGGCGCATTGTAAGCGAAGAGGCCGTCACGCCAACATGTGGAATGAGAGGCGGGCTTGAGCAGTGGCCTGCCTCCCCCTCCCAGTTCTTAGACAAGCAAGCTCGCAAGTTTTTAACGCCCGTGTTAAGTCTATTGGAAAAGAGGTCTTTCGCGTGTGCGCTACGCCACTGCAGCATATGCGGTTTGACATGTAGTTTGGTAATGTAGCGAATTTGAGAATTTCAGTTAATAATTAGAAGGAAACAATTGCGAGCTCTACGGCTTTGCTTTAATTATACCGAATATATTATTCTCTAGATTATATATTATTTCAGTTTTAGAAAAAATTTTTAGATATAATTTTTTGTACATAAATCATTTTCGTTGTTAATTTAAAAAGTGCCCAAATACAAAATGTTTATCCAGTACTTAAAGTTAGGCCTCCATGTCAATAGATAATCGCCTTATCTATAACAGTTATCTTTAAATTATTACAATGCTTTAAAGCAATTGTACTTGCTGTCTGCTTAACTGTAATTATCAGAGCTATAGACACTTATTAAATACGAGCACACCTTTTTTAAGGCCTTTCGGTTGACGCAATTTCTCAACTGTTCCCAAAATAAAAAAAAACATAAAAAATAAAAATAAAATGAAAACACCCGCGAAACATCATCAAAATAAATAAGCAAAACGGAAATTAATAAGACCCAAGCGACCCTTTGCAAACAAATTCAGAAAAAGGACAACAGCAACAATGAGTAAAGGGAAACAAAAATTTAAAATAAATTACTTTGCTAGCACAGCGAATACTGAATGCCCTTTCCAAATTAGATTTCGGTATATATCATTAATGATAATCAATTTTAGAATACATGGTATTCAAATTATATTCTACTAAGTGTCAAGTTTAATAAAATTAATATCCATAAGAATGTTTCGTTACAAGTGCAGCAACAAAATCATATTGACTTCTGTAGGCGCATGAAAAGAGAGAGCAAAAGGATGACGGCCAGTTAGGCGAAACTTTTTTAGGTTAACGTGTGTGTTAGCAAAAGAGCACGATGTTGCGACTTTATCAAGCCATCTCCTTCTTTCCTATTTCCTCTCTGTGCCTGTGCAATATTAGACCACTCTGTTAAAGTGTATGTAGTATATGCATATATGTATTCATTTACACACACATGTAAACACACACACATATAATAAGCAGCAGAGCTACCTTCCTCTACGACTGATCTACTGGGCAGACGCGCACAGACTAATTTGCTCACTGGAATTCGTCTTCTGTGCTAAGCGGACAAATTCACGCACACATCTACGTTTGAGAGCACGCACAGCGCACTCACTCACTTTCAACATTGCGGGATCAATCAGCGACCAATGGGAGTACAAGCTGCATCTGCTCTCACTCCTTCAGTCTCACTCTCTACCCTTAAATGCCTTATACACTCGAAAAACGCGAGCTGGTGCTCTTGCTCTTTACTCCGTTAGTAAATTAAATACCATTTTTTTTTAAGTTTTATTTATGTAGTTTTTTATTTTAATCATTGTTTAAATCTACAAATACATTTACAGCGGAGGGCGAAAGAACAAAAAATTAAAAATGTTTACTCTCATGTTTGTCAAGTTTTTGTTTTGTTGTTGTTGTTGTTACATATTATATCGTATGCAAATGTTATGCCATAACTGCTTGTTGCTATTCGATCCAAGGTATATTTTGTTTTTTGGTTTATTTTCATAGAATTTTTATAAATATTTTTTGTTGGAGTTATGAATTTTTATATATTTTTGTTTTTATTTTCGTTTCACATCAACAACAATATGCATTGTTATTATCTTTATTATTATATTATTATTATTATTATTAATCAATATAATTTGTTAACAACTAATAATAATTTTGTTTCGTTTGTCATAACTAACATGCCATGAATTCCCCATTGGAAATCATTAAACAAAAAACTTTTCTTTTTTGTTCTTTTTTTTTGTATTAAACAAATGAAAAAACTAGTTGAAAAAGCAGAGGCGTATTGTTTCTTTTTTTTATGTGATTGACTGACTGCCTAACGGACTTATCGATCGATTTGTAGAAAATGCTTAGCACATTTATTTTACAAATTTTTCAATGAGTCGAAATTTCGTTGGTTTTCCACTGAGGCAGTCAATAAATTTATATATTTCGGGGTGTGACTGATTGATTGACTGTTGACTGAATTGCTGAACATCTATTCAGTAGAATTTATTTTTCACAGTTTCGCAATTAGCAAAAGTCACGCCCCAACTTTTTGCAGTGTACGTGTATGAGTGTGTGTGTTAAGCGTAAGTTATACGAGAGAATTGAAAACGAAAAATGAAACACAATACTGTTATACTGCTACTGCCTTGGGCGTGCCGCCATTTTGTTTCGTTTGAGTTTTTTTGTTGTTTTTAGGCTGTGCCGTGTTAACACGTTACAAACATTCAAATTTGTGGGCGTGGCGCTGTGTGTGTTAGTGTGAGATTTAGGTTGGTTTGCTCTTGTTGTTATTTTCGTCGTGTTTTGGAGGGGGCGCTTAAAATGCACACAAAGCATAAATATTTAATTTATTTTTATTTGTTTAGTTTTTGTTGTTTTTTTTTTTATAAACTTTTATTTCACATATAACAAATTGTATTTCGCTCTTTCGCTGATAGACTGCCAAATACCCTGCAGCCAGAGCATGGCTTGGCATGCCACGTGCCGTTATTCCGCCAGCCAGCGTCAAGAGTTTTTTTTTTTTTATAGCTCCATTTATATAATCAAATTTCCATATAATATATGTGTGTGTGGTTGGTTTGTATATATATAAACAATTGTATTAGTTGTGTTCGGTTTTTGTTTTTCTCCCTTTTATTTATTTATTTATGCATTCGCTTTGACTGCTTGCCCCACAACATTTTCCACGAGTTGTTGTTGTATCTTTGCTTATTTTATAACTACGCTAATTTATTCATTTCTTTTGTTTTTTTTGTCAAAATGTTTGGGTTTTTCATTTTATTTTTTATTAATTTCTCTAAACTTCTTATATAATTTGTCTCTTCATGCGTGGTGTGTGTGTATGTGTGGGTGTGTGTGTGTGTGTTGGTGTATGTTTTGTAGAGTATGTTTATATATTATATTAGTTGCGCTTTAGCTTTGCTTTGCTTCGGTTTCTAGGCGCAATTTCATTTCTCTTAAATATTTGAATTTATTTAGCATTGGTTTTTTTTATTTTATTTTATTTTTTTTTTGTTTTTTTGGTTTTTATTAAATAATTTTACTAAAAACTTGTTAGGTTATTGTTGTTGTTGCTGGTTGCAGTTGCAGTTGCTGTTGTTGTCGAAAGTTGTTTGTTGTAGCTTTTACTTTATTTGTTTTTATTTAAATCTTATTTTTAGCTTTAATTTATAATTTAAATGTACTTAAATGTTTAAAATAATTATCGCTTGCATTTTGTTTTTGTTTTTGTTTCTTTTTTTTGTATTTTTTTTACTTTAAATAATTAAATTAAAATTTCAAACATATTGCAATATGTTTCTCTTTATAGCTTTTGTTGCACAGAGTTCTGTGTGTTTCGCTGTTGCTTGCAAGTTGCGGTTGTTGCTTTGTTGTTGTTGTGTTAAATAAACAATTACTATTTGTTGCCTTTGCTGCGGGTGTGTGTGTGGATTGTGTGTGTGTGTACGTGTATGTGTGAGTGTTTAATAGTATGTCTCCTGCTCCAACCAGCCGCCGGGGTTGCGACGCAAATAGAAACGACGAGTCTCATCATACACAAAGATGGCCAACATGAATGGAATGGCTGGGAACCACCAGACGAGTCTGTAAACGATAGCCGAAAAAGAGTATCAGTTTAGTATATTCACTTCTGCATTCTCACATTGTGCTTTCACTCACTTCAGGGGATACATGCGCAGACCCTTGTCCATGCCGGGGCAGTAGGAGAGGAAGGCAGCCAGCACCGTTTCAAAGACGAGGCCAAAGTTGAGGGCCCAGTTGCGCATGCCCTGGTGGAATATGGAGTTGCGACGCGTCTTGCAAATGATCAAATCGGCCCACTGTACCACAACAATCGATATGAAGAACGCGGTGTGGCAGGTGTATTCCAAGGTCTTGCGGTCGCGATAAGTCTGATAAGGGAGGATACAAGATATATTAGTACTCAAAATTATCAATAAAATCATTAATTATTTGACTGTCTGAATGCTTCATAGACTAGGTATTGAGTGCCGTAAACGCCACCTGCCGTTGGGTAGCTTAGACACCGTAAAACATAAACCTCATACTATGACCAAGTCAGCCAATCATATAATATGCATAGATCTACTCACCCATTCCTGACCATACGAATCAGTTAGATCGTTGACGGCCTTGGAGTCCCACATCTTACGGATGCCAAACAGTTTCATGGGCAGGAAACCGTTCTCAGCCATAATCACAAAGTAGACAAAGAAACCGGCTGCTGCCTGGATCATGCCAATTTGTCCATAGGCCATGGAAATCAATCTGGATTTTCAAGGAACGCGTAACAAACAAACGAAACGAGAGGCAAATAAAATTAAATAAGTTAGAAAATGTGAAATTATTTTTTTTCTTCAAATTTTGTGTGGATTTGTTGATGGTTTTCTTTTTTATTTTTATTTTTTTTTTTTAGTTTTAGTTTTAGGTTGTAAGACAAGTCTTAGGGAGCATTAAAGATCGGGCATTGAAGCTAGCATTTGCTCAAGGTTTTTGTGCGTCATAAAATTTAATAAAGTACAAGCGTTAAATTTGGAGAAAATTAACAAAGATTTACAAAAAATATTATTTAATTTTTATAAAAAATCTTTAAGTTTTTAATACTTTTAAAAACATATATTTTTGGTACAAAGCTTAAAAGAAAAACTTTTTTTTTAAAATTATTTTTCATATATTTTTAACAAATAATTAATTTTATTAAATAAAATAAATAATAATACAAATATTGCTAAAAACCTTGAGCAAGCAGAGGCTGGTTGCATATCATATTTCCAAATATGATATATCATTTTTATTTATTTTTTTTTTTTTTTTGGTATGCAATTTAGATATTCAGAGTTAGTAACTTTATAGAGAATGCCATTTTACCTTTAAGCTCTTGAAAATAAATTACTTTCGTTACTTTGAAGCAAATGCATGAAATTGTTTGTGTTTGACTTTACAGAATATAGCGTGGATTGTATTATGTATTAGATATATATTGGATTTTGCATTTTGTTTTTGTTTTTAATTTTTATTAAAGCGCGTATTTAGTTAAGCGTGAGAGCGCAAAGAATCGTTTCATTCTTATTTTTTTTTTTTCTTTTTTGTTTTTTTGTTCAGGTGAAAAGCAAAGTTCTTAAGGTTAGTTTCTACATTTTGTTGGTGTTAAAACATGCAGCTACACATACACTATACACATATATTACAGGGTATTTGGGTGCTAGAAAACATGCAAGTAGCGAGCTGTATCCAAAACTATAAAATTCAAATGCAGCTAAAGTTGTTTGATCTTTTTTTGTTTTTTTTTTTTTTTTTTTTTTTTGGTTTTACTTACGCTTAAACAAGTTTCTGAACGAACATAAACACATAGAACAGAAAAGACAACTTATGGATAAACAAATAAGTTATACATAGACTTACAAATAAATATTATAATAATAAATAATAAAAAACACAAGACGGAGTAAAGTCCATTTGTTGTTGGTTAGAGAACGAGCCCACATAGAGACTTACTGCGAGGACATTGCGGCAACAGACTTGGCTATATAGTGGCTATATAAGTGTGTTTAACTAGGTAGAACGCAACAGAAGCTTGATTTATATATATATATAAAGTATTTGGTCGACTCAGCTACTATATATATATATATATATTATATATAGAACGCACTAACTGGGCTAAAAGTAACGGCAGAAATGCTTCGCTTTTTTGTCTGTTTAATTTTGTTGTCTAAGTTTTCAGTTTACGTTATGTCGTTTGTGTGTGTGGGTGTGTGTGTGTGTGTGCGTGTGTGGGCTATATCTATGCAGCAGCTATGTCCCAGAACAAGTTCTAGAAGCGTATTATCAAACTGATAATCCTTATAGATATATATATGATATATTGATAAATCATTGATTGTGCGACTAACACACAAAACATTGATGCACATTGTTTATAGAGATTCAAAAGAAATCAAAACACAGATTTTCCAAAAACATTAAACATCACATAAAACTGGGAAAATTTGAAAATTTTGTGAAAATCAACGAATAACAGTTTTTTAAAAAATTTCATATACCATATTGCAAAGATTTTTTCATTTTAGAATTTTGGAAACACAAACGAAATTTGTAGTGAACAATTCAAATTTGTTTTCATTCCACATTAAGAGCTCAAAGAACGAAATCGAAATCATAAAAGATGTTTACATATGTCTTGGATATATGTAATATCTTTGAAAAGTGTTTAGAAACTTTGAGATTTGAGAAAAGAAATCTTAACGAAATAAAACATTGAAATGCTTAAAGCAATAAATGCATCAGCAAAACCAACAAACATATTTTGTCAATAGTCTTGCAGAGGAACTGCTCTCGATAGAGCTGCTATATATCTATATACAATATATTATTATATTATTATATATTATTGATGCCAACAAAAATGCATTATCTATTCTGTATTCTAAGATCGATCTACTTTAACCCATCTACAAATACTTCAATTTTCTATATGGAAATCATATACCTCCCATTCCATTGATCTTCAAATCTTTGACTTCATTAGACTGTATATTCCTGATTGGACAGTGAAGTATCTGTTGTTTTCTTTATACATATTGCTGAGTATCTCAGTTATAGTATCTGCGTCTCTTCATATACTAGTTATATTTACGAAGAACCAAAATCATATGATAGTAGGGAGTTCGAAATACTATATATCACATATAAAGCTGAGAAATTAACAGTCAAAATTGAAGAAACTATTTATATCTATTCATATTATATAGTTCTATTCATATCTATGTTCTTTCATAAGAAATTAACAGTCAAAATTGAAGAAACTATTCAGATCTATTCATATCTATAGTTCTTTAAAGAGTTTTTCAGTCAATTTTACCTAAACTTAGTTGACGGAGTCAAAAACTCTATGTAATCTAGTTCTATATATCATTCCCTATAGCTACCAACTCGTATATCAATCTGCAAGAGTATTGAAAATTCGGCTAGCCGAACTTCCTAATTTTTCGTTAACACCAAAATTTCGTGTGTGTTTTTCTCAGAAATATTCTTCAGATAGTTAGCCAAATTGTTCAGTTGAATTCGAGGTTGGTTAGGTTTTGGACTTTGGGTAACAGTTGTCACACACACACACAACTCAAACAAAGGTCAAACGAAGGTCGAATGTCAAATTTGAAACATGTTAAAAAAGAAGAAATGTGGGTTGCATGTTTTGTTTCATTTATCTAAAATTTGTTTAACTAAACAACTAAACGTAATATTCTTAAGAAATTTTATGTTTTGGTTTTTTTTTTTTTTTTGTATTTAAATTCCTTATCGTTAATGATTTGTCCTGACCTGCGGTTTACCAAGTTGTCGCGGTATGGATCTCTCGGCTGACGCTTCATAATATCGCTCTCGGCTTGCTCGTAAGCGAGTGAAATGGCCGGTATCTTGCGGTATTATATTGGTATTTTGTTTTCGATATTTTTCAATATTGTTTTGGTGTTACATTATTTTTAGTTTGGTGCAATTTTTGCAAGTATATTTTTTGATTTGAATCAAAAAGAAAGACATAATAAAAGTTTTTTAAAGAAAAAATTGGTGTAAAAAGGGGGAAAAATACGAAAAAGGAAAAATCTTGGTTAAAGTTTGACGAATATTCTTTAGCTTGGCATTATGTAGGTATATAATTAATACTTGTTATATACTAAACAAAATTATTCATATGCGCTAAGATAGGTTTCTCATATACATATATATTTAAGTTATATAGTAAGAGTACTTAGATAAGAGATAGAGGTTCGGTTGCATTCGGCAGATTGTGACAGTTGGTATTTTTTGATGGTATTTCTGTTTGGTTTCGTGTTTGGTGTAATTGTATTTAGCTTCTGCGTACTTACGAAGCTAAGATATACTACACTGGGCAGCAAAATCGAGCAACCGAGTAACAAAACATCGATTCGTTATAGAGTTACAAGAGTGGAGGATTTATGTATATATATGTGTGTATATATATATAGAGTTTGCTTAGAGCTTAACTTGCACTAGATTTGGTATCTTTATTTATATATGTATGTATGTATGTATAGTTAAGACTAGAAAAAACTTGAGTCAGTTGAAGTGTTTCTCACACAGCAACAACAACAAATGACAAAAGAAAGTCGATGTAGATTGAAGTCTGATGAGTTTGATTGATTGACTGACTAGGGTCTCCACGAATGAGTGACTGACTGTGATTGACATGGCTTTGATGACATTTAACTACTGCTAAGGAATGCATAAAATATACAATACAATATACAGTAGTTAGCATTAGAAGTAGAAAATAACTCGTAGACTAGTTTTATAGTTACGCCTGACTCTAGTAGTATTAAATAAGTTAAGGTTTCTCATTATATATAGATATATATGTATGTAGAGAGATCGAAACTAAGTAGTGTACAACGCGTTCTGCTTCATCGGCTTTCAGTTGTGAATGGGGCAACGTAGAGGGACTTACCTTCCTTACAGGAAATCAGAATCTCGATTGAGGGTCAAAATTGATGACGATTGATGGTATACAATAAAAAAAATTAAGATTGAGTGGAACAAGCAAAGAAGATTCTTGAGCACCCAGAGTAGAAATTGAAAGAGAAATAAATATATATATTTAGAGATATATATTGAGTTAAGCAAAGATTATATGAAGAAGAGAGTTGGAAAAAAGGAAGCAGCTAGAGCACGCCAAATCGTTTTGATTGAGTGTGATTGAGCGCAAAATTGTAGACGAAATATTTCCTCATTTATATTCCAAGTGCAGTGCATTATGCATAGAGAAGATCGTTCAGATATATTTTGATATACGAATACAAGTAGTTTTTCAAGTAGTTTTTCTTTGTGTGTTTTTTTCTTTTTTTTTTACTTTGACTTTTAGTTTAAGATTGTTTTTTAAGATTTGCAAAAAGAAAATTGAAAATGAATTAAGTAAATTGTAGCTATTGTATATAGATATAGATATATATGTATTTATATTGGAATACGAGTAAGCGCATAAAAGTTAGTATTATATCATTGCATAATAATAAGAACCTAAAGAGAAAACAAAATTATTTTCAATCAAATGAAATTCAATCAAATAAATGATAAATTGAAATCAAATTTTCGAAAATATTTCAAGTGTAAATGGCCTAAAGCCAAGTGAAGAATACTCGAATTAGTAGTTCAACTAGATCAGCTCGAAGTGCTTGTTGGAATTGAGAATATATATAGAAATATACATATATATATATATATATATTGGAGAGTGTTTGAGCTATAGTCGAATTTTAAACTAGAGAAAAATATGAATATATATTGAAAGATAAACAATAATAAAGAACTAGAGAGAACTGTTCAAATATTACGTTAACATTTAACTAGCTGATATTCAAAAAAGAAATAGAATGAGAGAAGAGAACATCGAAGAAAACATAAAACATTTAACAAAAAAAAAATAATAATAATATAAAACAATGCTAAACATTTAACATAAAATGTTATTAGAAAGAGGGAAGAATAATACAAAAGAACAAAACATCAAAAAATGAAACATTCATTTAAAAAAAGGAAAAACACAAATTAAAAATTACTTTAGGCTAAAAAATTGTTTAGATATATTTGAAGCTAATTGAAAATAGAGTTTTAAATAGACGAAAATCAGTTCATAGTAAGAACTTTGTTTAGGGCTGAGCGTACTTTGCTTTCAAGTCTAGACCGAAAAAAATGTTCTTTGAGTTTACGTGAGTTGAGAAAGAGTTGTAAAGAAATTGTTGTTCATTTGCAGCTCACTCTTTTACTTTAACTTTAACTTTTGACTTTTAGTTTTAGTTCGTGTATATATATAAAAGGATTTTTTTAATTTCATGTTTCATTTTGTTGTAGTATTGGTTTTGATTGTTTTGTTTTTTGTTGTTTGTTTGCTGAGCACAAAGAAAAACTTTACCTTTCGTTGACGAGCTTATCTTGAAAGGGATTCCTGGGCTGGCGTTTCATAATATCAGATTCAGCCGTCTCATAGGCTAAGGAAATGGCTGGCACCTAAACGTGCGAGCGTTTTTTGTTTGTAATTTTGTTTTTGGTTGTTGTTGATTTTTTTTTTTTTCAAAACACAAACCGGATATTTGGAATAAAAATAAAAAAATATGAGAAATTATGCAAAATTATGTGTCACTATCTCCCTCTCCCTCTCCCCTCTCTCTCTCTCTCTCTCTCTCTCTCTCCTCCCTCTCTTTCTCTTCGTAATTTGGGCAACGAGAATGCGACCAGTGTGAATTCCATTGACGCGCAGTTCACTTATAGTCTATATATAGCTATATCATATATTATACTTAAGATCTGGCTTAAAGCTAACTTAGCAGAGCATTTCGATGAGTTTACAGTGGAATCGTGTGACAAAATAAATTAGTTGAAGAATAAATTAAATTAAAACTAAAAACTAAATTGTAAATACTTTTTGTTTTTAATTTTTAAACATTGCTTTTTCGTTTTGGAATAAGGTTAATGTATGTATATATATATATATATTTATATATATATATATATATATATATATATATATATATATATATATATATAGCATATGCATGTATATACATATATGCTAGTATTTGCTACAGATTTTTGTGTGCAGTTAATTTTGAATATTTTTTGGTTTTTGTTTTGCATAGAAAACTAAATATTAAATGCCAATCAATTAATTGCTTAGAATGCTCAAATATGTACGTGAGAACAATTGTTAATTTTGTTAATTCAAAGTAAGAAAATCTAATAAAAAAAAAATAAAACATTGTGAATCAATTTTGCAGTGAGTGAAACATAAAAACAGTTACAACCAACGCACACCAATTAACATTTAGAGCAGTTTTGAATAGAGGCGAATTGATATTTTTGCTGTTTTTGTTTTTGTTTCAATTTACACATAGGCCAATTTTACAATACAAACGAAAAACGAAGAAAAAAAATTGTTGAAAAAATATCATGTTGTATGGAGTGAACATGTAAACGAGAGCCAAGAAGAACGGTTAGGTCAAGTGCTAATAGGATGTACGATCTATATGGAAATGAAATGAGGTAAAAAGTTATCGATAATTGTATATATGTATATCGACCAGGTTTAATGTATACATGGGTTGAAATTCTTTTCGTTAACAGCACATCGATAATTGTTAGGTGATTATATTAAACAAGAATCATTGCGTGATTATGTTTGAAATGGAGACGATTTGAGCTCGGATAGGAATTATGTTACAAAACTCGCTCGATAGGTGTCTATCGGTAAATGTTAAATGATAATCTAAAAGGGAATTTATGCTTGAAGTTAACACGATTTGAAAGGATTTTTATATGCTACATAAATGAGTCGATACACTTTGTTATCGATATATTAGAATGTAAAGAATAGATGAATTAGAAAGTGGAAATGAACTTAAAACGCGAACGGTATTTATATATGTATATTTATGCTACAAAAATGCTATCGATAAGTGTTTATCGATAAATCATAATCTTAACAGTTAGTTGTTGTTTAGTAAACTTGGTTAGTTTGCTTTTTGTTGTACGCTTTTGAGAATTATTCTCATTTGTTTTTTTTTTAGTTATTAACGTTTATGCTAATTACAATCCAGCCACATACACAGACATCGATTAGTTATAGTTTATGATGTTTGCGCGAGATTATAGTTAAGTATTACTTTCATTCTTGTTGTTAATCTTTTTTAAAATGTGCATATGTGTGTATGTGTGTGTGTGTGTGTGTGTGTGAGTAGTATGTAAGTGTGGGGTAGAGAAATTGTTTTGATTGGCACCTTGAGTTCACTAATTTATCGTTGAATGGGTCACGTGGCGGACGCTTCATAATATCGGCTTCGGCGTGTTCGTAGGCCAATGATATGGCTGGCACCTGGATTTGTGGATTATTGCAGTTGGTAATATTAGCAAAACGTTTTCACAATTCAGTATACAAAGTAGCTCACATAATACAGATCATACAGATTCTGTGTGTACGTGTCTGTGGATTCGACTAGAATTGAGAATTATACTAAACGAAATACTTAAACTACAAATAGGCTCATTAATTTAATTTTTTTTTTTTTTTAGATATTAGCATAGTGCTTGGCAGCTAGCTGGCAAACCTAATTGTTAATTTACAGCGTAGTTGGGGACTGTTTGATGCCGCTGTTTACCTCTCGTTGACTAGATTGTCCACATCGGGATTGCGTGGACGTCGCTTCATAATATCCGCCTCGGGTCCCTCGTAGGCCAGCGATATGGCTGGTATCTGCCCAGCAGGCAGCACAATTTCATTCAATTTACAACACACGTTATATATACATACAGTTATAGAGAGAACAATAACTTAAGTAGCTAACTGACTTGACTGCGAATGTATAGATAGCTAGGCATAATATTATCATTTAACTTGCTCGAAACACTTAGCGGGTTAACATAGTTAACATTAGTGGTAGTCCGAGGGTTAAGCTGGCGGCACACTTACCATGTCAGTTCCCAGATCGATGCACAGAATTGTGACGGTACCGAGTGGCAGTGGTATGTCGCAGAGAATGAAGGCCAAGAAGGGCGAAATCTCGGGTATGTTAGAGGTGAGTGTATAGGCAATGGACTTCTTCAAATTATCAAAGATCAAGCGACCCTCCTCAACACCAGTGACAATGGAGGCAAAGTTATCATCCAACAAGATCATGTCAGCGGCCTGCAATAGAGTTACGAAAATTAGTTGGAGTTCTCATTGGCAACGTTCGACTTGAATATATTGGAACAGTTCTTAGCCACCCACCTGCTTGGACACATCGGAGCCGGCAATACCCATAGCAACACCAATATCGGCCTTCTTCAGGGCAGGTGAATCGTTGACACCGTCACCGGTGACAGCCACAATGGCGCCCATGCGCTGGCAACCCTCAACAATGATCAGCTTCTGCTGGGGCGAGGTACGGGCAAAGACGATTTCGGTGTGATAGCGTAGGATCTCATCAAGCTGCTCGGACGACACATCACGCAGCTCGGCGCCATGGACAACAGCAGCCTTAGCCTCACGTGGATTGACCTCAGAGATGGGTATGTTGAGACGCTGGGCAATATCCTCGATGGTCTCGTTGCCCTCGGAGATGATGCCGACAGATTTGGCAATGGCTTTGGCAGTAATTGGATGATCGCCAGTGACCATGATGACCTTGATACCGGCCGAACGGCACTTGGCCACGGCATCGGGCACAGCGGCACGTGGGGGATCAATCATGGACATTAGGCCAACGAAACGCAGATTGTCAATGGGGAAGTTGATGTCGTCGGTGTTGTATTTGTAGCCAGTTGGGTACTTATCGGAGGGCAGCATGTAATCACAGAAGCCGAGCACACGCTCACCGAGTCCACCGAGCTCCATGTAGGCATTGTTGAACGCCTCCTTCATCTCCTCGTCCAACACCTTCTCCTTGCCGTTGATAAAGATGGTCGAGCAACGTTCGAGTATACGCTCGGGTGCGCCCTTCATGACCAGCAGAACACGTGGATCGTTGGCGTCCTCGGTTTCGTGAATGGACACTTGATACTTGTTGGTGGAATTGAATGGCACCTCGGCGATTTTGCGGTTGCGCTTGCGAATGTTCATCACATCGCCCAGAGCCAGTTCCATGCACTTGAGCAGAGCAGCCTCGGAGGCATCGCCGCTGACTTCCTTCTTCAGAATTGGGACACCATCCTGACCACCTTTGAACTCGGCACGGTTACAGAGAGTGGCAATGCGAGAGAGCGCCTTGAATCCAGGGCTGGTTCTATCGTATTGAACACCCGACTGATCCTCAGTGGTATCGGCCTCAATGATCTGGTTATCGAACCACATATGGGCGACTGTCATGCGGTTTTGGGTGAGTGTGCCGGTCTTATCAGAGCAGATGGTGGAGGTGGAGCCCAATGTTTCGACAGCTTCCAAGTTCTTGACCAAACAATTCTTCGATGCCATACGCTTGGCAGTCAGGGTCAGGCACACGGTGACAGTGGCCAGCAGACCCTCCGGTACGTTCGCGACAATGATGCCGATCAAAAAGATGACGGCATCCAACCAATGGTAGCCCAAAATGAAGGCAATCACAAAGAAGGTGACGCCCAGGAACACAGCAACGCCGGTGATCAAATGGATGAAATGATGGATTTCCTTAGCAATGGGAGTCTCGCCGGTATCCAGACCGGAAGCCAAGCCAGCAATGCGACCCATGACAGTGTGATCGCCACAGCTGATGACAACGCCCTTGGCAGTGCCCTCGACGGCATTGGTCGAGAAGAAGGCTAAGTTTTTGGTCTCCAAGGGGTTCTCGTGCGTGAACTCCGAGCCACGCGATTGCGGCTCCGATTCACCAGTTAGCGAAGAGTTATCCACCTTAAAGTTGCGCGCCTCAATGATTCGGATGTCGGCGGGAATACGATCGCCGAACTTCACCTCAACGACATCGCCCAAGACGAGATCTTCGGCGCGCAGCGTCAATTTCTCGCCCTCACGAATAACAGTAGCGAATTGGGGCACCATGTTCTTGAACGATTCCATAATTTTCGAACTTTTCGATTCCTACAAGTGCAGTTAAGGAAAGAAAGAGAGAGAGAGGTGAGTAAATATGGATCAATGCAGAATGCAGATTTGCACGCAGTTTACCTGGTAGTATGAGAAAATGCCTGTCACAATGACCACAGCGGAAAGTACAATACCCAGATACAAGTTATCGTCGGATGGCTCCTCGCTGGTTGTCGCCTGAATGGAATAGGCGACAAAGCAAAGTATAGCACCGATCCACAGCAGCATGGCAAAGCCGCCAAACAGATTCTTGCAGAACTTCACCCATTCGGGTGTTTGCTTGGGCGGTGTTAGCGCATTGGGACCATCACGTTCCAGATTCTCCTTAGCCTTGGCATGACTCAGACCCTGAACGTGGAAAGGGACAAGATCGTTTAGCAAAAGTAGTCCATATAGCATTGCATAACAGTTATCTTACATTTTCGGGATGTGTCTGGAAACGCTGGTACATTTCCTCAGGAGAGATTTTATGATGGTCAATATCCAACTCCTGCTTGAGATCATCCAAGTTCTCCTTCTTAGCTGCTTTGGCCGGCATCTTGCGTCTTGACTGTTAGAGAACAAGTAACGAAAATTAGCTTCAAATATTTAATGAGTATATTCGGTGCAATTAACCCATAAAGCCAAGACAAAAATCGATTTACTTCAAGCCAAAACCGATTCGAAGAGCGTAGAGTGTTGTATGGACCATAAGCCAAATTTGTTGTCATTGCTGTTGCTCAAACTTACCCCATTCAGTTAGTATATAGATAGATAGATATATGTATGTATGAGTTATCCAGAATATGCCTAAATACTGGTAATTGTTAATTGTTAAGCGAGCGCGTGAGAATATTTTGTTTTGCTGCGCTATAATCTACAGCTAAAGTATGCATGCAATAAATTTGTTCAATTTGACGCGTTTATAAACGCGCCAAAAACGCGCGCAAATTATGAATGTCACGTAAAATGAAAAACGAAAAAATGTGACCAAATAATACTAAAAAGCACTTTTGAATACCCTACGCAAATCAATTATAAATAATTCTATACTATATGCATATAGCACTATGAAGACTACACAGCCTAGCCATATAGCTCTATATACATAGATAGATCAACGCCAGCTGTTGTCTGGTCTGGTGTGGTCTGGCAATAGCCTTTCTTTCTTGTTTGGCTAATTTTAGTTGCGCGTGACGTCACAAGTGCGAACATTTGAAATCATTGAGAAAAGCCCGCAAACTGGTTGAAACCAGTTTCAAATGTAAGCTCAACAGGTTGTTTATGGCAAGACATTCTAGAGATTATATAGAAATTGTTGTTAATTACAGTGTCAATGCCAGACAAGCCGCTATATCTCTGTATTTGATTAATAGATTTGGCAAGAGTTACATACATTAACTGGCTAACTGGGTTTTATGTCAGTCCATCTAGTTAGCTATTTGTTGGATATACAGATATATGGTTCTGTACAGATTTTGAGTGTTCTATATTTAATCTGGGGCGATCTTTCGCTGATTTCATTTTAAATGTCAAGCACGACAAATAAATATTGGAAGCATGCCCAAAAGTACGTAAAGTATAAATAAATATGTAAATACATGAATTATAAATGTAATTAAAGCAACGGAAATCGAAAGATGGAAATGTTTTAAGTGCACATAGAGAAGAGGCAATTAGGCGTGCGCTAGTCGAGCATAAACTACTAGTAGATACTCAGAATTCATTTGGGAGTAAGCTTAAACATATAGATCATTTTCTAAGGCTATTTGGAAAAGATTTATGCTGCTCTTCTGTTTAATGGCAGAGAGTTTATATACAAGATTTAAATGTTTTAGCATTTATAGGTCTTCGAGTTATGTTAAAAAGAAAGTATCATTTAAAATATTAGAGTTAATCAATAAAGATATTTCCATAGAAATAATCAAATTTAGGATTGTAATATATTAGAATACAAATCTCCAACTCAAATAAATATATATATAAATATAAATATATATATATATTCTTTAATGCTATAGCCCGTATAACCCCGTTAGTTCAGAGTATAATAAAAACTCAAATAAAATTGAAATTAGACCAAAAACAAAGCATAAACAAATCGAATTAATACATGAATGTGAATGTTTCGTACACACACACATACAACGCATGAGTATTAATGAGCATGTTTACATAGATGGGCGGGTGGGTGTGTGGGTCTGTGGGGGTGGTGTAAAACAAAATAGAATTGAAAAGTTTACCTTGAAGTGGCCATCGGCTGTGCGATTGTCGTCATCGGTTGCAATAACCGTGGCGACTCGATAGGAGTCCGCTCTCTCTAAATGCGGCTGATATTGGTATTTGGATTGATGGATGTTGATTGATGTGATGGACGTCAACGAAATACAAATCAAAAACAAAACGTAACGAGCAATGCAGAAAAATAAAATACAGATATATAAATCAATGATCAAATGATAACATCAAGCATTACAGATGAATAATATTGGAATACATAGATCTATGAGTAAGGTTATGATAGATAACTTAAGAATTATTAACTAAATATATATGTATATTATTCGTTTATATTCTAGCATGAGCTCGTCCACATATATGAGCTGTGAATCATGTCGGTTTTAGAGAAAGAAAATTATGGCTAGTGACTGGAAAGTGGAATTGTAGCAATAAAGCGCGCATGTGCCGCATGTGCGTCTGGGAAGGCCAATTGATTGCGGCGTTGCCCAGCACACGTAATACCCTACACTTTGGCTCTGACGTAAATTGTAGAGCACCCTATAATGAGTTCGCCTTATCAGCAAATGCGCCAAAAATGAATCACAGCGTAAGCAAATAAATAGAGCATTATGAAATTTGGAGCAAAAAGAAGAATAAACATATGAAAAAGTTATCTATAGTTGAGCGAACTATAAATACTCTAGGGCAGACGAATTTTGAGCAAATGGAAATTTGGAAAAATCAATATAGATATAGTCATGTATATGGTATATAGTATGTTTATATAACATACTCTATATAATTGTGAACATATTTATATATGAATGCTTTATGGGCATTTGGCAGACTTATGCAATCGTGAGCCTTTGAAAGGCCATCAAAATAAATAATAATTAAACAATTCAACAAAAACAAAGAAAGAGAAACAATTATATATATATATATATTTATATATCTTTACATATACTCATATATCTTCAGTCTCTTTTTGATAACTCATGCAAATTCGTAAGAGCATGCCAAGTAATTAAGCAAACAGAGAGTAAAAACCAGAACGAGAATTTGTGAGCGAGAACTACATATAATACATTTGGTATACGTAGGCTACACACATCTATATATCGATATATATTCCTATATATATATACTTATGTATGTATGTGTATATATATAAATAAATGTATGCGTATAGCTGGCGTGGGATCAATGTGCCGATCAGTGTAAAACCTGTCGTGCGTGCCGGCAACATCAGTTTCAAAATTTGTTTTTGTTTTTTTTTTTTTCAGGTTAACTTGGGCTCTTGAGTTTGAAATAAATGTGAGATTTTTGCTAGCATTTCTGGGCATATAACAAATTATAGATCAGTTCTGCTTACGCACTTTTTCTATATATTTCTGTTAACTTTGTCTCGTACAAATTCGCTTTTAATTTTCACAAATTGTAAACTGGTTTGTTGTATCTGCTCTGTTCTAAGTGCTAAACAATCTGCATGGAAAAAAATTGAAAGTAATATAGGATTATGTTAGTTTCATATACATATGTAAATATCTTAAATTTAGAGCTAAACTTAGCTTTTAAACTTAAATTTGGTGCAAACAATTGTTAACATTTACGCGGGAATAAAATCATAGATGAAATTTCTTAAATTCGGAAACTTCAGAGCTTATCATTTGCAATTATTTATCCTCCTGCTATAATCCATCCATTCGAGTATTTCCTGTAACCTTTTTTTTTCAGCTCCCACAGTCTTTAAGCACTGGCGCTAATTTCTATTTTCCTGAACAAATTAAATTAATCTTAATTTATTTTGTGTGTGTGTGTGTGTTTTTTTTTTTTAAATATATTGTTTAAGTTTAGTCGATTGTTAGCTTTCATGGTTCGATAGATTTGAAAAGCGCCCATAGAAAATCGCGAAAATTGTGTTTGCAAAAAAACGAAAAAGCGAACTGGGCTGATGAAAAGCTGAACGAAACAATTAGAGAAACGCTCTGGATGGGGCCAGCCCCCAGGATGTTTGGGATATAAATCAAAATGCGACAATAGCACATTTGACAAGCACACACATACACTCACTCACACACACGCTGAAAGCTGTTTGCATAACGCAGCCAATTAAGCTGCTCAGATACAAATGTATCTCACAGATACAATTTTATCTGTATGTACGAGTGCCCCAAAGCATTTGGCGCGCAATTTTTGTCGCGCAAAGCATTTGCCATTTTGAACTTGAATATCAATTTACAACAAATGGGCATAAAACATAGACAAAAGCAAAAAAAAGAACAGTTATCGGATGGATGCAAAAGTCGAGAGTGAGATAAAAAAAAAAAAAAAAACAAAAACAAGAAATTGTAGAAACTGAATTGACAGCCTCTCTGACAGTGCTCGGGCAGACAAATAAAACACGGCACGCTAATTGTTCAATCAATGCAAATACACAGATACAGTGGGTACACACTATAATGATACCAAAAAGACGAATCTTGTGATTCGACATGATTTGTGATTGAATGATGTTAGCGATCAAGTATTGGTAATTTGAGTTTATATACTTTGCTTCTGCCGGATCACTTAGCGAATGAACACTGTGTACACGTACTCGGTATAATCCGTAATAAGTCAAGCAAATTAAGCCGCACAATGAAAACGACAATTCTAAACAATTTCAATTGAAATTTTTAGCTAAGCGAAAGTGCATATCACAGCATATTTATAAATCAAAATCTGTCGCTCTCTCGATCTTTTAGCTAATAGCAAAATATTACATAAAAGTAAAGATAAAGTTATGTCACTCAAAATCAACACACTCTCCAAGCACATCTGCATATAGGGTATGACTGTTGCAGCTGCAGCGACAGCTGTTCGAGCTTATCAGTGCAAAAGCGAGGCGCATCGCTTGAACTTTTGAATGGGGTGGACGGGGGTCACTCGTGATGGGCACTCAATTCGAAACTGATCCAAACCAGTTACAAATCGTATCTAATCTTATGAGTTTTAAAGCTGGCCAGACAACATCAGACCACCCGCTTGTTAACTCGAGTGGAAACACGTTTTTTTGCTGTGATTTTTTACCTTGGGTTAGCTAGATATTTCACGTTCCTATGGGCCAAGTTTTAACAATTGAATGCTAATTGTTCAGCATGCTTCGTCTGCGTCAGCTTATTTCTTAATCGTTTACAGAAATTTACAGAGCTTTAGTTAAATGTTAAATATCTTAATTTAACATGCGAGCAAATATCGTTTGGTCAGTACAAAGTGTTCCTCAGATTACAGAAAAGTAAATATACATGGCTTGAATTTCTAGTTCAATCTAAGATCAAAGGATCTGTGATGATGGGAGTCGTTACAAGTCGTGATCAACTTATTAATAGCTTTTAAAAATAATATTTAAAAATCTAATATTAAATAAACTTAGTTTAAAATAAATAATGAAATGAAAATATATAACACATTCGATATGAGATAAATTCAATATATTTTTCTTTTTTACCCACCTTATAACTCATAACGTCTGGAATATGTTGATGAAGTAACGGTAAAACGTGAAACAAATTACAAAACTAAAAAATAACGCAGACAAAACTGAATAGCAAACAAATGAAAATAAGAACAGGCAAAGACAGGCAAAATATGGATGATTTTCAGCTTATGCAACAATCTGCAGGCAAACCACAAAAAAAAAGGAAAAAAAAAAATCGACGACCCTGGAAGGCAGCAGGAGCCAGCGCAAGGCGGCAAAGCAGCAAGTGGGCCGACCGCATTGGCTGCAAAAGCCAATGGAAACGCAGAGAGCATGAGCATACATGGGAAATTGGAAATGGCAGCAGAACTGGAATACAAACTGCAGCCAGCAATAGCAGCAGCAGCAACACTGCCAGCAGAAGGATGTGAACTCAGAATAGACAAGAGCAAAAGAACAAGAGATTGAGAAAAAGAGAGTCGTGCGTTTGCGAGTGTGTATTTAGTTGTGTAGTTGTGAGTGCAGAGAGTGTGATTTTCGAAATCGAGTGCAATTGCCAGCAGTTCGAAAATGAGCGCCACAAATGCTCAGAGCACAGAGAAGTGAGCACAATATGTAAGGGCTATGCGAAACGTATTGTAAAAAGAAACATAGTTAGTGTTTTTTTTTTTCCTATTGCTTTTTAGTCCAAGATGCTTTCCGACTGCTCATTCCCGTACAAAAGCGCACAGAATTATGAAATAACCAACGGCGGGTGGTCGTTATATACATATGTATATATACATATATATAGGGGCAAACAGGCATCCCATTATGAATTTTTTTTTTTGGGGTGGCCAGGAAATTGCTACTATTCCAAAATGAAATCGCCGCAATTGAATACAAACGATTTCATTGCCACACACAGTTAGACAAACTGACATACAGCGGGACAGGTACATATGCATATAATGTGCATGAAAATTATATATGTAAATATGTATGGATGTGTTAATTTTGTATATGGCAAAATCATATGTGTGTCAAATCAAATTGCAATTGTGAATGCATCGGTTGGAAAAGCAACACACTCTCTCCGACATTCACACACACACATACATCTACTATAAATACACTCTCACAAATTATTGTTTATTGCAATTATAATGCTCTTGAAATTCTGCAAAGCACTTCAACTATCCGCATATACATACACACGTATATATAATTATATATGTATTTATATATGTGTATATCACATACGTATCCATTACGGCTGGCTTGAAGTTTTGGAAAATCGATTTTGTACAAGGACGTTGTCGTTGGCTTTTCTCTTTTCTTCTGTCTTGCTGTTCTCTTTTCTTCTTATTTCTTTTAGTGCATGTAGTATGTAGTATGTTTCTAGGCTCTTCTGCTGCAGTCTTAAGAACAACAACAACAATAACAACAGCAACGACAACGACAACAATAATAATAAAAGGTAAAGAGTTCTTGTTTAATGTTGGATGTGTCTACCTTTTACACGGCGAGGGCTATTACACAATATCTTTCCGTTGCGGGGGTATTCCACAGAAAACTACCCCGTTTCAAACTAATTTTTGCACTTCAAATGCTGCTTCTTAGACGAAACAACAATAACAAATCACACACGGTTTCTTTTTTTTTTTTAACACTCGTTAAGCTGTGAACAGCTTAAGAGTTTGGGTTTTTTTTAAATTTCTATATGTATTCGTATCCTGTGTGCTTCTTCTTTGGCTTTATCGATGCACAGTTATTGTGTAAGCAGCAGCACACCAGCGCTACGAAGGCGGCGGGCAGAGCGGAGAGCTGTAGAGCTGTGTACTTGTACTGGCGCACACTGGCTGTACCACCCGACACACAGAGAGACGAGAGCTCAGTGTAGCTACTACAGTTAGACCGACCTTCCTAGTTCGGTAACAACGCTCGACTGAAAATTGTCATGCATGCCGCGAGTGAATAAGCTTTCGTTTAGCGAAATTATTGTTCTAACGCGGCGTCGAACTCGAATATTTCGCTCGGAGCTTTCGTCTACCAGATGTTTCGCTCCTCTGCCGTGTACATTCGGCTGCATGCGTACATATGAATGTGTGTACGTGTGTGTATATGTATTAGAGAAGCTTTCGGAACTCTCCCACAACGCAACGCAACGCTCGAATGTATGGCAGTGTGACAAAAGAGGCAGGGCAATGTGCACAGTGGTGCGAGCACTTCGAAACTGGAGCAGTACTTAGATAACCGAAAAGACACACAAAGCGATAGAGAGAGAGAGAGACAGTGAGCTGGAGAGAGGTAACTGGTGCGCAGGAATGTGTGTCAGGCGATTTTCGAAACAGTTCGAATTTGCATGAATTGTATAAGCAGGCTATATGAGTAACAAAAAAAAAAAAAAAAAAATCACAAAGGACATAGCTATATTTTGACTTTTCGGCATTTACTGCTCACATTTATCATGTCCTCAACTTTAATCGTTTATCGAGCGCCGCCAGCGATGACGTCACTGATGTTAATTATACAGTTACACACAGTATGTCAAATATAGCCTCCATTCTTCAAAAAGGGACAAAACGTAATATAAATATCAGCAGTTACTGCTGCCTCTTCCTTTCCTATTCGCTTGGTTGTGGGGTTGTTTCGAGCGAGGACATCTTATGCTTGGCAACTTTTGCTATTTTGGGTGCTTCAGCTCGATTACGAATGCGAGTAAGTCTAATTACACTAAATGTCAGCAGCAGCAGCAGCAGCACACACACAGACAAACAGACACATTGGTTTAAGTAACACAAAACCCCAACAGAAAATCAATAGAGATATCGCAGCGAAAAAAAAAAAAAAAAAAAAAAAAGAAATACTGGCTAACGGGGTTTCAAGCTACAGTAAAAGCAGCTTAGCTGAAATTAAACCAAGCAAAGGCTCTTGATGATGAATTACAGATTTGTGGCTTGTGGAAAGTGGATAGCATCTAGATAAGCACGAAAATGGCCTAGAAATGTTATATGGAGCTTTCCTATACAGTGCTCACTCGTTAAGTGAAAACGTTTTAGTTTTCGCATACTATTGTAGTAAATCTATAACTGAATTTCGGAGATTCCCATAATTTAGGGAAGACTTCTATTACTTACATGATGTTATTAAGTTATTCTATAAGTATCACTTTTGTATGATAATTTTCTCTACCATCTACTTTAGCTTTTGAATATCAGACAGGACAATTTGTAACTGTAACTGTAACCCACTAACTACTTTTTATTTTTATAATATTCTTTTTATTAACTTTGACAACTTTTAGGCACTTTTAGCCCATTTAACAGCTTCATATACTCTGTAACATTTGTGCTGTCCTACTTGTCCAAGCTTCACTGTAAGTCACTTAAAAGGCCAAGCTAATAAACAAACAATAGACGCATGGACTTTAAGTGGCCGTCGCTGCCGGCGCTTCAGGCCAAATGGACTATGCAAGAGAGAGGGAAGGAGATAGATAGATAGAGAGAGAGGGGGAGAGAGAGCGAGAGAGGGAATGCATGAGGAGCATTTTCTTTCTTTGTCCTCTATGGTAAAATTCAACTTATGTAAGGACACAACTTACACACACACACCCACACACACCCACTAAATGCTCTGCGTGTGCTGGAAAAACTTTGGCACGATATATGCAGCTGTGACCCCAAAACGAGCGCCGCCATGCGAACCCCAGCGCCACTCCGTCCGATACAAAGTAACTCGTGAAAACAGTTGCTTATGTAAATAGTCGATAGTTGGCAATAATGTCCGAGGTTCAGCTGACAAATGGTCAAATGACAAGGCGACTCGAGTACTACAACGTGCAGCACTTTGACGTCAGCATTTCTATGTAGATTAAAATTTTATAGAGATATGCGGCTATATCTACGAATACCTGTTATACTATGTATCGCATATCTTGAATCATTCATCATATTTGCCTTTCTGTTATTGGTATTGCAATTGAATTATACACGCACTGTTGTTGTCAGATGTGTCTACCTTTGGAATAGATATATAGATAGATATACAGTTATATACAGTATAAACTGAGTCAACTTAAGGGTTGGCACTAGCAGTCACGCCTTCTGCACGTGTCACACGAGACGGCAAATGATCTAGTTTCGAGTCAACTACTTCAACATGGCCTGAACCCTATGAGGACTCGAAAAAAGGAGGTGTCCTATACAGCAGTTCTATTAACAAGTTAGATTTGTGTAACTGTGAAATATTTATGTATTCTGCTCATAGATACGCTCTATAGATAATGCAAAGTGAGAGACATATTGAATTTGAGTATTACTATATTTTATAGCTATTCTTTATTTTATTGCAGTCTGTTCCTCTTCAACTGTTTCTATTCTACTCCATAATATTTCCTTGAATTTATGTTTTCATGATAATATTTAGTTAGTTTCTGCTTTTTTTTTTCTACAGTAAAAATATATTTTTAGAGCCCCATTCATCTGCCTGTTACAGGGTATCAACATAGACAGTTTTTGCTAAATGAATATTTGGAAAATCAATAAGCCAAAGAAATTCAAATGTTGTTAAGCATCAAACACACATACATACATATTTCTATAAAAATACACATATGTATTCAGCGTCTGGTGTTTTGTATTAAATATTCAATTATGACTTTTAAGCTAAGCAAATAGTTTGGTACACAATGGCCAAATTGTTGCAAAGACCCTTGATGATATAACCAATTCATATGTTTTGGATTCCAATTAGTGTAGTTCGATTTACATATATATATACATGTTTGTTTTTTACTTTTTTCATCTATTTCTGTTGCCTATGCTGATGGCTGCATTCGCACATTACGTATACGCCGCGTTTGCCGTGTGAAAAACGTGCAATCCACATTGGCGGAACGTAGCTAAACGAGCTACGTTAATTACTACAACAACAATTGGAACGATTCTATTGAGGGGAAGGAAGCTGCCATTACAGAGCTGCTCAGTGTGAATTGCTTTGTTACAAGCGTTTGAAGATGGGCAAAAATGTAAACGTAATAAAGTTACATTCTAGTTTGACGGAATATAAACATTGATATACGTATATGAACGTTACATAGAGAGATGCGGAAGAGCGTTATGAAATTGACTTAAGCTTGAAATGAGAATTCTTTCTGATGTTCATTAGAATTGAAACAAAGTTTTAACAGAGAGAGCGAGAGAGAAAGAGGGAGAGATTACATAGTCAGCATGTGCGGATAGAAATCCGGGCAGAAAGAAATAATTATATTCAAGCATTACAAAGATTGTTAACATGCCTCCCGCGCACTAATGCAACTAGAGTGTAGTTCGGTAGAGATAAGGGCTGCATGCACCCTTAAGCTGATGAACCTTGACCCTGAACCTATAGGAGACCAAGGCTGACCTTTACAGATTCGCCGAGAGTTTAATAATATGTAATAAGCCATACAAACATAGGAATAGATAGCAATATACCCAGACTAAGAAGTAATCAAATATAAATATATATATATATATATATATATATGCATTTGAATATAGCAAAGACAATACATATATAGATATATGTAGATGTAAATAGATCTATCATACAGTTAGATTCTTATGGCAATTGCATAAGCGCATGGCGGTATATTTTGTTTAATTGTGTTCATGACCATGGCAAATGACAGCGACACAAATCACAGACAACACAGTGCAGCATAATCAACATGGAATTGTTTGGATATATAGCTACACATACATACATACATATATGTGTGTATGTATATGATGCGAATGAACTATGGCGCTCGGACTAGGTATTTTGTACTTGAGCACTGATTAAAATGTGTTTTTGCCATCGCACAGCTGGATAGATGGTCTATGATGCCACTGGATGTAGCATCCACACACACACACACACAGATACACATACAGATACATGTATATTGTAGATCGTCTAGTCGCTGCTCGTAGGCGTTATCACAATAGATTTACGAGTGTAGCTCGCTCGCTTAATTTGCGCTATTCAGCATGGAGACCTCCAGTTAAAGAAACGAAAACCTTAAGACAGTCGCCTGAATGAAATGCCCCCGGAAAAAACCAATTGGCCAGAGTCGTCGGCTTAATATATATCTATATATATATATATGTATATGTATAAAGATCCAGTCAGAGGCAATGGAAAACGTGTGCCATAGACTCACTGACTGACTGGCAGACAGACAGATAGACAGACGGGCTGTTCGCCTGGATAGTTTCTCGCTGCGGCTGCGGCTGCTGCTGCTGTCTTCTTGGTGGGCGGCAGATTTTCGTACATATCGCTGCCTTTTGAGTGGCGCAATAAATTTTAATCAAAATTAAAATATGTGTGCATACACACTATATACACGCACACAGAATCAACTAAACAAAGCACAAACACACACATACACACACACACACATTGATACCCTATATAGTAATATGCACTCAGCGCGTGTGTGCTCTCTTCTTCTTCTTCATTATCATCTACACGTCCATTGTGATTGGATGGGAAAATTTTCAGATCTGACTTAGAAACAGATTTCTCGGTCTTTCTACTCGTTATGAATGAAAGAAAAAAAGAGTTTATCTATATGATAATATAATGAAACGAGGCATATAGAAAAACTAGCCTGAGTAGAATATTGCAAGTATATCAAGATCAATATAATCAATCTCTCTTTATATTGTATTATATCTCAATGGTTCTTCTTTGTTTCTGACTTCACATTCTTCTCTCCCTCTCTCTCTCTCTCTGTCTCGCTCTTTTCTCTTCTTTATGAAGTGTTATTGAAGCACCAATTGGATATTTTGTATATACTATTGAATTTTCATGGTTTTAATCGAGATTTGTCTTGTTGCTAGTTGGTCGAAAATCCCATTTAGAGAGCACTTCAAATATCTGCTGATAAGTCATATTTGTTTATCATAAAGCACGTTTAATTAAGCTTATAGGTAGCACACCTAAACCTGATAGCCAGTATCCAGAGTATTTGTGTGACACACACGCAGAGATAACAACTGAGATAGACTATTCTGACAAACCAAATTAAGTAGAATACAAGTTATAGCTCAACAATTTCTGATATAGCTTTCCCTGCGTTGGAAATGAACTGGAAATTTCCACTTGAGCAAAATACCGAATAGGATTCCATTGTTGTTGTTTATAGACAAGTATTACAGATAGACTATCTTAAGGGTATACTACGTCTACAACTAAATTAGACCAATTAACTGCTTCGACTGATGGTCATGTGTGGGTTAACCTATTTAAGCAGACTAAGCAAGCGACAGTCAAAGCCAAAGTCGACAAATGCTGACACATTCTAATTGAGACACTCACACACACACACACACACACACGCATATTCGCAACAACATTTCGAGGATTGTAAATGGTGGGAAAATGGAATTAAAAACGCATTAAGAGATCGCACAAATTGAAAGACAACCTTGTCCATATCCCGTTGAGTTTTTGTGGCCTGGAAACCGAATCACGTTTTCATAGTTTATAAATATTATTGCAAGATTTATATAGATAGAGCTTATCTATTTATGACGCAACTAGTTCGAGCCAAGTGCGCAAACCAGTTAAACTCAAGTGACTCCGCCACACATTTGGCTATTGTGGCAGACGTCTTATCACTGCTTTCGATTCGATTGTTTAATAACAAAAATAATTTAACAGCAATCAAAACAGTTATCTACGTTATGACTTATCGTGAAGAGATTGTCAAACATGATAAATATTATTTATAATTCACTACCTATACGCGAATATGAGATACTGAAGTTAGCAAAAGTCGAGATTTATTTACTGATTGATTTATTTGCAAAACGATTAATATTTATACAAACTGTCTCTCTCTCTCTTTTTTTTATTTTTACTCTCTCTTTTGACTCATCTCTCTGCCATTATTTTCGATCTAACTCTAAGATTTCTTTAGCATTCTACATATATCAGTTCTTCCTCTTTCTCTAACTCTACAGTTTGCTGTCCTCTCTCTTTCTCGCTTCTCACTCATGTGTTCTATCTCTCTCTTTCTCTCCCTCTTCTTAGAAAATTGATTTTTTTACTTTTGCATTTTTCTTTCTGTTCTCTTTCCTTGTCGTGCTTCTCTCTATACCCTATATACAGATCTTCTCTGTAATTCTTATTTATTTTAAGTTTTCTCTATTTACCTCTACTCTTGCGCACTCTATTCTCACGCCGTCATTAATCCTTCTATAAGCAATATTTTGTTTACTTTCGCAAAATAAATAATTGTCAACATTATTATCAGTTTCAGAATTATTCCATAATATTACTCTTCTTCTTCTCTTTTATGTGATTTTGTTTTTTTTTTTGGAAGGAAATGTGATGAGTGGAAGCGATCGACGTCAGCAGCTACTCGCATTGAATTGTATTTAAATTATAACAAATTGCGGCCAGGCACATCTTTTGTATTTGTATCTGTATCTCAATCTGTGTGTATGCATATGTATCTAGAAGTGTAAATATTTCATCTGTGTGTTTAGCAAGTGTCACAATTTGTTCGCTGTACATGTGTATGTGTGTGTGTGTGTGTTTGTGTTTGTGGCATTAAATTAAATAAAAGTTTAATATGACAATTTATGTAGCAGTTGCAAAGATACCAAGTGCGACCAACTGTGCCACAGAAGGCGACTTATGCACAATTGAGATACATTCATGCCCAGCGACTTGCCGAGTTGCCTTGCATCAACTGTCATGTCAATTGTTCGCATTATCAATGTGAGATATGTGTGCATATATGTACCTATATAAATATATATTTCTATACAGTACTAAAGTGGGCATTATCAAGTTTTTACATTCAACACTTCTTAGACAAGGCCAAGAGGCAAATGTGTAGATGTGTGCTTATGCCATGAATTTTATTGCATACCCTATAAACATAAGAGTATAGTGTAGTATGCAGTAAATTCTTTCACCTTTGCATCTACTTTATTATTCCAAGCCAGGAATAAGACTCTTTATAAACATATCATCAGCATCATTGGCAAGCTAAGTATATGCCTGCCTGATGATATATGATATACTTCGATGATAGCATATTTCCATGTAGAGTATCTGTCAGTCAAGCATGTTGAACTCTCCCACATAAATGCTCCTCACTGTCCCTAAATCAGGAACTAGAAACTAGAAACTGGCCAAGTAGTTACATATAGCCAGAACACTAGCTAGCTGAGTATCTGTTAGTCGAGCACTCTCTACAGATTCACACACAATCATGAAAATCGATTCTATTTCAACTCTTAGCAACAGACATAAAAGTCTGCCCTCAGTTGATTTGGCCCAAACATCTGCAGTTTATCATAAATATTTAAAAAGTTCGACCATGGGCAAAAAGTTTATTTGTTATTAGTGCTCTTCTCCCCCTCCATTTCTCGCTTGTCATTTGCGAATTCCTTAGCTGTAAATCTCAACTTGAGTGATTGACTCCCCCACAAGCAGCGCAAGCAATGCTCACAAATTGCGGTAATTGTTCTCGTCTGATGCCATCAACGATGCGTGTGTGAATGTGCGAGTGTGTGTGTGTGTGTATGTGTGTAAGTTAGAGCTTAGTTGTGAACTACAGCGAACAGCAACTATGTAGCTTGTTTGAACCGGTCAGAAATTAAAAACTTAGCATAAGCTCTGCAAAGTATGCAAGGATTTATCCAGTTTAACTCTTAAGTACTTAAACTACATATGTACATACATATATCGACAGACAGAGCGGGTATATCTAAGTATATCTGAGTATATAAGCTACAAATTTCTCTCTTTTTGACTCACTATAACAAGCAATGAATCTTAGTTGTCACACATAATGAAGATTCATATTAAATGCGATTTCAAGAGCAAGCTGTTCTTATAGAAGTAGATCTCTGGCTATTTAACTATAACTATTATCTATCAGGTATATGTATATACTTAGAAAATCATCAAGTTGATATACTCAACCTAACTTTTGAATTCCTTCTCTTACATTTTACAATTTCACCTTTAAAATCAGTCGAATTGTTGACTTTATTATCAGACAGTGAAATATCATATGGCTGGATATTCATGTGGTATATATCATAAGATGTCTGGTCAAGAAAGATACGTCTGCTTTCAAGTGATAAGATAAGTTGATCATATTTGCACTTTACTTCAATTGCAGCTCTCTCTACATAAGACTACAAATGATTAATATTTAACTAAATTCTTATAGATAGTTATTCCCCTGGACTAGATTTATCTATTATGGAGAGACTTTAAACATGAAATATGGATGTACATATGCCTCAAACATATTCTTAAAAGATCTTGCAGGTATATATTACTATTATATATTACCATTGTAATATATACATATTTATAGCTTGATCTTGCTCACATATATCTCAATTTTTATAGACATCTCTTAGCATTAAGCTATCGTTTCAACCTGCTACGACCCTTAGCTAGAAGCGAGTTCCATTTCAAGTAACCCTAATAAGCGGTAACCTTTACATATCTTACTATGTCTATACACATAATTGCTCAGATACTTGACCCAGTCACACACACACACATATACACGCACAGAGACCATATTTGAGCTCTTTTCATTATTCTTAATCTCTTCTTCTTGCCGATAACCGATGGGCAAGCATGACAAAGCGTTTCAAGAATTTGTCAAAGACTCTCCCCGTCCGCCTGTCCGCAGGCAGGGTCGTCACAGCGACCTTTCGCTTGAGCCGCCGCCGTCTCGAGGTGCGTCTCATCGATTCGCACTGGATGAGACACTGTGCAGGCGTCGCACAGTGCAGCCGTAGAGTAAATCACGGAAAATGAGCTTATCTACAGGTGTCGAAATCGTCTTGATAACACGAGAACGTGATGCCAGCTGAGATAATTATATATGTATGTATGTATGTATGTACTCTACTTTAACAAGTCAGTTATGCAATTGCATACAAGTGGAAATCATGTGGCACATGCATCACACAGGTAGCACATGAATTAGCAGCGGCAGGTGCAAGTCCTTGTGCACAGGTGCTCGAGCACCTGAGGTGCAATCAATTGGCAAGGCAACAAGCAGTCAGCATCTAATGAATAATTTACAGATACATGTAAAGCAGGCCAGTGGAGAGTTTGACAGACTACCAAACACCCTCTAAGTGAAAAAAAAGCAAACACAGCTGTTAATTTGCATACAAACTGTGACCTGTTTCCTTCATAAATATAACATAAAATATAAACGTGAAATATTATCGATATTTATACTAAGAGATTTTTACTATAAATATACGTAGCATGAGTCATATTTTTAACAGAATGATATTCATCATTTATAATACTTTTTTTATAATAATTTATGATAATAGTTACCAACAATAATAATACTTTATAATATATAACCCTTATGTTATCTATAGGGTATTTCGAGAGTCTCTAATCAGCGGCTCAGCTGCTCATCTGTGCTCGATTTCAAGCAGAGATCGTTGCGGCATATTTGTTACTTTGTTCTTATGCCTTTATATAGACAATTGATTAGATTTTTATTGGCATTTATAATTTAATTAAAATGCCGTTATTAATTTGTTGACACACTTTGATTGCGGCACCGGCTAAAACAAGACACGGCACTGGTAAAGCCGGTGCAAAAAATTATTTTCCAGTATTTTCCAGTTGAATTTCATTTTCTATTATCGCTGTACAAAAACAACAACAACAACAACAACAGAAGCAGCTAATCAGTATTTTGATAGAGTCTAGACCAGCCCCCCACATGCAATTAGTACTTAGTTCATAAGTATTCGTATAAAACTCTAGTAAGACTCAAGTCAATAATGCAGCATTGGGTCAACAATAGTTGATTCAAATTTAGTTAGCGCTAGAATTATAATTGAATTTTTCGATAGGCTTTTCGATGAATTTAGATATTTTTTTAAGGTTTAAATGATTTAACGATAAATCATGTAAAAATGGATATTCTGCGTTCTCAAAGCGTTGATTAGTTAATTTGAAATTTTTAATCTATCAGAGAAGCATTTATCTCTTTATTCATCTCTGATTCATCTCAAGAGTAAGGACTCTTCTTCCTTCAGTAACATTTAATTCCCCTTTTCGTCAACTTTCTGCTGAATCTATTTTGTACTCCGCAAGATTTCGACGGCGTCTAATTTCATTCCCGGACTCATATAGCAAAGTTCATTTGATAATTGATATATTTATATAGAGTATACCACATATTAGTAATTAGCATACCACTTACTATTTTGCGGTATATGCTTATGACGCACGATGACCACATTTGAGTATATAATAGGCAATAAAAGCAAGAGTCGAGACAATTTAGCCAATTATTAACTAACTTTATTTGTCCACACCCTCCGTCTAGCCGTATATTAGAACTATTGACGCTAATATCATCACATCTTACACATGGTTACTCCTATAGCACGCCCAGCTGAAGTCTATTTCGCATGTTATCTAGAATATTCGCAGCAACAGCAGAGGCAGGGGATTCAGGGTACATCCTAGCCGAGCCCTGCCCACAACATGAATAGCTCCTATTCTATATACTCAAAGTTCCAGGGAACAGCTCTGTATATAGCAGAACAGCAGCCAAATTATCTGATTATAGTTTTTGTCTTGATTTTTTGTGGCTTTGCTTCCCCCTCGCTCTCTCACTCTCTGCTTCCCTCATCTAAATTGATTCAAATTGAAAGCGCATGACTCAGCGTGCAAAATTGTAGGCAGGGGGGCTGTTAGGCAGGGGGCGTGGCTGAATTATGCCATGCCATGCGGTAGCTAAATTATGTTTCGACTTGCAAATGCGACCGATGTGCGTGAAAAACATAAATTACAGTAGACACTCGAAAATTGGAACAAATTGTTGAGCAGCATTAAACGAACTAAGTTTTTATTTTGTTTATGTATACAGATTGAGATTACAAATAATCGATGGAAAAATACTTTTAGGAGTAACCACAGTCTAGAAAAACTTGAGTAATAATTAGTTGCTATATTTTAGTGTGAACAACTAGAAATTCAAAACGAATGTAGTGAAAATCATAATAAATTTCTGGGAAAAATTTAACTATGTTCATGCAAACATACAAAGGACATAGCTTAAGGCCATTAAATCAAGGTTTGCTCCGTAATTAAGTCATCGGACCGACCAAAGGCAACTTTTTGATATGATTATCAAAAGAGAAGAGAAGAGCAGTGGAGAAGGAAACTGAAGACAAGTGGGAACAAAATACATTTGCTTATAATTAGCAGGGCATGACGCGCCCCAATGACACCGATTCCGGAAAAAAAATGATAAAAAGCTTCAAAGAAAATAAGTACTCAACAAGCAAAAGAGCGAGAGGCGAAGAAGAAGAAGAAGTAGATAAAAAGAGAAAGAGGGTTGTTTCGATTGGGTGTCTCTTTGGACTTGGACTGGGCTGAGATTCCAATGATAAAAACATGTTTCCACTGAATCTGAGGCGTATTGGGCACGGAGGTGTGGCAGTATGTCGATTGCATGCCAGTGGACAGAGAGAACAGCCCTCAGCTCACTGGAAATGTACCGGTTATGTAAGCCATAATACGAGACAGAAAGCAAAAAAAAAAACACACAAAAAACTTTTCCGATTTGGAAAGCAGAAAGCTTTCAATTCTAGGCAACGCCAGAGAGGCAGAGCAGACGCACTAGAGCAGGCCGACTGGAAAGAGTAGCTGAGCTTTGCGCATGAACCGCGCAAAGAACCAGCAACAACAAAATGCGCCAGTAAGCGAAAGTGGCGGCCAGGTGAATGCGAAGAGTACACTACGTATGAAGCGATGCAAACTAAGCCGATCAAGCACGAGCCCTCAATCCGAATGCCAGTGAGCACTACACCTGAGCTGACACGGAGAGAGCAGCGAAGAGAGTGCACGGCAAAGAGAGAGAGAGAGCATAACGAGCAAGTGAGTGAGCGAAAAAGAGCTAATGAAAAGAACATTTTAAAAACCAGCTCGTTCAAAGGCATATTATTGATCATGCTAACAACAAGACTAACAACAACTGCAGCAGCATTAAGCTGTGCCAGCTAAGCCATCCAATAGTATTAGGGGAAAAACGCTGCAACGTCTCCACCCAATTCACAGTTGACTTGCAGACTAACAGAAAAACAACAACCATAAACAAATTAATAAGCCTGGCGTCGCCTAAGGGCGTCGGCTTGCTGCGTACTCTACCAACAAAACCAATAACACACTGACACACACACACTCACACATACAAGAGTTTCGATTTTTCCATTAAAAAAAAAACGCCCGCTCAGCACTGTTGTTGTTGTTCTTCTACCATCAAACACACACCTCGAAAAATTCGAACAGAGTTTTAGCCACATTTCAACCGGACTTCTGCACATTTTTGTACACACACTTATAATATATGTTAACAATTGTTTGCACTATTTTTTAAACTTAATTAACTTAGTTTTATTATAAAATTTTAGTTTATTTATTGCGCTCAGCTCACCTCGTAATCCGACCTTAACGCCATTTTTTATCGATATAAAATTTTCTATCGATTGCTGAATGTTATTGCTGCTGTATTAGCAGCGATGTGTTGTTAGGCAGCTGAATGCGTTCTTAACAGACGGCAAATTTGCGTTAACAGAAATTGAGAATTCTTATAAAATAAACTTAAACTAACATAGTATGATAAAGTTTCAGTGCTATGCATATGGTAAGTTTGAATTTCATTCTTCAAAGCATTATTTTAGGCTGCATTCGTAACAGCTCAGTTAACAGATACGGCGCTGCCAGAGTGTTAAAGAGAAATACTGTCCTACAGTGCCATAAAAAGTTCTTCACCCTGTAAACGCTAACAGAAAAAACCTTAACCGTTTGCTGTTAAATAATTTAAATACGTTGTAAATGAAACCGCGCTTCGTTTATTTGAGTTCTAATAATTATGACACAGCTCCAGCGAATACTCATAGCCCAAAAAGGTGGCCGCATTGAAGGGTATCGCACGCGCCAACAGCATCCAACTGCCACGAAAAATACTCCGCCAGCCATACGCTCTATAGTTGACCTGAACACAATGCATTATGCCTCGAAATTTATGATTCTCATCCGCCTGCATTATGGTCTTGACCACATCGAAGGGTATCACGCACACCCACGACAACACGCCCGCCCAGGCGCCGGCAAATGTTGTAATCAGCAAATTGATATTAATTGCATTCGATGGCTTTCGATGTTTGCGCACAAAGTCCGAATTTTCCATGAATTGGGAGGCGTGGCGGTAGACCAGCATATAGATGCCATAGGGCAGCACATCTCTGGGAATCGGAAATATATGTTATAGACTTAGCTAAACTTGAGTTCACGCCACTCACCGGCACATCATGGGCAAGAGTCCGCGATATAGACCCGAGATGCCGTCGTTCTTTACTATGCGCTTGAAGGTGCCGAAGGCTGTTCTCCGCTGGCCATAGAGGTAGTCGTTATAGTCTAAAGTCCAAGAATTGCCAGAGTTAACACTGTAGGCCTCAAACGCATTCCGGTTCTACTTACAGCAATGCGTCTGCAGTCGCACCTTGATCAGCTCCATGGGACACGCGATGAAGGACTGCACGAACCCCGCCACCGATCCGGCCAGGAACATGTTGTGATACTCGAGCTGCTCCCGCTGGTAGTCACTGTGGCAGACGCGTCGCAGCTGCCTCAGATGGTTGCCATAGATGCCGAACAGAATCGAGTTGATGGCGCCCGTCGACATCAGCGGGAAGAGCATGCCCCTGTAGTAACCGTTGATCTTTAAAGCGTTGTCAACTGTTTCCTACCCGAGGCCCAATCGCTTACCCCATTGTTCCGCTTGTAGATCTGGTGGATGGCCGTCACGACGGACGTGTTCGATGCCTGTTGCCATGTCTTGATCGTGTCCAACGGATGGGCCACCAGCACGCCGCAAGCACCTGTTTTCATTGCATGAGCATTGTTTTTGTTTTTGCCATAATTCAAAAATACAAAAAACAATAATTTTAATTAAAGAAAATGCAATTAATTGTAACTAAAGGGCGAATTGCCAAGAATTTCAATTGTCTTTCGCTCGCTATCTCTGTCTCTCCGATTCACTTTCACTCTCTCAATCTCGCTCACTGTCTGCTTCTTTCTCTAACTCTCTCTTGCTCTTTCTTTCTCTCTGTCTTCCTCTATCTTTCTCTCTCTCTCTTTCTTGCATTATCTGTCCATTTCGACCGTTAAAAATACGCCTCGGATCAGGGGCGCCACACACGTGAACTTGACCGTGACGTCGCCGTTGGCAGCTACAGTGAAAGCACACTATAACGAACAGCTGGTAACACACATACAGCTTGGCCTAGTCTAACGAAAACGGATCGGAATAACAGCATCAATTTGCCACAACTCATGCAATTAGCGTCAAATCAATAATTCACTAGCTTGGTTTTCACTGTAGCTGTCAGAGCCGCCAACAAGTGTCTTCGCACGAATGACGCAATATTCGCGCCTCATTTAAGACATAAAACCCTAAACTAGAAGAATCTATGAAACTTACCACCAACACAACCGGCCACAAAATCACAATAGTTCTCCCACTTCATAGCTCTTCACGTTTTCTAAATGCAGTTGCGCCTTTGGAATTTCAATTCCTTTTATTGATTTTTTAAATTTTTTCTGCGATTTTTTGACTACTGCATTTGGCAGCGCGAGCTTTGCGACTGCAATCCAATCGGAGCGCTGTGGTGCAGCATGCCTAAAAGCTTTGCGGTGCGGCGAGCTTTGCTGCTGTCAAGGACTGAATGCTATGGTAAGTTGTAAGTAAATTATGTTAAGCGATCTGCCTGGCTTATTAGATATGTAGCAGAAGATCACTGTTAAGAGACTCAGAAGATCTGCACTGTTCTTTAGGCAACATCATTATTCTAGTACACTGCTTGACTTGCTCTAAAGCTCTGCCTGCTACAAATGAAAAATTCACAGGCCATTTTATATATACATACTAAATGTCATTGTTTTATTGTTGTTGATTGATCTATATGCCTCTCTGTTGCTCGTGCAGTCGACAGCAACTGCTTAGATTACTGCTTTACCTACTTGCTGAAAGCAACCAACTAAACATATTTATTTTATACATATACATATTCATATATATATATATAATTTTTTATATATATTCACTTTCATTTATTTTCTCATAATTTCTTTATATTTTTCGTTTTTTTTTCTTGTTCTTTTTGTTTAAATGTATTTATTTTTTATACTCAGCATAAGATTTTAGTTCTTTTGTTTTAACGTTCTGGGGCGAAAAATAATAAACAGAAAAATTCGAAAAACCTAGAGCAATACAAACCAAAAAAATTCCATAGATAGGTTATATGATGTCTTTACAAGTCTAGAACATAAGAAAATATTTCTCATTTTATAATTTATGCAATATGTTTTAATATTTGTTAAAGCGACTTATATAGTTTTTTTTTTTTTTTTTTTTTTTTTTTACTTTATGATGCGACTTTATTTTTATTTTTATATATTTTTTTTTTTTAGTACAGTTTTTTTTTTGTTTTTGTTTCTTTGTCTCTAAAAGTACTTAACGAGTTTTGCTTAGACTTTTAGCTGGCTAATTTCTTTTTTTGTTTGTTTTGTTTTTGTTTATTTTAACATGCTTTTATTTTTATTTTTATAACTCTGCTCCTTTATTTTATTTTATTTTTTTAATTTTTTATACATATAAATACATACAAACTATATTTAATGGTTTCAAGTTTAAGAAAGCAGGCTAAAAACATTAACTCAAAGTGCAACAGAAAAAAATTTAAAAAAATCACAAATTAAAAAAAAAAATACAGAACAACTCCTTATATAGAATAGATATACATATATGTATGCATATATATACTATGTGTTCTCATTTATCAGGCATTTTTAACATATCTTTTCTGTGTGTGTGTTCTTTTTTTACAATTCTATATTTAATATATATTTTTAATATTTTATGAATTTTTTGTTTTTTTTTTTTTTCATTTTCACTTGGCTTTTCTATGTGAATTTTTAACATTAACTAAGAGAGTTTTATGCGGCTGCTAGACAGGATATAGTAGGGGGCGTGGCATGTGTCATGTGGCTAGAGCATTTTATATTATTTTATACCCATTCAGGAAAGTCAAATGAGTATATTTTTGTTTTTCTTTTTGTTTTTTGCTAAACTTTGATTTGTATAGTTAGTTATGCAACTTGTTCTTTTTTTTTGTTCTTTAATATTTTAATTTTAATATTTTCTTTTTTAGTTTTTACTTTATTGCTTCGCTAGAGCTGCATTGGAAAAATACTCTGCCATTTGTATATAGAGTCAGTTGCCTAACTGATGCAACTTGTGGCATGCCAGCAAATGAGTTTTCTTCTTCTTCTACTTTGAGTCTATTGCTTTTGAAACGTTTTAGTTTGTAGTTAATTTACTCTCTTTGTCTCTCTCTAATATAAAGATGCAAAACTTTCCTTTGTTTAGATTCATTTATTCATATATGTACACATATATATATAAATATATATATATATATGTTTAATTTTCGTTTTTGCATATTTACTTTTGAAGATTTTTAAACATATTTCATTTGTTTTTGCAACTCTTCATATGTTTGCATAACATATTTTACGTTTCACAGACACAATTTTATTTATCATATATACAGCTGAGTTCATAAAAATAATACTGCAGCTAAGCATCAAATGCTAAAAACGAAACGAAGTGATATACCCAACATCTACATCTAAATTAATAACAATTCATATTAAACTCAATATTCGTTTCACATTGTTTTCAAAATATTGAGCTTATCACAAATTCGTTTCGCTCAACATTTCCAGCTCACTAGGAGTACTATTTTTATGACCGCAGCTGTATATGATATATATATATATAATATGTAGTTATATGTATTGTATGTTGTAATTTATGTTTGTTATATTTTGCAACATTTGTTTAATGCATGTCTAGATACTTTATTTTGCAATGGGCGTGAAATTAACATATATATAATATATATATATATATATACACACTCAATTATACATATATATATATATGTATATATATATATATATATATATATATATATATATATATTATGCCTTTGATTATGTAAATTTGTTAAATGTGTGTGCCATAGATGAGTGTCTATATAATTTTAAATTTATTTTAGAACAGCGGCTTATTGAAATTCTTATAAAATTATGTGATTTATTTTTAATTTTTATCTTTTAGTATTTACATAGAATTTGTTGTTGTTTTTCGAAATTGTGCGCATTTTGTAGAAGAGTTTGAAAAGGACAGAAAAAAGTCAAGAAGAAATCAGTTTGTTTTTTTTTTTTTTAAATATATTTTATTATATATCTGTATTTTTAGTTGTGCCGCTGCTCTAAGCATATTCCATAAATATGAAATGCGTGAAAGTTCTCTCTGTGTGTGTGTGTTTGGGTGTGTTGCCTAGCTTAAGGTTTTGCATGAGTTTCAAACTATAAACTAACTTTGACTTTAATTTTTGCATGTTTATTTCGGTTTTATTTGTTTTGTTAGCCTACAACTGTGTTTTTATACAATGCATAATTTTTGTTTGCTTTTTTTTTTAAATCTTTTTTTTTTAACTGTAATCTTACAAGAGACGCTACACAAAACATATACACATACATTCCAAATATATATATATATATATGTATATATACTTGTATATAGATCAGCATTTGATGTATTATTATTATTATATATGTATATGTAAAAGTTGTTCAGTTTTAATTTTTCTCTTCGCTTGTGATGAATGCCGCTATATATATATATATTATATATATATATATATCATATATGTATATAGTTTTTACTCCAGTTATCGAATTAGTTTTTCTTTTGTTTTGGAACAGTTGTTTACTTAAATTTCCTTTATGAAAGTTGATGACGGCATGTGCAACACTTAACGATAAGTAACAAAGTTTATTATTATTATTTTTTGCATAGTCTACAATATATATATATATACACACACATATATGTATATGCATGTGTATGCATGCATACGCATTTTATACAAATGAAGTTTTCAGTGGGTTTTTGCCTAAATATGTAAGCTGAAAGTTGGACACATACCAGAGACTGCTCGAATTTCGAATTCTTCCGAAATTTACATTATATATATATATATATATATATATATATATATATAGTTATATATATATATAGTTATATAGTTTATACACATTTAGAATGCTTGTGTGTGTGCACGGGGAGCGCGAGCGTTCAATAGAAAACTTTAACTAGAGTGTTTATTATGTGTATGTGTGTGTGTGTTTGTTGTGTCTGTGTGTGCTATTGGGGCAGCTGTTCTAGGCTAGCAACACATTTAGTTGTTTATTTTATTTTGTTTCTCTGCTATATTTATTATTTTCATTAATAATAATTTCAATGCGTGTTCTTAACATTCATCGAACATTGCGGCTCGCTTTTCTCTGCTTCACTTTATTCAATCCGATTTGCTTTCTTTCTTTTCACTTAAACCTAATTAATAATAATTACTTTTTCTCATCATTACGTTTTTTTTTTTCGCTTGCTCTTGTAATATATATATATATTTATATGTATTTATAATATGTATGTGTGTGTGTGTGTGTTTTTATTTTTTAATTATATTATGCAGAATTTTTGTTGCGCTCCTCTCATGCATTTAGTTGTAGCCACGCCGCTTGCAAAACTCACAACGTGTCCTGCCGACTTGCTTTTGGTGTCCTTGTTAAACGAGTATACAAATTAGTTTAGTTTCCATATTCATTATTATTATTATTATTAATATTATTATTATTATTATTATTATGTTGTTTTTAAGTTTTTAGCATAAGCTGCATTTTGTTTGTTTATAACTATTTAGCGCCAGCTCAACAAATGTTTATACTTAATTCATTTTCTTTGATTCTTTTTTAATTTTATATATGTATATATAGATGTGTGTGTGTGTGTGGGTGTGGATGTGGGTGTGGGTGTGCGTGAGCCGGCTGACATTTCATGTGTGTTGTGGTTATTGTTGTTCGTGTCGTTCTTGCATTTAACTGTATTGTGATTGTTGCTGTTGCTCCTGCTGCAGTTGTTGTTGTTGCTATTATTGTTGTTGCGGTTGCTGTTGTTGTTTATCATTTAGTTCCCAGCGCGCTTCGCGTTGCTTCTGCTTAATTGTCCGGCTTCTCGGATTTATTTTTTGCATTTGCTGTCGCAGGATTATTGTCAGCGGCAACGCTGTTGCTGCTATTCGACTGTTGCTGATGAGAGTTGGCTGTGTTTGATGACGAACCCGACGTCGACGCAGCAGCAGCTGCAGCTGCTGACGCCGCCGCAGCGGACGTTGCGCTGTTCGCTGTTGCAGCGCTGCCGCCTGCGGCGCGCCCGCTGGAACGATTTGATTCGAGTTCGTGCAGCTTCTTCCACAGCTCCTCACGATCGCGTTCACGTTTCTTTTCCCTGCAAAGGCAAAATCAATTAATTTAACAATGGCTCGAATTTATTTATAAATGTATTTACTTTTGCCTTTCCGCCTTGTAGCTGGATGTTAGCTCATCGAATAGCTTTGAGTTCATTTCCATAAACGTTTTCAATACATTGTAAACAAGCGCAACAATCGTTTGATTCCAATGCTCCTTGCTGATGCGATAGAGCGCCGGGAACATGATGGGCATTATGACAGGATTGTTCTCCTCAATAAGCGACATGGCATATTCGTTATTCCACAGATATAGAGCACGTTCAGCAACCTATACATGTATATAAATGCATATTGTTTAATTTGGATTTAGATCAATGTATATTTGTAGTAAATTACTTGAAAATGTGGACTCGACACGCATTTGGCTATCTGACGGAACAGCGGCTCCTGTATTTTGACAAACTGTGGCGGATCGATCACATCCAGGATCTCCTCAATTTCACCCAAGAACATCACCTCCTTCTGGGAGCACGTCTTGGGCCAAAATTTGAGCAGGCCACGCACCACCGGCTCGGTGAGGAATGGATCCTTCTCTAGGAATTGTACAATGCAATACGCCAGCTGTGCATGATAGAGCGACAAGCACTTGACTTTGTGCAACGGCAACAGGACCTTAACCAAAAATTGTTTATGTTCCGCCTTCAATGGCAAGGCAAAGCCGTTGATGATGCTGCAAGAAAATAGGTTCATCTCTATAGTTCACAGTTAATTGAGAGATCTCATTCATTTCACTTACCTGCCAAGAATCTCGAGCAGTTCACCAACGCCATTGAAGTGCTCCGTCTCATAGATGAATTTCAAGAATATGTTATTGATCTGTTTTCGTATAAAAGCACGTAAGCCTAAGAATTTTCCGTAGATGCGATGCAAGACCGTCTTCAGAAAGTCACGCTCTCGCGGATCCTCCGAATCGAACAGTTCCAATAACTGCAAAATTTCATTGATTTGTAATATATGTGTGTAATATCAATTTGATGATTCAGTCTACCTGCAGCACAAACTTTTGATCGATCACACGTTTGCCAATGGTCGCCTGAAAATCTTGGGATTCCAAAAAGCGCAAGAACACCTCGTATACCAGCTGCAAATGGGGCCAAGACGCCTCCAGTGTTGGATCATCCTCCTCTGGATCGAAATCCGGATTTTCACTAGGCGGCAATGTTCGAAATAAATTGCAAGAAATCTAAAAGTACGAAAGTAGAATAGTTTAATTCATTTAATCTCTGGTTTATCTACATCCCATTTACACTTACCATGCGTATTATTTCGGGATAGACCGGCTCCGTAAGCACGCCGCGACCATGTGTTATATAGGTGGATAGGTCATTGAGAGCAGCACGTTTGATTTCCTTGCCCTTCAAGTCCGTCACAGGATCCATAAAGTCAAATGATACGCAACACTGACGTAATTTCCGTATAAACAACTCCTCCTGTTCGAGGCTCGAGCAATCAGCTAGAAATGAATTTAGTTGTTGTTGTTAAAAGATGGTTCGATTTGTAAGTTTTGGTTTCTTTATTGGGTCACCTTTTAGTGGCGGCAATTGCTGCAGCTCAACATCCTGAGAGTTTCTGTAGCGCGAGGAACCTTGACTTTTTTTACTCTTCTTTTTGAGCGAACGTTTGGCGAACGGGTCGATTCGATCCACAAACGTGCCCGATGACATCTTTTCAGATTTGGGTTCGTTTGTATCGATGGCGGCGGTCTCCGTGGCTGACTGTGTGGTATTCAGCTTGCCGGCTTTGATTCCAACGTTTGACAATTGAGATATATTTTCAGCTGCGGCTGCAGTGCCGGTTGCACGCCTCACCACGCCCCCACGCACGCCCACGCCCACTCCCTCGCCGACGCCCGCGTCGCCCTCGTCTTCGTCCTCGTCCTCGAAATCAGTGGTGGTGCCGCTGCTGCTGCCGCCGCTGCCGAGAATTGCGACTGGTTTCTTGGTGCGCGTCTTGCGTAGCCAGCCAAATATTTTATGTGTTATGTTGGCGACTTTTGCCGTCGAGTTTGGCGTCTTGCAATCCTTTGTGCCACGTAATGCACGACCACGACTCCGACTCCCTAACGGTAAGCTGGGCACCTCCTTGAGCTGTTGCTGTTGTTGTTGTTGTTGCTCCTGTTGTTGTTGGTGATGTTGCAGTTGCTGTGTTATGTTGATGGCGGCGTTGATAGTATAACGACTTATCTTGGCATTTAATATGCGTGAAGCCTGCTCAAGTAGAAGGTTCGATTGATATTGTTGTTGTTGTTGTTGTTGTTGCTGTAGTTGTTGCTGCTAGCAGCTTGTTTCCTTGTTGTTGCCGTTGCTTTAAATTCGTTACACTGCAAGAGCAAAATAAAGTTGTTTATTTATGAACATACTGATCGACTGATATGATTGACACATGAGCGTGTCAATAAGCAGATTGATAGAGACCTGCACATCAATTGATTGACTGCCTGGACAGAACACATTTGCAAAGAGATGAAAAGCGTATTGATTGACTGACTGATTGCTTTCAAATTAAGAAATAACTGCTTAGTTGATTGACTCGATTAATTAGTTGATTGATGGCTGAATACTGAACCCATTTAGTTGAATGAGTCTACTCACTATTGTTTACATTCGCCAGGCCAGATGTAAAGCTCACTTCCCTGACTGATTGACTGCTTTCAAATTAACCAAAAGCTTTTTAATTGATTGACTCGATTAATTGGTTGATTGATGGCTTATACTGAACCCATTTGCTTGATCGAGTCTACACACCAAAGTAACTAAAGACACGTCGGCCTGATTGATCCACTGATTGACTAAATGAAACATATACATATGTATATAGACATGTTACATGCTAGACTGTTTCATTGATTGACAATCAATGCACAGCACTGAATTTCATATTCTCTATATTCAACAATTCTGAGGTGAACAACTCTAAAATACCAACTAAACATACATATATTACAGGAATTTATACCCAATTATACCCAATCCAGCAACTCACCTGTGTATTGTTTGTGTGTTGCTTCGTTTTCTTTTCTGTTCTTTTCGCTACTTTTCTGGTTTGTTTGATTTTTGTTCAATGGAGGGATTGTTGCATTTTTCAGATGCGCCTTATTGCGGCTCTTGTTGTTTCTGTTGCTGTTGTTGTAATACTCGCTTAGCTTCTATGTAGCTTGCTGCTCTGAATGGCACATCAATTCGTTTCTGTGTGTGTGTGTGTGTGTGTGTGTGAGAGATAGAGAGACTATTGGAGAATTTGCTATCAATAAACAAAAAAACTAGCACTGATCACATATTCTCGCGCTCGCTCTCACGCTCTGAGTGTGTGCGCATGTGTATGCCTGTGGTTGTGGTTGTGGTTGTGTGTGTGTGTGTGTGCGAACGCGCTCTTGCTTCAGCAAGATTTTTCTTTTAGTTGAAAAGTTCTTATTATTTTTGGCATCACATGCACTGCAATTGAAAGAAGAACAAGAACGGCATTAGTTCATATGAAAAGTTCGCATATAACAAAAAAAACTCAAATCGATCGAACATAAAAATGTCATAAGATAACATCGAATAAGGAAGAGCAACATATCAATTGGGTGCAACTGACTGCATTAATACTCGTTCACAGTTAACACTCGTGTAAATTAGATGCGTATCTTTAATCGATATGTCTTTAACCGATATATGTAAATGCCATAGTTAAATGGATAAATTCATAGTTCAAGTCTCTAAGCATTAAACAAAATTCATATAAAAAGCCAATATGCTCCATTTCATTTCAATAACAAGCATAGTAATCATTGTTTTTTTTTACTATTATTATTTTGCTATCTAATCAAAATGCTTGGCACTTCTCCATTTAATGCTCTTGCCATATAGATAAGAGCCAATGTTCTGATTTCAGCTGTCTTTCATTTTGCTTTGCTAATTATACGAAACAAATAGCATATAGGAGCTTTTTTTTCAGTTTACGGAAAATGTTAATAAAAATAATAATTATTCAAGAGAATTCAAAAGAATCAGTTCGGTTCACAGATCTGATTAAGAGAGAATCTAAAAAAATGACATATTCTACTATATTAATTTTCCCAAATTCCAAGTCTATGCCTTTTCCCTTCACTTGAGCTTCTACTGTACTTAATGCCCCCCGCACAAGTAAAAATAAAAAACCGCAACTGAGTCAACTGTCAAATGCAATTTGCACTTTATAAATTGAATTTAACATCGCGTTGATTTCATTTCAGGCTGCAGCTAGCAGAAACTGCGCTAAGCCCAACTGAATTTACAGCCCCAATAAAGCTATAAAAGAAAGCTAGCTTGCTCTCAATGCTAAACGCTACTGCAAGTTCAATAGACTTTGCCAGATCGAAACTATATACTAGATTATGGAACGACACGAACTGTCACGATTTTCCGTCTGGCTTTATAAATACATTGCAAGTTGAATAAATTTCGTGTCTGCTCGTTGATTATAAGTATTGCTATATCTGGGCAGCAAATAATATATACTTGGAAAATTTAAAAAGCTTCCCTCACATGCAAATCAGGCATTTAACGAAAAAAAAAAAAAAAAAAACTCTAATGAGTTTTAGCTATTAACAGAGTTTCGCAATTGTCTAGCTTTTGCCTAGGGTAGAGAAATATATGTATTTGCATCTCTGTGTTTGCTTAAGAACAACACACGGACAACTGCACAGCGAATGGGAGAAAACCCAGTGGGCACATGTTAAACACGTCTAACACACGCACACACACACGCACACCCAGAGAAGAGAGAGTGAGAGAGAACGAGCTAGTTGCAACTTGGTTGGACAGGGCGTATGAGCGTCGTCGATCGACTTTGACTTCGACTGGCGACAGCTGTTGGGCCTTTGGTAAATGCAAAAATGTTGTGGTGAGGCGAGACAAGAGCCATGTGAGCAATGTGGGCGACTTGATTCCGATTGACAAACGACCAAGTTTCAGTGCAGCCCGTAACTGTACAAATGCCACGCCCCCTCCGACACACACACACCCTCTCCCTCTCCCACTCTCTCCCCACAGTTAGCAGCCCCCACGTTTTTCCAGTCGCTTTACAAAAGCTATCAGCGCAACTAGAATTGTTCGAAATGTTACAGCTGAGTTTGCATAGCTGTATTGTGTGTGTTGGCCATTGTAAGGATTCTCATTTGTAGCTGATGTATATAGAAATATAACTACATATATATGTACGTGTATATATATCAAAGTACATGTGTGTGTAGGGGAGAGAGAGAGCGAGAGAGACAGGTTGCATGTTGGCAAAATATTAAATGCATTTTACACTGACTTGATTCAATTAATTTTCATATTATGTGGGCGTGGTCTGTCCACAGAGAAAGAGTAAGAGAGCGAGAGAGGGGCACGCACCACACTCTGCCGGAGATTTAATATAAGTGAAATGAAAATGAAAAGGAAACCCACTATTAGCGGTACTAGCGACAGCTGGGGACACAATTACGAATACTATTAAGGGGGCACACAGCAAGTGGGGAGGAGTCAGCAATTATTATGTTATTTCCACACACACACACACACACACGGGGATACGAAAAGAAAACAACTTTAATGTTACCTTGGGGCTAGGCCAAAATGTACAACAACAACAACAACAATAACAAAAGCTACAAATAGACTTAACTATGTAGATACCCTGTAAAATATATACATATATATATATATATAACTATGGCATTATCTGACTTACTCAAGTAACTAACAAAAATTTACTATATAAGTTATCAAATATATATTTTATATTTAGTTTATATTTAGTATTTAAATTTGTTGTAGTTTAAATTATTTATTATTATTTTTTATATTACTGTATTTATTAAAAAATAATTATTACTTAATTATTTTTCTACAATTTAAAAGTATTATTTTATTTTGTTTATTTTTATTATTGTTATTTTATTATTATTATTTTATTATTATTATTTCTTTATTTTTATTAATTTACATTTTGTTCGTTTTTCTTTCTATTTAATAATTATTTATGTATTATATTTTAATTATATATTCTTTATATATATAGTTTTAATTTTCAAATAATATAGACTGCTTTATTCGAACTGTTGTTATTCCTTAGCGAATTGAGAATTCAATTGAACTCAAACTTTTTCACCCATTTTACGTATTGTATATTATATCAACAATTATTATTCTATTTCACTCATTATGAATCATTGCTCATGCGCTGCATACACACACATTTACACATATACATATGCATGTATTTATATATTAATTTCTTAATTCAAGTAATTATAGATTAAATGGAGTATATTAAGTGCTCAAGTGCTCTCAAGAGCTGTTCGACGCCTTTGCATAGAGTTCAAGTACTTGGCCACCTTGATAGTCATTCGCATTTCAACGCTCGCCTGACTATATAGAGCTCCTATATGCTGCTGACTAATCTGACTAACTGTCTGTCTCACTATCTGCCCGTCCGTCCGTCCGTCTGTCTGTCTGTCTGTCCGCCTGGTTGGTTGCCCTGCCCATTGGGCGAGAACGCGGTCAACAATATGTCGTCTAATTCGTGCATGTTGTACAGTTGTTTTTGTTTTTTGTTACTCTCTGAGCGTCTGACCTTATGACTTTATTAGGCACACACAAAAAAGAAATACATATATATATATATACAGGGCATAGAAGAAGTAGAAGGAAAACCAAAATAATGAGACAGCTTTGCTATTGCTGTTTGAGAATGTGTGTGTCTGTGTGTGTGTGTGTGTGTGTGTGTGTGTCGAGGCATTTTTCAAGATTTTCTTTTAGCCGTCATCGTTGGCGTTGCTAATGACTAAGCCAAGCAAACCCACCCAACCGATGATGGCCTATCTCTATCTACCACCCGCTCTCTCTCTCTCTCTCTTTCCAAGTCACTATTTAAACCCATCTTACTCCCTCTCCCCCTCTCTCTCACTCTCTCTCTGTTGTGTGCTTGCTTGGCGCGTGTCTATTGATTTTCCATGCATAATCGATATATAAATATTGCAACTGCCTACAACAATTTTGCCAACTGTCAACTTTAGCTATCATCAATATGCAAAAGGCCTGAGCTATCCTGCCACAGCGACTGTGTCACCTGCTGTCGTCGTTCCACCTGCTGTCCACACCTAGTTTCAAGTGTCCGCTTTCTTGTGTGGGCCCTTCCATCAGTTTCGCTTTTCTTATTATTATTTCCGCACACACACGCACACACTCTCTCAGAGAGCGAACAAATATTTAATGAATATTTATTTTTCATTGGCTGATTGTGATTTGATTGCGTTTTCTGTTGCGCATTCGTTCTTATTTTCGTTTCGGTTTAGTTTGTTTTTTATTATTGTTGCTATTTTTGTTACTATTCCATTTGTTAGTTCGAGTTGTTGTTGTTATTGCTGTTGTCGTTGACACTGAAAACGTCAATGGAAATCAACGTGTTTTGTTTTTATTATCTTTCAATTGCTTTTTGAAATACTCGCTTGCTGTCTGCCTCCTTTTTTTCAGCGTGTTTCTTTTGAACGCCCTATTCCATGAGCAGATTTATGTATATATATACTATTTTGATGTACATATATATAGTAAATATTGCGTACTGCAAATTTATGTACATATATGTATATATGTATTTCATTTCAGTTCACAACCTTTTTGAAGAGAGATCAAATATTTAATAGTATTTAGAACTATAAAGGATTTTTTGTTTAATATTGTTAAGAATGTCAGATTTGAACACATTAATAAATATATTATTAATAATATTAATAACAAAATTTCCAGCTTTTTAACGCAAAACTTTTCTTATCTGTTCAACTATCGCTCCCACTTCGTGGGAAGTGGGGTGACCTATTCATACTATTAATCATAGCAAATTGATGTTTAATATTTCGTATATTTTGTGCTAAACAGCGAAATTAAACTATAGATTTAGTCGCTCAATAATAAGCATATAAAATGAGCTATAGAAAGAATAAGCTAGTAGCTACTTATAACTGATAAATATTTATAATTTGTCCCTTGCTTTTGATGCCCACAGACGAATAGATCGATGCTCGCTCGTCATATTCATAAAGAATATATTTATCTGCGTTATGCCTTGCCACGCCTCCTGCTGTCTGTTGCATGTATTACCATAATAGCAATATATTTCTTGAGCTGTCATTTCCATTAGGTGCGGAGCATAATTCACACAAAACAAGATTCATTGTGATTTATGATCGTTTATAATGATCTATTATCATTACTTATGTTAATATTTTTATTATTGTATTGTTATTATTACTCGTATTCTCATTATTATTACAATTAATGTTATTTCTATTGATATAGTTGAGGCCAAAAACTATTCCCGTAGTATCCCATATGGCAGGACGTATTTTATACTCTTTAATTATGCTTGATTCGAGTTAGGTTTTATTTCTTCTGCTTCTCATGTTTTGTTTTTGTTATTATTTTTTTTTTTTTTTTTTTTTTTTGTGCCACGCTCGCGACAAACTGCGCACTGTTTATTTGCTTGGCTAGCTGCGTACTTGGAAATCATGTCTCAAGAAATTGGCATTGGCTCTTGGGCTGCTGGAAGGGGTAGTAGCTAGGTGAGGGGACTGATGAGGCTGGGGGTTTGGGGTTGGTTTGTAAAAGCAGATATAAACTACGCAGCAATATTTTGTGCACGTTTCTGTAGCGCATGTGGTACTCACACACACACACACACACACACACACACACACACACACACACACACACACACACAGGCATACATATGGCACACACGCTTGCACTTGGCACATGGCAAATCCTGACAAGAGTTCAGGGGCGTTTCACAAGTAACTTGGCAACGGGGCGTGGCAAACGCCTTGCGTGTTGCATCCGCCGTCCACCAGCAAGTAAATTGCACAAAGGAAAATGCGCGTGTAAAATGTGAAAATGTGAAAATGCGTCAAGAGCTGCAGTTCCATTGAAATTGACAGCAGGAAGTGGAAGGTGAAGAGGAGTACGGTTGGTGGGCGGATACGAATGGGCGTGGCAAGTACTTCACATGTTGTTTGTTAACCGATTTGTCCGGCTAAATAGCCCTGAGCAGGGAGAGAGAGTTGGTTTGTTTTTTGCATTTGTAATCGATTTACGTTTGCTTCCGTGCAACTCCAGCTAAGCTAAGCTAAGGCTAGCGTGTTAACCTTGACCTTTTAGCAACAATTGAGCGTGCCCCAGCGCAGCTCCCCATCCGCAGCATCGATAGCATTGTGAGAGCTAGAGGCTGTCATTAAATCAAATCAATCAAATCAGTCGCATCCCACATCAAGCTGCTGCACAGCAGGCAGAGCAAAAGTTTATTTTGCATGCAATATGCAAATGGCAAAGTACAGTGATAACTCGTATGTGATGGCTTCTGCTATTAATGCCATAAATGTTTACAATTTTGTTAATTTGTATTATTTGTCTATACTATTGTATTTATTATAATAAAACGTTGACTGGTTTGATTTGGTTGAGTACAAAATTTAAATGCAACTTAAAGTTAAGTTGCAAAAACATCATACATACATACATAGATATATCCATGTAAAGACTTAAGCTGGTATAATCAGTATAGAATAGAAATATTCTAATTAGCAACAGAACGCTGTAACTGTATGTGTGTAGCGGTATAATGCGCTGTTAAATTTACATAAAGTGAAAGGAAATGGAACAATAAGTTTTATAAGATTTCAGCAGCAGCTGCTGCACACCCTTATACCCCACCTCACATCCTCTGCTCCTCTGCCCTAGCTATCGCCCTCTGCTTAAGCTGTGCAAAATGAATGCTGCAACTGCAGTCGATGAATCGAAAGTTTTTCCACTAAATGTATGTATGTGTGTGTGTGCCTCAAGGCGAACAGCACATTGCAAATGACTGAGGGGGAGGCATAACGCGCGAAAGAGAGAGACAGAGTGAGAGAGAGAAGGAGCAACTAAGGAAAATGTCCAGAGTGAGCTGCTGTGACAGTTCTGGCCTGGCTGTATATATGTATGTGTGTGAGTGAGTGAGTGCGTGCGTGTGTGGGTGGGTGGTTGTTCGCTGATGGTCTGCCTCAGCGCTGCCTGCTTTGACTACACTCATTTTTTTTTTTGCTTTCGCAGTCAGAGGTTTTTGGGGCTTGCAGCCGCCACTCGACATTTGCGGGGGCTGCATTTTTTATTTGTTTTGGTTTGCTTTTTTAGACAGCTCAGAGCATACAAACACAAACACACACATACACACAACCTCAGACTCACATACATACACATGCACAAGTCCCATACAACATTTCTCCCCTTTTTTCATGGGAATTAGGTCAGTTGTTGCATTTTTAGTTTGCGTAAAGCTTTGTATTCCGCAAGAGCTTCAGAAATACAATTAAATAGTTTAGGATATTAGCTAATGAATTCAAATATATTTTATCAAATACAATATATCTAGGAATTGAATTAAATAATTCCGGTTATTAGCTAAATAATTTAAATATATTTAAACAAATCTAATTAATGTTTTCAACCAAATAAATAAATAAATAAATAATTGTTTAGCTAACCAATCTCTTTAAATAAATGTTGCAATATATTATTATTACTCAATGTGAATGACAACATATACGACAGACACAGTTATAAAAGGGCAGTAGTAAGTACATATATATGTAGATTAATGTATTCTTGACAGATTACACAAATTTTGCAGGTCTAAAGCAGATTAACTGGTATTCCTTTTTACTTCTCTTGATGATTGATTGCAAATTTATGTCCACCTCTTTAATAGCCCTTGATTAACTTCTATATATGAACTAGAATCTATACATCTATCTCAGTTGCAGTCTCTCAGAGTATCTTATTCTTAGCCTCTTATTCTCACAATTGATTCCTTTCTCATTCCATAAATAGACTTTCACGTATCTAGTCCCACTACAAGTAAGCCTCATGATTGGGCTCGATGAAGGTGACAAAAATCCAAATGCGGCACTCAAACTAGTCAATTGTCAATAGTTCAGCATATTCATCAGCATTTCTATTAGCTTTAGGGCTTTATCGGCAAGGACATTCTCAACAGTTGCAATTTCTCTTTCTCTCTCTCTCTCTCTCTCTCTCTCTAGCTCTGTCATTCTTTCTGTATTCTTTTCTAGTGACAAACAATTTCAATTTATTGATAATTTCAATTTAGTTCACAGCATATGCCACAAATTGACGCACTAGCCACTCGGCAAACGGCACACGTCCCTCGTCTGCTGCTTCTGACTAATGGCAATTAAAAGCGACGCAACCAAATAGTCAACGACATGGATAAAAGACACGCAATGGCAAGCGCCACAGTTAGAGGGAAAATCATCATAAAAATAGCAACGGTAAACACAGAAATTTCTATATAAAGGTGAAAAGCCAAGCCACAATTCTAATTATAAGCCATACACAATCAGAAGCTTTCCTCAGAATAGAGTAATTGCAATTATTACTTAGAACTTCAAATCCTCAACAATTACCACCTGCTTATATAAATAAAAGTGAAAGCAAACAGCAACAACAATTGCATCAGCCGCAATTCAATTGACGTGTTGTGTCTTATGTGTGGCATGCCATATTAAATAAAATATAATTGGTTAGGCCAACAGCTAGGCAATGTCGAAATCCTTCAACTGTAAGCAAAACGAAAACGAAACGACAAAGAAGAAGAAGATATGGCACTAATATCAAGTAGCAGACAGGCAGATACCCTGACTTTCCAGCTCTTCATTATACTAATACAAATGTATAATAAATACATACTTTAATACCTTTTTGTTTTTAGCCATATAGTATAAACTGGTTGTCAAGTAACTTAAGTTTATTATCATAAAATACTATAAAAAGGCAATTTTGACAATAAAGAGAGATAGATAGAGAGAGGGAGGGAGAGCAAGAGCGAGAGAGGGAGGGAGAGAGAGAGAAAAGAGAAAGAAAACGGGTTTAGTTGATCGCCCTCAAGCCGCAGCAGGCGTTAGATGAGTTCGAATTTCTGAAAATCACATAGAAAGGCGAAAAAGAGAAAAAAATTTAATAAACAAAGCACAATCTGTAATATTCTTTATTGAGTAAATTAATAGCTAATATTTACTACTAAAAACGCGTAATTCGTCTAATAAGTATGACACGAACAAATACTTAGAACTGAGAGAAATGTGGGAGAGAGAGAGAGAGAAAGAGAACTGATATGGTACACAAAGTATGAGAGTCTATTGACATTAAACTTGAAAATGTCCCGTATATGAAAATCGAATAAAAACTTCGAATTTGCAACTGAGAGAAGCTGAAGCAACATGGAACATGGAAAGAGAAAGCGCATTAGAAGTTATTTAAAGAAAAACTTTACTAATGGGAGACATATTAGAGAAAATTACTTGAAATCTACATATAAAACTCACATACTAGGGAATTTGGGACACACATTTGTTTATTGATTTCTTCACCAATGATGCACGGCTCGTTCACCTCGTACACCTCGCCTTTGTTAACTGCAGGGCATTAAGCAGGCGCAGAAGTCAAGAGACAAAAGCAAATATCAGTAAAAATTGTATTTTTCTTCAATTTAATTAAATAATGAAAAAGAACAAAAACATGAACCCCTCCAACTGTCGTAGCTATAAAGTCAGAGACAAAGAAGAGAGAGAGAGAGAGAGAGAGAGAGAGAGAGAGCAGCAATGTTTGACTAATTAAAAATGACGAGCAATAACAATAAATTCGTAGCATATAAAATGCAAAATTCGTTTCAGAACACGCGCCACTCTAAGCATTTTGTCTATAGTATAGAAACTATATCACAAAAGCTTGCCTTATCGCTAGCAAATTTCGCCATAGGTGAGGGGCTAGCCAACTTGTCTTGTCTGTTTATATACACCAAATTCATGTATGTATATACATTTCAATATATTCTACTATATATTCCGTATGTGTGCATAAATATTGTAATCATTTATCTATATTTATTCTTCGCTCTGTTGTCGAAATTCGATGGAACTTTTTTATATGTGTGCTGCGCTGCTATAAATCACGGATAACAGTTAATAACCGATTTGGTTGGAGGTTATTATATTGTATATATAAATATATATATGCATGTATGTACTAGTATATGGCATATAATATATGTATTGTCAGGTTTATCTGACTTGCAAGAGTTTTTATGGCCAACTAGTTTTTTATATTTATTATTTAAATTATATATTCTGCATATATTTAGCTGATTCTTAATTGTCGCAGTGCATAGCCGCCCCAGGTGAACGCATTACTAAATTATTATCACGATTTCTGAATTGTATTCAATAGGTAAAAGCATCCAGTCGAGTACTTCGCCTGCAAGACATTTGGATTTTGATTGTGTCTGTATTGCGGTTTGCGTCTGTCTATTGGCATAAAAAATAAACAACTTTGGAAATTTATAAATATACGAATATATACGAATTCTTATCTGATTGTTTCCATATACCTACTGGGAGCATGGCAAATTAGGTAATCTTGATGTTCCCAAGTTACGTACAGGTGGAACAAAGTTACTTTAACTCAGCACAGGTATTGTACTTTTGCTTCTTAAACAAAGAAGATTTTTTTTTTTTGTTTTATTCTTAATCATGATAAGCACGCAAATGAGGGGCGTTATGTAGGCGTGGCTGCCATCCAGCAAGCTAATGAGCACAATTCATAAGGCCTATGCGACAGATAAAATTTGAGCTAGATAAGATATGAAGCCCAATGCCAAGCCCCAGAGGCGTGGCACCGGCTAAATAAACACAATAAATCACAAAGGGTAAAAAGTCTAAAAAAAAAAAAAAAAATTGGAAATAAAATAAAAATTAATTAAGACCCAATGTAGTTAAAATATGCTAAGCATAATTTAATTTAATTTATTTGTTCTGCTTTAAGCAACTGAGCTTTTTCTTTCCTCAATCATTTCATCTCAATTCTAATTGCACTTGACTCCTCTCGCGCTCTCTCTCCCTCTCGCGCACATACTCTGTCTCTCTCTTTCGCTCTCTTCACTTAAATTCAAGGCCATTCATGATTTCATGCAGCTGGCATTTGAGTAAGAAAAATTTTAAAATGATTATTTCTAAAAATAAGCGCATATTAATTTAAGCAATTTATTCTCAAAATAAAAATTGCACTTGAAGAAGAAGACGAAGAAGAGAAGTTTTGTTAAATGTTATATTAGGCCAAATGTAGAAAAATTTTCAAACTTTTTTCCACATTTTCCGTATTCATATTGCTGCCACATCTAAAATTAATTCACGAGCTGAACGTCTGAAGGAAAAACGTCATTAATTGTGTTGTGTGTGTGTGTGTGTGTGTGTGTGTGTGTGTGTGTGTGTGTGTGTGTGTGTGTGTGTGTGTGTGCGTATGTGTGAGTTTGTGTGTTAATGTCTGTTCGGCTGTGTTTCGCTTAATAGCTTTTCATAGCACTTATGCATGTCCGTCTGACAGCTGATTTTTTAGCATGTTTCGCATAGCGTTAAAGAGAAGAGAAAAATGCAATATTAAATAGAAGCACGGCTACAAAATAGGCATGCTCAAAATCCAGTTACCCTGTAGTCTACATAAATCTGTATAAATTTGTATCTTGCAAATATCTGAATACACAAACACAGAAAATGGCTGCAGCTAAATGTTTGAAAATCACATAGAAAGGCGTTTCTCTTTTTGTTGTTGGTAGTTTATACAACCAAATTATTTGCATACATTTTTGTATAAATTGCATTTACCAATAAGTAAATTTATATTATTTACGATATAAACATGATCGAAGAGCAGTTACTCTGTAATTAGACTCAATAAACGTTTTTTGCGTATTGGTAACAGAAAAATTGAATAAGCTGCATTTTTTTTTACATCATCCATTATCAAGAATTATTAACTTTCTGAATGAAAAAAATATATTAAATAAAATAAATTCAATGAAATATTTGTAATACAATATTTCTATAAACATTTTTTCATATTACGTATAATTTGTAAAAACTTTTTCAATTAATGAAAAGCAAACAACAAACTGATTGAATTCCACTGCGTTGCGTATTAATTCAATGGAAATTGTATGTATGTATATGTGTATGTATGTATATCTGTATAAAGCTGCAATTTGTAGAACTTATTTCGTTGTTTATTTTTGTCTAGAGCAATTCAATTGCATATTTCTCGTATTGGAGTTGAAAGAAATATGTGCATTGAATCCACACACACACACACACACACACACACACACATACACACACACACACATATGTATATATAACCATATATATGTATGTATATATACATCCAATCAGAGGCTGAGTGTAAACATGTGCACAAAGAACGAGTGTGAAATGAAAAATTGGGTCGCCCACAAAATTAGGGAATTACGCTTTTTATGGGCAGGCGCGCAACACAGGTACAACAATAAGTAAACGAACGAAAACAAAAAGTAAAACAACAACCGCTTATTGTGCTACTATTAAAACAAAAATTAAATAACCAAAGGAGAACTGCAGCGAAACACCGATTACAAAGCAAATCAAAAGAATAAATAAGAGTAAAACCGACTGCATAATACTCCTCCAATTTCAGCAACAAAATTGAGATTCTATATGAGCGTAAACATGTTTATAGTAATATCTATAGAGAAGACATCAATGGGACATTGAAGCTAATACAGTTGTTTAGAAATTGATATTATTTATTAAGCGAACAAGACAAAAAGAAAAGCAAATAAACAATTTAAAACCAATTAAAGCTACACACATTGGCATTTAAGGACTTTTAATCGTGTTCAGCCGACTTTAGTATTTAGCTAATTAACCATAATTTCAGAGAAACTTGAGACAAATTTAGCTGTCACTCTGCAATTAAATATCAAGATATTTTCGGATTTATCTTAACTGAGGTTTCTTCAAATGTATACCCAAAAATCGATATACCCATTTAAATTATCGTTTGTATGTCATCTTCATATACATATTTCCAAATTGATTGCGCAGCTAGCAGGCAATAAAAATACAAAAACAAATAAAAATCGTTTGCAATTGCTAATGTCAACACCTGCGAGCCAAAGTCACGTTCAAAGTGACGACATCTACAAATTTTTATATTTTCGAATGCAATTATTATAAATACAAACTAAAAAGAAACGCAATAGACATAGATAAATTGATAACCAAATGCGACTGTATATGCAAGTATGTGTGTGTGTGCTCACTCACATATACAGTTAAATGTACTTCAAGCACATTTCACACATATGTGTGAAATTTTTTACGGATCTGGCAGCGCTGAACGTTTTCAGTAACAGCTCAATCGAAACTTGTTAATTGGGCGAGCGCAGGTTCGTCATTCAGTCAATTAGAACCCGTTCTTTTTGTATTCCAATTGGAATACAACGGAAATAGAACAAATGGCTTCTCAAAAATGGAGCACGCTCTGTGGGCAGGTGGGTACTTCCGTTCCACATTCTCCCATATATGTATATTTTATATGTAAATAAATAATTAATTTGACATACCTCAATATATTGCAATCAATTATTTGGAATATATATAAATATATCATTGCGAAAATTATTTTATCATTACTCAGTACAAAAATAACAACACAAGTTTTAATTTTACGCCCGAGCGACAGAATTGCACTTTTTTCTCGCATTTACATTAGCGTGTGTGTGTGTGCGTATGGGGAGAGGGCAGCAAAACAACACATGTAAATTATAAGCAACTGCGCGACTGCGACGGTTACTGTGACTGCGACGTGGGCAATGGTTACGGTAGAGACGACAGCAACAGCGACAGAGACGGCGACGGGTGGGCGTAGGGCAGTCGTCGCAGAGATCTTGTTAAAGCGAATACGATGCGAAAAGCAAATGGCGAAAAGCAAAACACAGCAGCACCAGCGAATTATGAGCGTGCGTATGCATGTGTGCGTTTGAGTGCTGCCGTATGCATGTGTGTGCGTTGGCGAGTGTATGGTAATAATGTAGGTGAAATATAAGAATCAAATACGAACACACAAAAATGCCAATAAGAATGACGACGTGTGCTAGCAGCAATGACAGGGAGAGAACGAGCGAGAGGTAGAGAGACGCAATTGCTCTGATCGCCGAATGAATTGAAAAGAGACAATTTAAATATTATTCACTCTACACATGTATGTAGGTATATATTTGTATGTATGTATCTTTATATATTTTGCACGGCAGTTAGGTAACGTTTTGTCTATATGAGTTATGCTCATAATCTTAACACATTCTTTATTGCCTGTGACACACACACACACATTTACTCATACACACACAAACTCAAAGCTGCTGCTGCTCACTGCTCTGCTCTGGCTGCGGGTAGCCAACAAAATCGATATTCTAAAAATAATATACTTTGAAAAGTAAAAAAATATTTATATATATGTATATATGTACATATATACGACATATGTATGTATGTATGTAATTTTGAAAAAGCACAAACGAAATTCAATTGTTGCCGCCGGCCCATTACGTGCATTAGCATAAGTGTGCATGTGTGCGTGTGTGTATTGCGTATGTAGCTATTTCAGTGTGGACACACATACTTCAACATTTAATTGCATTTAGTTGTAGATATTGATATTTGCAAAATATGTTTAGCTTTTAAACAGTTCTTTTTTTTTACATTTTTTCTTTGCTTTAATTTGCTTCTTCGCACTCGGTTTTCTTGCGCCCAACCGACGACGACAGCGACGTACGGCAACTAAAACGACGGCGACATCGCTGCCGCTGGCGCCGCTGCTGCTGCGGCACAAAGAAAGTCGTTTTTTTTTTTTTGGTTGTGCTCTCTGCTGCTGCTGCTTCTGTATGCATGTATTTGGGAGCGTGTGCGTGTGTATGTGTGTGAGTGTATGACTATATGTGTCTCCCCTAAAGCTCGAGAGCTCTACATCACGAAACGGAGACCAAAGCAAAGACAGAAGAAATAGAAAGAGCACTTGGGCAAACGAAGAACCGAAGAAGAGAAAAAAAAAACCGTAATAAGCGGCGGCTACATGAGTTCTTTATTTTTTATTTGCACAGTACGGCAACACTGATGCCTACGACAGGTGCAAAAGTGCAAGAAACAACAGCTGAAGCAGTTGCAATCGCGTTCTTCTTTTTGTTGTTGTTGGTGTATAGTAAAAGTAGCAAAAATTTGTAGTAGAGATAATATGTTGGGGTTGTTGCTTTTGTGAATCACTAACACTACTATAAGCACACACACACACTCGCTCAAACACAAATTTATATATAGTGAGCGAGCTCCAAATGGCTCACCAGTGTATGGGTGTGGTGAGTTTGCAATGAAATAACATCTGTACATGCATATGAAACACATTTTGCTTGCTTAAAAGAACTGAAGAATATTTGTAGGAAACAGAGAAGGAACACTAAGCCATGTATTATTCTAAAAATAGTACATCAAATAGGCACATAGCAAATTTATATCAAGTCAATTAGTTACAATTCAAATAGAGCCGGTTAGCAAATAAAAATGTTTAAATATCATCCTGGCAACAACAACACTCACCACTCACCACAAATGATGATTGTTTTCCGCTCTCCCGTGCTAATGCTTGAGCGTGAGTGTGTGTGAGTGTGAAACTGCGCGTACTCTCTTTGCTCTGTCGCTCCCACTCGCTCATAGAATTTGAACACAGGGCACAGTTATTTTGCCTTATTTGCTTGCTTCAAATTTCTTATTTTCTTTTTATATAATTTTAGCACATTCCTGACAACGTTGTCTGGATAAGCAATAGGTTTGCTGATATAATCTGATGTACGTTAGGACACCAAGATTTATATTTTAATTAAATTCACACCTTTAATTTTTGGTAGCAGCGCAGCTGCCGTGCAAAACGCGGCGCACGTACACTCAAAGCGGCGACGACAGCGACAGCAGCAACGACGACAACGACGACGACGACATTCGCATTTTTTCACAGTGCGTTTTGCGTCTGGTTCAACTTTTTTGTTTTTCGTTTGTGATTTGCACAGACAATGCCTTACGCACCTGCCACTATTTCAATTGAAAATCATTCCTGGCAGTTTCATGTACACTTTGCGACTATTTAATGCAGCCGGTGATAATATTTTATGCCAAAAAATTTCAATTTTGTCAAGCGGCAACTTGGGTTGTTCACACAGACACAGTAGAAAGTGACGCCATCTTTAAAGGGGTCGCAATACGTTCAGTCTGGCGCACAGTGTTGAAAACTACCAGCTAAAAAGCTACTCGAGGACATCTATCGATATGTTTGAAATCTAATATTAAACTAAATATATTTATAAATAATATGCATAAAACATTGAGAAATTGTTTATAATAGCTGTGGAAGTAATAATACATACAGTGTATGTGATTTTTTCGTCATTATATTTCGTTGATGTGGCAACATGATTATGCGTCAGTTAGGTGGCAGCCCTTATTTCGATGACAAACAATCGACTGGCAAAGTGAATCAGAATGAAATTAACGAAACCCAATTGATTGGCTAAACGGTAAAAAAAAAGTGTTTAAATTACGTTAATTAAGAGCAAAGTGGAAAGAGAAACTCTGCGTGTATCGCAGCCTACACAAGCATACGCTTGCACAGTTTTTACGCATAGTGAAAGAGAGAAACTCGAAACAAAGCCATGTCCTCGCTCTCCGCCTCAGCGGAAAATGTTTCCACAATGGGCATTGGCGGCGGACCCGATTCCAGTTCGCATCACGGCTCGGATGGCGGCGGCTCTAGCATGTGTCTGGAGCTGGCCCTGGAAGGCGAACGTCTCTGCAAGGCAGGCGATTGCCGAGCGGGCGTTGCCTTCTTCCAAGCAGCCATTCAGGCGGGCACCGATGACCTGCGCACCCTCTCCGCCATCTACTCACAGCTGGGCAATGCGTATTTCTACCTGGGCGACTATGCCAAGGCCATGCAATATCACAAGCACGACCTAACTCTCGCCAAATCCATGAACGACAAATTGGGCGAGGCCAAATCCTCGGGCAATCTGGGCAACACACTGAAGGTAATGGGTCGCTTCGACGAGGCGGCCATCTGCTGTGATCGCCACCTGACGCTCGCACGACAGCTCGGCGATCGCCTATCAGAGGGACGAGCTCTCTACAATCTGGGCAACGTGTATCATGCCAAGGGTAAGCATCTGGGTCAGCGCAATCCGGGCAAGTTCGGCGACGATGTCAAAGAGGCGCTGGCCAAGGCCGTCGAGTACTATCAGGAGAATCTGCAGCTCATGCGAGATCTGGGCGACAGAGGAGCCCAAGGGCGAGCCTGCGGCAATCTGGGAAATACATATTATCTCCTGGGCGACTTTCAGGTGAAGTTGAATCACTTGCTCCTCCTCAATCTCTCTAATAGTCTTCTTCACCTTTAGGCGGCCATTGAGCATCATCAGGAGCGATTGCGGATTGCTCGCGAATTCGGGGATCGCGCGGCGGAGCGTCGCGCCAATAGCAATCTAGGCAATTCCCACATCTTCCTCGGTCAATTCGAGGATGCAGCGGAGCATTATAAGCGCACGCTGGCCCTGGCAATGGAGCTGGGCGAGCGCGAGGTGGAGGCACAGTCCTGCTATAGCCTGGGCAACACATATACGCTGCTCCATGAGTTCACCACGGCCATTGAGTATCATCATCGGCACTTGGCCATTGCCCAGGAGCTGGGCGATCGCATTGGAGAGGCGCGCGCCTGCTGGTCGCTGGGCAACGCCCACTCGGCCATGGGCAACAATGAGAAGGCATTGGAATTCGCCGAATCCCATCTGCAGCTGGCCAAGGAGCTGCACGATCCCGTGGGTGAGAGCACGGCGCGTGTCAATATATCCGACTTGCGCAAGCTGCTGGGCTTGCCAGAGGCGGAGCACTCGCCCACACAGGATGACGAGCGCTCCAGCGCCTCGGATCATTCAGCGAGCGGACACCAGTCGGATGGCTCCGAGAACTCACAAGGGCGCATGGTAAAATGGCCTAAGCTCAAGCATTGTCTCAGAGTGTAATCAGCTGAAATTCCTTTGCAGGTTCGAGTGCGTCGCCAGAGCATGGAACAGCTGGACCTGATCAAGATTACGCCCGATGGCAAGCGCCTGCAGGAGGAGAAGCACAAGGCGTCGAATGCCGCCGCCCACACCAAAGCCAAAGAGGACGATTTCTTCGAGATGCTCTCGCGTTCTCAGTCCAAGCGCATGGATGATCAACGTTGCTCCATCAAGTTGAATAGCGCCGGCGGCGTGGCCGGTGCTGCTGGTGCTGCCTCCACGGGCGCCACACGCAAGCCCTTGGTGCAGCAGAACTCCCTGTTCGTGGACCCCACCAATTTGCCGGGCTTGAAGTCGCCCTCGTCGGGCGTTCCGCCGGCTCTGGGGCATGCGCCATTGGCACGCAGTGCCACCATCAATCAACAGCCAGACGATGCATTCCTGGACATGCTGATGCGTTGCCAGGGCTCCCGCCTGGAGGAGCAACGCTCGGAGCTGCCGCGCCCGAATGTCACCATGGATGTGGAGGCGCCACAGATGCAGGCGCCAGCTGCTGCCGGCGCCGGAGCTGCTGGCGGTGCAACAGGTGGACAGTCGGGCAGTAGGGGCACCACCGTGCCGGACGAGGATTTCTTTTCGTTGATCATGAAAGTGCAGAGCGGTCGCATGGAGGATCAGCGTGCTTCCATTCCATTTGGCGGCTTCAGCAATGCTCAGCGAAATGCCCGCAACAACCACAACAACAACAACAACAATAACAACACCAACAGCAACAACAACAACGCTGGCGGCTCAGCCGCCGCCAAGTAGATGCGACCAATTGTCCATTTAGACTCTCTAACAATCTTTATATGTATTTTTTAAATCATCATTTCGTTCTAAGATTTATAACCAAAAAATATTTTATTTTTTATGCAATCGCACACACACCCAAGCATGTACAGTGAATACTCTGCTAAGGAACAGCTGGAGCTAAGGCTAACAAAAATTATCTGGAATTTTTTTGCAACTTTTCCATTTAATTGCGTTGCACAAATTTTTAGAGACTAAATGTAGGCTCGAAACAAAATTATGAAAAAGAAATTTAAAAACTTTTACACTATAAATTGGCAAAAAAGAAAATGTTTTCGCAAATAATTTGAGCAGGAAAATTCAACTTTTGAATTAATTGAAATTTAATGAAAGCTTAAATTATAAATTAAAATTTAAAATCCCTTTAAATGAAGCAAATTGAAACGTAAGAAAAAAATAAGTAAGTCTTATAAAAAATAAACTTACAAACTTTAAAGAATGTTAAAAATTTTGTATACATTTAAAATTTTATTTAACTCAAAGAAAGCAAAAATAACAAATAATTATTAATTTTGTCCGAAATTGCAAATAATTTAAAGATTTAAAAATATATCATAAATTTAAAAATTAAAAATTGATGAAATGTTAGATTATAAATTAATTTATATTTAAATTTAAGCCATTCCAACTAAACAACAAACAATTTTCAAATGTTCCAAAAATGAAAAAGTGAAGTAAATAAGTTTAACTTTATGAAGTCCATATCTAAAATTTAATGAAAAGTCCAAAAATTGTATAACAAATTTTAATGAATATTTTGATATAATATTTTTTATTAATATTATATTTAATTTTGTATACATATCTTTTTCTAATATTGCTGAAATTGTCAAAATTCGTAAGAAAAAAACATTTTGTTTATCCATCATATACTTGTTAGCTTTGAGTTCACTGGGCAGAGTATTCACTGTACAACAGCTCATCGTATATTATTAACTCTCTAGCACACTTATACAATACGATATTCAGAAATGCATGCTTCTTAAAACTAAACTAAAAAAAAAAAAAGGAAAAACAAAACTAAAGAATACCAAGTTTTTTAAAGATATTAATATTTGAATTGCATGTTACTAGTTCTTAAGTAGAAATAGTCCATAACGAACAATAGATGTATACAAACATTCTTTATACTTTGCTACACTCTTTTTGAAGAAGAATCCTAACTCTACGAACTTTGAACATATAAGCAATGGCATTTCTAAACAAGCCCCAAATCCATTTGTAACTCTGAGTATTACATTTTTGATCGACTAACACATATATATACAAAAATATATATATATATATATATTTACATTCATATACTATATCATTTGATATCATTTCAATTATCTTTAATTTTTCTCGAGATATTAACGGAACGTTGGGTCGCCGCTCTTTAAGATCCAGCGCCGTTTTGGCATATAGCCTACTAAACACTTATACAAATTCAAATACACACACATATACATCTATATATATACATATATATAGAATACGATTACGAATATCTATTTAATGTTTACACTCACACAAACAAACACTGATTGATTGATAAAGTGAAGCCAAAATTTATGAATGTTATTGAAGCGCATGCATATTGATTGATGATGATTGATGTTCCAGATCGCATCAGATCGAAACAGATCACTCCAATGAAATATGCGTGCCACAAACGTATTATTAAATATTAAAATGAAAACTGTTTGCTGACTAATTTTTGTTTATTCTCTCAAAAAATACGTATATACGTATATATCCGCCGTGCTTGAGCTGTGGGCGGAGTGAGCTCGGCTTGATTCATGGATGGAAGAGAACTCTGGCTATATATATAAGCACGATTTTGGCAGACTAGCGACTAGAGTTGTACTAGAACTAAGCATGGAGCAGCCGTATCTGGTCAGGATTACGCCGGATGGCAAGGGCACTGCAGCAGGCGAAGCACAAGGCGCCAAAGGCCGCTGATCATACCACAGTCAAAGAGGACGACTTCTTCGAGCTGCTCTCGCGCTCTCACTCCAGGCGCATGGATGATCAACGTTGCTCCATCAAGTTGAGTGGCGCCGGAGGAGTGGCCCGTGCTGCTGCAGAACTTGATTGAAAGTCAAACTGAATTCGTTCATAAAGCTTTATTCATAAATTAGTCGTCTTAAGTGTCTAGGAAATACATATGTATATGTATGTAGTATAAACTTTATATGATATGTTGGCTTGGCTACCCCCAATCGAATCTCGTCTCCTGCGCCAACTTCAGGCGGCCCGAAAGATTTATTTACAAATTCTTTGCACTAACTTAAAAACCAAAAAAATAAAGAAGTTGAAGAACCAGAAGCAGACGTCAAAGGCTGCCACGCCCTCCCCCCCTACGCCTTCGCTGGCTTCATGCTCTCCGGCAGAGTGTCGTCCAGCACGAAGATGGGCAGGGAGTACTCCGTGGGCTTCTCACATCCGCCAGCCACGCCCCCCGCGTAGTCGTAGGCGTTCTTGTGGATGGCGCCGGTCTTGTGCCAGCCGCGCTTCAGCATCACATAGACCACGAAGACGCTGACGAGGAAGGCCGAGCAGCTGGCCATGACGAACATGGCCAACTGGACGGACTCATCGGTGGCTGCGGTGGCCGCCTGGGCCACGGCCGGCGCGGCGGTGCGATGGATGAAGTGGGAGCGCGTCAGGTCGGGCTGGAAGCGATTGCCCAGCAGCCGGAAGCCACCCGACTGAATGGCCATCTCGATGGCATAGGCCATGTCCACCTTGGAGTCGTTGTGCAGCTCGAAGCGCACGATGACGGAGCCGTCGAAGTTCTCCTGGACGCGCAGATTCTCCACGGCCGAGCCGAGCAGCTGCTGCAGCTCCCGCCGTATGGCATCGTAGACGTTGCGCACGCTGCCCCCGCCGTGCTCCGAGCTGTTGCACATGTGCAGCTCAATGGCGACGGACTCGATGGGCACGTGGCTGCAGTGCCTCTCGCCCAGCTGGAAGGTGTGCGTCGCCGGCAGCTGATTGCCGGCGGCATCGACGCACCAGCAGCTCCGCTCGCTGCACTGCAGCGGCTCAAAGGCGCCCGCCGCATCGCAGCTGACCGGGAACGTGGCCGTGGCGGCCATTGCACGGCAGCGCGTCGTATTCAGCTGCATGGGCGCCGTCTCCACGGATAGCTGCGAGTCCAGCAGCGAGTGGCTCAGCTCGACGCTGTGCTCCGTGGGCTGTAGGCGTGCCTCCACCTCGTCCACATCCAGATCCATGTCCAGGCTGTTCACGTCGTTCAGCAGGGTCAGCTGCTCGATGAGCTGCTCCATCAGCGGATCGGCTGGCTCCAGCTGCTTGCGCGCGCGCGCCTGCCGACTGTTGCAGATGGGCTCCGTGTCCCGGGTCAGCGTGCCCTTCAGCGGCGCGCCCTTGCGATCCGCGCACCAGCAGACGCCATACGGACTGGCCAGCTGCGCCGAGGGAATTTCCGTGCTACTGCTGCTGCCGGCAAAGGCGCGACTGACAACTTGAGAGCTGCTCGTGGCGGCCAGGGCTGGCTGCTTGCCCAGGCACTGCACGGGACTCCAGTGGCCGGTGATGGGATCGCAGCGGGGCTGGAACCACACGGAGGAGTGCCCAGTGCGCTGGGCAGCCAGACTATTCTTCAGCTTAAGACGTTCGCAAGGCGTGAGCACTAAACCGAAAGAGAGAGAGAGAGAGAGAGAGAGAGATTAAGTATACCCTCTTTACGTGCTCCTCTGTTGCTTACCTGGACAGACGGCATGGCAGGCGAGCTCATTGTGGAAGAGATTCTTGGTCTGGCAGGCGGGCGCGTCCGCGTCTATTTGAATGGCCAAGCACTTGTTGGCCTTGGGACTGAAGCGATAGCGTGTGATGTTGCGTCCGCTCTGGCCGCTGGCCAGGCACTGGGCGTCCATGGACTCGAAGCAGACGTCGCGCGTCTTGGAGCAGCAGACGCCGCGGTTGCTCACCGGGTTCAGGTGGCAGGTGTGCGTGGTGGGGCAGCTCTCCTGCTCGCTGTGCGGGCCGCAGGTGACGTCCTGCTCGCCCTGCTGCAGCGGCTTGCCCTCGGCGCAGACGGAGTCGCGCCTGGGCACGCAGATGGGCATCTTGGGGCAGGGCGCGTCCACGCACTCGACGCTGATCAGCTGGCACTCCTCGTCGCTGGCGCAGCTCAGCTCGTCGCAGTAGTTGCGGCACTCGCAGGTCGGGCAGCCGTGCTCATCCATTTGGAAGCCACTGTCGCAGCTCGTCGAGCAGTTCAGGGGACTGCACGCATAGCTCGAGTTCGCTGTGCAGATGGGCGTGGCGGGTGCTCTGACTCTAGTGCCGGGCATCGGCTCACCCTGCGCGGTCACACACCAGCAGCTGCCGTCGGGCGTGCACTGGACCTGCTCCCATTTGCCCGTCTGCGGATCGCACTGGGCGATGCTCATCTGGCGCGCCGGGATGCCCAGCTCGGAGCTCTGGTGCAGCTGTATGGACTGCAGGTGCTGGCAGGCGGTCTTCAGCTGCGGCTCCACGCACTGCGTGCCGCAGCCGTTCGAGCAGCAGCGGCGCGTGCCCTCGCAGTGGGCGTCCGTGCGGCACTCGTAGCTGCAGACGTTCGTGTCCAGGTTGTCCGTCGGCCCGGGCGGCACCAGGTAGGGGCACTGGCCCGGCTTGCGGGGCAGGCAGGCCGGCACCGGCGGGCAGTACTCGCCCTCGCAGCTGACGTCGACGATGCGGCACTCCTTGCTCGCGCCGCAGTCGACGTTCTCGCAGGGATCGCGGCACTGGCAGGCCGGGCAGCGGGTGTGCGGATCGAGGCTGAAGCCGTACTCGCAGCCCATGCGGCAGGTGAGGTCCAGGCAGTCCAGTTGCTCCCGCAGCTGCTGGCAGCTCTCGTCGCTCACGTTGTAGCCCCTCGACTTGGGTATCTCGGTGCCGAAGCTGTCCACGCACCAGCACTGCTCCACCTCCATCTCGACCAGGTCCTCGTCCGCTGGCGTCGTTCGCTTCGCTGCCGTCGCCACCTTCTTGAAGTCCGTTGCGAACAGCTGCTGCTCCACTGCCCCCACGTCGATCACCTTGGCGCTGCGCCCCATCCCGTGCACTGGCACTGGCGGCACAGCTCTCGCTCCTCCCGTCGCCACGTGCACCTTCAGCGCGCTGTCGTCCACCCGGTAGAGCTTCAGGCGTTCCGTGTCACGGCGACTCCGCTTGGCACCGGCCAGCAGCATGCGCATCCGCCGTATTGTGTTCTGCTCCAGGATCTGGCGCTGCTCAGCGCGCGTCACGCGAATCTTGCGCAGCTCGCACTGCCGTCCCGCATAGTCGCCCTCCTCGGTGCAGCGCGGCGCTGGCATTGCCAGCTGCATGCCCGCCTCGGTGCCCTCCATGCGCTCCGAGAAGTCGCGCAGATATTCGCACACTGCAAAGGAATGGGAGGCGGCCATCGATTAATTATGAGTGATTGATTGATTGACTAGTTGGGTTTCATTGACTTATTGAATGCCACTGAGTTGCTGACTGATGGAGTGATGAAGTAATGACTGATTGATGTAACGACATGTTGATTGAGTGATGAAGAAATTAGTTGATTGATTGGCATATTATATCATTGGTAACTGGCTGATTGACCTATTCTGATGGATTGATTGATTGTCCTTTGGAGTGTCTGATTGAAATACTAAAAGAATTACTGATTGAATGACTGATTGCTTGATGAAGTGAGTAATTGATTGATTGAATTAGTAACTGATTGTGGGACAGTTTTTATAATATATGATTGACTGATTGATGGTATCAATAATTGACTAATTGATTGATACACTGGATTGTATGATTGATAGAATCTCTTAATAGGTAGATGATTGAATGACTATATATCATATATATATATATCAATCATTTACTGATATATAGAATATATCGATATAGTATAAGACTGACTGATTTATTGTTGCAACATGACTGAATAATCTTGTGATTGATTGATAGAATTTCTTGTTATAGTATATAATTGACTGATTGATTTAATGATTTAGTGTCTGATTGATAGATTGCCTTACTGATTGATTGACCGACTTTATCTTCTTTCTAACTTACTGGTTTGCTGTCTCGTCGTTGGCTGATCCTCTGATGTTCCCGTGGCCGTCGTCTGCTCCGGCAGCGGACAACAGACGCTCTCCGCCTCGCGATGCAGCTTGGTGCACTTGTACTGCTCGGGGCACATGATGTGATTGCTCATGGAGCGACCCTGCTTGGACTCCGGCTCGGGCTCGAAGAAAGCTGTGGGCTGGAAGCTGCGCGCCTGTCGCTCCTCGAAGCAATACATGACCTCGCCGCTGACCGCGTCCGTGAGTGGGGTGCCGATGTCACAGGGATTGGAGTAGGCCAGATCCGGTTTGCAAACGGGCCAAGAGGCGCACAGCGAGGAGCCGGACTCGCAGAGCGGATCCGTGGCGACCTCACAGTGGGAGCCCAGGGCGCACTTGAAGCCCTCGCAGGGCTCCGAGCACTCGCAGGTGGGACAGCCGTTGTGGTCGTTCTAAAAGCGGGAGATGAGGAGATGCGTGAGCGAGAGTCTAGCAATGGGGTCTCCAGTGGAACTCACCTTGAATCCGTATTCACAGACGGCGGCGCAGATGTTCGTGTCGCATTGCTCCATCTGGAAGCTGCGCGCATACGAGCGACTGATCATGTTCTCCCAGCCGTCGCAGTTGACGGTGTTGGCCGCGCCCATGGACTCCTTGATCTTGTGGCCGGTGCGCGGATCCACGCACCAGCAGACGAGTCCGTTGCGGGAGCACTGGCGTGGCGAATACTGTCCGCCGGGTCCGTTGCAGTCGGGTACATAGCCGCGCCCCTCGCGCTCATTCAGTGCCAGGAGATTGGCCAGGGCCTTGGCCTGATGGCATCCGGTCATATTTTGCGGCTGCTGGCAGTTGAACTGGCAGCCCTTGGTGAAGCAGCACTTCTCCAGGTTACGGCACTCCAGGTCGTGGCTGCAGGGCGCGCCGCACATGTAGCCCGTGCGTTCCGTATACGTCGATTGCTCGGGCGCCGGACAGACGCCGGGCTTCTGGAAGGTCAAAGCACTGGGACAGCAGACTCCGTAATCGTTTCCAGACTCCACTAGGCACTGGTAGAGCGGCGGACATTGCGGCTTGCCGGCATCCAGTCCACACAAGAACGGCCTGACGCTGTCCTCAATAGCCAAGGGCAATCCGGCCGGACAGTAGTTGGCCAGGGAGCGCGCCTTCTTGCAGGTGGGCAGCGGCGGGCAGGGCTCCGACTTGCATTGCACCTCCTGCAGCTGACAGATCTGACCACGCGGGCACTCGAGGCCATCGCAGGGGTCACGGCAACGGCACACGGAGCAGCCCGTTTGTGGGTCACGCGCGAAGCCGGACGGACAGAACATGCGGCAAGCGGAGGCGGCACAGTGCGCCGGCTCCTGGCACTGAACGCCCGCACGCGTGGCATTCCGACTGCCCGGCAGCTCCACGCCGTACTCATCGATGCACCAGCAATCCTCGCCAGCGCGCTCATTGGCGCACTGCACGCTCTCGAACTCTCCGGTCTTCCTGCAGCGCGGAATGCGCACGGCCCCTCCTGCTGGTTGCAGCGCCTTGGCACGTCGCGCCTCGGCTCGCCTCAAATGCTGACAGGCTGTTAAAGTGGCTGCAAGTAGAGGGTGGCAAGAGAGCAAGGGGTGGGTGAGTCAACATCAACGTCAACGTCAACGGGGGCGCTTGGCATACTTTCGTGTTATTCAACTAAGCAAAAGCGAAGAAAAAACCCAGCTGCAATGTCGGTTTCACTTTTTGCGAACGTGACGCGTTTATTGTGAATGAAACGACAAACGGACAGCAGACTGTAAGCGAGTGCAAGTCGAGTATGCCCGACTAGCAGATACCCAGCCAAGAGCCACGACTAGTCGAATGTGTAAGCTTCATGAGTAAGAAATCCTTTGGTTTTTTATATCGGAACTAACTACAATATAATTCGATTTGGAAATCATGTGAACAATAACTAGCTTTTTAAATATCTTAAATATATTTAGAAACCTAGAAGTATGCCTATCGATATATATCGATTTTGTGAAACACTGTTTAAATTGTTGATAAATTAGTCTGTATTATCTATATATGAGCAGCTGTATGTCAAGTTTTGCATTTCAAAGTAATTAAGTGGTATACCAAAATTGATGAATATAATCGATGTATTTATTTATCGATACATCCTAGTGAATATTCAGAAATAAATAATATTTATCGACTATGAATCAAGGAAAAAGCAACAAGAGAAGTTATGTGGGCGAAATTTAATTCAATTGAAAGTCTAATATTACTTAATAACCTTACGTTCTATAGTTGTATATCGATAGTTATCTATTTTTAGTTTTACATTAATTAGATGGCATTACTCTGACTTCAGAATTTTTATATAAGAAAAAAAAAAAGAAATAACACTATATAGCCTAAAAAAGTTTGTAGCTACATATCGATATTAATCGATAATTGTATGATATGGAAATGTACCAATAACTTTGATTGACATTGGAGTCAAAACTTTACTGGATCAATCAAAGTGCTCAATAGGCTTTAGTTAGTACACTCAAAGAGCTCCACGGCAACCAATCGATATTTATCGATTCATAAAAAACCTTCTGATACATAAAAACAATCGTTAATGCAGCCACTTGTCATGCAAGCTTACAATAATATCAGCTCTTAACCTCCATAAAAATCCATTTTTAATGAGTACAGTATTCACTATATCGAGTACAGTACTCACTATCGAAGTATATATAGCAAGAAAAAAACTTATTAAAAATTGTGCACAAATGGCAGCTGTTAATTGTTGCTGACTGTTATTTGTTGGTTATCTCAGGGCCAACATTGTGAGCACTTTTATTTGTTTGTTTTGGTTTTGTATTCGCATTGCGTTTGCTATTGGACAAAGCGGCGTATGCGCAATTAGCTGAAATGGCCTGAACCATTAACGCCAAGCGACGGATGCTCTGCTATGAGCATTCTACATAAGGCACAGTCATTGTCTATTGCTCGCTCGCTGCTTATGTAATTGCTGTGTGTAAGGCGCATCATACAGCTCTTAACTAATACACTCCCCCACCCCTCCCCTGTGCAGTCTTTCCTTCTTGTGGTTTAGTCTTATACGCAACGCTGCCTTTTGGCATTTCGCAAAAGTCGAGACGACGCGCTCGCTGAGCTTCAGTTCGTCTGCCGTCTGTCCAATCGCATTTGGACAGTTCACGTACTGCATTCGAAATGCATTCGATAATGGAGCTGTTGACGGACCCAGGCTGACCCTTGGGGCACATGTGAATAGATCATCTGCCAGCGGAAGTCATCTCTGAGCTAACTATTTGAGTAATCAGGAAAGTGAAAGTTTCGCTTTTTCTTCGTTTAAATTCAAGATCTTCAGTAAACCTATTGTACTATATAATGCGTAATTGTCTATCATCTCAAATCTTTACTTTATAACACTTTATATAACACATTATCTATACAAAATTTGTGTGTACCTTATTTTTATTATATAAAACAAAAATACCAACTTTTATTATAGATAATTTCCATCTATACGTAATGAACGATGTACAGCTGCAGCTTTCTTCTAACTTTGGATCACGGAGTACCGAATTCTACAATTTTCTGCCTGCTTCTTGCAGATTCACTAGAAATGCTTCTTTAAATTAAGTAAGCGAGCATAATTTGCTGACATTTTCTAGATTTGATTTTTTCTATGTAGAAATTTATTGGGCGCGTTGAATCTGTATCCGATTTCAACTTTAATAGGCTTAAAGGTTTTCGAGAGTTTTTTGCTGATTTTACTGTACAGTTACAATATACGCTGGGGCAGGTGTTTCTCTTATATCTCTTTCGCTCTCCCTATCGCGATATTCTCCTCTTTCTATTCTGCTCTCTCGCTATCGTTCTCATCTCTGTAAACTCTAGTACTCACTATCTCTGTCTTTATCTCTCTCCTGCTATCCTGCTATCTCTTTATCTCTCTGCCTCTCTATCATTCTTAACCCTAATATCACTCTTTCTCGATTTCTCTCTCGCTCTTTCTCTCTCTCTCTCTATCTATCTATCTCCGTCTCACTCTTTCTCTTACTCAAAATCCCTCACACTCTTTCTATACCCATTTGTCCTTTCTGTCTTGCCTTTTCTAACTTCCTATCTATTTTTTCACCCCCGACCTCTCTCTCTCCTTCCCTTCTACTCTGTGCGTCTCTGGATAGAGCTTCCGAATTCTTCGAGAATACTGTTGCTTTTTATAAGTTATCTCTAGAAAGCGCAGCCTCAAACAAGACTTCTTCTAATAATGGCTGCTAATCTTATCTCAACTCTTTATTATCTGTTTGTAATATATAGGAAATATATATTTTTAATACATGACAAAACCCAATGACAACTGTTTAACTACATATCTTGATGTGCTAAATAATTTTTTGACAGATTTTAAATCACTTTTTTTTATAGATTTATCTGTTGAGCCCCACCTTTGCTTTCTATTGACAAACTTTGGTGTATCAATGAATATTTTAGTTAACTATAAATTTGATGAGACATCAGTTTATATAAACATTGATGCGCGTTTCTTATCAGATCACAGTCAAGTCTCTCTCCATATGTCTTTTTCACACTGTGTCATCCCTCTATATACATACATACGTACGTATGCCTGTATATCTATCTTAAAAGCATGTTTATTTTATTGTCATACCAACATCCGGCTTGCATTTTCACTGCTATGTTAATTGCTAAATTTTTACCACGATATTATTTTTTGCTTGCTTGCCATTTTTTTTTTAGCTCTTTTCACCAGAAATTAAATGAAAGTTTCTGTGTTTTTTTTTTTTTTTTTTTTGGCAGCTCCTCGTGTTGTGTTTGTGATTTTGGTATTCGATCGAATGTCTCACTTGGCTTTGGCATTCGGGTTTCGCTTCATGAATGAAAACAAAAACCAATTAAAAGAAAAATGATAAAAGCGGCGGCAGTGGGAAACGTGATTTATTCTACATTGCGGGCGAGCGAAATCAAGTTTGTCGCCTAAGTCTTTCGTTCGCAAGCGTAACGAAAACGAAAACAAAAGCCGCATAGACAACAGCCGGCCGAGGCCCCCCTAGGCTCGTTCGCTCTGACCGACTGACATACTCATACCGCGTGCTTCCTCTTCTAGCCAGCTGTGCGTGTGTGTGTGTGTGTGTGTGTGTGTGTGTGTGTGTGTGTGTGTGTGTGTGTAACGGCTTTTCGGCCAGTCTATTTCAAGTTCGTGCCGTGGGCCCCCGGGCTAAGCGCTTTTTAATGATGGCCGCGCTATATTTAGCGCCCCTTCGCCGTGTTCTACACGAATTTCCCAAACACGCTAATTGCCGCATGCATTTTGCAACATTTGCAATTGGCTTTTAACGATCCAAGCAACTTGCTCCACATACACAACTCGGCGAACGGGGTTCATTGACTGACCAAAAAACACGACTACAAAAAGAAAACGCAGCAAACTGAGTCAAGAAACCAGAAAGAACGGTTAAGTGAAGTTGGACGAACTCAAAATACTCTTGCAGATAGTTTGTAGAGCAGCGGCATGGACAGTGACAGCCATAAGTATTGAAACATGTAATATATACTGAACCCATTCGCATAAAGTAGATAGAGAAATTCGATAATATAATATAATAAAGTATATATTATAATATCAAGTATATTCTTGATCTGGGCTTCTTCTGTCTGTGCGCCCAGCTTCCGATTTCAGAACTAATGACAGTTAGAGATCAATCAGGCTAGCTCTTCTGGTTTGCCTATACATACATATAGTTTATATAGACATGAATATAGATGGATACTGCTCGAAGCAATAGCTCAGTCTAAGTTTTTGGCTTCTTTGAATACACTCTCTACAAGATTTGCATATTTTAGTAATATTAAACTACTATCACAACTTTCCATAATACCTAATAATCCTGAGTAATGCTAAGCGCAAAATGATTTGAGCAACAAAATTTTACTTCAAACTGGACAAGCTGTTATTCCAGATAAATCCAACAGACATTGATGCGGACTATGAATGCATATATGTACATATACATATATACATCATAATTTTACACCTCTTCACTGTGTTACAACTTCGTCTACCGAATCGTATTATCCCCCTCATCTTTCGCATGGCGCTAGCAGTCATTGACTCTTGCTGCCTGCCTGGTTGCCTGCCATGCGTGTGGCATGCCGTTGCCCGTTTTATCCCTGCCACGCCCACATTTTCGGTGCTCCACTTACCAGTCGAGCGCTTGCCCTGCGCAGCTTGCAGCGCGAGCAGCAGCAGCAGCAGCAGCGAGAAGAGCCTCAGCCAGCGTTGTTCACAATGCAGCGGCATTTCGAGACGCAAACATCCAAAAAACAAAAAAGTTGCCAAAAAGAGGTGGAAAAAGATTTCCTGTTTTTTGTGGCAGCAGCTGCAAAAAAAAAGAGAGTTAACATTAAGTACAGCTATGCAAAGGTGTGTGTGTATGTGTGTGTAAGTGTGTGTGTGTGTGTTATGTTGTGTGTCACGTTTGACGTCACACGCTGGCGTTGTGCTTCAGCGACCGAAACCGGGCATGAGAAATGAGAAATGAGAAATTCAAATTAATATTCAAAACAAAAAAAGCAAATATGCATACGAATACTTTCACTAGACGCTGTGGTTATTGTTTTTGTTTTTCATTTGAGTGGCTAAAGAATTCATTCGATATGAGCTGAAAATCGACGGCTGCATAATATTTAGATGCTAGACTATTGCGCAATGGGTAAAGCGGAAGCCTCAACCGATGCGAGGGGTTACGAACAATGCTCGGGTCACGGGCTGCAGTCATTGTCTGCACGGCTCATAATATTTAGCAGTTGTTGCTGCTGCTGTTGTTACCATTGAAGGCGAGTGATTAATCTGCGCTTTCACTTTGCCAAGCATCGGCAACGGCAACGGCAACGGCAATGGCAGCAGCTGCCAGTGTATACAATATATTTGCCAGCACTGTTGAAATTCACTTTTTTTCAATCCCTCTCTCGCTCGCTCGCTCCTCGTGCGTTTTCCGGTCCATTGCCAGCAATGATGACGACGCGTCGCTCAGCTTTAATCACACGACGATTTATTTTCACTAATTATAATGCACACAGCAGCAGCAGCAGCAGCAGCAGCAGCTGGCCTAAACAGCTGATCGGCTAATAAAATCCAATTGGAGTCGAAAAAAAAGTTCGTTGCCTAAGTCATTTGTTTTTTGTCGGTCGTCTTCTCTTTTTGTAAGGTGAAAAGTGTTTTCTTGGGCACTTGAAAATATGACAAGCGTGCTGCAACAACAACAACAACAACAACAATGACAAACAATTTTTTTTTTTCTGAACAAAGCGAGACAGCCTACAACAACAATAACAACGAATTTTCAATGCGGAACTAGCTAACAAAAAGGCCAAAAATTGTATAGAAAATATTTTGCAGCTATTTTCTTTAGAGGGTGGCCTCGTTTATATATCGAGTAGAGATATCATATATATATGATAAATGTAGGAGATGTATGTAAACATGGACTGCTAATGAGCATTCTAAACACTGAAACAGCAAGAGTGATACGATTTCCAATAACTGAATGTCTCAGCGCGCACTTAAGCTATCAATATAATTTGGTTATAAAAATGTTTAATAGAGCTTGCCATTTAATTGGGTATATAGTTTAGAATATGATTTGCAATGCAATGCAATGAATTCGGGTTCAGTTACACCTCGAAACCTTTTTGTATTTCTTAGGATCTTAAATTATGCTAGACTATTTTTTCCTTATGCATAGATTAGTATGCATTCCTGAGTATTTCTGATATAAATATTCATATAAATGAATATATGCCTCTATATGTGTATATTTTAGCTATTTAGTCATATTACATTGCTTGCTAGACTCATTTTGAATTGCATTTAAAATGTTATTTTTTTCTAAATTAAACTTTTCTTTAGTATTTTCCTATAACTTTTATAGAACTAATATAGCCTAAACATAAACGTATTATATCTCATACCCCAAACACAAACATTTTAAGGCTCCCACAGTTTTTTAGCCCACATATGTATGTATATAAGCCAAGGGTATTCTGTACGTAGACTCTAATTACTCTAAGTCAACTGTTCTTTCCAGTTAGCTTTTTGTTTTTTTTTTCGTGTTCAACTCGTTTGGCTATTGTAAGGTCCCACCTTAAACCAGGCCAAACAGCATTTCGTTCACCTGCGAGATTTTCCCTCATTTGGCTGCAAAATGAAATTTCACGCTTTGCTTGAACTTGAGGCGATTTTTTCCCCGTTGTTCGCAAATGTTTTTTTGGTGTTGTGTTTTTTGTTTAGCTTTTTTTAGAGATGCAAAGATTTCACCATGGCCAAAAAGTTAACTAAAATCAACTGGCTAAGCTTGAGCTGTTTGTCATTGAAATTTTTGCAGGCACTGTTAAAACACAGGGTCAACTGTCACATTAGCTGCTTGGCTATGCTTGGCCTGGCCCGGCCCTTGCCGTATGACAGTTACTAGAGTGTAAAGTTTAACGATTGGTGAAATGAGGTCATATGCCAAACAGCACCATGTAGGGAGGGAAAGGGAGAGAATCCCCTAGGACAGGTGCTGACAGAGAGAGAAGTTTCCTAACCGGAACTTTAAAAGGAAATGCAATAATCACAGGTACTTGAGCTTCAATGAAATATGAATATTGAGTTATACATTGATATATTATATATATAGAAATCCAAGGAAATTATATAACGGAGAGAATCTTTGACCAGGCTCTAAGAAAGCTATCAAGCAATTAGCTATTAGAGAATCTTTAGCCAATTGCTGAACTTTAAGTGCGAGAATCTTGATCTATATGAGATAGAATCTTTAACTAAGTATTGTTACATATGTTCAAATATTACCTAAAAATTCAGTTCAAAGTAGTCAAACGAGAGAATCTCTAATCAGGCAAAGCTGAATTATAACTTGAGAGAAATAAAGAAACTTTATCCATGTGCTAAGATAAGGAATCTTTGAAAGAGAGAGCCTTTTCCCTTCACTCATAGATCATTAATAAAGCTCTCAATGAATCCAACAACAATTAGCTAGGTAAAACATTGGACTCGTAGCGCTCAGCTAGAAGAAAGAACCTTTGGCCAAATAATGCCAGAAATAATGCCAGCCCAAGCAATTGAGGTGTCTGAACGCCCAGACTTTTTAAGCATTTGAAAGCTGTTCCAAATTCGGGCCGAGCTGAATCATTTCTTGAGTTTTTGGCTTCAGTTTCGGTTACTTTTTTTGGGGTTTTTGCACGGTTTTCTGCTACAGTTATTATTGCGTGTGCGCTCACTTGCGAAACGCTTCCAAGTGCTTAAGTTTTCCACCGTCTAACGGTGCTTCGCTGGGCTTTAGCGCAGTTAAAGTTGAGTTTTTTAATTTTTTATTTCTTTTTCGGCCGAGTTGTAAATTGTCCATATCGCGTTTTGGACCTACCACTGCGCACTGCTGCGCCCATTTACAAAGTTTGTTTATTATTATTGGGTAATAAGCCTATTTGTGTTGATTTTTACCGCTCTTAATTACAATATGATGTCATCCGGCTATTATATTTCCAGCGTATCGATAAAGTATGACGAACAAAATCATAGATTGTCATATGTGCCCAGAGTGGGCTCAACTATGCTTGATAAACTACTCTGTAATTGAAAACTTTATGAAATTTGGATTGTTATTCAAGTTGAAAATTGAGAGCAAGCTGAAATCGGCTTAACTTGGTTTATTTCTGTGCTATTTAATTTATATGTTCAGCTTAGGCCTTGAGATGAAACTTGAAGATGCAGCTCGAAACATACATAAATCTTTTTATGGTAATTCCTGTATGAGTGTCTAGATTTTAGTTTTTTCTTTGTCTTCTGTTTTTGTTATTTTTTTAACTAGATGATTTTTATAACATTTAAATCTATTTCAAGAGGGTTCAGGGTATAAAAAACATTGCAGATCTAACAAATTTGATATGAAATATTTTTGTTTTCTACAATTGTTTCTATAATGCTTTAAATTTAAAACATTTTTATCAGCAAAACAAGTACACATACGTATCAGCAAATTTTAAATAATTTTTTAGTACAAAAAAAAAAAAAATAAATAAATAAAATAAAATAAAAATAAATAAATCAATATATAAAAAATAAAATAAAATAAAAATAAATAAATAAATAAAAAAAATAAAATAAAATAAAATAAAGTAAAAATAAATAAATAAAATAAAATAAAATAAAATAAAAATTATAATAACTTTTCTAGAATTCCTATTTATAAACAAGTTGGAACGGCTGTAGAATGCTCAAGGCGTGGATATAAAATTTTTTGATCGATCTTTAAGGATTGTAACTGTAACTCTCGTGCCTAATTTGAGCAATCTAGCTATAAAACTCTAGAAGATACAGTTCTATCTGATTTTCACTTTTGTTAATGTGTATAAAAGGTGTGTGTAGATCTAATTATTTGAAAAATTTAATTATTTACAATTTGTTAATTGATTTAAATTATACAATATTAAGCTAATAAATGTCAGCTGGATTATTGTTATTATTATAAATCAGATTTCTGTGGCTGCTATTGGGTCGACCTTCGTAAAAGTGCGCAAAATATTTGCCTAAAAGTTCGAATCAGCTATGTGAGTTTGTTGAGCTAATGCGTTGCTTGTTATTCATTGTCGAGTGCGAAACACAATTGCCAGCGGGTCGCCTTGAGCCGTCCAAAAAACAAAAAACAAAAAATAAATAAAAATTGAAAAGAAAAAGAAACAGAGTTTTGGATATGGATTGAAATGTTCAAGATTGGCAGACGACATATTTATGAGTGTGCCCATAAAAGTTGCCCAGTTTTCGATTTCAGTTCTGCGGCTGGACGGGCGGCAAGAGGGGGAGTTATTGCTCAACAAACCTGTCGTCCAATCAGAGTGCGGCTAATCCAATAAAAAGTGAAACTATTTCTAGTTGCGATTTTGTGCTTTAATCCAAGTGCACTTGGCTCTCTGGTATTTATTTTATTTTTATTTTTATTTATATTTCTTTGTATTTCAATTTTTAGGTGCTGGGCTTTAATTTGCGATTTTCACAATTTCACTTGCACAGATACACAAACAGACATAAATATATATGTACATATATATAGATGCACATGCACTCACTCGTAAATTTGATTTTCACTTTGAATTTCTTTGAATTTCTCTCGTAACGTATTTTGAAATTCGCGTGCGACTTGAACGGCGAACAAAGCTCATTTGAGCCAGCGCTGGCACAGCACCAGAGCTCATAGTGGTGCCCAGCTCGTTATGGTGGTGCTCTGCGGCGCTGCGGCTCTGCTCTGTCGCTGGTTCGATCCAACATGTTGCATGCGAATTTCGAAAAAAAAAACAAAACTCTCAACTGACGCATGTGAATTTTCGGTTTCTTGTTGGGAATTTTGAAATCGACTTGAACTATTTTATTTTTTGTTGTTGTTAGTTGAGCTTTGAGTCGTGTCGTGACACGAGCATGCACGACTCGTGCAATAGAAGTGCGGCAGCAATTAAATGCTCTGTGATACAGTTGATTGTTTTTGTTTTTTTTTTAATAATTAATTTTAAATTTAAATTATATAATTGTGATTCAAATCATAATGATTAATTAGTTATTTTTTTCATTTTTAGTTTCTTTAGCTACACATTTAGCTAAGTAAACTGTAATTTTTAAATTTTTTTTTTTAATTTTTGTTTTCGAATTGCAAGTGGCTCGCTTAGAGTTCCAGAATTCTCTTATGCCCTATGCTAGCTTAGAGTAGCCAACTTCTAATACTCGTCCATTTTCGCTCTAAAGGTGCGCCGTCTGCTCATTCATGCACGCACCACCGCACCACACACTCCCATGGCAAAGGCTTGATTCACAGAGTTCAATTCAAGCGTTTGCTATGTGCGGCAGTTCGTCAGGTGCGTGACAACCTTCGTGGGCCAACTATGCCGACGGCCACGACGGGGTAAACCCGAGAGCCATCGCATCGGATAGCCCACAGCTCGGCTGACTCAGTGTGACGTCTGCAGTGGCGGATATATGTCCGAGATCTGATCTGAACTGATCTTAGCCAAGGGCAAAACTTTAACACATTTTCGTTTCAAGTTTTTGCTGCCAAAACAAATATTTTATTTTTGTTGTTGTTGTTTTTCTCTCTCTCTCTCTCTCTCTCACATTTGTTTTGAGCCAACTTCCGCTTCGCTCGGTTTTCGCACGCTTTTGCCATATTTCAGTGACTTTCTTCTTTAATTTCATTAATAAAAGCCGATCGAGCCATCATTAAATTAAGTGCTGTCTGTGTAGCTCCGTCTCACAAAAGATATTACCAAAAGTTATGGCAGAAGCGGGAAAAGTTGAAATTCGTATTTTCGGGTGGCATTTTAATGAACTACGTTTTTGTTTACTGGGTATATTAGCTTATACATGACGCTTGGCGAGCTTAAATTGAGTGTAGTAAAAAGAGACTTTTTACTCTCTGTTACAGCAGCTAGAAAATTTTCTAGAGAATCATTGTTTTAAGCTCATTAAAATATACGATGTGATATGATATATAATGATATTATAATCGTGGTCCTATTGCTGTATTCATTATTTAAATTGTTTATCTTAGCTCAGGTACTCTCTCATTCTGACAGTCTGCTCTTCTTCACTCTCTTTCTCTCTCTATCTGTCACTCCTACGCTCTCTCTCTCTATTTCTAACTCACTCTCTCTCTCTCATTCTGACAGTCTGCTCTTCTTCACTCTCTTTCTCTCTCTATCTGTCACTCCTACGCTCTCTCTCTCTATTTCTAACTCACTCTCTCTCTCTCATTCTGACAGTCTGCTCTTCTTCACTCTCTTTCTCTCTCTATCTGTCACTCCTACGCTCTCTCTCTCTCTATTTCTAACTCACTCTCTCTCTCTCATTCTGACAGTCTGCTCTTCTTCACTCTCTTTCTTTCTCTATCTGTCACTCCTACGCTCTCTCTCTCTCTATTTCTAACTCACTCTCTCTCTCTCATTCTGACAGTCTGCTCTTCTTCACTCTCTTTCTTTCTCTATCTGTCACTCCTACGCGCTCTCTCTCTCTAACTCACTTACTTTCTCTCATTCTGGCAGTCTGCTCTTCTTCACTCTATCCCTCAGTCCTTGCTCTCTCTCTCTCACTCTCAGTCTCAGCTCTCTCTACCTTACATACTTTTTCATAGATTTTATACAACAACTTATTAAACCTTATTTATCCTTTTAGCTTCCCTCTCCCGCTCTCCTTATCTCTCTCTCTCTTTTTCTCTACCTCTCTCTCATTCTACTACTTCTTCATCATAGCCACACTCATCCATACATACAGCTGACATTAGACTTACCTTTACCTCCCTTAGATCCTCTTACATTCCATCTCACTCCCGCTTTGCCTCATTATCTCTCTCTCTCTCTCTCTTTCTATCTTTCTCTCAGTATTCTTTCTCTTTCATTTGGCCCACCTTCCCACAGATAACCCAACAGGAAACAGCATTTCAAGCGATCTGCTCTGCTCCATCTCCAGCTATACGGCTTAAAGGCCACGCCTTAAATGTGCCATGCCTCTGCAGCAGAGCCCACAGCCCGTTTGTCATCTGTCGTGTGTGACGTCTTCGCCAGGTGAGTGAAAGTGAAAGTTCTGTGCGCCGGTTTCAAAAGGCCAACACGAGCTGCCGCCGAGTCGGTCAATATCAAAACGATGCTAACAAGTTTCATAAACATCAAAATCATCAATAAAAACAAGTAAGAAAGCTCTAGTCGAGACTGCTCGACTACGAGATACCCTGAACCCTCCGAGCAACAGCCATTTCAATAATTTTTAGTGTCATTCAGCTTAAACAAACACACACACACACGCAAACATATACATAGACACCCATAGGCACGCACGCATTAACAGGCATGGGCTGCAGTGTGGGCTTACTATGGGAACTTAATTGTTCAATAACTTTTTTTGTGGACGTACGTTCTTCATGAAACTTTCAGAATGTGGTTTTATCATTACTATGCGTATATTTGACAAAGCTCAAGTCTCTAGTATTTGAAATACGCCTTTTACAGAGATGAGGGTAAGGGGGTGGATATAGGGGTGGGGGGTGAATTATAACAAAAATCGAAATTCTATCACGTGCATTCGAGTCTACATTTAAAATTTGGAGACTTTAGCTTTAAAGGTGTAGGAGATATAATTTTATAACTGGTTTTCGATAAGGTTTTTGATCGATAAAAAAATAACGGGATGAGTTATCGATTTTTTGTGATAAACTCGATATGCGCGCGCTATATACGAGCATTTTAAAAAAAAGTTGAAGTCTCTAGCTTCTATATCTTCAGAAATCGACGCGTTCATACATACGGACAGACGGACAGACGGACATGGCTAAATCGATTCAGTTTGTCGCCCTGATCAAGAATATATATACTTTGTGGGGTCTGCCACGCCTCCTTCTCCCTGTTACATACTTTTAACAAAACCATTATACCCTGATTTCCCATTTTCAATGGGTTCAGGGTATAAAAAAAAACATCGGGAATATATTTAAAGGTATGGTAAATAAAAGCCCTTGGCATTGCATCATTTTGTTCAGTGTTTTATTTTGTTTATAATAAACTAATATATATATATATATTTATTTATTAATGACTTTTAACTAGTTGTTGTTTTTTTTTGTTGTTGTATATTTCTGTGTTGTCAAAGAATATTTGATTTAAAACTCTTGTAGAACAAACAAGTCTTGACTGGAGTTTGATAATTTATTAACTTTACATTGTAAACTGTGCACTGAAGAAGTAGGAGGAGGGAAGGGAGAGCTGGCAAGTATTTAGATTAAATAAAATTAAATTCGATTTGAAAACATGTTTGATGAGCTCAAAGGAAAATGCATGCAGCAAATTAGTTTTGCTTGAATCTGAGTAATTTTTCGTAACAGTGTTGGGATTTATATATATAGTATGTATATATATATACATATACATTTATTTTTAAAAAGTGGTTGACAAGTGCCTTTTGATTCTGTTTTCTTTTTTTTTTTTTGCTTTCTCTAGTTACACAGTGCATTTCATTTCATCTGTATTTGTTGTTGTCCGAGTGGAAACCTTAGGCTTAATTTTGAGTTTTTCTGGTTGTTCGAAATCGAAAATTTGTTTGTGTTATTTATAATGTTTTGTTATTTAAATTTGTTGGTTTAGTTTTGCTATTTTTGCTTTCTTTTTAATTAAAATTTAAGTTACATATGTGATTTGTTATTGGGCGCATACATATATACATATATATAAATATATATATGCATAAATTACGTATACTACATATATGTATATATATGTTTTATATTTACATTCATAATTTCTTGTTCGTTCTCTTTGCTCTTTTGTTGTAAATATTTGCACAGAAACAAAATACTATATTAGTTCTTATATTTTTTTGTTTTTTGCTTTTTTTCAGTGTATTATTATCCATTATGTATGAACACAGTATTTAGCAGATTTCTGATTTTTGTTTGTTTCTTTGTTCTCAACTATCTGTTATAAAGATCACTTGTTTTTCTTCTTCTTCTTTTGCTAAAAATGATTTTAATGTCTTTTTGTTGTAAATAGCAAAACAAAAAAAACGAGTTAATTTAAGTAAAGTAAAGAGCAAACATAATCAATTGCTTAAATAAATTTTAACAACACGCTTAAGCTATACATATATCTGTATATATTTATATATATATATATCTGCATATATATATATATATATATATATATATATATATATATATATATATATATATATATATATAAATTGTATTGGATTTTACATATGCTTTGTCTGTTGTATAAATAATAAATAATAAAACATTTACAACTATTTTGCAACGCTACGCACGACCTATCAACTATATCAAATTGTATATATAACTCCGTATATAAATATGTCCTTTTGCTAAAAATTATTTCTTGTTATTATTATAATAGCATTAATTAATATTATCATTAATAATCAATTAATTATATTTAATATTATCATTATTAATATTATTTGCATCGTCCTCTCGTATCGCTCGTATTTTAGGGTATTAGACTAATTGCATTAAAGTAGTAATAACTGCGGATTATCAACTTGCTAGCGGCGCGTGTGTTGGTGTATATATGTGTGTGAGTGTGTTTGTGTATGTGTATGTGTATTAGATAAAGATAATCTGAAGCATATATGCTAGTAATCTATTATCTAATTGTACACACTATATCATAATCATCATGTGTGTGTGTGTGTGTTTTTTGTTTTGTGTATTTCATTATGTACAACTATCTGGATGCTGGCTCTGCTTGCGCTTCGATTTTGGCTCCTTGGGATGCTGCTCGATTGAGGGACGACGCGGATTCCCAAGCGTGACTAAAGCGCTCGCCACGGCCAGCCCGGCCGACTGACCGGAAGGTGCTTGCGGTAGGCCACCTATGGGATAATGAACAGAATAAGTTAGAATATGGTTTGATTGAGTAAGGTATTGACTGATTTACATACTAAGTCTAGGTTAAATAGATATAGTGATAGTCTAGCAATATACATATAATGTAAATTTAACAAATTTTAGTTATTAATATGCAAATCAACAGGAGATCGTGCGCAACAGAAGAAGGAACAACTACTCATGCTACTACATAATTCGATCGAGATTAACAATTAACAAATATTTGATAAGTGTTAGCTATGCTTTGCGCTCATCTATTTTTAATTACACACCCGTGGGCAGCCGGACTAGAAGCGAGAGCACTGCGGCTCGATTGCCATTGCAGGGCTCCAAGGCAATTGGACTGGGACACTCCTGCAAGATGGAAACGTTTAATATGTGCGCTCTGAATACTCCAAGTCGCCCACTCACCTTCTTGCGTTTCTTCGACATGTTGGCAATGCCCTCCAGCGTCAGGCTCAAGTCGATTGTTTCGCGTGGCTCAATGTCAACCAAAACCTAGGGGATAATTATATTGAATTGTGTTTAATTACGGGGTATTTGGCGCTTCGTTACCTGTGAGAATGGTCGACTGGCCATTTGCTCCATTTCGACAAAGAGACGCTGCCGCCGGCGAAACATATCGTACTTCTGCTTGATCTTCCACAGCACGGCGGCCATGAGCAGGAGTAGCAGAAAACAGGATGAGAACGTTATGAAAAATTGCTGTAGATTGAGCTTGGGATACTGTGAGAAGGCAATTTGGATCCAGATCGGCGGCTGAAAATCATGCACAAAGACATAGAACGTCGTTAGCGAACTGTTGTCGTCGCTCGACTGGCCGAATTGATACTCGGTCTTGGGGAAACGATGCCGGAACGTCGAGCAGTTGATGCCAACCAAAATGAGGTGCTCCGGCATGCCGGCCCGCTTCACCGATATATCCATCTTGGCTGGGACGCTGCAGGTGATGGTGAAATCGGCATCGATTTCGGGCTTCGCCGGCGAATTGCGGAAATTGATTTGGGTGAAGTGGCGATCCTCCTTCTTGGACAAATTGAATGTGAACTGATAGTCGATGGTGAGCTCATAGTAGCAGGAGCCGCGCAACGGGTCGCCTATATAGTGATTCTGCGAGTCGCACTTCTCGCAATGATCCCCCACAATGCCCTTGGTGTTGCAGTAGCACTTGCCCGTGTCCGGATGACAGTAGTCGCCCTGGTTGTTGCACTCACAGCGCTGGCACTCGCCGCCATTGATCGCATTGCCCCAGTAGCCAGTGCGGCATTTCTCGCAGTGTGCACCGATCGTCAGATTGCTGCACGGCTGCTCGCAGTGCTCCTGATCATTGCACGATGAGTGACCGTTGCAATTGCAGCGTGGACAGGACGTAAAGAACCAGTGGTTCAATGCGCATTCCGTTTGATCGTACGGTGACAACGCGCCGCCAACCACGCACTTGCCCAGCCCGGTGTTGGAGCCGTTGTCACACCATCCACACGCCGGATCATCCAAGCACTGCTGGCAGCTATTGTAGTAGCCGCACTGGGCACTGGACAGCGCCGTGGTGCTGCCCGCACTGAGCGCCGTTATTGGCGCCGTACGGCACTTGGACGTGAACGTGGTCCACTCACGGCACTGGCCGTACGGAAAACTGGCCGTATACGCATTGCGGTCGACGCACCGCTGCTCGTTCTGGCACCAGATGCACTCGTCCTCGGTGCAGTTGTGGCAGTTCGTCTGCGACGCGCACGTCGGCCGGCACAGGCTGTCGTCGTGCGTGCTGCGATTGTAGGGCGCGCCCGAGGCGGAGATGTGACTGCGACAGCGATTCTGCTCGGCATCCCATTTGCAGGCCGCATTCGACATGCAGGCGCGGCAGCTGTGCAGCTGCTCGCATATGGATTGCACCAGCTTGTCCTCGCTCGGCGGGCAGCTCTCCAGGCGCTTGGCGTTGAGTGGCGGCGCCGCAGTCACCGCCGGCTGGTGGTGACCATGCTGGCCGTGCTGCGTCGAGGTTGACGAGTCGACGAAGAAGATCGATGCCACCGACGTGGTCTCGCGGCAGCGCTCCTTGCTGCACACTCCGTTGCCGCAATAGGTGCAGCCAAAGGTGGTCGACACGCACGAGTGGCAGCTGCCCAGCTCCTGGCAGCGCAGCACGTGGTGCAGGTGCTCCGAGGTCATAGTGATGCGACTCTTCGACGGACACGCCACATAATCGTAAATGGCCGAGCGCTGCACCCGCATTATGTTGATGCAGCGCATCAGCTGGACATCCCAAATGCACTTGACGCCCGGCCGGGCGCTCGTGCACTTCTCCTCCTTGGTGTAGAAGCTGCACTGGCCGGCATCGTAGCGCAGCATATCATTCAGCATCTGGCCGTTGAAGCCGCCATAGATATACAGCGCATCCTCAAACACCACCGAGCTGTGGCCGAAGCGCGCCAGGTCCGCCTGCAGATGCGCGGGCATTGGGTGCATATGCCACGAGTCGCAGTACACGTCGTAGATGAGCAGATCCTGGCTGTAGCACTTGGCGCCGTAGCTCTGCGAGGTGTCGTTATGCGTGTTGCCGCCAAAGACCATCATCAGGCCCGGATTGACGAAGTTGGCCGTGTGCAGCAGCCGCGCACTGGGCGCCGACGACAACAGCGTCCAGATGCGCGTCGACGGCTCGTAGGCATACAGGCGCGAGCTCAGCACTTGGCTGGCATCGCTCTCCGACACAATGCCGCCGTAGACGTACAGCTTCTCGGTCAGCAAATCGTAGGCGGCGCTATGGCCGTAGCCGCCCTTAACCACATAGCCGGAGGTCTGCAGGATCTTCCATTCGCGAGTGCCAAAGTTAAACTCCTGCACCGTGTTGAGGTAGCCGTACTGTGGCGAATGCCCAAATATCACCACCATGTATTGATAGTTGTTCTTGTCCCCATAGCCGGGCACGAGCGTCGCCGTGTGGCCCGCCACGTGCAGCGGACCGCACATCGCGTACGTGCTGTTGCACGGCTCCGTCTTCACCGTAATGTTCTCCCACATCTTGGCCGACACATCGAAGGACCAGAGCTCATTCGTAATACCCTGCGATTTGACGACGCCGCCATACATGAATATCTTGTCCCCATACATGACCGTGGAGGCGCCATAGCGCTTCTCGGGCACCGCCGTGCCATTCTCCGCATGCATTGTCTCCCACACATTGCCGTTGAAATCGTAGGTGCTCATTAGCTCGCCCCGCCCATACGATTCGCCGCCAATGATGTGCAGCGTGTCGCGCCAAACGGCGGCGCCGTGCGAGGCACTGCCCGCCGGTGCCAGCGAATGCTTCGGGTGAATCGTGCTCCACACGCCGTGCGCTCGCAGCTGACTGCAATCGTCGCCGCCATAGCCATCATTGCATTCACAGCTATGGAATACGAAATATTACAGTTAGTTTTTATCTGTGATACTATTATCGTTATTCATGTTGCATTTACCGCTCCTGCTCTATCCTGCATATGCCGTGGCCCCGTGCCTCTGAGCAGTTGTTTGGACAGGCGGCCACATTGCAGGCTTCCCCTCTGTACATGGGATCGCACAGGCAGTCGCCATCATGGCACGTCCCGTGCCCGGAACACTCCAGGTCTGTGGGAGTAAGAGTTTAGATAAATTTAAATGAGAAAGTGGCCAGATAACAAGGTTCTTAAACTATTTTCATTAGATATTATATATAGCATAATAGAATAATCTTGTATCTAGTATATGTATATGTAAGTATTTAATGATAGTATAGTAGTACAGTACCGCATAAGATAATATCGTGAAGATAAGTATACGCAGTCATAGTAGAATAATATAAAGTGATGTAATATGATGGTAAAAAGGAGTGACTGATAGTCGAGTTTATCAGAACAGGTAAGCGTGCTAATTTATAATATGGTATGGTATTATATAGTGTACTATTATAGCATGGTATAGTAGAGTATTTATGAATTTTTATAGCAAATACAGTATTATGTTTATGACTAAATTATGCGGCTTAACATTTAATACTCAATTCATTATTATGACTGTTGATATTTACTAATACTAATAATAATTTATGAGCACATTAGTATTTATATTATATTATCGTATTATATAGTATTATCATATCTTTCAGTTCTATTTAATTCATTCTCATTTCCTACAATAGCACTTACTCATTTCCGGCAATTTCTAACTGTGTCTATTTCTAGTTACTTTTAATTTTACTCATCTTATCTTTAGTATTACGTAATAAACTTTATTAAGTTCGATGTGGAATGCATTTGGTTTTCAGTATCATAAAATACTATTAGGGAAACACACGGTAATTCTATGATAACATAAAATGGGGAAATACCAATGATTATTAAAACAGAAACAATTAAATAATCAATTTATATAGCTTCTGAACGTTGCTATTTCTAAAATTATAAATTAAATATAATTTGAAATACATAATTTGAATATTTTTATTCTGTTCTTAACTCTCTGAAAACCTAATCTTTGAAAACCTAAGTCCAATCACTATTACGTTAGCTCTATCTAATCCTTATATACACATTTATGTAAACAAAACTTGAACCTTTCAAGATTGTGTGATTTCCTTGGGCATTTCCGAATGTACATAGTTCCTTTCCATTCTCAACACTTTTCAGTCCAACTTACCATCACTATCCGTTGGACAGCCATTCACTTTGTATGTCAGATAGAAGCCGGACATATTGTATGCATCATCGCTGAAGAAATGAAGTAGAGCTGTGCCCGATCGCGCGATGACTTGCGGCACACGGCGTATGGAGAAGTTGCCCCGATACATGAGGCCACTAGAGAGGAGAGAGAGAGTGAGAGATTAGTCAGACGCTCCAGTTTGGCTAAGCGATTTGGTGAACTCACCTGAAGACCGCAAGTAGGGGCGAATCGACGCTATCACCATCGTATATATACAAATGATCCCAGCCGCATTCCGTCGCGAATTCGCGCAGATGTATGCGTATATTGGAGGGACGCGACGGATTCGGACTGTGGCGTCGACCCCAATGCGGATGATGTGCATCAATTAGCCAGCTGCACTTGACGCTCACCGAATAGTTGCCCCAGCCATCGTGTATGGTCCCCATGCTATGGTACATGCTATAAAATAATTGCAAATACAAGCATGTGAGAGAGCATGTTTGAGGTAAGTAAGAGAAATTTCAAAGTGTGGAAATCTCTGAGCATCAATCTAGAGAGTTCAAATCTAGAGTTTTAAATACATATGTTACAGTTCTTAGGTACTGATTGTGTGGATTTCCTTAAAGGAGACTCTTCAATCAGTTATTAAAAAATAAATATATACTCTTCTAGTACTCGAGATATAATTGTGTAGAATTCTTGAAGAATACAAACTCTGTACCAGACATATGATCAAAGTATTATTTTCCATTTGTGCTAAATAAAACTAAATTAAAACTAAATTAAAAGTTGTTAGCTCTTAAAGATCTCAGCTTCTACTTAAGTAAAGTAATCCATAACTGTATTAAACTATTATTTTCAAACTACATACATTGTCCACAAATCATACTCGCTCGCTATGTACATACTTTCAAAGAGGCATTAAAATGCGCTGAAATAAATCGAATTTGGATGGCACTCGACTGTCGATTCGAGGCTCACAATTACATATGTAAATTGTGGCCAGATGACGTGAGCTCGATCTGTGACTCCCCGTCTACCTCTCGCTCCTTGTGTCGACTCACTCGTCTCTTGACTCTTTCAAGATAATTGAATTTGCGAGGCAACGCAAATGCAAGCTTCATTCAATTGATGCACACAATGAGAGACAGTGTGGCAAGTGGCAAGTGGCATGTGGCATGAGAAGCGAGCCAGAAGCACCGCAACTGCCGCAACGCTCTTTGTTATTGTTATTATAGTAAAACCGTCCAGCTGTCCAACTGTCCAACTGTCTAGCTGTCCAGCTGTCCAGCTGTCTGTCTACGCGTCCATCATATCCGTTTAAAAATAACTGCTTTCTTTTCATTTGCCAACAGAGAGACACAAGATATGCTTATTACATTGCCGTTGTTTATTTTCTCAACTTGAAAACCATTAACTGAGCCAAGACAATATACATATATACATATGTATATATATATACATATATAGTATATTTACTATATGTAAACCTCCTGCCTCTGGCATAGCCTGTTTACTTTAGAAGTGTTTTCTAAATTTTAAACAGTCAAACCTTATAGATTGCAATAATCAACGAAGGGTTCAGAAGCAGCACAAAGTCAGTCAAAAATATATATTTATATATACAGATCTATATGTATGTAATAATGGCCAAGTCAGGCTTAAGCAGCGCATAGAATGTTTTATTAGAATTGTTAATGCGCATTTCCATGGACACTCACGTCATGCTCGAACGTTTTTAATATGAACATCAACAATATAAACAAATAAACAAACAACGTTGCAATCGGCAATGACTGACTGCGGAATACTCGCCATTTGAGTTAACTAAATATATATGTTATCTCAATTTAATATTAATAGTAGCTTCAATAGGCAATGTTAATCTCAAAAACATTCGAGCTTAGATGCGTTTCCGATTTGCCATGCTTCCAATAATCTAGTATATATAGTACGCTTTTCGGAGGATATGTTCTATCTAGTTATAAGTTCTAATGCAGCTTCTTTAACACCATAAATAATAGAGCTAGGGGATATTTGTATGCCATAATTCGCAGTACTTTATCAGAAGGGGATAAACATATATACCCTATACATATGGAATATTTATGGAACTTATACTAATGATTTGAAGTTCCAGATTCAAAGGTCGTGAATTGATTTCCCTTCATATGTAGAGTAATAAACAAAATATGAAAAACTGTTTAGATAAGCACTGTACAAAACCAATATACTCTTTTCACTTCATGGATGAGTGTATTAAGTCAGTTTTGGTTAGTACTTATTATTACCTTTACTGTCAACGGTGAAAGTGTGGCTACAAATTTACATATTTTGAATAATAATTTATTTTATTATCGTATATTAAGAGATGCATTGAACTTTATGAAGAATTCTGCTTTAATATTCGTAAATTAATCAGCTTGAATTTTGTTTTGTCTCAATTTGTTTCTATATCATGCACAAAGCTTGATCGATATTTCGTTTCATTTATATAATAAATCGATAAATATCGTTTGGTGACATAAATATGTCTATAACTTAAATTAGTTTTATAAATTCCCCAATTAAAATGTTGCTTTTCTATACTACTGCTGAAAAAATATTTGCATATTAAAAGAAATTAAACATATGCTTTTGCAATCTTGTTTGACAGAGATTATTAAAGTATTCAGTATATTTTACTAGTGAGTCGGACAAATATATGGAAATGCTATGGTTAACATTATGATATGATATGGTGTTCTAATTCGCTCGCTTTCACATTTTATCCAGCTAACTGCCATAAAAGTCAACAGCTGTATCAGGTTTCAGCAGCGAAATTAACGAACAAAAACCAGAGCAAAGTGCATAATGGGTAAAATAAATAGATGCTCTAACTAGCTTTCGCATTGTATGTGGTTGTAATTCACAACTAATTAAAATTCAAGTTTTTTTTGCAATAGAAACAATTAAGAAAGCTCTGGGACTGGGTGTGTTTCACTAGGGGATACCCGGAATACATGAATCGATCTACAATCTCCAGTTATCGATTACTATCGGAAACCGACCATAAGGCTTTATAATGCCCTTAATATTTTAGCCTAAGATGTATCGATACATTCGTATTCCTGATTGGGTCAGGCTATAAACTAGATTAGAAGTCTTAAATATGATAAGTTAACAACTGATTGTTCAATATGTAGATCGAAGGTGAATGTATTACTAGATTAACCAATTTCTTGAGAATATTATATTTGCTTTGAATATTTTCTATCCGAAGTTGAGAACTTAAGCTTGTTATTGAATTGTATGATGGATGCGGAATTTAAATCAACTTTCTTAATATGGATTATGGATCATAATTTCCAAGTTTAGCTTTAGCGCGCTGCAGCACATACGGCAAACAGCTCGAAGAAGAGAACTTGTCTAAATGTAGAAGAAGAATTGTCTGTCTGAATACTAAACAAATACGAGCTTATATAGCAAAGAATGAAATGGAGAAAAGAGGAGTAAGAGAGGGAGGGGGATAGATAGAGAGACAGGTGCGCTGACGCTCAGATGGGGCAAAACGCAAACGTGATAACGCCTTTCGCTGTTGATAAGCTTGGTCAAATTGAGGCTATGCCATATCAGCTGTAAATCACGAAACTATATATATAGAAGCTATTCAAATACATATGTGTTAAGTGTAGCTATGTATGTGTCGGTGTCTTTTGCATTCATATCGTAACAATGGCAATCGGTCAATGTAGACAACAACAACAAAAAAGAAGCAAATAAAACAGAGCAAATGGCGACAGTTTGATAGAAGCCAGAGAGCACTCCACAAAGTAGCTAACCGACTACGTATGCTCTACTTTTACAACTTATTACATGCACACATCTACATAAATATATAGGTAATCTGTAATCGCTGCTTTACATAAGCATATGCAAAGTCTGTTGATGCTTCTGTGCATTTTGTAGACACAAAAACTGATGACACACTTTAATGCCCTATATATAAATATACCTATACACTAACAAAGCTAACTGTTGTGTTAAGTACACGGCTGTCAAGATACAGAACGCCCTTATCGAGCGCACTCTGTGCAAATACCCGTTATTATGAAACATAAACAAACTGTCTTATGAGCTTTATGAACTTTTTTCTTCTCTGATTAGAATAAAAGTTGATTTGTGCTTGAGTGAGCTCGCAGTCGCTGCTGAAGAAGGCGAAGAAGGCGAAGAAGAAGAAGTCATGGACGAAGACAGGCTCAAAGCCAAGAGTCAGGTAATTAAGGCATGCACTCTGATTGGAAATGGTAGTCGAAGACGTCAGACGTGCGCAAAACAGAGACAGCGATACAGTGGGAAAGAATGAGCGCGTCAGAAATGGGCGTAAGCGCGTAGAAAGCACACAGTTTAACGTAAAGAATGAAATGGGAAAGGCGAAGCAAACAACAACAACAACTGCGAGTAATGAGTGCGAGTATGCCACTGGAAAATACCCTGTATGTTGATTGTGCTGGTTGTTGGTTTTGTTTTGAAATGAAGTAGTTATTTTTCTATAAAATATTATATATTGTTTTATATTTTTTTCAAATGTCTCGATGTCTCGACTTTTCATGTCAGTCAGATGCAACAATATGCATATTTAACAAGTCTGAAACTGCCTTTAGCATACAAACAGCCTCACACTGCTTTTAGCATACCAAACGATTTCCCTAAACTAATAAAACATCATCACTTTTCCTTTTTGTTTATAAATTCTTAAGATTTAAAGCCAATTAGGTGTATAAACAAAATTTGTAACAAACTCAAACATATCACAAACTGCCTGTAGCATGCCAAACGACCCCTTCATGCGATAGTGTGCAGGGTGTAAGAGAGAAAAGAAAAAGAGAGCTGGAGACAACAAAGTGGAACCCGTCTAACGAGAATGGGCAAGAGCTCAAAAAACTAAACCGTTGGTTGACACAAATCAGCCGCAAACAAAAAAAAAATAAATAAATAAATAAATATAGAGTGCAAAAGCTGATTGAATAATACATTTTTAACGTTCATTTTGTCTAATGTTGTTGTTGTTGTCGCAGTGAATCATGCGGCGACAACGATAACTGCACTAAACTAAAAGAGTAAGAGAGAGAGAGGGGCTATGGGGAGACAGTGTTTCATTACTAACCGTACTTTGCCGCCACAGAACTGGCAGGCAGGTCCCTGCCAACCATCGGCACAGATGCACTGTCCATCGAGGCACTGGCCATCGTTCTGGCAAGGATTCGTGGTGCAGTTGTAGGCGCTGGCGCTATGTAAGCCACTGAAGCAGCCATGGAATAGCAGTAGCGAGAGTAGCAGGAAACATTTTCGCCTATATTTCGCGTTAAATGTGGGCGTGTGTGTGCTGTCGCAGACTGGGCTCTGATGATGATGCAGATGTTGTTGTTGCTGTTGTGGATGTTGTTGTTGCTTTTCTTCTTCGTGTTGTTGTTGTTGCTGTTGTGTGTTTATATCGTAAACTCTGGTGTTGTTGTTGTTGAGTGTGGAGCAAAATGTTATGGAAGACGAACGTTGTTTGGTTTGTTGCTTTGTTAGTATGGTGGCGGATGAGAGCTTATGCTTATTTTCCGCATGCTCCACCAAGCACATTTTTCACTTTTGCTGTTTGGCTTTTTTTTTGGTTTTGCAATTTGTATTGAATTTTCACACACACGAATGCGACTTTTTTGATTTTCGCAGCGCTCGCATTGTGAACAGCACAACTTTTTGCACAATTGCAAATATAATGCCAAAACGAAACACCAAATGCGCAGCAATTATCAAACACCAAAAAGGAACACACAAAATTGCACAACCTGATGGGCAAATATGTAAAGGAAAACAGTTGTATTAACTACTCTGAGCAAAAACAATATGTACTAGTCGATAGTGCTGTAAGAGTTATCGACGACTCAATGTGGCGGCCAGTCGATCTCAGCTGTTCTCACAAATGTGCGTCACTTACAGCACTTAAAATGCCGATACGCACACGTATTGGTAAATAAAATCCAAACTGCTAATTAATTTAATAAATTTACTAATAGGGTATTAAAAAATGCTTTGACACATTCCCTTCTTGAACATTTAAATAGTAAACAGTTTTAGGAAGTTAATTATATTACAAGCAGATACAATCCACAATTATCGATGGTAATGGCATATCTATGCAGCCCTCGATTTCAGTTTGAATGAATGCATTCTTACAATGCAAATTGCAACTTATGCTTAGGACTCACAGTAATGTTTTTTGCTATAATAATACTAAAATTCACAAATACCCCAATATTTTCGACAAATATGAATTAATTAGACTTTGGAGTAAAATGTACTATTTTTTGAATTGGATGCCATGTAAGTGACTCACTGCACCTACAAAGGAACCAACCGATGCAAGAACCAGTTCGTACACAGTTCGTTCGGTTAGTGCAGCCCTCGCGTGCGTTAGAAACGCAGGCGAATAGTTCAGCCCGTTGGACCTGCATTACTTTTGTGTTTAATTAGTGAATTTTTCTGACTGAAAGTAGCATTTATTTTAAAAGAGTACGGGTAAATGCGATGCTGTGAAATAAAATCAAAATACAATGGGTAGTGACCGGCCATTCTAACGAACTATTTAGAGTGAGGTAAAAAATCAATACGCTCGAAATGAACAAACGCCGCGATGAGCGTACACAAAAGCGCGTAAATTCCGTTAGTTTGACACTTACAGTTGCGGTTTCAGTGATAAGAATTTGAGGATGCATGGCGCATGCGCGCTCTTCTTCGCTCAGCTCAGTGTCGAGCTGGCTTTCCCCCTAATTCTTGCAGAGCTCGTGCGTTCGGGCAGTCGCTGCTCTGAACTCGAGGTGCACGGTGCCCGCTGTTAATTGCTAACGGTTATTCGCGTCTGTGCCGCTGCATGTGCGTGCCAGTGAGTGAGTGTGTGTGTGCGTGTGTGTGTGTACGAGCGAATGACTGAGTGTGTGCGTGCGTGCCAGTGTATAAAAAAGAGAAAAAAACACAGCCATTTATAGAACATTAGCTTTAACGATTGCCAAAAACACAAAAACTGAAGTGCTGCAAAACGATAATTAGATTTGCAATAAAGAAAGTAGGAAGAAGAAGAATCACAGCAGCCGCGCTCGCAGTCGTCGCTGCCGTCGCCGTCGCAGGTGAGTTGTGGAATTTTTGTTACAATGCAGCTTTGTGGATTTTGGGTGGTGGATTTGCCCGCTGGCACAGACAGACAGAAACAGAGCCGAATGTCTATACATGCGAGGCGGGTGTGTTGCTGCTGTAGCTGTTGTTGTTGTCGTCACTGCTGTTGATTACGTTGACTACTTAACGTATTTTGTTCACTCTACTCGATTTTATTCCCAATTATCTTTGGTTGTTGCAATAGAAATTGTAGGCACGTTTATTCGATTAATCCGCACAATCGATTGGCATTGGAATCTTTTACATTTCATATGCGTTATTGAACACACGAGCCTCAAGGGGGCGTCCCACACACGACAACAACAACAGCAAAAATGGCTGCAATTTTAATGTGTGCCGTTGCTCGCATTTTTGGTCGCTAAAAAAACACACACACACATACAGTAACACTAAGGCATCATTTAGCATGCAGTGAGCAGTGGGAGGTGCCAACTGCTAATTTGCATATGTGTATGTGTATGTGCATACACACGCACGTTGCGTCCGGCAATTTCGCATTTTGCATAATTTCAATGACGGCGCTGCTGGCGCTGCAGTCGCCGATAGCGCCAGCGCCAGCGTCTACGTCTACGTCAACGCCAACGCATGGCCGCCATTGCTTGCTCTTGATCCGCTTTTTTTTCCGCGTTCTCTTTGAGAAATTATTTTTAAATTTGTTGCGTTGTTCTTTCTGATGTTGTTGTTGTTGGCGGCTCTCAAGGCCGTTACATTTGTTTTATTTATTTTCTATGTTGCTTGCGCCGCTGCTGATGTTGTTGCTGTTGTCTTTGTTTATTTCTTCTTTTTTTGTGCTTTTTTTTGCATTATATAATTTCAGTTGCGTTGCGAGGCGACGCGTCGCTGTTTGGCGGTTTCTGCGGCAAGTTCAAGTGCAATTTGTATATGTGTTCAAGTGTCCGTGTGTGTGTGTCGGCGAGGCAAGGCGAGGCGGCGTTTTTGACGCCCTCTTGCGGTTGGAGGCAAATGTTTTGCCAATAGTTTTGCCAATGGCAATAAGCGATTGTTGTTGTTGGACATTTTGGTTATTTTTGCATAGCTTGGCCAACAACAACCAACAGTGGGACGAAAAGTTGATTATGTTAATGTGAAGACTTTATAATTCCCTGCGTATTGAGAATTGTTGTCGGATAGGGCATTGCTTTTTGTACAAAATATAGTGGAATACTGAAATAACTAAATTTTTACAAGTCAAGTAAATGTAAAATCTGGTTATTCTTAGTCGTCGCGTAACCTTTTCTTGTTGGGCTTTAAACAACATTTTCAATAATATATGTGTTGGAAAATCCAGTTTTTCCAATATATGTATGAATTATTTATAATTTGCAAACTTGGAGTAGAGTATTACACAGTCGGTCATAATCTACTTTACCAAATCTATATTTGATTTCCTACATTTCAGCTTATGCAGCACTTGCTCCATCTTTTTACAAAGTATGCTATAGTCAGTCACACCCCACAATTACATTTCAATGTGAAGAATTTTTCATTTGCATTTTGACTTTGATAATCTGCTATAAATTTCAGATAGTTGTCGACTCTCATGCAGCTATTACACGTAATAGAGTACAGGGTATCACTGGGCGTATGCACGCAACAACAACAAACTCCAATTACGTTCATTCGTGTGTGAATGTGTGTGTGTGCGCCTGTGTGTGTCGCTAGCGCCGCTGAGGCGCACAATTTTCCAACTTGCGGCATTGGAACATGAAACGGGGGTTGAGTTTTGGTTTTGGTTAAAGTAGAAACAAATTATACGATGCCGCCCTCGCCCCTCATCCAGCTTCGGCTGTTTCACCAAAAAGCCCTCGCACAAAGTCAATAAACAAGAGCCAGCAACAACAACACTCTGTCAGCTTTTATATTTCCCAGTAGAACGTATTTAACCTACCCGACAAACAGACACAGAGCTGAAAGCCTCCATCTCCGCAGCGAACAGCCCAGCAGGAACAAAGGACGTTCTCCTCTCGCTTCCGCTCGCATTCTTCTCCTTATTTGCCGAGTTGTTTTGCTTTGCTGTCATTTATTTCGTCATTTATGCAAAACTTTATTGCTTTCTCTTGTCTTGAGGGCAGTTGTTGTTGTTATTGTTGTTGTAATTTTATATTTTTTCTTTCTCTTTGTTTTCTTTAATTTTTTTTTGAGCCATTTGGCCATTGGCCAGTTGCAGCTTCAAGTGCGACAACTGAAATGCATTTGTTTTCTGCTTTCTTTGAAGCAGGGAAAGTTTTCTTGGACTTAGACTTTGACCCCTTTGTAGCGCCCTCTGTTGCTCGTTTGCTGCACTATAGCTGCTGCATTCCACAATTTTTCAATGCTTTCGATTCGCATAACTTTAAAGCAGAGTCGTTCGCTTTGGTGAGTTTTCATTTGGAAATTTTTTTCGTATTGTTCATTGGCGTGTGGCTAATGAAAGGTCAGAAAGGAACAACTTCAGACCAACAACAAGAAACAAAAACTAACTGTAAACGTACCTCAAGCGTGTTGCAAATTAGCACTTGTGGCCGTGCTTAGACCGACTCGGCTGCGCTTTGAACTCCTTTGAGTCGACAGAAGCAACAACAATCAGAGTAAAAGTTAAGATAATTATGCACAAAGGCGCAACTTGAGACCAAAAGCGAGGCGTGAAAGAACTAGAGCGCACGACAGTGTGAGGGTGGACTGAAGGGCGAGCGAGACAGCGCAAGAGTTAGATTCTTGTCGAGGTGCCTGGCATCTAGGAATTCTGTGGCCACATGCAATGAACAACAACAACGCACACGAAATGCTCTGCAAAAATGTTTGTTGTTGTTGTTATTGTTGCTGTTGCTGCCTGTGCCTTTGCCTCATGTTTTGTTATGCATGGCTGCATTTTCATTACGCAGCGTTGAACTAGTTTAAAGCAGCTCAAGGACACGGCATGACATGCCTCGCTTGACATGTTGTCATCAAATACAATAACAACAAATACAATAACAACAACAGCAACTGCGATAGCAATAAGTACAACATTAATCAAAAATCTAGACACGTTATGAAAAGTCATAAAACTTGTAAAATTTGCCGACCAGATAATCCTGCCTCATGAGTTCCATGGATAGAATAGAAAGTATAAACTTCAAGCAATTATATTTCTGTATACATATTTATAGAGCCATACAAGAACTTTCTCTTCTTGAGGTACAATCAATAGAATTTATTTTATATACAAATATGATTTATGAATTAATAAAATTGTACTCGGAGCTTGTATCTGACTATTATCATTATCATACCATTATGATTATTACTATCATTATCTTTATTGTCGTTATCATTATATTATCAACATTTGTATACTCTGAACCCATTAAATGTGGGAATTTAGCATATGTATGTATATAGTTATTTCTATTTGAAGCTACATTTATATTTATAATTTAAAATTTATATATTTCTATTTACCAAGCGTATTTAGTATGTTTTTGTTTTTCGATAAATTCTATTATAAAGTTAGCAATCAATCGATTTAGGTTTATATTTGTGATCTGCATTTTTTTTTTTTATTAATATTTTTAAACGTTGTATTCATACGATTGAGCTCTAGTAGCTTAGCAACATAATTTTTATATCTCGGGCTTCTCTTTCAAGTCGCAACGTAAATTCATATAGAAGGCTCAACAAGAACAAAATTCACTCAACAATTAGTTTCCCAACAGTAAAGCCCATAAGCGCAGCCGCTGCGTAAGCTTCACACAGAAAAAGTGTGGAATGATTGGAATAGGAGCTCTGTGCAGGTGTCTGGGTATCTCCTAATCGAGTATTTCCGACTAGAGCATTTTTCTTGTTTATTTGAAAAGTTTCGGTTTTCATTTCTTTGCAAAGGTGACTCACATAATATTTTGTAAACAGTCGTTCGAGGAAGTTTAGTAAATGCTTATCAAAACAAAAACAAACTGCTGCAGCGTAATTCGATGGAATCAGTTATTATTTTAATAACTGAATCGATACGTCAATAAATTCAGGCAAATGCACGACAACATGTTTACAAAAGACACATTAGTTTATTGTGACTTGCACTGAGAGAAAGTTATATGAGACAAATTATATTTCATATATGTATGTATATACAACTAATCTACTATTAAAATAGATCAACAAATAAATCAGAGAGAGTTGAGCATAAGAACAATAATACATATATGTACATATATATATACATATATATTATATATATTATTTATCTATTATTATTAACTCTTTGCAATATCAGAAACATTTGTCGTATATGCCCTTAGTATTTTTGCAGTGTATTAGCTTGACTTTGAATGCCACCAGAGGCACTTCATTGGCGCCTTTAGGCTCTCAAAGGCATTTAGCTTAACTTGGCTTGCTGCGCTGAGCCCAAAAAAAGAATAAGTAGACGCACAAGCGAAACAAAAACAAAACCAAAAAGAAACTAAAACATAAAAACACAAAATAAATAAGCGCCTTAAATGCGCGCGTACAATGGGGCGTATGCTTAATCCCATTTAGGCAGTTTAATTGCAACAGCGAGAAAGTTGTGCAAAGTAAGAGTGAGAGTGGGAGGGAGAGAGGAAAGGCATTGGAGAAAGCAAAACTTATGTGCATGCCTTTAATCTAGGGGATTATATATGCGTGTGTCTATGCGTGTATTGGTGTGTGTGTATTTGTGTTTGTATGTGTGCAAATGACACTGCTTCCACATAATTAACTTTTAATGGCAAGGCCGCGGCCAACAGAAAAAGTGTTGCCTACTTCTGAGCGTTGCAGCAACACACATATTTTGTCGCCTTCGAGCGAGATTTATAGATAACAGTAAACACTACTAGGCAGCGACAGAGCAATTAGACAAAATATATAATTAATATATAGAAATGGCAGTTATAGCCTAGAAAAAGCTTTAAAATATTGTATATTCGAGTAATATATTAACTTAAATTTGTTGTCTAATTTTTTTTTTTCATTTTGTTTTTCTTATAAATATTTGAAACTGAAATAAGAATTCTATTTGATGTCTGTTGCATGTGAAGTGAAAATCTGTTGCCAAAAGTAAGTGAAAAGTTTAAGCTTGAGCTGCAAAAGTTTTCGTGTTCGTTCAGTCAAGTGCTCACTGTACTTAAGTGGCGGCTATTTTTGGCTAGTTCCTTGGCCAGCCAAAAGCGTCAAGGACAAGGCAAAGTTTGTTGTTGCTGTTGCTCGTTGCACATTTCATGTATTGCTGCACACCTGCAGCGAAATTGCACGTGTGGCACGTGGGGCATGTGTCATGTGGCAAGCGTCTCACACTGCTCTAGACTCTGCTTGACACTTGGACAGTTTTTCGACGTCGCGCTCATGAATTTTGCTAAAGCTTTTATGCATTAGAAGAGTCTAAAACCGCAGCTCAAACGGCATAGACAGCTGCAGAGGGGCGTGCGAGGTGGGCGGAGAAGCAGTTTAGGCAAAAGAGAGAGCGAGAGAAGCGCAAGAAACCCCCAAGACTGAAACGGTTTGGGGGAAACTTTAAAGTAGCTCACACAGATTTGACTTGATATGTGAATGTGAATATGTGTGTGTGAGTGTGTCTGTCTCTGCACAAAAGTGGCTAAAACACACGTACCAAATATAGCTCGTGGCATATGCGCATTCATACATTCATACATAAGCATTTGCTTGACTTTGATTGTTTGACGGTGGGCGGGGCTGAGTGAATTTCACAAGGGGCGCTTTAAAGCACCTTGGCCAACAACATTCCCGGCTTGTAATGGAAATTTAATTGTAATTTAATACAATGCCGACTGAGAAAACTAGCCGGGCTTTTATCTGGCAGCAGGCAGAGAGCAAAAGGCAAACAACAGCAGCAACAACAACGACAACAACGAAAAGTTGTCCCTCAGCTGTTGTCGACATTTGGCAATGTCATTCGATTGTCAATACGGCCAGGCACCCCCGAGGCGTATACGCAATCAAAAATTGTCTATCTGTGTATATCATATGACAAATTCAATCAGACAAAGCGCACGGCCTAATTGAAGTGTATGCGTTGCCAGCGGCCCAAGACAAATGTTGATGTTGACTTAATGCCTAGACATATACACAGGCAGACGCAGACGCAGACGCACACGCACACGCACACCAGCACACACACACACACTCACACATATATAGCTGGTCTACAGACAAGAGAAGCTCAGCAGCTTATCAATTATTTAGACATATTTTGAAACATTGTTGTAGTACTAAGTGATAGACACTGAAGGCATATAAAGAGTGTAGCGAGTGAGAGAAAGAGAGAGATAAAGACAGAATAGATAGCTACACTTGATAACTTTTTACATTATTTAAACACCCGCCAAGTGTAGTTTGGCAAATGGGTATGCTAATTTTGAGATGCCTTCTCAGAGCAGGCCGAAACACGAAAAGAGATTGATATATGAGTTAAAGTAAGATAAGGGCTCAGTTAGTTAGAGACTAAGATAGCTAAACTGTTTAATATGAGCACTGTGAACTGTATAATATGAGGTTAATGTCTGTGCTAATACCTATACTAGTAGAGTTCCTAAACTAGTAGAGTATCTATACTGTATTTAAGGTGATCATTTGCGATAACTTTTGCAGCAGCAGCTTTTGATGTTATCGAAAGCAGCCGGAAGTCGTTTACTTTCAATTTAAATATTACTAGATTTTATTCTTATATCTCTATACTCGACTTTTTCGACTTTTCATTTTGAGAACAATCGTAAATTCCATGCTTTAATACAGTATATAATTGCTCTCTTCAATCTATGGAACACTTCCTTGCATATATTGTAATTAGTTTTGTTAGGACAAGAGATTTCTTTTAACAATTTCAGCATGCGTATGTGGGTGCTTAGAGTGTAGTTGAAGCGAATGCTAGATAGGACATGCACATATGCATATGTACATAGAGCCTGCGGAAGGGAACTTTCTACACTTGCCGCTAATATCCAATTAGCGTGCGACGTTCGGTGTGCCGGAAAGTGTGCTTCAATTTGTCAACCCCCATGCTAGATAGCAAGCATATGCCACAACAGGGACACACACACACACACACACAAACACACGCACACGCACACAGCTACGGCTGGCCTGGCAGCTGGCTGATAAGGCAGCTTCCATGGTATTAGGTTTTATTGTTAAATTAGTTTATTGGCTTGTTAAACTAGAAAGCGATAATCAACACACGCTTCCTCCTCTTATTTGCAGCAGCATGTGCGTGGCATAAATCAGTAGCATCAACAATATTAACAAGAAGAAGAAGAAGAAGAAGAAGCCGAGGCAGACGCAGAAGAAGCAGCAGCGGAAGGAGAAGCAGCTGCCGCGTGCATTGTTCTAGCCAAGAAGCGGAAGCGCAAAGTGCTTTTTGGAACGGCATAAAATGCATTTACACTTCGAACGGAACATCAACACAAAATGCGACTGCACAATACTCTCGCTCTCGTGGATGGGCAAGGTGCCAGATGATATACCCGAGGTAAGTTCACAGCAATTTTAATGGTCAATAGCTATTAGCAGCTGATGGCCTCGACGGCCTCTGCCGGCCTTACTGACTTGGTCGTTTGTTGTATGTGGGGCCGTTAATTTCAGAGGCCATCCTTTTCCAATATTAATACAATGGATACCGGCAATGTCCATTAAACTGTCCGAGCACTTTAAATTGCTGCCTGCCGGTGTCATTAGATGAGCTCAACGCTCGCAGAGGGGGCGAGCGAGGGAGGCATATGAAGGGGGAAGCTATAGCCGTAGCCAGGCCACAGCCATATGAGCGTGACAATATATAAAATAAGGGTATATACATTTAATGGACAAATAAAGCATAGAATGTGTAACATTCGTGCGTGAGCGTAAGCCGGAGCATAAAGAACATGTTTAAATATTAAACTTGAAAATTGATAAAGCAGGTCTTAGAATCTATTAAGAGGCAAATTTACGTGCAGACGAATTGAAAATGAAGCATAGAGAAATGCTCGACTGAAAGTGAACGGGGCATATTGGTTATATACAGTGTTTGGTTTTGCTAGAGGCAGATCTTAGAATTATACTTGAAAAACGTAAATTTGTATTTCAAGAACTTTTGTAGAACTTTTTTATTACTTTACATTCGAAATATATAATCTTCTATATAGTATAGTATTTTGCACTCACATTACTAGAAAAGAAATATACCTATTTCAAATTACAAATAAATTCTGGAGCTACTATCTAGTTTTATATAATCATTAAAAGAACATTGGCAGCCCTGATACGCCCTCACACTCTTTTTGAACAGGCATAGAAGAACGATTACCAAATGGAAACCCTTTGTTCTCAACTATAAATAGCGCAACACAGGCAAGAACAGTCCAACCTATTTTATTCTGCAGGCGGCAGTTTAATATTTAACCGCAAGTTAAGTTGTTACCTGCCTCACTTGGTTTTTCTCACACCCCAAAAACTTTCACAGACTTCAATTGATATCGATTGGGGTGGGCTGAGCTACAAGGTTCTGTTACAGCAAACACATTAAAAATGAATAAACGGGCTATAATAACTTTTTTTAAATGTGTGTAACAGACAGAAAGAGGGACTATATACTCTATATATACATCTATATATATTTATCAGCTTGATTGAACTGCCATTCCATCTGCCAGTATTTATGAGCACGTCTCTCTTGAAATATAAAGTGAACACGAATGGGTTTGCACCTGTGCGTCAGTCTGTATGTCCGCCCTTTCTTCAATCGTTCTCTAGACAGATGAGGGTCCTATATGTGGGTCTTCCATGTATGTCGTCCTAATTCTCCTTATGTGGGTTATATATTTTGTTAGTTTGTCTAGCTACACGTCAATGTTATATAATAATCGATTAAAATCGATATTGAACTTTTGTTAATTGATGGCTTTTCTTTTTCGATACTTTATATATGAGAGCAGGTTTTACTTGGCTCACTCCTCGTATTAGGGTATCTTCCAGTCAGTCACACTCGACTGACGCACATTTACTTGTTTTTTTACGCTTGAGTTCATTTGCGGTATTTCTCAAGTGTTGGCGAACAATGGCAACCGGAAGTGCCCGTCTCGCTGGATCCATATCTATATTTAGGACTTTTCAAATTGGTTTTATGTGTGCGAGTTCGAATTTGGTCGATGCTTTGTGTCTGCGCGGGTGTCTTAAGTTTTGCAATTATTATGAACTTTGCCAGTGCCTGCATCAATACAAATGCCGTATAATCCTTTTTATATTGAATATAAAAATCCAATCACGTTCGATGCCCCGACGTCTGGGCCTCAGCTTTATTCCTTATCCTGTATCCTGTGTGTTCTTTGTGGCGACCGAGCTAAAGTCGAGTGGGCGCCTCAAGTGCGGCGAGTGCCCGCAGCTCCAGTTGCACCTGCCGCCCGCATACCCCGCACCTCTTCGTTATATGCCTGCTCTGGTTATGGGCAATCCGTCGTCGGTCTGTTTGTCTTTCTGTTTGCCCATTCGTCTGGGCAAATGCTCCATGTGCAAGCAGCTCACTTGCTAGCGATTTATTTAACAGTTTTCAATTTCATTTTCAACACTCGACTGTGTGTGCGAGTCTGTGTGAATCTGAGTGTGTGCGAGTGTGCGTCTGCGTGTGTATGTGTGCCTGTTACGTGTGCGGTTAAGGCCACGTGTCAGGGTTTGCGCGTGTCGATTCTTGTGCCCATTCTCCTACCCATGCGGCTGCTCTCTAGCCATTTCCATTTCCACATTCAATTCCATTTCCATTCCCGCTTGCCAGTTGCATGTAGCCTTTGGTTTTCTTGCCATGCCTTTGCAGCAATTTACGGCCGATAAGCTTCTGTTCTTATACCCTGTAACCATTAAGATATGTGAGCACAGGGTCTTTACATATTCCATTTGCGAAGTGGAAATTTTGGCACAGAAAAAGCGCATAAATAGCTGAAAGAGGGAGGGTGAAAGGGATAGAGAGAGATAATGTGCGAGAAACCGAAGAAAGTACAAGGAGATATAGCAAGATATAACAAAAGAGAGAAAAAGTAATGAAGGCAAAGGAGAGAGAGAGAAAGAGAGAAATTGGAAAAAGAGATAATCGATATAAAAATAAAGATATAGGAATAGATAAGGATATTTGGGAAAAGTCAAATAATAGCTAGTCCCTGTCTCTATCTATCTCGCTTCTCCTGATATTTTGAGACAGAAATAAAACGAGAGAATATAAGCGAAGAGATATATTCGAGAAAGACAAATATTATTTTCAATATTTTACTTAAACTCAAGTTATATTTTTTAAAAAACCCTATTATAGAATTCCAGAAGCACCTACTATAGGGTATTAATGAGTTCATCATAGCAGAAATTCATTTCATTTACAGCATCTCTTGCCGTGGTGCTAAGCAGTTGACGCTTTCAATTCGTTAAATGTGTTCGTCCGCTGGGAGTTCTAACTGTGATGTCGAAGATAATTCATCTCAGCAAAAGGCCTCGCAAGCTCGAATGTCTTTAAAAATTCCCTTAGCGCCTGCATTACATCAAAGTATTCCTTCAATTTATGAAATATACATATGTATATACATATATATTTATGTATATATGTATCTATATGCAGTCATGTACATTTGACTTTGATGAAGGCAGCTCGGACTTGAGCCTCGCTGTCGTAATATTTTAACAGACACTTTTCATGCTCGGCAATTTGAACTTCAACTTTAGCTGACTGATTGCTTCTTGCTATCGCGCTCTTCATCCGTCCTTCTCTCTATATTTGTGCTGTGTCATCAAAACCAAATGTCTCTGGCGATCATAAAACGCAGCTCCTTAAAATCCCTGTCTGTCGCCATGGCAATCAACTAGCTGGCACAATAGACAGCGCTTGACTGTGGCAACTGCCAAAGTCAGCCTCGAGTCAAGTGCACAGTGTGCGCTGCATATATGGAGACCCATGACGGCCCGCCCCTGCCACCCCCTTCCTTGCACACATCCCTTACTGTTTGCTCTTTGGGGGTGGCCGCCATCTCAACTTTCGGCGGCATTTCGGCATAAATTGACACAACAAACGTTTCTGACATGGCCCAAAAATGAAATCGTAAAACGAAATTCAATACCATTGAACTCATGCACATATAAATGGTATACATGTGTGTGTGTGTGTGAGCGTGTGTGTGTATTTTTGAGTTTTAGTTTTTGCACAAAACCAAAATCCACCAACTGTAACACATTGCATAATGGCATTGTCCTACGTGGACATTATGCAAATATCTAAAGAAATGAATTTCAATGTTAATGTCAGCTATACCCTGTAATGGAAAAATGGAATCAAATCGAATCGAGTTGTATCTGTATCTGTATCTGTATCTGTATCTGTATCTGTATCTGTATCTGTATCTGTATCTGTATCTGTATCTGTATCTGTATCTGTATCTGTATCTGTATCTGTATCTGTATCTGTATCTGTATCTGTATCTGTATCTGTATCTGTATCTGTATCTGTATCTGTATCTGTATCTGTATCTGTATCTGTATCTGTATCTGTATCTGTATCTGTATCTGTATCTGTATCTGTATCTGTATCTGTATCTGTATCTGTATCTGTATCTGTATCTGTATCTGTATCTGTATCTGTATCTGTATCTGTATCTGTATCTGTATCTGTATCTGTATCTGTATCTGTATCTGTATCTGTATCTGTATCTGTATCTGTATCTGTATCTGTATCTGTATCTGTATCTGTATCTGTATCTGTATCTGTATCTGTATCTGTATCTGTATCTGTATCTGTATCTGTATCTGTATCTGTATCTGTATCTGTATCTGTATCTGTATCTGTATCTGTATCTGTATCTGTATCTGTATCTGTATCTGTATCTGTATCTGTATCTGTATCTGTATCTGTATCTGTATCTGTATCTGTATCTGTATCTGTATCTGTATCTGCAGTAGTTTTTCCCATTTCCTTCACATGCATGCCACTGGGTATATACAAGTCGATCAATTCACATCGCCCGGCAGCTCATTAAATTCATAAATTCACAATTTAAAGGCATAAGCGTGCTGTGAGTGGCTTTCCATAAATGCGAATACTCGCAAATGCTTCGCTAAGCCGTTTTCAGAAAGTATTTTGCATATTTATGGCGCGCTCGAAAGTATGCTACGATTTGTGCTTAGATCTTAGATGCCATTGGATTTAAAGAGATGGTGAAAGAGATGGATATAGATAGATAGAGAGAGAGATAGAGAGAGTCAGAGCGAGAGAGATTCAACATTTTTGTGACCGTGTTGTCAACTTTTAATAGGGCCAATAAATTACAAAAGCCGTTACATAAGCCGCATCAGGCTAAAACGCCAGCATCCTTAACTGAAGGACGAGATGCCAAATGCTTGGCATCGTTTAGCTTAATTAACTGTTGGGCAACTCTTGATGAAGTTCGTCTTGTTGCTCTTGCTGCTGCTCGTGCTGTTGCTGTTGTCGTTGTGCTTTACTTTTGCTCCTACTTCTGTTCACTGGCTCTCCTATTCTGATCCTGGCCGGTGTCGTGGTCTTAGCCGACTTAACTGTAGCTTCATTAGGCAAAGCGCTAAGCATCATTAATAAGTATCTCTTCTACTGCTGACGTTGACTGTTCAACTCAACTATCAGCATTTTCTAGCTCAACATGTCTCGCTCTCTTCCCTTCCCTTTCTGGCTCTCTCCCTCCCTTTCTATCATTTCCATTTGCAACGCTTTAATTACACACCGTAAAAAATAATCGAGTTCTTAGAGCCATTCAATCTGACCCGCAAATGAGCGCTTGGCCACTGACCGGCCTGCGTCACAGGGTATTCCAGTGCAAGAGCGAGAGACAGACAGAGCGAGAGAGAGAAAGATAAGAGGGGGTATAATACCTTCTAGTTTGTGCCGCTAATTATGTGCACTAGACTGTGCTTATGCTGGGTTTGGCTGGCGGCATTTCATTTTCTTTGCTTATTTGTTTCATTCCATTTTGTTTCGCTTCTTTTGCTGCATATTTTACGGCACTTTTGTTTAACTATGTTGGCGAGGAGAGCGGTGGGACGGTGAATGGGGTGGAAGTGGCTAGCGCTTTATTTATGTTTGTTTCATTGCGCGTGTTTTTATTTAATTTCGCAAAGACCATTAAAATGCCAAGCAGCTGTTGTCGCTGCTGCTGCTGTTGCTGCTATTGCTGCTACCTCTGGTTACGTCTCTGCGTTTATTATATTCGTAATGAGTGGAAAATACCTTAAAGCAAGGGTGTATTAAGAGGTATACTATTTGATAAATTGATGTATGCATATATTTTGAAAAAGTTTACCTAGATGATAAAATCACTTATAAACGATTAAGTTAACAATAAGAGCATATTCTCATAGTATGGAAAATGTAGAAATTTCGTATGACAGTTAATTGACGGCATAAAGTGAAATTCAAATCCATATCTTTCTCTATTTATCTACAATTAAATATTATAGGCGACATGTACATAGTTTGAAAGCTCTAATCGAATATCGATATATATATATATTGATTACATACGTCTTTTTCAGTCACCACTGTCTTAATTGGCTGAAAAGATCGTAGTTTACTTCTAAAAACTACAGTTATCGATATAATATCCAAATATACACCAAATTCATTGATATGTATGTATGTATGTATGTATAATTCGATTCAATTGTAACTGCTAAGAACAAAATATGCTAGCAATACCATTCAAATGTATCGATAATACATGTGATTTTTAGTTATCGATAAGTCCATAACACGGGATGTATATATGTATAATTTGTGTTCTGCAACTAACAGACAGCCCAACAAGCAATAAAAACTCATCGATAGTATGATCGCTGTGTGGCTATCGATAAATATGTATAGCTAGCTTATATAGCTACACTTATCATTATATTAAGCTCTAGGTACTAAAACTAACAAACGTGTTCGCAACACTGTACCATTTGCTCGATTGTATAACCTATTTATAGTTATCGATAGATCGATATCGATAGTAATGTTCAGTGAATTCCAAATTTTATGATTTACAGAGAAGACCATTCAACTATTGAATGCACCTGAATACTTGCAATATCTGCAGCTAAGCGCTTCAATTGCGTGGTATCTCTTAGTTGTGCTCATTCACAGTGCCTACAACTTTATGGCAATTGCTTGTGTTGAAGCAAAAGTTTGTATTTGTTGCGTTAAACAGCCCTGAACAAAACTTGGGAAGAGCATGTAACCAAACTCATCTGCTTGCACACACACACGCACTTGAATATTCATATATATGTATGTGTATATGTATATGTATATGTATATATATTTCTATGTATATGTACATATATATAGAGCACTGCTCACGCGTTATAAATGCGTTACGTGTGAACAGGAAGCAAGCCACCCCCACTATTGCCCCAGCCCCTTCTGGAATCTCCAATTGCCATGGCATAAGCTGATTTAAACATGACGCCCGAAGGGTTTTTGTTCGGCTTGTTGAACAGGTGCCGATTACAAGTGCCAATTTTTGTTGTTGCCATTGTCGCTGCTGCCAGTTAATTGAAAACTTTTTTAATTGTTTTTTTTCTCTCCACGTGCAATTATTTTTGTGGCCTAAATGAAGTCGAATCCAGTTTAGGGACCAACTGATTTATTGCCAAGTCTTTGGGGCGCAGCCGCCTGTTGTTGACAGATTCAATTAAGCGATGGCACGCGCTAAGCTCAACGATTCTAGTTAGCTATTCTGTCACTCTTTCTCTCTCTCTCTTGCACACGTTAACTAGCCTTCTCGCTCTCTCTTTGGGCCTTTATTTCAATTGCATTGGCCGTTGAACGTTTTAACATGCCTTGAATCAGTTCACATTTGGTTTCAGTTCTAAAAACTGTAATTCTGTGTGAACAATAAGCACACACACACACTCACACACACACACACGCTTACATCTGTCCAGCTTAAGCTTCGGTTCGCTTCTAGCTGACGTTGTGGCTTTCAGTTGTGGCATTGATTGGTTTACCCAGCAGTTTGTTTGTTAGCCTTGTCGTTGGTGCTGCCAATGTTGTTGTTGTTGTTGCTGTGTGTTATATGTGGTTTTATGGCACTTGCCACATGGCCGCATTGCCACATTGCCACAATGTTCGCCCACATCCAATTGTTGCACTCCAAATCAATCAATTATGGATGTGACCAAAGTTAACTATAGCAACAACTTTGCCTTCTCCTTCTCTATTTCTCTCTCGCTCGTTGTGTATGCAACATTTGCTGCAATAATTTTGTTGATTTTCGTTTTCTCTTCTTCTACTTCTATTGCCTTAGCTTTCATTCATTATGATTCATATTTTTTCATTAAACTGATTGAAAACCGAAACTTTTTGTAATATTTCAATTTTGCTTTGGATGCTCGTTTCCCATGGAGATTTGATTTGTGGTTTGATCCTAAGGGAATTCAAAGCATTTCCTTGGAGTAAAGCGTAAGAAGTATATGAAAATATTTATATTTTTATATAAATATGCAAAAGAAAGTTTGATAGACTCTTCAAGGTACATATAAAATAATGAGAATTACATAGAAGGGTGCTTAATTTATTTCATTCTATGTTTGAATTTGTGCACGATTTAAGGGATTTTATATATAACTAGCTGCCCCGGCAAACGTTGCTTTGCCCTATCCTTTAATTCCTCTACGTCTCTTGACTACGAATCTGCGCGCTTCTCTTCGTTCTTTGCTGGTTTCGCTCATCTCGTGCCCCTTGCAATTTTGATGCACCTAACTGGATGCAGAAGACCTCCAGGAGATCATTTAGAAAAAGCCTGCAGCAGCAGAACTCTAGGAGATCATTTAGAAAATGCCTGCAGCAGCAGAGTATGTTCCCATTGCTCTATATGGCGCCCTGCTCAAAATTTGAGTGGAAGTCGCCCTATATAAAGGGCAGCAGCTGTGGAATTTATTCAGTCGTCCGGACTCGGAGGGGTCAGTCGTACGTGTAGGGCAATGCAGTTATTTGTTATTTAAAAAAAAAAAATTCAATAAAAAAAAAAATTTCAATAAAAAAAAAATTTCAATAAAAAAATAAAAATTCAATAAAAAGAAAAATTCAATAAAAAAAAATTCAATAAAAAAAAAAAATAAAAAAATTAAAATAAAAAAAATTTTAAATAAAAAAAAAAAACAAAAAAAAAATGAAACAAAACAAATAATTAAAAAAAAAAGAATTGCTCTGCACGTACGACTGACCCCACCGGGTCTGGACGACTGAATAAATTCCACAGCTGCTGCCCTTTATATAGGGCGACTTCCACTCAAATTTTGAGCAGGGCGCCATATAGAGCAATGGGAACATTCTCTGCTGCTGCAGGCATTTTCTAAATGATCTCCTGGAGTTCTTACGTATGCCTTGCTCTTCTTAGGCAGACGGACAGAGAGACAGACAGTGAAATATATATATATATTATTTTTCAATGTTTTTTTTTATCAAATGTGTTTTTATACTCTGTTTTTTTTATGATTGGTCAGGTTCGCCTGAGGCTGTGCCGTAGACTGACTGACTACATTTGTTTATTTACTTCTATACTATTGTATAACATGAGATCAGGACCGAAAACTGTCACTGTTATCAAGCCTATTGGGTATCAATAAAAATTTGAACCTTTCGTCAAATTTTTTCAGTACTTTTAAGATCTACTATCCTACTCGTGGCGGAGACAAATCCAACAAATCAGAAACCATAAAAATTGGTCCAGCTCATATCAAGTTATAAGTGTCGTAACACTTTTACACAACTTTCTTTTATATAGAAGTAGAAGTATGTATATTTGCTTGATCCTTAGAGATAACAAGTATCAGTAGAGATTTTTGAAAATACGTGGCTTATTATTACCATTCAGTCATGGTTCTTTGTATGTTTTCAAATAATTTTTCCTTGTTGCCTTTCTCTGCTCATATTTCACTCAGTTGGCGCTGTTGCAATAAGCTGCCTTACTTGTATTTGTTGTCTGCTGGGTAATTGCTTAAAATCGTATTCAATGAGCGAAAAAATATGCGCTGCAGTTTGAAGTTCCGCTTCGGCGTCCTTTTGTTGCATTACGCATCCGCCACGTGCGCAGGGACCGAAAAAATACAAGACGACAGTTCTTACGCTTTGACAGACAAAGCAGAAATGTCATGTGGATTGGGAATCGGGCAACTGGGGAGCAAGGATAAAGGGTAGCGCGCCTGCAATATGCGATATGCAATATGCAATATGCAATACGCAACATGCAGCATGCAGCATGAGGATGTGGAGCACGGTATACGGTATACGGTATACGGAATACCGAATGCATATGCCAGCTGACATAACATGTAACTCATGCTCCATTTGTCAACGACGGCAGCGACATGCGAAAACCATTTGCAGCTCTGCTGGTTGCTGTTGTTGTCATCATTCTTTGATTGCTGTCTCTGTCTGTCGCTGTGCGTATGGCCATCTCTTTTCAGCCGTCTGTGTCTATGCGCTCTATGCTGTAACAAAAGATGAGTTGCACTTGAGCATGCTAAAATGCGTTATTAAGTGCATAAATATGCAATGCGCACAGCCCTCGGTCGCTCGCTCGCTCGCTCGGCGAACAATGGGGCCCAGGTGAAACTGGGCTGGGGCACAGGTGAAAGCAAATGTGCGAAGAGCTTTTGAAATTTAATAAAATGCAAATGCAAAGCCTGTGAAACAGACATGTGCAATTCAAAGCCTGCACAGACATGTGCTTAGCCGCCGCCACCCACTCTTTGAACCCAATGACCTCTACCCCTCTACCGCTCCGTCTCTCACTCTGTCTCGCTCGCTCTCTCTCTCTCTCTGCGCACGCTAATGAGTCGTTCCACCCTCCCCCCATGTCATTCATTCCCTCTTCTGTCTTTAGCCTCGTCACAAAGGTAGCCAAACGACAATGAATTATGCAGCATGCCCAAGGATCAAGAAAGGATGCACTGAAGCGGCTGCCCCCAAAACAAATTGCGGTAATGGCGAATACATGTACACTATCACACACCACACACACACACACGCATACACCATTACGAGCTTAAAATACTTTTTTAATTATTTTAAATGCAAATTGTGCAAATAAACTAAGCGAAGCAAAAAATTAAAAAAAGTAAGCTAAGAAAAAATCAATAATTCCAACTTTTGGGTTGTGCTTGAAAAAGGATCAAAAGGTAAGCACGTGCACCATGCTAGCGGGCAGGTAGACACTCATATAAAACGTACACACACACACACACACACACACACATGGCAGTTGTCATCGTCACGAAACACATACATAGTTGCCTGTGGCTTGGTGCAAAAGATAAAGGCAAAAAACAAAAAATAAAAAATCTGAGACGTGCTCAAGCTCTAGACACTCTGTAGTCAGAGCTACCCTAAGCCCCAGGGCCTTACCTTTCAAAATGAGTATCCAAAAAAAAATTGTAATATCTAAAACTTCAAATTGCAATATGAAAAAGCTACAAAACATATTTGCTTGGATTGAAGCTATTAAAGTTTTAATATTCAAATTGCTATTCCTCAGTTTGAGCTCTCAAAAACTCTGGGCATAACTAAACGGATTTTCACAGTCCTTAACAATTTCCTCTTTATAGCTTTTTGCAAGTATTTATTGCCTTAAAACTCTACAGGCGAGCCTATGCCTCAAGTTGTTATTGGAACTGTGAACCAATATACATCCAATATAGTGCACCCTATAACCCATAAGCATTCATTCAAATAAATATTATTGACATCCTTATAGGTTAGCTTTTCACAATACTTTTAATATACCTTAGTGAAAATTGAAACGATTTTGATAGGCTGTACCAATTTCGAGCTCACATAGACTTTTGAGAAAATATATATTATATGGCAAAAGCTCTAACTACGATATCGTTCTCATGTCGAGGCTCTATAAAAACTAGAATGAATGTTGCAGACCTGCGTGACTGACTGCATAATACTTGTGCAAGACAATTAAGTGAATGAATTCAAAAATCAATATTTGTGATTGATTGGCAGAATCGTAGTAATTGATAAGCCGAGGGTGCTCCGAAGTGGATGTGTGGTAGAGTAAAGTCTTAGACTCTAGCTCTAAGAGTCGCATCACATAAAACCAATATGCTCTCTTCAGTTCGTGAGCGAGTATTACTAAAAGGCAACACACAGCCCTTTTTTCTGTACTACGCTCAAGCATCAGAGCCTTCGAGACCCTCAAGTTGTCTGCCCTTAGACCTTGGCTCAGGGTGCTCAGCTGTCGACCGTCGATTCTCGATTCTCGGCTGACGGTTGCCAGCCAAGCCTTTCACACTTGGCCCAAGTGGCAAAATGTTGTTACGTGCGCATTAAACCATATTTTAAGTTATTAAGTTATTGACAAAAGCACACGTCACCCCTTGCGTATGTGTGGGTGTGTGTGTGTGTGTGTGTGGTGGGCTAAGGGGGAGGGGGTAAGCCCATGGCTGACAGTTGTGTTGCCAGGCCTGACGGCTGTAGGCGTGGCTGTGGATGACACTTGTGCGCTGCTTATCCTCAGTTGTTTACAATGCCAATGCCACGCCTTATATCCACACACACACTTGCACACACACACAGCCCTAACGGCTGTATTATATATGTCTGCACATAAAAAAAAATAACTGTAAGCGCGCACGCATAAAAAGAAATTTTCAATTTGACCCAAGCTGCCGCCAACGGCGCCTGCACTCCGGGACTGCCTTGCCACGCCCCTACCCTTTTTCATATTTGTGTGTGCGCCTTGAAAATGTCGCTTAACATTTTTCGTCTGCTGCCAAAATTTGTTAACTTTTTGTAAATTTGGCGTCTTTGAATTAAACATAGATGTGGCTTGTCCCTCTGGACGGACACACGGCGTCTGTTGGCCACGTTTACGCCACTAGCTTCTGGCTTGGACATTTGTATTTGGCTTTTTGTTCGCCCACATATTATCTGCGTTTTATTACCTTTGTTGCCAGGTGCTGCAGCTAGCCAAAGTTCAGTCGCTGCCTCATTGAACATGGTTGCCGAGCTGGGGGAATTGTTTGCTTGCTTTCAAGCTAAACAGTCACATATAAAAGTATGCCATCATTTATGTTATGGGTTATTGAAATCAGATTGGATGAGCGATTCATTTCTCTTTTCAATATATATTTCTAATCAAGATGTGGATTTCTTTGGTATATGTTAGCTCAAACTGATTATTATAGGGTAGTCCATATTCGACGGACCTATCTGGCAACTCGATCTCTATATGTCTATGCCTGACCCTCTACATTTATAAAACTATATTATTCTTGAAGCTGTTTATATAATACGTAAACTGTCTTTAAAGATTGATCAAAGTTATTAAAAAATAGTAATATATTCAAATTTGTATAGCTTTAAAGGGATTTATTTTCTATAGTTTGATTTTTTTTGTAAATATTTAATAATTATATTTGAATTAATGAATCAATTAAAAGTGTTGCTCTTTAGTCTAGCCTCATATAAACAGCAGCCTATAAAGCAGTAAGTCACTTTCTACCTTCATCCCATGTAATTCCCTCGCCCGTACATGGTATTTCGTCCTCGTTCATTGCCAACAGTTGCAATGTTGTTGCCTGTTTTATTGCTGCGCTGTTTGCCTGCAAATGGCAGGAAACAAAGCGCATAACATACAGTTTTTTGGACATGTTTTAGAGCAGAGCAATAAGCCAGAGGGTGGCGGGCCAGGGGACTGTTGGGGTGGGGGATTTGCTGAAATAGCTATGCGAAGGCATCTGCGATTGCCCAGTGGTCGTCGTCACACTGGACATGATGGCCTTCAGAGTACCAGCAGCATCAACAGCAGCAGCAGCAGCATCAGCAGCAGCAGCAGCCGCAGTTAATTTTCTATATAGCCAAAGAGAAAGAAGATGAGGTTTTAGAACTTTTTACAGCATGTAAGTGAAACGTGGATGGTTACTGCGGTGGGGAGGGGGAGGGAGGGGCAGTGGGGCAACAAGCAAATAAACAGTTGCCTGTGCTGGACAACTGCTAAAGAAAAAGAAATGTGTGTGTATAAATGCGTGTGTGTGTGTGTGTGTAAGTGTAAGTGTGTTGTGTACATACGTCAGCAGACTTTTTTCACTTCTTCCATTTCCTTTTGTTTGCGCTGCCAAATCAACCACCGCAGTCGCCGTTGCCGTCGCCGTCGCCGTCGCCGTTGGCGTCGCAGTCGCAGTCACTGTTGACGCAGATAATTTGCCGAGTTAGAGTGCGAACGAGAGAGTGACAGAGAGAAAGAAAGAGAGAGGGAAAGTGAGTTTGAGTTAAGAGCGCGTTGCGGGGTTGAAGCGAGTGCCATGACCTACTTTTGCCACAACTTTTTCGATTTGTTTGTCATCGACTGACTCTCTCTCTATGTATGTGTGTGTGTGTGTGTGTGTGTGATAGACTGTTAACTTGGCTTAAGCCAATTGCCTTTATTTGATAAAATATTACAATATTTGCAAATGTGTGCACCTAATCGCTACTAATTTAAAGCTTTTACAATCCTTTTAATTAACTAACATGTGACCGCAAGGGCGCAAGGTTAACTATGCGACAGCAAAGAGCATCAGGCCCATCATCGCATAGAGGCGCTGTGGCATTGCCCGCTGCTGATCGAGCACAGCATTCGCAATGCTCGCCTGGGGCACATGATCGGGCACCATATCCTCGGGACGCATGGGCGCCACAGTGGCATCCTCCTCGGAATCGTAATCAGAATCAGTGTCCAGCGGCGATTGCGTCGATTTGCCACCCGTCATCAACAACAGCTGCATACGCTGTAGCGGTGTCAGAGGAACCGTGCGATCGATCTCCTGCTTTTGGGGCTCTAGGAAGGGCTTGTATTTAGCTGGCGGACTGTCCACGCCTCGATAGCCGTACACAAACATTTGCACGAACAGCGAACTGACGTTGAAATCTGTTATCGTTGCCTTGATCGTGCTCGCCGAATAATGACTGTACTCGGCCACGGGCGGCATGTAGTTCTCAGCAGTGGGTACCTTATCCAAGTAGTGCTGAGGATCGGAAAGTCAAAAGATTAGAGCAGAAATATAGAATTTATCGCTAGCCCCACTCACATCGAAGATAACAAACTTGATGTAGGTGATGTAATCGCTGTCGATGTAGTAGAAAATGACAGTTTGATTCGACTGCGTTTTGGCATCGCCCGAAGATGTTTGATATGTTTCAAAGATCAAGTCGTCACCTGTGGAAAATAATAAAAGGTTGAATATTATAGTATATAGGGTTATAATATGAGTGATAAATGCAAATAATGCAAAAACGCACTACTAGAGAAGATATTGTAGGATTTAGCCTCAAGAAAGCAAAGCTGCCTATCGATAATTATCGGTTTAAACAGTTTACTTACTGACTTTACTTTACGTACCTGCTTGCCGTTCTCCAATCTCAATGATCTTGTCCTTGTGCTCGAAGTCCTCGATAAAAACGGGCGCATCGGTGCTGTCGTCATCAAACTGAATGGTTTCTGAATCCGCATGTTTGGGGCTCTCGAATTTCTGGTTTATTTCCTCGACCTCCTCGTAGTCATCGTAGGGCTTCACTTCGCCCTCAAAGTGTGAATCGCGATTGAGCAGCAATGCGGGATTCAAATTCAAAACGGTCTGGTTAAAGCCATAGATCGTGATGACCACAGCAAAAGAGGCCGACAGATTTTGGCTCTGTTCGAATTCCTCCTCGAATTCACTCTGATTGCCGGGGGCCACAAGGCTAACGAGTCCCACGATCAATGTATCCACATAGCTCACTTTCACCTCGGCCGAAATGTTCTGCAAATTAGAAAATTTGAATACATTTGATCGAAAACAGACTCACTGCTAAGCAATCTTTCAATTAGTCGTCGACCTAACTGGGCATTCGATCAAGCGTAAAGAAAACACAGATTTTCACCGCACCTCGTCGATAAAACACACAACATGCGAATTCTGAGGAAATCTGCAACATATTTTTCCGAATATCTACTGTTTACTATACATATGTATATATATATATTATATATGTATGTCTTGCGAAATCTCACGTCATAAGTGCCTCGTTATTGAAAATACATTTTAAATGTGAAATAAAGCTATGCCTCCGCACCTCAGGGACTTTGCCCATACGCTGGCTAAGTAGCCGCGCCAATGTGCCAAATTTGCAGACGATTTGACATATGTACTAGACGGCTATATACTTGTCGAAATGCTCTAACATGTAGTATAAATTAGCACTAATAGCGTATGTAATGCTTTATAGAAGAAGTAGATTTTGAGAGGTATTTATCAAATTTCAAGTATTATTGCATGCATTAATCTGTTTCTATAACCATCATTGATTATCTCTTACTGACAATTAGAAATATGTTTCTACAAGTGTCACATCTGCATGTTAAACTTCATGGCAACTTGTAGATGTAGGATAAAAGTTGCATAGTAAGAATTCGGCTATATAGTTACAGTTACAGTTAGTTATAAATATAGTCATACCTATACATACATATGTATGCTGCAAATACAAAAATTATTAGGCTTTGCCAAAGTATACAGCTTATGGCCTCTGAAATTGGTAGTAAAAAATGCAATTATAATATTGAAATGATGTGAAAATGAGGTAAATAATCCATTTATTATATAGCAAACAGTTAAATATTTTTTTTTTTTTTTTAGAATTTTACAGATTTATTTTAATATACCTCATTATAAACGGGCTGTTAACTTTGTTATATTTAATGTCAATTGGAAAGTTTTTGTAGCTACATCTGGCAATACGAATTTTTCATTTTATTTTTTTTAATTGAATTTTTTAACTAGCCCGTCTGCGACTCGAACTAATAATTCAACTTGTTTCTAATGCCATAAAATTGGCCAAACCAAAATGTTATGCCAAACATTGGGTCGCGAGAACTAAATGTATAAATAAATACATATCTGTATGGCGTGCTTGCTATTTGTTGTCATTTAGATAATTTGTATTTGGTTTTGTTTTTGTTTTAGTTCTTTTCGCTCTCACACTCTCTGTCTCTGTCTCTGGGCATAGTGCGGGAAAAGAAGCAGCAAAAAAAAGGAAAAAAAAAAAAAAACAAAAACAAAATATAGTTCGTTTTCTATTTTGGGCTGGTCATATGCAAAAATACAAAAAATAAAACCAGAAAGGAAAAAAGAAACAAATTTGAGTGTACTATAGAAAGTGCTTGACTTGCAGATACCCTGTGCTTTCGGTGGCAAATGTTGTGAATTTGTGACTAGTTTTGAACTGAATCATCTCAGATGTTATAGACCATGAGCTACTATGCTCAAGAGAATTTCTAGTACTTTCAGGTATTTTTTTTTTTTAATTTTCTATGTATATAAAAACAAAAATCTATTGACTCTTAAGAGCCTTGCTTTGCTTATTTATGATATTATTTATGCACTCTTTGCTGCATGCATTTCGATGTTTGACACATGTGTTTGAAATTTCGAATCTTTACTTCTTCTGCTTTATAATTCGATGTTAATTTATGAATTCAGACATGTGTATACATTATAATTTATATACATATGTATGTAGTATTTCAAGTCTACAATTTGATTTGTTTATACTTGGGTAATATCTTTAGACAGCTCGCTTTTGATCTCATATATGAAATACATAATTGAATAATTTTCGTGTTCGTTTGGGCAACGTCTGTCAATGGAATATATTGTAAATATCAAGTTCCATAAGACGAATTTTAATTTGTTATCAATTTTAATTGATTTCACTTGCTATAGCAGGACCTTTGAGCACAGTTCCTTAGCGACTCGGCTTTTTTGCTAATCCACCCTTTAAAAATAATACAACTCCTTTTAACATAATCATGCTACCCCACAAGTCTACATACAGTGTGTTTAGGGTATACGAATTTCAAGTCTCTAGCACTTGTAATTTACGACCCGTCTATATAGAGCGAATCGACTAGATCGACTTGCCAGTTGAACAGAAGTGTATATATTTGATACACTCAGCAATGTTGTCTGTTTCCCTGTACTTGGACAAGTCGAATCTGCCCCATTTAATGCCATTCAAAAACTCACTTCCTCCGAAACGATCTCAATGTAGGTGATAGGCTCCGCAATGTTGTAGTTGAAGGCGACTCTAGCCGCCTCTCCAGCGCCCGCAGGACGCGAATGCTGCAAGTCCTTGAGCAACAGCTGATCGTTGGCAATGCGGCGACCGACGCCAAAGTAACGCTTGGCCAGAATGCCGCCCTGGGCCAGTGATATCAAGAAGACCAAGATAAGGGTTCGATACATTTTCGTATGCAATATAAGGAAAAACAACAACTAAAAGGGGAGACACATGCTCCACCTATAAATCGGAAAATGTGTTCTTAGAACTCGTCGCGGCAAACGAAGGCGTGCAACTGATGTCAAAGATTTGCTACGAGTGGAAACTGGCTGCCTCAAGTGTTGACTGATCTACACAGAGAGAGAGAGAGACCGCGTGAGAGAGCAGGAGACGAGACAGATGGAACGTGAGTGAACATGCGCAGATCTTAGACACAAGTGAGAGAGTGAGGGCGAGCACAATATGCCCTGCAGCTGCTCTGCTAAATATATGAATTTTCTCTCTCTCTCTCTCTCTCTCTCTATCCTTCTCTCTCTTTATGCACTTTTCTCTATTGATTTAGCTGAATTCTTGTGTTTAGCAGTCAACTCGTGTACTTGACCCCAAAAGTTGCTGTTGTTGTTGCTGGCCCTCCCACCAAAATGTTGTCCATGCGACCCCCAAAAATAGAATCGCGCTGACCAACAACCTTTTTGCATTGCGTTGAAATCTGTCACAGTTTATATATATATATATATAGATATACCAAAAATAGGTGCAAATTAGCATGTAGCATAAAAATACAAACAAAACAAGTAAGAAAGCTCTAGTCGAGACTGCTCGACTACGAGATCCCCTGAACCCTTCAAGCAACAGCCATTTCAATCATTTTTAGCGTCTCTCTGCTTACACAAACACACACATACACACGCAAACACACATACATAGACACCCATAGGCGCGCACGCATGGGCTGCAGTGTGGGCTTACTATGGGAACTTAATTGTTTAATAACTTTTTTTTCTGGACGTACGTTCTCCATGAAACTTTCAGATTGTGGTTTTATCATTACTATGCGTATAATTGCCAAATCTCAAGTCTCTAGTATTTGAAATACGCCTTTTAAAAACTTATGGGTGAGGGGGTGGATATAAGGGTGGGGGGTGAAATTGAGCAAAAATCGAAATTCTATAACGTACATATCAATCTACATTTAAAATTTGGATACTCTAGCTCTAAAGATGTAGGAGATATAATTTTATAACTGCATTTCGATAAGGTTTTTGATCGATAAAAAAATAACGGGATGAGTTATCGATTTTTAGTGATAAACTTGATATGCGCGCTGTATATACGGTCATTTTAAAAAAAAGTTCAAGTCTCTAGCTCGTATATCTTCGGAAATCGACGCGTTCATACATACGGACGGACGGACGGACGGACGGACGGACAGACAGACGGACAGGGCTAAATCAACTTCTCTCGTCGCCCTGATCAAGAATATATATACTTTGTGGGGTCTGCCACGCCTCCTTCTCCCTGTTACATACTTTTAACAAAACCATTATACCCTGATTTCCCATTTTCAATGGGTTCAGGGTATAAAAATATATATTTTTAGCTTGGCTAAGGATTAGAGTGTTTAAGCTAGGAGGAGTTGCGCTAAGTAGCTGAAGCTAAAATGATTTATTTTATTAATAATAAAATTAAAAGGAAATGCATTATAGAGAATATGCTGAAGCGATGCTGTGTGGCATACCCGACTGCTTACAATGCTAACAATGAATGTTTTGTAGACTTCTTAAACTGCTTTTCGATTTGCCCATATTAATAGATCCCTATGTATTATTATCTTCAAGTGAGATTATATATGTTATAAATGTTTTACAACATGTGGACAACGAATACGCCCTGAATCCTTACATGAACAAGCACACCTTCAATTAAAATGATATCAATGAAATGTAAAAACCGCAGAGGGCTCTTAAAACGCATTAAAGCTCAATTATTCGACATATATTTGGCTTCAGCAATTATGGAGCACAGCATTAATTAAATTGCGCATACGCCACGTGCGACCAAAAAGTTTTTATTTTACCATATTTATATTTAATTGTGCAACAAAATGCTTTTAATTGATTTATTTGTGTGCTGGAACTTTATGCAGTTTAGTGAAAATATGCCGCTGAGCCTTATTAACGCCGCTGGGAATTTCAATTAATGCGAAACAAAGAGCAACAGAGAGAGCGAGAGAGAGAAAGAGAGAGAGAGAGCTATACATTGAAAATTGCATTAAATTAATTAAAAGTTTGTGTGCGCATTGTGTGTGCGCAGCTCTCGAAATGGAGCATGATGAAATGGCACAGCCGCAAATTTATGGCACAAGCAACAAGCAGCATGCAACATGCAACATGCCACAACAACAAAAGCACTTTTTGTGGCCAAATGGGCCAATCTGTATAGGCGCCGTCGATTTTTTAACGCAGCTGCCCAAGGCAAAAATCGGAAGCTGTTGTCATTGCAATCAAAGCAAATTTCCGCATTCAGCAACTTCAATGTAACAACGCCAACAAGTTGCAAGTGGCAAGTGGCAAGTGGCAAGTGGCAAGTGGCAAGTGGCCAATGGCATTAAGTGCCCAGTTGATGGCTTTCAGTAGTGTCGCCGCTGCCTGTTTATGAAATTCAATTAAAGCATTTATGAAAATTGCATTCAAAGCTGTCAATAGCAAAACATCAAGTTACGCCGGACACAAGGCTCGACTAAAGGCCGCAGGGCACATTGAGAGAGAGAGGGAGAAAGAGAGATTGATTGGCTTAGCGATGAAAACGATTTTCATTTCAGTAAATTCATTATACTCGTTCACTGAATGAGAGTACTCGTTTCTGTAAGTGAGCAGCAAAGCTTTGACTTTTTTTTGAGGTACTTGAAATTTTCTTCAACCGCTGAAATTTGAAATAAACCCTGCGATGTAGATCAACTTATCAAGCGCCTTTGGTGGCATAAATTGGAAAACAAATTCATTCATAATTTCATTTATATGCTTGTATGCGATATATGAAAATTTAATTTTTAAATTAAGTGAATTAAACAAATTGTATGCATTCATAAAATGTAGCAGGCGGACATTTTAACATGTTTTCCATTCGGAATGCTTCGATTGAAGCGCATGTTTTTAATTGTCCCAAAATGAGTTCGTGCTTAAATGCCAAAATGTTTTTGTTTTTTTCGCTTTCAATTCATTTTTCGATTTTTGTTCTCTTCTTGTTTTGGTTTTATTGCTTGAGTGCATTTTAGTTGCGTTTATTAAACATTGAAAAGCTCTAAAAATATTCAAATATTGCCGATTTGTTGCCTGAAAATGATAAAGCCATAAAATAGCCATCAAAACGTCGGCGCATATGAGTAAATGTTTCAGAAGACTTGTGGAGATGTATTTAACTCAAGTGCTGCTTGGATACCCTGGGTGCCAAGAGATGGGGGAGTCGGAAATCGGAAGATGGAAGGTGCATGAAGCAAATAGAAAATAGAAACTCAGCCAGCGAAGGTAGAAAATTTAAATAGAATATAGAATGTAGAAAATAGTTGATGGGTAATTTAAAAATGTAGATAGGAGATGGGGAAAAAATTAAAAAGATAGAATATATACGGTTTTATACGATTTATAGAGCGATGGATTTATTTACTATTCATAGCTCATATAAGAACATGTAGCCTATCCGCTTCCTACCGATTTGTTAAGTCTTAATTCTCTATTTCTCATATTCAGCTGTAACGGGATTTATTACTCTATGTATAAAGCAAAAGATTATCTATACTCATTTACTATTTCACAGTAACCTAAGCATCAAGATATATTAGATATATGGAGATATGGGTCTTCATATCGTAATATTCTAAAGTCTCTACAGGGTATCTTCTCGTTGAGCAATCCGTTCGAGCAGCTCTCACCCAATTGTTTCTTTCTCAAGTGTTTATATGTGAATTAAATGCAGTACATATATCTGCATCTGTATATGTTTAACATATTTATAGATAAAGTGTATGGTTGCGATCGCTGATGGCCAGACGCCTGTTTCGAGTGGCCCAATGAAAGGTTAATAACACTCCACAAAGAAATGCGATTTTAATGTGGAGAAGAGGCGCCGTCATTGAACGCAGCTCGTTTCAGCTGTGCCACGAAATGCAGCAATTGATTCGCTGAAATATTATGTTTATTTATTATATTTTAACGAGAGTTGTTGTGCGTAAATTGCATTTGCCTACACACACACACACACACACCCACTCACACACACGATACGCAGACTCATGCACATCGATATAGATCCAGCTAATGTCCATTACGTAATTGCATTTGATGGCGACGTGCATCTAACGAGCTAGTAAAGCAATTAACGCGTGTCTGTGTGCGTGCGCCTGTGTGTGTGTGTGTTGTGTGTGTGGGTGTGGCTTAACTGGAATCAATAAAAAGTTATGCATGCTGTCTACGTTAGTCCGAGCGGAAATTGCAAAATAAATTGTTCTTTTTCTCTCCACGCTGCAGAATGGGGTATCATGTTTTTCTCAGAGATTCTCTTTAAGAGTCACTTTTCCATTGGTTTTAAGTTCAATTGGACTTGTCATTAAAATGAACTATTGAGCTAAGTTGTTAATCAATTAGAAGCTTAATTAGTCCTGGAGGATTCTCTATGGAAACTTGATTCATTTAGTTTAAATTGTTCATGAACATGATGTTCTGTTGAACTGGTGTGTGTTCAGTGATTCAGCTGTTCATATGAGCTACGATACTGTTTGTTCAGTTAGTCAATTGTTTCGTTTTGTTCAAAACATTATTGAACATTGATAATGTTTATTCAAGTACAGCTCGAAGACCTAATGTTATATAAATTTTCTATATATATGTATATATATATATGTCTCTATATATCAACAAATATATTTATCTTCGAAACCACGCCCATTCCCTGTCCAAAATCTAGAGTATCTGCCAGTCATGCACATCGAATAGAATCCTATTTGTCCTGGCATTTAAATTTGAACCTCGCAAATTGGATTTTTCCGGGGAACCAAATTTATTAATACTATTTGACCATTTGGCTTAGCGGGGATTAGCCCACTCAATGGGCCGCTGCTCGGGTCAAGTTTCTTTGGGGCAAAGACGAAGCGAACGAAATGAAAATTGAACTTTAAGGCTTATCACCTGAAGCCTGGCACCCAACGCTGGGGCAAGCGACGCGAGGCGAGGGGCCAATAGGCGCTCAAATGTAGGCCACACTTTGTGAAAATAATCAGCAAAGCATTTGATGGAAATGCCGCTGGAAAAAGTTTGAGTTTACAAGCTGCCAGAGGAGTGGTGCGGGTGGTGCAGCGAAGTTTCTCGATAGAATTCTGGCTGCAGGCTGCAGATAAACAGCTCAAGAGTCAGATGCGAAATGAAGTTAAAGTTTGCGTGCCCCGAGTGCTGCACTGCAGCATACCCTGTAATTGGCTTAGAAGTTTAGCTGGCAAGGGGAATTTGTAATTAGTTTCATAGAGTATACCCTGGAGCTAACGTGCAAGTGGAGCTTATACGTGTCTTGTAGAAGCAAAAGGAATTCATAATTAGTTTGGATAGTTTATCCAAGCTGAAGTTGGCTTACAAGTCTGATTAAGCACGGCTATCGAGATGCAAAGGGAATTTGTAATTAGTTTACCAAGACCACGTGATTCGAGCATACCCTGTAATTAGTTTAAGATTATCTTGACAATAAATTGACAGCTTATTATTATTCTAATATTATTTTTGAAGCATTCTTAAGATTATATGATCATAAAAGAGTTTAAAGCTGGTCAACTAAAGTATATCCTTTGAAAACGTATATATGTATGTATATGTCTAAGTACTTAAATATAAAGCTAAATTCGCGACAGTTTTTGGCCATGAGATACCCTGTATTTGACAAAACACACACACACACACATTAACAAGCAAAGCTAGTCGTAGCTCATCTACCCCATTTGCAATGTGGAACAGATACGGGGTGTCAAAGGGAGCATACGGACTGCATACAAATATCAGTTAAGTGGAACAGCAGAGCAGTCAAAGGCAGCCACCTGCCTGCAGCGTAATCCATTTAAGAGGCGCATTTGCCGCATTTGACTGTCAATTGACGGCTGCTTAGGCGAGCTGCCAAGGCTCATCCCGTCGGCAGCTGTGCTCAGGGTGAGGGAGGGATAGAGACTTGATTTCGTTTTGATTTGGCTTTTATTCAATGCTCGCTCGCTTGTTCGCTTGCTTGCTTTCAGGATGAGGGCTGGAAGCTGAACCGCACCAACTACTATCAGGAGGGCTGGCTGGCCACGGGCAATATACGCGGCATTGTGGGCGTCACATTCACCACCTCGCATTGCCGCAAGAACATGGACTACCCGCTGCGCACCAACTACAATCTGCGAGGTCATCGATCGGACGTGAGTGAAGCGAGCACTTTGGAATCGAGTGCAATGGAAATCAAAAGAAATCTCTTGAACTATTTCGCTTGCCGTTTCTTTCAGGTCATTCTGGTCAAGTGGAATGAGCCGTATCAGAAGCTCGCCTCGTGCGACAGCTCTGGCATCATTTTTGTGTGGATCAAGTATGAGGGTCGCTGGTCCATCGAGCTGATCAACGATCGGAATACGCCGGTCACGCATTTCTCCTGGTCACACGATGGCCGCATGGCGCTCATCTGCTATCAGGATGGCTTCGTGCTTGTTGGCTCCGTGGCCGGTCAGCGCTATTGGTCGTCCATGCTCAATCTGGAGTCGACCATCACGTGCGGCATTTGGACGCCCGACGATCAGCAGGTGTACTTCGGCACCACCCAGGGTCAGGTGATCGTCATGGATGTGCATGGCGCGATGGTGTCCCAGGTGCAGCTCTCTAACGATGTGCCCATCACGTCCATGGCCTGGTCCTGCGAGAAGTTCAAAATGGAGGAGGGCGAGGAAGCCGAGCCTGGTGTAACCAATGCCGGTAAGTGAGAGATCAGTTGACTAAGTAGACTATGCAGTAGAGAGTCATATCAGCCACTGAAATTTTAACCTGATCATCAATCATTTGATCAATCACTTGAGCAAATATTGTACTTTATCAATCAATCTATTAGTCCTTCAGTTATCGTACTATGTATATGCACTACGCCTGCATCAATCTTCTAGAATCGGGTTTTTTAACCTTTTCAATCAATCAGTTATTGAATTTATAAACATGTAAGAATCTCGAGATGAAGCCTTCACGTTGTTATGTCTAGAGCTCAATCATCAATTAATCAACCAATCGATCAATCAGTCAATCAATACCTAATCTTAATCATCTGAGATGTTTGTTGTGTTGTACAAAAGATATGATTGATTTTAATTTGACTGCAAGATTGTGCAATTAATCCATTAATCAACCAATCAATCACTTGATCAATCAATACTTAGTCTTAATCATTTTGCATTTCTATTATGTTATGCAATGCAGTTGATTGATACAATTGAATGATGTCTTAATCTCTAAATTGTTCAATCAATCAATCATTATTTAGTATTTGTCAGCTGAGATTTTTACTATGTTAAGCTAGAGATAAAGTTTTTTGAGGTATTGCTGGCTATGTCTCTACACTGTACAGTCAATCAATCAATCAATCAATCAAGCTTTAGCTAGTTCTAATTTTCGTCCTTGATTTCAGCAAAGCGCACTTTTGTGCTGGCGGTCAGCTTCCAGAATGGATATATCTATTTGCTAAAGTCGTTTGACGACGTCTCACCCGCACATATCAACACCTGCCTTAATGGCGCCCTGGGCATGGTCATGGAGTGGAGCAACTCACGGGAGCTGCTCGCCGTTGCCGGCACACTGCGCAGCAATAGCAACGCCATGGGCCTGGATGGCAAGCTGGAGCACGAGCTGGGCCTGGGCACGCCGGCCGGCAGCTGCTACTACAACAACCTGGTCAAGTTCTACACGGAGTCGGGCACCTGCCTCTACCAGGCCCACATACCCTGCAGCACGGCCACCGTGTCGGCCATCACCTGGGGCCACAACGACAAGCGGCTGTTCATCGCGACCGGCACGCAGGTGCACATTGCCTGGATCTCGCGACGCGTCGCCTCGCTGCAGCTGCTCTGCCGGCTGCAGATCCAGGCGAGCGTTGGCTCCGAGACGCTGTTGCCGCTGCTGCCGTTGCCCTCCAGAATCAAATCGCTCATTGGCAATCTGTTTGCTCAAACCATAAGAGTGAGTGAGATTCGCTATATATATGTGGGAAGACTTGAATCAATCTCTCTCTTTCTCTCTCTCTCTCTCTCTCTCTCTCGTTCTCTCTCTTTGCTCTCTCCTTCAGTGCTGTGTACCTGATCTGAAGTCGTTGCGTGACTTTGTGTCGCGCCCGCCGCTTTGCTCGACTCGGCTGCACTGCACCATGATACGGCATGATGATGACTCCAATCTCAGCTCCGGCACCTGCTACACGCTCTACCTGGAGTACTTGGGCGGGCTGGTGCCGCTGCTGAAGGGCAAACGCACCTCCAAAATACGTCCGGAATTTGTGATCTTCGATCCGCAGGTGAATGGTGAGTGCGAGGAGATGCAGCTATTAGTTATTCCACATGTTGATCATTCGGTGGCATTGCAGACCACTCGCTGTACTTTCAATACGCCGCCGAGGCCAAGAGCAGCTCCGGCTCCAGCCAATCCACCACGACGGGCAACAGCGGACGCACCGACTCCTCGGACAGTGACTTCGATGAGCGCTCCTCGCGCTTCGGTTCGCCTCGAACGCCACGCAAGCGTCGCGTGCGCGCCAAGCGGCGGGCCCAGAACGGCGATCGCACGGCCAGTGGCAGTGGGAGCAACACTCTGGATCCGGACAGCCTGGACGAGCTGGCCTATGTGGATACGCTGCCCGAGGTAAGGGTATAGACGAGTTGGGGCAGCTGGGGCTGTTTGGCATGCGTTAACTTCTGTGCACTTGCCCTTTCTCTCCAAGCAGGAAGTCAAGCTGGTGGAGGTGACCTCCAACATCTGGGGCACCAAATTCAAGATCCATGGACTTGCCAAAACCGTCCCAGCCAATTTAGGCCAAGTAACATATAAGACGTCCCTACTGCATTTGCAGCCGCGCCAGATGACGCTGGTAATCACGGAGCTGCGCGACGATTTCCCCACTGGACCCGATCCCAGCTTCAACCCCAATCTCTTCTCCGAGGACGAGGAGGAGCACAACTTCAATCATAATCATAATCATAGTGCGGATGCCGCAGTGCCTCATGTGAGCGTGACGAGCGCCGCTCCGGATGCAGCGTCAGCAGCATCAGCTGCATCAGCAGCAGCAACAGCGGCAACAATAGCCGCACTGAAGCCGCCAATTATGCCGCAGCGTCGCCTCAACGATGGCGCCTCGGCGCCGCCCATTGCGCCCATGTCGCCACGCCCGAATCGCATACTGGCGCGGCATAAGAACTCGCACGGCCTGACTGTGAATGGAGCTGGCTCCGGCGGTGCGGTGGGGCTCAGTCCGCTGGCGCGTGCCGAGAGCTACGACGACGACTCGTCCAATGAGTCGCAGGAGGCGGCAACAGCCGCTGGCACTGCCACCACCGTGCTGCTGCATCAGGCGCCGCCCAGCTGCAGCTCCGCCTCGCCCTCGCCGAGCTGCAGCAAGAGCATCACGCGTCCAAAGACCATCAGCAGCTTCAAGAACAGCTACAGCCGCTCCAGTTCCAACTCGAGCTGCCAGTCGCGGCACGCCATCTCGCCGCTCTACTGCGACGGCTCGGTGCCCACGCTGCAGTCGCCCAAGAACGCCGTCGCCCCGTCGGACATCATATTCGAGCGGCCCGCTGTGCCGGCTGCGGGCCAGACCACCCTGATGTCGTACTCGAGCAATGCGGACTACGCCAACAATGTGGTCCAGGTGAAGAACGCGCTCATGTCGGAGTCGATGCGCACGGCGAACAGCCACGTGAATCCGGTGCCCCTCAATCTCAACTTGAACCTGGAGCGCATGGATGCGCGCGCTGTCAAGTGCTCCACAACGAAGCGGCGCGACATGCTCTACATAGACGAGGAGACGCAGTCGCCCACGCCCACAACCGCCGCCAACACCTCAGCTGCCTGCTCCAGCATGAAGCGCACTCCGACTGTGGTTTCCATAGCGCCTGCGCTGCCCGACTCCATAACGCGCAGCTGCAGCGTTGGCTATCTGGACTCGGTGGCCATAACGCCCTCGGACGAGGCTCTGTCCGCGTTGCGCAAGGATGCGCCCAACAAGCGTCTGATCCTGGTGGACAAGCGCCGCAATCGCCATCGCAAGCGCCAGCAGCAGCAGGCGGACGCTCGCCGGCACAAGCTGCAGCAGACGGGCAAGTCGAAGAGCCTGGACTCCTGTGATCTGCTCTCGCTGCAAACGAAGCTCTCCAGCAAGGAGCACGAGCAGGTGGTGCGCAAGCTGCAGGAGATCTCCGACAGCAGCGCCTGCAGCAGCGCCGCCAACACGCTCTGCTTCAAGTGTCGCAACAACATGAATCCCGCCAGCGTCTGTAAACGTTGCCAGCCCTCCGTAAATCTGGCGCTGGACGAGATTACGACGGTGACTGTAGAGCCCGCCAAGGAGCCAACGCCAGCTGCTGCAGCTGTAGCTGCACCTGATCCGGCAGCCGTACCGGACAAGGCGCCGCCCAAGAAACGCTTCGATGTCATCACCAGCTTCACGGACAGCCCGCTCTTCACGCGCAAGCATCGCTTTGGATATGGACGCAGCAAGGATCTGGCACCGGGCAGCAGCACTGAGAACTCCACACCACTGCTCGCTCGCAAGCACGAGAACAGTTTCAGCTTTGTCAAGCAGCTGTCCGAGGTGCGCTGGCGCCGCAAGGAGACGCCCGCCAGCCAGCAGCAGCAGCAACAGAAGCAGCAGGAGCAGCAGCAACAGAGCTCCAGCAATGCCAGCACACTGGAGCGACAGCAGTCCGAGACGAGCAGCACAGCCTGCGGCACGGTGGAGGCGACGCCCGTGGAGGCCAAGGCATCGGTGTCGCTGCATACGCAGGTGGGAAAAGGGATCGAGTCAGTGATTGATGGATATATGTGTAAGATTAATCGTTGCTTTCATTTTAGGCCTTGACCACCTTGGAGAACATCATCAGTCGTCTGCGGGATCTGGATGAGGGTCGCCTGACGCCGCCGTCGACGCCGCAGCGCTTGCCGCGCAGCTCGCCCGCCTCGCCGGCGGCCAGCAAGAAGAACAAGCGCCAGCAGAGCAACTCACCCATTCGGCACATACTCAACTCGCCGCTGCTGAATCGCAGGCAGCGCAAGAAGCCGAGCATCATCGAGAGCTCCGACGACGAGGGCAATCAGACGAACGGCTCGGGCGAGGAAATGGGCGGCAGCACGGCCAACGGCAATGGCAAACAGTACCGCGACCTGGAGACATTCCAAAAGGCGCAGCTGCGTCAGAAGGTAAACTCAAGTTAAATGCGTCCAGTGCAAATCGCTAACCGAGATTCTCTTCCTCTGTCTCTCTCTCTCTTTGGGGCAGCTGAAGCGCGGCAAGATCGAGCCAAATGGCAGCGCCAGCTGTGCCAATCCAGCGCCGGTGCGACGCGAGTTCGTGATGCACAACAAGGCGCCCATGTGGAACGAGATGAGCCAGGTGTACCAGCTGGACTTTGGCGGACGCGTCACCCAGGAGTCGGCCAAGAACTTTCAGATTGAGTTTCGTGGCAAGCAGGTGGGAATTTTGGATTATCGATATGAATCTCAACTGACTGGCTGATTGATTGATTTTGCTATAAATAGTATATTAACCCTACATTCCAATCTCTTGCAGGTGATGCAATTTGGGCGCATTGATGGCAACGCGTATACCTTGGACTTTCAATATCCATTTTCGGCGCTGCAGGCGTTCGCCGTGGCGCTGGCCAATGTGACGCAGCGCCTGAAGTAATTTGGACATTCAGAATATACCAACTGTTGTATTATCGTAAAGCATTACAGACACAAACACCCACACCCACACACACACACACACATAAATATATATATATATATATATATATGTACAACTATATAGTACTTATAGCACGCAGCCAGCTAATGCCGCAGCAGCAGCCGCCGCCGATCGCAATTGCTTTAATATGCATATTTTTTATACTATACTAAAGCAGGTCAAGCAGGCGCCTTGGCTTTATCATTTGTAAATATGTATGTATGTATATGTACTTAATTGTATTGTGGTCTTTAGGTTTCTGAATGCCATACATATTATTGTGTAATGTTGTATCCCCGAGAGGATGCGATCTATGAACTCATACCACCATTTAATTGAAGGTTTAGCAATTTGATATTGGTGTGCAACAGAAATGAAGCAGTTGAATAACTCACAGTCCGATCCATTTTTTGTGCAATATTTGTATGACAAACTTTTTGGCTTAAGTATACATATATAAATAACAAAACCAAATGAAATGATCGATGATGTAAGTGTTAAGCATCATTATTGATCTATGATCTATTTTTAAACGTATGTGAATGAAAACGATTTTTCAGTCAAATTTTTTAAACTAGTTTGTACAAGAGCAGCCTTTTTTGCATTGAGAGCTTCGTTTGTTTTCGTTAATTCCTTCTCGACTTAGGTGCAATAACAGCAATTCTTTTTGTTAACAATTCTTAGCATATAAGAAGATATCATTAAAAACAACAAATCATATATTTAACTATATATGTGTGTATACAGAAAATATCGCTTGAGAAACAAAACATAAGAAATCGCTTGGCCTAACATTTATAAAAAAACTAAAAAAAATGGATGTGTGTACGAATTCTTAATACTAGCATATTTTTTATATACGATAAATTAATTGTGAATGTTAAAAATATAAGAAAAAAAAAAACATTCTCTTACACAAGAAATTTTGTGCTTTTCCTCTTAAACTCTTTTTTGTAGTTAGGCTTAATTTCAAGACAAATTCGTTATTGTAATTGTTGTGAATATTGAAATAAACTCAAAAACTCGAATCGTAAACGATTTCCAATGTGCAACTAATTAAATAAATTATATATATATATTTAATATATGTGAATAAACCATCAACAGCAACACATAAAAGAGTAAACAAAACAAAACTATAATTTTTCTAATTTACATATAATACAAGAGATTGACTTGTGGAATATTGCGTCTTTTATGCTTCATGCCTTTTCCTTTTGTTGCTCTATTTCGATTTCAGCTTTCTCCCAATCGGGTATGGACTTCTCCTTTATGCTCCAGGCATTCGTTTTGGGACCTTTTGTTTCAGCTGCAGTGGGATAAAGACAAGATTTTAGTACATATAAATAGATATAAACATAAATCATTTATAAAATATATTGTTTACAAGTCTTGAAGCGTTTGACGCCTTCTTGCATATCCTCCACCATGGACGCAGAGACTTGCATTATCTCATTGTTGATGGCTGCACGGAAGCCTGGTCGTGCGTAGACATTCGCATTTTCCAGCGTCGCATTTCGATCGTGCTGCAGCGAGGCCATGGGAAACTTGGCAATGGAGAAAGCTAAATTGACGGCCTGGCCCAGGGCTGTGCCTGTGGCCACGATTCGATTGACCAGGCCAATGCGTAGCGCTTCATTTGCATACACTCTTCGACCCGTCTCTATGATGTCTACAGCATTCGAGTAGCCCACGGCAGCAGCCAGACGCACAGAGCCACCGTCGCTGAGCGGCACACCCAAGCGACGATTGAAAAAGCCTAATACGGCGGTGTCTTCCATGACGCGCAGGTCACAGAGCAAAGCCAATTCGAGACCGCTGGCCACACAAAAGCCGCTGATGCCGCATATAATGGGTTTGCGTAGGTGCCGCCTGGTCGGACCCACCGAGCCCTCATGGCGCAGCAGAAAGTTGAGACTGCCGCGTTGCGCCTCCGCTTCCAGTTCTTTCAGATCATATCCAGCTGAGAAGGAGCCACCCACGCCGTACAGCACGCCCACAGGTGATGTGTCATCCAGCTCGAATTGATGGATGGCTTCGCTCAGCTGTGCCGCTGTGGCTGCATTAATGGAATTGCGCTGCTGCTCCCTGTTGATGCCGATTAATGTGATGTTTGCATCTTTTTCGACCAGTATGCTGGGTGCTTCACTCTGCTCTGTGTCCGCATAATGAGCCGCACTCAAAGAAAATTTCTGTGCGCCCCTAAATAAATCTCTGCAGCTCTTAAATCGACTGAAAACAAACAATTTATGCATTTCAGCCAGCAAAACAAAACGCTAAGTGTTGTGCAGCGTTAAAATCGATGATTTCGCTGGCGCGCATTTCAACACTGCTTGTCAGCGGCAACAGCAACGCTGTCAAAAGAAGGCGTGTATGTGTGCACGAGTGTGCGTGTGTGTTGGTGTTGGTGTAAAACAAAAAGCGGATTAAAAGAAAATACAAACGCTGCTCTGCCAGTTAAACATTTATTTATTTCTATATAAAAATAATAAGAAAATAGTGTTAAAATTAGTCTAATCATCGGCGTGTGTGTGAGTGTGTGTGCCAACGCGTTGCGTGAGTGCGTGTGTTGCATACAAATACAAAATACAAGTGATATAAGAAAAGTACAAAAGAGCTCGATTACAATACGCGACTCCAATCTGCAGCCGCAGACAAAGGATAGTTAAGAAACGGTATTAACCTGGTTATATACACATACATATATACGTATGCGCACATATGTATATACATATGCATATAGATGTAAGCTGTGTGCGATAAACTGCACGCAAAATGTGAACGTGCGGCAGCTGCTGGCCTGCGGTTGCGGCGCCTGCTGAGAGCAAAACAACAACAGAGCGAAAGTGACGAATGTCCAGCGCTGGAGCAGCGCTCGACCATAACAATAAGAAAGGCATAGAAGATAGAAGTAAATGAAAGAAGAGAGGGGAGGGACAGGGAGAAAGAGAGAGACTGCTGACTGCTCCCTGCTCAGCCAGCACTTGCATTGCATGTGAATATCTCCTCTGCTGCTTTTTCAATGCAACTGTAATTGAATTGGCATTACAAATTACGGTTAATATCCAGCCTGTCTGTATCTAAGTGTGTGTATGTGTGTGCGTGTGTGTTGGGGTCGCCAGCGATGCCACCGCCTGCATTATTAGTGCTTAATTGTGTCTATTTTTAACAATGTGCGTCCGCCCAACATTTGGGCGCATTGTCTGTCGGCTGTTGGTTGGCCTGTGCCCCTCCAGCCCGTTGCGCCGCCCATTCAGTTAGGCTGCTCCATAGGCGCCCCCGAGGGCTGTTCTCGACCACACTATTGCCATTTTGCTAGCTTACATACAATATGCGTGCGTGCGTATTTGTGCGCGCGTGTGTGCCTCTGTCAGAGAGAGTGAGAGTGAGAGTGAGCGAGACCGAGAGCGAGAGGGTATTTGAATTTTGAGATGAAATATGTAACGTGTTGAAACGGGCATCCCTGAGAGTACAAATTTATGAATAATTGATGATGATCAAAGCGCATTAGACACTTTACAGTAGTGGACAGAGATTTAGAAACACTTTGAGGTTATATAAAGTTAAAAATTGAACAATGTGTAAAAGGATTAAAAGCAGCTTTACAATAGTGAGCCTATAATTAACAATTAAATATATAATATACATATGTACATATCTTAAGTTCTTTATTGTTCATTTACAATGACACCATATTACTTATCACTAAAAAGAGTGTCACTAATTATATGACCATGACTGTATGTCTCATTGCTTCAGGCCCGCAGCTAAACTATCGAAGATTTACCCTCTACACACGCATCATTAAGTAAGGGTATTCGTGTGTTTGTGTTGCCTAATTTCTGGTATTATTTACTATGTATGCTGCTGCCTTTAACCGCATCATGATCTATTTTCGTAAATTTCATTTGCGAAAAAGTAAAGCGAACTCTCAAAGCGTGTATAAAATAAACTTTCGTTTTATTATGTTTTACGGTTGGGACACACCTTTTGATGGGCAGCCTTTGATCGTATATATAGATATACACACTAATCGTAATTAAATTGCCAGTGTGTGTGTAGAGATAAACAGATATATATATATATCTTGCTCTGTCAGATAAGATATAGAGAGTTGGGTATATCGAGTTTATTGCCTCAAGTACAGCTTAATTAATTGAATTAAATGCGCACGCATTCGCTCAAAGCAAGATATTCTTACGAGAAAAAAGAAGAAAAGTAAAGAAAAGAACGCTCACATTCACAATCACATTTCGCTCTTTCAGCAAATACAGTCACGACTCGACGATGTCAACCGGAAGACCCATAAAATGTGTCGTCGTTGGTGACGGTACCGTCGGAAAGACTTGCATGCTAATCTCCTACACCACAGACAGTTTTCCCGGTGAATATGTGCCTACAGTGTAAGTGTAACCCTCGAGTGTAAACTAATCATTGCTCATTATAATCGACAATCTCTGATGCAGCTTCGATAACTACTCTGCGCCCATGCAAGTGGACACAATACAAGTGTCGCTGGGTCTATGGGATACAGCCGGCCAGGAGGATTACGATCGCCTGAGGCCGCTCTCCTATCCACAGACAGATGTATTCCTGATATGCTACAGCGTTGCTAGTCCCTCATCGTTTGAAAATGTCACCTCCAAATGGTATCCCGAGATCAAACACCATTGTCCCGATGCGCCCATCATATTAGTGGGTGAGTAGCTATCGACTCTATTATCTCTTACATCTGTCATAAATTGCCTTTACGATTTTTGCGCAGGCACAAAAATCGATTTGCGTGACGATCGCGAAACGTTGAGCGGGCTGGCCGAGCAGGGTTTGACGCCGCTTAAGCGCGAACAAGGTCAGAAACTGGCAAATAAAATACGCGCTGTTAAATATATGGAATGCTCCGCCTTAACGCAGCGCGGCCTCAAGCAGGTAAGTGCGGACACACCTTAGCGGCAAATGTCATCGACAGATGATGATGATGGCGATTTCCATTTACCTAGGTGTTCGAGGAGGCGGTGCGCGCGGTGCTGAGGCCAGAGCCATTAAAGCGACGCCAGCGAAAGTGTTTAGTTATGTAAATAAGCAACGAGGAAACCGACTGCAGAGAATACTCAGCAGAGGAGAAGCGTAAACAGTGAGACAAAGAGACGGAGAACCAGAGAAAAACAACATGAAGCGACCCTCATCTCTAACTAAGCGTGAACAAATCAACAATCAGCTGACGAACAAGAAAGAAAGAAAGAAGAAACTTGATTCATTGAGCATTATTATTTCCTTTAACATAAACAAATAGTTTTGATTCTGTTTAAGTTGAAAATTTGATTTAGATCATCCATTTGAAAATCGCATGGCACAAAAAGAACAAAAAGAAAAAAATGAAAAACAAATAACAAGAAATCCCTCCTTATTAGAGCTAAAGTGTAACAAGATGAAAGCAGCAGTTAAACCATATATAATCCATATTGAAATCTAGTCAATTGAATCGAATCGAATGTATTAAAAACAGCAGCAGCAACAAATTGTAACGAATTGCACTAAACATAAACATTAACATAAACATAAAGGAAACTTTGGTTTCGCATATCAGAGAATATTTAAGGAATTCCTACTTTGTTTGTTTATTATGAAATGTATTATAATTATAAAGTAGCCCGGCGTTTCCTAGTTTTCAACAAAAACCAAAATACTTGACGATGAGCTCTTAGAGAAACAAATACAAATGAAATGAAACAAAAAAGAAGAAATGAAAACGAACAAGAAAAAAAAAAACGTTTATACGATATTTTAGCTTAAATAAGCATTTTTCTACTATTTGTAATAATCTTAATTAATTGATGCTCTTTTGAAACTTGTAACAACTGTTGTTTATTTTAATTTATAATTACTTATTTATTGTCCCTAACTTTAATAATGCAATGTAAAAACAAAAACAAAAAACAAAGGATAGCGAAAATGTGTAAATGTAAAAGGCAAAAAATGCATTTAAATGTGACTTGACTCGAATCAAAAAAAAAAACAAACAAAGCACACAATTTTTGTAAACAACTCGAATAGCAAAGGGCGAGCAACAATTTTTTATAACAATTATATAAATATATATATATTAAAGAGAAACAAACTAACGAAAACTCATGTAAATTTAAAGCAAAGATCAATCTACTTACGAGAAATCGTTACATATAAATATATATATAGTATATATATACAAAATGCTGTAATTATAATAAAATCAGAAAAAAACTGTTGGATTTTGTGTGCTCAACCATTGCATAGTTACTAAATATTTCATTTATTTATTTAAATGCCACGTTTCTATCGATTTGTAAACAATTAACAAATTTTTAGTTTTTCTTGCTCTTTTCACTGTGCCGTTAACAATTCCACACACATATAAATATATATATATATAAATACATATTATATATATGTACTATATAGAGGAGATCTCTCTGGGTGCAACGTGTTCTTGGTGGTGCTGTGCCTCAATATAAACGGAAGGGCTTTGGATGAACTGCCTGGCCGGGCCTCTTTTTGGCGCCCGCACTCTTGGGACGCTTCGGCTCCGAGTTGAGCGACGGCATCGATACGGATAGGACGAGGCACTCCGCCGGCAAGGACATGGATGAAGTTAAAGTTGTGGCACGCTGTATGCGCGGCGCCTTCCAATACTGTATGGAAAGAGTAGCACGTTATTAGAGTGTTGCAAAATGCCATTAGCTAAAGCTAAAGTTAATTCAAAAAGAAATCAATAACTAAAATAGAAACTTACAATTTACTTTTGTTTAAAGTTTCAATTCAATTTGTTTCAGTTTTTTTCTCTCACTTTTACCAATGCGATCCAAATGTGGTTTGATACGTGCGTCGTGTGTGTCTGTGTAGCATTTGATACGCTTGCGACGTGGGCGTGGGCGTGGTCGTTGCATTGCATACATACGTATATAGCTACATATATAATGTATCCAAATTATCTGCCAGAATTGAAAAATACTAAGTGCAAATAAAACGCCAAATTCTTTTTCAGATATATGTATTTTTCCTCTCTTTTTTTTTTAATGAAAAAAGTTTTGTTTTTATTACTTTTGAAATTTGCATTTTTTTTTTTTACATTTTTCGTAAAACTGGGGAAGTGTAAATAAATTGTGAGAATGATGCATTTTTTGTTTGACTAATTATTAATATTATAAATTATAAAATTTCGTTATATATGCATATATATATATTATTTAATATGAAGTTCAAGTATTGAAAATTCACTTTTAATGGGTTTTCTTTAATGTTTTTTCTTTTGTTTTGTCTTCAACACTTTTAACTACACGTAAAGCACACAGTTAATAATCGTATATATATATATTTGTTTGTATATATAATGTGTGTTTATTTGTAGTATATGAAATATATATATATATATACTTTTTGTTTTTGTTTTATATAGTTTATGCATTTGCCTTGGTATCTAAATTGATAAATAGTGCATAGATCAACTAATCATATACTTTATCTGCTTCTTCTTCTTCTCAATAGCTGCAACTGAGTAAGTGTGTGTGTGGGTGTGTGTGTGTGTGTGCTTGCACAATCGTTTTTATCAAATTTTATAGTAAATTCTCGTATTGTGTATTAATTATTGCATATATATTTTTCCATATATTTGATTTTCTTTTTTGTGTAACTTGCTTAAAATTAATTTTTGTCAAATATTTGTTTGCATAGTTTTGTTTTTCAACTTTAGCCTTAAACGAAATTATAACTTTAGCTCAACATGCATTGTTTTTGAAATTTTTTTGGACTGGATTTAACTTTGTTGATTTAAATTTTCATCAGCGCCGCTTGTTGAAGCCGTCATGGATGGTTGTGGACTCTGCGTTCAAGATAAAAATATAAACGCATTTAAATAATCGCATGAAATTAAAACTTAATAAGAAACAAAGAGAAACAAAATCAAGGTGAAGAAAAAGGAACAGTATAAAATGTAAAAGCAAACAAAAGATTATGATAAACGAGCACAGCAAGCAATTTCTATATGAATCACTGGGGCAGCTTAACATGTATGGGCCTTGGGTGGATCGAATTCAGGTTCAGTTTTGTTCGGTTCGGTTCGTTTCAGTATGGTACGGTTTGGTATGGTACGATTAGTCTATCCAAAGACAATATAAACTTCAACTTGAGTGACGTCACACAACAGAGCATAACATATTTATGTACTAGGAACAGAATGCGCTCATAACTTCGGCTCAGAGATTGACGAGAGTGAGTCAGAGCGGTGCAGTTGGTGTACTTTTAACTATGCGCTACTCACACATGCACATGCTCGCAAGCAACTCGTCGAGCCGAGAGAGGCAGAGAGCAGCAGCGGCAACAAGCAGAATTTTGTTCGTGCGGCTATTGAGCAGTAGAAAAGGCGTGTTCGGCTTAGAGTGAACGAGTACAAGCTGATCAACGAGAGAGAAAGCAATTGGCATTGTTGAGTGCTTTACGCGACAGCCAAAAGCGCTTTCAATACAAATAAAGCTCTCCTACAAGCAACGTACATATACATATGTATGTACATATGTACTTATGAGAAAGCTTTCTCATATGCTTTTCTTCTTCTAGCACTATTCTTGTTGCTTCCTATGATCAATTTATTTGAGTGATTTGTTCACCTTCTTCTGAGTGCTTTTTGAGTCACTAAAAGGACTTCGGCTGAAGAGTGAAATAACGGAATTGGAATTGGATCGTTTTTGAGTTCAAAGAAATTTAATTTCATAGTAAGGAGTGATCTCGAAAATTGCTCAGCTGTGTGGAAATTTTCTTAATGTTGAATTGTTTATATTGTCTTTGATCTATCACAGCACTGTTAAAAGATAAAATTGTTCAACTCGACACGCAAATAACTTACTGGACTTCAGTCGTGAGAGTTTTTCGAAAGTATATTTGTATAGCATAAAATCGCTTCATTTAATGGACGTAATATTTCTGTAGTACGAGTATACTGTTTCTTTCCAAAAAATTTTTGTTGTGTTTTTTTTTTTTTAATTTAATGCACTTTTTGATGACTAAGACTAATAAAATGTATACACATATTCCTATAATAAATTTAAATGAAAATTAAATAAATATTATTAATAATAAAATATAAATATTCAATCTTATGTAGATGAGTTAAAGCCGAACCCAAATAAATTCGTATTTTCTTTTTCATAGAGTGTATTTGATGAGGGATTCGAGAGAGCAAAGCATTTTGCACGTTTTGTTGTAGTTTTTGGTTTTAATTTTTTAAATGCTGGGCAGACTTTCACAATCATCAGAGATAATACATAATACGCACATATATAGATTGAGCATATGTAGCTATATAGTCTAGGTTTCAGTAACTCCGTTATATATCTTTCGTTTAATAAAATATTTGTACTACTCTACATAGTATAAAAAAGATTTTTGACTCCTGCCATAAATAATACTCTTTGTTGGTATCTCTTAAGTTATGTTAACAAAACTTCTCTTACGAGTGTTAGGTATTTTACTTTGGTATTCTTTATACGCTTGCCAAAAATGAAAACCTTTTGGAAAGAGCATAAACCAATTTCAACTAGCCGAAATTTGCTTTGTGTTCTAGACTGTATTATAGGGTATATACATCATTTAAAATAGAAACTCTTGCAAACTCAATCGAGATTTTCTTTTGTTTTTTTTTTAAGATTTTAGCTAATTTTTGTTGTTTATAGTTTTAAACCTGTTTTCGTATTTTAGGTACAGCTAGGTAGTATATTTCTTGTGTTGTTTTTGATTATTGTTCTATAAATTTGTTGTTGGTAATGTTTTTACTTAAAAAGCGATTCAAATATATCGTTACACACACAGTCAGAGTTACAAAGACCGAATTCTAGATGAATGGTCGCAACCAAGCGACCCTGCGCCGCAAACTACAAATTCCAGATGAAACAAGAGACGCGAGTTTCGATATTCGATTTCGCGATTCGAATTTCGAGTGAGAGCGAGAGCGAGAGGGCGAGAAAGAGAGAAAGAAATAGAAGTGAATGTGTGGAAAAAAATGTTGAACACGCCTTCCAGCAGTTTTTTCTTCTTCTTGACGTTGTATACTCGTTCACGAACTTACGGTGCACAAGTTCCATCCAGTGATAGTCTAACTTATTAGAGTTATACATCAGTTAACAATTGTTGGGCTATATAGTAAATGGGGCAAGGCACACCGGACTAAACTGTATTGTTTCAGAGGCTTACAAGAGTCGAAAATAAACAACTGCGTGATCAGCTCTACAGATTAATGGAAAATTCAATACATGTACGCCCATTGAAGGCATGTGAACAATATAATCTATGAAATTCAAGTTAAATTGTTTTCCTTTTATTCGTGAACGAGTATTCTGCAATCGATGACGCCCGACTGCGACGATCTAAACTTTTTTCATTTAATACATATCATGAATATGAAGAACGTTTTTCTTTTTTTTTTTTAGAGAATTTAGTTAACGATATTCAATTTCTTTGTTAATGCATCTCAGTTTTGAGTTTGAAAGAAATTCATTTTTAAATGTAAAACTATAAAAAACTAACTTAAAATATTAAAAAAAATCATATTGGATTAAAAATTATGAAAATAATACACCCACTATATGTATATATGTATATGATATCTTGAGCTACAAAAATACTTGCAATATGTATATGTTGTATTTATAAATCAAATCGGAGCTAATCGGTTGCTTATTGGATTAATTTGTTAGAGATAAAGTGAAATCCAAGTTAGTTCGAGTTTTATTTTTGGTAGTATTTTATTGGGTGTTTCGTAAGCAAGTGCTGTATTTTTTAGATATATTGGTTTGCAGTGCCTTTTTCTCTCAGATATTGCTTGATCGTATGCCATTGAAAAATGAAATAAAAATTACAATTAAAAAATGAATTTCTTGAGCTAAACACAAAATGGGATGGCATTTACAAATTGATGTAATGATGTAATGATGTCTAGATGTGTTGATGTATTGATGAATTGTTTGTGATGAAATCAAATGCAAATTACAAATTAGATTTGAGAAAACTGAAAAATGATAACCAAAATGGACTACAAACTGTTATTTGGAAGCTACTTCGATGATTTTTTAACATGAATTTTTTCTTTGATCGTTTTTTTTACCTGTGTTGGTGGTGTTGTCAGTGCAACAGAGTGTTCAACATTTTTCAAATAATCCTTATCATCGAATATCTTCTTCTCACCGCCACCGGGCTTGTGCTTAACATTATCCAAAGATCCAACTTTGCTTTGTGCCTTAATTTCTATTTTTTGCGATTGGATCTGAAATGTAGTGTCAAAGCCACCAACAAAAATGCACACAAAATTCATTAGCAACGATTACACTGTATAGAGCAAATCTTTCCATTATATACATTTCTAAATATATACATTCTCGATTTGCGGACCAATTGTTGTTCTTAGTTAACGGCAATTTTTGAATTTTCTCTTTTATACATCAAACACCTTGAACAATATTTACAGGGAGAACATTTTCTATATTGGTGTTCTAGAGCAATTCCTCAAGAAAGTGTGGTTAAGTGATTTAAATACTAAAAGTATCAACAGTACGTAAAATACTAAAAATAAAAATACTAAATAATTTAATATTTATTTATAGACAAAACTAGTGAACAACTCGGTTTTTATTAATATAAAATACATTTTTTCGATATACATTTAAAATAGTTTCAAGTTACTTACATCCTTCGTATTATTATCCTGGATTTTTGGTATATTTTGTGAATATTTGTTAATTATTAAACGTAATAAAAAAAGATTTTTATTCAAGAAATTTATTGTAACTTCAATGGGTTAGTTAAAACAAAATCCAGTTGAATAAATCAAATAAAAAATTCACATATCAGATTATATACAACAAATAACGCCCAGAGAAAATATGTATTAAAAAAAATGATTTTGGTTGTTAAATTTTGTATTTAGTCTGGTATTTTTGACAGCTCTTGGAAGCAGAAATTTAAAATCAAAACAAAATCATTCTACCCTTTATAGATTGAGTCAATACATGTCTATTATAAGCCAATAGATTTATCTCTGAGTGCATGTACATAAAACTGTTTCTTTTTCTTTAGAAATCCAAAACTAGAACCGAAACTGCCATTGGTATTTACAAAGTAAGCTTTAGTTACAATGGAGTCACCCAGGTGCGGGTTAGATGATGATTTTGGATAGTTCTTAGCGTTACGTACCCAGCTACACCCAATGTTATTCGTCTGCATTATACAAATTGTCATCCAGACGCGCATTGTCCATCAAACAACGATGGCTAACTATTTTCGAGCCCTCGCCAAAGACAATGTCGTTGGGGTATTTCTTGTACGAATAGCTCTGCGGATTTTTATAGAGTTTTCTTATTTGGATAGATAGATGTGGATAGATTGTGTTGAGCGAGTCGAGAGCATGCCAAAAGTAACTAGATTGCATAAACATGCTCCCCCATGCCCCGTGCCCCATTTCCCACATGCCCCACATGCCCCCATGCCAGTTAAAGTCAACTTCTAAGACACCAAAAACTAAAATACTTAACTGCTTGGAAGAGTAGATAAATCATAAATATACACATCTCCCAATCAGAGTCAAGACTCCGATTTCGAGTCGAAATTAAATGAATCAAAAGTAGCTTTAAGTGCTTCTGGGCCTACCTTAATGTCGCCTCCGCCGGGCTGATGCTTCACGTTGTCCTTGGAGCCGACCTTCGGCTTGGCCTTGTCCTTGAAGTCCATCTTGAGCGACTCGATCTTCTTGTCTCCGCCGCCCGGCTTATAGGACGCATTGTCCAGCGAGCCAATCTTAGACTTGGCATTCCACTGCAACTTTGTTGTAACTATCTACAAATTGTTTTCGGTTTTGTTTGTTTGTTTTTGTTTTTGCATTTGGTGGTGATTTGGTGGTGATTTGGTGGTTCGATACAGATACAGATACAGATACAGATACAGATAGATATATAAAACATGGTTAAAAAGTTAAAACTACTTCAATTGCAACAGTTGCTGCTTAGTCAATGTCAATGCACGCGCTCAGCTTGAAATTCGACTTATCAGATTTTAGATATTGTATATGGTTATGTATAAACCGTTATGTATTGAGCGATATTCTACATAAGGCTAGAAAATTATGCTGCTAAGTGCCTCGACTTATTCGTAATTTGCATTTCCTACTAGATACCAAATTGATTGCATGACAAATATACAGTTAGATATAAATATATATACAGACTATATATTGAATCGCAAGTCGACCGTGAAATTGAATTTCTATCAAAATACTTGAGGTACATATTCATGTTTTTTGTGTTGCCTTCTCCCAATTGCAACTACGGCAAATAGAACTAAAAGTGCGTTTATACGTAGTGGACTGACTAGGCGTATACCCTGTACCTTGCTAACGAAGTACAGCACTAGATAACTTTATTATGAGAGCTTAATGACCTTGATTTATCACAAATTCATTTCAGAGTTCGACGTATCTATGTAAATCTTATCTATTCTTCAAATGAAGAGTACTAGAAAAAATTGGTTGTCTTTCAGAGTAAGGAGACCACACAAAGGCATATGTATGGCTCTTAGCAAACTGAATAGCGGTAAGGCTTAACCTTTGTAAAAGTCACCTTGTTGTGGAGGAAAATATGTCACGGAAAAGTAGGTTTTAAGTATTAAAACAACTAGAATTTATATAGATCCAATAGTCTCCAGTCTCATTTATTATTTTAAAGGAGAATTTACTAAATGTTTATATACTAGCTTTTCTCTTCTTCAATCATAGAAGAATATTGATGTGTGTATATTAATATGTGCACATATATACATATTTCCTCATTCCAAAGAAGTCAATCTACATGTAAACTTTTTAGCTTTTAGGTACGTCGTCAAGTTTCTGAGTTACTGAGAATAGGGTGTATATTTATGCATGATTGAAAAGGATTTACCTATATATCTCATATATATACATAATATCTGATTACATCTGTAAATTTCACTTTGCTATGGTAACAGCCTCCATTGAAATACTTTTCAACATCCAGCACCCATGCCATTGGTACAGGGTATATTTTGCATCAGATAAGACCTTAACCGTCCCATCTTTCAGAGAGATACCCCACTCTAGATTTCAGACCAATTAGGACTTACCTTCTTCTCTCCACCCTTGGGCATATATTTGTCATTCTTGGCTTCGATGCGCGGTCCAGCTTTAATCTCAATTTTCTTCGATTCGATTTTGACGTTGCCGCCACCGGGCTTATAGGTGGCATTGTCCAACGAGCCGATTTTGGAACGTACCGCCTTCAGATTGGGCGATGGTGCATGACCGACCTGTATCTTGTTCATTGGAACTGAGGGCAGATTGGAAGACAGTTGAGCTAGGGTATGGATTGCGATCTGACTACTGACTAACCTTTTTTGGGTGGCTCCGGCTCGGGGGTCTTGAGCAGCAAGCGGTTCTTTGAGGCGCTGCGCGACTTGGATGCTGATTTGTTAGAGGGCGTGGCACTCGGTGGGCGCGATGTGCCCGTCTTGTCCGGCTTCGAAGAGCTCGATGTGGGCGTCTTGACCGGCGAGCTGGGCGAATTCGGTCCGTTGCGATCCTGTGTGTGGCGGGAGGGGGGGAGAGAGAGAACAAGAAAAAGCACAGTGTCGGTACAGTCATGTCTCACTCTGTTGGACAATGGGCTAGAGCTTTACAATGAGATAGCTGGCATCTGCCAGCACAATCAAATGCATGTTGTCGAGCCTTTTGCTTCGGTACGTCGGAATTACTCGGTCAAATATTTACGACCGCCAATAACTAGGTTTATACGGCTCTATGCCATTTATGACTCTGAGTCTCCATAGAGAGAGCGCAGCCAGCTGGGACCGTGGCCAGCACGACAGGATTCCCATTGTTTTATCGATTGTCGCGGCCTCCACGGCCAAAACTTTGCTCTATGCGCTTTGCATATGAATGAACATATTTTATTTGCGAGGTATTTATAGAGACAATCCCCCCAGCTCCAACTCGAGCCCCAATCACGAAATATATAGGAATATGACTAACCAAAAAAAAAAAGAAAACACGAAAAAACTTGCCGTGTTTCGACTTTATCAACTTGGCACACATAAATCGCATTACATTTGGCAATTTGGTGTACAGTGAAAGTTGGCTACAACGAACTGCTTGCTATTGACAATGCTATCAAGTGGAAATTTTATGTTTATAAGAGACTTGAAGATTTGTTATACTACCCGTTGTTATAGGGTATATGAAGAGTCTTAATAAACAATTTGTTGAGATTGGGCATGAGAACTAAAGGGTCTAAAGGGTTGTGCTTGGTATTCTAACTAAATGGCTAAATTATGCATAATTATATATTTGTTTATGATAATCATGTTCAGTTATTGTGGGATATATAAGGGAATATGATAAAGTGAATCGCTGATATAATGCTAATTAGAAATGTAATAAAGTCAAGGCTACAGGAAGGTGGGAGCAGAAGAAAAGCAGATAGAGCTAGTAAAAGTATACTAAGGCGATGATACAACTTATACTAAACACATATACTATTGTACAACTCGTATATGTATGTAGTATATACCCCTTAGCATACTATTATATAAAGTACTGTATAAAAGTTAATCCATCAAAGCCTTCTCTCTCTCTCTCTATCTTTCTCTTTCTCTTTCATCTGTTCGATATGCAGTCCATACCTAGAAAGAGGTTGAAGTGTTCACAAAATTGAGGTCTGTTCGTTTTAGTATAGTTTGACTGTATTAAGTTTTGTGGCTTTCAGCACTGCGCACCTGTAAAAATTTCGGAGCTTCTCACAAAAGGCACACACATATACACACAGGTAAAGAACTATATCTATAGGAATATATATTGTATATGACACTTATATATATAGTAGATATATAGTTTAAGGCAAATTGAGTTATCTTCTGGCTAATGCCGTTGCGACCAACTGCCGTCCGTAAAGCTAAAACTTGATCTGAACTCTGAGCGCTGTCAGAGCGAGAACTTTGGATGAATAGCAGCTGCTGCTGCTGCTGCTGCTAGCGCTGACTAATGGAGCGTGCCACAGAGCCACAGAGGTCGCTGTGCAGGCGGCAGTTGCAGCCATTTACAGATATTTATGATTTGTGAACATAACGATATTGGGAACAAGAAATATTAGTTTCACTTTGATGAAGATGGAGCTTGAATTGCCTGAATAGGTGAATATGAAATACTCTAGGCTATAGCTGAAGTGGGGTATATGAATGAATATGCGACTCAGTCAGTTATGGCTGGTTTCGAATTTCAGACGATGATATAAGGCGACCATGATGACTGTATATACGTATTATTATAGATATATGTAGATATACAAAATTTGTATACATTTTAAAATGTATATCGACTCAAATTTATAGAAAACTTATCAAACTGATTTCTTTTTCATTTATACTTTAAATTGTGGTATCAAATAGGTAAACAAGAATCTATTTGCCAAAAGATAACATTGTTTCTCATTGAAATGAACAAATTGATCAAATAATTGAAATATCATCTGTGCCTGGCTTATGTCTTGTCTTTCAATTCTGTAGTTGTTATAAAGGGCTTACTGGATCGACGTTAGGGAAAATATAGAGCTAGACACAAATTTGATTTGGCTATGCTCACTAATATGCCCCATTTTAAATGGACCAAGCGGTTAGGGTATCAATAGTTGTAGGCGCTGTGAGAGACATGTTTGGCGGTCAACGGAATTAAATTAATTTGCAGTCAGTTAATTTCCTCTCAATTAAAAGCAACACACCAAAATTTTGATAAACTCTACAAAAGACCAAGAGCTGAGAAACTGTAGAATAACCCGACTTTAAAGATGCGTGCTGCAGCTATATGATAGAGTCTATATGGATTTTACTTCGAAATGAAAAGAAAATTAAAAAACTGCTGTGAAAAAGTAAATGATAGAGTATAACAGGTATATATAAATAATATAATGGTATAATGCTCGGTTGATTATAATGCTAATAGTCCCTGTCCTATGCAGAGCTATGAAAACTGGAAAAACTAGAATTTCCACAAAGATAAACTGTTGGATCTGAATCACTGAGGCTGCCTCACTTCAGATCGCCAGCCTTTTCTACTCCGAGCGAGCATTAGGCAGTCGTTGCTTGCTTGGCTTTTCGTGCCGGAAACTCACCTTCTCCTGAGTGGACTCATCCACGCCGCTGTCATTGTCACCCTCTGCAAAGACGAAATAGAAGCTCGGTTAATAAAATTGGAATCTAGTTTTTTTAGGCTATCAATTTGTGTTCGAGGGGAAATGGCTTCATTAGGCGACACGCCCACATTGGGCTGAGCGCTTACTGTGACCGCCCAGCGATGTTGGTGTGACATCGAATGGTGGCTCCGTCTCCTCCAGCAGCGGCGAGCCCATGGGATCTGGCTTCATGCTCTGGCTCTTGATGGGGGTCTGGGCTTGACCCATGATGACGTCATCGTCATCCTCGTTGTGTAAGCTGCTGGCAGAGGGTGGGCGTGGCTGCTGCTGAGGCTGCTGATGCTGCATCTGCTGCTGTGGCTGCAACTGTTGCGGCTGCTGCTGCTGCATCTGCTGCTGCTGCTGTTGCTGCTGCTGCTGCTGCTGCTGCTGCTGCTGCTGGGGCTGCTGCTGATTGTAGAGCTGCGGTCGAAAAGGCGCCTGCAGCGGCTGGCCGGGCATGGGCCTGGCGAACGTGGGCGGCGGACGCGTCATATTCTGTGGCGGCCGCTGCATGGGCCCCTGCCCCGACCACGGAAAGCCACCCGGTGGTCTGGGCCCAGCCTGCGTGCCGGGCGGGCTCAGAGGTCCGCTCGGATTGGGCAGCCGGGCGGGCGGCATGCCCGGACGCATATTGAGCGGCGCCTGCTGCTGCTGCGGCGGACCCATCAGCAGATTGTTCTTGCTGTCCGTCGGGCGCAATGGCGGCGGCATCGGTCTGCCCGCCATATTGGGCGGCAGCGGTGGACGCGGCCCCATGGGACGTGCGCCGGCAAAGGGTGGGCGTGGCTGTGGCGGGCCAGCAACGGAACGCATCTGCACAGGTAAAGCAAACGTGGAATTGGATCGTACAAACTCGTTGTTGATGTTGCTATTGTTGCCGTTGTTGGTGTTGTTGTTGTTGGTGTTGTTGGTGGTGTTGGTGTTGCTGTTGCTGGTGGTGCTGTTGCTGTTGGTGGTGCTGTTGCTGTTGGTGGTGCGCTCGTTGACTCTGGGCCGGCTATAGTCGACTTGAGCGTAATTGGGATTGACCACACGCGGCCCCATGTAGCGTTCGATGTCTGCGTAGCCGGGACTCGGCTGCTCCACATAGGAGCTGGCCAGCTGCTGCTTGGCGGGAGCAACTTGCTCCGGCTGCTCGACTGCTGTGGTTGGCTTGTACATTTCGTGTAACTGGAGACAGCTCAGCTGGAGCGAACCTGACGCCTGCGGTGCTGGTGCAGAAATGTGCAAGTGTCGTGTAATCCAATACCCGACTGGCTGTTGCTGCCAGCAGGCTAGGAGTTTGAGCAGGAGCTGGAGTGGAAGCAGGAGCAGGAGTAGAAGCAATAGCAATAGCAATGGCAACACACATCATTTGCATACGTGTGTGCTAATGGCCATGCGGGGGTGGGCGTCTGTCTGTCTATCTGTCTGCGCTTTCAATAGCCTGTATCGGTATCGAGTGGAGCTCTCGATTTTGATGGCTGCCTTCTTCGCATTTGTTTACAGTTTATTGTTTTGGTATTTGGGTATTTGGGTATTTTGGTATTTGGCGCTGCTTTGGGTTACCTCTGTGGCACATTTGTCATGAGCCAGCGCTGGCTGCCTGCAATGTGACCCAAATCGTTCGCCTGTCGCTTATTGATTCAACAACAAAAAATGAAGCCCAAAAAAAGTTCGACAATTCTAAGACCGCGCTCCAGTCAATGCGCCATTGGCCAAATTGTTGTTTTTTACAGCCGGGTTGTCTACGAATATTAATCATATCTATTGAACTATCGAAAACGGTTCTCGTCTACCAAATCGCGCCGAATTCAACTCGATTTCGACAAATCCCGGTTTGACTCATAATATATAAGATTGCGGCAAATAAATAAGAAACATAATATTTTTTTTTATAACAGCTACATCATCTGTAGCTACAGCATCTCGAAATTAAATAAGTGTAAAATTTTCCGAAAAGAACAAGAATAAACCGTATTATTGGTTTTATAGATTCGTATATTCGTATTCTAGGCAATTTTTTCTGTGTAGAAATTACATATTTAAGAAGAATAAATGAATTTCTTGAAGGAATATAATTATAATTCTTTCCGAGATTCAAATATTTTGTGGACATATTCTAAATCTCTATAAAATATGTACTTAACTATATTTGTTCTGTTCATAGAGACTATCGAAATAAAATAAAACCCTTCAATGAATTTCACAAATTTGTCTTCTACATTCAGAGAAATCGAAGCGAAATCGTTAACCGGAACCGCTTCTATTCACAACTTGAATTATGTTAAACAGCAAACTAAATTGTTGTCTTTGGGCATAAATGAAGAAAATTAAATGAAAATAAATGTAGCTTGCCTTTAGTTGATTTTTGTTGTTTTCGTGATTTAACTACAATTTTATGCTAAGTGCAAAAAGCCAAGTATATTTACTTATACATATATTTATAGATAGATAGATTCGTACAGACTTACCGCATCGGTTTCACTCATTTTAATGTGTTTGGTTCGAGTTTGTTTGGTTTGATTGGGAGTTGTAATTTAAGCTTGGGCTGGAGCCGAAAACTTTTGCATTTAATCGATAAAATTACAATACTACAGAGGCTTTAAAAGAATATATATTATATATATACTATATGTCCAGATATGTATGTATGTATGTATATGTTTATCTATATCCGATCTAGAGCTGAGCCTTGTGGCTGCTGGCGCGTCGTGGCCTTCGCACGTGCAAAGTGGCGACTGAGTGAGTGGCAACAACTACGCTGAGGCGCCACGCGGCTGCAAGACAGCCAAGCAAGCCAACTGCTCCTAGCCACTTAAAAAAAAAAAAAACGAAAAAAAAAAAAAACAAAAGCCAGCCGCAAATTAGTTTGCCCCCAAAAATGATTTGTTTTCTGCTGCAGAAATTCCATGTCAACTGCCACACAGAGACAGAGAGAGTGAGAGAGAGAGAGAGAGTGAGAGAGAGAAGGCGACAGTCAGTCATAGAGAGAAAGAGAGAGCACGAGTTGTGGCCCACTAAATTGATTATCAACAATTGTCGGCCGGGGCTGACGGTTCGTATACTCGATGCCCGCAATGAATGCGCATTTGCCTGGCATAAATGAGGCGGGGCTAAACTTTTGCGGCTTTTCTAAAACCTTTTTCTTTTCAATTAGAATTTTCTCGCTTTTTCGCCAAGTGCATGAAGTGCAAATGCAAATGCAAATGTGAATGTGAATGCAACTGCAACTGCAACTGCAACTGCAACTGCAACTGCAAATGTTAGCAAACTTTTCAACAAACTCAATTGATTTTTGTTGTCAAAGTTTTTCTGTTTCTTTATTGTTCTCGCACAATCGGGCAATGCAGTTGCGCGATTTTATCACTCAGCCATGCACTGAGCGAAATATGTGAGTGGCTTCTAAAGAATTTTAATTTCTTATGAGCTGAGTTAAACTCGAATTGGAAAATTAAAAGCCATTTGAAAAAATTTGTATTTTAAATGGACACATCATAAATTAATCTTTAAATTTGAAATTATCGATTAGATCAGATAGAATTTTAAATACGCATCTGTTGCTCTTCTGCCTTAAGTCACATTAACTTTACATTTGAATTTAGTTTTCTTATTTTAATCGAACAAAAGAATTTTGCCTGAGCTTAAAATGAACTTTAAATTTATATTTACTTTTATGAATGAATTGGAATTAAATTTAATTTTACTTGTATTTAATTGCATTTTAGACAGATTTTTTTAGTTTAAAATATAATTGTTAGTTTATTTAAGTTTTTTTTTATAATTATTTATTTTTACTTATTTTGTATTTTTTATAAGGAAAAAAATTGTTGCTTATTGATTTTTAAATAATATATTGTGTTTATTATTATTATTATTCTTATTATTATTATTATTATTATTATTATTATTATTATTATTATTATTATTATTATTATTATTATTATTATTATTATTATTATTATTTATAATTAATAAATTTTGAAAAAGAAAGCTCAGTTTTAATGAATAATAAATTTGAATTCTGTTGATAAACTTGTCTACTTAGCTTATCAAATTAAGTAATTTAATTTGAAAAATTGTCTAGATACATTTTCTTTTGAAATTCGAGATAAAGGATAAAGGAAATTTATGTTAAATCTAAATATAAATAAATATTTACTTTAATGCCGAGCTGAAGTCTATTTCCTTTATACTTAAACTAGATCTCTAGTTCTCTCTCTCTCTCTCTCTCTCTCTCTATTTACCCACAATTTTCTCTCAGTGTAGCTGTACTATGGCTTAATGGGCACTTTACAACACGAACTCAATTGTTATCATTTGTTGCAGTTGCCCATAAAGAACAACAACAACAACAGCAACAAGAAACTGCAATTTTATCGATTTTCCAGCTTGGCCAAAGGGCATTAACTGAGCCGCGTTAAGGCTAATGCACTTTGCACTTTGCACCGTTGCACCTTTGCACCTTTGCACGTTTTCACTTTGCAGCTCGTCTAAAAAGTTTAGGCGACTGCAGATACACTTACACACACTTCAGTTAGACATGTATGGTATAAATATTTGGTTCTGTGTTCTTTCTTCTTCGTGTTGTTCTTTTATTTACTTGAAATTTTTTTGCTCAGTTTTGATTCTTTTTGGCTAAAACGTCAACGCCGCGCTGCGTTCTGTTTGGCGCGAGTGTTGAAACTCGACTGCTTTTATTTGCTTTGAAAAACTTTCGAATTACAATACTTAGAATTTGTTTTGGTTATGCATGTGTGTGTGTGTGTGTGTGAAAACCTGAAATGTCCTTGCGCAGTTCGAGGCTCTCGCTTTGGCCACGTCTTGACACACACACACGGCGTATACTCTATTCGGTTCGTCTATCCTATTGGCATAGAAATTTATTAGTGGGTCGCCCTAACCAAATGCAAATCCAACACGCCAACAATTGTGGCCCCAGTTAGCCGTCCCCCTTTGGTTGCTGCCCAGTTCGTAGTTTTTATGCAAATCTCATTTGAGGCTTGATTAATTTTATGGGCACAAGGAGCGCATTAGACGCGCCTCTGTGCATTGCCCGCGCCAGTTCCTTGATTAACGGCGCTGTTCAGGTTTAACGTATACCGAAATACGTGCATGTGCGAGGTGCGTTCGAATCACATTGATGGCCAAAACTCATAATGAAAGTTTCTTGAACTCAAATAATATGTGATCAGAAAATATGCTGATTCATTGATGGGCAAACATTAAAGTCGAACATCGAGCACATTCGAGCAGATTTACCAGGAAGTGAAGAAAATGATCAAATAGACTGAAGAAAAATTAAGAATCTTACGAGGCAAAGAGGGCAATAAGAAAACGTATTGATAGTAAAATAAGAATGTAAATCAAGCGATCAAATGAAGAAAATAACCAAAAATAACCTAAAGTAGAACAAAAAAACTACTTGAACTCAATAATAGAACTGAGAGTATCGTACACCTAGAAGCTCTTCACATATAGAATTTGTAAGTCTGTTACCATTTTAGTCATTTGTTCTATAATCAGTGGAGTAAGTTTAGTAGCAGCCCTCGCTGGCACATAAATCGCAGCTGGACTGCGCTACAGGCACCGCCTGCCACGCACTGGCATTGCCATTCGGATTCGAGCTCGATTGTGAGCAGACAATTTTAGTGGTCGTTGTCTATTATTCAGGTGTTGTTGTCATAGGTTCCTTGATTTGTTACTAATTGTTGTACACATTATATTTAGAAGCGCGCAACACGCAAGGCTCTCCCGTTCACGGTCTTCTGCTCATGCTGCACCGGGCAGGGCAGGGCGGGGCAGGGTTAGACGATGTTGTTTGTGTCTGTTGCGGGGGTGTCTATTGCATGTTGCGTTAACTTTAATGTCTGTGCCTAGTTAGGCTTTGTTATCGTTATGTTTAGTAGCCCATTCGATTGTCAAGGTTATTATGTCTGCACCTCGTTCGCTCTTGCTCTTTTGCATTCGCTGTACGCTGTGCGCTATACGGGGCTTAAGGGCTGGACTTAGCAATTGCTGACTTAGCTAATGAGCGAGGCTTAGTGGCTTACAAATTTCATTTTCTTACGCAAATTGATGCACTGTTAGAAATTTTGGGACCATTTAACATTTTAATTGGATCAGTTTTAGGTTTATTTCATGCACAAAACACTGCATTTTCATTAATCTATGTAATATTGATATCTGCATGAAATATATGGTAAATATTTTTAGCAAAATATTTTTTATAAATACATACCACCTTAATAAAGCCATTTCACAAACAAGTTAATTATCAAGTTTTCAATTACCTGTAAAGAAAATAAATTTTACATTTCAGTTTAATTATTGTCAATTGAGTTAAAAACGCCGCACAGCGGCTTTACTGCGTACTAAAACGAGATACTGTATTCGCTCTTTGGGTTCGTGTCTAAATAAATGTGCTAAAAACCATAAATGCTGTGTGGAGCGCTAAGCGCTAAGGGGAAATGTGCTATGCTGTAACTGTACACACACATAAACACACACATGCACACACCCAAGAGAATCAGCCGCACACAAATGCCGGGGGTGGCTCTGCCGCTGTCGCCTCTATTGCTGCTGCTGCTGCTGTTTGCTACTGTTAAAGCCGCCAGCAGAGCCTTCGCCTCTCTTTCACACTTTCATTCTGTATTCGGCATTTGCTTTGTTTTTGTTTTCCTTTTGGTTTCTGTGTTTTCTTCTTTTTTGGGGTTGCGCTTCTGTCGGTATCTATCGGCATTTTTGTTGGCTTCCCTTGGCGGACATTAGTATATTTGTATCTCTTTATAATATACTTTAAGTATGTATGTACATTGTATATATATATATATACATATGTGGTATCTATGTCAATTTTCCTTTCACTAAGTTCATTGATTACTTTAGCTGTTCTATGGCAAAGTTCATTTCATATTTTTGAGCAGATGCCGCCAAGTGCCACTTGAGGAATCTCCCAAGATGACAGTTCTCTATACAAGCGTGTGTATGTGTGCCTGTATGTGTGTAAAAGCTTTGGGCCACTGCGCATGTATGCGTTAACAGCCCCTTAAAGGCTGCGGCGCAATAGATGAATCATATATGTCGAATCATATATGTATGCCTTACAGGCAGTCCTGTCTAAAGCTAATCGCTTAAACACAAAATCTGGTACAGCATGAAGATTATGAACTAGTTCAAAACTTGGAACAAACTTGAAACATGACATGAAACCGATGTATGGATTATGGGTATCAGAGTTCGTGTATACTTAATTTAATATTTGTTTATTTTTAAATATTTTGTTTTGTTTTTTCTATATTTTTGGCCTTAAAATTATATTTTTGTTTGTTTTTAACAATTAGTTCTATATTGTCTATTGATACAGAATTTCATAGAGGTTTTACTTTTGCTGATTTGTATTTATTTTTAATTTTTTTTTATTTTATTTTTTTTAAATTTATTTATTTCTTTCTCAGTTTTGGTGTTTGTCTATCTTTCTTATTTATTTGATTTACTTACTTTAAGAACACAATTAAGATTGATATAGACTATATGATAAGATATCTAGGGCCTTAGCTGACTTAGCTAAGCTGAAACATATATTTAATTCTATAATTACTCAGCCCATATCTAGCTGTCTCTATCTATAACGTGGGCAGTTCAAACCTTTTACATTAAACTTTCATTTTTTTAGATCTTTTATATTTATATTTAATATTTTTCGCATGATCCAAGCTTTGTTTGGCTGTATTTTTCAAACAGCCTGCGCCAAAGGGTCAAGGGTATTTCAAGCGCATCAGCTCTAACTGTATTTAAGTGTATATTCAGTTAGCTGTTAATTTATCAGGTAGCAATATTTATAGCTTCTCCGACAGTTGTATCAAAAAACATTAGTAGTTTTGACGCACTTCGATTATTGATTGCCACAAAATGTGGCAACTGCGCGGCACGCACGCAGCGCAGCCCCAAAAGGCGGCCAATCGCAAATATGGCCAGGCCATAGCGAGAACAACAAATTATGCGACAACAGCGATGCCAAATGCGGCAACATTGGGTAACCAGACGATCCACCTAGAGGCGGCTCGAGGCGACTCGAGACGTGGCAGCTAATCCAAGCTGTGCAACGATCTCTCTCCCAGCGGCAGTGGCGAAAGTGTTGCCCGTCGTTGGCTATAATGTGCCACATTAAATCTGCAAGCGTTTTGACCGAGTTTAATGAACTGGCCATGGGCCTGAGGTGGGCGGGGCTGGATGGGGCTGTGCATACTGTTAAGGGTTGAGTTGGTTTGTCTGCTTAGGGGTGGCTGCTATTGCAATTTGCGTGCCAAGCGACACTTTGTTAGAGAGTAGAAAACAATTAAGGCAACACCGAAAAGGAGACACACACACACACATGCACATCCCTTTGATGTCTTTATTAATCTGTGGCCAAAATTTATTGATCAAACTTTTAAATGCTAAGAAAAAAATACTTTAAATTAATTAATAAAGTATGCAAACTATGCGGCATTTCCAATTAGCATTCACCTGACACACACACACACACCAACGCACACACACACACACACATGACAACTTAATAAATGTTGTTTTGTGCGCGCTTTTCATATTAATTTGTTGCTTCGCATCGAGTGCAATTGGATAAGCCCTAGCCCCTCGTAAATAGATTTGTGGGGCGCCACTTTGCATGCAAATTATGCTAGCATTAGGGGTCATTCCACACACACACACATACACACATACAGATATATGTATGTATATAGACATATATATATACACACTTTTTCGATTTGGCACAGTTTTTATGCTATGTATTCTATTCTAGTTCTGCTCGTCGAAGCGCTGTAAAGATCAGCAAGAGATGTGTTTGTACCGCAATGACTGACTTTTAAATACTCTGGATATTTGGTATTATGAATGAATACTAAAATTAATGACTATCCAATACCCTAGCATGCATAAACGTAACAAATAGCGACTGTCACATATGCTGGAATAATGATATTTTGTATACACATTAGAATGACTGATTATCGAATACCCTAGAAAAGTCAAATTATATATAACCACAATAATGACTGACCATCAGATACCTTAAATGTTTCTTATTGTATATTGGCATTGAAATGACTGACAATCAGATACCCTAGATGCAAGTTATATATAGATTTCTCAATGATTCAGATTCAGATTCTCTTTGTGAATAATTTACTTTATGGATTTTCAATTTAATATTCTATCCAATTTCAAGACAAATTTCTGGCTTGAAACTCTAAACGAATCAGTGAAAGTCATTTTGAAGTTTGTATTCCTTATACAGACCGTAACAATAATTCATTTTTCACATCAGTTCCACTTGAACTTTGATTAGGCCATTCTAATTGGATTGGCAAATTTAATAGAAAGAATATTGCAATATTTACAATAGTTTCAAATCGTAAACCGAATATACAAAATGCACTTAATCATCATACTTGCCGTAGTCGGAACATTATATGGAACGATTAAAGCTGAGGTAATATCAAGGATGTGTTTATATACCAATAACACTTATCGATAACTATGTGAAATGTACTACATACATATGTAAATACATGACGATTGCAGAGCGTAGACGAACTGCAGGCGAAATTGGATACGCTGGAGAAAGAGAATGCAAATCTGAAGGCAGAACAGGAAAAGCTCCAAGAACAGGTAGTCGATTATGACAAAAAGCAGAAAGAAATCGCAGATCTAGAAAAAGAGATTGAAGTTTGTCAGCCTAGTAGCAGAGCAGATGCAGTGAACGCACCGAATGACAATGCCACGATGCAAAGTGATGTTCTGCCAAAGTTCTTCAATGAAAACCATAAAATATTTCGATCGAAAGAGGGCCACATGCACTTGGTTAATTGCCTGATCAACCTATCCACTCCGTCAAGATATAGCTGTGTGCCGTACATTCACTTTACGGGCGCCAAGACTATAACGATGCCTGGCATAAAGCCAATTGACGTTAGGTGCGATAGCGCAACAGCTGGTTCCGGCTGGCTGATCATCCAGAACCGCGTCCATGGAACCGAAAACTTCTATAGGACTTGGGCGGAGTATCGAGATGGTTTCGGCCAGCTGGATGGCGACTTCTTTCTGGGACTGGAGAATATCTATAAGCTAACCAACTTTCAGAGATTCGAACTGTTTGTGAAAGCCGTGAGCTTTGCAGGTAAAGTTAACTGGGCCCGTTACAGCGATTTCCTCATTGGCAGCGAGGATGAGTCGTATGTGCTGAAGAGCGTTGGCGAGTTTGCGGGCACTGAAGATGTCCTCTCAAGAAATGTGAACAGTAAGTTCTCCACCTACGACAGAGAGAGCAATCCCAGCAATCTATCGCAAAAGTTTCACGGCGGCTATTGGTATATCGAAAATGGTTTGCAAAGCAGGTGAGTTCCTCAATATGGATTACCTGTCATTATTGATTAATTAATAAATAATTATTAAATATCTTACTGTTTGTCAATTAGCAACCCCAATGGCAAATACTTAAAGCATCCGGAACATTACAAGTATGGCATGCATTGGGCAACAGGAGAGAGCGAGAAATCCGTCAAAATGCTTATTCGCCCAGCACTGGGATGAGACTCTCATTGATTTGGCAAAATTGTAAAAAAAAAACACTTACAAATAATAAAATATTCAATTAATCGACCGAGAATACTTGTGAATCAAATGAACTGAAGATTTGATTTAAGAATGATTCATTGAGACCTTCAAATATTGGAAACAAAAACTATAGACTTTTCCGTATTTTTATAGCTTTTGGCGACTCAAATGAAACATTTCTTGTGTAATTATGCCTGACCTTTCAATACCCTATATAAAAAAGATTCCAATGACAACTGTCAGAATGCTGGATGGAACTTAAGATGAGAATATGTAAAGTCGACTAGAAACTAGTAGCGAATGATGGTCCAAATTTCTATGCAAAATATTCAACTGAAACGCACAATAGAGTTTTTCATTCATTCTGCATTTATGTTGTTTGTATATTGTTTTTTTTTTTTTTTATACTAATTAAATCGACTATTTCAAAGCTTTGACATGGGTGTCCTGAGTTCGAGCAATAGCTAGAGAATTTCAAAGAAGAGGTTATTTTTAAATTTTAAAAAAGTTTTATTTTTATTTTCATGTTTTTTAATTTTTAATATGTATTTTGTATACGCCTTAGGGCGTCCGACTGAACTTTATACTAGTTTTGTTTGTTTTCAAATCTGTCCATAATTGGAACGAAATACGTTAAAAATGTTTTAGGATATAGTGTTACGCTTCATAACAAATCCGTCACAGCTACAGTTGAGCCCAAGCATATTAGTATCAAGTGCCCCAACATCTAGTTATTAAAGACACTTAAGGCTGCAATGCAAAATGAATAAAATCATATTCTGGACACTATTCGTATCGTTTCTGGGATTTATCAAAGCTGCTGGCGAAGCGGTAATAGCGGCAATACCTATTAACACTTGCATTAATTTGACAAATAATTTACATATAAATACAAGTTATTATATATCTGATTCAAATCTGCATTCGTTGCAGCCCGCAGAGAAGGACGTGCAGGCGCTTTTGGATAAGTCGACAAAGCTGAATGATGAGCTGAAGGCAAATAACACTAAGCTCAAAGACATGGTAAAATCGATTCCAGAAATGGACGGGAAGTTCAAAACATTAAAGGAGAGGGTCGCAAATTGTAAACCAAATCATGTGGATGGAAATACAAATGTTCCAAAGGGCAAGCGCTCCCCACTGTATAAAGCCTTGTTGAAACGAAATCCGAATTTGAAATTCGAAACAGTTCAAAATGAACTGATAACCTGTCTAAAAAAATAAACAGATAATCATAGAGCTCGGGCGATCTGTCAGCTCAAAAGATTTTCATATCGATTTGGCATTATTACTGGGTGGACTCTGGGAGTCTGCTGTTGGTATTCTTTCTCCCAATACATCATATACTGTAGTATCTGGTATAATGACGCTCGGCCGACCCGGCAGATTTAAATTTTTTCCGGGCAGAAGCGTAATTGATGAATATATAAATCAATTAATCGTTAAGCAATTTAATCATAATCTCCATATATGGGCTACACGCATGTCTACCTAAAATGTACTGCAAAGATTTTCATAGATTTTTGTGCTTCATTTGCTTTCAGTCGACAGGGCGTGGCAGCAGAAAGAGCGGCAGTAACAACACGAAAACTCATATATGGCGTTAAATGACTAGAAATTAGATAGATTTTCGTGTTTTAATAGCGGATGCCACAGCAATTAGCAGCGACTTCTGAAAAGCTGAGGGAATTCCAGCACTTATGCGGCATACTCTGTTAAGAATGTGCAGGAAGAGTATATTGGAGCTACAGAGGATGCAATTCTGGATATATATGTAGTTATGTATGTGGGCATCAGATAGAAATCGACGCACGATTTCTAATCGGATAGACTGCTTAGTCTAGAGTGAAGGAAAATGCAAGAGACACCAATTCTCGCACAGCTGGCTTGCAAAATTGTGTTAATTAAAGACAAATACTACGTGCGAAGTGTAGCTGACAGAATTGCAGTCAAAGTTATCTATTTATAAACCAGAAGAGCACACTCACGCTCTCTCACTCTCACTCTCTATCTCTTTCTCTCTCTGTCCTTTCTCTGCCTCTTTTCTCACTCTTACGATTCACAAAGTGAGAAGCACATAGAGAGGACTCTGTCCACACTTATCTACAGCGTGTGCAAATATAGATTGATGCAAAGCGTTTCGCGAAAGGTATGTGTATATCACCTGTTAGCAGAGTTCAAAATTAAGTAAACATGAACTCAGGTAAATCAAAAAGTGATCAGATAAATGAATGTAGGCAAAGTGCAAACACAAGGATGCTTGTAGAATAGTATCTGATATTGCAGAAAACCTCATATTTGAAGATTTTTTAACTACCTCGATTTCAAATTATGCTCACTATTATAATTATCCCAATAGTTTATTTTAATAATATTCCTGTTCGCTAAGAAACCTATAGCTCAGCGATATTTTGTTTTCTAAAAGTTGATCAGATTTAGCTATAGCATTAGAAAGGAAATCAAATTATCATGGCTAATATACTATTAGGCTAATATTCGTTTGACAGCTACATATCTATAGCAACTGATCATAATCTATGTGGTGGCATATCGCACGATATTATAATAATACCTGCTGTAAGGGTATATGTAATCAAGGTATATTTGAATTATAGATTGTTATATAGTAAATATATATGTATGTATATATAAATATACGTGAACTAGCAGTTCGGACAGTTCGGACAGAAGTAGGTGACGCTGACGTCGACGCGACGATGACTTCATGTGAATGACACAGCTGTGTAAATGAGAGAATGAGAGAATGCGGCACTGTGAGAATGAGTGATGGAGAGCAGGAGATAACTGAGCAACAATATTTATTTATATTTGTAGTCGGTTTTTGTTTTCTATTTTTTGTTGTTGCTATTAGTTTATGTTATTTAGCACTAAGATAAAAGCACACAAAACAATAACAATTGTTATTGTTGTTGTTGTTGTTGTTGTTGTTGTGACTATGATTATTTAACCGAGCCGGTTTGCACTTGCGTTGAGCATTTCATTTAATCAGCGTCAGAGGTGACATCGTGAATGGGACAACGAGCACATTGTAAAAGTGGGAGTGAATTAGGGGGAGAGAGAGAAAGAGAGATAGAAAAAGAGAGAGAGAGAGAGAGAAGGAGTGAACGAGAACAAATGAAGTTAACATTCAGAAACCAAAAACTAATATACCCACTTCAAGAATATGAAACGAGGAACCCCAATTGCAAACCCAACAAGAATATGTTGTACTGCGATTCGTGGCAATGATTTGATTGACTATGTGTAATGGAAATCTGATAAGCAAACCTGCAAAATCATTAATCAAAACAAATTCTCATTAAGACAATTTTATTTACTTTATTTTAGGTTCCGTTTTCGGTTGATCGCTTTGATCATATTCCTAGACAGATTTTTATTTAGTCAGCGATTAGGCCCAACGCATGTGTTTAGATGAATTACAAAGACATAAAGATACCATCAGCGAAACTAGCTTAATTGAAACGAGGTCATCTGCAGAGTACAGACCGCAAACAGCGAGAGCAGCAGCATCAGCAGCGGATGATGATGCGGTTGACAGCGACAGAGGCAGAGGCAGAGATAAGAGTAGGAAGAGCCGAGCAGTTCGACGGAGCAACGATCAGGGGCAGAGCTAGAGGTAGAGGCTAAGACAGCTTAATCTCAGATCTTTCCCTTCTGGCCGGAGTTGGGCCTGGGACTGGTAGAATCAGGGGATGAAGCGGGAGCTAGTCTGAAGGGCAGAGGTAAATGCTGAATAGAATAGAACAGTAGATAGGGGCAGTTATACAAGCAGGGCCAGGAGCTGGAGCAGAAGCAAACGGAGTAGCATGCAACGCTTAAACAACTTCTGCTACTGATAACAACGGATGCTAGATGCACAATGCATGCGAGGCACAATTAAAACGTAGCCGACAGGTCGTTGCGCCCATGCCACATTTGCCAGACAATGGTTGCCACATCCTGTGGCACATCCCGCGCGACTGATGCCCGATATAATCGGGCTTAACTGCTGAGTGCCCGCTCTTCAGACACGAACATTAAGCACAAACAACTCTATTTCAAAGCCGCTCGACAACTGTGCAAACAGCTACAATGAAAATGTTGTCCGAGTATGCAAGAAGTGGAATGCACTAACTAATATCTTACTTGATGGGTATAAATGTATGTATATACTCGTAACTAAACTCCAGTTGTCATATGAGTCAATTCAGATTTCCATTGGTTTTTGATATTAGTGAAAGATCTTTATATATTTATGCGTATGTCGGCTTAAGTCAAAGCAAAAATACTGAGCAAAATATTACTGAGCTCAGCTTGTCTTAAACAAAATTCAATTCTCAATGGATTTTTCATCGATATATCGATATATTCATATATATCGATATCAGTTGATAACAAAAGTTTAATTTCCAGTGGATCTTTGTTTTTTTTTTCTTTTATATTTAATACTCCATCGTGCTCGGTTCAGCACATACTCAAACCCCAAATTAGCGGACCCTTCTTTAGGGTATACAAATCTATTTGTACAACAGCTCAGAGCAGGCAGAAAATATGACGTGAGCTGGTGTCGGTGGTGCGCTGGCGGTGCTGTTGATGGCATTCGTGGTGCATGTTTGGCCAACATAACCATCAGTGTGCCGGGGTGTGCCAAACACTTTGACTAATTGAGCGATAGATACATAGATACATATCGACGATTCTCTGCAACTGCTCCTAATTGATTTGCGGCGTGCTAACATCGCGTATGAGTAATGTATGTCAGCTCACCTTTTTGCTCTTGACCAGCGCGTGCCGCGGAAGCCGGCTCCGGCTTCTGTTGCTGCTGCAGTAGCTGCTGCTGCTGCTGCTGCTGCTGCTGTTGTTGCTGTGGCGTATCCTGTTGCAGCAACACGGGCTGCACTGGGCGCGTTTCGGGCATTATGGGCACCGCAGCTTCCAGCACAGAGCTTTTCTCCATGACATCCGCCATATTGAAAATGCCTGTATGTTTATATATGTATGTGTTTATTTATATATTTATATATATATGTGTGTATATGTGTGTTGCACTTAGTACAGGACTTTTTTTTTCTGACCCGCTGCGTGTACTCTTTTCTGTGTTAAATTTAATATTTTCTGCACCACTTTTCTTGCTTCACCTTTTCACACTTTGATTTCGCTTGGCTTTTGGAATGCTTTAGTTGCGTTCTTTTATTTTTTAAATAGTAAAGTCGCAACAATATTTATTAGAATAACTATATTTAACAATGATAATGCTGATATATTTTTGTTTTTTTATTTTATCTTTTTTACTTTTTGCACTTGGCTCTGGTTTTTCTGCTTAATTTTCGGGTATTTTTTTAGTTTTCTTAAATTTTGCCAATGCAATTTTGCTGAGAGCGTTTGGCGCTGCGCTTCGTATCTTTTGGGTTTGTTATCTCGTTTTCAACTGATTTTCAGTTCGGTTGAAATTCCTAATTAACGTCTGCTCGGGCAGAGGCGCAAGCTATGCGAAAGCTTTATATTTAGTACACGCGCAGGGGCAAAGCTGAGAAAGCTTTTCCTAATAGGACAGGCGCCATCTGTCGGCTTTCTGCTCAAGTCTGTTTCACTTTTTCAACACGAACTTTTATTTAATACATTTGTAAAGTTGTTTAGTTCATATTTAATTTCTTTATTTTTATTGTTTTATCAGAATTAGCTCTGACCTCAATTATTAAACTAATATCAAATATCAAAGTTCAATAAATTTTGAAAAACAAAAAGAAAACTGCAGATTATTTATTTAAGATTTAGTATTTAGTACATTTAGATATTTAATGCCTTATTTACAGAATACATTAAAACATTATTTTTATAGGAAATTGAAACTGAAATTAATTTTCAAGTTTAAAAAAAGGCAAAATATTATAGTTATAGTTAGTATAGTTATTTTAACAATAGTTAGTGCATAGAGAAGCCGCACAGAGTAGCTTCAAATATTTTGAAGCTACAATATTTCAAGTAAAGAGCATAATTTTTAATTTCATATGCTCAGAATATGTTCTACTTGTACTTCAATCACTATGAAAAACTGTATAAGCTACCCTGAATGGCCAAAAATAGATCAATTTTGTATGAATTTTAACAGCATTTTCAATTGAATATTTGTCCACTTTGCATTTAGCATCGTTGTTTTAGCTGAAGAGAGTCTCTATTGTATAGGTCTTCACGTCCTATTCCGAATTGGGTTAGAGTATAGATGGCTAAAGATCTACAAATGCACTGATTTTGCTAACTTGTTTATTTGCATCTATTTTGAAGCTGAATAACCGTAAAAGAGCAAAAAAAGAAAACAAAAAAAGAAGGGAATTCATCAAACAACAAAATAAAATTGCCAACGAAACTTTTTTTTCATTTTTTTTGTTTTGTTTTTGTTTTCGTTTTGATTGAATTGTTTTATAATTTAAATTTTTTTATTTTTAAAAAATAATATTATCTTGAAGTTCAATTTTTGCAGTTGTAGTAGCAGAAGTAAAATTTAATTAAAATAATATACGAGAGAGAGATAGAGAGAGTTAGCGATGAATATAACATCTATGGAGAATGGCTGTTTGCTATAAATTGATTGTTGTTGTTGAATTGTTGTTGTTGTTGTTATATTTATAGCTGATCTGGTCTGTCACACATTCTGGCGAGGAATGCTATAAAATGAAAAAGATTTTTTTTTTATTAGATCTGTATTATATTTATAGCGAGAGAGAGAGAGAGAGAGACAGAGAAAGAGAGAGAGAGAGACAGTCGATCACAAAGAACAAGAGAACTTACTGTTTAGTCGAAGACGACGGGATCGCTCATCAAGCGCTGGATGAACTCTGTAGAAGCGGTTCATCGATGTCAACATACAGGTGGTGGTGCAGTGCAGTGGTGCAGTGGTGCAGTGGTACAGTGGGTCACACAAAAGACACGCACATTGACAGAGTGGGCGGGAGAATGTGTTCAGAGTGCATTTCATTTGAGTGTTTGAGTGATAGGTCAACAAGTTGGTGTGTGTGTGTGCGAGTGTGGGTGTGTGTACGTGAGTACATGTAAAAGATACAAATAACATTATGTAGCACTGACACATAGACAAACGGATCAGATAAGAAGTTAGGCAAGTTCTACTTACGAGAGTATGGGATCATGCCCTCATCATCTTCGGGATCCATGCAGTCAGCGAACAGAGTCTCAACCTGCTCATCATCCAGGGACTCACCTGATAGCAAAAAGTAACAAGTTAGCGTCAATTATAGTTTAGAGCTACAATAGATTCCATTTACCAAGAGCCAGCAGGGCGTGTTGCAACTCAGCGAGCAGCATGGTGCCATTCTCCTCCTTGTCGTACAGTTTCAAGCACTCAATGAAATCCTCATAGCAGCCCTGCTCCTTCTCCTTCTTCACTTGCGAGTAGATGGGCAGGAATTCCTCCAATTTGATCTTCTTCTCGTTGCGCTTCTTGGTGCCGCCCATTTTCTCGATCAAAGCGAGGGTGGGGTTCAAGTTCAGAGCGCGCAGAGCATCGCCTAGATCGACGGCATCGATGCCCTCACCGGGGGAGCCCATAACTTCGAAAACGAATTCGACATCTGTGCGAAAGGATGTTTGAATAGGAGCATGATTAATGAGAATTGTACTAAATTATAGTATATCAATAACAAATTTATTGATTTGTTTTGAATTCAATTCAAAACATTTTAATTATATATTTATGAAATCATTTGATTGAGGTCAAAATCAATAACCCTGAAACTAAGACTACGCACATTTTTGGTCATCATTCACATTACACAGAATGTGTGTATGTGTGTGTGTGTGTGTGTGTGTGTGTGTGTAGGTGCGTGTGTGTATGTGGGCGCATTGCCAAAACACATACTTCATATACATATACGTATACGTAATTCGACACTCGAATACCTCAGCATATTATATACACACGCGCACACATGTACAATGCATATAATATATATATACATATATATATGTGTACATACGTGAATTTGTATATGTATGTATCTGCTCTTTGGCAGTGCGTTTCAACAAAAATAAATTTGTTGAAATAACTTGGCCAAAATTAGATCGTGCGCTCTTCTCATAGATCTATATATACACATATGTATATATATTTACACAAAATTTTCCATTGTTGTTCCTTAGAATTTCCTGAGATTTTCTAGGTTTAAGTATGCATTGTTATAACATTCACAGTCTTTTCAAAGAACTTTTACTTCCAGTTGATATCTATATACATATAGCTATCCATATGTGTATATCCATATATATATATTTTTTTTCGCAATGATTACGAAACATTTTTGCTGAATATCCATCGTAGATCCATGTGCTTTTACTTGATATATGCATATGTATACGTACATGTACATGTATATATGAAGCTATTCATGTATAACACGCGCACACATTATGTAATCACTTTTTGTAGATAAAATCACATTTGAAAAACTTTACATTTATGGATTTATATACATGATGTCCATATCATATTATCTAGTTTTTTTTCTAGCTTCAAATTTCATATTTTGTATATATTTGACGATCTTTGTGATATTTTCTTTGAGGTTAGAATTGTATTCCATTGTTGTTTGGTCTTTTCTTCAACTTACTTTCAACTTCACGCTTTGGAACATCAGCCTGTGTGTTTGAAGAGTAGAAAAAGAATTTTAGTTTTTATTTTATTTCAATATATTTGTATTCACACAGGGTTTTAAATGTTTTTCATTCCATTTTTATTCAACATTTTCTATTATTTATCAATTGGTTGATTTCACTCACCATTTTGTCTATTGAATGCGAAAAGCAACTGTATCGCGGATGAGCTCGGTCTCGACTGAACGCTATTCGTCAGTGGCCGCACGGCAAGATAATGTGCTAAGGTGATGCTGACCAGCTCACACACACACACACATACATGTATATATATACATATATTGATAAACATACATACAGATCTAGAAACATATGCAAAAGAATTTACTTTCATCTGGGCAACATTTTCCAATATACGCTCTCTCCCTCTCTATCAGTCAGTCAGTTCTCTCTCTCTCCTTCTCTCTGCGTGTATGCTCTCTGCTACTTATTTCTATTTTTAAGATATATGTATCTATATATGTGAGACTTTTCCGATATATGTGCCTGCAAAATAATAATCAGTTGTGGCATCGTGTTGAATATCATTTGATGTTAAAGATAATATCTCAAGCGCTCATTGTGTTTAGCCAGAGATAATGCATGTATGTCGCATATATATGTATATATATACATATGTAGTATCTGTTGACCCTGATAGTCTGTTTGTCAAGCGAAAATCGCATTTTATTGAATTTTCTCTCTTGGTTCTTTTGTAGTTTCTATATATACATGTTATATGCCTAAAAAACACCTGAATAGCTATCAAAACATGTAATTTGTTTTAGTTCCTTTTCGACAGTCATCCATCTCACTCACACAATATCTCTAGTTCTCATCTACATAGAAGGCGTATTACTGGGCATCCCATCCAATCGTATTTCTCTCTCTCTCTCTCTCTCTCTCTCTCTCGCACAACGAAATTTTTGTTTTTTTTTTTTTTGTCGGTTCAATTTGAATGCGCGCTATTTATAAAAACTATGACACAGATACACCAAATTGTATTCAGAGCATTCATCTACAACGCATATCCGAACTATATTGCTATATACACACACGAGTATTTGATTATACATATATAAACATATACATATATAGCTTTAAGGAAGTATGCATTTGCAAGTCCATTGGATGCTGATTGAGCAATCAGCCCAAGAATTTGGCATCTAATTGGCAGCGTTGTCCTTGGAGGCTGCGGCGTTGACCCCGTTTTGGACTCAACAGCTGTTCAAGCCAAGGCTTTTGCTGCGCAGCCTCAGAGTGGGCAACAACCTGTTGTTGCATGTGGCGTAGAGGCTGGGTTTTCATCATACGTGTTGCTCTTCGGCAGCTTGCGAGGGCGCCGGGGCTTATCATAAAGCCGAGCCAACATCTGTTCAGTGCTCGGACGCTCGGCTTATGAATGTGGACCAATTATGCGCAGTGGGTATTGCACTGCTCATTGATAAAACACCAAGGATATGGATAAAAAAATAGAAACAAATTTATAAAAACATCTTAGAATTGTTAAATTTAGCGCCTATTGTGGAGCTAAAGGCATACAAGGCTATGTATAAAACTAAAATGAAAGCAGAATACATTTATTAAAAAAATAAAAAAAATGTATTGCAATAATTAAGAAAAAGTTTTAAATATGACAAAAAATAAATGAACAAATCAAACATTAAAATCAAGTAAGTTATCTTTATCTTTCCTGAGATCTCTCCGTTCATATGAATAGACGGTCCTCATGAAAAAGATATACACTTTTTGGGTCTTCCACCCTTTCCTCTTTTTTTCCATGCAAACCCTTCCTTGATTTATGAACTATCAAATACAGGTGAGAGAATTTAAGAGAATAAGTTCAGTTTTTGCTAGTTGGCTGGGTAAAACATAGCCTTCTATGTTTAAAAATAGTATATAAGTATTTATAAACAAAATATACATGCATATGTATATCATCATATATCTTCTATTGTTCTCAACAATTAATAAGAGCTAAGCTGATATCAATCCATTTTATGGTCAACTAAATGCCGGACTTCACCCTTATAACAACAACAATAGCCACAAGAGTAACAATAACAATAGCCTTAATGATAAGCAGACAGAGACAAACAGAGAAAAGTGCTGGTGACAGCCGCACATGCTGCGTATACGCAATTTTCAACCCTCACGCAAGGAGACGGCGACTGGTTGCCTTCAACGATAAGTGCGCCAAATAAAACAGGGTGAGGCATACAGACTGAGTCGAAAACAGAGACCAAGCTGAAGCCGAAGCTGAAACCACCCTGTACAGCTCTTTTTGTGTTGGATAGCTAGCATTGATGAGTAGAAGAAGAGCATAGAGTGTTGGCAGAGGCTAAGACTATAGAGCTTTGATACATGAGCCTAAGCTGAAACTGAGATTGAGTCTACAGGGCATGCACAGCGTATATATGCCTGAAAACATACATGAAACGAACAGCTTGAGCTGTTGCAGTTCAAGACCAAGCACCCTGTATGCCTCTGTTTCCCTTTTGTCAGGGGGTGGCTGTGCGTATACCTAATATGTGTGTCGGATTGTGTGTACATAGGGGCCGGCGTACGCTGCTCCTGTCGCTGGCAACGACGAGCAACGAGAAGGACATGACGACGCTGTGAATAGCTCGTCCTGTTAACGAGGCGACTCTTTGTCCCAGTTGCATCCGAACGCTACAGCCGTCAACTTTATCGAAAGCGGGCAACGCGCAAATCAAGGTACAAAAATAAGAAACTCCCAGCAAAAGCCATGAAAATTTTGCCATAAAAAAAGAAAAAACAGCTAAAGTTCATGCTTGCCGCAGTAGATTCAATTTGAGCAAAAGAAAGTCAAGTGAAATAAATTTCGCTGGCAATTGGCGCTGGCTCGAGCCGAGCTCGAGTTGATTTTATCGCAGACAAACCCTTTGCTGGAACTATTTATCCTTTGGGTGCGGTCGCAATTTGTTTGAATTGCTGGAAATAAAGTGCGAAATTAAACGTTTGATTTGAGTGCGTGTCAAATGGTTCGACAATGGCCGAAGCGTAAAGAAATTTTTGTTATATAAGTGGGAAAAATGTGTGTGAAAATTTCGCTTGCACTGAAAAATCTATCTGCATGTATACCAAAATGAAATTTCAATTCTGTATCTATAACTGGGACGACGCGAAGCTGCGGAGTCTGCGTTCTGCGCAGCCTTCAAAGAGCACAGCTGGTGGCTGGCGTGTGAGTGTGTGTACTGCAGAAATCTGTTTTGGCACTGACCTAGACACCGCAGGCTGACTCTCGTGGAGCCTGCGCACGCAAATACTTGTTGCATGCAAATGCCATGGCATGCTTCCCAGACCTCCATCCAGCCCCCCGACCCCAAATTCATTTTGTATACCCTCAAAGCCACTGAAGACGTGCAAATGGGGTATATTGGGGGAAGAGGCGATTGGACTTGGAGCATATGCTATATTCCTGATGAATATTGACAGTCATCTCTGTTGAGGGTGTATTAGCCAAGAAGAAGAGGCTAGAAGGAGCTGAATACCTCTCAAAGTGATTATATTTAAATGGGGTATACTGGCGTGGGACTAAAGTGAAAGGAAATGAACACCGTGTGTATGAGGCATATATTTTTATTCTGATTGATTTCGATAAGCCAAATCCAATTGCAATATAATTTTATTTTATTTATTTATTTATTATTTTTTTTTAATATCAATTTATAGCAACATTTATGACATTTTGTATGAAATAGCGTGCAGACGAATATTATTCGAACACTCTAATAGTCAGAGACATGAAACTCTATATTCAATACAATATTGAAATGAAATATATATGTATTTTAATCAGTTCATTTGTCAATTATCATCTCCGAGCAATGCCTCAATTTCTAGCCGTAGACTGGGTATTTTGCAGTCAGTCTGTCACTTTCAACAGACAACTTTCGCTTGAATGAGCTGACACTGGCTCAATAGTAGCATGTCATTAACTCGAGTCTGTCCTTGCAGCTGCCGGCCACACGATGGTGACCAATGCGACAAACAACAACAATCTGCAGGCGAACAACAATAGTTCGACGCCGAACAACAACAACGATGACCTTGACATTGACCAGGACGATGGCCTGCAGGACCTCGGCCTGCCCGTCTCCGTCCAAACGTTCCTGTGGCGCCAAATAGCGCCCTTCATCAGGCCGCGACTGGGCAAGCTGCATGAGGCCAGCTGCATGGTAAGTGTGTGTCAAGCAAAGAGGGAAATCGAATGAAAAATAAACGAATAAATTGAAATGAAAGCGAAAAAAGAAAACAAACAACTAAAAACTTGGCTAAAAAAAAAAAACAAACAACAAATACCCTACCAAAGGTGCCTACTACTAAGCCTCTTCCTCAGTGGAAACTAACAAAGTATGGAAATAAGTCGAAATGAGCAGAAATTAACTTTGGCCTGGCCGAAGCTGATATACCCTTACAGTTGACTATGAAAATGGTGAGAAAAACTAGTCTCACGTCCGATGTCCAATTTAGTTATGAATCAGAAAAATGTCTGGAAAGCCTTAAAGCAAATGTAGAGGTTGTGCATAGCTTATTCTCATACTAGCTGTTCAAGAAAAATGAGAATCACATGAGATTTAATTATTTTGTTCAAATACTTTTCTTTCTACCTGTGGTTCTCTGCGCTGCAGTTAGCCATCATTAAAGGGATCAAAATCTAGTCAGCTCGACAGGTGCAGCTCGAGAAGTGCAACTGCTAGGTTCCTTCTAAATCCTGCTTTATGTTTCATCTACAACAATCTATGCTATCTTTATATCTATCGATTTTAGTTAATATATCTTATGCAATAGCTGTTGCTTATTGCAGCTTTAGTAAAATAAAGCGTATAAGAATGCTGTTGATCTACTTAGTTTAGCTTGACATTTCTCTAATTATTATATATTCAGTATGTGTCTCTTACATCAATAAATAGCAAAACGAATACGGAACAAAACATACATATATACTTTTTATACACAAATACAAAATTTCCCCAGCAAAAATGGATTTAAAAACAATTTTTTTTAAGTATATATAATATACTATATATTACATATGCATACAAGTTTCGATCTAAGAAGTTCATATGGAATCTGAGAAGTTCTGAAAGATATTCATGATTACCAATTACATAGTTATCAATGTTAAATGTGAGAGGAAGCTATGGAACAATGATATATGTATGAGATATGGGCAAAATTTGAATAGCAAATGCAGGGGTATATATAATGAGTTGAATTGAATAAATAATTAATTGATTGATTGACTGATTGATGCAATTGTGCTGTAAATTCGCTATGCGTGTTTTTCTTTTTGTTTTCTTTTCTGATTTTGTAAGGATGGAATCTATATAACTGTACCCATTGGCACAATCAATTGAACGTCATTTACATACAAACGTATATCTATATATATGTAAATAAATACATATATATACATATTTAATTTATATAAATTATACATACATGTATATGTTTGTATGTATGCAATGATTTATACACAGTTTTCAGTTTATTTTACTGCTCAAAATTCGAAATCTTGAATATATGAATTTGATGTTTGACCTTGTATTTTATTTTATTTTTTTTTTTATACACATTCTTGCATACGACTTTTACAATTTCTTTTCTACTAACACACGCTCTAACCACTAAACACACAACAATCACGACCACGACCACGACCACAACCACAATCAATAACGATTATTATGCTTTTAACAAACAACAAACTGTACAAATGAACATTGTAAAATCTCTCGCAACTTGTCTAAATCTGAATGTAGTTTTGTCAACACGCACCGGGACACCATGTAAGTTATAAATGTTATAAATGTACATAACAACTAATACAACTACTACTAACATATATGTATATCTATAACTAATTGCGATAATCTAACTCTTCTGAAAAATATCCTTTTTTTATTCTATAGAAAAGTATATATAATACCTTTCTTTTTCTATTCGTTCTGCATGCTTTGAGATCTGATTTGCAATGATTTGAATAGAAACCTTATTCTGCCTAATACCATATACATATATGTATATAGCTTGACAAATCGTATATATAACGATCTTTGTGCTTTATCTTTTCCTCGATCCGACTACGTACACATATGCATAATAGGAATCCAAAGAAGCTTGTAAGGTATGTATATATCTTTTGAATTAGTCCTTCACAACTCCTCTTCACGCTTCGCTCTTTCAGTCCTTCGAGAAGGTTCTCGTGCAGAACATTCAGTTCGGACTTTCGCCACCGTTGACCAAGGCCCTGAGTGCCATACCACGTTGGCGTCTGCTCCAGGGCGCCCTGCCGCATGTCATGCACGCCTGCGCGTCGCTGCTTTACTGTAAGTCCTTAGGCTCTGCGCATGCAATTGGAGAAGGGTATATTAGTTGGGGACATACGACAATTGAAGATATCTAATCAGAGGCTACCATTGCAGGAGCCTACGATCTGCAGATTATGATGTGCTGTCATACCCTGTACGAAAAATTGACTATGATATATTTTGATTTGATACATTCCTTGCCTGGCAGCTAAAGATATAAATTGAGTCGTATAAGCTACGTTATAGTTTGAGACAGTTCATTACATTATTCATTTGACGTTGGACTCCCAAGACTTGGGCTATGAATTGAGTATACGTACATTAGATTCCGTGACGAATTACTAAAATGATTTCCTTCTCCACGCTTAAAACCTTTCTTCAATCTACAGATTTCGGAATTTAGGTATACACTCAACTATTATTAATAGACTCTACAGATCAGAATCAATAGAAACACTTCGGCTTCTAATTGCACTTTTTATATCGTTTTATGTTTCGATTCTATATGATTGATTACATTGATTTACTATTTATTTGTACAACGGTCGAATCATCATTTTTGATGCTTTAGTATAAGACACAACGTTCCAATGAAAGCCGTCATCATGGTTTTGTCCCGGCTGGTAATATTTGCCATTAAGGTTGCTAGAAATAGGCGAATCATTTAATATGTGGCAACACTGTAAGGGTATTGAGGAGTTACCTTGCACAATATTGATCACTGATATGCCAATAGCCACTATGAAATTTTTTTGAGTAATTTCCATTGCTATTTTCTCGGTCATAAGTTGAAAAATTCTGACCCACATGAGGGAACAGTTTATTTACGATACCTGTAAAATTTCCAAGACTTTTAAGATTGTACTTTTCAGACTCGGAGCCTATAACGAAGTTATCGTATCGAGCCCAGTAAATAAAGTTGCCAAACATCTGCACCAAGACTAGCAGCTCGTGTTGCTGGTAGTTGGTTAGCTGATGAATAACCTCCAGTCCGAGGAAGAACTCTCCGTTCTGACTCCCAAAGCCATCTCGATATTCAGCCCAAATCCTATAAAAATCTTCGGAGCCGTCGAATCGGTTTTGAATGACAAGCCAACCGGGTCCACTTAGCTGAGAATCGAATAAAGCTTTAAAGGATATTACACTGCGAATAGTAAGTGTGCTTACAAAATCTGTGATTGGTGGGGGATTTGGATTTGGAATGCAATGTGGTGGGGTATATATCTTATTAAAGCACTTTTGGTAATATTTTTCTTGAAGGCCATTGGTAACCAGCGACTGTAAACTCTCTACTCTGGCCTGAAGGTCCGACAGTTCACTCTGAAGAGTCCATTGAATTCCAGTTTGATTGGATATTATTATCTGTTGACAAATTTGGTCCTGCAGATTCCCTATCGATTCGTTAAGTGTCTGTATTTCTGCGTACCCATTCGATTGATCATTCCGGACCAATTGCAATTGCTTTTCTTGTTTCTCCAGCATTGCCTCGGTTTGTTGCAGCGCTTTCCAGCGATTTTGCATATGCGAGAGACTCTAGACCGCCAATGGAATAATATAATATTTGATGTAACTAAGATAGACTCACACTCAGCCTACCTCGCACTGAGCCCTGATGGCTGTCAACGATGTTGCCAATACGGCAAAAATTAGTAAAATTTTCATTTTTCAATGCGCCTAGAGAAGCCGTCGTCTTTAAAGCTGAAAATCAACTGAAACAAAGCACTTTTCCTACGCTATAAGCTAACTCTAAGGGAATTAGATAGCAATGTCAAAGTGGAACTGGAACCGTATTGATTAGTCACACAACGTGTAATGCTAATTGAAGAATCCTCTATCTACTTAAAAGCAAGGTCAGGCGGAGCTTTCTATTTACTTCGCTATGACAATTATATTATATGATTTGGGTAATCATATTTCAATACACGCTTCGCTACTTCAGTCCTTCGAAAAGGTTCTCGTACAGAACATTCAGTTCGGACTCTCACTAGCGTTGGTTAAGACAGCGATTTCTTCCGTCTAAGCTCAACAATTATTGTCACGACTCTAATATGAAGTAAACGAACTGAGATTATCTCATATCCCCTACATTTCATAAGACAACGGAACAGAATAAACAATCATTCGAGTGGATTAATTAAAGCACTTCGACTTTTGCTTGCACTTTTTATTTCGATATATATTTCGACTTTATATGATTGAAAAATATATTTCAATATCGACCCACCGGTCGAATCAGCATTTTTGTTGCTCTATTAGAGGTCATTTTGTACCAGTGCATGCTTGATATGTCATCCACGTCCGTTCGGAAATATTTGCCATTAAGGTTGCTGGAAATGCAGGAATTAGTTAAAATATGGCAACATTACAGGTCTATTGAGGAGTTACCTTCCTCTCAGTAAGCCCTTGTAATACCAATAGCCGCCTCGATATTTTTGAGAAAGGCCTTGATGGCTATTTTCTCGGTCATAGGTCGAAAAATCCTTGCCCACATGTTTGGCCAATCTATCTTGCACGCCTACATAATTACCCACGCTTTTCAGCCTGTAGCTTTCAAACTCAGAACCTATATAAAAGTTATCGTATCGAGCCCAATAAATATCGTTATTATAAGTCTGCACATAGATATATAGCTCGTGTCGTTGAAAGCTGGTCAGCCGGTAAATATTCTCCAGTCCGAGGAAGAACTCCCCGCTCAGACGCCCAAAGCCGTTTCGATATTCAGCCCAACTCCTATAAAAATCTTCGGAGCCATCGAATCGGTTCTGGATGACCAGCCAGCCGGGTCCTGCTGCCTGAGAATCGCATAAAGCGCTAAACGGATCCACACCGGGCAGAGAAATGGTTGTTATGCCAGAAAAAAAGCCTAAGTCAGCGCAGCTAGTGTGTGGTCTTAGAGGCGGATTCGTGGGTGGCGGAGGTGGCGGTATCGTCGGACAAGTTGGGGGTGGCCTTGATATTTGCAGCTGATTGAAGCACTGTTGGTAAGAGTTTAGAGCCATATTTGCTTCTTGAAGCATATTGGCAACAAATGACTTCAGGCTCTGTGTGCTGGATAGAAGGTCCGCCAGTTCATTTTTTAAAGACCATTGGATCTCATTATAATTGGGATCAACTACCACTTGACAAGATTGCTGCTGAAGAGCCGCGATCGATGCGTTAAGTGCCAAAATTTCCGGGTCTCTGTTCGGTTGACTCTGCAGGATCGATTGCAATTCGAAAACTCGTTTCTCCAGCTGCATCTTGATTTGTAGCAGAACATTATAGCGTTGAGTCAAATGCATGAGGCTCTAGACCGCCAATGGAATTATATAAAATTTGATGTAACTTAGATAGGCTCACACTCAACTTACCACGCACTGAGCCCTGATGGCTATCAATGATGTTGCCAATACGGCAAAAATTAGTAAAATTTTCATTTTTCAATGCGCCTAGAGAAGCCGTCGTCTTTAAAGCTGAAAATCAACTGAAACAAAGCCCTTTTCCTATGCTATAAGCTAACTCTAATGAAATTAGATAGCAATGTCAAAGTGGAACTGGAACCGTGTTGATTAGTCATATAACTTGCTGCTCTGCTATGAAGTAGACAACGGGGCTCAGGGGGAATTCAACATGACTGTTGTTAATTGAAGAATCCTCTATCTACTTAAAGTCAAGGCCAGGCGGGGCTTTCTATTTACTGCTCTGGCAATCATTTTATATGTCATGGGTAAATCATATTTTCAGGCCGCGTCAAGGACATGCAGGCGATTGGGCCCGTCGAGACGAAACTGTTGTACACAATGCAATGGATATTACTTTATGCCGCCGAGGAGTGCGCCGATGATGAGGGCGGCGACGAGCTGGGCTTGGGCGACATTGCAGAGCCCAAGGCGAAGGCTATGGATCAGTATTTGTTTTCAGTGCCAACAATAACAGTGAGCGATTTCAACTTTATATCTAATCTAAGATATCGCTTGACTAACGCCATTTACAGCTCTTTGTGTATCTGTTTGCGCCCATCATACACCACTTGAAGGAGTCGGACTTTCAAAACATTCGCTTAGAGAACGGCATCAAGCTGTGGCAGGGCATGTGGGACAATCGGGCCCCGGGTGCTCCCTGCTTCACAGCGCCTGTCAAGCCGAAGGCGCGTAATTTGCTATGCGCACCCACGCCAAAGGGCTCAACCGACGTGATTCAGGGTCGCAAGCATTCGCTGGGACCCGACGCCATGTCACCCAAGGCGGACTCGCCACAGAGCGGCCTCAGCGACTATGGCCAACAGGACGAAGAGGTACAACTTAAAAACGCAAAGCACTCAATTAGAGTTGTTAACTGATCTGGGTTTCACTTAGGGCTCCTGGGTGTCCTCGCCGAAGGAGTTCTTTCCCGAGACCATACCCGAAGAAGCGTCGAGCGTGGAGGACGAGCGCGTGGTCATCTTTCGATTGCCCTCTACGCCGCAGCTCATGGACAACTCGTTCTTTACGGTACGTAACTTTATATGTATAGCTTCCATTTCCGAACCTACATTTTATATCCAGGCCGATGCCAGCTTGCTGCAGCAGCAGCAACAACAGCAGCAGCAGCAGCAACAACAATCGCAGAGTCGTCGCGGCAGCCACCAATCGATGAACTCGAGAGATAAGGAGAAGCCCTCAACCAAATTTGAGTTCGATCAGCAGGAGCTGACCCGGGGTGCCTCCATGAAGGAGAAACGCAGTGCTTCGATTGAAAAAGAATCGGATACGGATAAATCGGAGAGCAGCAAGGTGGATGTGTCGGCAGCTACCTTCCTCGATGTGGCCGTACTGCGCTGTCTGTTTATCGCGCATTGGCAGGAGGAGGGCATCTTCTGGAGCTTGCAGTACCTGTACAACAGGTGAGTCGCAGCCGCTCAGCTGGGTATCATATTGAAGCTAAATAAGCTTCCATTTGCAGACTCAGTGAAATTGGGGAAGAGGCATCCATTACATTGAATCAGCCGCGAAAACGCTCCAATTCACTGCCAATACCACAAATCGAGATCTCACTGTACCAGGGACCGGGCAGCAATAGTCGCGATAGTCCAGGCAGCTCTGTAGTCAAGGACTATATCGAAATACCGGAGCCAGCGGCCGCAGTGACGGCCAGTGCAGTAGGTAAGCTGTCCAGCTGGCGAGCCCCATCCTAAGTTATCCAAAATGCGCTAAGTCTAACCCAATCTTTCAGAAGAAACAGCGAGCGTGCCTAGCAGCTCGGAGCGCCGGGGCAGTGAGAAGAAGAAGCGCGTCAAAATGGCCGATCTGCGGGCATTTGTCGAAACGAAAATGTTCTCGAAATCGGAAAAGAACTTGGAAAAAGTAGGGCTTGATACAAACTCTGCCAATGGCAAGAATCCACTGCAGCATGCAGTAAGCCACCAGCTAAGAGCTAACCAACTTTATAGCAATAACCACACAGTCCTGCAAGCTAGCACACCTACTTAGATTTCTTGTTGATACCCACTCGTTGGCAAGAGCATCTTATGTTTTGATTTGTTTGGTTCATTTTTCTGATTTCTGTGCTTTCGCCAAAGTTAACGCTGTTAGCGGATTTACATAGCCCAATATATCGCTAACCAATTGCTCTTTATCTTCCATCCAGGAGTACCATCGCAGCCTGGACACAGGCGAGAAGAAACTGTCGCGATCGGCCTCCATGATCACTCGAGAGCCAGCCAGCAATCTCATTAAGGGCAAGTCCATGCCAAGCCTAAGGTAAGCCAGTGGACCCAAACACGTCTGTGACACATATAGAAAACTTAATTAGGCCCGGACACACAACTCAACTAAATTGAACTCTATTGTTAACATCTCCATTTGTGTTTACTGTTTATATAAATGATATCAAACTTACTATCTTTTATGAACTGAACAACCAGCTGTCTGCTTGATAGCGGGTGAGTTTTGGTCTAGCGCTTGATTCTACTTTTTTTACTAGTAGCTAACTTTCACTACTTTGTCTATATCTATATACAATATCTATGTACTGGATAAACTATAATACATATATACCCAAAGGCTAATGCCTTTTCACCTACAAGTTTGCCTGAACACCTAAAGCCTCCCTAAAACTCTATAAACTTTCCTCTATTAGCTCGCTCAATCGAGGCTCATAGTAAATTTAAATTAAGTGAGGATTAGTTACCATTCAGTTAGCTTCATATTGAAGTTAAGTGACCTAAAATTGAATTAAAAGGATGCCCGTTGCAGTGCATGTTAAATTTACCATGAGCTGCTTATCCCCCACTGCTTTACGCCTTCCTCTCTTGCACGTCGTTTGTTTTAACTAATGCCACGCACCTGCGACTCTCGCATCTCCTCTACAACATGCCAGATTTTACAGATACGTAGAGCCGCCCAAGGCCTCTAGGCCGCCGCAGACAACCTGCCCACGGGGCACAGCCTTCTATCCACGTAATCCCATCATTACAGTCACAGAGCATACGCCCACACCCTCACCGGACTATATGAAGCGACAGGTGAGCCGTAGAATACCTGTGTATATGATCTGTAGATTAACTGTCGTTGCTTTGAGCAGGGCTCCATTGACTCGCAATTGGATGCTTTGAGCAACGGCGGCAGCATCGTCGGAGCTGGTGGAAATGGTAGCGCCGGTGGTGGCAGCAGCACCAATCGCTATCGCGGACCCATGCTGCGTTCCCACACCGATTCCCACATAGACTACACAGGCGTGGATGAGTCGGAGGCGCCCGGCTCCTCCTTCTACATCACACGCGACGGCGGCATCGACTATGAGATCGTGCTGCTGGCTGTGAGCAGCGTGTTCAAGCGCGATCCATCCCAAGTCTGCTCCCTGCGCGTCCTCGAAGCAGGACTCAACATCTGCGAGCTGCTCATCGAGATGGGCGTACTGAAGCTGGGCGAGCATCCGCACGAGATATCGATGGGCATAACTCGACGCGCGCTCCAAGTGCTCGGCTGCCCACATGGCTGCAATGATGGTGAGTGGCTAGGCTGTAGTGGAGGTACTCGGGGCATTCGGACCTCAACTAATCCCCCTTTGCAGGCGTTCGAGGACCGCCGGCAGACTTCCTGCGCAATCAGTGCCAGAAGATCATCGCGCGCATGCTGCGCCAGGCCGGGCAGCGCACCAAGCGTCATCTACAGGAGATGGTGAAGACATCGCCGCTGCCGGAGCTCATAGACTACTTTCATGCGTTTCTCGCTTTCTGCGTGGATCCCAGCTCCCTGCTCTCGCCGCTGAGTAAGTCGGGGCGGACCCCTCATCCAGCAGCGCCTAGTTACTATTCTATTGATTGATGTCGCACCAAATTCCCAATTGCAAAATTAAATCCATTATACTCTGTACTCTTCATACTCGTTCATGTAGTGGCATATAGGGCGTATTGATCCATACTTGTCTGCTGTGTGGCCTCAGTTTATACGATATGCTTGGTGTGCTATTATGCGAGGCATGGCGAGGGCAGGCATGAACGGACGTAGACACACTCCACGTTTCACAGGGTATACAGATTGTCGTTGCAGTTGCGTATTTGTCTGCTATGTGGCCTCAATTGAAGAGAGAGCTTACATTATTATTATATATCCACATGATCGTAGTAGGTTCGGTATATATTGTATTATAAGTATACAAGTATCAATGTTTTACAGGGTATATAAGTATGTATGCAGTTGGGTATTTGTAGTTGTAGTGTGAAGGTTTTTTTTTTCATGCAAAATATGAGAGTAAGACAAATGCTGTAGGTTGAGGTGAAAATTGAGCTGATTTATATATAATTTCAACTGCAACTACATACTTCATTATATATAATCTGTATATGTATTATGTATGTATATGTACATATATTCAACTCCAGTTCCGATTTCAATCTATTTGTGGGCGAGTATTGTGCAGTCGGTTGCCTCCGACTATTTTACGTATTACATTATACTCTTATTTTTTGTGGAACTCCGTTTGCATCTCATTCTCTCTCTCTCTCTCACACACAATCTCTAACTATATATCTAAATATTTTTCACTATATATGTGTGTGTCGTTCGATATTGCATGCAACGAGTTTTGCTAATGCTTTTGAGTTGTAACACCTCCCTCCCGCCCCCGTTTGTTGCCTCTGACCTCCTCCAAAATACTCGTACGTTGTATATATATGTATGTATGTATGTATATATAATGATGATGCATATAGCTCATAAACGTCAGAGTGGATATAAAAATGCTAACACCGATCTTGGCGGTGTACCAGGTCAGGGCGGCTATTCCAGCAATTTTAGCGGCGGCATCAGTGGCGGAGCCGAGGGTCAAGTGGTTGGCGCCATATTCAAGCAGCTGGTCAGCCGATTCGTGGAGGCCAGCAAGGATCTGAAGCTGCCCGAGAATGTGGCGCTCTACGGTGACATACGACAGCTGGTGACCTATGTGAAGGGCGCCCATGGCGGGCCTTTTCGCCTGGTTGCACTCAGCGGCATATTGGCGGTGACGCCGCGACCCCACAAGAAGGGGCCGACGCCGCAGACGACGAGGGTAATCAGGTGAGCCCAGTAAAATAATTAAAATATTCTATCGCAAATTGAGTAATCGAAAACCTAACCAACTCACCCACTGACAGGCATATACCGCAAGCGAATGCCATGCAGGTGCAGGTGGTGCAGAGTGATGACAATCGTTCGCAGCGCCGATTGCTGCTGAAGAAGCGCAGCACCTCATCCGCCTGCGCCGTGGTGAGTCTTCAACTGTAGCCCACAACATGGTGTTGAGCCGGTCGGTCTTCCCTTTGCAGAGCCTGCTGGAGACGGAGCCCTGCGATGAGCACTACAAGACCAGCCAGTCGCCCCTGAGCAACTTTCGACGTCGCACCACGGGCGTACGGCCGACGCTGACGCCGCGGCACAGCGAGCGGGCGCTGCTCTCCGATTCGACGTCCAGCTCGGAACGCAATTCGCTGGGACGGCTCAGCGGCTTGGTGCGCTGGTTTCGCGGCACGCCCAAAGAGGCATCATCGATTGATCTGGAAATTGGCTCGCTCAATCCAGAGATATCATCGACATTCATGCGGCACGCCTCGCTGAAGATCCAACGGGGTCGTTCGAGCGACGGCATCGGTCGTTCCATACAGCGTGCCAAGCGACGCGTTGAGCGACGTCTGAACCGTTTCGGCGGCATTGTGAAGGGCAAAAAGAAGGTGGGCGGCATCGAAGAGACAGCCGACTATAGTCGGCGCAGCTCCTCCGACATGTGCGACGGACCGCGCGAATCCGAGGTGGTCATACTCAAGGAGCGCAAGCTGGTGCCCACCGAGCCCGTTCGAGTGGGCATGCTGCGGCTGTCCTTTCTGCTGGAGACCTGTGCGCCGGGCAGCTTTCCCGATCCCCAGCTGATCGCAGCCGTCTTGGATTTGGTATGCAATCCAAGCCCAGTTCAAGTCCATTTCATCCAACCCCAACTCCATTTCGATTACAGCCCCAAGCGCCGCTGGTGACGCGTGCCACGTTCCTGCTGGAGTGCGCCCACTTCGTACATCTGTGCAACAAGGGCCAGTGGCCCATTTGGATGAAACAGAATGTGGGCGGATATCGCGCCTCCGGCGCCAACATCAATCCCGCTCAGATGAAGCAGCAGGTCAGCCAGACCAGCGCTCGTCGCACACACATCCTGCTGCGCGCCGCGGGAAAAATGTTTCATCAATGGGCTGAGATGGTGGGCGCCCGTCTGGAGGAGCTGCTCTTCACCGAACGCCTGCAGTTCGAGGCGCTGAATGCAAGTCTCACGGACCCGGAGAAACAGCGTGAGCTGCTGCAGCAGGATGAGGAGGAAGACTTCCTGGACGAGTCCTCGGTCAATCCGCATGGCAATGACTGCCCGCACGCCCTCAAGCTGATTGCCTGTGTGCTGCTCTTCGAGATTACGGCCTTCCTGCGAGACACGTACATCACGTTGCCCAAGACGTCGAAGATGCTGCATCGCGACCGTCCCGCTCCCTGGGAGAAGGTCTACCGGGAGGCCAACCGACGCTGGTCCATGGCGCTCAGCTCCATGGGCCACTCGCAGACCTCTGCGCAGAGCCTGCAGTCCATAGCAGCGGGCAACGACGGCGCAGGCCAGACTGAGCGCAAGATCTCCTTTGTCCTGCACGAACCCGACAACGAATCGGAGAACAGCAGTAATACGACCTTGACCAAGGAGGGCGAGGAAGGTACGTATACAACGGAGAGATCGAGTGTAGCTCTCTTCATTACCTAATCACTTCTCTCCTCGTCATCAGCCCGACGTCCCACTGCCTCAGCTGTGCGTCCCTTCCTGCTGCGCCGCGGCACAGCGACCACAACGGGCGGCTCATTCAAGCGCCGCTCGCTCAAGCTACGCCGCAACACCAAGGACAGCAAGGATATCGAAACGGATTGTAAGACATTCAGCCAAGCTGACGACACTCGATCTATATATGTATGTACATATATTATGTTCTTTTAACTAGTTAACATGCAATCGCGCCGTAAAGTGTCTTCGCTCTCGGATCGCAGTGACACCTCCGAGCAGGGCGTAATTAGCGGCGGCGAGGAATCACCGGGCATACTCAGCGACGATCAGCAGCCGGAGTCGCCGACGGACTCCAATGAAAACGATGACACGGCCAAAAATATGCCCTGGCTCAAGGCCGTCATCGATTTGCTTACCAGCTACAATTACTACTGCACCCACAAGGGCTACTGTCATCCGTTCTGCTACAAGCGACACATGCGCTCCTGCACGCGGCTGATAAAGGCAACCCGAAAGGTAAGCGCCCTATCGAGGCTTCCCAATACTGTTCTATACTCGAAAAATCCTTTGCTTCGTCAGGTTTATGGCGAGGAGTTCGGTTTTACTTTCGATGCGGATCATCCCACAGTGGAGCCCACAGTCATAAGCTCGTGCAAGCCCTCGGCACGCCCACGTTCAACGCGCAAGGTGTCCGAGCAGAGTTCGACACAAACATCTCCGTCAAAGCGCAAGGACAGTTTGTCAAGGAAGGATCGGTAAGTTGGCTAACAGCTTTACAGAGAACCTGTCCACATCGCAATAATTATAGGATTAGCGACGATCCGGACATTGAGATGGCTGAGAAGCTGGCACGCAGCTTCCGGCAGGAGAAGGAGAAGAAACTGCAGGAGGAGGCACCCATCTTGAAGTTCATACGCATACACATACGCAATCTCTTTCACTTTCCGCTAGCCACGATGCTAAAGGGCGCCGTGGTGCTCAGCGAGGAGCTGGTCATAGAGGCGATGCCCGCTGCCTGGGAACTGCTGCTGGAAACCAACCACGACACCGCCACCTCCAGTGCGGCGGTCTTTCTCATGGGCTCGGTGAAGGCACAGAACTTCGCCTTCGACATTATGCAGCGAGCGCTGAAGCACAAGAATCCGGATATACGCATTGGAGCGATTCAGCGGTATTTGGTACTGTGGAAATGCCGCTTCCACGTCTGGCCGCGCATGGAGGAGAATGCACACGATGCCACGTTCAAGGTGCCGCCGGGTGGCATTGAATTTACGTTGCCCTCACCCAAAATTGGCATTGAGAGTCTGCCCGTTGTGGATCCGCCCTGGATGCCCGTGCAGCAGACCAAGGACATGGACATGACCCTCAACCAGGACAGACATGTGAGTGGACAGGATTTCAATCTTACTAGGTCCAATGCCAATTCATAATCGAATCATTCTAGCGCTCCCTGGTCACAGCCACCAAGAGCCGCAAGATGCAGCAAACGGAGGCGATACGCAATGCTCTGCGCCAGCAGCGCGACAAGCAGCGAGCGGAGCGACATAGTTTCCTCATCACCATGATACCCATCAGCCAGCAGGCTTCCCATGAGCCGGGCATGGAGCATGAGGATCATGAGATCGAAGAGGATTTGGATGGCACCCGTGCCTCCTCACATCTGCATCACGCCCACTCGCTCTTCCCTTCGGTGCTCTGCTCTTCGGTAATGCAGATTGTCGGCTGCTTGGACGATGCAGCCATCGGATCTGATGGCAACGCTGTCTACGAGGTGGCCTACCAGGTGATCTGGGTGTGCCTGGTCGAAGAGTCCGCCCTGTTCTTGCGGTATGTGTTCGAGCGCTTGACTCGAGATCGACAGGATCAGATGTTCAAGCTCTTGCGACATTTGATTCGCTTTGTGCCTCGCCTGCCCCAACAAGCTGCCTTTGCTCTCTACAACTCCATCATTGGCTATATCATGTTCTATGTGCGCTCCTCAAACGAGCTCAAGCAGGAGGTGAGCTCAACCCGAAGCATATCCCTTACACATAATGGCTAATTCCTTGTCCTTGCAGCTCGTTGGCTCGGCCTTGTCAGTTTTGTGGATGGTGGTGCACTCTGTGCACGGCATCATGTTCAAGGATTTGAAGCAAATATTGCGCAAGGAGCAATGCGATGCCTCGATCCTGCTGACAGCCAATGTGCCCGCTGCCAAGAAGATCGTGGTGCATGGACCGGCCGATGATGACTACAACATTCCATCGCAGTTTCCCGTGCAGGAGGACACGCTCTTCTGCCAGCTGCTGAAGGAGGCGTTAGACTACTATCCCATTGACGAGAAGAGCATTAACCATTATTGTCTGGTGGACTACAAGAGCAGTAAGTCGACGATCAGTCACAGCTGAGCACTTCTACAAAAACTAATCGAAATCTCTCTCATTTCGCAGACAAAATACTGAACCCCAATTGGTATATACGGGACTTGTACTTCTTCAAGCGCTCGCAGTACCCGGAGGTGCGTCTGATGCTGATGCGGCCGGAGGAGTCATTTCTCGCGCTGCAGAAGCAAGAGTTGACCAAGAAATTTGTTGAAATCGGCAAAGTGCACTTGACGTGGGCTATATTGAAGAACGTGGACATGGTCGTGCAGCGCGTCGTCTTTCTGCATGAGGAACTGATGAAGCTGCCCTCGTTTCCGCGCAAGGCGCTCGAGGTGGACCTCGATCTGCATCACGGCGGGGAATACGGCAAGGTTTTGCTCGGCTTGGATGTGCTGCACAAGTTCATGTGGGTGCGCTTGATTGCGCGCATGTTCGAGGCAATGGCCGGAAATTTCGCCTACTCGGCGGACATTCAGCTCTTTCTGAATGTGCTCTCCGGCGCGTCCATATTGCATGCGGAGGACTCGTGCATTATGCGCTATGTGATGGCCACCTTCATCAATGCGGCGTTCAATTTCAAGAATATCTTCTCGACGAATGGCTACTTCATGATCATGCCCACCCTGCTGCAGGTGTACTCGCTCCACCAGACCAACAAGCTGATCACCACGACCATCGAGTACGCCGTAAAGCAGTTCTATCTGCTGAACCGCAAGCCCTTCATACTGCAAATGTTTGGCTCCGTTTCGGCTATACTGGACACGGATGAGGATGGCACCTATGGCGAGGCGCACAAGGTGCAGTCCAGTTGTCTCTTCAATTTGCTGCTCAGCCTCGAGGATCCCTCGCCGGATCCGCTCAACATAGCCGAGCTGGTGAAGGAGCAGAAGCCCCTGAAGGCCATTGACTTCTGTTATCACGACGAGGACGATGATGTCACAGTGCTCGACTGCATCACTTTATGCGTGATGGTGGTCTCCTACTCGGCCGAGAGCACGCGAGGCTACCAAATGCTGGTAGGTAGTGCCCACGTGCACACACATAGAGTAGCCCTAACTTCTTGCAGTCGTCTCTTTGGGTGGAGTCAAACACAAAGCTAAGCATATCTAGATTCTATTAAGTAAATAATATCCTCACTTTCCAGTTAGTCGCACTCGATTAGAGTCCTTTTGACCTAGCTGAAGTCCCCTGTAGCTGGCAGCTGTAGCTGCTCTCCTGGTCAGACAACCTCGTTTAATAATCTCGTTCATTTGATGCATGCCCAACAGATCATACTGGAGGCCATATTGCCCTGTTACCTGCAGCAGATCCAGTCGCCCAGCTATATTCCACTGCAGGGCAAATCGGAGCGGGATATCATACTCCAGTTGGCTGTGGCCATACGCACCATGGTGCACAATTGCGAGGGCTTGGCCAAGAGCTACAATGGGCCGTACCGCAACAGTCCGGAGCACAAGGGCTCGTCGCAGCGGAACTGTAGTCGCGGGCCGCCCTGCTCGCCCGGCATGGACTTTGAGGAGGAGTCGCACACGAAATATGCGACAGATCCGCGCACCAAGAACATGATGGACTCGGCCGAGGATTCGGAGATGATACGCACTGAATACCGACGTCCAAGGGATGTCCTACTCTCCGTGGTTGCTGATTTCCTGACCAAGTCGACAACGCGCCTTTACGAGCTGGCCAAGAAGCTGCCGGCGAACGACAGCAAGCCCACCGAAGTGCTGGATGCCAAGTGTCACATACGCCTGGCCGACATCGCCCACTCCCTGCTCAAGGTCTCACCCTACGATCCCGAGTCCATGGCCTGCCGTGGACTGCAGCGGTATATGCAATCGGTGCTGCCTCGTGCCGAATGGTCGAACGATGCGCTGCGCAATGCTCTGGTCACGGTGCTGCGTCGCATCGACAAGGTGTTCCTCAAGATCTCGAAGAAGCCATCCATACGCCGCAACACGGACTGGGAGGCAGCAGCCGGACTGCTCAAGGGCATACACGAGACAATCATACGGCATCCGTATGTGCTACACTGGCAGCAGATGAAGACCCTCATCTCTACCGTTCAGAACCTGATCGTGAATGAGCCGGGTAGCGGCGGCATACCGGAGGGCGTGTCCAGTGCAGGTGCAGCGCTCATGTCTCAGAATCCGCCGGCCTTTTTCTGCTCGACTGTGGTGCGTTTGGTGGCCCTGCAAGTGGTTAGCCCCGTTGACTGTTTCTCGCTTGTGCAAATTTGCGGCGGCAGCGCCGAGTTCGCCACGCAGGAAAAGGCCGAAGGATTTCTAATGCATCTGATAATGCCACTGTGCTTGAAGGTCTGCTCCGGACGCGGCGTCTCCGATGTGGGCGAGCTCAAGATGAGCGATGTCTCATTTCTGCTAACCGCCGTGCTAAATGCCATGAGTCCACCCGCCGGCCGCACCGGCCAAGCTGTCTCACAGATCAATCGCGTTACGGGAGACCTACGGGCGGGCTCCCTAACATTTACGGGCAGCCGAGATGCCAAACGACCGGCCCGTATCTCGGGCTCCCTATATCAGGCGGCCTTCCTTGCACTGCGCATCGTCTGCATTTGCTTCGAGAATCGTCTGTCCAGCGAATGGCCGCGCATCGTGCGCGTCATGCGAGATCTGGGCAGGCGCAATGAAGCAGCGCCCGATCTATGGAGCTTCATGGAATTCGTGGTCACGCATCGCACGCCCCTCTACATTGTCCTACTGCCCTTCATCCTGCACAAGGTAAGCAAGCAGCTGCTGGCTCTGTTTTCAGTGGACGTCTTACTCATATCAACGTCTTTCAGATCTCCCAGCCGCCCATTGGCGACCACGAGCGGCACATGCAGTTCATCATTAGGGAGCGACTACGCGGCACTCCGCCACAGGGTGGCCTCAAGTCGAAGGGCGCCCTGCTGCTGGAGCTGGCACGCGAGCTGCGCGACCTGCGCGACGAGCTAGAGGACAAGCGCTATGGTAAGTCCGCTGTCGGCTGAAGCTAGTGATTGCTTATTCATTTTCCCGACAGTCTCCACAGATCGCGAGAGCTCCGAGCAGAAGAAAAGCGATGCGGCGGCAGCGACCAGCGCCGCAGATGCCCACAAGTCACAGCAGCGACCCTCGCTAATATCCATTTTCACGGGCACCACCACCGGCCAGGCGACCCACTCGCATGTCTCCGCCGTGCCCATCGACTCGCGCAGCGGATCTGGCGGCATTTGCACGCCCAGTGATACGCTCTCACAGCAAACTCTGCATCCGCCACGTGAGTCTCTGTCCAGCAGCTCCACCGGTCGGGATCCACATACCACAACGAGCGAGAGCCAGAGTGGTGAGGGCGCTGCTGGTTCGGCGCCCACTCTGGTGGGTCAGCCCACAGGCAGCGGGCCCAGTGGCAGCTCAGCCCTTCCGCCGGGCATTGCCTCTCAACTGTCGCACTCGCAGTCACTGCAGCAGGCGCCTTTCAAGGCGCAGCCACCCAAGTTACGATTTGTCTCATCCGTCGAGTTTCGACACTCCTCGGGGGAGACCTCGACGACACCACTATCACCAGAAAGTCCAGCCGAGGATAGCTCGGGCGATCATACACGCTCGCGTCTGCAACGCACCAAGGCAGCCAGTCGCAAAACTTTCCGACTGAAGCGCAGTCGACTCACTCCAATGGAACCGCCCAGCATCGTAAGCAATTGAAATCTGCCTCTCACCACGGTATCTAATCGTTATATCCGACAGGTTACCTCACTCTCTCAGGAACAGGAGCAGCAAACGAAAGCCATTGGCGAAATATCCTGGGACTCGGTCTCACAGACATCATCGACATCAGGTTATCGGGATAACAATAGCCTCCAAACGGGCCTACTATCGCCGGACGGTTCGCTGGGCGGCCTGACCCTGGGCCGTTCACCCTCGCAGCACTCGCTGCTGATGGTATTCGAAGGTCAGGACGAGGACACGCTCATTTAACAATCACAGAACGGCGACCGAGCCTACGAGCTTTAGGGACAGCCTCAATACAGTAACCTAGCCTTAACGTGAATAATGAATACGAAATTAGTCGACAAATGAATTAACAAAGTTATTGTTAAGTTTTATAGATACATATAATTAAAACTAGTTCTTGTTCCATTGTGTGCCCAGATTTTATATGTATTTTGTAGTTGGATTAGGAATTAAATAAACTAACTTGGTAGCCGTTCGAAAAAATTTGAAGTTTTTTTTCAAGTGGAAAGCGAGAACAGGGAGTACACTTTGTGATCTGAGCAGCGAGAATCCAAGTTCCGAGTATTATTATTACGACCACAAATATGACAATTGAAATGCAATTGAACAATGAATTCGAATAAGGAATTATTTCAAAAATTATAAGCAATTTAATTTAAGAGATAACTTTGAAAACAACTCAATCTAAGGACGACTTGCTATCAACTATTTTGGCTGCTGTAGCCGCCTTTTGGCGATTTTCCTTGACCAACTTACGCCACTCCAACCACTTGGCCAACTCGGTCTGTTCGCCGATGTTGCTGCTGCTGCTGGCTTGCTGCTCCAGCTGCATGTAGTAGGCTTCGCGCAATATCTTAAAGGCCTGAATGCTATAGTATGGCTGCTGCGTGACGGGATCGAAGTATCGTGCCGGCAGTCGAGTGATGGGACAGATGCCGCACGAGTGCTTTGGTGGCCGTTTCGGACGGAAGATCGCATTGAAAGCCTTATCATTGAAATCATTTTCAAAGGTTACGAACGTACGTTCACAGCGGCCAGTCGGCTCATTTGGTTGGCCTGCTCGCGTGGGCATGTTGCGAATGACGGGCATGGTCAATGAATGATAGCGTATCGTTGGACCAACGAAAACTCTCTTAGTGGGCCGTGTTTTCTTCTTCTCCAGCTCCATTTTTTGGAATTTCTCTGCAAGCATTTGCAAATACAGTTAGAATACTATGCAGTTAACATAGGTTTATTGACAAACCTAAAGATTTGATATTCTCTTCCTCTGTTAGCTTTGCCTCCGCAAGCAACTCATCCTGCGTGGGCATATAGTCCTCCACGCGCACCTTCTTCTTCTTGCGCTTGCGTGCATCGTCTAGTTCCTTTAGTCGTATCTTTGTAGCCTGTGTTTTAATTGCCGTAGAGGTGCGTATCGACTTCCGCCCGGAGTCCAGGACCGTAAAGCGCGGACGCACCCTACGTTTGACCACGCCGCCAGTGCCACGTTTCTTGTGCAGCGTAGTGGCAGCTTTAGTTTCCTTCTTGGCAACCGGCTTCGCTGGTTCCTAGTTGAGATATTAATATTATATGCAATTTTACTATACATTAGTACTTGCTTTATAGGCTTTTGTGACGACGCCTCCGCGTTTGCGTTTCTTTTCTGGCGCCTCCTCTTGATCGGATACGGGCTCATCCTGTTCGTCTATGCTGAAGTCTGAGTCCACCACATCCTCTTCCTCGTCTTTTTGACTTTAACAACGACATGAATATAAATATTTACATTAATTAAACATTTAACATGTAACATTAATATATGTACATACACATATTCCTTATCGTCTTCTTCATCCTGAAAGCCGCCATAGGAGGTTTTGTAAAATTCATCCTCCTCTTCATCAAGCAGCTTGGCGATTTTATTGCCTGCATTGTGGCGCCGCGAGCGCTCGGCAGCCATTTGTTAATAATATATATTTGTATTTATTTAATTTTACACAAACTTTTCAGTTGTAAACAAACACATTTAGTGCTTTTCTGCTTCTTGCCAGTTGTATTTTCTCAGAGAATGCCATTCACACAAAACTGAAAAGTGGCAACGCTGGCCATTTTAAGTTTCTCATTTTTAATACGAAATATGTGAAAATTAAGTAATTTATGTCACTAAATAGCAAACGCTAAATTATGTATGGCCCAAAATAATAAATAAACAGAGCCAAAAGCAATATGTAACACTATGCATATAAATATTTGTTATAGAAGCGCATTCAAGAGTTACCTTTGCCGGTCTTTACTCTCCCTACAATATGACGTCTCGTCGATCTTATTGCACTTTGGACTTTCTCTTGTTCATATAGATCAGAGTCTTTGCAGTGAGCGGTTTAAACTTTGGACAACACAATGATTAATACTGGAAAATTGGCAGGACGAACCTTGTTCATCACTGGCGCTTCTAGGGGCATTGGCAAGGCAATCGCACTGAAGGCGGCTCGCGATGGTGCCAACATTGTGGTTGCTGCCAAGACAGCCGAGCCGCATCCCAAGCTGCCGGGCACGATTTACACAGCCGCCGATGAGATTGAAAAGGCTGGTGGGCGAGCCTTTCCCTGTGTTGTGGATGTGCGCGATGAGCAACAGGTGCGCACCGCCGTCCAGCAAGCTGCGGCCAAATTCGGTGGCATCGATATCGTTGTGAACAATGCCAGCGCCATTTCCTTGACCAACACACCGGACACTGAAATGAAGCGCTACGATCTGATGCACAGCATCAACACGCGCGGTACATTCCTGGTGTCCAAAGAATGCCTACCCTACCTGCAGAAGAGCAATCATGCTCACATCTTAAACATCTCGCCGCCGCTGAGCATGAAGGCAAAATGGTTTGGCCCACATGTCGCCTACACGATGGCCAAGTACGGTATGTCCATGTGCGTGCTGGGAATGTCGGCGGAATTCAAGGATCGTGGCATAGCCGTGAACGCCCTTTGGCCACGCACGGCCATCCATACGGCTGCCATAGAGATGCTGACTGGTCCCGACAGCGCCAGCTGGTCGCGCAAGCCAGAGATTATGGCCGATGCGGCTTATGTCATACTCTCTCGGGAGCCCAAACAGTTTACCGGCCAGTTCTTCATTGACGATGAGGTGCTTGAATCTGTGGGCGTCAAGGATCTGACGGACTATGCTTGTGTTCGTGAAAATGCAGACAACTTAATGGTTGACTTTTTCGTGGAGGCCAAGGGTGCTCCAGCTGACAGTGCATCAGCACCTGAGCCTTCTGCTGCAGCGTCTGCCACTGGAGACGACAAAATTCCGCAGCTTTTTAAGAAAATTGAATCTCTGCTATCTCCTGAAATCGTTGGCAAGACGCAGGCCGTATACCAGTTCAACATCAGCGGAGATAAGCAGAGCACCTGGTTTCTGGACTTGAAGAATGGTTCCGGTGCCTGCGGCAATGGCACCCCGCCAGGTGCCCCGGACGCAACGTTATCCATGAACTCGAACAACTTCTTTGACATGTTCTCGGGCAAATTGAAGGCGGCGCCAGCCTACATGTCCGGCAAGCTAAAGATTAGCGGAGATTTCCAAAAGGCTCTCAAATTAGAGAAACTGATGAAAGCGCTCAAGTCCAAGTTATAGATCATAAGCTTCCATAAATTTATAAAAATTGTTCTAAAATAAAGACTTGAAAAGCCCTTATCCCGCTGCTCATTTCGGAGCTTCTTATATTTGCCCACAGGCCAAGAATCAATGACCGCGCATTCTGAAATTCAAGAGACAAATACTAATTAAGTTCAGCTTATAAGCAAGCCAGCAAAGAGAATGTATGTTATAAAGATGTGAAAAACCGTCGCATTAGAAATAGAATACGAGAGTAATAGAAATAGAGTACGATTGTTATCGTTTTCACTGTACCAATAAGCATTTAGATGGGTAACCGATTGCTATCGATAGTTCACAGGTAATATACCATCCCTACTTTAACAGCGAACAGATGAATTCATCATGCTGTTTTGGTTCGATTGAGTAGCCGTCCATAGATTTCTGTAGATTGCCGGCCAATATGTCTGTGAACGTCGATGGAGCGGCATAACATAGATTAATATATATATATATAAATATATATATAGATATATATATTGCTATTACACATACGCATCATGGCTTCGTCATCATACAAGGTACATACATACATATGTATATTCCATACGGAGCGTTATCGCATAGAAGTTCAATACTAATTCAATTTCGCAAAACGTAGAGCAAAACGGTGCAGCTGATTAGATGCTTCTGCGGCTGCTCGGAGATGAGCGTTGAGGAAGTGCGTCGCATTTACACGCTCACAAATAGCATGCATCAGACGCTGCTAGATCCGCAGGCTGCTAAACTCTTGCGGCGCTTCCTGGAGACGCAACGAGTGGGCGACAAAGGAGAAACGGAACAGTACCTGGATGTCTATGAGAAGTGCGCTGAGTTCTTGCAGGAGGAGCAACGGACATTTACATTAGACCATATCGTTGAGCTGCGGGATCTAGGGTTGGCCTCTCGCCACGAGCGTGATCTGATGCGGCGCACACGCGGCGGCCAGGAGTCCGACATAAAGAGTGGTCTCAATCGCATTCAAGGCGATTGTCTCAACGAAATTGAAGCGAGCAGCGATTTCAGGGAATTTCGAAAAGCAATACTAGCAAAAATGCAGAGAATACCTAACCATGGACGTTGATCGCTGATCAATGCCAAAGCACAGGTGCTGCCTTATGCCTTAACATTTTTGAGCATTAACACTAATTGTAAACAAATTGAAATGTTTACATCAACCGCACTCTGCCTCAGTCGCAGCCCCAATTAGAGCCCAGCGAAGTCTTTGTCCACCAAAACACATTAGTCACATTCATTAGCAACGCATCCGTGAGACGGTTAGCAGTCATAGCATAGTTAAATATTATCTACTTATTAAGCGTTCCTCACCAATGTATTCTTACAATTACTTTTAGTTCCGCCAATGCTCTGTATGTACATTCACACATTTACAAACGTCCAATATACGCCAAGAATATTACGCTTGTTCTTATCATAAGGCGACCTTTAATCTTTGTCCAAGCGCTTTGACTCTAATTACTCCAGCCCGATGTACATAACAACCAAATCTAATCCGGTTCTACAATATTCCTCTAACGTACAGGTGCTATATATGAAGGGAACTATATAGAGAACACAAAACATATACTGTAATAGGCAATATGGAACCATATTTTTGATATGTTTTATACAAACGCATGGAATAACAAAAATTTATCTGTGTTTTCTACATACATCATCGAGAATTTGATGGTGTACTTCTATACACATATATTCTTGTTAAGCACATACATAGATGATAAAACTAAACATGTATATATTGAAATATTATATATACGAGTAAATATATATATATATATTTATAGTTGAATACTTAATAACTAAAACGCTTTTAACTAGGTAAGGTAACGCTTTAGGTCTTCTTCCATGAGTAATACATTTCCATGGGTTTGTTCACCTGTCAAATAGAATTGAACATCGGATTAGTTTATATTTTATACTTTCGGTATATTATAGAATTTACCTTCCAGAATTTGTCGTTGACCTGATGCAGCGTCTGATTGCCATTCAAGATAACCAACTGCTGCGGCTGCGGTGCCACATAGATGCAAAAGTTGAGCAGACGACAGGCTTCTGGCAGATCGGCGCCCAGGTCGAGGGTCAGGCGTATCGCTAGATACTTGCTGAGATGGTCCACAGTGGCATTCGCTGTTGTCTTGATGTACCTTATGCAGTTATCTTTGAGTGCACGGATCAGCTGATTATCAGCGGACATTTCTGTGGGATGGGGCTTGAAGACTAGCTCGATTTCATCATTGATGCCCAGTTCGCCGTTGCCCTCTCCCTCGGTATCGATATTTGAGTCACCCTCGGTGCGGCAATCCATTTGTGAGTCCGATTCTGATTCCTCCGAACGCTCCGACGTCATCACTGACATCGCACGCTTCGGCTTCGTGCTGCTCGAATTCGACGGGACCGGAGAAGGTGTGCTGCGCACCGAAGGAGGATTTGATGCATCATCCACTTGCATGCGATTCGATGAGGTGCTAGCGCCCGATGTGCCCGCCTGGGTGGTGGTGGTGGTGTTAGTGGTGTTGCTGCTACTGCTGCTGCTGCTGACGGGCGTTGTAGTAGCTGCTGCGGCTGGGGCAGCGGGTGTTGCTCCAGTCGCTCCACCGGTGTCCCGGGATTCACGCTCGTTACCGTTCGTATTGCTGTTGCTGTCATTGGAGGCCGTATCGTGAGCATTCACACCACGATTAGCATTACCAGCGTTCCCACCTCCATTGTTGTTGGCAGCAGCCCCACCCCCGCCCCCGCCCTTGTTGGTGCGAAAGCGTTGCGGCCGATTCTGCGACTGCAGCTTGATGCCCTCGTTGATGGAGTTCACGAGCGCCTTTTGAGATTGCGTCGGATTGAATTTGGCCATGATTTTCTCCTGCGAGGCTTCGTACTCCTCGCGACTGGGATAGATTTTCGAGATGAGTAAGTCAAAGTTGGGATCGGCGCGCAGCGAACGCTTGGACACAAGTTTTTTGCGGCAAGTGGGGCACTCCTTGTTGCCAGATCGCAATGCGGTCACAATACAATCGGAGCAGAACCGATGCAAGCACTCCTTGGTGGTCATCGTCTTCTTGAGCATGTCCAAGCAAATGGGGCACATTAATTCGCTGTGTAGGCTGCGCGGAGAGACGGCTATTTCTGTGCTGTCTGTGATTATTTCTTGCGGCTTGCGCTGCAGCTCGTATAGGGATAGATCCCATGTTTTATTTTGCGTTGGTTCCAGCGAGGCCATCCTCTTCAAGTCACTTTGATCTCTTTAATTTTTCGTTTTCACACAAATTTTCACTTCACTTTGCGTTTATTCGATAGCTGTGTTGCTTAGCGTTTGTTTACCATCGAAGATATGTTATCGAATAAGTTGAGATATGCGATACTATCGAATCAAAGTCCCGATATGGCAGCACTGCAAGTGATTAAACAGATGTGTGTATGGATATGTGTATGTTTGCATGTGTGCAGATTCTGGATCCGCTGCACTGCATATTCTAGTTTTCTTTATAGCTAATTGCATAGCTTTCATATCCAAACACAATTTGACAATACGTCAACACTCCAACTGCAGCCATGCTTGATTGACAGGCGTCACTCAAGTGCGCCGCATTCTTTAAAACATTTGACAGAATCGCGCCAAATATGGCTTAAATATCGCATAGCCGTTAGCTGAATTGCAGTCGCCTGGAATTTGTGCCAATTGCCAAATTGATGCACTACTTGCTGGTGTCTCATAGCTCGCATACTTCAGACACTTCTCTCCCAGCCAATGGGTTTTCCAGCCATGGCAAGGCATAGTCGCTGTGTCAGTCTGACTTTCCTTCAACTCAATCGCCTGTCACGCTAGACCATGGCTGTGTGATGCATTCGAAGCCCAAGTGACGTAGCAGTTAGCTAATGTGCATATGCAATACATATACGGTTATACAGTGCAAGAAATTTAGGTAGCAATTTGTAATTATTTGTTATATATTATAAATGTATATATTTGTTATATTACGAGTTCAATATTTTAGTTGTTATTATACCATTTAATTTCCTTTGTCAACATTTTTATCAAGAATTTTTACGAAATGTCAATCTAGGAAAATAAGAAATTATAATATACTAAAAGTTTTTCATTGGGTCCAGAATTATTTCAAGTGTATGTGCGGCGGCGGCGCCGCATTGCTGGACATTTAAGCGCGTGACAAGTAAAGACATTTGTCAACTGACTTGGTCAAATGCTGGCTAATGCCAAGGCCCGCATGCACCTCTTAAATGCCTCATTAGGGGCATAGCTAATGAGCGTACGTGTAGGCGTGCCTACAAGTTTTCTCTGCCTTATTGCCAATCATCATCATCATCACTGCATCCCGAACATTATCCATTTATCGAGACTCGCTGACTCTCGACACCAATTGAACCACTGCACCCACACGACGCTTGAGGATCAGTGCTTTGACCTCGATTCCAGCTGTGGCACAGGTTCATGACCCAAATGCTGGCCAAATGCCAGCGCTTGCTACTTTCAACTTGAAGCAGCGAGAGAGCCGTTGGTTCTAGCATTCCCAAGCTGAGTTTGCGTTTTATTGACATTAATCATTGACAGCCTCTTGTTAAAATTTGCAACTAAACGCTTGGTACTCCATTGAAAGGTGCATGGCTTAAATACCCCGTGAAAAATGCATCGGCTATGATTGACGCAACATAGTGGAGTAGTTTTTTTTGTTGTCGAGAGTGTGTCTATAACGGCAGATTCTAGTGTGAGTGTGTGTACAGGGTAACTTTTTGTCGAGCATGTTCATAGCTAAACGGCATTCCTAGCATTAGCTTTAATGTATTAGGGAATATATCTATAATATATGTATATGTAATCTACTATATGATTTAGTTACTTGCTTTAACACACAACTATATATATAGGGCATCTTCAAGTCCATCATTCTTGCAGAATAGCTAGAACTTATGCTTGGTTGTGTATTTGATGTCTTATTTATGGCTAGTTGTTAATGACAATGCATGACGTTCGTCTTTGCTCAACTGGGCACTCGAAAATGCATAAAAATAGCCATTTCTTTCTCTTTCTCTTCTTCTTGCTCTTCCTTTCTCGAATGCTCGAATGCGAATTTTCGGCTTTTCCATTTTTCTACTCCGTAAATCTTCTAGGAAGGGGATTTTTTTGTGTCTATTCTGCGACTCAATCATTCGGCGCAAGACCGGAAGCATGAAAACTTTTTGCTTCCTCTTCCAGATTTTTCGGCTTTTTGTTTTGGCTGTGCGTTGTCTGCGCCATTTTGTTGATTTTTTTGTCCTTTTTTTCGCCATACCCTGTTAAGGTGGTCAGAAAGGAGTATATCGGTTTACTTATTGACGGACTGTTTGAAGTAGAGTCTTGAAATTTAAGGTAGAGGTCGAAATTTGTAATGAGCTGAGCTAATGCTATATTGATATCTATTTGATTTTTTAATTTGTTCATCGATAAACGCATACTGAGAAGCCATTAATGCCCAACTAAAAAGGTTCTCACTCTAGTTTTTCTTTTCGATGTCTGCGCCATTGTTGGTTCAAGTGAAAGTTTTCGCTTGCATTTGAAGTTCGCCATTTGAAATTTCGCGAATGCATTATTGAGCATAACTAGCGTAAGAGCGTCCGAACTAAAGCAATTTGTTGAGGTTGTTGTTGAAATTGCAGAGAGCGCAGCTAGAGTATAGAGTATAACATGGCACTTAACCCTAGTCGCAGGCTAAATCCCTAGCCTCCGTTCCAATTCGATTCAATTGAATTTTTGTGCGAATGCAACTGTAGTGCATTCCAGGCTAGCGACAGTGGGCCAGACAGACAGACATACAATTGGCATGTCAGCGGCAGAGACGGTCTCATAGCGGCACCCACCCATACACAGATGCACACATGCACACACACGGGCACACACATATACAGAGTGAGTGCACTGCTCGAGCACTTGGCCAACAATTTGACAATAACGAGCTGGGCGAACTGCCCGCCCAATTTTCAAAGCAAACCTGAAGCTGAAAAGCTTGCCACCAAAGAAAAATAATAATAGCAACAACCACATAACAAGCAGCCTCGCACACTGAGGCAAGAGCGCTGCTCGACTAGAGAATTCCCAGCAATCCGAGACGAGCTGTGTGCGTAGAAGACTCTAAGACATATCACGTTAGTTTAATATGTGTACAGGGTATTTTTCAGTTGATCATTTCTAGCTATCGCTTTAATATTTTATATCTAGTCTACCTAAGAACTAAATTTTATTATGATTTGCGGTATAGGTTGGAGGGGCTTTCAGAATGAATAGTTATAAATATCTCTCTATATTGACATATAGCTCCTAGAGCTATGTCAACATATCCAATTATATATAGAACGAAACAATTTATAATAATTTATATAGTTTTATAGGTTCATACAATCATTAGATAGACTTATCTATTGTATAATGTATATATTTTTTGTTAAAATTGTAATGAATGCGAAAATTGTTTTTAATTGTTAGCTATAATATATATTTTCAATATTAAAACATATTTCATTGTTACCTTTATCTTTTATAGACAATATATAATCGACATCCATTCAAAGGGTGTACAGGGTATATAACAATTGCACTTTTCAATTGTTCAGGCCGTTGTCCAAATATTGCCAGGTCGAGTGAGCCACAGCGCGTGTTTGGCTCATTATTATGAAGCGCTGTGTGCCTTTGTCTTCCGCTGGAGGGCTTTGCTTTTGGCGAGGCCATAAATAAATCTCAATTAAAGTGCAACCCTTCTCTTATTTTTCATAGAAAGGGTATTATAAATTTGTCACGAGGTAGACAGCTCTGAAACTCTGTGATCAGAGAAAAATTTGCGAAGACTCGCAGACTTTGACTTGGTATAGAAAACGAAAATAAAAAAATTAATTTTTTCAAACAAAAATTTGACATTTTTTAGGTCGTCAATGGCTTAGACTACCCTCGCATGCAGATAATTATAAGAGTATTTAATTTTCGACAGGCGGCCCGCGGCTAACTGTGCTTGCGGTGTTTTTGTTTTTGTTTTTTTTTTTTTTTTTGCAGATAGAGGGCGTGTTTGTGCGAGATAACAATCAATCAGCGACCGAGTGAGTGAGTGGCATAGCAAGAGCGGCAGTAGCAGCAGGACTCAATCTCCGGCTCACTAGGCTGGTGTCCAGAGAGTTTGTCCCACGTTCACACCACGCCCGCCCGTTCCAAAAACAGACGCCTTTTCGGCAGCCATGCTTTATTCTTTTGTCTATGCCAGCCAAACTCCCGCATCTGCAGCCGGCTCTCCTGTACTCAACGTCGCAGCGCACTTGCATGTGCTTTATTTTGTTGTTGTTTGTTTTTCACTGTCCAGCCTAGACCCTGGGACTAAGTCTCAGTCACAGTCGTTAAGCGTGACTTTCTTATTGTTGTTTGTTGGCTTTTTGCATACCGACAGCAGCAACAACCAAAAGCGAACAAACAAAAGAGCCGAAGTAACCGAAGCAACCGAAGCCCCAAACCCAAATGCCGAAGCCAAAACGTTGGCCACTTGCTCGCTGGCCATTCAGTCTTTGACAAGTTATTGTCGCGTTCGGATGTGTCTGCGGATAACACAAGTGCATAACTGCATCGAAGTAAAGAACTGAACAGAGACAATCACGATTAACAGTGCACTGTTAAATTAACATAACGCGCAACTTTGGCGCCATCAAGTGATGCGCTTCTAAGCTAACTTCAATTACAACAACAACAACATTTTTTAATGGTTATCACAATGAGTGCAACGCGAGCAAAAATAATCACAACAAAATCAGCTACCAACTGGCTCTTGCTATGGTAAGTAAATATGTATAGGCCTATTTATATATAGACATCTTCAGCTGCTTAAGCGGAGCCAAGAGAGTCCTTTGACGCGATCGGTTTGCGTGGTTGCCACAGCCAAGCGAACCAATGGCATCTCCCTCAACAGCTCGGTTTGCGTGCAGCTGGATCTGCATATACATAAATATATAAATATATACATGATTTATTGGGTATTATCAGTGTTACCTACATTGTGCTTAGTCGCTCTGTTTGGATGTGGGCCTGCTTCTGTATCAGCGTATTGGCCTTGGCAGCTGGCTTAGCCCAGATCCTGAACTTCGGGCAATGCAACCGTTTGCTAGCTCTGTGAAGGCGAGTAAGTGAATCGGGTTTGGGTGCTCGCAATTATCTTACCTTTTCGGCTGTCTCAGCTTCAGCTTGATCAGCTCCGCCTGCTTGGCTGCCTCCTGCTCTTTCTCCAGCTTTTGCTTTTGCAACTCCAACTGCTTGAATTCTAGCAGCTGATTGAGGGACTCAACGCTCTTAAGCAACAGATTGCTCTGACTGTTCATAGATCGCAATAGCAAATTAACTATACGCTCCTTTAGCTCCTCCTGGTCCTGATCCTCCGCTACCAACAGGCTGGATATGTCCGTCTGCGCATAGCTGGCCTGTCGGCTCGTTCCGAACGTCGTCTGAGTACCTGCGATGCTCTTCGCAATAGGCATGACTCGTGTCTGTGTCCACCTGGACTTCAGCTTCAGCTCCACCTGTGTGGAACGCATCTCCATTTTGAGCTTCTTCGTTTGGCAACTAGCGAAGTTGAAGATTCGTATAGTCGTCTGCTGTTGCCTGGATATCATGAGACTAAGATCCAACGTGTCCACAGAGCAATGCGAGTACTGAATAACAGTTGTCTGACTATATGTGTCCCTAGTCATCGGCTCCTCCATTGAGCCAATGGTCGTCTGGCTGTTGGCATCGCATACGCGCTTCAAACTTGCATTCACACTGGACTGCCGCAGCAGTCGCTTGGAGCGCCGACCTCTTCGCATGCTCTTCGCCTGGCTTATCTTCAGGTAACCATCCTGCAGTACATAACAGAGCATATAGCTAAAAGGTATCATCAATAGAGCAGTTATCGCTAAGTTAATCCCTATTCCAGCTCACCTCCCTTTGCCGCACTTGATGCGCTTGTGTCGCAGCAGTGGACCCTCCGTGGACAGAGACAATTGCAATAAGGCCTTTAAATTTACCTTAAACATTACGAAGCTGAAACAAAAAATAATAAAAAGTATTAGCGATTTCGATAATTAAGTAAAAGCTAGCACAGTCTGTCTTAAATAAATACAAAATTTGAACATAAAACTATACTGACATTTGGTATTTCGGTAAAGTTGTCGAATCATAGTTAGCAACGGCGTAACAACCTATTCTGATCTTAAATATCTGAAATGCTAGGGTATCTGGGCATCGTCATTTCACATTTAACCATACTTTTTAGTCACTTTTTACTGTGTGTTAAATTAAAAGGCCAATCGACTGAGCTGTGTCTGCGTCTGGCCACAAATCTGTTCAATTTTGACACGCAGCCCTTTGCGAATTTGTCTTTTCGAACACGCAAACTTTGTGTTGTTCGTTGTTTTCGGTTGGTTTTTGTTTTATTTTTTGTTGCTGTTATTGTGGTTTGTCTTCTCCTTTTTTTTGTGTTTTGGCCGCATGGACTTCTTTGTGGCTGTGGCTGTGGCTGGTTGCATTAATAATTCACATATGCCACATCTGTTGTCTGCGCACAACTGCAAAAAGGGAGCTGCATTCGATTATTTTTCAATTTATCAAGTGGACCCAGACTCAATCCTCCAAACAAGCCAAACTGCCCTTGGTTGAGTTGGCAATTGGTGGTCAGTGCTAAATACGTGTCGATTGGAATACAATTTGATGTGACTGCTGCTGGCACTGCAATTGGAGGAAGCGCATTGTCGTGCCATATGCCCGGGCCAGGTCTGCAGAGTCAACGACTTGCCCCTGCCCAAGCATCAATCAGTGGCGGCAGCCTCTAATCCCGCCTGGGGGGCGCATTGGTTTTTAAGTCTTGACTCACAATTTATGCCAGCTTCGCTCAAAACTACTTTTATACACTTGCCTAAGAGTATAATAGCTAAGTGGCTTAGTTGGTAATAAATCTGAAAAGTTTTAATTTATCATTTCTCGTTGTTGAATTGCAAGATCTAGCAGTCCTTTTATTATGTTTGGTATTCATATGAAATTGTTAATCTCAATCAATGATGATCAACACATATGTACATATGTACGTATTTGCGAATTTAAATACAAGCTTCCAATCGATTATATATGTAAATTTAAATTTATGTCAATTTTCCAATTAAACCCTTTTATATCGAATTCGGCAGTCTGGCAGCTCTGTTTACGTGCATTTAAATTTGTCTAGCGGCTCTCTTATAGCATTGCAATGTTAGCGACATGTACATACATACATACATATGTATGTATATTAAACACAAATTTATCCCAAATTATTAGCTGTCTGGCAGCTCCAGGATTCATAGTTGTTTTAAATTGCTGCATTTATTTTCACATAATTTTTTGTAAGAGTATTTAAACTTCACCACTGCTATGATGCTCAGCTTTTTATTTAAAATTTTTTTCTTTGCGCATAGAACGTTGCATGCATTATGTGTCTGTGTATCTTCAGGCTAAGTCTTGTCTTGGGACCCACTGCCAAATGCCAGGCACGTCGCTACGCTGTGGTCGCCTTCGGTTACATTTGATGCATAAAGCTTCGTCAATATATGCCCACATACATAAATGTATGTATGTATGTGTCCAGTATAATTTGCTGCTTGGCCCTGTAAAATGGCCAACTGCTTAGTCGGTCAATAACTTTTGACGCTGTGAAGACATCGATATTGGCACAGCCTAATGATTTTCTGGAGCATTCTGCCGGACCGTTATATTGGTAATTCTCTCTCACTCATCCGCTCTTCCTCTTACGAATGTTCCGCTGTTGGAGTTGTTGTTGTTGCTGCTGCTTGCAAGTGAAATTCTCTCACACCCCTCCACTGAACCGTAGCGCATGTGACTTTCGTCTATGCCCGTTTTCTCAACTATTCATTTTACACACACATACATATATTACATTGTAATTGACTAGCCTGTGTGTATGTGTGTGTGTGTGTGTGTACGTGCTCATTTGCATTTTTAGACGCTTTTCTTTGCGCTTTCTTCCTTATTATTGGTGGGCAACAACAACAAGAGCATTAGAACTTTGTTGCATGCACTAGAGCGGAGCGCGTGTCGCGTGAACAATAAGATATCACGAAAATGTGGTGTTCGAATAGTTTTTACAACTATAAAATAAAGCTAAGACTCAATAAATTAACTGAATCAAGTAACGCCATAGATATCGTAATAAGAATTCTGGCCTCAGTTTCGTGACACGCACACATCTCTAGCTTGCACCCTTTGGCCAATTGCCCGTCGGTTGCTGGCACCGCCGTTCGTTCGTTCTTTCGTTCGCTGGCTGGGTTTAGTATATCAAAAGGTTGGCCGCTTCTTAAATTCAGCTCAAAATGCATTCACTTGGCTCTTGACTTGGGTTACAACGGCCCATCGAATGTGGCAGGCACTGACGCTTGATTGACCCTGAACCCCAGAGATACATACATATGCATGTAGTATGTGTGTGGAGTACACCACACTTAATCCCTTATAGAATTTCGCACATAAAATCCAAAAATACCAGCAAATAAAAAGACTGGTCATAAAATGAGTTTTTATTTTGCAGTTTATGTTGCTTCGTTTGCTTGGCTGCTGCAGCACAGGCGGATAGCAGCAGTGGCAGCGGCAGCGGCAGCGGGAGCAAGTCCTCTCCGGCGACTGCCAAGGATGCCGCCACGCATATATATAAAATCAAAAGGCAGGACAAATACCAGCAGCCGCAGAAGCAGCAGCAACAGTTGCAGCTGCGGGGCAGCCAGACTGATGTTGTTCCAGCCCAGCAACAAAAGCAACTGAAAAGGCGTACACATGCACTCAACAAGAAGCTGCTCAGGTGAGTAACGAACAGAGGATTGAGGGGAGCACTCAGTCTCATTTTGGGCTTAATTAATGCAACGTGTCTAGTGCCAAAGAACAAGAACAACAACTGTTGCGCACGTCTGTGTTTAGCTGGCATGTCTGTGCGATCATAAATTATATTATGATATATTCATGATAAACGTTTAAGGCTTACTGGACAGACAGATAGACAGAGAGATAGAGCAAGCCCCCCTTTTTCTGAGTATCTAAATATATATCAACTCTATTGTACGGAACTTGTATTAAAATTAAAATACCTACATATATTGTGACTAAAATGTTTTTAGTATCTTTTAATCTGGCAACACTTTATGCATTTTTATACAAATTAATTCACATTCACAGTCCGGCAGCTCTATCAGTTTCTTAGGAAGATTTTGATAAAGACACTAAATTAATATAAAATTGTTAATAAAAGTACTCACTATAGCTTATTAATCTCTTTTAACAAATATTCAAATCATAATTTAATTATTTGCCATTTTTTCCTGTCTGCATATTGCACTTGCAGCAAACTGGGCTTTGTGAAGGTGAAGGCGCCGAATAGCCATAACCGGAAACGCTTGGCTGTTGAGTCACGACGTCATTCATCGCGGGATGATTCACACATGTTCATCATCAAATTGCCGCCAAATCTGCACTACTACTCAGGACCCAACAGCGTGCAGAATTCGCTGGATGCTGTCAACGGGCAACAGCAGCAGCAGCCGAAGAAGCAACAACTGCAGCAGCAGCAACAAGAGAAGTCTCATCAAATGAGCAACAACATCCATGACAACGCACCCAACATGCCAGCAGCGGCCAGCGAGGCGTCGGCGTTGAAAACTAACGGGAAAAAGGTAAACGGGATTCCATTAGGTTACGCCAAAAAAAAAAACAACAACAACATTGTAAAGAACTGGCTCTAATATCGCTTCTTGGGGCCTGGCCTGGTCGGGTTTGGTCTGGCCAACCGTTGATAAACATCGCTGGCGCGCATGCGCACAAAACAAATTGCAAAAAGCAAGTACACAGACACAAACACACACACACCCAGCCAGAGGCCGAGCTGAAAATGGATTACCCATGTGGGCCATTGCATTTCGTCGACCGCTGCAGTCATGGCTCACCCATATAGACAACAAATAAGTAAGAGTGCTCGAGTCAAGGCTGCTCGATAAGGAGATACCCAGTGATCAGCAGAGATTGCCGATTATATCAATACATTTCAATTAAGACAAGACGCAGTTGTCCCTTATCGATTGAAATGAAATTACTGCAATAATCGATAACAAATTTGAATTCTCAAACTATCGGGGCTTAAAATTTGAAAATTGAATTGCCAATTAGAAGTTTCTAGCCAATTCAATCATATCACATGCCAATCAATATGCCAATTTTGTATATAGTTGCAGGGTATAAATAGCCATGCACACATGCACGTCCAACTGGCGACCGAGTTACCAACTTCGGGCACAGCTTCCAGACATTATTGTGGCAGTGGCAAAGGCAGTGACAGCTACTCCACAGTCTCAGCTATTTATATACCCATGGAAGATGCCATTGCAAATTCAGTTGCAGTTGCAGTTGCAGTTGCAGTTGTTGCTGTTGCTGTTGCTGTTGCTGCTGTGTCAATGTCAATGTTGTTGCATGCGGCAGGCATAAAATTATTACGCTCTCACGGCTCCAGCTTTAAATAAATATGCAAGCCATGGGCCATTAACTAACTTCAATTAAAAATGCAATTTGTTGGGAGACACTCGTTGACTAATTTATGGCGTTTGGCCAAAAGCCCGCAGCATATATGGCTAATGTTAAGGCAACAGTTACCGTTACTAATAATGTTAATTGAAATGTAGTTCTTATATGCCTAAATGTACATGACTTAAAGACCGAGGCAGAGTTACCGAGTGTGTTAATGTTGCAGTAACTGTTATTGCTAATGCTAATTTAGATATGCGAATAATCGTGAACTTGATCGAGGACTAATGTTAATATGAATGTCAATGTTACTGTGCTTACAGTTCCTTCGCTACTATTAACAGAATGTTAAGGAATGCCATTTCTGTTACTTGTACTGTTAGCATTACAAATCTTCTATGCTTATACGCATCTAATCAATACCCATGGCACATTGCAGGTATCATTTCCGTTTAGTTCGAATGGACGACCAGCTCGTATCTATCATTGGAATCTGCCAGTGCTGAAGCAGGCACTGCAAAAGAATCCGCATTTTGCTCACGTATCTGCGGCGGATCGTAATCGTCTGCTGGACATCGAGAAGATACCGACATGGCGCAAGCCCTGGGAGAATGATACCATCGAGAAGCCCTTTACGGCGGGCAGCGGCAAGGCCAAGTACAGGAAATCGCTCAAGCAGAAGTCGCCCACATATTACGCCCCCGCGCAGGTGGTCAACAAGCAGAGTTTCCACAAGTACTTTGCCGGCAACGGCAAACCCAAGGGCCTCTATGTGATCAAGGAGCATCAGACAAAGCCGCAGTTCTATCAAAATATCATATCATAAGAATTTTAGTTTCCGTTTTTCAGCTATCTAATGCCAATTAAGCTCGGCATGCATCTATAAGACTGTGGTGTGGGCATTCGCTAAGTATAGTGTTTTATTTTGTAATTTATGTACCACGCGTATGAAACTCAATATATATACATATATTTTTAAATATATATGTGACTATATATTCCAGTCTCTTGTGGACTGCATTTCTTTTCAAGCCTTTCCGTCCAACTTCTGCAAATCGTAAGCAAACTGAAAATGGTTTGCAACTGTGACTAAACAATCAGACTAAACTGGAATTTATTTACTAACAATTAATCAGCTCCTGGTATACTTAAGTGCATGCACGAATTTGTTTAAACAAATAAATATGACTGATTTCAAACAAAAACAACAGCAACTCAATTCACATCTAGCTACCACCCACTGCCCGCATCGCATAGATGGAGCTACTGATACAGAAGGAGCTAAAGAAAGATATATATATATATATATATATATATGCATAGGTACATAGGTAGGATAGAACTAAATTATCTGATAGAATACCAAAGATGGCGACTTGAGAATCGTTTCTTGAATTTTTCTTTTTTTGGCAGTCTCCGCGCAGCTGCTCAAACAGCGGAACGTGCGCAATTTCGTTAGGGATTTTTTGTTTTGCTAATTATACGAGAAGTGGAACTGAAAATTGAGATCGCAATTGGGTTTGGGTTGGAGCTTGTTAGCCTGGGAGTGCTACGGTTAAGCCCTGAGCTTGATATGCGCACTCGCCTGGAAACGGAAACGAGGCATGCACAATATCTCATTTGGCAGATCAAAAGCTCAAGCTACACACAAACACACACACACACACAAAGATAAATAAATAGCTGTATGTCTATGGAAGTGCGTACGAAGCAATAAGTAACAATAATAATAATAATAACAATCAAAATGATATGTTCGCAGGCGACAAAAAGTCGGGATAGCCGCACCTCCGAAAGTGGCGCATAAATAATCGGCTTGATTCGCAGCTCATTATGCACTGCTTTTTGGCTGAGCTAAGCGGGTATATTGGGTACCCTTACATTATGAGAATATATTTCATATATATTTGTGTAGGAGTGGAGAGAAAGATGGGTAAACGAATGGATAGACCATCAGACGGCAGAAGTAAAGAACGAACAGACAGACTGACGGACAGACTAATAAACGGTAAGAGAGACATGCTAATCATTATACACTAAATACACTATGAGCTCGATCAACCTATAAAAACTTTCTATCATTTCTATGACATCTTTAAAAAAGCAGCTCTATAGCCATAGCAGATTTTCTCAGAGAGTATCTATGACAGAGCATTAGGTAGTCAGTAACAGCTGATCTGCATGCTTGGCATTTCATTTTTTGTTCTTGCTGGCGACTTTGCCGCATAATTATTTTCATGGCTTGGCTTGGCCTGCTCCGACTTGGCCTGGCCTGGCCTGGCCTGGCCTGGCTCCGCTTATGTTTACGCTTTTCCATCGCTGCTGACTCACGTACATTGAACTTTTCACCCGTGTCTCTGTATCTGTGTCTGAATTTGCGCCTGTATTTGCGGCTGGCGCATTGCGTGCCCATCTTAAGTAGTTTTAATGACTTGTTCTTTTGTGTGCAAAAAACTGACAGAGAATGGAAGTGTGAGACATAAATCACATTTATGACGACTGCTGCCGCCCGGTCGGTCGCTCGGTCGCTCGGTCGGTCGGCAGCTTAATATAGTGGATAGTTCGGCTACATTGATTCATCTGCGTAATGGCATTCCAGAATGCAAAGTGCAGAACTGCAGTGGCGTTGACAACAGTTAGATGTGGCAATCACAGATGCCACATTGCAGTCAGATAACAATCATTGGGATAAATGTGGCATGGGGCATCAAGCGAAGCTAAGTAAAACCAATCTCCAAACAACAAGTTAAGCTTCTTGATATCAGCGCAGCAACTTGTTAACGCCATTCCATTTCCGCCTGTCATATCAAAATAATTATCTCAAAGTGTTGCTTAGACCAACCAAGTCCTAAGAACCATGACCACGATATGCGGCAGCAGCCGCAGTCGCAGACGCTGCCGCAGCAGCGACAGCAGCAGCAGAAGCAATCAGTAACGGGCGTCGTTTGGTTTGCGTGCGAGGAGGCATTGGTGACTACAACTTGATTTGCCAGAACTAGTTTTACACGCAATCTTGATGGCAATTATGTAATACCGAAATGTGCACTAATTAATATAACATTTCACTTAATTGTATTTACATAAGTTTCGCTATTGCTTATTAATTGGTTGTGTAGCATACATATAAGTGTGTAGACAATGTCAATTAGCTGTCGTTCAACCGGCCATAAGATAATCAAGTCCAAATTGACAAGTAGCTTGTGGCTTTTGCCTTGACTGCATTATTTGATTACCCGCGAAGTGTAGATGCTCAAAATGAAATTCGAATTCAAATTTACTAGACAGTGTGGCGCAATCTATTTGGCAACAGATGGCGCTTCATAGCATAACAGAGCTGCCACTGCCGCTGTCGATAAGCAGCTATCGATACATATCGCTTTGCCATTTGCTGCCGGCAGTCAAATTAACTATATGGCCACAAATTTGAGCTCCCAATTACGCGACATAATCCTCAACACTCATGTACCTCTAGTATTGCCCGATTTTCCCATCAACTGGGAGTGCTTTGACGACTCATTGGAGCAGTGGTGCACGCGCTATGACCAGAATGCCAGTGTTGGATCTCTGCCAGCATTTGAAAGCATGGACGTCACAGACTGCGAGACACCTCAATGGGAGCGCAAGAGAAAACATGTTAAGATGACAATGCAGAAGTTTCTCCATAATTTCACGCCAACTGCCGACAAGCAGCCCAGAGAATGGGCCGCCTATCAGTATGTACGTGCACATGACATACCTCCCAGCTGCTTGAGCGGCATCGATTTCAAGTGCTTTGGATTTGCGGAGCACCAGAATGACTACAGCCTGTGGCTTGGCTCCAAAGGCGCCAATACGCCGTGTCACTATGACACGTACGGTGTGAACATTGTGGTGCAGGCCTATGGCAGCAAATCGTGGTTACTCTTTCCACCTGAGACGCCACTGCAAAGCACGCGAATTCCTTACGAGGAGTCCAGTGTTTACTGCCTCGAGAACTTCTATGCGCCCGCGCCGGATAAGCTGCACCACTACCAACAGTTCCAGGAGCACGCCTACCACTGCCTGCTACAGCCGGGCGACGTGCTGATTGTGCCCCGTCAGTGGTGGCACTACGTGGAGGCCGTGTCCATGTCATTGAGTGTCAACTATTGGGTGCCGCTCAAGTGTGACCTGGACCTCACATTCGATGAGCTGCTGGTTAAGCATGTGGTCGAGAGCTTTGTTAAAGGCGAATGCAATCAACTGAAACAGTATCTATTGAATCCCAATCAGCTGGACGAGGTAGCCGAGTGCGCCAGCTCGCTCTTTAGCCAATTTGAGAACGCAGTCCTGAAGCCGAGCCTGGACAGCAAGCGCAAACTATGGGACACCGGTTACTTGACCGAGAGCGAGGTACTGGAACTGCTGCGCAGCGTCAGAGTGCACATACGCGCCCTGGACAGGATGCCCAAGGAGGCCTATATCCAGCTGATCACAGACAACGCTAAACGACATACGCAAGCCAGATCGGAGCGGAAGGAAGATGCGATAATAAGCTCTACATTGGAGCTACTGATCAATAGTATGTGTGCGCCTCGCTGCATCGCGTCCGTCAAGCAAGAGTTCTTCCGCCGCTTGAATCAAATGGATAGATCAGGAATAACATAATATGCAATAGATTACAGAGCTAAGACGGAACGTTTATTGTGATACTTGATTATATGAGATTAAAAATACAATAAGCATTCATATTTGTTCTATAACACAATTTGAAGTAGAACCAAATGGAAGGGAACAGGGGAAAGGAGGAGCATTAAATGCCATAGAATAGATAGAATCTAAATTCATGAATAACATAATATGCAATAGAGCCGCTGGCTAAACACAGTGCGAGATAATAGGATGCGATTCCTCAGTTTACCAGCCGGGTGGCTTCTGGTTGGGATAGCCGCCCTGTTGATGAGCATAACTGCCGGGATATGTGCCATAGTTGCCGGGTTGCGGCCCCTGCGGGAAGCCTCCATACTGATAGGGTGCTAAAAATACAAAATATCGATTCGAAAATCTTCTCATTTGCACTTAATCAATCATACGCACCTCCTGGATAGGGCAACGTGGCATAGGGATTGAAGCTCTGCGGCATGGGCGGTGGTACATATGTGGGATACGGTACGTTGGCCGAGGCACCATAGGGCAGCGGCATGTGCACCTGGGCTGGATACGGAACGTTCGGCGCAGCAGCTGCTGCAGGTGCATTTGGAATATCTAAGGAAGACAGAGGAATATAAGTATGCAGTGCATATAGAAGTGCCATATCTGATCCAACTTACCGCTGCCGCTGCCCGACGTGGAGGCATAATGTGATGGCAGAGCCGGAGTGGCCGGCGGTGCCTGGCGACTCGATTCGGTGGTCAGATCCTTGAGCAGCTCCTCCTTCTCGGTCTTGCGCGCAAACACAAAGTCACTGATCTTATTCTGGAACACGACCAACAGCTGGGTGAGGTCATTGTAGAACTTGGTGCCCTCCTGCAGATTGCCAGACAGCTCGATGTAGCTGTCATAGGCGGTGGCCAGCTCCTGGTACAGTTTGTCGCGGGAGCTGCCGCAGTTGCCCGTCTCGGCCACGAAGGCGCCGTGGGCGCTCTGTATGTCAGCGACCAACGTTGCCTGACGCTCCACACTCTCCTTGACCTGGGCCTGCAGTGGGCTGAGCACCTGGCCAATGCGGGACAACGACAGGGCCGGCTCATCGATGGCGCCATCTTTCTGCAGGGCATGCAGAAACTCGTCCTTCATGTTGAACGTGGCCGACTTCAGCTCCAACTCAACAGCATCGCGCTCCGCCTTGATCGTCTCAACGGCCTCCATCAGCTGCTTGAGGTGCTGCACACTGGAGCAGTTGGGATCTACGCTGCCGCTGGCGGATGGCAGCGATTGCTGTATTTGCTCCGGCGGCATCGAGAGCAGCTCAATGCCCTTCTGGTTGGCCTCGAACTTCTGGCGCACCACCTTGTCGGCCTCGATGGCATTGGTGATGACCTCGCGGTACTTCTTGGAGTTGGTGCGGAACATTTCGGTGAGCTTGTCGGAGCTGATGCGTGTCCAGCGCTCCTTAAACTGTGCGCGCAATTGATTGTCCGAGTCGCGCTCCTCATCCAGCAGCCGTTCCGTCTCATCCAAGATCTCGCGATTGCGATTGAGCAGCTCCGGCAAATCCTTCAGCATTGTCTTCAAGTGCTCAATGCCGCCCTTCTCTCGCACCTCGTTCGCCTTCTCGCGCAACGAGGGCGGCAAACCGCTGTTGCTATCAGTCGTCTCCACGGCAGCGGGAAGATTGAGGCTGGCCAGCACCGCGTTCAGGGTTTGTGTTGCCTCGCGCAGCTTCATGATTTCGGTGTTGACAATCTCGTTCTTGCGCATGTCAGATGCGGTCAGCGCACGGTGCAGCTCAACGGGCACCAGGGCGCTGAAGATGTCCTTAAAGTTCGAGGCCATGGGCGTGGCCAGAGGCAGCGGCTTGGCCAGCTGAGCCTTGCCGGGCGAGGCCAATGTGCTCAGCTCCGGTATCATCTCATTATAAATGAACTCGTTGTCCTTGGTGGACTCGGCCAGATTGCGCTTGGCGCGACTGAAGTACTCATCCAGATAGGTCTCGTTGCCGCCACGCGATTGCGCTGCCTTGAAAAGGTCGACGGCATTGCGCAGGCGGGCGATTTCCTCCCCAATCCGCTTGGCCGACCGACAGACGAGACTCTGGTAAAGCTGCGTGAGGGCATGGAAGCCCGCCTGCTTGCCAGCGACTGTGGGTATCCACTCTTTCTCCCAGAGACTGCGCACCGACTCCTTTTGCATGGCGCGCAGCACATCCGCATAGAACTCCTCGCCCTGACAGCACAGTTTAGCTATGATCTGATCCTTCATATTGTCTGCGCAATGGAAGCTGGGCTTAGTTTGAAAAGATCTTGCATTTCATATGGAAAGCTTTACCTTTGATGGCCTTCAGTATGAAGACTTCTTGAGCCTGTGCCACCATCAGCGCCTGCAGCACAATAAGCGTATCCTGGCTCAAATCTGGCGTCGGCTCAGAGGGCACAGCAGCGGGTGTGGCGCCCTTCAAGTACTGGAAAATGCCCGCGCTCTGCTGCAGCAATTTTATGGCCAGCTTGAGGCCTTCGTCGGTGTCCAGCTCCTGGCTGGCAGCCACACTGCTTTGCAAGGCGGCAATGTTGAAGAGCACGCACACCTTCTCGTACAGCAGCGAGGTGTGAGCTGAGCGATTAAGAGCAACGTGTTCAAACCGGTTCAAGCCTATTGCATCATACGAGTGTCAGTACTTACTCAGGCTGATCTTGCCACCGAAAATGGAGCCTTTGTCGAATGCATCCTTCCACTTGAAGGGTATCTGCAGCTCACTGACGGATATCTTTGTTTCCAGTGCGGTTATTTGGTCGTAGTAGCTAAAATGTAAATAAAAGTGAAACCAAACGCCAACGGCGTTTAATTAGAGACGACGTCATTCGCTTATGCTTGTGTTTACGTCTGACTCTGGCTCTCTTTCTCTCTCTCTCTCACACACACACACTTGCAACTGATTAATTACAGCTACTTTAGTGCTATCAACCGCTATGAGTCATTGCACAGAGCATAGAGACCCTACTTAGGCTATCACGAAATGCTACTGAAGAAAGTAAATTCCACTTACGCATACACAATTTCCAGCGATGTCTCATACTTCTCGAAAAACTTCCAAATCGCCGTATTGCGTTGCTTTGAAAACTCATTTACTGCTTCCGCATACTGCGCCTTCTCTTCGGCACTGGCTCCATTGTAGGTGCTTTGTATTAGATTGTTCAGTGGCTTTATTATGTCCACCTCTGATGGCTTCTTCAATGGCACTCCCAATAGTTTGGACATTTTTAATGGAATTTGTAGCAATACGCGATGTTTTTAAGAAATACTATTTAAATTTAATTTGCAGACGGAATCTTGTTTTTCCTTTCTTGTGTGCTGTCCCCTATCTCATAAACAGCTGCGGCCAGTGTTGTCGAATATGCATGCAATTGGTAATTGCGTTGTCTGACGCGCTGCTATTAATAATAGAACATTTCTGTTACATGTGGAGCAGCTCTAAAAGTTGAGGAGCGAGTGTGCTTACTTACAATAGAAATTATAAAAATTTGTCATAGCTTTCACATTTTGTAATTTGTGCTATTTAGCATGACTAATATAAAGTAACTTTAATCTTTAGAATGAGGTGCTAAAAATATATCAATGCTGTGATCTCTGTTAAGCGGCATGTTACCGGCCTGTTAATATAGTTTGGATTTTTTAACTATTGTGACTGATAACAAAACACCGCCCAGCTGACAACTCTACCATATACTTAGAAAGGATGTCAACTCTAGACACTTTCTATTTTCTGATTGCGTTGTTGTGGAAGAAAACGGTGAAAAGTAGAAATTTATTTTGGAACTGAAAACATAGAAATAAGTAGGAAACTCCTGTGAATTACAAGTGTTAGTGGCTGTGTGCAAGGAGGCGCTAACCACGAATAACGGGGCTAAACGCTTGCAGTAACTGCATAAAAAAGTCAAGGGAAAAGCTAAGAAAAAAATCGAAGAATCCCCTAGCGATGGCTGATGTTGAAAAATTGACAACCGCACCAGCGACTGATATACCTGCTTCGTCTATAAATGCCAACGACACGGGAACAGCGAGCGGTAGCGCAGCCGATCTGGGCACCTCGCCCACTCAGGAGCCCTCAAGCAATTCGCATCCCCATGACTCAGAGTACGACACCGCTAGTGATCTGGAGGGTGATTACGACGACGATGAGAGCGATAGCGAGGAGGAGACGGAAACCGACGACGACGAAACGGAGGAGGATGAAGACGAACTGGGCAGCGGTACCGTTAGCGGCAATGGACTCGATCGCAGCGGTGCTGACAGCGAGGCACAGAAGAAAGTCGATGAAGATCGCAGCAATCCTCAATATATACCAAAACGTGGCACCTTCTATGAGCACGACGATCGAACGGCTGAAACGGAGGCCGACGGCGTTATTGATATTGGCAGCGATGGGGGCCCATGTCCACCGGGTGTGGAGCCCACTGGCGATGATGTGTCCAATGGCAACACTGCCACAGGATCTACGTCGGCCGGACAGACGCCAACCATATCACAGGCATCGAAAACCATGAAAAAATGGCAGCCAGCCTCGGGCGGCGATCGTTGGTCCCATGATCGCTTCGAGGCCAGCGAGCAGGCGCCCAAAACTCGAGCAGAGCTGCTGCAATCCTATGGATACGATATACGCAACGAGGATGCGGCGCCGCGTGCCCGTCGCCGTCGACGTTATGGTCGCGGACCTAGCAAATACTCAAGAAACTGGGAGGATGAGCAGGCGTATCTGAAGGCCAGCAACAAGGAACGCAAGCCGCCCCGACCCCAGGACTTCCCGGCACTTAACGAGCGCAGTAGCACATCCAGCAGCAACAAAGTGCGACGACCGCGCAGCTCCATATCGCGCGAGGAGAAGGAGAATCGGGGCGAGCGGCGCAACAATCATGCCGCCACTGCAGCTGGCGTGAGCAATGAGAAACAGCACGCCACTGGCTCCGGCTCCATGGCAGGAGGCAAGTCGCAGGAGCCGCGGGAGCGTGAGCCCAGGCAGCGCAACTATGGACGCTCCAACGGTGGCCACACTGCCAATGGTCGCCAAAATGCCATGGAGTTCAAACAGAAGTCGAATCGCGGCTCACATGGACGCGGCGATCAGCGGGATTATGCGGAACAGCGTGGTGAGCGGGATTACCATGTGAACAGATCAAATGGCAGTGGACCCAAACAGATAATCGATATACAGACACATCAGCAGCAACAGCAGCAGCAGCAGCAGCAGCAACACAGGCAACCACAGCAGCAACAGCAACAGCCGCAACAGCAACAGCAACAGCAACAGCCGCAGCAACAGCAACAACAGCCTCAACAGCAGCAGCAACAGCCTCAGCAGCAGCAAAAGCATCTCCCATTGGTCACATCGAATCTATCGCATCGTTTGCAGCAGGTGCAGCAGCGCAACGATCCTAGCCATGTAGGCAGCGTGCAAATGCATTCGCTGGCCACGCAGAACCAGCAGCAGCAGCAGCAGCAGCAACAGTTGCATCTGGCGCAGCAGCAGCAGCAGCCGCCACAATTGCCAACGGAGCAGCGCAACGGGCCCAAGCGCTACTCCAGTCTGAGACGCAGCCAGCACGAGGCCACACAGCAACAACAACAACAGCAACAACAACAGCAGCATCATCTAGTGGAACAGCAACAGCAACAAATACAGCAACAATTGCAGATGCAACAGCAGCAGCAGCAACAACAACAACAGCAGCAACAGCAGCAACAACAACAACAATCGCAGCTAATGCTGCAGGATCCTCACATGCTCATGCAGCTCGCCTACCAGCAGCAGGAGCTGCAGGCGCAGCTGCAGACACTGCAATTGGGCCCAGCACCGCCAGCTGCGGTGGCCGCGCCTCAGTCTAAGCAGCATGCACCGCCCGCAGCGGCCTATCCACAGGCGCAGGGCGCGCCCTATTATGAGTCGGTGCCCGTGCAGGTGCCTGTGCCGGTGCAGGTGCCGGTACCCGTGTCAGTGCCGCAGGCGCCCTATGTGAATCCGGCCAGCAATGCCTATCTGCCGGCCACGCCAGCGGCCGTGGCCTACGCCCAGGCCCAGTCGGCAGCCACGGTGGCGCCACAGCCAGCGCCTCAGGCGGCGCCGCCGCCGTCCACGCAGGCCGGACAGGCCTATCACCAGAATTATAATACTGTCGGCGGCACAACGTATTTCGTGCCGCCGGCCCAGACCACAACCCGCCCCGCTGTGCTGCCCCAGAGACGACCCACCAATGCCATACCCATCCTGCCGCCATCCGAGAAGCATAAGACGCGCACGGCCAAGCCGGACGAGGGGACCAGCGGCAGTGGCAGCGGCAGCGGCAGCGGCGACAATATCGATCACATCATTGACAACATGTTCGTGCAGCGCCCGGCGTTCCAGCCGCCGCCCGCGTCGGCAGCGGAGACACCGAGCGACGATGGCAACAACAGTGCAACTGCTGCTCAGCCAGCGGCCGTTGACCAGACCCACCTGGTGGCTGCAGTGCCTGGGCAAGAATGAGTGCACGTTTATGCTGATCAGCGGCAGCAGCACCAGCAGCAGCGACACCTGCGCAACCATCAAGCACAGGAGGAACTGATGTCCAGTGGCTACGCCCTGCTGCCGCCTCAGATTAGCTACTATCGTGCCCACTAAAGGGCACGAGAAACCCCAAGATTTTGACGAGATTGTTTCTTTAGCGGAAAGGGTCTGTGATCCTTCCCCACACTTTCACCTCAACCTTTTTTTAGAGCACACCCCCACACACACACACACACATTTGTAATTAAGCGAAGATTTGCACTTAATCGAACTAAGGTCGTTTCGACTACACCCAGAGTTCAGCGTAAGGCTTTCCAAGTAATCCATATATATACTATATATGTATATCTAGTAATAGAAAGTATCAAAAGAATTTTTAACCAGAGTCCTTTCGCTGGCGCTTATAATCTAAATACATGAATATATAAATATATATAGTCGCATTTTGAAGTTGGATTAATCGTGAATTGTAATTAATCATTGGATATTTGAATTTCAATAAAAGTTGTAACACTTAAAGCAATGATTATTTTATAGGCGACATTCGATTTATTTGGGATCTATAGGGGTTCCAAAAACAAAGTAAATAAATTGAATAACGCTGGCATGACCAGTTAATACCCTAAGCACAATCGAATTAGCTGATCTGATCAGAATAAAACTCTCGATTTTAACGAATAATAACTTAGATACAAAAACATTTATCCTTCTCAAAAATATTGTGTGTAGATACCAGATTTTTAATTCTAAAATGTAATTTGAATGACTTATAGGTAACCTGCTAATTGATCCGTAAGCTTTCGGTTAAATATAATGTCAATAATGTTAAAAATCTTTACTTTTACTATCGCAAAGAAAACTGAATATATTATCTATATATATATATATATATATGTAGATTGAATTAATATTTATATGCTATTTCGAAATATTTTCTGTTTTAAATTTTCGTTCTTGATTGTCAAGCTTTGGCAAGATGTCCAAAGTTCAACATATGTATGTCTGATAGTGATTGTATATATACAGTAGACTCCGGTTATAACGACTACGACGAGCAGTTTAGTTAAAATACCTGACCTAGGACAACAAGAATATTACGAACTTAAGACCTACACATAGTACACATAAAAGTAGATTGTGATATGGAATCCCCTGCTGATATGAAATGGAATTGCTTATCATTAGATAGAATGTCTTCTCTTAACTCCACATGGAGTGCCGATGGCATATTGCATTTTATAGAAAGCGGACTCGCGTCGCTTGGCAGTTTACAATTTCGAATCATTCTGCTGCTGCTCTAGCAGCTGGCGAATGCGACGGAACGACTCCATGAAGACGATATTGAATTTGCGTGCGCTGCTCTTGATGCTGTCCCGATAGGCAGTGGAGTTCATGTAGATGCTGCAAGTTGAAGGAAGCATTTTAATATGGTCGAGCGATTGTATGGGCGCTGTGAGACATACGCATCCGAGGTAATTGAATAGAAGACACCATAGCCATCCAGTGTCATGGGTGCCACAAAGCCGACGTTGGGCGTAAAGCCCAGCGTGCTGGAGGATAGGACGAAATTGCCCCCGCCGCCGGCCTTGGCATAGAGCGGATCATCATACAGAGCGGGTATGTCCAGGCTGTTCTCATAGGCCGCACACCACAGCCCAAAGAGATGTCTGTCTATGCCATGACCCTTGCGTGCCTCGTCCATCTGATATCGATGATCAATGACAGCGGCGCGAAATGCCTTAGCCAGTTGCTCATCCGTCGTATTCTTGTTGCCGGAGGCCAGCAGGAATTCGTAGACAGCATTCGTGCAGGAGCGCAGCGTCTCAGTGCGTCCATTATAAAAGTGACGCATTAGCGCCGTCTCATAAGTGGGTGCAATCCTGGCGAGAATTACAGAAGTTAAGCAATAGAAATACGAAATCATATGGAAAGCATGCATTGTCTTACTCCTGGTGCATCTGGTAGTACGCCCACTGCATGATCACCTGCACAAAGGAGTCGGGATGCAGTTTCTGAGTCTTCATGAAGTCCTTGCCATAATCATCAAACACCTCAAAGGTAACGATGACATCAATGCCCTGTAAGGTAGACTCTTCAAATTGCGAGAATATTTTCATCATATATTCTCACTAACCCTTTCATCGATCTCATGGAGTACGCGCTTAATCTCCGACTTGAGTGTATCATCCAGATCGAACTTAAGCTCCTGCACTTCCACCACTTTCGATCCATTGGCCTCATTCCAGTTCGGCTCGGGCACCTCCAGGAAACTGAGCTGCATAAACGTGGCAAAGCTGGCGCTGACCGTTCCATCGTAGCAGCTGTGCTCGCCCATAAACACGTAGTGTCCGTTCTTGAATGCGATGATGCAGCTGCTGCGATCCCCCCAGCGTGAATGATAGTCGCCGTAGATGCTCAGCTGTGAGGATTCCTCTGTGCTCTGCGGCTGATGTTCGTCGAAGCAGATGTCTAAGCAGGAGCTTTCGACCAGCTTCAGATTCTGCTTGTTCGCTTCCGACAGGCTCATCAGGTGCTTGCGGTTCTTGGCCCAGCTTGTGCGGTTGTCGTGGGTGAGCGCGGGCACGCCATCGCCCTGCGGCTCATAGTCCAGCATGCTGCGTATCCGCTGCAGAGCAACCAGGATCTCGGGTGCCGTTAGAATGGAATCGTCCTCGTGCACACAATTAATCGTGAACTGTCGACCCTTGCCCGAGATGGTCAGGTGCGTCGGTGTGCGTCCCTCGGCCTTGGTCAGAAAATGCTTCTCAATGTGATCCTGCTCCTCACCCGGCACACGCGACGTCGAATAGAACTGCTTATACAGTGCCGATGAGTACTTCACCCGGCCGCCGTTCGAGGAGAGAGGCCTGATGTTTTCATTGCGCACCAGATCCCAAAACTCCAGCGAGTGATAAATCTGACGAGCGAGACTCTGAAACGAATGAGATTTGTTTCAGTGACTGCAAATGATTCGGTTGGTGACTGCTAAACCTTGAGCATGTAATCTGGTCGCTCGGGCACGCCCACATGGCACAGCTGGCAGGCCATGGACATGATTTGGTAGGGCAGCAACGGCAGACGCATCGTGTGATAAGCATAATCCTCCCACCAACTGCCTAGCCAGTTCTTCATGCGAGCCGCGCGCTCCTTCAGCTTCTCCTGCAATTTGGCTCCAATGCCCGTCTCGAACTCCGCAATGATGCGCCTCGTCTCGGCCAGCTCCTCGTCCGTGCCAAAGGGCCGCAAGCCGGCATAGTAACGTTGCAGTGTATCCCTCAGTTCGGGCAGCGGCAGCGGTGGCAGCGTCTCATCAAAGCTAAAGGTGCTCTCATGATTATCACCGATAAATAGGCTGGCACGGTCCATAATAACAACCCAAAATAGCTGTTAAATGTATTAACTACATTAATTTCATGGTACATTTATTTATCTATAATCGTCTCTAGATAAGCAGATAAGCAGCAGCTGATTACTTTTTCAATTTCTGCTGCACAAATGGTCCAAAGTTTCACAGTTAACTCTTGGCCAAAGGTCACTTACAAATAGGAACAGAACATACACACAGCCATACACACACACAGATACGCATTCACATACATAGGCTAATATGCTAATGGGCATTTTATTTTATTTTACGCTTGATTAGCCTGTTGCTGCGTCTCCCTTTTTACCAACCTTCACGTGTATCCAACCGGTGCGTCGAAGTGCCGCTGGACGACTAAATGCCTTGATGAAAACCAACCCAGCCACAAGTGTTGTCGAGCCCTCTTGCGTGTGTGTGCGTGCGTGATTCTCTCAAGCTGAATTGATTTGATAAGACAGCGATCGATCAGAGCGGTTGAATGAACGCATTCTATAGATAAAACCTCCACACATACATATGTACCTATACAGACGTACATACATACATGCATTGAATAGCGCGGTTAAATGTTTTCATTTTAATGGATTTGCATTTTTTCAATGCATGCACAATCATTAGTAACCATGGCTCCAGCAACTAGTACAATAAGCTGTGACGTCATGCCTCAATTGTCTGCAAGAGAGAAATGTTTTGAACTTTGTACCCGCCACCCGCACACTGAGACATTATTCTAGAGCTGGGAGTATACTCGTGACACGAACACGACCAAGCAGGATGTTCTTGAGGAAAATCAACAAGTTGGATGAGTTCTAAAAAGAATCCAAGAATGAAGAAAAAATCATAATGCAAATTAAAATAATAAGTACGTATATATTAATAAAATGCGCAATTGGAATGTGTTAAAAACTGTTTAATAATATATTATTGAAACAAAATATTTATAATTATTATTTAAGTACAAGCTACAAGTGAATTAAATATATTAATTTGCTATTCATTGATAAAATCGAACAAATAATTGCACGTATACATACATACATATATGTATGTATGTAACTATCATTACCATTTAATAATGATGTCAATTAGTAATGAACAATTATACTACCCACTGAAAACACGCACATCTTATTATGTTTTAAAATATATTGGCATATTTTTGAATAGAAGTTGCTATTTGACAATACCAGGTATTAAAGGGATTACATTTGCAATATTTGATTTCAGTGGCCTTTAAGTATTAACGCCTAGATTTAGCATTGCTGTCAAATTTCTATTGGGTTGCTGGTTTCAATTTGTTTATGTGCTCCAGCTGTGATTCTAGTGCTGCCACTCTATCGAACGAGTGGCAACGCCGTTCTGCTTGTTTCGCAAAACATCTGGCATTAATTTCGTGAAATGAGCAAATACACAAAAAAAGAATTAAATAGAATATTATATTTTTCTATAGCGCTTGCCCAATTAAGCGGCGATTATTAATTAAACAGAAGAGGCCAAAGAATGCTACCATCGACGGGCCTTTTCAAGAGCTTCGCTTGCCCATACTACAACAGCGCCGGCAACGGCAGCGGCAGCAACGATGAAAACGGCGAAGCGTCCTTCAACTGCAAACGTCCTTTCTGCCATTTCAAGCACAATCGCAAAGGTGAGTGTGTGTGTGTGTGTATGTTTCAAGTTATGCAAAACCTAACGCGCTTTGTTCGCAGACGATGTGGAAACGACACAGCCAGTGGAATCGGTGCCGGAGTACAAGCCAGCGCCGGTGCCTAAATTGCTCTCCCTGCCACTACCCGAGATGACGATGTGTGCGCCCAAAAAGAAGCCCAATCTGGAATACCATCCGGAGAAACCGGCCCTGAATGCTTCGCCAGCGAAAAAACGTTTTGACGAGGCAGCGAGTGCACCCAAATACGTGCCTTCCGCGATAGTAAATGGTGCTGAAGACAAGTGGGCAGAATCTGAAAAAGAGCAGGAGTCAGAAGAAAAGCAACAGCAAGAACAATTAAAGGAGAAATCGGAGACGGAATTGGACGAGTTGGTCAAAACAACTATTGAAATTAAGCCCGAACCACAGACAGCCAACGAAGAGACCACAAAGAGTGACAACGAAAAGAAGACTTCATCGTCTTCGTCCAGTGCTCGCAGCGAAAGCCGCAAACATGAACACAAATCTAGAGACAGTAAAGAGCGTCGCAGCTCGTCCCAGAAAGAAAAAGTGCGATCATCTGGCGAGCACCGTAGTTCCAGTTCCAGCTCCAAACACAAATCATCAACCTCATCATCGTCTTCACATAGAAAATCATCGAGCAGCGATAAGCATCGCAGTGAGAAGAAGTCTAGCAGCAAGGAGAGAAACAGTTCATCCAAAACAGCAACAGCATCCACAACATCTGCATCATCATCGTCTAAGAGTCGCCATCACAGTAGTAGCTCCAGATCCACATCACGCAGCTCGAGCAGCTCGAAATCCAAATCCTCCAACTTCAACTCCAACTCAAACTCAAGCTCTCACTCCACTTCCAACTCCAACTCCAGATCCAGCTCTAGTAAAAGTAAGACCAAAGCCGAAACAGACACCTCAACTTCTATCGAACTGCCAGCCAAGCCGGATGATGACTTAGCATTGGATTACGAAATGAATGTGGATGTTTCCGAGGCAGAGATCGTGCGCCAGTGTGAAATGATATTCGATGAGCTGGAGCAGGCGTTTGCCCAAAAGCCGGAGGAGACGAGCACGGAGAATGTGCGTAAGCGTAAAGCGCCCTCGCCGGACCTTGAGGCCTACACCGAAGCAGCCACAGCAGCGCTGCAGAAGCGTCGGGTTGCCCATGAGAATGCGGACAAGTGCAAGCCACAAGCGCCGGTGGCCGTCCACAAGCCCAATCATATACGCAACGCGATGCAGGCGATCTTCGACAGACGGGCCGAGCTGCGACGCCAGGAGAAGCTGCGCGCAGACGCAGATGCCGAGCTGTTGCGACAGGCCCAGGAGCGGGTGCGCATTGCCCAGGAGGAGCTGCGCGAAGCTCGTGCCAAGACCCTAACACCGCTCATCTCCCGCAGCAGCCTGACACCACCAACGCGCACAGGTGACCTGAGACTTCTCTCTGTTTATCCACTCCCTATAAGCTTACTCTAATATTATGAATTTCCCTTCATGCAGCTCGCACCATAACGCCCGTGGCCAATGTGATAGCCATCGCACGCGCCAAGAAGAAGATCGAGGAGTTGCAGGCGGAAAAGAAGCCCGCCTTCACAGCTGCCCAGACGTTCAAAGGCGGCACCCGCTTGGCTCACAAGCCGACTGCGGCATTGGACAAGGCGGCGCCTGCAACGGGTGGGGCTGCCGCCAAGCCGCCGGTGCTGGAGCCGCAGAGCTCGAAGATATCGTATAACATACGCATGCAGTATTATGAGATGATGGTGAAGCAATGCACCGCTATCTACCCACAGCTGACTGACGCCTGGGAGCGAGCGCAGGTCGAGGAGCTGGCCGTGTTCAAGAAGTGCAGCACGCCGTCAATCTATAAGAACAGCTGCATGCTGGCCATCAACAAGCTGCGCAAGGAGGCCGTCGAGGCGGGCAATCAGCCCAGTGTGGCCAACAAGACTGTTTCGCACGAGATGATGCTGGGCGGCAAGCGGGCGCTCACCACATCCTGGAGCGTGGAAAAGAAGGAGTGCGTGTACAGGGAAAACTCTCTTCGGCTTTTCACTAATATTTGACTCTGTCTTTTAGCAAATCGTCGTCGGAGCCCTTTGATACACTCAGTGCGGAGAAGGCATACGAAATGGTCTACGATCTGCGTCTGACCGACGAGCAGCTGGTGGAGAACGGTTTCCCACGGCCGGGCAAGGTGCGCGGCACGGCTGTAATACACTCCTGCCGGCCGAATCGACGACCCAACGAGACGGAGCGCTACTGCACCCGCTGCGGCAAGGTGTTCAATCTGAGCATCTATGACACCAAGTGCACGGACATGTGCAACTATCATCCAAAGAGCACGGGCTATCGGCGCGGCTTCACAGATAATCAGCACCGGTGCTGCCAGCAGCCAGCGGGCACGCCTGGCTGCAGCTATGCCAACTACCATGTCAGCGACTACTACGATCCGGATAAGCTGACCTGCTTCATAAAGACCATTGAGCGATCGGATGACTATGTGCCCACCAAAAAGGATATTTATGCGCTCGACTGCGAAATGTGCTATACGACGCACGGCATCGAGCTGACCCGGGTGACCGTCGTGGACATCAATGGACGTAGCGTCTACGATGCTCTGGTCAAGCCGGACAATCAAATTGTGGACTACAATACTGTGTACGTATGAGACTGTGAGCTATATTTGATTGACTGATTGATCGATTCGATTTGGTTTAGCTATTCGGGCATCACGGAGGCCATGCTCTCAAAGGAGACACGCACGCTGCGCGATGTCCAGGCGGTGCTCATGTCCATGTTTCATGCCAAGACGGTGCTGGTGGGCCACAGCCTGGAGAGCGACATGAAGGCCCTGAAACTGATACATGATGTAATCGTGGATACATCGGTGTTATTCCCCCACAAGATGGGGCTACCCAAAAAGCGAGCACTCAAGACGCTGTGCATTGAAAACCTAAAGCGCATTATACAAGAAAATGGTAAGCGGCTGCCCGACTCTACATCTGTATCTATATCCATATCATTGTCATTATCCATGTTTGACTTGCAGAGGCTGGCCACGACAGCGCTGAGGATGCGGAGGTCTGTATACAGCTCATCAAATACTATTTGCGCAACAAGATTAGTTGAGCTGTCCAAGCGGATCGCATTCATTAATTAATGTTTGGGATTGGATGAAACATGTCATCGATGCGGGCACATTACATACGAATCGCAATATGTAACTCAACTTCACAGACGAATCCCACACTTGAAATCAAAACGTATCCCATAAGTGAGCCTTAGGATCGAAAACAAATCAATATACATATATATAATGCATATTTATATATAATATATTAAATATAAACAATAAGACATTATTTGAAACGCTTTGCATTCCTTTGCATCTCGCAAAGCGTCCAGATGCGCTCGAACTCCTGTTCCAGTCGGTTGGCAATCTTGGGTGAACTGGTGATGAGGCAATCGTCGTAGCTTCTGGGCACCTTCACCCAGTTCATGGAGCCAGTTATGCAAACGGTCAAGGGCTTTGGCTTCTTGTTTCGCGTGGCCATGTGTCCATCTATGATGCAGAACTTGTGATGCATCGTCATTTCACGCATCCGACTGTGCATTGTAGATAGTCTGCGCAGCTTTATGAAATTGCCGTAGCACTCTTCTAGCAACTGATAGTTTTCAAAGCAGACCACGCGCACTCTCACTCCACGCTCGCTGGCACGGCGCAGTGCGTCGGCAATGTCACAGGAGTCCATCACATAGATCGCAACGTCGATTGAATACTGCGCTTTGTCTATGGGGTCAATGATGTTTTTCAGCTGCCTACCAATGCAACTGGCAGCGTCACATTTCGCAACGGGCGCCTCATGCAGCAAAAAGCAGCTTTGGAAATACTGAGAGGAAACGAACACAGTCTGATTTACGCGCTTTCCGATGCGATCTCTCCCCCACTCCCACTTCAATTTGGCATAGTGCGCTCTCCAATTATATGGTTCATTAAAGCAGAGCTTTATGAATTTGATTAAATAGTACAACATTTTCGCCTTTTCGATGTTTCCAGTTGGCAAGTGCAATCACAAATTTTCAAAAGCAATTGGAGAGTTGCCACCGTGTAATAAATTCGGTACTGCCAGCTGAAAGTGTAACGGCTGTCAAAGCACCTTGCACTCAGCAGTGCAATATTTGCAGCTGGCAGCGCTGATGTTGCACTGAGCACTGGCAGTTGGCAAGTGCAATCACAAATTTTCAAAAGCAATTGGAGAGTTGCCACCTTGTAATAAATTCGGTACTGCCAGCTTAATGCGTAACGGCTGTCAAAGCACCTTGCACTCAGCAGTACAATCTTTGCAGCTGGCAGCGCTGATATTGCACTGAGCACTGGCAGCTGCAAATATTGGCGTTGCCAGTTATGCTATTTAACATACTGCCTGAATCGAGTTGAACGGTTCTTTTGTTTTATCAATTGGTAACATCTTAATTATTTTATAATAAAATCCGAATCCTACTGATTTCCAGTTCAATGTTGTTTTCAACAGCATTCCAACGTAGTTTTTCAGCTTTAGAAGACAAAGTTTCCTCTCAAATAACAAAGAAAAAAAATTTAGCTTCAGGTGCCACAAAAAACTTCATAAAATGCAAGTTTTACAACTTTTTGCATTTAATTGTAATATGTAATGCATAGACTTGTTGCTGTAAAGAGTAGGGTAGCTGTAGGTGTCGATGCTCGTATCACATAGAACGAGAAATAAAATGCTTATATGGAAGCTATACATTCCTAATGAGTATTACCTGTCTATATATTTACAATTTGGATATTATTTCTACTATATTTAACAGAGCCTAAGCTCATTCACATGTATATAAGCACTCGCTAGAAACAATAAATATGTATGTGTGTTCCTTAGCTCAAGAAAGGATATACAATGTTCGCTATAGCATTGGCTTTTTGTTCTTTCATGTTTGAATGTAATTTAAATCAGATTTCATGTTGTACTCGATATATTTTTCAATTATGCGCGCAACGGCTGTTGGCAACAGCTGCTCACAAATATTGCTGTTGTTGTTGTTGTTGTTGTAATTGTTTAACAAGTATTTGCATGATGTGGTCTTTCAGTTTTCATAAAAGTTGCTGCGTATCGAACTTTCGCGCCGTGAATTTCTATTACTCAAAAACAAAAGAAGAGGAGAGGAAAAATCGAGTAAACTTTTTTTTTTCAGTACTTTTATTGGCATTGGCTCAGTAATTCGTAGTAATTGTTTCCGCCGGACTTTGATTGGTCGTTCTTTTGGTTGGCAAGTGGATGAATAGATGTGACGCGAAGTAGTTGGAGAAAGAGGAAGAGCCAGGAGTGGGTTAGCTGGGAGCAGGACTGCTTCACACATAAACCTAACGAAATGTAAATAATATTAGTGGTACTTGGCAATGACAATGTGCATATGTGGCCCAAAAAGCCGAAAGACCGCACACACTGCAAACAAAGCACACGCAAGTGACGCCTCGAGGGCTCGCAGAGGGAACGGGCCTAAAGGGCGCCCGCCGAAGGGCTAGTGCGCAAAACAAACACAAGACCCAAATACAAACAACACAGACACACACACACACACACACACACACACATTCACATATACATATATATACAAATACTAAGAAGCTAGAAAAACAAGTGTGGATGGGAGAGCACAAGTGGGGCAGGGCTGGGGGCTAAGTCAGTGCTGCTTGACTTGTCCCTCTGTCACACATTGGGCGACCTGGCCAGGCGGAAGTATACTTAAGACCGTCGAAATAGAGGCATTAAGATCTTTACAGTTAATCCCTTGAGTAAATGTTGGCTCTATGTAGGTGTGTGTGTGCGTGTGTGCATGTGGTCGCGAGGACATTGTTGTGCCAATACACAAACAGACACACAACCATAGTGTATACACAGTGAAAAATGTGGTTAACAATAAAACAGAGTTCTGTAGGTTGAGCACTTAAATTTAAGGCAACTTTATTGCAAATTGAGTTGCCTAGGCATACTAAATACTACACCTCAATTTACTAAAGATTCGATTAATAGCTCTAAAAAATTAAAAATTTTCAAAGAACACCTGGGAAAACATTAACATAACCCCCCTCAAAGCATTTATGTTAAAGTAAAATGTAAGCCCACAACTGGATTCGAACCTGGGTTCACTCACGTCCCTTATCCTCTGCTTAGCTAGCGTCTTTGCCACTGCGCTATTGTCCTTACCACAGTATAGGTCGTTATTGATCAGTTTTAAAATTAAGCTTTGCTTTGCATTGTTTTGTATTGGCTCACATCTATTTTAAGAAATGTCAAATATCAAAATAATATATGGATTTCCTATTATTAAAAAAAAAAAAAAAAAAAACAATAATCACAAATTAAAGTACTAAATCCGCTTTGATTGAGTTTCGAGCCTAGACTTTGTTCTGGCTGAGTCTCCAACCCACGCAAACACACGTGGCAGGCAGTCAGTGCAGACGTCTTGCCAGCGTTAAGCGAATAGATAAGAGCGCCTTGAGTGAGGCATGGGGTTGCGAGTTCGAAGTCCAACTAGGATCTACTTTTTAATTTATTTTTAAATAGTCCACAAAAGCACTGGAAAAGTATGTTTAGTTTACAGTTTGAGCAATAATAATTATGAAAAAATCGAATCTCTAATACTTAGTAATCTAATGTCTTTCAACTTGCTTACCACGTACAATTTTAAAGAAATTATTCTAGGTCAAACTTAATTTGGCACACTTTAAATTGCAGCCACATTCACTTTTTACAGTGTATGTTGTCTAGTTGCTATTTAGCTTAAGCACATTCAAAAAAAAAGGCTTAAAAGCTTGTACACATATTCATTTTTTGGGGGTCCTGTGAGTGGCTGTTGTTGCGGCTGTTGTCCTGCGACTTGGGCCGCGCCTAATGTTTGCTACTGAATATTTCAGTTAACCAGCGACAATGACAACAACAGCAACAACAACAACAACCACAGCAAATGCCTCTCATGCGTGCAAGTTAAGTGCTTAAAGCATTTAGCCTAACGATTTTGGCTTTTAATTTGCACTTTCAGCTAACAGCGGTGGGCACAGCCCGAAGAGCGGAGGCAGGGGACAGGAGGCGTGTCACGTATTTATTTAAGCAAATTGCGCAAAAATATTAAAGCAGGCGAAAAACTGAAAATAATGCGTGTGCTTGCCAGACCAGCTGCCGAAAGCTGGCAAAAACCTTTTTACAACTTTTCTAGAGCCACAAAGTAAAAAAAAAAGAAAAAAAAAAACTGTTAAGCAGCAGCCCCGCCCACATATAAATAAGGCCAAAAAGGCAGCAAAAAAGGCGCAAAGAAAACAAGGGCGGAAAGCGCAAAATAAAGTCATCACAAACATATTAGCAGCGAAAAACACCTGAGCAAATAGATTTATATGCACGATAAAGCACAGAGTAATTTCCCTTAGATCCTGTCGCCTGTGCTCCCAGTGCTCCCCACCTCCTGCCTGGCGCCAAGTGCAGCACATTTGCCACTCGGCCTGGCGCTCGCCTGTTGCCTAAGCCACAAAATAGCTGGGGCCCAAGATAACATCACTTTATTGTAAGAAAGTTAAAACACAGAAATGCAAGCCAGAGCCAAAGCCAAAGCCAAAGCCAAATAGCCCAAAAAGGTAACTGCGTGTGGCTGTCTCCCTCCCACTCTATCTCTGCCACTCCCACTCTTGCTCCTCTCTCTATCTGCCACCCCCCACGGTGTGCGTGTGAGCAGGCACTTAAAAAAAATTCCAAATATAAAAATGCCAACACATGCGCCAAGTCAAAAATCATACAGATACATATGAGAAGTTCTACATGCTCTACCTAACGATATATAAGTATATGCTCTATATGTCTAAATAGAGGCTACTTTAAAGTTAAAATACTAGGATGATTTTAAAAATTACTCCAAAATGTAAAATTACCCATTATTTGAGCTAACAGTATATAATTTCTATTATTCCAGGATATTCAAAAGAAAATTTCCCATTATTTCCCTAAATTGCCTTTCAATTGGAAACCTATTAGCATATCTTGCAACTGTTAGCACATGTATAAACTGTTAGCAACAATTAACATGATTAGCAACTGTTAAAATATATGACAACTGCAAAAATGTATTCATGCTGTTAAATATTAAAGTTTATTTTTCAGCTGCTATCGAACTGGATGCAAAAGCTCAGCGACTCTAATGCAGGGTATATCTAACAGAGCGTATAAAAGTTTTTCGATGTCATTTTGGCATTGGTTTACGAGCGACTTCCTATTGTTGGGTGTGAAATTATCAAAATTTACTTCAGAGACGCTAGCTAGAGCTCGAGCTCGAATTCGAACTCAGGACTCGAACGCGAACTCGAACTCGAAATCCCATGAGAAGCTGCTAACAATACGGCCAGGCGGCCATGGAAGTTGAAGCTGCAACATGCAACTGAACGTGCAGCACGTGCTGCAAGCATGTGACACTGAAGTTAGCTGAGTGAGAATGAGAGAGAGAGAGAGAGAGAGAGAGAGAAAGAGAAAGAGAGAGGGAGGGAGAACGCATAAAGTTCTACCAGGCGAGGTCAGCCCAGGCCATTAGCAGCTAAAATGCTTGACAAATAATTAGGAAGGCAAGAAGAAGAAAAAATAGAAATAAAATAAAAATAGCGTAGCTCGAAGGACACATGAGTGATGGCCACTATCGAAGGATGTGGTCATGTATATATAGAAGGGGATATATCACACAAATTGGCATTGCTCAACATGGAAGTCAAGTGGCTTTTGGCTTTTTGCTGTCAAAGATTTGTCGCGCACAAGTAGCAGAGCAAGAAGAAGAAAAAGACGAGTCGGCGAGGCAGCAGCTGAAAAAAAAAGTTAATTGCAGTTAATGACGACATTAATCACAAGAAAATGAAGCCCAGCGCCGTTGACAATAAGCGGCAAGCGACAAATGAAGAGACAGCAACAGAGACAGAGACAGAGACAGGCAAGGGGGCAGATGAGAAGAGGAGCGAACAGAAGACAACAGAAGAAGAGGCGTCTATTAACACCGATACCCAGATACACTTTATGCTCTACAAAGGCAATGTGGGGATGCTAGGAAGTTGGGAGCTGGGTGGGCGTGGCGCAACAAGCGAGCAGAACAACAGGATGCGAGTAGGAAAAGCAATTTCACTGCGAGCTTCCTTTAAGACAAATAAGTCAGCCGGATCAAAAGGACCTTTCAGGCGTGGCACAATAGAAATGAATTATAAGCGGGAAAAGCCGGTTGTAGCGCAGCAGGAACATGGACAGGGGGCCGGGGGCCGGGGGCAGGGGGCAGAAAGTGGCGGGGCGCGTACCAACCGGCGCAATGTCAGCGATAATAATGAACAACAACTATGCAGCCATGACGAATGACGAATGATGGTGCTGCCCTCCTCACACCCCCACTTATTGCCCACTGTCCCACTCCCACTTCCACTTCCAGTCTTTGTCTGTCTATTGCGCACTCTGTGCAAGCAGCTAAAAGTACAATAATTGCCGCCAGATGGCGCTGCGTGTCCAGTGCTGTTAGAGACAATAATCGTCAGTTTGTTTATTATGTTTGGCAAGCTGCAGATTAAACTCGCCTGTGATTTAGGTGCAACATTTGAATAGGCTTGATTGCTTATCGAAAGGCTATAGCTTACATTTGTGTTATCTGTTGTGTAATCTTATCAGTTAAATAACTGTAAATTAACTTTCGGCTTAGTTGATAGCTTAGGATTAAACAAATTTGATCAATCAAAAAATGCTATACATTTATTGTAATATAACTTTCCCTAAATTTTGACACTTATTATTATTTAAAAAATCTTTAACATTCAGCTAATCAATTTCCCTATGAGATTTCCTCGAATTTCCCTCTATTCTCTGTAGGCATTTGCTAGAGGACATTTCTTTTATTTGATAAACAACAAAATTAACTTCTCATCAAAGGCAAAGGTGAATTATTTGGCATAAAGCTAGCTAGTATATTAATTAATAAATAGCAAAAATAAATCGATTTGGCAAATTGCAATTGCATTTACAAATGGTTGCTTTTGCATTAGATTCAATTTCAATTTGGAATTCGAATTCGAATCGAATTCGAGTCGGCTGTAAGCGAGAACAATGCGTTAATTAAACGCACGCAGCTGCCTAATGAACTCGCCATTGATTGTGCTGATAAATGATAACAAGTGATAACAAGAGTACGGTTAGATGGAGTTGGTGTTGGAGCTGGAGCTGAAGCTGGCGCTGGCCGAACTGGCCAGGTAATGAGGAGCACGTCTTTAGCAATTGCCGCACGAATGCGCTTGCAGCAGCTGCTACGCCATTTCCTCTGGAATATGCGTCAGTGTGTGTGTGTGTGTGTGTGTATCTGAGTCTGTGTGGGTGCGAAAACAAAGATGTCTGTGGAATTTATGCAACATGAGAGCGTCTATAACTTATCCAATTAAAACTCAATAAACGCGACAGCCCAAAGCTCGCCCCTCACATGCCAGCCACGCCCTGGGCAGGCCTGAGTGGCGACGGGCAGCGGACAGCGGGTAGCCGGCAGCGGGCGTGGCTGTTCAATAAGAGGCAGCTCCTGGCTGCTGGCTGCTGGCTGGCTTAACGCAGCGATTACAAGTGCCTTCAGCTTGTAATCCACTTTTGGAAATGCAGCCAGTGCCAGCTACAGCTACAGCTACGGCTACGGCTCCTTTGGCAGGACGAGTGCGTCCTTTGCCTGTCTTCTAGCCGAGCAGCCAAGCAGCCAGCCAGCATGACAGCCACAAATTGAAGATGACAAAATGTCTAAACAAGCAACCTCTATAACTATGTGTGTGTGTGTGTGTGTGTGTGTGTGTGTGTAAGCATATCTAGCGGAATAATCAATAAATTACACACCTGTCTGGCCACAGAAAATTTATATATACAGCAAACACACGCTATAATGAACAGCTCAATTGCTTTTGCCTGCTGCGAACATTTTGAAGGAAATTAATATTACCTAACTTCATTAAGTTAATGAACTTAGTTTGAAATATCTATATATACAATTTTTTTAAAAAATATTTATTTGTTATTTTTTTTATTATCAAAGACTCAAAAACATGTACGTATATTAAATATCTAGTTACGAAAAAAAAATAAATTTCATATATTTAAATACATTTTTATTTTTGTCATACAATTTAGTTATTTTAAATATTATTATAAATATTATTCACATACATTTTCTTAAATATATACATATATATATATATATATATATATATATATATATATATATATATATATATATATATATATATATATATATATATATATATATATATTTGATATATTTTATTTATATTTTTAATTAAAAGAAAAAATTGTTGCTTTCATATTTTTTAAATCCTTTAAAACTATTTTCGCCCTATTTTTCCCGATATTCTTGAATTATATAATTAATGTTTAGTAGCATCATAAATGTCGCTAAATATTTTGCATAAATAATAAAAATAACAGATATATGTGCATAAAAGTATCTTTTATTATTTGATAGCAATGTTGCTGCTGTAGCTGCTGTTCGTTCCAGTCAACTTTCACTGTAGCTGCAGCCGTACAGCTTAGAGTTATGGCTTTGACTTCAGCCAAGGCGTAATATACATACATATAAATATACGTACATATATATGTGTATGCACATACATATACATATATTCGATTATCTATATAAAAATATTTTCCAAGAGATTCCGACAGCGCATTCCGCAGGTGCCATTCGCCAACGCGACCCGCTGCAAGATGCCAATGTCGACGATGGAGCTCTGGGCAGTGGACTCTGTGGGTAAGGCTGTGGATGGGGCTGTGCCTGGATCGGCTTCAATATTTCACGCTCGCTAAGTTTTCGATTGTGTTGGGCTAGCGGCTCGGCACTTGGTGGTAATTGTCCTGCCAGCCACTGGACTTGCACATTGTTAAGCATTTCCAGCAGCACGGCTACGGCTACGGCGATGGCTACGGCTCTGGCTCTGGCTCTGGGTCTACCTAGCAGGCCAGGACTCCGGGCCTAGTTGCCGGCTTCTGGCTGCTGGCTGCTGGCTGCTGGCACTTGGCTCTCGGAACTGAGTGAGTATTTGTGCGTGCCATTCTGACAGGCAGCGCTGGCAGCAACTGAATTTTTGATTTATGTGCATTACTTATGCTTTTACTTAGTTGTCTCTACCCCCATTCCATCATTCCTGCACTACCGCACTCTCCCACTCGCGCCCTCTCCTTCACTCGGCCATATTGCCGTCTCTGTTTGACGCTTATGTTCGGAGCCACCAAATTGATGCTAAGTGCTGGGGCGCGCGTGCGAAATGGGTTGAGCAGAAGTAGCAGGAATAGGTGGAGTAGCAGGAGCAGCAGGAGCTGCCAGCCACAGCAATAGATACACTCAGCGAAAAGCTATGCCTAAATGTCGTATTGGGAGTTCCTTTAAATAACGTGAAGTGTTAGAAATAAGATTTTATATTTTGGCAAATATTTGGACCAAGTTGTATATATAAAAGAAACCCAAGATTTGCATCAGTTAAAGTGGAATTTACTTAGGACTAAGTAGCAGCAAATAAAGCTGTTAGGTAAAATATAAATATTCAAATTTTATTTTTTTTTTTTTACGAATTGGAAAGCTAAAAGACAAAGATGTTTCATTAAAATTTAAATACCTCTTAAAGAATCAAAGTTTGTGTAGTGAATATTGATATTCCAGATTTATATATAGTAATAATTTGTAATTATTTATTTCTTTTTTTTTTCCATATTCGTCTGGCTCTTCCAATAAAACTAATTGAAATGGGAAATAAATTTGGCTAGTGAAGTGTATCTGTGGCACTTCAGCACTCGCTTTAAGTTTTCCGCAAGTGTGGCTGGATGCGTTTCCTGTGTGTTGAGCCTTTTTACACACGAGCCGCACACACACAGACACACGCACACATACACCCATACTCGTATATTAAATACCATCCTTGGAGAGTCATCAGCATTCCTCGAGCGGTTTTTATTTCCGTTTTCATTAGTTGCTTTTTACACAAGTGCCGCACACACATACACACGCACACGCACACACACACACACACACGCATAATGGCATTAATGTCTCGTTTACACACACACATACATAGAGATCCCTCTCTCTCTCTCTCTCTCTGTCACTCTCTCTCTCTCTCTCTATGGCTGGCTTTTCCCACTAGTTTGTCAATGGCAGCCATTTCTATGTTTGCTCACGTATTTTGCTGTTGACATTCCCTGAGCTGCTTCTGCTGCTGCTGCTGCTGCTGCTGCTGCTGCTCCTTGTGTTGTTGTTGTTGTCGTTGGTGTTGCTGCGGCCAGCCTGAAATGAGTATGAAAAATGCTTGCGATAATTTGTTGACCTCAACAGGCGATGTTTATGTAAAGAAAGAATAAAAGAACGAGAAAGAGAGCAAGGCAAACACACACGCACACACACACACACACACCACATACATATATACATGTGTATTAGGCACATACATTAAAGACATTTTAAAATTGTTTTGTCAATTTGTTGTGTGCAATGCGGCGTATGCTTGATAAGTCGCTAGACGCTCGTCGGTCTATGGCCATAAGTGCGGCACAGACACGAACTGGATTTTTGGGCGCTAATCAAATCACGTACTTAGCCAAGTAAAGTACACAGAAACACGCACACACATATACAGGCACACACGCGGGACACAAAGTGTGCCACATGCTGAATAAGACGTCTTAAGACGTCGCAATGGAGCTACAGGCAACGTGGCACAGGCCCAGGCGCAGGCGGAGGCGAAGGCGAAGGCACAGCAATGCGCATTAATAGCTTAGACAACACACACACACACACACACACATGTCATAAGTACAGTGAAGCTGCAATTAGATGGCCTAACATCTCTTAATTAAAACATTAAATCAGATGTTACAATATTTAAAAATAACAACATATATTTTCTAATATCTTGCCTCAATAAAAATTTCAATTTCATTTATATTTATTTATACAAATTTATGCATTTGCCAAAACTTTAAAGCTATAAATATTACCTTCTTATTCATCTGCTTCTTCGATTGAAATTCCGTCACTTTTGTTTTGCTAATGCTCTGAAATGCTTTTATTATCGCAGCTTACATTCATAATCTATTACTTTTTTATTCAATTGCATTTTTTTCGAGTGAAAACCGATAAAGAGCTGTGCATAGCTACAGCTTTAACGAGTTTAGCTTTAAAGTGAGTTGAGTTGAGTGTGGTCCAACTGTCTGAGTGACTGGGTTATTAGCGCCGTTTGCAGTCGGGATATTTGCTGTTGCCTTGCCCTCGGTTCAAAACCTGCCAAAAATTTTAATTACTATTTTTATTTGGTGTTGGTATTTAACTAACATAAATAAATCGATTGACGGGTAAAATTCTGATTGTTTTTTTGTGGTGCTTCAAGTCGCAGGTTCGAATCCCAGCGAATGCTAATTATAAATATGTTAATTAATAATAGGATTTTTGTGCTTAATGAATTTTTATAAATTAAATTCTTAATAATCATAGCTATAATTGTAATTGTAATTTTTTTATACGTATAACATTGTGTATAAAAGTCATAAGTTAATAATGCCATTATTATGTTAAACGTTCTTCAGCAAGCATATCAGCCTGTAAACACGCACACGCACACGCACACACACACATACACAACACACACTCACTCATATATGTATACATGCACATGTATTTTTGCGGTACAAAAACTTGGCTTGGCACAAAGGCAAATTACGAGCGCATTTAAACTGGGGCGCAAGTGCTACTTAAATAACTCATTTAGGTCGCCTGATCCCCGCCGGAGTCGATGTGCATGCGTGTGTGTGTGTGTGTGTGTGTGTGTGTGTGTACATAAAATCAACAATAAACTTTGTCATCTCAATTTGCTTATTACCAGCAGGCAGGCAGCAAGGCAGCAAGGCAGGCGCAGGCAGAGGCAGCGGCAGAGTTGTAGGAAAAACTTTCTTATTAATGGTGGCGATTTCAATGCGCGGCTGCTACGCCTCCTACCCAAACACACATGCATACACACACACACACACAGCTGTGCAGGCAGCACGTGTGAATGTGTGCGTGTGTGTGCTTGTGTGCTGCAGATAATGCTCTGACAAACTTACACAGTCACTCGCTAAAATTTTGATGTGCCCTCCTTCCAGTCAGCCTCGCCGCGTCTCGCGCTTTCCAGCTGCCGACCGCAAAATGGCAGCGTCGAGGTAAAGTCCTTGCGTCTTGTTGCATGGCATGTCTTATGTCCTATGTCGTATGTCTGACGTCCTATGTCCCATGTCTTGCGGTTAGCACTGCAAGTCGCAAATTGTAAAAACCATAATTAGTGTCTGTCACGGCACATAGACCCACGCCCATTCGCCCTAGCCGCACATACTGGAAGTGGAGACTGACGCAAGCTGCACTCAAGCTGAGCCAAGCTGAGCTGAGCTGCTGCTGCTGCTGGAAAGCAGTTGCTCTAATTGCAAGTAAATATTTTATGCCGCTTTTAATTGCCAGCTAAAATAAATACAAAATCATTATAAAATTTTTGTGGGGCTTCAAGCTCCGAGCTGCGAGCTGCGAGCTGCAGCAGCAGCTGAGTCGAAGGTGGCCTGGCCCACATTTGTAGTGGCTGGCTGCAAGTTTTTAATGATGCAGCTACGTCTGCCACTTACGCTAGTGCGAGTGAGCAAGACACGACTGCCGCATACTCGTTCAAAGCAAATAGTAATACGTAAAATTAAAAAAAGAACTATGTATGCATTTTAAAATAATTTCTAAATTGTTGATTAATTTTCCCTAAACAATTTTGTTTCGGATATGCCACGCCTAAGGTACATAAATATATGATATCTGATTCCATGCATTTGCCCAATTTGTATGCTCAATTAATTCGGCTTCCACTTCTGGCATTCCTTAGCAACTCTATAACTTGTAAGCTTTGCTCTGCCCAATATACCCGTTTAACCCCACTTTAACGTGCATTGAAAAAGGCTGCACTATAAAATGCAAAAATCACGCAAATTATCGAAACATGCGGAAGCGCACTTCAACTTGCTGCGCATAAATCTTGGCAAAGTCGAATTGAACAAAATAGAAGAAAACTCTGCAAACTGGCTGAAAAAGTACAAAAATCTTGAGGTAGTATATAGGGGCCACGACTGCACTGTACCCTTTCCATACACACATATACACAACACACACACGCACACACGCACATATAGCTATAAAGACGAACTTTCCAATGCCGCAAATTGCAAAACTTCCACGTTATCGCATGAAGTGCGAACATGACGGCAATCGACTGGAAATTGCAGCCGACAGATGGCGCAGTGGGCGCACTCGATTGTTAGAAATGCTTAAAGTAACTTGCAAAAATAATATTATTTAATATAAAAATAAACAGAAGCCATCTAGTCATTTGCCCCCTGTGAGGGTTGAACTCACGGCCTTTGGTTTACGAGACCAACGCTCTACCACTGAGCTAAAGGGGCGGCTGTTAGCGCGCTGTTAAATACCAAATATATATATATAAGCATATTAGCAGCTGTGATCGCAGCTGATAACAGTCGTTGTTATTGTTTTCTTTTGTGCCAGGTGGCAACGCCAGAGCGCAAAAAGAACGTTAAGTTCTAAGCTGCCAACTCGTTCTCTTTTATTTTCTATTCTGTTTGAAATTTAATTTATTGCCTTTAAAGGTTCATAAATATGTATACGTAAAATGGAAGACATTGCGATCGGTTCGTCTGCATTCAGTTTATGTTCTGCCAAATGAGGCATAGCGTATATAAATTGAAAGTCAATTGAGAGTATTATCCTTTGCTTGAAAACCTTTCGTTTTCGCTTTCTTTTTTCTCTCCGTTTTTCCGTAGCAAAAATTATGGCGGCCAAGGCAAAAGTTTTTTCGCCAACTGTCAAATGCAATTTAGTTGATAGGATCAAAATCTTTGCGCGCACTAACGGCACCAGGCAGCCAACCCGCCAGCCACGCCCACAGGCCAGAGCCTGTCCTGACATTGTCTCTGACTTTACGCGGGGATTGTTTGCCTCTCCACTCTGTATGCAAAGGCAAAGTGACTAGCTGACTGGCTGGCTGCGAGAATTTTACGATTTAAATGCGATTTACGGCGCTAATTCGTAGTGCCATCGGCATAGAGCGAGCCGCGGCAGTGACAGCCTCTGCCAACGTCATCGCCACAGCCAATTGAAGGGCGCGGCGTGGACTCCTGCTGCTCCTGCTGCCGGCCTTCCATCCCCCGCCCTCAACGGCCACCTTAAAGCAAGGCAATAGCAGTCGGGCTTATTTGATGCTCTGCACATTTATCATAATGGCGCCTCGCTCGCAACGCGCCATTGGAATACGAATACGAATGGATGAAGGGGAGAGACGGCAAGAGGGTGGGGCTGAGCATGAGGACAGCCAATGCAATTTTGAGGTAAAACGTTTGTAATCTGATTTCAATGCAATTGTATAATGGCATCATAGCTCAATTATCATCACTGCAGCTGCAGAGAGCCAATTCGAAAGTGGAGACAAAAAAAAAAAAAAAGAAAGAAGGAAAATAGAGTATAAAAACTAAATAAACAAATCTGATAGCTTAATTAGTTTGTAGTAAAAGTATTAATATATCAACTAGAAGCTGAAAAGAATAGAAAGGTAGTGAAGAGGAGAGAGAGTGAGAGATATATATGTATATAAAAGGTAAGAAGAAGAGAAAGAAGCTAAGGAAGGAGAGGGATAAGGTAAAGGTGAGAGACAGAGAGAGAGAGAAAGAGAGAGAGAGAGAGAGAGCTAAAAAGAGATAGAAAGAGAGAGAGAGAAAGAAAGAACTAGGCAGACATATAGAGTAAGTGACTGAGGGTGAAGAACATATAAATGAGGAAGAGAAATAGAGAGAGTGAGTGAGAATAAGAGAGATAAACACAGTGAAAAGGATTTATAGAAGTGAAGAACAGAATCGACGTAGCTATAAAAAGGTCTAAGCTGCGATCAAATTGATCACAATTACTGATAAATCGTGGGAATTACATAGACAGCCAATATAGCAGCAGTCATACTGCATCAGGACTGCATTTTGTTAAATTTGTACTTTCTGCAACTTATATGAATTCGTCCTGCAGTACAGTTATATGAATTGAAATAGTTGCTCGAATTGTGAGCCTCTCATATATTGTGTATGTATGTATAGACATATATAGCTTGTAATCTAAGGATGTCCTTACTGTCCATTCTGCCAGAGATTCATTTCTATCTCTGTGCTCTGCTCGGCTCTGCTCTCCAAGTACAATGTAAATTCTAAAGAGTTTTTGTTGTATTTTTTGTATCCCATTGAAGCTAGCTGTTATTGTCGTAGACCTGGTTGGCTTTCGAGCGGCCTTCTCCCCCTTTTGATGGAGCTGGGGGCTGGTGGGGTCTATCATCATTTTGATTTCTCAACTATTTCTAATGCGATTGCTGCCCCGGTTGAACAATTGGTTTGGTTCTTTTTTGTTCGTTCGTTGAGCTGCTCGTTGTCAACGTCTTATGCCACCTAGAGCTACCCACAGAAGTGCTCTCATCTTCGGTTTGGGCATGGCACACACTTCAAACCACTTGCACCACCCGCACCCTATCCCCCCGTCCACGTCTCAGCTCGACTCGCTGGCTGCTGCTTCCTTCTATAATGGTAGGCAAATTCCGTTATCAGCTAACGTCGGCGGCTGCATTTAATGTGAACGGCACTTCCCTCCCGCACGCCCCCCTCCCATTGTGTGTCCCATTGCATCTGTGAGCTGCTCCTGCCACGGATGCCACGACTGCCACTGCTGCTGCTGCCTGATTATTTGACTCTAATGGCTTGATAAATGCGATTTCGAAATTGAGTTGGTGCATTGCATTTAATTGAATAAGCACGAAGCCGTCTATGCGCATATATCATTCGCCCACTGTATTATACATAGATATATGTATATATATGGTATATATGTATATATATATAGATGTACATATATATCTCGTGTCTATCGCACATGTACAGATATCGGCGGAGCTGAATAATTGGCAACTAATTGAGAAGCAGTTAAACTGCCTTCAATAGAGGGAGAGAGAAGATAGAGAGAGAGAGAGGAGAGGTGAAGTCGGCGTGAGAATATTAAATACGGTTGAATGGGTAGTGTTTGAAGAAGGTGCTGCACGTAATACGATAATAAAGAACCTATTTCGACGTAGTGTGATAAATGCTTTGCGGGTAGACATTAATCATTGGGTGTTATTCATCCTTAGTTATTAGTCATTAGGCATTAGGCATTAGGCATTAGGCATTAGGCATTAGGCATTAGGCATTAGGCATTAGGCATTAGGCATTAGGCATTGGGCATTAGGCATTAGGCATTAGGCATTAGGCATTAGGCATTATGCATTAGGCATTAGGCATTAGGCATTAGGCATTAGGCATTAGGCATTAGGCATTAGGCATTAGGCATTAGGCATTAGGCATTAGGCATTAGGCATTAGGCATTAGGCATTAGGAATTAGGCATTAGGCATTAGGCATTAGGCATTAGGCATTAGGCATTAGGCATTAGGCATTAGGCATTAGGCATTAGGCATTAGGCATTAGGCATTAGGCATTAGGCATTAGGCATTAGGCATTAGGCATTAGGCATTAGGCATTAGGCATTAGGCATTAGGCATTAGGCATTAGGCATTAGGCATTAGGCATTAGGCATTAGGCATTAGGCATTAGGCATTAGGCATTAGGCATTAGGCATTAGGCATTAGGCATTAGGCATTAGGCATTAGGCATTAGGCATTAGGCATTAGGCATTAGGCATTAGGCATTAGGCATTAGGCATTAGGCATTAGGCATTAGGCATTAGGCATTAGGCATTAGGCATTAGGCATTAGGCATTAGGCATTAGGCATTAGGCATTAGGCATTAGGCATTAGGCATTAGGCCTTAGGCATTAGGCATTAGGCATTAGGCATTAGGCATTAGGCATTCGATATTGCTATATACTGTATTTTATTCTACTTGTAACTTGAACTCATGAGAATTGCATAGGAAGGCAATATATAGAGAATTAGGTTGTTTTACTTCAAATGATTATGATCTCTTGGCTCGTTTCATTACGCCGAGTTATTAAGAAGTAATTCATATACCAGCATATATGAACTGCTTTGGCGAGGAAATTCGCATTTTCGGATATTAACACAGGGAGGAGCTGACCCCAGAAACCAGAAGCGACTTGATTTATAGGCGCGACTTTACGGCTATGTTTTGTATGCTTTGTTTCTGCTCTTCTTCCACTCATTGCTGCTGTTGATGTTGTTGTTGTTGTTGTGGCTGACAGCAAACTAAGTGCGAATCATTTAGGAGCGGAACACCCGCAGCAACCGCCCCCCGCCCCAGTCCACCGGCTTGACTGCCCGGACCCTGGCCCAGGCAAAACTTTTAATAATAATTTGCAAATAAATTACAGCCAAGTTGGTGGCAGGCGCCGCGCTGCGTCGCGATTTGCTCCGCCCCAAAATTCGCTCTTTGTCCTACATGCTGCGTCCTTTCGCCGTTAGAGGGTCCATTAGAAGGCATTGAGCAATTGTTGTTGCTTGTACATTAAGAACTCATTGGCATAAATTGCAATTTAATGTCTGCCTGCCTCCTGCCTGCCAGCCTGCTGCCTGCTGTTCCTTGTTATACCCTGTATTAATTGAAAACGAGCGGTATGAGGTGGTTTGATGGAACTGATAGATACGTAGGCATAAGTCTATAAATATGTGTATATTCGATTTGCTTCTAAAGGGCGTCGTAAAGGCTTTAAGGATATTATTCCATGATCTATGATCTATGATCTTCTTATGATCTTATATTCATCAGCAGCTGAATTTCTATAAGCTGATATACATATCTACGTATATATTTGTATAAAATATATAAATGGGAGTATTTTCGATCTGCTTCTATAGGGTATCGTAAAAGCTTTTAGGGTATAAGATATTGTATTCTTATATGCCATAAATTTATGATTTATGATCTTTGTCGATCGAGTCTTTTTCTTATCTCTGGACATTAAACTACTTTTATATTGATGTCATATAGCTAACAGAGCAGCAGTGATTAGCTCTTACTCACGAATTAGATAGATTTGTTCATTAGATCTTTAAGTTGACTTTAGAAATATTATTACAGGTATTGTTTTATATATTGTATGTATTAGCTTAGATGGAAAAAGTATTATATAAATATATAAATTAATTAGAAGTGTATATATAAACTAGAAGTTGTATTTATTTTGTTGTTCACTTATGTAGCCGTGACTCTCTCTCTAGTAGTGGCTGCACTTTACAGGGTATCTTCACAGTCTGTCAGAGCACTGCAGCTGTAGCTCTTTGATTTGTTGTTGCTGCTTGCTGCAGACCTCTTAAATACGCCGGCTGCCAAATAGTTGAAGCATATTTATTGCTGCCCGGCACTTTACCAATGCCAGTTGTTGTACTCGATGTTGTCGGTGTTGTTGTTGTTGTTGGCGTTGTTGCTGCCACAACTCACACGGCGGGCAGCATTGCAGCATTGCGCATACGCCTCATTGGCCGCCACTGGCCGTAGCATACTTTTCAGCGCGAGCATTTCAATTTTATGGCATCTCGCACTTGTGTGTTTATGGATTCGCACCTCAATCTGCCTCTTGTCTGATGTTGCTCTCAATCTCTCGCTCTCTCTCTCTCTCGCACTATCTCTTTCTCTGTCTCTCGTTGTTAATGTGCTTATATATCTGCATAAATGTTCGCTTTACGCCTTTGTCTCTGCCTCTGATTGTCGCTGAACATTGCCCAAAAGATTTCCCATTTCAGTCAGTTAATTGCACGCTACATACATATATACATATACATATACATATATAGATGTGTTTATATACATATACGCATATGTTTATATATAGTCTGCTGCAATTTGTTAAAGCTTGACCAAGTGCATGAAAATATTTTCAAGCCAAGAGTGCAGCGCGTTCTTAATGAGCAGCAGTTACAGTTGCTTCGCTGCCTTTTTCTGTCTCCCTCTCTCTGTCGGCTTTTCCGTCTCACTCTTGCCATAATTGTGCATGTAATTGTAAGCGCTGAATTAAACAAGCGTCATTAAAATGTAATTAATTGTAATTTACGTTCACGTACCGCTGCCAAAGGTGTTGGCTTTATAGTCCCATCTTTCAAGATGAGCCCAGCTTTCGCACGCGCTTCCCCCCTTTCTCTCACTCTCCCTCCCACTCTCGCCCTCTCTCTCTCTCTCTCTGGCTGTCTCCCTTGGCGTTTTATTGCCCGTTCTTTGCGCGCTGCGTTTCCTTAACGACTTTAAATGCCTGAAACACATTGAAAACATTCATGTTTTTTTGGTTAATTAATTAAATTGCAATTAATATGAAAAGTTAATTTACATGTGCACTTCGTAATTTGATTTATTTCCTCTGGCTGCCACAGCGCGAAAAAACGCCGCGCTCAATGGCGTGTGAAGTGTCATGTTATTGTTTGTTAAAAAACAAGTGCAAAAAGCGCCACAAAAGTGTGTGTTAACAATTAGATACTCTGTAAAGCAAACAGCCCCATTGGCTGGCATACAAATTGTATTTGCCCAACAATTTGAATAGAACAAAAATCAAATCATTCATATTCCACATTCAATGTGCAGTTGGTATGCCGGAAACATTAGTTGAGTGCTAATTGTGGAATGCACATACATATATAAACTGGAATATATATTTGCATAGCACTCTTAGCTTAAAGCCCAAGCTTAATTAGTTAGAGTTAATTAGAAGTGATTGCTGTTTATATTGCTCTTAGTTTGATTTGAATGAAGTTTGATTGAATGGCATACTTAACTGTTTGCCTTTACTTTAATGCTTTGTCGAATGCATGGTAAGATTTTTTAAGAATGTTTTTTTTTTATTTTATTTTCTCTTTTGTCTCTCTCTGGTTTCCTCTCACACTCTACCGGCTTCTCCTGAAATGCCGATCTCACTATTTTTTCTCGTTTGCCCTGAATTCTGCATGTAGCTTCCTATCTCACTTTGTGGCTCTTGCTCTCCCTGTGTCTATTTCTTTCGCTCTCTCTCGCTCTCTTTCAGTCCCTCTCTTTCCTCATTGCTGTATTAATTTATTTCTCTCCTAGTGTCTTTCTATCTGTCTCTCCCCATCTTAGTATGCTTCGTTTACTTTCTCTCTCTCTCTCTTTCTCTTGGTGTGTTTCCTTGTCTCTCTCCCTGTCTTCGCGTATTTCTTTTTATCTCTCTCAGTAAATGTTTTTCTCTCTCTCTTTCTCACACTTCGTCTCTCTCTTTGTGCATTCCTTTCACTCTCCCTTGATTAGTGTGTTTTCTTCTTTCTATCCTCTTTTTGTATATTTCTCTCTCTCTATCTTTTTTTTCAATCGTTTACCCAGCATTTTCCTCCATCTCTCTCCCCTTTCTCTATATAGTTGGTTTTAAGCTACCCACTGTGCCATGATTTTCCGTTTACAGGGTATCTCACATTATTTATGGCGAGGCAAAGCTGCGCGTATGCACAACCAATTGAGCGTCAAAATAGTTTGGCAAACTCAATTACAATCTTGGCTCTGGTAATGTGACTTGAAAATTGATGTGAAAGCATTTGCATAAACACTGCGCACAGGCAACAAAACAGAAAAAAAGAAGAGAATTAATTAAAATGAGGCAGCAACAGCAACAGCAACTGCAACTGCAACAGCAACAGTTGCTGCCGTGGCGGTTGTTGCAGTTGCTGCAAAGAAAAATGGCGCGTTTACATGCAAATTATGCGAGCTGTGGCAATAAAATAAGACGAAATGGAGTCGCGTCTGCATAAATATAAATGTATAATACTCTATATAGGGTATATATGCCGAGCATTATAAACATGTGACTGGCTCTGGCTGCAGCTCTAGCTGTGGCCACGTTGCCATAGACAGCATTTGCATATTCTAATTATAAGTGGCAACAACGTCGGCGCATTTGTCATTTGCCATTGCGGACAGGCGCCTTGAGTGGAGCAACGACTACTTAGCCGTAGTTCAATGCGCAGTGCAATGGCCCTTTGCCTTTGCAAGGACCTTCGCTGGCGCAGCGTGCACAAACACATTGGCATACACACACACACACACATATATATATATATAGAGGCAGACACCTACACAAATGCTGCAAGACTTGTATAATATTGATACCCTCTATCAATGGATAGTGTGGAAATGGGGTAGATGCGTTGTGGATAGTGATGGCAAAAAATTAAACGATTCTTGAATCACATGATGTATCATTGCTCGACAAACAAGTAATTATTTTTCGTTTAAGATATTATATTGTATTACTCAATAAATAATAAAATGTTATTTATTTATTAGTTGTAGACTTCAGAAACAATAGCTAGATAAAATATAATATTAATCATTAAATACATCTGAAAAGATCTTACTTACAGGGTATCCTTTAGGCAAGCACACTCTCTCCACTCTCCACTTCTTTTATTTAATTTTCTTATACGCTTGCAGCTGCTGTTGCCAGCTTCTCAGCTGCTGCCAGCGTCTCAGCAGCTTCTTAGCCAGCTCCTTGCTGCTTGGCTTGAAGGATAACGCGTGCAATGACATGAAGTGCTGCTCCTGCTGCTGTTGCTGCTGCTGTTGCAATTCCCCAGCGTGCGTGCCACACGCTCTCTTTTGTATTAGTTGCGTTTGGCTATTTATTTAGATTTCATTTTATTTGCCAGCGGGCGCTGCTTTAATTGACTCTAGCCATAGGATATGCGCATCCTGCTGCTGCTCCTACGTCTCCCGCTACTGCTGCTGCAGTCGTTAATCAGACCTTGACTCCAGTGCCTGGAGCTGCAATCAGGCATGAACTTATTGTCATAATCGCATCGGGCCATTTGATGATAGCTGCCATCAAACAAATATTGCACAGGGACAATTGAGTAACGGCACAAAGGATTTAAAATGCTTGCATTGTGCATAGGTTTTGCTTGATTCTCCCTCTTTGTTCGTCTTCTTCTCCTCCTTCTCTTTCTCCTTCTCCTTCTCCTTCTCGTTCTCCTTCTATTTTGGACCAAGCCAATGAAGCGCATTGCCGAGTCCCAATTCAAATAGGGCAGGCAGACGGACGGAGTGAAAGGCGTTAGGGAATGGGCATTGTAGAGTGAGAGGGGCCGAGGGAGTGCACGTTATGCATAGATAAAGGCAATGCCAGAACGAGCTGAAGTCGCACTTAACAGAGAACAGGCAGAAAAAAAAGAGCAGTTATCTAGCTAACAGGCAACTAAACACTCTTTCTTTTTTAACTAGAATGGGAGAGCTTTAAGCAGCGATAAGTTTAAGGTAAGTTTAAGCTAAGTTTAAGGTAAGTTTAAGGTACAGGTTTCTTCTCGAGCTGTAGTTCTTTGTTTCTCTGTAATGCGGCATTCAAATTAGAATTTTTTGTCTATGATGCCGAAGGTTCTTATGCCACTTTATATTATGTGTATAAAGCTCTCCGTATACGCAAAACTCGCCATACATAAAACCTTTCATATACCACATTAAATAAATAAATATTATTATAATTAAATATAATATATTATATCCATATGTAATATCAAATCATCTATCTAGAGCGCTTTATTGAATCGGAGCTCTACAAGTTTCTGTTAGATGTTTTGCAAAACTTTCGTTAGGGCACATATGGAAAATAATTTGAAAAACTCTCTGATGATATGATATGATTTTTCTCTAGTCCCTTGCGGCATCAGACTACCCCTAGTAAGAGCATTTAAAGAAATCGTTCAATAAGCTTTTCTCACTTGCATTGGCAAGGAGTTGGGTTTTTTTTTCGTTCTTTCTTTTTTTTTTTTTTTTTTTGGGGGCCAACTTTTGTGACTCGTCGATGCAGTCAGCCATATTTGCCATTCCGTTTTGGGCATTTGTCGAGCTACACAATTTGCTGCTCAATTGTCTTGGTAACAACTACCTCGAAGCAGAGCCTGCTGCTCTGCTCTGGCATCTGTCTCTGTTCGCTCTTCAGTCTAGCTCGTTGTGTGCCATAATTCAATTGATTCTTGGCAACATTATGTATATACAAAATGCTCATCATGTTTATCGCTGGCAATAACCATCTATTCCAAGAGTCATCCACCTGCAGCAGCAGCAGCAGCAGCAGCAGCACACACACACACACACACACAGACACACGTGTGTATATACTTTTACATATCTTTTGCTATAAGCCTTTTTCAATGGCTTGCACTTGAGCCTGGGGACAAATGAGCTCTACATTATTACGTTTTATGTCGAGTGCTTGCCATCATTGACGTCATCGCAGCTCAACGCTCACATTTTCCTCCCAGCTGCCAGCTGCCAGCTGCCAGCTCGAGGCTCCTTATGTCTTTCGCGTTCCACTGCACCTACACTTAATCCCAAAATTCCTCGTATTGCACTCGTTGTCTTGTCGTTGTTTTGTTCCGATTCCAATTTAATTGGATTAATTTTTGTACTCTGTCAGTTTTAATCTTAATTTGCTTACAAGCTCATAATTGATTTTATATTAAAATGTTCTGTTTGTCTATTGAATAGTGGTGATTTGTCGGATAAATCTATATAAGGAAATGCTTATGATTCATAAAAGATTAAAAGAAGCAAAAATAGCTCAGGTATGTGAGTGTGACTTGAATTTTCTGTGGAGAAGCGCTGAAAGGATATAAAAAACATGTGATTTAAATTTTAGAGAATTTTAACATTAGAGCTGAATGGCCAATGACGCTTAAAGCTTTAGTTATAGAGCTTGGCTAAAGGCCTTTTGGCATTCCACTTTTGAGATTCAACTTTTGATATCCATATTAAAGCATTCTCTTCTTGAGATTCGCCTCACATTTTGCGTCTTAAGGTATTCCACTTTTGATGTTCGCTTTACGAAACTCTCTATATGATATTCGCCTTTGTCTTGCAACTGTTTCTAGGAAACAAAATTTTCTCCGGTTGCTTCTGCAATTTTTAGTCAAATATTGACTATTTCAGAAAAAAGTAAATATTCTAGATTTGCGTACACTATATAGCATCTTTATACAAAATAGAAGAGCTCTTGCTCTTATACTCTTCGAGTTATGTCAGAAAAAAGTTGAAGAATCGAATTTTAATAATATTTTGAAAACGATATTTTGGCCATACGGATTTGTACTTAGATTAGAATGAGCATAGTAATTGGAACTACATATTACATCTGTCCCGCTACTTCTATATTGATGACTGTTAGAATAACAAGTTGTTAGATAATCATTTGTATGCCTTGCCCAAATGGAGTTGATCAAGTAAATATGGAGTAAATATACATATAACTCCTATGTGTTTCACGTCAATTCAATAAATCTGGACTCTTGCATACACAGTATACCCCATTTACGGAGCGCATTTTGAGACAGGGTATCACAAACTCTGCCTTTGCTTTCTTATGCTACTTGGTCTTTGACCCATAACTTTCGACCTTTGTAAACAATCAATGTATTTGCCTTGCCTGGCTTTCCATGCAAATATCATTCAATAATGATTCAAATTGTTTTCAATTAAAATTAATTATTTAGACATGGGTATCAATTGGGTATTTGGAATATACCTATTATTATGAGAGAGCAGCTGCAGAGGCTGCAATTTAATTGAGCTAAAGGATTTTCTCAAGTTTCAACTCAACTCAATTTTCGATTGCTGCCCAACGAAGGCGTGTCCATTTACATATTTTGGACTCTTTGCGTGCGGTAAATAAAACATAAATAAATACAATAATTTTTCCCCTTGACCTTTTTGCGAACATTTTAATTAATAAACGCCAAGAACAGCAAAAATGAAACTTTTCAAAGAGTTTCTCAATTGGCAACTGCCCGAATACACAAATGGCAAATAACAAAAGTATTGCAATGGGTTAATCAGGAGAGGAGCGGGCGGGTCCGGCCGCAGGACGCCACAGGATGCCACAGGATGCCAGTCGACTGGACATTCGGTATCGGAATTCATAATTTGCATAAAGTCAATTGCAGTCGACGCCCACGCACGTTCGTTTGCCTTGTGCTCTAATAAATCAACAATGTGTGTGCGTGTGCGTGTGTGTGTGTGTGCGTATGTCCTGTGACCTTTTTGAGTATCGACAGCTCTGGTTGTGTGTGTGTGTGTGCGGCAGAGGTTTTCTATGTTTACATTTGACTATGCAAACAGCATAAATGAATGCGTAGAAGACTTCTAAAAATTATTATTTGCTTTATTTATTATTCATTGAGTAATATTGTCTATCTGTGTGCGTGTGTGTGTGTGTGTGTGTGTGTGTGTGTGTGTGTGTTTGTAAAACCTTTATTATAACTAAAAACTTTTGAGGCTGGCTCCTTTTGTGCATGTTTTTTGATCAGCTTTAAAGGTCTTAAGCACGCATCCAGCTCAAGTTTACTGAAAGCATCAAGTTGTTCTGCTGCTTCTTCTGGCTATTATTTTTAGTAAGCATTTAATAGCCGAAATAAATTTAATTTTGCTAAAAATATTTTGGGGCTTAAGACTAAGCCTTGCTTACGTTTTAGATGCTGCATTTGCATTTATTTATTTCTATGATTTTTCGTCTCGTTTTCTCTTTCTTCATTGCTTGTTGCTCTCTTTTGCTGGCACTTTTCAATTCATCTTCTTTAGATTCGCTAATATAATTCTCATTCTATGTTTACATTTTAATTCAAATTTAATTTTGCATTGTTTCTTTCTCTTCATGCCTCTCCTTATTACTCGTATTCAGTTTAGCACATGTTTTCCCACTTTATTCTTTCATTCATTGCGTTAGATTTCACATTTAGAATTATTATCTATCTATTATCTTGTTACATTACTTATGTTCTCTGGTTGCTTTACATTTACTCATTCTGTTCTCCAGGAAACATTGTCGCTTTTCATTCTCATCCTCTCGTGTTTTGCTTCATGCTTGTACTGATATTTGTCAGCTCTCAGTCTACTTTCTACTCTCTCATCTTTGTTAATCTTTCCTCTTTGCTCTCTTTTACACCTTTTTAGATAAGGGGAAAATCTTCATTGGTATTTCTCATTCTGTTTCTCTCTCTAACTCTCTTTTTACTTATTATCTCCGTAATTATATAATTATCATCTGTTCTCTCCCTATAAATCTCTCGCTCTTCGTGCCGCTCTCCTTTTCTCAACTCATTCTTTCTTTGTCTCTTACTCCCTCTCTCTACGTCTCTCTCATTCTTTCTCGTTCTTTTTGACTCTCTCACTCTCACAACTCGTTTGTTCTTTGCCTATTGTTTTCTTACTCACTCTATCACTCTCTCTCCCTTTCTCTCCCTCTTTCTCATTTGCTGTAATACTTTCCTGCACTCAAACTACCCGGGTTAGTCATATATGCCCGCCTTCCTTATTAGTTTTGAGCTTGTCGTGGGAAATATTTACATTTGTTTTGTTTCGTTTCCTTTCCTTCCATTTTTTAGGCCTCAATATTAGAATTATTTCATAGCAGAGATTAGTGTAATTTAACACCAGTCTGTCTGGAATTATTTTTAGTTTTTTCCAGTGATTATTTATAATTTTTTGTCAGATCAGTGTGGAGTTTCAATGGGCTGGAGTTGGGACTGGGCTATGTTTAATTAAGCGGGCCGCCACGGAAATAGCACTTTAAGTGGGCAGTTTCTTGGATGCAATGGGGTGAGGATAGAGTCCGTTAAAATAGCTGGCAATTGGGACGTGACTGGGCTACCAAAATAATCCCAGGCCTGGTCTGGCCTGGCCATCCGCTTTGCGTGTGATTTAAAAATAATTAAACACGTACGGCGAATAACTGTAATTTTCATTCAGGCAACACGCGACGAGGGGCGGGGCGAGGCAGGGTTGGGAGTGGGGCTGGAAATTTAAAATTAACATTTTTATTTATTTGAAAAATAACGCTTGGCATCGGCTCATTGGGCATTGGGCATTGAGCAGTGGGCAGTTGTTGCGTGCGCATTGAGCATTGAACATGTCCTCGCGAGTGTCCTGCCGCATGTCCTGGCTGTGGTGTTGGCTGCTGGCCGGATTGACGCTTTGCCACGCCGGCAGCGGCTCAAACATTCTGATGATTACCATGGGCGGCACGAAATCGCACAAAATACCCTTCTGGGCATTGGGACGAGCGCTTGTCAAGCGGTGAGTCTCTCCTTACGCTGCCATTGCCATTGGGGCAGTGAGTGGAGTCCGTGTGCTGTGTTCCGTTCGATTCGGATCAGTTGTGTAGCATAGTGTAGTATTGCTAATCCCTGCAGTGGCCATCGGATTACGTTTGTGAATGGCTTTCAAGCGGATTTCCATGTGGATGGACTGGAGGAGGTGACGCCGCAGCGACTCGTTCAATACATAGCCAACTATACGGACTGGGATTTGGTGGGCGCACGCTATTCGGGCCACGCCCCACTCTCAATGGCCGATGCAATGCGTTATCCAATTGAGGTAACTGCCGAGGCGCCACATCAAAGTGGAGTTACAGCAAAGACACGCACACACACATACACACAGAGACGCACCACATGCACACAGTCATAGTAGATGGATAAACAAGTGAGCAGGGCATGATCGACTAGCAGATACCATCACCTTGAAGCGGTACTTTCATATATTTGTCCCCTATTCTTAGATAACATTTGATACATTTAGAAGAAGAGCTATTGCACACCAAAGCTGAACATTTACCATGTTATCTTGCTGTCTCGAGAGAGGGTTTCTCAAAAAAGATTTTTTGTTTGTTTGTATATGCTTCGGAAGTATATTCATACCAAATTTTACGACTATCGCCCTTATAGTGTTTGAGTTATGCTTAAGAAAACCAAGTTTCAAGAGTTTAAGTTTAACGGGTTTTAAAAAGAAAATATTGTAGTTAGATCAAGTTAAATTATAGACAATTCTAGGTAGATTTTGGACATGCTTAGCCTCTACCGGCCATACACTCGCACCCACTCACTCTACCCACCTGAGCACCTGGGCACAGAGGGTATGATAAGCTTGCGGCTGACGTTTATTACTCAATGGTCGGCAGGCGTGCAACAGTTTGCTCAACGATCCTGCCACACAGCGTCTGCTGGGGAATGGAAAGTGGCCTGGACACGCCCAATACCAGTTGGCGATTGTGGACGGGGCATATCCGGAGTGCGCGCTGGGCATTGTGCACCGGTTAAATGTAACGGCATTCATCTACATCAATACGGTGGCCTTCTACACCGGAAGCGTCTCGTTGGCCGGCAATCCGGTTGCGTATGCTGTCACGCCTCACGTCTTCGGCACTTGGACACTGCCCATGGACTTCTTGCAGCGTGTGGCAAATTGTTTAACTCATGTTATTGCCGATTTGCTGCACTGGGTGAGTATCCAGCTCGGCTCGGCTCGGTTCGGTTCAGTCTGTTCATGTTTACAGACAGCCGATTGGCCTACAACTCCCTCTCCTTCTCCCTCTGCCTCTGCCTCTCCCTGTCGCTGTCCCTCTGGCTCCTCTATAGCTTTCATGCTTTTGCTTGTCTTTTCAACTATGCCCCAGTGGCATGCACGCCGTCTAGCAAACGCATTAATCCTTGCCTTGATTTAAGACCAATTTTGTATGCTGCCTGCGTACACAGCTAAAAATTTTGCTATTCCTTCAAATTTCATTTCATATGACAGATTTAATATAGTATACGAGTATTACCTAATATTATTTATAGTCACATTTCAATTTTATTTATGGATTTCAAAAGAGCTTTCACAATTTTACCGCTACTTATTCTTTATTACTCTCCCTCATTCCACTCATTTATCAATTTCCAATCCAAGTATATATAAAATTATATATAAATTTTTAAAAATTATTTATTTTTCAATATTTTGTTGCTCAAAATTGTTAACTTTAAATTTTCATATATATCTTTAAATATTAAAATATGCATATTATTTCTAAAAACTCTGTTTTTCATTTGAATTTTTTGTAAAAATTGGTTTAATATTTTCATTATCATTTTTTCTAAATTTTTATTTGAAAATATAATTTAATTTGTAAATATATTTTTCTCAAACATTGTTTCTCGATATCAAATTTAATTTAATTTAAGCTTATTTTCGATAGCCACCCCTTGTTTTCTCTCTGTGTAGTTAGCACGTCAAGTGGCAACGAGCGTTGCTCGGAATCACCTGACCATGATTGGCTCCTGATTTATCATGCATCAGCCTGATTAAATGATGCTTAGTGGCCAGAGACTGCCCAGCTCTCCCTCTCTCCCTCTCTCTCTCTCGCTCTCTACCATCCTTCCTCTCTCGCTCTCTCACTAGACTAAGCCATTGCTATTGCTGCCTTTCAGCTCTGCATGCAACGTGTGCATCGCCTGCTGCGCCACCACCTCGGCGAGGATGTGCCGCATCCCTATGTGCTGGGCCGTGACGTTTCGTTCATTTTGCAGAACTCACACCCGAGCGTGCGCTACCCCAGCGCCCACTTGCCCAATGTGGCGGAGGTGGCCTGCCTGCACTGCCGCCGCGCCGCTGTCAATCTTAGCCAGCTGGACGTTGAGCTGTCCGGGTTTATGGAGGCGGCGCCCGACGGCGTCATTTACCTCTCGATGGGCTCCTCGGTCCGCTCGGCACGGCTGCCGGCGAAGCTGTGCGAGCTGTTTGTCGCGGTCTTTGCGCGCCTGCCGCAGCAGCACGTGCTGTGGACGTGGGCGGGCAACGCCAGCGAGCAGCTGCCCCAGCTGCCGGCCAACGTGCTCGTCCGCCCCTGGCTGCCTCAGCAGGACATCCTGGGCCATCGGCGACTCCGTCTATTCATCACACACGGCGGCCTGCTCAGCCAGCACGAGGCCGTCTTTCACGGCGTGCCGCTGCTTGTGCTGCCCGTTTTCTGCGACCACGACGCGAATGCCGCTCAGGCCCAGCGCCACGGCTACGCCAGGCAGCTGCAGCTGGCCCACCTGGACGAGGAGGCGCTCTACTGTGCCATCTACGATGTTCTGCATAATGATGGCTATCGGCGCGCCGTCAGGTATTACAGTTGCCATGTGAATTCCATCCGAGCGCATTTCCTTGTTCACACCGCCTCCACTTACATTTTAGACAGCGGCGCGCTTTGATCCACGACCAGCTGGCCACGCCCCTGCGGCAGGCCGTCTACTGGACGGAGTATGTGATGCGGCACAAGGGCGCCAAGCATCTACAGCATCCGGGCAGGCATATGAGGTATTTGCTTTCTTTGTTGAGCATCCATTTCTGACTAAATTGAGAATCGAACATCAATTTCCTGTAGATTAAATACCATAAAGATTATGTTGTATCAGGCAGTTATACTAAATGCTCTAAGACAATGTGTTCCTTACATAATGTGAGATAGATATTCTGAAAATATAAATAGGCTCAGCATTAAGATAGCAAGGATATATGGTTATTGAAAAGATCTATAGATGTCATAGAAATATCAAGTTTGATGTAGCTCTGATAAATGCTATGAAAATATAAATCTTCTACAGAATTAAATCGAAAATCCGAAAAGTGGGGAGGTAGATACTGTTTATCTTATCTACTATAAATATATGTTTAGCTTAATCCGAAAAAGCAATATGTATTTTTATGAGAATATGAATTTATCAGTTAACTATACACAATTATGCTTACGAGCTATTCTGTAGGCAGCTTAAGTAAAGATTTTCGATTTGTATTGAAAGAACATCGTATATATAGAATAGATATGTAAAGGTATTCATATATACCATATAGTATAGATAGTTAATATAGTTTATATCTCTCTCCCCAAATTGGTATACGAATTTAAATTAATAATTCCTGTATTTTGTTTTGTTTTATTTTTTTCACAAATTCAGTTTCTGTAGCTACCACTCACTGGATGTGCTATGTCTGCTGGTGGTGGTGCTGCTGCTGGTGGTGCAAGCATTGCGAAGGCTTCACAAGTATTTAGTTGGCAGCATTGAAGCTGAGAAGAGAAACAATGGACAAAACAGTTTAAAAATTTAATGAGATCGACAATTTGGGCAGCGCGTAATTCCATTTCGATGTCGATGTCCTGCTGGGAAAGTTGCAGCTGAACTTGGAGCCGCAGCAGCAGGAGCAGGAGGAGTGGGAGTTGGAGCAGGAGTTGTGCCTGCAATCGTTGCTATCATCGCTGCATCGTTGTCATGTGCTTTTTATGACTTGTCAAAATTTTGCAGAATTGTCATTGTGCAATGAAATATAAATGTCAAGAGATTTTCGAAATTGTGTTTTGCTGTTTCCGCCAAAGCGAGCTGCCGTTGTGCATTGAGTCTTATGCAGCGGAAGCGGAAACGATAATGTTCCACAAAATAACAACAACATGTATGAGCATACACACACATACATACACACAACTGCATACACTCGCACACGCACACACATGCACAGCTAGCGACCCGAGTTTCCACTGAGTCGTTGACAGAGTCTTGCGGCCAGGCTACACCCCGCGGCGAGTCGCCCCAAGCTGAAGGCGAGGCGAATGCCTGCATGACTGGCAGCTCACATGCTCATACACTCGGCGAAATCAAGCCACAGTTGTCTATTTCAATATAGCATAAGCAATCAGAGGGAGTGAGCATGCATAATTTGTGAGTCAGTTCTGATGAAAACTGTCCAATAGAATAGCATTTGAGGCGAGTAGAGTTGAAAGGAATGCGAATTGTACTAAGAAATACCAATACCAAAGGCTACTCAGAGTAAAAGGGCACCTATTTAGAGTTTTAAGAGTTGCTAAAATATTATGAACGAAAAATATACTACCACTATATGATTTTTAATATCATTAAAGTCTTTGCTTGATTTTAAAATTTATTTAATAAATAATAAATACTTTTTTTTATTTGCAATCTGTCTCATACTAAATAATAAGCAAATCTTTAAACAATAACTATCAATGACCACATATTTAAATATTATTTTTAAAGTATAGAAAATTTTATAAACTATATTACAAAATATTTAATATACTTTACATTCGTTGGAATTAACAAATATGACGTAATGACATGGAAAAAAAGCATATTAAAAAAAATATATATATATAATTAAAAAAAAAAAAAATACATAAAACATAGATTTACTACAATAAATTATGGAAAAATATAACAACCCAACTCGATAGAAAAGTAACTCTTCTACAGCTTAACCGAATCTTTCATGTGCAGAGCTTCTCTCAGTGTATTGGGCGTGTGCAGGCATCAAGCATTGCCATTGCCATTGCTGTTGCTGTTGTTGTTGTTGTTGTTGTTGTTGTAGTCTTGGTGATTATTTCGAATCAATTGCAAAGGCGTAAGAGATTTGCCGATCCATTTGCCATGGAAAGCTTTTTGCGTGTGGCTGGTAACAAAGCCAAAGCTCGCATAGCACAAAAGCTTTCGAAACCGGTTAGCGGCTCAAAAGCTAACGGCGCATGAGGTAAGCAGCACGATCGGCGCAAAGCTGGCGCACAGAAATGAGCGTGAAGACATTGTGAACGGTTCACAGCGGACGACAGCATAATAAAAGAGAGAGAAAGCCAGTGCAGAGTTTGAGTGAAAGACAAAGAGAGAAAGAGCCAGAGCGAGAGAGAGAGCGATCGCGCGAAAGCATGTGTGTGTGTGCGTGAAAGAGAGCAACAAGTTTGCAAGTGGAAATTTTAACAATAAAATGCTGTGAAACACAATAAACTCGCCTCAAACTCAAGGCAAAAGCAAAGCGAAAAAAATTATAAAAAAATCAAACAAAATAAATTAAATAAATAAATAATTAAAAACAAAAAAATAAAATAATTAAATATGCAGCAAGCCAAGCTCGAAGAAATACAACAAAACTATTACAACAACATTTGAAAATCAAAAACGAAGAAAAAAAAAATCAAGTAAAATCAAAACAGTGAAAGAAATAGAGACAGAGAGCGCTTAGCAGTGGCGTGCTAGAGCGAGACAGTGCAAGACTTTCGCACAGATACAAGGCAGAGAAAAAAGAAAGAAAAAGAAAATAAATTGCAAAAACAAAAGAGATTCTAATCAACAAGTTGTTTCTCACAGTTCTAATTGACATTACACAAATAACAAATAAAACACAGCTGCAAATATGGAGTATGAGAAAATGTTATACCAGACAATTGCCAGCGAGGTGAGTGCTTAAAAAACAGTCTATACAAATAGTATCTGAGAGATGGTCTATATAGACAGATGTCAAGCTGACTGAAAACAGTTGTAGCTGCATATATACATACATAGAGGTCTAGCTGCAGCTACGAAACTATCTAACAGTTAATCTACATTGGTCGTTGGCAACAGATATGAATGTATCTAACAGATAGTCTTCACAGAGAGCTACAGAGCTACAGGTACTTAAGTATCTATCAAAAGTTGCAGATACAAAAGTATCTATTAGTTGCAGATACAAAAGTATCTATCAGTTAGGCTATATAAAGAACTGCAGCTATAGCTGCAAAAGTATCTATGTCTCTAAAGGGTCTAGCTACACATGCAAAAGTATCTATTAAATGGCATCCAAGTGCTCTCAAAAGTATCTATAATATGGTCTATTTAGAGCTGCAAAAGCATCTATTAGATGGTCTCTCTAAACGGTCTGGCCCTATATACAAAAGTATCTAGTGAATGGTCTCCAAGTGCTCTCGCTACAGATACGAAAGTATCTATACGCTGCTAGAGCGTGTGTTTTAGTGCGAGTGGGCGAGCTGCTCAACTGATAACCTATGCACTTGCGCTTATCAACACTGAAAATAGACAAGTGTGTGTCTGAGCATGTCTGTGTGAGTGTGTGTAAATTTGTACTTGTTTGTGTGCTCAAATAATTTGCGCAATTGCCCCAAAGCATATAGGCTGATAATATTTTTGGCAGCTGTTATTAGCGTTAGGCCTTTGCTTGTCTGTTGCCCCCCCAGACTCATACACACACACACACCGATGCAAATTTCAGCCATCATCTGACTTTTAATTAGCAAAAGTAGCAGACACATACATACATACACACACGCACACATTTGTGTACTAAGATATGTAGCTGTGCTTGTGGCTCTGACAGCAGGCACAAATGAGTGTCACTAGGTGAGAGTCTGCACTGCCTTGCATTGTCTATCATATAGTTGCTGGTGTTGTTGTTGTTGCTGCTACACTTGCCAGTTACATTTTCCATTTGTCTTATGGCATTTCGTTTTAATTACAACAACAGCAGCAGCAGCAGCAACAGCAGCACAGCAGCAACATGTAGCTAGCAGGAGGCATCAAACGCTGGCAGCAACTTTCAAAAGATGCTTTCATTTTGCAAGAAGTGATTCTAAATGATTGTCAACTATGGCATGGCAGTAGCAGTAGCAGCAGCAGCAGCAGCATCCACAACAGCAACAACAGCAATAGCAACACCAACTAGCTGCAACAATGTCAAGCTGGCATTTCACTCGGAAAGTGCATTCCAATGCAGCAGAGGCAGCAACAGCAGCAGCAGCATTTGACAGACATACGCACATCAAGAGACGCAGCAGTTAGTTTTGTTGGACCTACTTAAGCTCTATATAAGCTATATATATAAATGTTTGTATATAGGAAAAAAAAACTTGTATTTACCATTTTTGATTGATTTGATGGAAATGTGTCTGCTGCTTGGCCAACTTGTTGTTGTTGCTGCTGCTGCTGCTCTCGCGCGTTTTACTGACACAGAAGCTGCGCATTTTCGTTGCGCCGCGACACTCGTCGTCCACATGCCTCATTATATTTATGGACATAATAAAATAAATACTGCAACAATTAAAAATGCAAGCGCTTTCGCAGCGAAGGCAGATGAATAAAAAAGCAAGCAGGCAAGAAAAAGAAATGGAAAAGCAAGAAAAGCTGACATGACATAAATATTTGCCGCGCACTTGTAAAACTTTTCACAACTGCTGAATCGAATCGAGGCACATTTTCTACAGCTCCTTGACGACCAGCTCTACTTCTCGTCGACTGCTAAGAGCTGTCCCTTTTGGCCGTTGCGGTCTTTTACTTCTGAATAATAATACCTGAAAATCAATCAAACTCATTACACAACGTAATCAGCTTTTGGCTTGGCATTTGGCATATTTTGGGGTGTGGCTGCCAGCGACAACACTATTGCAATTGTTAGCCACCATGCGAAATTGTTGACTCTACACTGAGCGAAAATTATTTAGGCAACTGTTGCCGTACCATGCATACCACAGCATGCTCTTGAGTGTGAATTTTTATTTAAATTTATTTGTAAACTTTTGTTACTTTTTTAAAAATTATTATTAAGCTAGGTCAGAAATAATTGTGTTCTTTTTTAAATTAAATTTAAACTCTGTTAATTCTGATTTAACATGTATTCAAATATCTTATTTTTATGAAATAATATTATATTATCTTTGATATATTCATATAAATCAAAATAGTCCATAATTCTAGTACATATGTATACTAAGAAACATTGATGCAAAAACTTTCCAATTTCCAGATTATTTTTAGTTCCCTAGTTCAGGTTCAGGATATATGAAATTCCATTAAAGCGATGCAATCATTTGTATATTTAAGTATGTTTTTTATTAATTTTTTTATATATATTTTTTTTATCAGCTTTAAGTAGTTGATATTTTCTGCGAGTGCATTGATTGTGGCTGCCGCTCGATTTGCGATGCAAGCATTCTCAAATCGCGTAAATGTCGCCTGGCTCTTATGCAAATTAAAATGAGTTGCCTGAGTCAACTGAATTGGCTGAGCTGGCGCAATGTCTTTCCACAGAATAATTGTGAGTGCGTGCATTGCATAATGAGGAGCAGAAGCAGAAGACATCGGCCATCAGCCCATCAGCCCATCAGCCATCAACAGGCCAAGACATCGGGCCAAGAGTCTGACAGAGTTCAGTGCCTAGACATTGGACTGGGCACTTTAACTTATGTGTGTGTGTGTGTGTGTGTGAGTGTGGGTGTGGGTGTGTGTGAGTATGGGTGTGTGGTTACAATGCTCTCTGGATAGGCTATGTGTTGTGCTATGTGAGCTGTCTAAACAGCTCTGGGAATGCTTAAGACCTGCTTCAAGTCAAAATTGAATTGTGCTTCATTTTACTTCATTTTCCTAATGTGCCTGATAGTTGAGTCAACTTGTGAGTTATGTTGTTGCCTAGCTCTATGGCTATGGCATATCATTTATGACTAATTTATGGGCAAATTTAGTTGCATGATTTAACTAAACTATAAGCCCATTTGAGCTACAGAATGTCAGTCGGAGACAAAGTGAGTTAGGCCTTCCGTGAAATTCTGTTTTTTGAGTTTTTTTGTTTTTTTAAGAAATATTATATTGTTAGAGAAAATATTCAGTTTTTAGTTCAGTTACGATTTTATGGAAGACAAAACTTATTTATGTGAGCGCAGATCTAGTACCACGTCATAATATTAATGATAATTATCAAATGCCTCTATCAGCTAGAGCTTACTTTGTATATAAATTGACAATTGGTACAATTGACAATTTTGGTACAAACATCTCTTAAGCAAATATCCATTATAGAAAATACGCTGAATAGTGAAGAACATATTTTTCATAGATTTTGACTTTAAGTTTACAAAGTTTTGCTGACTTGGAGATTTTTGTGGAAGACTTACAAATTAAGATAGATACACTCATCTACAAATTTCAGCTTGAATATTCATAATTGATGAAGGTTAAAGGCTAGCTGGTGATAGCATCTAGCCCAAAAACATTAATTTGGCAATCAAAGCCAAAGTCAGAGTCAGAGTCGGAGTCAGAGTCATAGTTTGATAATCATAGAGATAGTCTTTCATATGATGTTGATTTCCAAATGTTCTTTAGAGTGTAAAGACCTTTCATAAATATGCCAAATAACAGCTAATCAGAGATCTATTGAGTCTCTGCTTTCAAAGGCCATTTCGTTTCACATTCCTTATCAGCTGCTCGCTCTCCGCCCGGTTGCCTTGTAAGCAAAGGCAGCTGCGGCTAGACGATTCCAGTTAGTAGAAGCTCAAATTTCCGAGCTGGCATTCTAATTGGAAAAGTGTAACTGAAAATGAGTAGAAAAAGCGTGCAACCTTTGGCAATAACCCGGAACATGCATTGACATATTCGCCAGGTTGCTACAGTTCTGCAAGAATTTGCATTGGCCATTTGCATAAACAGACAGCAAGAGAAGAGACAGACTGCGATCTGTGCTATGTATGTATTAATGCTGAGCTACATATATGTCTGTATATGTAAAAGTTAACTTAGATCTGCTTTAGTGCGGTGTCAGAAATATTTCACCTTGCAATTTATTGTGGCATGAAATGTCGACAATTAAATGCAATGCAAACGAACATAAAGACAAAACTGCGCCGTCACGAACTGCGATCTATTCGCAACTACAAAAAAAAAAAAAAAACAGTCTTATAACAAATAAAAAATACGAAAAAAGAAAAATAATTAACGAGCGATGTAAAAATAAGCAGAAATAAGTCTTGTCGCTGTGACAGCTTAGCCCACGCACACCGGCAACAACGAGAACGTTGTGTATCTCTAGCTGTATCTGTAGCTGTATCTGTAGCTGTAGCTGTAGCTGTATCTGTATCTGTATCTATAGCTGTGTATCTGAGCGTGTATCCATGTGGATTTTGTGCACTTATGCTGTGTGTGCCCCTTGTTGGCTTCCACTCCAGCCATAGCCATAATGCGATTAGAATAGATTACACAGACAATTGTCGCGACTCTGTCAGTCAGTCAGCCAGTCAGCTAGTCAGCTAGTCAGCCAGAACGTCAGTTAGTCGATTTGAACACCTGAGCACCGTGTGCTGCCATGCATTTGCATAGTTTGTTTTATTTAGTTCAAGTTATACAAAATATAAATTAATTTAAATAACACTTGGCCATAATTCAACATCAACTTGGTCATGGCAGCTAAGTAGCTCTCAAGGCTGTCGCTGCTGCTGCTGCTGCTGCAATTGCAACTGGCTACCCTTCACTTTGCTTTACCCGGGTGTCACTTGTGGGGGGGCAACCTTTTGTCTCACACTCACACACACACACACACACAGGCAGTCGCCCCAAGGCTGGCAAAATGGTTTCTTTGTGCTCGGCCTGGGCGCGCCCTGTGCAAAGCCGCGCTTAATTTATTTATGTAGATCGTGCTCTTGCTCTTGCCTTAGGCGTTGTTCATTTCATTTGTTATTAACTTATGCAATAATAAATAAGAATAAAAAGCAACAAGTGATCGACTAGCACATATCCTCAGTTGATTGTTGAGACAATCTTTAGATAAATACTTTATATAATAAATAATAAATGTCTTATCATCAATTTGGATCTTAGGGCTAGATAATTTATTTGAATGGGATCGATATAACTGACTAAGTTTTCGTTTTATATCGATATATGTAGAAAATGGAGCTATATCGAGCTCAATCAACTAGATCGAAGAAGAATACGAATTATGTAACAAATTGAAATTAGCTGTCAGCAGATATAGGCCACTTGCAATGGCTACAGGGTATTTGAAGTTAAAAAGTAGCTAACGAAATATACACACACACACACACAGGTAACAGCCCAAGCTGGCTATAAAAGTTGGCTCAGTTGTCTATTCGCAGCTCTTGGCTTTTGGCGGGTTCTTTGGGCCAAAAAGTTGTTATCTGATCGTCGCTTTATTAAAGCTTTTGTCGTTCTGCCAAACTTGATTTGATTATTAGGCTAGCACACGCACGCACACGCTCACACTTACACACACACACACACTTGTGCACCTTTGCCACATTCTTGGCTCGGAATTGTTCTAATGAATTTTAGCTATTTGATTGTATTTTTGTTTTTTTTTTTTGCTTTACGTCAAAGAGCTTTAGACAAATTGTTCAAACTTGTTTCTCAGCATATTTTGCTATTATTATTGCTCAATATTGTGATTGTTGCTAATTTCTTGGCCATCTATAACTATACACATATACATACATACATGAATATTTAGTAAAATATTCTGATGGTGGCTGAAAATGTAATCTACGAAATTTGAAATTTGATGCTTTGGCAGCTCGTGCGATGCTCTGAATTTGTGGCCTACGCTCACTTCTTCAATATTTACATTTTCATATTGTTTTGCTATTGCTCACATATATACATATATATGTGTGAGTGTGTGTGTGTGTGTGTGTGTGTATCTTAACATGAGTCAGTTATGATTTCATTTTGTTTTTGTCAGATTTTTGCTGCTCTGCTTTAAGATTTTAATCAGCTGAACTGAAGCATTTAACTGCAGAAGATTTAAAGCAAACACTTTTAGATAAATATGTATTTCAGCGTCAGCCCGTAAGAATCTTATAAAAATATGATTTGCTTTTGATATAAACAAAGCGTATTCATGTGCTTTCATAAGTGGACTTATCTCCAAGTGATTGTTTTGAATTATTGCCGTAGCCGTCTTTATTCTCTTCCTCAGTGTCCACAGCATATAAAGTCATATGCATTCAAAATATAATAAAGTTGCTTTGAAGTGCCTAAAACCGTTTTCAGCCTTTGAAGAGCTGGGCTTTCGACAACATTTTTAGCTAATAGGAGTGGTAAATTTATTGAGATGTTCTACGAATGGGACAATGGGCATGACTAAACTGAGATATACCCAGGCTGAGATATACCCTAATAACTGTGTAGAGCTATAGAAAGGCACACGCAAACATGCATATGTACATACGCACGTGTGTCGCTTACTACGCACTTTATAAATCAACAGCTATCCGTCAAGGCGAATGAGTTCTTTAATAACTTCGCTTCTAGTTGAGCAATGTTAATGATATTTTTAGTGCTTCTATGTGATATCAAAATATGCGCAGGTCTAATTAAATGCGTAATTATTCACAATTAAAATGGTTTCTTGAAATGTTTGTAAGAAGGAAATGCATCAAAAATCTATATATTCCTTGACTGAATAACTTCGTAACTCTCTAGCTATAAGATAAACCAAGTTTGCCGTGACAAAACTAGGGCAGATATCGGTATAAAGTATGCTAATCGCGTGTAGTCCAGTCCAGAGATAGAGAGAGGGAGAGAGAGTAAGAGACAGATATGAAAGCTCCGACAATGTAGTATAATATATGAAGTCCATTATAAATACTTATCGATAGTAAGCAAATCTGATGAGATATTGACACAACATTATTAACATATTTTTAAAGTTCATGAGAATAAATATTTCAGATTTATGGTTGCTGGTTGGCTGGATAGACAGGCGGATAGATAGATGGACAGGATGAAGTCGATTCGTTTGTTTGCTGTTGATCTGCCTCATTCACTCTTTATAAGAGCGTCATGACTCCTCCTACTTTGAACAACTTAAAAACTTCATATATACACCATACTTACATACTATACGATATAAAAGCCATCATCATCAACAAATACTTATTCATAATCCATGACATAAATACTGAAAAGAGCTTTATCGATATCCCGTCAAAAATAACTATAATTGACTACATTAAATGGATTTCCACATAAACAGGAAATCCCCTTGAAATCTCAACCTATCCCATTAAATAAGCACAAGCCTTGCTTTTTTTGTCTTCAATCTTAAAGCCGATTGAACTATCGCAGCAGAACTTAATTACAACTGACAATTGGTCTACAGATGTTATTTTTCTATATTTTTGTACTTTTTGTGTGTTTATCTTGATGTGGCTGCTTTGTGGATGGCTATAAAAATAGACCTGTCATTTAAATGGATCTATTAAAAAATCTGCGGTCTTTTCTAAAAATACTCGCACTGGGCGTTAACAGCAATAACTACCTGATTGCCATTTTGTCAGTTCGATTCGCACACGCAGCTCAATTGCTGTTGTGGTTAAAATGTTAGTGCTTTGTGCTGTTTCTATTTTGGTATTGGATACACGCTCAGTAAAAAGAAACAGGGCATATTGGTTTGATGAGATAGAGAGAGAGAGAGAGAGTAGAGTTAGCTGCTCATACAGTAGCTGTAAAATGTATAGATTAATCAAACAAAGTTTTGTTTCTATATGGTCATCTTTAAGTATTAGTTGAGGGTGACCATATTTGGGAATATTGATAAAGTTTTATTCCAGCAGAATTGATTATCAAATATTGAGATTTGTATCTTCGTTCATGTATCTCCATACGAGTTGACTTCTTTGGTATGGTCGGGTATTAGACCGTCGTGCATAGCCAGCTGAAAAGTGCTTAATTGTTTTGTTGTTTTGTTTTGTTTTGGCCCATTGTTGTGCCAACTTTGACACCCAAGCCGCTGGCTGTTTAGAATTTGTCGGCGCTTTGTGTATCGCTCTCTCTCTCTCTCTCTCTCTTTCTCTCTATCGCTCACTATCTCTGTCTCTCGACTGTAGAACAGGAACAAGAACAAGCATATCATGTTATTTTTCAAATTACCAATTTGTGACGTTTATTGTGGGTGATATACGATATAATACACACACACGCACACACACATGCAATTCTCTATATGCCTGTGTGTGCGCGAGTGTGTGGCTTTATTTAAATCTGAGCCGATGGCTTTATTGACAGCCCTGTCTCATGTCAGAGCTGCCAATGAAATATGGTTCCGAGCAATTGGCTAAATGCGGCACAAAAAAGCCTTTTGTTCGCCGCAGACATTGTAATAAAATTTCGTATTTGTAGCCTATTGGAAACTCCGTCAGAGTTCTGTTCCGAGCTTGTTCACATTGTTGTTACGGTTGCACAGATAGATTTAATTAAAAAATTGTACAAAGTCTGTTAGCGCAATTCGTTGCCAGCAGGAAATGTGAAGCGGAATAACCCAAATGATCTAATTGCTGCTGCTATCCAAGACAATCTCTCACCCTCTCACCCTCTCACCATCTCTCTGTCAGTCTCTGGAGGATGTGGGCATTGTTTCGCCTGCTAATGGATAATGGACGAAACTTGAATAAATCGATACATTTATTTCAAACGAATCTCATACTTGCTAAAAATGCAAATGAAACGGGTATATAAGCTGGTCAATTTAAAGCAAGTGATAGATGGCGGCAGCTTTCGACAATTGAATTCAGTTCTGAGAGTTTTTCGATAAGTTTAGGGGTGTCTGTTCAAGTCTCATAGATGCATTTATTATATAACTCTCAGAAAAATGATATTTATACAAACAAATTTATTGTCAAGCAGCATAACATGAACAAAAGGCGCTTTATATGTTATTTATTTGTATTATATACATATCATGTTGAGCTAAGCTTAAGATGAACTCATGTCTCTTAAGTGAAACGTAATTGTCTTCTACAAGACGTGTTGAGTCGATAAAGCCAACTACTTCTGTGGGTAAGACAGTCAGACTATAGATATATCATATGATATTTATTTATTTTATATCATTTTATTCATACCGTTTTCTTACATAATAAAAAATAATTTTTTGATTTTGAAAGTGAAGAAAAGCTACAGCCATTTTATATATATTTGAATTGAATTTGATATATGCTAAAATAAATCTCATATATCAATATATACAATTGAACATTATATGTATATATATGATCTTAGAAGAGTCTGCGTCTGCTTACCAGAGCTCATTGAGCAGCAGCTGAGATTAGTCCAGGATACCTGATCTCTGCAGTCTTTGTATATTATAAATGACAGCATAACATTTCATATAGTAGCCTGTATAGCATCTAGTATATTGTATATTGTATGTTTTATTTATATCTCTTTCGAGTCGCCTCACCATAAATAATTTTTCAATAAATTCTTGAGCCATTTATCAGAACAGTAAATTGATTGCTTTTAATTGATTGAAGCTGATTTCGCAGTGCTGCTGCCACATTTCTCTAATAGCCAATTAAGGACTTTTGAAATGTGTCTAATTTTATATAACTTATGACATCAGTTCAGTGGAAAAGAAAAAAAGTATTGCTGAGGGCCATAAAGCAGGAGAAAAAAAAAAAAAAAAAAAATATTGTCAGCAGGCTATGCGAAGCGGCTGAGTGTTTGTGGTCTATAAATAGCTGCGATTGGCTGATATACAATGCCCCACGGGCCCGCCCCCGCCCCCGCCCCCGACTCCGCCCTTGTCGAAATGCAGTGTGTTTAGCACTGTTAACAGATTTAATGGGTTTTTTATTGAGTCACTTGCGGCTGACGGCTGGAGGCCGCGAGCAGCTGGGAGCCTGTTGAATCACTTGGTGTTTCGTAGTCCAGTTTGTGCAGCCGTGGAATGCCGGGTGAAGCACCCTTCTTAGGCCTAAGCTAGAGGTCGACGGGGCGGGAGGAGCGGAAAACTACCCAACAGTTAAGTACATAGTGTTTGAGCTAAGTTTTTAGCGCTAACAATTAACAGCAAGCAGTGAAAAGCCAACACTGAAAATCACTCATACGCCCGGTGCGCCAGCAATTAAAACATAAAAATTGTATTAACATCGTGACTGGCTGGCAAGCGGAGAGAAATAAATAAATAGCAGAAACGACGACGTCAATATCGTATTGGCATTGCATGGTTAGAACTAGTCACGCCCCTCCTCCGCATGCCCCAGCCGCCCCCTGTCAGCTGTCCAACAAACACAAACACAAACACCCTCAGCGTGTCGATCTCTTTGGCTCTGAGTTGAAACTGCAAATCGGAAAATCCAGAATGAGTTGTTAAATTAATAATAAGCGCACAGCACACACACACACACACATACACTCATGTATGTATTCGCCCCTGTGCCACCCGCCTGGAGCACGGGCCACGGCTGTGAGCTTAATGAAAAACCAGTTTACCAACATTCACTCAGAGGCAAAAATCGTAGATGTTAAGAAAAAAGAAGAATGAAAAATAAAAAATAAAAGAAAAAAAAAAACTAAATTAAGAGCCGCAGTAAACGCAGCTGCAAAGCAAACGAACAATTTATATTTATTGCAGTACAGCAATTAAAACAGGTAGAAATCGAGATTATATACATATAGAGTATGTGAAGTATGTGTAACTAGCTGGAATGCTCTAGAGAATGCCTTGACATACAGCAATGTCTCTGCCTGAGAGACACCCTGTACTCCAGTTTACTTGTTGCTGGCATCAGAAGCAGGAATTGAATTGTGCATGTAATGATAGAGTAGATGCAGTTAGCTTTGATCTAGATGCATTCGAATTGACTTATTATAGAGTCTACGTCTAGATGCTCCGAAGAGAACACCCTGTACTTGACTTATTAAAGAGACAACGCCTAGATACTTAGCAGCGAACACCCTGTATAGTTTACTTGAAGCTTTGTTAGCTATAGCAGGTGTACATTGACTTTGATCTAGATACAGCTGTGAATTAAAAACAGTGGCATATGCACCCTGTATACTTTACTCATAGCTAATGCAGGTATCAAGTCTGATTACTGATAGAGTAGAGTAGGTGTATAGATATTTTATTTGGAACTAGCTCAATGGCTAAAGATGCCATAAGGGAATTCGCTTGTCTATCTAAGAGGTACCCCCTGCTTAGTAGTAGACACCCTGTATATAACACTTACAGCTGACAGTAGTTACTAATGAGACAATTCGCTATTGAGTATAGGTTACCCTGTATATAGATAGGCGTTACGGCATTAACTTGTTCAAGTGTTTAGCTTGAAGTGATTTCGCTTGAAATGTGTTTGCAATCGTCTACGTATAAACATCCTGTATTCTAGCTCTAACTTGCTTATGAGTAAGCAAACGTCTTATACATCGCACTGCTGTAGGCCGAAAGGAATGCCTAAGGCACTTAGTTAAAAGAAAAGGCTAAACGAACCCTATGATTTTATGTGAATGTGACCATTTGAATAAACTCTACATATCAGGCTTGGCTAAGTAAGTCTAAGGATTTTCCTTTACTGAAGCTACATTGATGTTTTATTATATAGTACATTATGAAATGCTCCTTAAAAGACACCCTATACATTTCAACAAACTGATGTTAGAGAGATGAAACTGAGCTTAAAACTTTACTTTACAATATTATTTTTCTCCTGATCCTTATCAACGGGTTATTCATGCCATGCCCAAAAAGTGTTTTCCCTTACGAACGAAAGTAATTAAAATGTAAACTCTATGAAGGGAATATACATTGCTCGATCTGAAAATCTACAAAAGCAATTTACGATGTGAGACGAGATGAGAAAAGGTGAGGCGATGCGCGGGGGCGCACAACTGAGAAATAGTTTGATTTGGATCTCGCGTCATTGTTTGCTGCTCATACAAGTGAGGTGAAAAATAAAAAAAGCACATGATTCTCATTGTTGTTATTAGTTTAGGTTTAAATGCCTGTACAGCACACCCCTCCACACAAGTCCGCTCCCCCTGCTCCTTAGTCGGCAGTCAGTCAGCCCTCTTCAGGCTGAGAGCTGTTGTTGGCTCATTTGGGCTTTGGGTTTTTTTTGTAAATAATATTTTGCATTTGTGACGTCACGGCTGGGACCTCATGGGTCGCCGACGGCTTTGAATTGATAAATGTGAAAAGCGATGCGATTTTGAGCTTAGTACAGATCTTGCTGTTGTCGGAAGAGCGCCGCGAAACGCTTTGGAAACTTAAGGTTAACACAAACAAAGCAAACAAATCGAAAATAAGACAAACTTAGCCGCATTTTTAGGCCAGGTAGGTGTTTGTTGTTGTTGAGCCAGCCAGTTTATGAATTAGAAAGGCAACACACACACACACACACACACACACACACACACACACACACACACACACACACGCAGAAATTAATAGCCACTTTGGAGCGCGTCTGTAAATGTGCTAATTAGACAGTGGCTCAATTTGAGAGATATATTATTTTTGATGAAGGCCGAATTAGTGGGCCACTCGGAGTCTGGAATTTGTCGCCCTAAAACTAACCAAGCCCGCGCTCGCCCGTTCTTTGCCTTTCGCAGATGCCGCACAGCTGTAGCAGCCAGTTCAAGTTAGCCGCAGAACAGTTCCCGACGGACTCCTATGCGGCGTACGCCTATGCGGACAGCTTTGACCTGTCGCTGCTGCCGGAGGACGCGGGCATACCCACCACAGTTTACCAGTACAACGCGCCCCAGATCAAAATCGAAAGCGCCTGGGAGATACAGGAGCAGCCAGTGAGTACTTCGTATGCTCCAGCCAACCCCAGCTCCAGCGCCAGCGCCAGCACCAGCTCCAGCTGCAGCTCCAGCCATCAGCTGATACCACCACCCGCCTACCCGCACAGCGCTTACCCCTCGCCGCAGTCGAGCCCGCAGCAGTCGGAGTTCGCCTCGTTCAAGTACGACTGCCTGAGCAGCCCGTGTCCCTCGCTGGATGCGAGCAGCATCAAGCAGGAGCTGCACATTTTGCCACCCTCGCCCCCCGAGTCCAACTGCGAGACGCCCTCGCCACGCAGCGACACCAGCAGCAGCAGCAGCAGCAGCATCAAGGCTGAGCCACTGGATGCCGAGTTGGAGAGCTACATAGATTTGAATACGCTGCAGCAGCAGCTGCTGGACATCAAGCCCAACCATCAGGCGCTGCGCGAGTGCCTCGAGGACACGACATTCCAGCGCAAGCACAATCTGAAGCCCCTGGCGCTGGAGTCCTTCATTGGCGGGCTAGCTCAGGTGCGAGGTGACTTTGAGCCGGTCATTTCTCTGGCGCTGGAGCATGCCAAACGCGAGGCGGACGCCATTTGTGCAAAGCTGCAGATATCGCAGGGTATGTAGAAAGAGAGGAAGAGAGAGAGAGAGAGGGGGGAGGATGGTAGAGAGACATGGTGATTAATCTTGTTTTGTTTGCTTTGACCACGCAGATCCGAATGCCTGGACAGCTACCCAGGTACACGCATGGCTACGATCCACCTTGGCACAGTTCAAGCTGCCGCCGGTTGACAACTTGGAGCTGCAGTTCAGCGAAGACGGTGCTGCTTTGGCATTACTCAGCGAGGAGGAATTCCAGCGACGATTGCCCGAGGTAAGCAGCACGCCCCACTCTCAATTCACTGTCACTGTGACTTACCCAACGACCAAGTATTACAAAATCGAGGGTAGCTAATAAGCATAATACAAGAAGAGCAGACAATGCAAATGCCAAAAGCAAAAGAAAGAAAGAGAGAGAGGGAGAGAGAGGTGCAAAAGCCAGAAAGCAAAACGAAGCCAAACAAAATACCAATCAATGCGATTGAATTGAATTTCGCGTACGAACTTGGCTTTTGGGCTCAGAAAACATAGAGTGTGTAAGAGAGAGTGAGAGAGAGAGGGGGAGAGGGGGAGAGAGTAGCAACACTTGATATGAAAGACTAAAAAACAAAAAAACAAAAAACAAAAACAAAACAAAACAAGTTTCGTAACTTGGCGTTGACGTCATGGCCCAGGCTCGACCAAATCGGAAAGCAAACCTGTTGCCAACAATTAGGCAAAAGGCAAAAAAAAAAAAAAAACAGAAAATAAAAACTAAATAAATAATAATAATGTGGCTTGCGGCGTCCAAAAACTACTCCACATGCGCTGCCCCAGCCAGCTGTATCGAGCCCTGCCGTCGAGTGCTCAACAGCTCAGCACATTGCCAAAAATATCTCAGTGATTACATTTGCCATATCAAATGATTGCGACGCATCAAAGTTTGTTTTGAGTGCAGCCAAATGAAAACAAAAGACTGAAGCAACGAACGCGACGCGCACAATGCGAGCGAGAGAGAGAGAGAGAGAGAGAGAGAGTGTGTGGAAGAGTGGGAGTGAAAAAAGACAGAGAGAGAGAGAGAGAGAGGTGTAGAGTATTCGAAATTAGTAACCGTGGTCATGGCTGTAAAGGTGAAAGAATGTGTGAAGGTTGTTTGGTGAAACTGCAAAAGCACTCGCTTGATTACGAGCCACCGTCTCGGACTCTGTCCCAGTGCACAGTGGGGCGAATTCGCCTAAATGTGGGGTATCGAATTTTGTGAAAGAGAGAGGCAGCCTAAGAGAGGGCTTTTCTTTTCTTTGCATGAATGAATATATGATATGTATTGTATAAAAAACATCTGCTCGGGCTGAAAGAGAATCGAATAGATAAATGTAAACATTTAGATAGGCCAGCATGAGGTATCGATAAGACTAAGGAGACAAAGACTATATCGTAAAAGTCCAAGGAAATTAATTATTTTTAGATAACGATGATCAATGAATAATTTATTTTTGTTAACTATATATTATATAAATTTGTAAAAGTAAATTTGCCAAAAATATAATTATTATTTTTTAGAGTAATTGATAAAATTATTTCCAGAATAGCAAGAAATTCAATGGATTTACTATAGGTCTATTGTAGTATAAAATTGTATATCAGTTGTGTATGTATTTTTGCCCACTTTCAAAATCTGTGCTTGCTAATCATTATTTGCTCCACTGTGCTCTGTGTCAGAGATAGGTACAGCCACAGCTCAGATGACAGTGGAGACGACGCGACGTCGCGACGGCAACGGCAACGGCAACGGCAACGGCAACGGCAACAGCAATTGAATTGAGCCAACGACCAGCAACGACATTGCAAGGTGAAAGTAAGTCGCAGCGGTTGCTGTTGCTGTTGTTGCTGTTGTTTGGCCACTTGCTATGTAGTTGTTGTTGTTGTTGCAACTGCAGACAGCGCACAATTTATGCGAGCAGTTAGCAGTTAGAATTTGAATTGATATGCGCCGTCTAGATTGGCCAGCTTTGGTGGGAGAGATATAAAGAGAGCGAGAGAGAGGGGAGTAGGGGAGAGAGAGAGAGAGATTGAGATTGAGATTGAGATTTATGTGAGATGTACGCTGGGCCCCATCGATATTCATCCAAGTGGTACGCTTTCTTTCTTTCTTTCGTTCGGCCTTCTAGAGTGGCAGCACGCTGCACGCACAGCTGGAGATATGGAAGATGGCCTATGCAGATCAGCTGGGCAATGAAATGGAGGCCACAGCGCCAGCCGCCAACGCCGCCAACGATATGCTATGGGGCTACCAGGCGCCCAATGTGGAGCAGGACGAAAGCGAAGGTGAGTTGCCATAGAAAGTTTGCAGCGATAAAAATCTAGCTGAGTCACTCTTCTCTATTGACAGATGATGAGGACATGGAGCCCGCTGTGCCGCTAGCCACTGCCACAGCCACGGCCACACCCTCATCGGCGCCGGCCAAGCGCTCGGGCGGTGCACGCAACGGCGGCAGCTCGCACATTCACCTGTGGCAGTTCCTCAAGGAGTTGCTCGCGGCGCCGCAGGTGAACGGCACGGCCATACGCTGGATCGACCGCAGCAAGGGCATCTTCAAGATCGAGGACTCGGTGCGCGTGGCCAAGCTGTGGGGCAGGCGCAAGAACCGGCCGGCCATGAACTACGACAAGCTCTCGCGCTCCATTCGCCAGTACTACAAGAAGGGCATCATGAAGAAGACGGAGCGCTCGCAGCGTTTGGTCTATCAGTTCTGCCAGCCGTATCATCAGTGAGCCAGTGCGCCAGTGGAACCAGTTCCATTTAACTAGTTCTAAGTGTATTTATTTTGGTAGTCGTAAGTCCGTAACCCCACCAACCAGCACCAACTTTGCCCCGCCACTATGCTCGACTAGGCAACAGATTCTAGCGAGTGTTAGTGCCTGTACATACATATATATCTATATCTCACTCTATATGTATATCTATATCGATATCTAGACATATACATATATATATACGTCTCTGTAGCATCGTTTAGGCACGAAGGTAAGTTCGTGCAGTTAAGTTGGACTCCTCGCGAGTTCGCCTCTAGTTGTTTAGGCTCAAGCCAAAGGCAGCTGGCGAAGGTAAGTTCGCCCTGTCACGGCTTTAAGTTAATCAATCTCAATCAATCAATCAATCGATCAATTTTTTATATTGCATGTGGGCGTGGCAGCTAACTGCATATGTTTGATTTACCGGCGACATCTTTATTCAAATGTTGACTCTGCCAGTGCTTGCGCCCGTCACGATTTCCCCCGCCTCGAGCTCTGTTTACGGTTTGTTTTGTTGGCATGTGCCAGTCCGCTTCGGATGCTGCGCACACATAAGACCAGCACAAGCTTGGGCCGAGGCCCAAGGGGCGTGACACCTGGGGGCGGTGAGCACTGGGCGGAGCAGCAGCTGAAGGTGTTGCGGTAATTTTAGGAACCATATATCTATGATATATCAAAAGTAAGTTCTATGAACAACAAAACAAACGAACAATTTGTAACGAATATGAATATGTAATGAATTAGTGAATAAAGGTTATGAATATGAATATAATTTATAAATATAATATATATGAAATATGAGTATGAATATTGCATATGAATATCGAACATAGATAAAAATATGGGTGTGAACACGAATATTCACATGCGTATAAATAGGTATTCATGTGAAATATGTGTATTCATATGAATATGAATATGGACAGGAATATGAGTATGAATATGAATATGAGTATGAATATGAATATTCATGAATATGAATATAAATATGAATATAAATATGAATATGAATATAAATATGAATATGAATATGAATATGAATATGAATATGAATATGAATATGAATATGAATATGAATATGAATATAAATATGAATATAAATATAAATATGAATATGAATATGAATATGAATATGAATATGAATATGAATATGAATATGAATATGAATATGAATATCAATATTAATATGAATATGAATATGAATGTGAGCACAAAGACGAATATTAATAGGCAACAACAAATATAATAATTTATTATAAGAAAAACAAGCGAATAAGAAAGATTAGAATAGTGAATAATATAATTTTGTTTGCTAAGTTTTAGGGCTAATTTTCCAATTTATGTCGGTTTAAAATTCTTGAAAATTTTTTCTCTTCTCCAAACGAAAAGTTAAAAAATTTTCGACCATATTTGCCCAAATTTTTGGAACATTTTCCCTCAATTAATCTTAATTTATTTTTGGTTTATGTGGTGTTGGTTCAATTACTGTACATGTGTGTGTGAGCGAAAGTGTGTGTGTGTGCGAGTGTGCATGGATGTTGGGCAGTTAATTTTATTATTTATTTTCGGTTAATACTTAAACAAAAGTCAATTGTTATGCGTTTTAATTATTTATGTTTTGTATTGCGCAATTTGCTTTGAAATTTGCATAGCTTGCGGCTCGGCTTATTTGTTTTGTTCAATAATTTTTTGTGTGTTTGTAATGTTTGTCGCATTAATATAAACACAATCAATTTATTCACATAGTTTAAATGCAAATTTGCATAGATGTAGATAAATATATTTAGCTATAGACACAATTATAATGATATTGTTTTTTCGCACACGATTTTCGTACAATGTTTCATGGATTAAGATTTCAATTTTTATTATCTTACGCATACGCAAAACTTATTTATTTATTTATTTAATAAACATATTGTCATGCTCAAATACTATATTTACCGAGAAATAAAAGAAAAATAAAGAAAATCAAAACAGAGTAATTTATTGAATTTATGAAGCAAGACCCGAATACTGAAGCTATTATTCTTATAGTATTTGCCAATTTTTAAATTGTAAATCTATTTACTCTTCCTGGAAATCCTCTCTGGCCTGCATATCAAATTGAAGCTGGCCTTAGTGGAGCAACCCCGTTTTCATTTTTATTATTTTTTGCTGTTGTTTGTGCAGGGTATAATAAGGATTTGCACTGTTAATGAATACAAAAATCCTTTAAAGCGCTTGTAAAGCGCCTTTTTAAATTCAAATGCCTTTTGAAATGGAACATATATAACTGCGAGACGAGGGCAGCTTGAGAGGTTTCTAAATGTGTGTAGTCAAGCTAACTTACAGTTCTCTCAGAAACTGTGCTACATAGAGCTAGTTTTGCATAGAGCTCAGCTTGAGTTTCCACTATAAATAGGGTTTTTACTAAACGCATTTATTTGTAGTATTTGAAACTTAACTATTATTATATCTACTACATTCTACTATAAATAGACTTCCTATTTTCAACAAGTTGAAGTTAAAGTCTCAAAAATGGTTTTCCATTCCCAGTTGCCTCCCTGCCTTTAGAAACTCAGCTCGACAACTCTGCTGGCCACCCTCGTTTACAGTTCATGTGCTGTAAAAGCTTTTTAGATTGCCTTGTCAGTCAGTGCGGGGCATTGCACTCGTGTGTGACCGTTAGCAGAGACGATTTTCATGCAGGCAGCGCATTTTCAATCAACTATTTTCAATGCTATTTGCGCTAACAACGCTTCGATACACAGAGTGGGCGTGGTCGTGGGCCAGCAGCTCAGTGACATGTGTGCGTGTGTGTGTGTGTCTGTGGGTGCAAAAGGAAGCAGAAATAATAAATACGAGCGTCCAATGTGCCAGTCCATATGCATTCGGATTGATAGTTTGATCCGAAATGATATCTCCTGCTCATTACAAATTATGCGGCTTAGGCCAGCAAATATTTTGCTCTAGGTATTTGTATATGAATTTGCCTGGCCTTGGCTAAGATTATTTTAATGCGCTCCAATGAGTTTATCGTCTTTGTTGTCCTCGTGCTGAGGCTGTGGCTGCCTCTGTTGCGGATGCGGATGCGGATGCGGATGCCCGGCAGTGTATCGCAGCCGGGAGGGCTGCTTCATTTAAATACTAAATCGCATTAAATGCCATCAAGTGGAAAATTCCCAAAAGCAATAAATTTATTGCTTGCTGCACAAACGTCCACGATCACGCCCAGGGACGAGAGTCCTGCCCACAACCATGTGCCGCCTGTCTGCTCTCACTTTTCCTTTCCTTTGCCTTGCCTTCGGTACGTTCCGGCCTTATATAGTGCTTATACAATATTTGCATTATATGTAGCTTACAGACGCTCTGAGGAGCTGACTGAATGACGGTCTGACGGTGTGACGTGTTGTCTGTCCTGCTGGCAGCCAGGACGTTCTGTTTATCCTTAGACGGGCAGGCTTTGTCTTTGCGCTGTGTTCCTTGTCCTTGTCATACGCTCGTTTGGTTTTTATCTATCTGCTCGCTCGTTTTTTTTTTTTTCTTCTTTTCTTTTATTTGGCGGAGGGGGGCACAAACTACAAAGACAAATATTTAATTGAATTAGTGCAGCTAGCGTTAAGCAGACAATGCAAGGCCACGCCCACCGCCTAACGCCTACCGCCTATCGTCTGTCGAAAATTTGAATATAGTGTTATGCGAGTCATCAACAGGTTCGTTAAGACGCGACGCTATCGACCCCATCCACGCGCAACCCTTAAGCTTCAAATTCTCATGTTAATTTGTCAATCATCCGCCGTCCGATCCAAATATACCCTACGAAAGAGTTATATAAATCTCTTATGTTCTATGAATATAGATGGTTGACTCTGTGCCTGGGCATGGTATGAGTGTTTGTCTCTGTGCTTAGTCATCTATCGGTGATAAACATTTGCTGAGTCTTAATTGGGTCGGGTTGCGCTCATTTCGCTGTTTTTCGAACCTTAGCAGTCGCCTTATCAGCTCAATAATCGCCAGTCTATATAGCTATTCTATATGTGCTGGTATGTGGGTAGAAATGTACAGAAAGTGTGCAGCAATAATTCATTCATGACCTGTTCGAAATGTTGAATAAGTGTATTTCCAGCTGAATTGTAATTAAATGGGTTTGAAATGAAAGCCCTTCCCTGTAACTCTCAGATATAAGCGATGGGATTGTAGATTATAGTACTTTTTAGTAGCAAAGTATACTCTGGCATAGCACAGAATAGTACAGTAAAGTATATTTTAGTATAACATTTTATATATTGAATGACACATTATATTATAGGATAGTATAGCGGAGCATAGTATAATATATATATACATTTATAAAGCATATTTATAGTATAGCATCGTATAGTATAGTAAAGAATTATAGCATGTTCTTCTATGGTATATTATAACGTAGTATGGTAGAGCATATCATATTATAGCACACTATAGGTGGAGTATAGGACAGTATAGCGGATTATAGAATAATAGCCTGATATTTTATGGTATGTATAGGATAGTTGAGCATAGCATATTATATCAGCGTATAGTACATGGTATAGTACATTCATTTTAGTATGTCGTAGTATGTATGGTAGATCATTTTTATAGTATAGTACAGTATAATAAAGTACAGAATTATAGAAATTCTTCTTCATAGTGTAGAGGACTAGAGGACCCTATAGTATAGAGAACAGTATTATAGCAGTTATAGCATGTTTTTATATGTTTTATTATGGCATATTATAGCATAGTATATCATAGAATAGTATTGTTTTATGTAGCACAGTATAGCACATTTTATGGCATAGCATGATATCGTATGCTTTCGTTTTTAAGAGCATTAAATTGTCGATTTGCCTTTCCACTCCTCGGGTAGCTGTCAAATTCTGATAATTACGCTCGGCTTGTCAATGGCTCACACAATCGTCCTTTTTTGCAGTGCTTTTGTTGTTGTATTTTTGGTCTGTCGCTGCTAAGCCTTGGTTACGCCTTCGGCTCGTGTCGCCGGCCTTTTGTTAGCCAATTTGGTTGACTTAAAAATAGCCTCGCATTTTGCGCGCATTGATGAACTTTTTACCTTCCGCCGCTGCTGTTGGTGCTGCCTTTTAATTAGCATAATTGGTGATACGGGTTAAAGCTATTTTCCATCTTCTCAAATTGATGTAGATGAATGCGCACTTATGTGCCTCGTCCAGTTGGCTGGCTGGCTGACTTTGGGCTCTGTTTTCATATTCGCCTGCTAATTAAATGCGGCGCCTAATCAATTAAGATTCTCCAGCATTTTCCAGCATTCGCATGGCTCGACTTAAATTTTACATTAAGCTAATTCAAGCTACAAATTGCCGGCCAGCTGCGCGGTATACCAAAACTGTGGTAAGTGAAAATTCAATTTAAATTGATGTCGACCGAGTCTGACCAGCAGCAGGAGCAGGAGCCGTAGTCGGTCTAGCACCACCACCAGCAGAGCAGGTAAGTCCGGAGCATCCAAGTATATGCCATTTAACTTAAGTACCTTGGCCACAGGCTACATGCCCCCCCCCCACTCCTCTGCGGCGGAGGGGTCGGCCATCGTTTTGTGGCCACGTAAAATAGGTAACAAGTGGCCGACCTAGCATTTGGGTCTGCCTGGCCCACACGTCCACGCTCCAGTCCATGACTGCGAAATCAGCGCCGCAGCCGCTAAAGCAGCAACAATTTTAAAAATTCATAAAATGTTGTTGGCCTCGGCAGGAGTCGGACTGTGGCCAGGACTTGGCTTGACTCATGGCCAGGATATGTTGGCTATGCTTGGCTACTTCATTTTTCAAGTGTGTTTCAATTCTGTTACCTGCCTGCCTGTCTCACCTGATCTGCTCAACTGCCTGTCTGCCTATTTGTCCAGCTCGTCTGTCCGTCGCTCTGTCTGTCCGCCTTTCCGGCTGTCCGGCGGTCTGTTCGCTGGTAATGAAATTACAATTTCTGCCGGCCAAGTCATGAAAAATAAATGAGGCTTAAGCGCATTGCACAGCCACGGCCTGCAATCTCAAACACACCCAACTCTCTCTCACACACACACACACACACACATGTCATTCAACAAGTTCGTCTGGCTATCCACTTCAAAAGTCTACGCACAATCATAAATATCATCCAAGAAAAGAGCAACCCAACCGCAAGGACTGTGTCCTAAGCCGCAACTGAAGACCGAAACCGAAACCCAAAGGGAAACCTTTTTCATTTTCCATACACTGGCGAAGGGTTTCTTGGCTATGCTATGTGGTTAGTAAGATATTTGGCAATTTATATAAATATTATCAACATTCCGAATGAACTGAGTAAAGTTAGGAAACTGAGTTCCTTTCGAACTAACTGATTTGAAATCCTGTATTCGAAAACATAAATATCTACATATGTACCTCAAAACTCTTCCTGCTTACAGACCTAAAATTTTACACCCATTGTAATTGATGTATTGCCTGTGAAGGCAATTCTATTATATATTAAAATCTAATTTTAATTTAATTTATATTTGCATACAATTATAGAGTATTTCAACTGAATGAATGCTTTGGGAGGAAAATAAATGCATGGCATATTAAAAATTCATTCATAATATAATATATTATCTTGTATATCATATATCGTATTCTTATAGAGTATTTCTACGTCTTGTCAGTTTTTCAACTTGTTTCTTCTTCTTCTTAACCTTTGGCTGCTTTTCAATTAACTTAAAATATATACACAAGGTTTGGGAGCGGAGCAAAGGGCGCGGCGCCCCTATTTTATTATATTTTTTCTTTGAAACTTTTTTTTTCGTTTGTTTTTTTTTTTTTTTTGTTCGTTTATTTTCTAGCTTTAGAACAATTTGCGTTCAGTTCAATTTTTATACATCGAGCATTTGCTGTTTCAGTTGTTCTTGGTGTTGCTGTTGTTGTCGACATTTGAGCGCAGGCAGCATTTAGTTAAGTGCATTTGATTTGGGCACAGCAAGTAGACCCTCGACACAGGTTAACAGCGCGTAATGCGCATCGCTTCGATTGCAATTTATTGGATAAAATATCAAAGCCCCTAACGAGCGTATAAGGGGTATACAGTGACCATGTGTGTGTGCGTGTGTGCGTGTGTGTGCGAAATGACAGAGACAATAACCGCATTATGTGGCTTAATCCTAGGAGAGTTGATGTCACACACACACACACACACACACACACACACACACACGCTCCAATTGGTCATTGGCCTGAAATTTGATTAGGATTTGCCACGAAAAAGCTCACAATCGATTTTGTGGCATGGCAGAAGTGGGCGTGGCGCATTGTTGGGCGTTTTTAATTAGTTGTGTCGCATTGCTTAGGCAGTGCGCATTTAATTTAATCACGTGCCGTAAGCGTCAAATATTTGAGCAGCATTGAAAATTGCGTATACGCCATGTGGCCCAAGTCCAACTCAACAGAGCTGCCAAACCGTACGGAATTCGCTTGGGGGCCGGCTGGCTGGATGGCTGGATGGCTCTGTGTGCCTTTGGCGTCTGCTGGCAAATGTGTTGACGCATTTTACAATACACAATGGGCCCTGGCACACACACACGCACGCACACACGCGTTAAGTTGAAGCTGTAATTATGAATTTCATAATCATTTTGTTAATATGCGCAGCACGCGAGGCATTGCCTGGCGTCTGGCATAAATTGCAGTAGCCGAGAGTGTGGGGGGCGTGCCGAGGCGAGGCGGAAGTGGGCGTGGCTGCCGTATAGTCAACAGTCAGCGGTGCCGAGGCTGCTGTATCCTCGCATCTCCTGCTCATTTCGTGTGTGCTTATCCTGCGGGGAATTAAAAATAATTTGGGTCGTTTTGCTATGCGCCCCAGCAGCCAGGTGTTGGCCTCCGTCTCCCCCTCCCACTCTCTCTGTGTGTGTGCGAAGATTACGGCTTAATTTTTGTAATTATATTAACATGATAAAATTAGTTTTGATTTTGCAACCTTTGGCACATAACGCGTCCTGGCCGTGGCCTGGAGTGGGCAGCAGCCGGAACGCGATTTAGCAGCTGCTTGGGCTGGCAGGCTGTCTCAGTGATATGGGCTAATTTACTTATCGACATTATAGATTGTGGAAGACACCTGACAGTTCTCAAGGGACATTTCTTTTTATCAAAATCTTTGTCATTGTCATTCTCCTCTGGGCTCGTTCGCTTTCGGTTTCTCTTTATCTTTCTTTCTCTTTCTAGATGGGATATGTATGTTTATCTTGTTCTAATCTCAATCTCATTCTCATTCTCATATTTATTCCTATTCTTATTCTCTCTCTCTCTCACATTGGCATTATTATTCTCATTCTCACTTTCTCTTTCTCTTCCGGTATTTTTTCTCCTTTTCTTTCGCTGTTTCTTCATCTTTCTCAATGCATTCTCATTCTCATTCGCTTTAGGTTCATTTTCTTAAATTCCGTTTTATGAAAATATCAAATTATCATTTTTAATTTGAGCGCTAACGACAGGTGTATGGGTGCATATGTGTGTGTGTGTGCGTGTGCGGCAGAAGGTGTGCTTTGGCATTAATTAAAATAACATCTACGCACACATATGAAACTCATTAAGTGCGTGCAATTTGCAAAATTATTTTTTTTACGATTATTTTTATTGACTTGTTCGCCGCGCGCAGCTCTGGCCATGTGGCAATGTGAGATTCGCGCTCGCCCCATTAATGGGGCATGCAACAGCAACAGCAACAGCAACAACAACTGGCAGCTGGCAACTGCATAACAGTTGCATTAATAATAAATCTGAAATTATGCAATTAAACTGGTGCATCCTGCGGGCAAGCTCAAACAAAATTAAAGAAGTTGCAACTACAGCCAAGTGTTTGGGCCGCAGTTGCAAAAAAGTTGGCATCTATTTCGTGGCAACTGGCAAGTGGCAAGTGGCATGTGTATTAATTTGAACGCAGAACGCAAAGATGCGTGTGAGCACAGCTGCAGCATAAACAACTTGAAGTGCGCCAGTCGAGTGTGCTCGACTGAGAGATGCCCAGTAGATGCTGCATTCGCTTCATGTGAGATCGTGCGTGAGTGAATAGAAATAGATAATAGCAAAACAGAATATTATACTGCATTCACTACTATTGTGACTTCATTTGACTTATCGATATTTATCGATTTTATATATACAACAATGTAAGCCAATAGTTACAGTTTCTTTACTAGTTCATATTTCAAAGTTTCATAAATAATCAATAAATATTTACATAAATATTGATACATACATACATTTATCGATATTTATCGATTTTGTCTAAGCTGCAGTCTATGCCGATTGTCACTGATAGATTGCTATATCATCTTGCACAGCTTTATGAATAATCAATAAATATTTTCATAAATAATGATACAGACGTACATTTATCAATATTTATCGATTTTGTTGTTATATCACTTTTCCAAGTCGGAAATCGATATATGTATATTGAAATCGAATATATGAATGGGTATTTATTAAAACTTTACGATGAATAGATTAATAATATATATCCACTCCAGCTATTCAGATGTGATTACATAAGCCCGATTATTCATCTTAGCTTTTCTTTCAACACATTTATCAGTTGGCACTAATCTGGGCGATACGTTATACCCCATGGATACTCTATTTACTAATACCTTTTGATTAGGTGCTTGGCATATAGACACAATGAGCTACGCCAGAGAGGAAACACTTTTGCAGTTGAAGCTGCTTGGCAAAAGTTTGCTGGGTAAAAGTGGCTACAGCCGGGATACATGTGTATTTGTGTGCGGGGGAGCTGCAGCAAACAATGGGGAGGGAGGGGGATGGGTTGCAATAGGGGCAGGCTGGAGGTGGGAGCCAAGCAACCAATTGTCGCAGTTATTTTTGAAATGCGTTGCGTGCGCCTGGGAGCTGCAACTGCTTACGAGATATTTCTCAAATAACATGAAAATACGCAAAAATCGCAGCTGAGGGAGATAGCTGAGTGGAGGAGGTGAGGAGGTGAGTGGGCGAGTGGGACTGGGAGTGGGGATCTGGGGCACGCACGCTGGCGAGTTGAGAGTTGCACGAACTTTGCCCAAAGGACGACGACACGCTGGCTTCGCAACGAATCGAGCAGGACTTTGCGTAGCATTGTCAGTGCTGCGACTGCAACTGCGACTGCGAGTGGAGTTCCTTATAACATAAGCAACTCATAAATAACGCGACTGAGGCCAATGCAACTGAGCTGCAGACCAAAAAGGGGCGCCAGGCCACGTACTTACACTTTTCTACTTACTATCTGCGTGTGTGCGTGTGTGTGCCTGTGTGTGTGTGTGTGGGTGTGTGCGTGTGTGTGCTTGTGGCACTTCAACTCTAATATAAAGTTTGCGCTCGGAAATGTGCTGTGAGCACTTTTTGGTATTACGCAAAGTTTCACGCGCGCACCAGCCAAATGGGCGGGTGGCGATGGGGGCGTGGCAGCTGCCTTAAATGAAATACGAGAGCGAGGAAAAAGAATAGAAAAAGGGAAAATAACTATAGAAAGGGGAGTAAAAATTAAATTGCTCGCAATTTGCACAGTTCAATGCGCTTTAGCGGTGCCAAGAGAGTGAGTGAGACGATGAGAAAGAGTGAGACAGAGAGCAGTAGAGTAAGGGTGGGCTGGTGGAAAAACTGCAAGCATTTTCGCACAGATTTTCATAACTTAGATTTACAGATTTTCAGATGTTCGCGCGCTCTGAACAATGCGACAAAAGTTCTGCTGACATATGTGTGTGTGTGTGTGTGGGCGTGACAGTGTGTGTGTACCTGTGTGCAGTGTTGTAAACTAATGCAATGACAAACGCAATCACAATAAGAAATTTTACAGTTAGTTAAGTTTGCCTTGTTGCGGGCTGGGGCGGAGCAAAGATTTTTACTCTGCTCTCTGCTCTCGTTGCTGTTGCTGCTGCTCTTGTTGTCGTTGTTGTTGTTGTTGCTGTTGTTCTTGGAATCTCGTTTCGCAATTTAGTTGACAGCAAAGGGAGAGAGAGAGAGAGAGAGGGGAGAAAGACACACACCTGTCTACCCACCTGGCCACATGAGCTCGCTTCACAAAATATGCATAAATAAATGGAATAAATGGAAAAGGCAAAGCTGTTGAAATATTAAGAAAAATATTTAAGAATTATGAGCGGCAGTCAACCCGTCTCCACCCTCGGCCCCCAATCAAATGATAATAAATAAAGCTCAATAAAAATCCAGAAATCGAGAAATCGAGAGAGAGTGAAGCTAAAAAGGGTGCTGATTGGCAGCGTCAGGGGAACGTTCGATTCGTGATGCTCGAACCCTCATCATAGTTCATTAAATGCGTAAACGCATAAAAAATGCCCAGAGCAGTCCACCCACTCGCACCCCCGCACCCTCGCTGTCTCTCTCCCTCTTTTGGCCAAGGTAGTGTGGCTGCGGCGGCACATAAAAGCATTTATTTTGTCTTTTACTTTGTACTTTGGCTTGTGCCTAATGCATAAAAGCCAAACATAAATAAATTTTGTTTTATGCGCCAATAATGATGAAGTTATTATGATGACTTTATTAGGGCCAGCAGCAGTAGCAGCTCCTGCTCCGCCTTCTGCAAAACTTGAGCCCCAAAAAACCCAAAAACCAATGCCAAAAAAAAGGAATAAAAACAAAAAAAGAAAACGTGGCAAATCAGGAAGAACATTTCTGGTCATTTGCATGTCGAATTTTTAATACTCTAGAGCAGCAGTTGGAAGGGAGATCATTTCATAGGTCTATTAACTTCGATGTTGCAGTACCATGAGAATTGCTTGAGCTTACGGCAGAGAAATAAAATATAGATTTAAATATCTGTATCTCTCTTTTTATCTGTATCGGGATCTGGAGAGGAATCCTCAAGTTGCATCTTTTATGCAAGCCTATGTACAGTGATGGAGCTTAGCTTAGGAACTACCTTGAAATATCAGTTTGTTCTAAGTCTATTTATTAATATTCTATAGTGTCTCATTGGCTTGACATTAGGTGGATGCACTTGACTCCTTAGGCTCGCCTCTTATAATTCGTTTTTGCCTCAAGTACCCACTCAAGTCTTATATGATCGATTTCAAGCACTTCTCTCTTCCCCATTGCGTTACGAATGCCGTGACAAAATTATAAAACACTCAACTTGAGGTTCGAATAAAACAAAAAATGAAAATACTAAGCTGAGAGCACATCATAAAAATGCTGCTGCCCTTGCAGAGCATTAAAAAAGTTTAGCGACCATATTTATACGCACCTAAATAAGCACATATATATGTATGTATGTATGTATGTGTGCATCAATATACATATACATACGGCTATATTATGTGCTTAACCGCAGTCACTCAGCGCTTGGCTTTGCCTCACTCAATCTCTCTCCCTCTCTCTCTGTCTCTCTCTCTCTCCCTCTCTCTGTCGCGCTCGTCCACTCGAGCGCAGGACGCACTTAAGCGACGTCTGAAACTTTTTTATTAAACTGCGCTAATAGAACCGAGTGCGGAAAGGTCTCGAAGTTGGGTCAATTTCCAAAATGGCCGCCTGGTTGCGCTTAATAAAATTTATGATTTCTACGCTCGGCTTTGACAGTTAAAATTAAAAAATGGGGCGGGGCTCGCTGCAGGTGAGCAGAGAAAAGAAAGGAAAAGCAAAGTGGAAGGTGGAAAATGGCAAGTGGAAAGCGGCAAGTGGAAACTGGAAAGTGGATGATGCCCAACTTAAATACAAACTTCACAGCGCAAATTGATAACATTTTTGCCAGTGGAACTGGGGACCGGGACTCGGCACTCGGAACTCGGCCCGCTTTATCCTTGGCTTCGCAACTGTCGCATAATGCAAAAAATGACATGGCGTCGGGCGCACAATATGAAAGATTATGTTATGCAGGGCTGGGCGTCAAGAAACAGCGCAAACAGCGCGGAACCAGCTGCCCCCGTCCCCTGCCGCTGCCCCCACCTCCAGCAGCTGCTGCTCAGCTAGAAACGGATGCGCTGCCATCAAATCATTTTGCAGGCGGAAAAAGCGCCTGACAGGCGTGCCCAGCTCCAAGACGGAGCATGTGGGCTGCGGGCTGCGGGCTGCGGCCGGTGCTGGGCCCGGCTCGGCTGCCCGCCATTGGCAGCATTTATGGCGCTATGTAAAGAAAGATTGCAGAATGCAAAAGCAAAAACCAAATAATGCACAACAAACAAAAGCAGCCAAAGACACACTGCGCCACAACAACAGAAATGCGGGCTAAAAGCAAGAATAAGTAATAAAAAAAAATAGAAAAACTAAATATCGAATCAATGGCGAATACTCATTACCCTAAGCTGACAGAAACTGTATCGAAATGTAGCGTAACGAATGAAAACTCACCCTGAATTAATCAACGTCAATCAGTGTCTGTCAATCAGTGAGTCTGTGAACCACAAATGCAAGTAGTAAGTATATATCGAAATTTGATTGATTCTCTCTAATGTTTTCCTTGTCAACTTTGATCATTGATTGACTCTGTGGGTAGCTCAATCAATGAGACAATCAATCATAAGCAGAAACAGTACAAATCTTTTGATTGATTGGTCACAAATAAGTCAGTCAATCAGTGAGTCAATCAATTTGCATATCAATCAGCACAATCAGTTCACTTGTGAAGTGCTCAATCAGAGCTTCGTCAGTTCATTGCTTTACATATGCCAAAGCAATCTACTGATACTCCCAGTGGATCTACCGAGCTCTGTTAGGGTATGGACACATAATCAGGGTGGATAAATGGAGAAGTTGCAAGTGGATGCTAGTTATGGCAGTTGACCAGCGCATCCGCCGGTTCAGCCGCCACGTTTCGTTGCCCAGAGTTATTTTCATCATCATCATTTTTTTTGTGTGTTTTGTTTAATATTTTTCTTTACTTATACATATATATAAAGGTTTATTTTATTTTTTATTATTTTTCGTCCTTGCACGCTCTTCTGTTTGACTTTCATAAAGTTTTAACGACTTTTGCCTCTGCTGTCATAGCTCAAAATGTCTAACATGTTCAGCAGCCGCAGCAAAAAAACACCGAAGCAAAAAATATCAAGCAAAATAAAATGAAAAGAATATAGAAAATAAGAGTAAGAGCAGGGGCAAGAGCAGGAGGAGCATGAAAGAGCAAAAACTTGTACAACTTTCGACTCGTGCTCGCTCATAAGTAATTTTGCAGTCTTCACTGGACATCAGCTTGGATCGCCTTTCGCCAGTCAGCGACGCACTTGAGTTCGCTTCATTTCAGCATCAATTTCTGCAGCCTGCTGCCTCACGCCTCACGTCTCTCGCCTCTTGTCAAGCTCAGTCAGCTCGGCTCACATTGATGCTCTATTGAAAGCCTGGCTAAGTTGCAATCTCATCCAAGATCCAGCGCTAAACGCTTCTTAAATGCTTTGCCTGCAACAAGGACAACGTTGACAAGCAATTACACAATGCAGAGTGCATGACAGTCTGATACCCTGTAAAATGTTAGTAATAGTTGACAATAGTAGTATCAATAATATTAATAGTAGTAGAAAAATTTATAAAATAAGTAGTAGTAAAAGTGTTTGGATAACAAGTATCAGTAGAAATTAAAAAAAAACTTGTATAATAAGTATTTGTAAATGATTTATTGTTCACTAGTAGAATACGTTTTAGTTGTCGTGATGGTAAAAGTAGTAGTAGTTGAAGTGCGATTAGTAGAAAAGTAGTAGTAGTAGAAATAGTAGTAATGATCGAATCATATCTGTTCAGAATCCCCTAAGCAACCTTTTATGGCTCTCGCATAAATACGATAGCGAGTGAGATAGGGAGAGAAAGTGTGCAAGAGCGAGAGAAATCAATATGCTCTTGGAACTTGTTGAACAACAGTTATAATTATCTGCAGCCACGTGTTAACTGTTTATCGCTGTGAAGTGGCAATTCGTAGCTCGCATTAGTGTGAGGAACACAAGTTGATGGCAAATAGATTGGACATAAATTGGAGACAAATTTCTTGGCAAACACTTGGAGTCGGTGCCAGATCAAGTATACGCAATGAGAGCCCAGAGTCTGCATGGGTTAAATTGAAGCCAAAATATGTGACACTTTCAGCAAGATTTCAAAATTAAATTTGACATAATTTATAGCGTTTAACCAACACACACACACACACACACACACACACATTCACAGACTCACACCCTCTCGCACACACACGCACACGCACACACACCAACGGACGTGTCGGGCGAGCTGTATAAATATACAAACAGTAAGAGCTACGGATATGCCAGTGCGGTCTCACACATTCATCATCTATTTATATAGCCATATGACAAAGCCACCCCGCCCGCCCCCTATCTCCTGCCCCACTTCCGTCATCCTTGTTGCATATTGGTTGACCCCAACAAGAGCTACGACTGCGTGTGTGTGTGTCGCTGGCTTTGGCTGATTTCCGGCTGGAACGCAGCGGTAGCCTACTAACCTCAATATGATCTGGGCATGGCAGCTGGAGGCGTCGACGGCGCAGCTGTCGGTAGGCGTGGCAGGATGCGTTGTCCTGTCGGCCAAGTATTTTGCAATTAGTCAATGCTCGTGGCACAGTTTTGCCGCCTGGCTGCCCTTGGCCACAAATTAAATCATATAAATGGACAATTATTTAATGGCTGGGCAGGAGTCGGGGTGTCGGGGAGGGCGAGAGTGGCGGGGAGAGCACGTCGGCAGGCAGGCAGCCGTGCAGCCGGGCAGCCCGGCAATAAATCAATTGGGAGCCAAATGGCAAATGGCAAATGGGAACTGGAAAATGGAAAATGAGCTGCGCGCTGCGTATCGACTTGAAAGTTGTGTGTAAATAAATGTAAATTAAAATGCATAATTTATGGGCAGACGCAATTTATTTATAAACCGACACATTAAAAACGCAAAGATAATGTAAAGTGTGCATGTGTGCGTGGGTGTGAGTGGTGGGCGGGGGCGCTGGGCGCTGGGCGTGGCAGTCAAGTCAATTGCTCATTTGGTTTTGGCAGCACGCAGCTGCCTGGCCGCATAACAACAATGCGACTGCTCCCAGCTGACCAATGAATGCTTAATGTGTGCCACAGAGTGAAAGAGAGGAGTGAGAGAGAGAGGGAGAGAGAGGGAGAGGGACTGCTATGGGCATTAGCTGCTGCTAATTGTATGTGTGCTGTGCGTGTGTGGCAGCTGCTTATCAGCGCTGTGTGTGCGCCGCGTCAGGACTTAACTGAAAGTTCGCTTATCGGCCACATTTGAGCCCCTGGCGCGGTCAGCATTCGTAATTATATAATATGAAACACACACACACACACACACACACTGACACACATTCACAGATTGACGTTTTGTGGCAACTCGTAATTCAATCGAACAAAAGCTGCAAAATTGTGGCAATGCATAAATAAATAAAAATACGTTTTTAAAGCGCCAGGTGTAACAATTGCAATGGAAAACTGTGACTGAGCGGGGTCAAGGGAGGGTCATGGCAGGGGTTGGCTGGTTCCTGGGGTCAGGGGGTCCATAGCCAAGTGAGTGTAACTTGAGCTTAGCAGCTCATGAATATTGTGCTCATGCAAACGGGTAACGAGCTGTCAGAGATTAAGTTGCAAGCGTTACTTTTTATTATATTTACCGCGGTGCGAGGCAGTGCGAGTGGGCAGTGGGCGGGGGGGGCGGCCAGGCGGGGGCGTGGTTGCCTTGTCGCTAGCTGCCCAGATAAGGGCGCAAAATATAACATTTTGCATATGCTTACAGCTGGGCACATCAGCGGGGGCTGGGGCCAAGGCAAAATCGTTTTGACCAGCGCGCAAGGCAAACAAACAAAAAAAGTAACATAAAGGCAAAGAAAATGGCGGAAAAACGGGGCGAGCAGCGGCAGACGAAAGCAAAAGGGAGCAGTCGAAAGGCAGATGAGAGCTGCGCAGCAAGCCGAAACGAACACTCTGATAGGGGTGCGAAGGGAGTGCTAGCAGGGGACTAGGGGCAAGGGGCAGGGGCAGGGGCAGGGGGTCAGGTCAGTGTGCAGCCCCCGGGGACCCAGTTGCAAGCGAATTTATGCGCTTTGTTAAACAGCAACACCAGCCAAAAAGGAAAATACACAGAAAAAAATATGGCAACAGCGCAAGAAAACAACTACGAGGCAGCACGGCGCGAGTTGACACGACTTGGCGGTACTCTGTAAAGCAAAGCAAAGCAAAGCAAAAAGTTGACATACTTTTGTGGGACACTGATGAGCTCATGTACTCAATTGAGCTGTTCCTGAACACTGATTAATTTCTTCCTTTTTGTGAGTCTATTTAAGCAATATATTCAATATATGCCTTATAAAAACCGTAACTCTACCTAAGTGAACTCTGAAACATATCGGAAGTTCCCAAATTCCAATCAACAACATATATCAACGGTAACTCCTAACACCTTCAACACATGTTTGGATTATCAAAAGTAAAATATTCGATAGTTATCGATTTGATTGATAAGGTGCAGATAATCTCATTTAAGTCTATCAATATTCTTAAATAACTCACATGCTCTACTCACACACTAGGGTGCTGATCTGGCATTTGGGCTTAGGGCTTTTAACATTTCGACTAAACGATATTTATCGATTTTACAAAAAACAAGTCAAGGGTTGGATATAATCTTGACCAACTCAACGTTTTAGCTAATTTAACTTTCCCATTTCACACGCTGATTCAGAGATTTCTCTCCCACAGCCATTGCGTCAAATCGATATTTATCGACTTTTGTCAATGCAAAAGAATTAGCAATGTCTTCGATTCAAATTAGCGCAATGCATACTTACTCTTTGTTATGCTTGGCTATCTTTTAATGCATTAAACCCATTACCTCACTTACAGGGTATAGAAAAGGGAAACGAAAAGCATAAGCAATCCGCGGCGGCAGCAGCTGAAGAAGGCGCTCGATGTGGGCATGCCTGGGCGTGCATAAATAACGCGAGCGGGCGCTCTGGCCCCCCTCCACCACCACCCCCCTCTGCTATGCAATACAAATGAAAATCGTGTTTGCGCCGGGTGTAAAGTGGCATGTGTAGTGGTGCAGCGGTGCAGTGGTGCAGCGGTGCTCTGCAACATTTACGTTTCTTGCCGGTGATTTACAACAAAACAAATATGCAAGGCAACGTCGAAGGGCATGGCATGAGGAGAGGGAGGGGAGAGAGGGTAGTGGGTAGGGGGTAGGGGGTAGGAAAAACGCGGAGCAGACAAGAGGGATAGCCTGGACAGCTTACCTTGCCAGCCACGCGACCCAGAGCTCTCCCCCCTCCACCACCCCTCCTGTGGAGCTGCACATGGCACTTCACTTTGGACTGACTGATTTACAAGGCAGCTGGCTGAGATTGGATGGCGCTCTGTAAATAAAATAGGAGACGGCAAATGCAATTTTCGTATTTCGCATTTTTGAAAAATAATTAAACTTAAAGAAGCCTGCAGCAGCAGCAGCAGCAGCAGGAGGAGCATTCGATGAGGGAGCTGCGGGGTTGCAGTGCGTCTAAGTGCCCTTTGTGGACAAAGTTGCCAGCTGCATTGGTGCAGTTAATTGCAAAGTTTGCTCTTAGCGGCAGGTGTCAAGGCTGCAACAACAGCAACAACAACAGCAGCAGGAGCAACAACATGCATAGCAGCAACAGCTGCTGCGGGGCCAATTCGGCTATGCATATTGGCCCAACGGAAGCGCCGGCCATCGTGTTGCATATTTTCGATAAGATTTTGCCTTTCTCTCTCTCTACCCCTCTCTCGTTCTCTCCCACTCCCCCTCTCTGCCATACCCTATATGCATTCGGCAACAGCTGGAGGCTAGGCCACAGCTGAGCGGAAGGAATTTTTGTCGAGTTTTGCCCGGCTTATTTATGAAACTATATGCGCTGCCGCTGGCTATTGGTTTACAGGGTATATTCTAGACCAACATTGCCTTGCTTCTGTATTTACATGTGTTTTTTAATATTTGCTTGTATATAAATACGCTGTGTGCTGGGGCTGTGCACATTTATCAGCGGAAATCATAAATAAAATTCGCTGCATATTTTACGAGCTGCCAGTGCAGGCAGCTCAATGGGGTATATTGCATGCGCAGTACTTTGGTGACAAGATCTCACATTTGTAGTATATCAGGCTATATCGGAAGTTGGCTATAGAGTGAACTGATTAGAAGGATATAAATTGTATAAATTTTGAATTGATTTTCATGCTCATTTCATTTTGAATGGGCAGAACAAATTTCTGTTACCATATGTGGTTAACCTCCTTTATATTTCATAGTATGGCATAAATCTGCCAAACTTATTCTCTTTAGTAACCTACATATAACAAGTAACCAACATATATGATTAAATTTATTAAAAATTCATTTTGTAGTAATATATATTTTCTCATCTAGTATTTATTGCTTCGTCCTGGGTATTTCATAGTCAGTCAAGCTCGTACACCTGGTTACTCGAGCTGCCGTTGCAGTCAAAAGGGAAACATACAAATAAGCCGCACGCCCATCTCTCATATTTATATGTATGTATATTTCCTTTAATCTTTTTAATTTACAATCACGCTCATTGCGAATTTTAATTGTTGCATAAGCGAAGCGGACAGCGAAAGGACAACAGAGTCACCGAGGCAGAGGCCAAAGACAACAATGCAACAACAGCTGTGCAGCTGCACCATGAGCCACTTTCATTATCAGTGGAAATCAAAGCGAGGAAGCGCCATTGCATCAGATTCGGAAACTCAAGGGATATGCTCCGTTTTGCTGGCTATTCAAGAGCAAGAATTGTGGAATTGACTCACGAATTTCAGACTGTAGCTATATAAGATATATAGCAATAAATAAAACAAGTTCCAACTGTTAAGAAAGTCTTTGTAGTTAGAGTACCATTTCTTTCTTATAATGTAGCTATATCCAGCATTTTGTACCCTACTCAACATTTAGTCAATAAAGAGGGACTAAAAGGCTAAGTCAGTTAACTGCTTGGTCTACTTTGAACTTTCCAAGAATAATCTGCCTAATGAAAGTCTTTCTAAGTTTTCTAGCCTTAGACCTATTTAACAACATTTAACAACTTGTAATTGACTCGACAAAATCTCTCGACCCTAGAGCTGAGACTTGGACTAAGCCTACCTTACCTGGTTTCATTTGCAGTTTGAACAGATTCTGCTGACGAGTGACATTGACTGCTGTCTATGTGTGTGTGTGTGTGTGTGGAGCCAGCAGGAAGCCAAAGTAATGAAGTTTTGGTTGCGTTTAGTAGGTATATTCCAATATGTTGCCCAGTTGCCTAGGCAGCATTCAATATGCACTTTGATCGATGAATTGCATACGTGAGCAGCAGCAGCAACAGAGCAGAGAGAGAGAGAGAGAGGGAGTAGGACGAGGGGCCACTTGACTATTGTGCGTCAATTCAAAGCAGTTCATTGTTGGCGTCATCTTTTGGAGAGCTTACGATTCAGGCGACGGCAATATCCTGAATAAATGCAAGCCTGACAGCTGGCCATTACTCATGCGCACAGCAGCGGGGCGCTGTCGAGTGCAGGAGGCGGAGATGTGCTCCGTTTGCCACGCCCCCTTTTCTTGGCGTCAAATTTATGTTTTCCTGCCATAAGTGGCACCGCGTGGCGACGCATCGCCCCATCCGCTCCCAGGCGCGCGACAGGCTGTGGTCAATGTGCTTGACAAATTGCTTATTGTTATGGCACTCGACTGATATATCGCAGCAGCGAGCTGCCAGCCAGCATGGCCCAAGGGCAGAGCTACCCTCACTCTCCCTCTCCCTCTCACTCTCCCTCTCGCTCTAGCTCTCGCTCACTCTCCGGCTGTTGAGCGCTGTAGGGGCGTGGCAAGGCTTAATAAGTCGCCTCATTATTTCTGATCTTATTTTTATTTATTTATTTTTTCGTATTGCCTTCCGTCGGCCTTTACGTGCGGGCACTTCACAAAAAACGGAAACGTCGCCCAAATGCGGCCTCGTTAATTGTTTTGATTAATGAACGAGCGACCTGACCTCACGTGCCTGCCGCGGCTTGCAGTGGCGCTTCCTGGCTAGGGGGCATGGGGCATGGGGCATGCGGCATGGTGCACGAGGCAGGGTCTTGCCGCTTGGCGTGGCACGCTCTGACATCGTTTCAATTTGCAGTTGCATGCACTTGCACTTGCCCCCCACCCCACCCCTTTCGAGCACCCTCTAGTCGGCGCTTGCTGTTTATTCGATTTTGTCGTGTGCTGCATTTTCTTAATTTGCAGTTTTTGGCCAGGCCACGCCCCTGCTGCGCCCCCAAGTGCTTTGTAACACTCTTGAGGAGAGGGCAGAGGGAGTAGCTACGACTGGCTGTCAAGCTGTCAAGCTGCATGTCTCAGGGAGAATATAGAGTTGTTTCTGCATGTGTTTGTATAGTCGCGTATACCCGATTGATAAATGAGCGGTATTTTTAGGCTATAACCTACAGCTTGAAGAACTTTTTCACTGGTTTCATGCAGCTGTTGCCAGTTGGCCAGTTTGTAGTGCATGTGTCAGTCGCTTATACCCGCTTGAGATTTCCTTTACAATTTTATAAACTTCTCGGATTTTCTTTATTTATTTTTTAATTAATTTAATGCGCCAGAGGGCCAACAAGGGGCGAAGCAGTTTGCTCGCTTGCGTGCCGAGTAACACTCACGCACACACACACACATACACACACCCACACACAGACACATATATAGACGCGCAGACTTTGTAATTAGAAAATTGTTGCACTTTGTTTATATTTATTTGGCATAAGACTGCAATTTTTGAAAGCCGCTAAATTGAGCCATTTTGCGGGCAAAACTTCTGGCTCGCCTCAGGCAAATTAAAGCCAAGCGCGCTTAACGACGGGCGAATCCTGCATAAAAAAAATCACAAATCATCTAGAGGAGCGCAACCAAGTCCGGCAGCGAGGCCAAACGATCTTAATGCCACTTCAGCTGGCAGCTGCCTGACAGCGCTCAGATACGGCCACGACAGCCGAGCGACGAGGTCCTTGCATGCATGTCCTGGCCAAGGCACAGGAGCCGCATGACCTGTGTGGGAGAGGGGATTAAGCCAGCGCCAGCACCAGTGCCGGCGCTGCTGGATGTGCACTAATTGTGGGCAGCATGTTAAAATGAAATGGATTTTCATTCAACAATTGGCTTACACACACACACGCACACAGACACACAAACCTAGCACACACTGATTGAGCTGGAAACAAAAGCCCCGTTGTAGCTGGCACAAGGCGCAAATGAGCAACAGAAAAGGGGGAAAGAGAGAGAGAGAGAGAGAGAAAGAGAGAGTGAGCTGACTCAACTTATGATGGATTATGGTATCGTTATCGTGTTGGTTCTTCTGCTGCTGCTGCTGCTGCTGCTGACTGAGGGCATTGTTAGCCCTCGCTGGACGCACTTCTGTGTTGGCCATAATGCGAGCAATGCGCATAATAATGCGATTGCCAGCTGACAATGCCGGCGCAGCATGAAGTCGACTGCCTGCTCTCCGGGATCATGACCAGAACGTGGCGCCATTCCCGGCAACACAAAGCAGCTGCCGCAATCAAAACACACGCATTAACTCATTGAAAATGTGGAAAGTCAGTCGCTCCGGCAGTGCAGTGAGCCCAACTCGAGTTCCAGCTCCAGCTGCAGCCGGAAGGCAAACACATGCTAAGGTGGGCTGGGCTGGCTATGTGCTGGACTCTTCTCGCTCGCATTTATACCCTGCACGCAATTAAAGAATGTATAAGAGGGTGAGCTTAATGCAGATGCTATTCATTCATATATTATGAATATGCAATCATGGTGCGAGGTTTTGCTCTATTATTATGGAGCAGCTGTTGATCTGTGGGCGTGTTTGCGTCTGGCTAGACAGATGTGATAGACCTTATTCTCAATTTCGTTCTCAATTTAAAGAAATAATCAACACAAGATAAGTACTCTGGCTGCATACATCATGTTTTTGGTAGCCTAGAATCTTAGAAACATTTTTTTTTTAAATCGATATTTATCGGTATTTTATTTTTAAATTATGTCTATGAATTGCAGACATCAAGATGTTATATGTTATATTTGAGAGAATAGCTTATTACAGGGTATACTATTTTCGGCTGCTCTCAACTAAAGCACTCTTAAAATGCTTAAATATTTTTGGGTGTGGCTGTAGGTGTGCGTGTGTGTGTGAGTGGGTGTCTGTGTATGGGAGTGGCACAAGCTGTGGTTATGCTGCGGCTGCCAGCACTTGGCGGCAATGATAACAAGCAACAAGTGAAGTAAGCAACTGCCGGGCAGAGCACAAGCACAATAACAAATGCGGAAAAGGGGTAGTCCAAATGTGGGCGTGGCTGGGTCTGGTTTCGGATGAAAGGGCGAGCAGTATCAATTCAAGCGCTGGCCGCAAGGATCGGGCAGCACAGGCGTTGTGGGAAATGTTGACATGAGCTACATGAGACAAAATCAAACTGAAGAAGAAGAATTATGTAGATTACGTAATTGTACAAGGGAAACTAGTGTAAGGCACACACTCACACTCGCACACATACAGTTGTAAGGCACTAGAGAGTTTAGCGAAAAATGCGCAACAATGTGCAATGAAATCGAACAATTGGCAACTGAAGTGCAGAGTGGGCGATTTCTGCCGTGTGGCATGTGGCATGTAGCATGTGGCATGTGGCATGTGGCATGTAGCATTCGAAAATGACAACTTCGTTGACGCTGGCAACAGCCAGCTCGGGGTCAGCAGACAGAGCGATATAAAAAATCAAAGAGGACAAACAAATAGAGTAAAGGAGAAGAAGAAAAAGCGAAAACAACCAAGGCAAAAACAACAGTCATGAAGGACCAGCACTCGAGGACATGAGCCTGGCAGCGGGAGCTGCTCCTCCTCCTCCTCCTGCTGCTTCAATTGCGGACATGCCACAGCTCAGAAGGATGCTTACATGTAAAATCACTGAAAAATTCTGTTGCTAGCAAATGCAGCACCCGCCGGGGCCATTGCCAATGAGTGTGGGCGTTGAAATGGGCGTGGGCGTGGTAGTGGCAGTGGCCGTGAAGAGCGGGAGTTTAGGCAACGTCGAGTGTGAGGTGCAAAATCTAACCAACGAATGAATGAACAGGGAAAACACAATTTACCAGAAACAACAATACACACAAACAAATGCAGAATAAAAATAGAAATAATAAAAAACAGAAATAGAAAACGAAACAGGATGCAAGGCACAATCAGTGGAAATTGACTGACTAAAAGATATGCTGTAAGTGTGGGACGAATTGCTGAGCTGGAAAATAAGATTTTTATCTTGATTAAGTGATACAAAGTGCCATAAATATGTCACACAAGTGAATGCAACTTAAATGTCAAAATCGATATTTATCGATAAATTGCAAGTAGAAATTGAATTCGATACCTGACTCTCTTACTTTCAAAGTCTCATAAAATAGAATTGTTGGAAAAGTCTCGCGTGACAACTTCTCTTCCTGAGTATATCTTATATCTTTGCCTAGAAAGAGGACGAAGCTTGAGCTTTCTCCCATGATAGAGTCTTTATCGGTAATATATATCTATGTATATGCTTAGAGCATTTGATTTCGTATACCCTATGCCCTCACTGCTTATAGGGTATTTAAATATGGCGAGGGGCATGCAACAAGAAACAAGCCAAAGCGCAGAATAGAAAACGATGGCAACACTTTTTATTGAGCTGACATTAAGAAAAAATAACAAAGTCAACAACAACTACAGCAACAGCAACAACAACAGCAGTAGCTGCTGCAACTACAACAACAATTTCAATAGTTTGCAGGATAATAGCAACAACATGGACGGCGGCAGCGCGCAAGGATCCAGCGACAACAAAAGAAAACCAACAAATCCATGCAAATCGGATTTTCTGATTTGGCTGCTGTTTGTTATTGTTGATGTTGTTGTTGCTGTTGTTGCTGTTGCTGTTGTTGCAACGAACTTTTTTATGAGGCTCCCCCTTTTTTTTTTTTGGTGCATTTCCATTTAGTTTCAGCTGGCCAGATCCCTGCCCCTGCAGCCATTTCCCTGTGCTGCTATTTGCTTTGGCATTCAGCTCTGCCAACAATTGCAGCCAAGCGACGGCCTCTCCAAGGCATCGCTCGTTAGCGCCGCTGGCTGTTGGCTGTTGGCTGTTGGCTGGCATCCTGCTCCTGCTCTTGCTGCTGCTGCTGTTGCTCCATTGACTGCTGCCTGGTCATTCTCAGGGGTCGCATTAGCTGCACATCAATACCAGTGATGTCTGTGTGTGTGTCTGTGTGTGAGTGCAGGTTGTTAGGCGTATTTATAAATGTTATTACGTATACGTAACGTTGTTCCAATTTTAAAGGCAAACAATAGATGAAACGAGACCACATGCCACATGCCACTTGCCTAAGCCAGGCCAACAACAAATGCAGCATTATAAATAATTGGCAACGTCATTTGCTGCTCGCTTTGCACTTGAGAATGATATGGAATAGCAATGCCTATGCTGAGATACCCTGCAAATAATGCTTTTCTATATATTTTTAATTATTAACTATTTTTGATATGCAACTCAATATATATTTAAAATAATATGGGGTTAATAAAGGTATGGCACGTGTAAACCTAACATGATTATTGCCATTTGCATTTTGAACTATTTATTCAGGCCAAATTCAAGCAAAAACTTTGCACAAAAATTACCTTAAAAAATTGAACTGAATATTTTGTTAAGAATATATTCTTTTTTTATAGGGCTATTATATTTGCGTATGTTATATGTATATATATATAGTCCATCCTATGCTCTATTCCCTATATGCTCTAAATACTCTGCCTGTTATGCTGCCCATTTCTATTTCAAACTTTCAACAAAACATGTGCAATAGCTTGAGAGCATGTGATTCAAATGTGCTCAACTTTTAAATACCCTGTCCAGAGTACTCAAAGATGCATAGAGAGTATATAGAAGTAGGCGTGGCAATCGTAATATGCACGCATGCAGCCTTCGACTTTTTAATGACGCATGAGTCTAGTGCGGTGGGCGTGGTCATTAAACTTTTCACACTTCTGTCTCGGGAGATGCTTTAATAGTTGCCTGCGAGGCAACTGTCGGAGCACAAACACCCCGACCGATTCCCCCGGGAATAGAGTATGCTTTTGATGCCCCAACGTCATTCACTTTGTGCATTGGTTAATCAGCTTAATTAGTTGCCTTAATTAACATTCGGGCATGCAACTGCCGTGCTTTAAAGACAAAGGCGAGCGATTCGCATGCACTAATGAAATATGTAAGTATATGAAGCGGAAGGCCCCCTAGTTGAGCCACATATTGATGGATGATGGGGCCCGCTGAAGCTCCATCAGTTCAGTTCGCCAGCAGCTGACAGCAGCCGTTGACGAGTTTTGCAGGCAACTGTCACTGGAGTCGGGCATGCATTATGAATTAAAGTAGCTGCTTAGCGACGCCAGGCGACAAGGGACACTGAGGACACAGGACAGAGGACAGAGGACAAAGGACATTTGCGACATATGAGTATAAATGGCCGACGCTGTGGCAGCCCATTAAATGGCTTTCGTCCTCTCGTCCTGGGGCACAGCTTGAGTGGCACTTGTTACGCGCATTTGCTTGTTGCACCAGCACGAATAACGGGGCGGGTTGGGTGCATGGGCGTGGCAAGCGGAAGTGCCAGTCACTCGTGACGTTCAGCGCCCACCCGTTGAGCGACTGTTTCTGTTTTGCCGTTGCTCTCTTGTGAAACGGATTAAGATGACGCGCACTCTGAACAGAAAGAAAACAGACGCAGCTTCTCCCGGCTCTAGCAGTGGTAAGCCATGCAGCTTTTATGGACTTGAGGGCGATTCATGGCAAGGCGCAGATCTTAACTTGGGAAATTGTCGAGCCACAGCTTAGGATCTTCGGATCTGGCCATTTAAAACAATTTTGTGGAATATATAAGACTCTATTAAGAGCGTGCTATCTACTCAGTTGATGAGACTGCTGAGTATCGGGGGAGAGCCCCTTAAGGCTCAGTTGACTGTATAGCTCTAAAGTTCTGTAGAGTAAAATAATTCCTCGTTTGCAACGCCTACGATGAGTACAAAGTCTCAAGTCTCGATCATGTAATGAAAGCTCAGACATCCCTGCGCTCATGATCTGAAATTTGTCACATATTAAAATTTGTGTGTAATAATTACCTCCATTGCTGTTTCCCTCTATAATTCCATTCTTCTCATTCGTTATCATCCATTTTCTATAATGAAATATTTCAAATAATTTCTGTTGACTCAGAAATACTTTATCAAATAAAAATGAAATCAAAAAGAAACAAATTGGATTACTGCGCTCTAGGTCTTACCTGAATTTTTCTGAATAAAAAATATCTCAATAATTTCAACTCTAAGCAGTTGCAGTTTAGCTGCTTATCACTCATATCAATCCGCTTACTCTTACCCACATACAAATCCACTGATTTGCCATAGAAAACTATTTTCAAGTCTATTTGTCATATACGAGATGAAAAAGAGAAAACTTTTGTATATCCAGCATACATAATTTAGCTACTTTTCGCAGGGCTGGCTCCTGGCTTATCCCTGGGATTTGCAATCTTTTTAGCTTTGTATCTAGACTGGGCTTGCGCGCCTAAAAGCATGCAAATGTTTTGAGCTTCCGATAAACGCATTACGCGCGCCTTAGCCAAACACTTAACAAGTTGGCAGCTGGCCGGAGAGGAAGAGAGTGAGAGAGAGAGAAGCCGCTTAAAGTTGAAGTTAATTTATACAGAAATTGCGCCGGGACCACAGAAATATGAGCGCAAATACACGAGCCGGGGCGAGGCGAGTCGAGAGGCGCGGGGCACTCGAGTGGCACAAATGCTGTGTCCATTCGTCGAGCGCAAAGGCGAGGGGAAGCTGCGGCCGCGGTCTTAATTACAGGCATGCCTGGGCTTTGTCTTGGCCTGCAGTTGAACTGCAGCTGCCTGCATATGTGACCCACTTCCGGCCGCACAAAAGGGTCTCAAATTGCAAGGAAGACGGCGACCGAGTCGCTTGCCATGTCACATAAATAGGCTTCAGTTGGCGAGGTGTGAATGCGGCTCATGTGACTCGCTGAGAAGCGGCGCTGCTGAAGATGTCATGACATTTGTTGCTGCCGCAGCGCAGAGAAGCGCGCGTTTGGCTTCATTATGCAGCCAGCCTTTGGCCCAGCCCGGGTCGGGCCGAGTCGGGCCGGGCCAGCAAAGTTGGCCTTATTTCGCACTCGCTTTTAAATCTTGGCTTATTTTTAGCATAATAAATTGCATATGCAAATATTTATGTAGTGGTCGCTGTGTGTATGTGTGACACACACGCACACACATGCACACAGCTGTCGAGTGTTGTTCGTGTTGCCATAATGCATTATGACATACACACAAGCAGCTCGGCATAGATGCATGTGTGTGTGTTTGGCTGCGCATGGGGACAACAAGTAGCTCATAACGTAAAAACAGCACAGCTGCTGCTGCTGCTGCCGTTGTTGGCGAAAAACAATGCCCGGAAATGAGCTGAGCACACGCACGCACACACCTGCGCACACCTGTACACACGCACACACACACACACACACACACACACACGTGCAACATGATGTTGGCATGTTTTTGCATTCCATGCCCGCCTCACATTCACATTCACATTCACACACTCGTTCGCATTCGCTTTCAATATACGCGCTGCGGCACGTAGGCATATTTGGGTTCAGGTGCAACTTGTTGTCCGCTTTGTGTTGCCTACTTTTTGGCGCAGGTTATTTTATGCCATTTGCACCTTGCAAAACGGGGCAAAACGGAGCAGAGAACGTGGCAAAACGAGGCGAAACCGATGGCAACCCGTCTGGGCTTTCGACTCAAATTAGCCCGGCAATAATATTATGCCAACAGAATTTGCTGAGGCCATTTTGTTGGTTTTATGCCGTGTGGGTTTTATTCTGATGTTTGCAACTTGTTCGAGCAACTTTTCAATTTCAACCAGCAGCTGTATTTAGTGACTGAATGTGTGTGTGTGTGTGTGTGTGTGTGTGTGTGTGTGTTTGTTATGCATATATTACACCTGCCTGGCTGTCTAGCCTGGCCTGGCCATTGTCAACAGCTTGTACAAGCAGCTAGGGCCCACCTGCCCTGCCTCGCCTTACCTGACTGCTGCCCATTTAGTTATGTGCTCCTATTTAAATAAACGTTATATTCGCCTGTCAAATTTTCCATTTAAAGTTTTGCCACGCCTACCGCCCATCGCCCCAGCACATCCACGCTGTTCCCCATCACGCAAAACTTTTCCATTTCCCATTTCCATGAAGGACTCGTCCTTCTTCTCGTGCATGGCTACACGTATGCCGTCTCACACACACACACACACGCACATTGCAGAGAATAGAGGTGAGCGAGCCACTAAAGAGTTTGTGTAAATAAAGAAAAGTAAGTTTTCATCTCAGCTCCTCAACACGAATGCCATAGAAATCGCAGCTAGATGTATGAATCAGTGAAGCTCTCCGCTCAGCTGAGCTACATCAAAAAATAAGAAAGGGAGACAGAGAGAGCGAGAGAGAGAAAGATGAAAGAAAAACTGTAATTTTTAAGATGAACCACTTCATGGGTAGTTCGGCGTGAGTTGAGATGCTGCCGGTGAGTGCCACTATGAAAATAAGTGTAAGAATAAACCTAGTTTATTTACATTTGCTGCAAACCTTTCAATCAAATCCAAGTCTGCTCGAGAGCGTTGGAGTCGGTGTTAAGGGAGCTCAGGAACGTATTACCTTATATTATATATAGCATAATGCTGTGCGTTATCAGATCATAAAGGCATCAACTGCACTGGGAAACTTGTAGAAAAGTTGAGCTCACTTTTAGATCTTACGATGAAGCAGCGAATAGAGGCATTAAGGAATTATATAGTTTACAGAATTCACTATAATATTAGAAATAGTTAATACTTACGATGAGCCTAACGTCATTGGCTTCACTAAAATATCTTTGTTGTATACATTTATATGTTAATATAGACTTTATTTATATGTAGTTGTTGTTTGAAAAATGTTTACAAAATAATCAAATATACATATTACATATACATAGGAGTACGTATCTAGTCACATATACATTGAATGCAGAAAATGTTTTCAATTTGTTGTTGATGTTGTTGTTGGTGTGGATTTAATTAGATCTGCGGATCTGAGAATCTGTCGCTCGGAAAAAGTATCTTTCGAATTGTACACGTTAAGTTTTTGTTGGTTTTCGTTTTTGTTTTTCGTCTGTTTTAGCATTAACTAAAAATACAATTTTATAACTAAATATATATATTTATATATTAAATTACACATATAAACGCACATATACATATACATAGAACATCATTATACTATATATGTGTGTATATACTCACTGTGGGCACTAAGCAAAAAGGGAGTATTGGGTGGGAATCGGGGCGGTATATGGGAGAATTTCATATGCGAACAGAAACTTGCAAATATATATACATATACGCACATATATGTACATATGTATATATGTGGTTGTGTGATGCATTATTTAAATATAATTATAAATACGTTTGCCTTGCCCTTTTTGCTGCATTTTGGCCATGAGTTCGAATTAAACATACACTTTGTTATTTTTTATTTTAATTTAGTTGTTTTGTTTTTTTTTTTTTTTTTTTTTTTTTGTATTATTTTCTGAATTTTGTGTTTTTGTTTTTGTGTTGGCTTCGTCCAGGCGAATGACTTTTTATTAATTAAATGTTTTAAAAGCTGTGTTTTGAGTAAATTGTTTATTTATTTTCTTATTTGAAAATCAATTTGCGTGTTTACACATAATTTTTTCATTTTTTCCATTTCGGTTTTTGTTTGTTATACTTCTTTTTTTTACGTTAATATTTATTTTAAGCAACAGCTGCTTTAAATTTATCATAATTTTTATTTTGTATGCCCTTTGACTATATTAAATATTTTGCCTAGCTTTCAGAAATTTGCTAAAAATTAAAATACAGGGTGCCTGTGACATAAATGAAGAACCTAAACGGGTGCCTATGCAACATGCTTTACTCGCTTTACGTAGCATACATATGTATATACATATAAGTATGCACATACATACGTACATATATCTAGATAATTGTATTTAACTTTGGTGCATTTTTATGTACAAAACGAAAGAGTCATGCTGGAAGAGTTGAAAGTAAATCAAACTGGCACGCACCCTGTTTGCATGACAACTTGATGACGTCATAAATTTGCTAATATTTAAATATAAATATATATATATATTTATTTATTTAATATATATGTGAATGTATTCGATTTGGATTTGCCTGGGGCCTTGGCGGCTCCAGCTCCAAATTTCCTTTACTAATTTATTTACACTTATGTCATACAAAGCTTATTATATATCTATGTCTGTGTGCGTGTGACTGTCTGTGTGTGTGTGTGTTTTTATGTAATTTACATGAAGAAATCAAAGAGCTTATGTCACTATGTCGCTTGGTATATTTTTTGTTTTGCTTCGATTTGTTTTTTGTTTCTTTTCTTTTTCTTTTTTTAAGCTACTTACTACTACAGACATCCAAAATAGCAAAAAGCTAGAAAAACTGCGATACGCATTTAGCATTACGGGTATTCCAACCAAATGTATTTATATACGTATATTTATGCGCAAATAAATACACGAATTTGTTGTCGATTACGAATAATTGGCTATGCACTGGCATGTTAATTTCATTAACACATACAAGATACGATTTAAGTTTAGTCTAGACGCTAGATAGATGTACTCTATTCGCTAGTTACGCACACACTCAAGCAAAGTTATGTGTATGGCTGGGTGTGTGTGTGTGTCTGTGTGTATCCTTCAATATTTATAATTCATCAAGTTTGTAATGCTTTTTCAACTTCATTTGGTGCAGCTTGTCAGTTTTGATTTCCCTACGCCTAAAAGTATGCAATAAAATCTATTTACACTGGAATTTCGAGTGCTGTAATGTTAAGATATATATGCATGAGTATGTGTGTGTGTCTATATATGTATGTGTATGTGTGATAGTATGAACAGTTGCTTATGCTATGACATTGATTGTATCGTATATATATATATATATAAATGTATATATATCATTAAATGGTTCCATTTTGTTTCTTTGGTTTTTCATTTTGCTTAATGTTTTGAAATGTTCTGAGAAATTGCAAAAGTTGAGAGTTTTGAGTTTGGAGTTTTGAGAAAAATGTTTATTTTTTTTGTTACGTTTTTTTTCGCTTTGACTTAGACTAAGTTACAACTAGAGCAGCTGTCTTTTATCTGTTTCTTCTTCTTTACTCATTACTTGTTTTTTTTTCTGGGGGCACGCCCACTGTCCTGCACACGAACCAAATGAAGAGAACCCGTTCCATTTCAGTAATGCTATTGGCGGTGAATTTCGTTACTTAAATCCAAAATGTGCGAACCAATTGCTCAGCTCAGATCTAGGCGAGAATCAGCTTCAGCATTAGCGTAACGCCGCTCAGTGTGACCAGACTCAGTTTTTGCCGATTCACCGCACCGCTGCCATAGAAGGTCACGCTCAGATCTCGCATCTCGTTATCTGCAAAATCATGGAAAAAATGCGAAAATGTTTAATTGCCGTTCCAGACCGCAATAGAGCATAAAACAAAGATATATATGTACATAGATATATGCGAAAGCAAATTCAATCATTAGTTCATATATGCAGTTATCTCTATTGCATTTGATGTTCATATGTATGTGTGTGTGTGTGTGTGTGTGGGAGTGGTGGTGGGTGTGGCTGTGCATGTGTGTGTATTAGTTTTTCAATATTGTGTGCCGAAAAGAAATGGCAAGACTCATGCAGGTTGCAACGTTTCAAATGTTGCCAATTGGTTTTTTAAAAATAGCACACACACACACACATACTCACTGAAATACACACACACATATATAAATATAAATTCTTGTTATCCATTTAAAACGTTTTTAGCTTTTTTCTATGTTTTTTTTCAGATTTTATGTACATTTTTTTTTTGTTGTATTGTGAAAGCAATGCAAATTGAACAGAAAAAGGAAATAAATTTGTAGCCACAAAATGCTTGGTAAACTGCAAATTCGAGAGAGAGAGATGGAGAAAGACACACACATGTATATATATATGTATATTTGCTTTTTATTGAGATTTTTATTTATTTATTTAGATTTTTTTAGAGAAGCTGTGAGCTTATCGCAAATATTGAGTATTTTTCATGGAGCGCATGCATATGAAAACCGAAAAACTATGGACCATGCAAATATAAACAGGCAAATAAAAGATAGAAAGAGAGAGAGAGAGAGAGAAAGAAAAAGAGGAGAGCCAGAGTGACAGAGATAGATAGAGAGAGAGAGAGAGCGAGAGAGAGAGAGAGAGAGAGAGAGAGAGAGCGAGACTGACCTGACTGACCGTGATTTAAGAATGTGGACAAATCGACAAGAGCATCTGCAATTGATATGTTTGTGTAGGTGGATCAGTCATTGGAAAAGTAGATAGCGATAGTTGCGATAGTACACGATAGTCGTAAGTAGGTGCAATTAACCAAACAAAAACATGAAGAAGAGAAATGCTAAGCAGGCTTTCAAAGCAAATGTTCGACCGCAAAATAATTCTTTAACGCGCTCTCGCTGCACTGCGCAATTTGGCCAACTGAGACATTCAGGCTGACGGGCAGCTGAGCTGGGCTGGACAGCTGTCTGGCTGTCCGACTGTCTGGCTATCCGGCTGACTGGGCTGCAGCTCATTTTGTGTAAGCCGCCAATTAAAATGGCAAACGTGCGACATCTGTCAATAATGACAAATGAACATTTTGCCATTAAAGCCTCGAGCAACGTGCTGTGCACTGCACTGCTGTGAGCTCTGCCGCCTGGCGACATCGTTGCCAATTGCAATCGGCTGCTCAGCCGGCCAGAAGTAAAAGAAACCAAGCGCTAAAGCCGCGCGGGGGCGACGGCGCGGCCGGACCACAGTTGGCTGGCTCTGAACCTGGACAGGTTAAATGCATGCGCTCAATAGCCAAGGCAACGTTGCCCAATAGCCTAATAGCCCAGCAGCCCAAGAGCCCAACCGCCTGCACTGATCCGGCCAACAGCTGGCTTTTAATGAAACTCCAAGCCGGTTCAGCTCCAATTGGCAGCAACAACAACAACCAGCACTGTGGGGCATTTTTAAGCTGTATGCGGACAAAAAAGAAGAAGCAAATCCTTTGAGTTTATTTAAAAAGAAGGAAAAGAAGAAAATAATAACAATTTTTTGATAATAGTTCGACATTTTAGAGTTGTTCCGTTTTAAAGTTTAAAGAACTTAAGTAAAATTCACTCACAATATAATTGACCCAATATTTGCCAATTCGACCCACAGTGCAATGTAGCTGTGCATATGTGTGCGTGTGTGTGCTTATTGCAAAACTGTTACACGACAGCAGTCAATGAGCGATAGTGTGCGATGAGCGTTCAAAACTTATTCATATTTGATGTGGCTCGCTTTTCTATGAGCCCCCGGCTGAGTTGGAGAACGACTGCTTCGACATTATCTAAAGCATACAAATCTCATTGAATGTGTGGCTGTCAGCTGCCGTGCAGCCGAGCAGGCAGCATCTCTGCAGCCAGCAGGCAGGCAGTCCTTAGCACCGGCAGCCACTGACATCCTTGACGTGTTCTCATTTGCTGCGGCGCACATGTTCAAGTCATTTGCTGACACTTTTAATAGACGGACAACAACACGGACGGACAGCTGGACAGCCGGATATGTAAGTGTATACGTGTGCATGTGTGTGTGTGTGTGTGCGTGTTGCATGCTGTAGCGGCATAGAGCTTGCTAACAGGACAGCTAATCTATTGAGGCATCTGTGCTGCTGCCTGCTGCCGGCGCCTCAAAACATGACACGTTCAATTTAGAAATGCTGTTGCAACAGAACTATAAATTCAGCCTACTTGCCACCGTCAGCCGCTGCCGGCCAGCGCCCTTAAAAGCCTCAATTTGGAGAGCTCGCGCGAAAAAAAAAACAGCTGGGCAAAAGCCCGTCAAACGCATCGAATTACCATATAAATTTGCGTGCTCCACGCATAAACTACGGCCAAATTGTCAATTGTGGCGCCAGTCAAATGCCAACAAATTTTCTAATGAAAACAGGCGCAGGTAACGGTGCGTGTGTGTGTGTGTCGGTGTGTGTGCATCCAGTGGGGCTAATGTTGGAGCTGTCGCTCTGTCACTGGATGTCATTGGCATCGACTGTCATTGCGTCTTTTATTGCCTGCGGTTTGGTGGCACAAACCATAACGTCACTTGTGATTTGGTGTGTTGCACGTTGTGCGTTGTGCGTTGCATGATGCAGGTTTCGCGTTGCGCTAAACAAGCAACATGCCCACGTTGCATTTACCGCAGCGGCCGCATTTCAGCACCTGCCCCAGAAAACGCTACGGCTGGGGGTCCTGAAATAGGTTTTTGTGCTCGAGCGGGCGAGCGCGCTATTCACGTAATAGCATTGTGGTCGAGCGACAAATACATAGACAGACAGACACACACACACACACACACAGACAGTTTACAGTTGTGTGCTGATAGGTGCATCAGCTAAATCCGATTTTTAAGCGCTACATTTTCGAGCACAAATATTTTCCTTTTTTTTTTGCGTGCGCTGCTGTCCGATTCGTTTCTGTTTTTTTGAGTGGATCGAGTGGCCTGTGGCAGAGAGAGAGGGGAGGTGAGTGGCAGAGGTGCCACGCATTTGCATTTGCAACAATAAAACAACAACAACAACAACAACAACAACAACAACAACAACAACAACAACAACAACAACAACAACAACAAGTAGCTGGCAACACGCACTGCCTGAATACAGAAGGTGTTCAGCTGGCCCAAGGCACATCAGTCACGGCGGATATCCGCCTACACTGAGAGAAACCAGTGCGTGGCAAAGCTGATAGCTACATTTATTTTAATTGAGTAATTTTTATGCACTTTTAATCACACTCAGCATAAAGAGGTTTTGGATATAGTTCATGAATATATAATGATAAATAGGGCGGATATTAGTTCGGGTAAAAGTTTCTCTTAACTGTTGATATGGGGTAAAAGTTGAGCGTCTAAGCATGAATTATTTCAATATTATTTTCTATATATTAAACGGAAAAATCTCTTCAGCAAAAAAATGAATATAATAAATATTTGAAAAAAGAAGAAAAGAAAAAGTTGTATTATACGGAATATTATTATTAGATTATTAAAGAATAATATATTTTTTTAAAATAATATTAAATTAAATTAATTATATTCAATTAATCAATTCATAAATGAAATTCATATTGCTTATCATGTATATATAAAATAGCAAGTAGAAAGATTGCAGCAGCCTAGAGTGCAGGGTATTTGTTAGTCGAGTACTCGCAGCAGCTCATGGGCTTGCTATTTATTTTTATTTTACCATATTATATCATGTATATCATAAAAAAAAAGAATATATATATATATATATATATATATATATTTGTTTTATATAGAATAATAATTTTAAATCAGAATTTGTATATAAGCAAAAGCCATATAAATTTTTCAAAATTTTCTTTAGGATTTCTGCCAGTGTATTTCGGTTAGATTTCTGGCTGGATTTTGGGCAATAAATACGGAGCACTCATACACAGGAACAGTAGCAGAGGCAGATCGAGAGCCGAGTTGGGACAGAGAGAGAAAGAGAGAGAGAGAGAGAGAGGGAGAGAGAGAGAGAGAGAGAGCACGTATTCCAATTGGGTTTGAAAAGTTGTTGAAATTTCTGTGGTGCGGCGGTGCTGTGGTTCGGGATTTGGCGCGTTTCTGGCTGCGCTGCTAAATTGCGGATTTGCACTGAATTGTTGGCCGTTTTTTTCTATTTTTTTTCTTTTTTTTTTTACTTGCAGTCGAATCGTAGTTAACTTGGCTAGCAAATAGCTCAAGGCAATGACCGGCTGACCAGAGTTAAAGTTGAGCTTAAAGCAGCCGCAGCTGCTTATGCGTATGAGTGTGTGTGCGTGTGCGTGCGCGTGTGTGTGTGTTGTACTTATTATAATGCAGTCTGATCTCCTTTGTGCTATGCGAGCAGCACTTGCGGCAAACTTCAGCAACAGCTTCTCGGCCCCCTCGAGCCAGCAGCACTTTACATAAACATAACATTCGCGTCGAGCATTCGCATTACACATCCAGCCAGCGCATATATGTGTATGTATTGTACATAGCAATGTATACATAGTGCATATTTTTATATACATAGTTGTGTGTGTGGCAAACTTTTTGCAACTTACATGCAACAGCCAAAGAAAAAGGAATGAAAGTTGTTGCTGTTGCTGCTGCTGCAGTTTGTTTGGAGCCTTTGCTAAAGCATTCCCCGCGGCAACACAAAAGCTGCCAGAGCGGGACAGACAGACAGAGAAATAGATAGATAGAGAGAGAGAGAGAGAGAGGTGTGTGACAGAGATAGCCAGACATTGGACAAGTAAATTGAAAATTTGAGCTGCGCTGAGCAGACGACAGTCGCGTCCTGCTGCCTGTGTAAGGGTCCACTTTGTCATCCTTTTGAATGCGTCGCCTGCTACAGCCACCACTACTTCTTCTTCTTCTTCTTCTGCTTCTTCTTGTTGTGTGCTGTTGTTGTTGTCGTTTTGGGTATTGCTATTGCCATTGCTATTGCCATCGCTGACTGGTCCTCAGTTGGCAGTTTCAGCAAGTTTTTTACGCAACTTTCAACGAGTCTTTCATTTTTGGATATTTCTTCTAGCATTCGCTAGCTGCTTGCCACACACACACACACACTCACATACTGTAACAACAACAGCAACACACACATACAAACACTCTCTACTTTATGTTGTAATTTTATTTAACTTCGCTTTTTCTTTTACTGCTTCAACTTTTCTTCTTTTTCTTCTTTTTTTTTTTTTTTGCTTTATGTCGAGTATTTTTTCGCGTGCACAAAATGCATTATTTTTTATGTCTCCATGTGCTGTGCAGAGTGTTGACCCCACAGCCCAACACTCTGACCCCAACACACACATATATATGGAGCTATAGCTAAGCCACACTAAGCGTGAGTTTCTAACGTTAACTACTTGCCTCTATACCTTCTCTATCTGTGTGTGTGTGTGTGTGTGTGTCTATATGATGTAAATAGTTGCATACCTCAGTTGACTCAATTGTTGTCTCTTTTATACGCAGCAAAATGACAACAAACAACAACAACAACGTACAGTTATTGCCATGAAAATAGTTCAGTTCTCTGCGCGTACATTAAAAAAGTGTCATAAAAATTAAATGCCCTTAAAGGGCGTGCCAACGGTGTCTGCGGCAAATCGAAGTGGATATGCCCTCTGGGACGCACACACACACACGCACACATGCATGCTCTATACAGATGTATAAATTTCTGCTGCCGTCTACAATTATTTCTACAGTCAACGCGCTTGAAGAGAACATTAAGAAATGCTTGGGCATCCATATAGTAGACTATAACTGTGCACTACACACTAAAACTGTGCGATATGTATATATGTACATATATGTATATAGCCAGCTATCTGAACTATAAAATCAACTACCGTTATTTCCATTAAGTGTGCTGGGGTATTATAGCGACTGCTCAAGGGATTCGAGCAGACCAACAAGAAATATGAGTCGAAGTGGGTTAGACTAGGTGACTAGCTAGAGTTAGAGCTAATGAGCAGCCTAAGCTCTATATATGAGTCGAGGTGAGACTTGACTAACTGACTGAGAGTTAGTGCTCATATCTTGTACTCAAGTATATCTGATATGCCATATACTACATACATACATATGTACATACATATATAAGCCCCATATTTGCTAAATGTTTTGATGTGCTTAGTTTTTGAGGCATTTATTAAAGAACTTTACAGCTCATAGCAAATTTAAATATTATGAATTAATTATTAATTTTTTATATAAATATTTAGCATGAGTTTTGACATTTGTATAGCACTCGCATTCTTAATTAATTAGCTAATTAGCTAAATTATATATAATATACCTCTTTCGAATATATTTACTCAATTAAATACTATTCACGAAGCTGATAGGGAGTGCGCCCTGAACAGAGAACGTGCGCACTCTGGATATTCCAACTAGTCAATGCTTAAATTATACACACGTAACAATGCACACACACACATACACACACACACACACATGTAAGCGCGCGCTGCTCTTATTGCTCGTTTTTCGCATCAGCTGAGCTTGGGCTGCATTTATCGGCTTTACCATGGCAAATTGATCGTTCCGTTTATATGGCTGAACAGATATGGAAATGGCTAAACTCAGCTGAGCCAGAGCATCAAAAATTAAAATGGAATTTTTTATGGCCGAATTGCTGTCATTTAAAGCTGACAAAATTGTGACTTTTTTAATAACAGAGAATGTGCGAACTATTTATATATTTCTTATAGATTGTAATTAATGTAAAATTAAGCTTAAATTATATACAGCCTTATATTTGGAAGAGCTTCATCTTGCATTTACGTTTGAGCAAACAAAATAGAAAAACTGGAATTATAAAATATTAATATGTATTCTATACAACCATACTGCCATTTGTCTTATTCTAGACCCAAAGTCAATATAGACTCGATACTCCTTGATATAACAATATGAACTTTTTAAGCTTTACTTTCCTACTTTCACTTGATTTTCCAATTCTGCCTGCTCAACCCAAAGCTATTTGCCGCGGCAAAAAAAAGAAAAGAAAAGATATTTCACAAAATACTCGACCTTTTGACTTCTTCTATTTTCTTTTTTTTTTTTTTTTTTTGTTTGCTGCCCAGCTAATTTGCTTTGGCCAAAATGTTGAGCTGTAATGCACCGCAATTCTATTTGGCATTGCGAAAATGTAATTCGTAATTGCTACATGGCCAAAAGGTAGTCACACACACACACACAGACGGACACACCTGTTCGGACTCAGCTGCCTCACTCTCGCTCAGATATTATGTAAATAAGTGTGTGTTGACTCCACTCGAGCGCATATGTGAGCTGCTTGCTGTTGTCGTTTTTGTGTGCCCCGACACTCAATTGGCGTTTTCTTTTAGTGGCATGGCCAGCTCAAGTGGCAGGAGTCGGGGGCAGCAGCAGCAGTAGCAGTTGAAGCGCCAGCAATTGTTGCTGTTGTCCAAGCTTCGTCGACTTGCAGAGCACGTCGTCCAGGTAAATGAACTGCTAATATCTGTTGTGTGTGTGTGTGTGTGTGTGTGTATGCGTGTGCTTGTGAGTGTGTATGTGTGCGAGTGTGTTGGTTGTGCGCGCGTGCAAGTCCTTGCTACAGTTTGGCTCGAGTGTGCTTGTTGTGCTTAGTTGTTGTCGCTGTTGCTGCTGCTGCTGCTGTCCGCAATGGCTGCCATTGTTGTTGACATTGTGGTTATAACCGCTCTGGCTGGCTGGCTGCTCTTGTTACTCTTGTTGCTGTAGTTATGACACTCTAGGCTCATTAGTTGGCGCTTGCCACGATTGCCAGCATTGCTCTAGCCCTTGCTGCCCTTGCTGCTGCTGTGGCTGGCATTGCTGTTGCATGTCCTGCCGCTAATTGCGTAAATTGTTTATGTTTCGAAAATATAATGAAGTCATTTCCATTAGCACAATGCACGCCAATGACTTGCCACAAAACGCTGCAAACGTTGCAATGCAGCAGTTGCAAGAACTATGCGCCTTACAATGCCGCTTAATGAAGTCGTTTGCCAAGCTGTGTGTCTGCCTCTGTGTATGTGTGTGTGTGTGTGTGCACCTGTCAAAGCTGAAAGACGCTTTGCACAAGTGACATCGATACTGCAGCTGTATGCGTGCGTGTGTGTGTGTGTGAGTGTGTGGCATGCACGTTTTACTTGATTTAATTTCGTCGTATCGCTTTGTGCACAGTCTGTAGCCATCTCTGTTGCGCTAACTACCTCTCCCTCTCTCGCACTCTCTCACTCGCTTGCTCTGTGTATGTGTGTGTGCGTGTTTATTGCGCATTTCTCTTGGCCTGTCTGCATATTTATTCGTTTGTTTGTCGAGTCGTCGGCATTCAATGCCGTTCGCTGCGTTCGCATTTGCATGCATTTCGCAGTCAAAAGATCTTGAGGGAGATGGAAGGAGCGCGAGTGAAAGAGACAGAGGAGAGTGAGTGAGAGAGAGAGTGAGAGAGAGAGGGAGGGAACTGAGGCTTGCGGGTAGCTGTGGCAAATATGCGTCATTTGCATGGGTTAAAACGGTTAGCCAAGCGCGCGCGCTACATTTTATGCGGCTGCCACATACAGCGCCCGTTGCCTGACTACCTGCCCGAGTACCTGGCTGGTTGGCTGCCATGGCACCTTGCCACTGCGGCATTCATTCAGTATGCAATGCAACAATAGTTTTGCATATAAATGGTTTTCGTTTGCGCATTTAAATGCGATCCACCTGCAGCCCAAACGCAAAACCCAATCGACGCCCCGCATCTTTGTTTATTTATAACCGCAGCGACAACTCTTAAGGAATGTGCGTGTGTGCGCGTGTGTGTGTGGGTGTGTGTGTGCGTGTGGGTGTACATGCAATTAGTGCTCTGTAGTGTGTATGCTTATTTGATTTTTCACACTCATTATGCTAAGCTCAGGCTAGCAGCAATTAGTCGTGCTGCATCGAAGCGGAGACTCCACGGCGTATACGCAATTTCACTTATATTCACTTCATTGTGGGAAATATTTATTTTCTGTTTGATGCAGCGCAATGCATTAAACTGCAACAATTTGCTCTATTTGCATTGCGGCATGTGTCATGCGGCATGTGGCATGTAAAGCGATTTTCATGATGCGGCACGACGATTTTTCAGGATTATCAGCGCAAGTAGCGCTTAATACAAAATTATTATGCATGCGGACAGCAACAAAACAACAACAACAACAACAACAAAAACATAAACATAAACAAAAAGAAAAGAACAAAAACAACTGAAGCTTGAAAATTTAATAAAATAAAGTGTTGCATAAGCGCCAGGCGCATGCAAGAGCATGTCTCTCTCTCGCTCTCGATGTGTGCGTGTGTGTGCGCGCCATAAGCTGTTCCACACACTCACACACACACGGACACAGATTTGAGAGCATGTCATACGCCTGGCTTAATATATGATATGCTATTTATACACATTTATGCGATATTTATGTGTGGATAGAGATAGATAGAGCCGGTCTGGGAGTGTGGGAGAGAGCGAGTTATATAATCCAACGAGCGCCTGCTGAACTTACCATTTGATGATGTGGAGAAGAAAAAGCTGTTGGTCAAGTCACTCCAGCCATAGCGATTCCTGTGAATGGATATGCAACGAGAATTTGTGGCACATATTAATGCTTTTGTTGCAACAATTATGGAAATACATGTGTTGCACATGCATATATTCTATTAGTACAGATGAGAGAGATAGTTTAACCTCATTAACTGACTGACTGACTGACTGATTGATTGTCTGATTGTTGCACAACTTCAACGAAGCTGCGCTGAGGGCAGGCACTGTAAAGGCCTCTTAGCTTATTGAAAGATGCGTCTTGAATACCTGAATATGAACAGCGTACAATCATTACAATTATCTTTGGAAAGTGTATTGCTTTCAAGTAAATAATGTATGCTTGAAGACAGGTATCGCATATATAGATACGATATACGATATACATATGTGCATTAGTTAGAGCCTCTTATATATAGTATAAAGGTATTCCAATTAACATATGCATAAATCAGAGCAATCTTCTGATTGCTTTCATAATGATTTTGGCTATCGAAAAAGAGTTCTTTCATTCAAGCACTAGAGCATCTCCCTTGAGTCAAGTTTAAGGGTATTTTCATCAAATACATTTTAACGAACCTATTGCTTATATAGTTAGTATACGTTATTATCAAGCGTTTTATCTACTATTTTTAGCCTAAGCTAAACCATTTAAAATCTTACTGAAATTTGATTCGTTAGATATGCAGTTAATGCTACAGCTCTTCCAAAAAGAATTTAGAATGCCGTACTGATGCTCATTTATACTATCTATATACTCATATATATCGATATACCCATGCATAACTATTTCCATATACTCATCCAAATCTATATTTATATATCCATACATATCTATATCTATATACCCATACATATGCATATATCTACATATATTTACTCATCCATATCTATATATATACCTGTACATATCTATATCGATATACTCACCCCTATCTATATCTAAATACTCATCCATATGCATATCTATTTATATACCTGTCCTAGCATTTAAATGAAAATCTTCGCATTGCTAAATAATTATCCCAAGGGCGTTTCTGCTAATTTAGCTTTTCAATTTCTGACCAAGTTTCAGCGCATAGCTGAGCTTGGCTTTTACTTACCGGGACTGCACTGTGGCCTCGTACTGCTGATCGGGATCCAGGCCGCGCACCATGTAGCTCATGCCCTGGGAGTAGTGGTGCGACAGGGGGAAGGCGGGCAGCACCACATCGCGCCAATCGTTGTGGCCCCAGCGCATCAGATTGCCATAGCCGCCGTAGTTGGCTAAGTTGTTGGCGATGCGATGATTGTGGCTGCTGCTGCCGTAAGACGAAGACATCGACGACGAGGAGGAGGACGAGGACGATGACGATGAGGATTGCGAGTCAATGGCATTGTCAACGACCTCATGTCCTTGTGGCAGCTTGCGGAAGGACAACTTGTACTCCTCGATGGGTGTGTGGGAGTCGACTGTCCACGAGATGTTGTATCTAAGCAAAGAGAGAGAAAGAGAGAGAGAGAGAGAGAGCGAGAGAGTTAGTTGGTTGCGTGCAACAGTTGTCGCCAGATTTATTTTTAAGACTCGACTCAATCAATATGTAATTGTTAAATTTGATATGAAGCCATGTTGCTGCAGTCAGCACGCAACAGCAGCAACTGTTGTTGCTGCGTCAACAGCAACATAATCAATGCTGACAATGGCTGGGGTTAAGATATCGCACATAAAGCAATTGTTGTTGCTGCCACTGCTCCTGCTCCTGCTGCTGCTGCTGCTGCTGCTGCTGCTGCTGCTGCTGCTTTGCTGCTCTCTGCCTTTGTTATTGGTCCTTTGTTTGTCCTTCGTCGTGCGCACAATGCGTTTCGTTCATTCAACCGAAAGGCTAACAGCAGTCGGCCATGCCCAGCTGCAGGTTTCGCCATTGGCCTCAGTCTTAAAGACTCGCTTTAAGCAACAGCAGCAACGCACCAACAATTGCCAACAGATTTGGCAGTATTTATGGCGGTAACCGAGAGAGAGAATAAGTTGAAACTATTCAAGCTGCGTTCAAGTAAACAACTAATTACAAGCAAAGCGCTTGCGTGTCCTTGTTGTCCTCCGACCCCCCACTCCCACTCTCATTGCCACTCCCACTGCCATTTCCACTCAGAGTTCGCATTCGCATTACAAAGGCGCTAGTTCATTGCTTTGCGATAAACTCGGCACACAATTTGAATGCTAATCAGCTGAGAGAAAGAGAGAGAGGGAGAGGGAGGGCGCGCACTCTGAGGAGTCGCGAGGTCCAAAGGCCATAAACAAGCCAACTTATACAAATGCCAATGGATCTGTGTGCCATCGCTGCTTGTGTTTGGCATTTATTTCGGTTTCAATGTGCGTAATTTCATTCCATTCCATTCCATTCCGTTCCACTTTTCTTTTTACTCTACATTTCTCGTGTTGTTTTTGTTTTGCATGCTTATTGAGCCATATGAACTAATAACCTGAAGTCCTGCGCACAATAAAAACATAAAACGCCAATCAGGGCCAACTTTTCGCATATAGCATCAAAGTAAGGCTGGCAATAAAAATGATTATGAACAATTGAAGACTCAACGACTGGCGCCAGCCTGTGGCCTACATTCCCCCCTATGCTGCTGCTGCTTCTACTACTATATCTCTGGCTCCATGGGCCACCAATTTGGCAGCCTTAATTGCCGGCAGCAGTTTCCGGGCCGGGCCGGGCAGGGCAGCAAATGAAATCAGCGTTGCGTTGACAAAACCCGAATTTCGTTCAGCATCAACCAGAAAAAAAGGGAAATAAAATACAGTTCTGTTACCACACACACAGAGTGAGTGAGAGAGGGAGGGTGACAGATTGTCCATTGCCCGTGCTCGTGTTTGTCTAGAGAAACTTTGTTATGCGTGGCGTATACGCAACGTGCGAACAGTAGTAGCTCGTTAGCTGGCATAAATAATACTGTATTTTAATTATGAATTCATTATTAATTAATATGGCTCATCTTAATTAAATTAAAATCAATTTTACGTAAATAAATAAGCGATCAAATACATTAAGGGAAAATGTTTTCGTAATATTGATTCATGAAAAAAAAAAACATAAATAAATAAATTTTTATTGTAATTCTGTTTTTTAATAGAAAACAATAATATTTTAAAGCAGAATTTACATTATGAGTATTTTTTCAGTTTTACAATATTTAATTAAAAATTATATTAAATTATTATTGTTCTGTTCATTTATAATGCTTAAATTGAATTCATAGAATTCATGAAGAATGAAAAATTTAAAAATATTAATTTTGGTTATGAAATGAATTTAAAAACAAAACAAAATAAAAAATAAGCAAACCATAAATTTAATGAAAATCTAAATTCATTTTTAAGTTTAAGAATTTTAATTACATAAAATATTATTACACTTAAATTATATTTTTATAAATTTTAATATGTTAAAAGTTTGTGAATTTAAAATTTAAGACATTTAGGCTGTCGATAAACATTTTTTTATTTCTATTTTTTTTTTATATTCCTACATTAATGTTTGTATTTTTTTTTTTTTTTTTTTTTATTTAACATATATTTATAATATAAGTGAAAATGAACATAAATTCGTAATCTTTTGTTCGTTTTTGGCAAATACCTGAGCTCATGTGTCAAGCAGCAGCAGCAGCAGCCGTTGTTGAGCAAATTGGTTTTGGAATTTCATTTTGTTTATATCTGAGTTATTTGATACGCTCGACCTTTTTTTGGCAACGCATTTTCCATTTTACACATTTCCAATGGCAATTTCTGTATGTTTTTCCCTCTGCAGTTTTTCTTCTTTTTTCTAGTTTATTGGATTTAATTCAAGTTGAATTATTGAAAGGTGCCAATGCCACTCGCTGGCAGCTTGTTAGGTCTATAGCAATGTCGCTGTCTGTCTACCTTCCCACTCAGTCTCCCAGTCTCCTTCTCTCTCTCTCTCACACACTCGGTGTGTCTGACAGTGAGATGTGAGCTTGTTTGTCGCTTGGCTGCTTGTCCTCTCAGCCATGTGTGGGTCTCAGTGTCTGCCTGCCCCGTCTGATTATGTGTGTGTGTGTGTGTGTGTGTCCGTCTGATGACAGCTAATCCAATTAAAAGTTTTATTTGTTACGTATACGAGCAGTTGGCCCACTGTCCCCACAGTCCATGGTGTGTCATTCAACGAAATGAAACTAATAAAGCCGCCGTCTCAATATGCACTGCCAAAAAATGCTGACATTTCTTAAATCATTTTTTGTTTCGTTCACTCATTTTCATTTTTTTTTTTTTTTCAAATGTGTGTATATGTCGTGTCGTATTACGTATACGCCGCCGTGTAAATCTGAGCTGCGCTAATTAGGCTCAATCTCAATTCAACAAAAAGTTAACTTGGCTCAACTGAAGTCAAGCACTTATCTGACAGTGTATGTGTGTGCGTGTGTGTGTGGCACGTAGCCACGTGAACGCGCACGTGTCTGGACGTCTACCGCTGTCCGTCCGTCTGACATGGTGAATTCTTACCTGTCCTTGTACTGACTGATTGCCGGTGAATTAAAAACGGCAACATTCGGTTTTCCGCTCAGCTGCAGAGTTTTGCGTGACTTGCCAAGCTGATTCTCGGCCACGCAGGAATAGTTGCCAAAGTCCTGCGGATGCACTTTGCGTATAATCAGCGTGTGACGTGAGCCGCGATTCTCCATGATGTGCCGCTCGGTGGTGTCCAATTGCATGGTGTCTTTGAACCAAATTACCTGTAAATAATTGAAAACTTGGTCAATCGTAACGTAACGCAACGTAACGTAACGTAACTCGAACACGAGCACGAACTGAAATTCAAAGAGCGTTAACTCTCAACATTGAAATAGGAGCTCAATGACTAAATGATCTGAGTGTGAGTGTGTGTGTGTGTGTGGGTGTGAGTGTTTTTTGTGTGTGTGCGTTGAGCTGTGCGCGACAAGGTGTGAGAAAGTTCAAGTGATTTGCTGCAAATGCTTTCACGTCTAGCGCCCTACAGGCAATTGCAAAGGCTTCGCTGCCATTCAAACAGTCGAGCATTGAATTGGATTCGCTTAAATAGCGAATAGCTTGATTATGCAGACGATATCATTAATCTCATTAGATCACATGCCACTGCCTGATGGGCTCTCAAAGTATATGACTGAGCTGTGAGCAGTTGAGAGTACGATGAGTTTTATGTGTACTTGAAAATTTACAGAGTGTTTGCATTAATTTGTTTTCTGAAAATTCCCTCATATTAAAACAAGAATGCTAATGAATTTAAATGTTATATATATATGTATATTTTAAAATATTATATATATATATTTTGCAATTGTTATATATTATGCTTAATAAGACGAAATAAGAATACATATACCAAAATTAAGTTCAATTTATTATCCATTTCTTGAGGATTCTTTTGTAAATATATCAGCATATATATCGATATCTGTATATTTATAATTTTACACCAAATGTAGTTCAATTTACTGAAATCTTTTCCATAAACTTATCTCTTTTAATAAGTTGAACTATATTTATATCACATTCAATCTGTATTCTAATTACAATTTTACATTTCCCCTTCCATATCATTCCTCTTTTTTGTGCCTCTAACTCATTTCATCATGCTCTCTGCTTCATTTCCTGAGCTCACTTGTCACCTGCATACGAACGAGTTAATTATTTCGCACTTCAATTAATGTTTTTGTTAATAAATTCTCATAAGTCTTGAACAGAGGCTGTCTGGCTGAAATGAATGATATGTAAACCTGCCCAAGCCCCCACTCCCCCCCCCCCTTCTTCTGCTTAATTTTTGTGAATATTTTGACAACTGAAGCTATATATACACATAACTTTATGTGTATATATTTCAGAAACCTGTTTCGTATGTCAAGTGCGCTCGCATCCCGAGCAAACACAGAGCCGCAGCCCAGGACTAACTAGTGAAGGCAGGAGGCAGCAGGCAGACAGCAGACAGGAGATGTCGTGGCAGCCGATAGGCACCGCAACGGGGGGATCCTTCTTGTGCGTGTTCTGGCAGTGAATCGTGCTCTAGGCCCTGGAAATTTGCCGACTCTGCTGGTTGCTGTTTGTTCACATGTGTGCGATACACATACATGGGCGCTTTGACAGGGCTCCGACAGGCCAGCGCTGGGTAGACGCCGCGTTTTGGGGCACAACGCACGAATTAACACGGAAACCGGGTAGGCAGCAGGTGCTCCACGCATGACTCACATGCCAAGAAGAAGGTCCACGCCAAAAACTAACGAAAAAAAAAGCATAGAAAAAAGAGGCCCAACAACGTAAAACCTTCAGCTGAAAGTTCATACCTAACTGAGCACACACATATATCTATTTTTATATCGAAATTTATACGTATAGAAATCAAATGAGAGTAAAACAAATACAGGAAAAAAATCGACGCGTGTGAACGTGCGTGGTGCACAGTGGCTTAGATAAGTTTGAGGGAAGCTGAGTCTGTAAATATCTTTGATGCTAAAAATCTTAGAAAGAAATGCAAAAATTAATGCAAATTATTTTATATAAAAATTAAAAACTAACAGTTTTAATTTTTGAGCACATAAATTTTGAGCAATATGATTTCTAAAAAATAAAATTTAATTAATTAATTAGTTAATTAATGAAATAAATGTATAAAACAAAGATATTTCTGATAATAAAAATATTGATAAAATAAAAACAATTTATATTATTAAATATACAAAATTGTAGTTTTACTTATTCATTTTATTTATTTATTTTTTTTTTAATAAAAACTTAAGTTTATATTATTTTAAACGCTTTCTCAAAAACTCGCCATGTATTCAGAAATATATTATTCTGAAATAATGGAATGTTAAAGATTTATATATAAAGAGTACTTATTTAAGCCCGAGCTGGATTCCTCTCGCATTACAGGCAACACTTGAAAATGGCCTTGTGGCACTAGAGTTCTTGACAATAATATTATATAAAATATTTGCAATTGTACTTGAGGCACATTTTTTATGCTATAAATGGCCATAACTGTTGTCTACGTATGTGCGTGTATGTGTACATAAATGTATATGTTTTTTTGTTGTCATTCGGGCATTATATATTTGCTGTCCAACCATGTGGCAAACACATTTGCTGCCTGTCTCTTTGACCATGCCGAGTTTTGGCGCTGTTTTGGCGCATATTCCATTAAAATGGCTGTCAACGTTGCACATGTGTTGTCATATATACATATATATAACGTACGTGTGTGTAGTTACAGTTATGCCATCATGCCATAAATGTTTGTTATTATTTGTGGAAAATGTTGATGTTTGCGTTTTCCATGCCTTTTGTTGGCGTCGCCGTTGCTATTGCTGTGGGTATTGCCGTTGCCCGTTGTTGATTTTACGCTTTTGCCTTTATTTAAGCCACGTTCATCAGAAACGGCCAACATCATCAGCAGCCGCCCTGTCGCTCAGCCGTGCGTAACGAGCCGTAAGTGTTGACACGGCACTAAACAGTTCCAAATTTCATATTTTTCGCTCACTCCCTCGCCCTCTATCCCTGGCTAAATGCATTAATTACTTTTGCTTTATTAAATTCCGCACATTGATTCTAATGCGTGTAGCTGTGAGGAAGCATTTTGGACAGCCAATTGATTGGGCACTTCATCAGCATCAACGCCAGGGCAAAATGTTGCGCCAATCAATCTTTGGCATCTTGCGCTCCCATTTGCAAACTGCCTTTGTTGCAGCAACAGCGACACAACAGCAGCAAAGAAAACCAAAGTAGGAAAAATAAACAGCAACAAAAATTAGCATTGATGAGCAGCAAAGCGAGAAATGCCAATCAACACTAATCAGCCGCACGAAATGGAAGCTTCGCATCAGCTGCGACTTTGCTGTTTCTTTTCTCCTTTGACTTGGCGCTCAATGCTGCAATTCCCACTTGGATGCCAAAGCGGAAATTTTTAACGGAAAAGTGTTGTTAGGTGTGCGTGTGTGAGTGTGTGTGAGGTGTTTGTGTGTGTGTTCAGCAGCTGCGTGTCGAGTGCCGCTTCAGCTAGAGTCTCAGCCTTTCCGTCAGGCACAAAGCAAATAATTACGCATACGCAACGTAGAACGTCAAACACGCACACAACAGTTTATATACATATCTCTCTCTTTTCTCTCTCTCTCTTCTCTCTCTTTCACTCTGCGTTTCGCTAGTGTCGCCTCTAATAGCTAGCAATTGACTTAAGCTGGCTGATTGCCACCCAAACAACCCAAACTTCAACTTTCTCCCTCTCTCTCTCTCAGTCTGTCTCTGTGTAACTCTCATAGAAATTGGTTAATAAATAATTTGTCGTAATTAATTACACGTCAGCAATTTACAATTGTACTCGAATCATTTCGAAATCACTGTTAATTTCCGCAATGCACAGACAAACAGTCCAAAGTGTCAAGGCTCTAATTAAAAATCAAATGAGCGCAGCGAGTGAAGCATTCGCTTCATTTAACTTCAAAAGCGACTCTTCAGATGCGGATTAATGCGTCGCGTCAACATCATTATCAGGCGCTGCGATAATAAAGCATTAATAATGCCGTATTAATCGACATATTTTCAATGCATGGTCAATCAAATAAAATGCGAACCATTAAATGCGCAGCTGAAGTTCAATCAAACTTAATATTTATGTCAACAGATTTTCAGTTTGATTTAATTATGAAATAATTTTTAGACAAATCAATAATGAGTGGATTGCTTAATGACTGGCAGAGTGATTGACAAAGAAGATTGACGTATTGATATGAATCACTTGTTGATTGATTAAGACTAAGAAACTCTTTAAAAGATTAATGTATAAGCAAATGCACTCGATTGTTGATTGACTGATTGCATAACTGTTCAATAAGCTCGCGAAGTGATTGACTACAATACTGATTGATGGATGATTATAAATTTATGGCGAGTTGTTGAAATAATTGATTGATTGACCATCAAGACCATGATAGATCGATTGATCTATTAACAAATGAATAATTAAAGAATATTTAAGTAATAAAATCAAATCCTTATTTGATGGAGTACATTCTATTATACTTAAATGATTGATTAAACTCGCGCATACTGATAGACTACATTAAATAACTTGAATTAGCTTGATTGAATCACATTTACATTTTTAGATAACCTCATAGCTATTTGGTCTGCTTGATTGATGGGTTGAATAACTCATTGACTGCAGAAAACTTGAATAGCTGATTGATCGCTATTAAAAAATTATTAGGCAGCTAGAAAATTGACTGATTGACTCAAATTATTGATTGATTGGATATGGATTATTTGATTAACTAATTGCAATCATAGTTAGTAAGTTTAATCAGACTGATTTGATACAGACTCATGAAATTACCGATGTATATATCGCTGATTGAGATACATATATTAACTATAGTATATAGCAAGTTGTTCATAATATTTTACATGACTATAAATAATATAAAACAAGTAAGAAAGCTCTAGTCGAGACTGCTCGACTACGAGATACCCTGAACCCTCCGAGCAACAGCCATTTCAATAATTTTTAGTGTCATTCAGCTTAAACAAACACACATACACACGCAAACACATACATAGTCACCCATAGGCACGCACGCATTAACAGGCATGGGCTGCAGTGTGGGCTTACTATGGGAACTTAATTGTTCAATAACTTTTTTGTGGACGTACGTTCTTCATGAAACTTTCAGAATGTGGTTTTATCATTACTATGCGTATATTTGCCAAAGCTCAAGTCTCTAGTATTTGAAATACGCCTTTTACAGAGATGAGGGTAAGGGGGTGGATATAGGGGTGGGGGGTTAATTATAACAAAAATCGAAATTCTATCACGTGCAGTCGAGTCTACATTTAAAATTTGGAGACTTTAGCTCTAAAGGTGTAGGAGATATAATTTTATAACTGGTTTTCGATAAGGTTTTTGATCGATAAAAAAATAACGGGATGAGTTATCGATTTTTAGTGATAAACTCGATATCCGCGTGCTATATACGAGCATTTTAAAAAAAAGTTGAAGTCTCTAGCTTCTATATCTTCAGAAATCGACGCGTTCATACATACGGACAGACGGACAGACGGACATGGCTAAATCGATTCAGTTTGTCGCCCTGATCAAGAATATATATACTTTGTGGGGTCTGCCACGCCTCCTTCTCCCTGTTACATACTTTTAACAAAACCATTATACCCTGATTTCCCATTTTCAATGGGTTCAGGGTATAATAAAACTAACCTGAGCAAACATCGAATCACGATCATGCTCAATACTATTTGTGATTGCACTTTGCGTAAACACAAGCTGCGCAAATACTTCTCAATCATTGTTGGCTTGGGCTAATTCAAATTTGAAATTGATTTCAAATTGAGCGCAATCGAATGCATAGTTAAACCTAATAAAATCAGGATAATTAAGTGCTCGACATCTGCACTCGAAATACGCCCAATTCCGGATGACAATATGTGAGTGAGCAGACGCCTAGGGCGTAACTGTTTAGCAACTAAGCTAAACTTGCAGTCAATTACTGTGTCAGACACACACACAAACACACACACACATACACGCTGGCAACATAAAAACTCATTAGGCCTGAAAAGAGGGAGAAAGAGAAAGAGCGCAGCTCTATCAAAATGTGATATGCATGTGAATGAGTGCATGTGTGTGTGTGTGTACTTTGTGTGTGTGTGTCAAATGGGAAGAAAATTACCAATTTGAAAATTAATTTGGAAAATAATTAAAAGCAATGACAACGACCATGGCCGGGACCCAGCGCGATGACAGAGCGCATTAAGCCGCATGGCGCCCTGAAGCTGCAGCGGGAGTGTGCAGCATGGGTGGGCCGGCCTGTACAGGCAACACCCATTAATGGTTGTTAGCTGTTGATAGCTGTGTCAAATGCGGCTGCATGTTTAATGCGCCTGCCAACGACATCAATGACATCGATGACAACGGCAATGCGCTCGCCTCTCGCAATGATAATGATGTTGTCTCATTGCTGTCGCTCATCATGTTAATGACAATTGCTCGAATGACAATGTTGCCTCGCCAGCTGCCACTTGGCAGGGGGGCATGGGCCAGCAGCTGCCTGTTTATGGTATTCATTATGCAACAAATCAACAATATATACATATATCAATGGATTATGAATCTGCCACAGCATGCGCCGCAATTCCTAATTAATATGCAAATATGCACACATGTAAGTGCCACTCACACACACTTATACACTCATATTGCAGGTGTGTTTGTCCTTTAAAGCTCAATTATTAATAGCTCTCAATGGCAGCGGCATTAGCATGCATGCAGCACCTCGGCAACTTTGCCGCAGTTGGCTTATTGTTGCGGCGAGCCATTGTCAAAGGCATAATTAAAAATGCGCCAGGCAGCATCAATCAATATCAATCAGGGCATATTCGTCCGTCCCACAATGCAGCTATTCATCAATTCATCAAGCGCATCTACATTCTTTGACTCTAATATCTGATTCGATATTAATCTCTGCAGCATTAGAGTCGACTCCTTCATTAGCTACAAATATTGTGACACAAGTATTCCGAATTAATTATGAATCTTAATTATCTTACTTCATTTGTATGCAAATGATCTAACTATTTATAGATGTGCTGCTAGTAGTGAACCGAGTATACCCTTTAAATATTTGCATAATGTAGAGTATTTATTACTAAGCCAATTTTCAAGCTATGCATTCTCTTTGATCCACATACACACATACACCTCTTAGGCTCCTTTGCCGTTCGGCTAGATTATCTATGGTATTATAAATATTTATCATTTCTACTATTTACTTATTATACACAGACCAACAAAATTTAGATCAATAGCATTTGCACTTTGTTAGTCAAGAATACGAATGTAATTAAGGCGTTGTTGGGGAATTTATTTACAGAGTAATCCTATTCAGAGATAAAAATATATAATGAAAAAAATAAATATATATATGATATACTAGCTGCCCCGGCAAACGTTGCTTTGCCCTATCCATTAATTCCTCTACGTCTGTTGACTACGAATCTGCGCGCTTCTCTTCGTTCTTTGCTGGTTTCGCTCATCTCGTGTCTCTTGCAATTTTGATGCACCCAAATAGATGCAGAAGAACTCCAGGAGATCATTTAGAAAATGCCTGCAGCAGCAGAGAATGTTCCCATTGGATCGACTGCAACGATCTCTATCTGGCGCCCCTCAGGCTTTGAGTGGAAGTCGCCCTATATAAAGGGCAGCAGCTGTGGAATTTATTCAGTCGTCCAGACTCGGATGGGTCAGTCGTGTCAGACATCAGCTTCGATGGCTTCTACGATCTGAAGCCAAACCAAAACAGATACAGATACAAAATAGATCATTAAGAAAATCTCTTATTATTTCCTCATTTTGAATGCTTTAAACAACTGCTGATGTGCAAACTACGCATGAAAGGTTAACAAATTCCTATTCACCTCAGATGTGCCCGAATTTAAGAACTTTTCAATGCGCCCTGTTTAGCTGCGAGGCAGCCGTGTAGTTGACTTGAGCAACGGAATATCATGATGCCAGCAGGGGGCGGGCATTGTGGGCTGGGTTTTTGAAATGCAGACACACGCTGTGAGCTGTTGCACGTTGTAAGCTGCAAGTGTAAGTTGCAAGTTCGAGTTGCAAGTTGCGCGTTGCTCGTTGGAAGGGGCCTCGTTAGCGTGTGGCATGAACGAAGCGTTAAATTCTATACATTTAGCTGGAGTCATAAAACAGGCAAACAATGAGAGAGAGGGGGGAGAAGCGGAGCAGAGGGCGTGTCAGCTAGTAAAAATTGCATGCGGAAATGCCATTCTCAAAGACTACAAATGCCACGTCCATCTGCAAATCGAGCCGGACGGCAGGCAACTTGTCGTTGTATAATGAAATGTGTCCAGCAGCACAAACAAAGCAAAAAAGAGAGAGAGAGGGAGGGAGAGGGAGACAGACAGAGAGAGAGAGAGGGAAAAGTAAATAAGTAGTTGGCGCTTTTACTGGGAAAGCGCGAAGTCAACTCTTTTGTGGCTACACTACAAAAAAAAATTGTGAAAAATTAAATAGCATAAAAACGTAATGCAACGCCCCCAAAATTCCTAGAACAACGGCCGGATGAAGGCAGGCGCCGGAGCTGGCCCCATGGAGTGGGCAGTTCATAGAGCTTGGTCAGTCATTCGCTCGGCAATGTGAGGCGAACCGAGGCTGTATAATTTTAAGCATTGACATTTGCGGTCTCCAGTCATTATATAGCCCACTCTCTCCCTCCCTCTCATTCTCTCTTCCTCTCTTCCTCACTGTGATGGCATTTTTTTTACATGCTCAGCTTGGCATTTTTTTGCGTCTTCTTCTTGTTGGCATTCTCTCCCTTCACACTTCCGCTTTGGCAACTTCCGCAATTTTACTTTGAATTATAGCCAAGCGCATTAATTTAAATGTCGGCAAAGGCGAACAGCACAAAAAATATAAATACTTCTCTATAAAAAAATGTGTATAAAAAGAAAGAATTGGCCAGCAGCGTAAATATTCATACATACATACATATAGTCTTATGTGTGTGTGTATGTGTGTTAACATATCCAGACGAGCATATTTCTGTTGCTTTATAATACCCTTTTAGAGGGTATTATAGTTCCCTTTGACGAAATGTGCCGCAGATTAAAATAAAAAATAAAAAAAATAAAAAAATGGGCGCATTTCGAGCGTGCCATAGAGTGCAGATGTGTGAAATGTTTCAGATATCTTTGGGTTCTTATGCAAGTTTTTTTGTTCACTAGATGTTGCATATATACCTATTTTGTTGTAAGCAGGGAGTTTTTTACATGCAAAAGTTCTTTAAATTGAATTCATTTAATTTGTAGTAATATGTTTTAATACATTTAATTTGTAATACAACTTTTTTATTTGTTGTAATATTACTGAAAGTAGCGAAAGAATATATAAAGCATTTATTAATTCAAAGTTTCAATCGACTTCTAAGAAAAGTTTGGGTGAGTTCTGCTTCAGCTTGCCTAAGGATTCATTTGATATGACGAGTCTTTTGGTCTTCAACTTGACAATGTGGAGGCGTGTATGCATGGAAAAGAGAGCAAAATAGGAAGAGATAGACAGACCTAAGACAGCAACATAGCCAAAAGGATAGGAGAAGGTAAATATAAGGGCACACACACAGAGAATAGCACTATATATAGATTACAGACAATAGACAATAGAGAATAGATAGACAGTAGGTATGATAATAGATTATAGACTATCGAAGATATTGCATAAATGATATAACATTAAGGATAGCAGGTAGAAAAGAGAAGAAAAAATTCCGAGAGCTAAATACATAGCCAGATGACAGACAGGCAATAGATGAACGAACAGACAGACAAATGGATAGACAAACTGCAAATAGAGCGATGACAGAACATAGAAAGATATACTATAGGCGATACACGAAATCTGACAAGTGCGAGAGAATACAGTTAGAGCACAGGACAGTCAGAGTGACATATAGATATAGAGTGACATATACATTGATGACGGGCGTATAGACATCTGTATCTGTGTATCTACAGATGACAGACAGTAAACGGAATTGGTGCTGCTTACGACACTAATAAGACTCACAGCTCCATTTGCATTTGCAACAGAATCGTCTTCGATTATATGAAATTGAGTGTACGTGGTAACGCATTAAAGTCTATGCTCTCATATCTCTTTACTCTTTACTCTTTAGTTATGCATAAATAAGATTATAGTATTTAAGTTGTTCATGGTATACTCCAATGTCTATCATCATTCATATATTAGCCCTGCCTCAATCAGCATTTAAGCTGCTGCCAAAAATTCTGCAAATCGAATACATTTCTCAGCTAAGGGGTATTTCCACTTTCGCATTTCCACACAATTTGACAAGTGTTGTTTTTTCACTACACCTCTCTGTCTTTCTCTTTCTCTGTTTGTTCTTTTTTGGCACTGTCACTTTTTTGTGGGTACTGAGTGTGAAGAGGTGCATGCGTTGCATGTTTGATTAAAATTATGCTTTGTGCGGCACTTCAATTTGCCTTTTGCAGACTTTTAATTAATGTGCTGGCAGCTGTCGTTGCTGTTGTTGTTGTTGTTGTTGTTGTTGTCAGTTTTCCATTTCGACGGTCGCCCGAGCAAAAACAAAATTGAGATACAATTGCTGCGGCGCTTGCGGATTAAAGCTATAAGACAGATGCCCCAAAAAGTATACTATGCTATCTAGAATATTTTTCAATTTTGCGGCTTTGCTTCGATTGTTCAGCTGGCAGCACAGTGCTGCAAATTAGTATATGCACGCGTGGGCGTGTATACATACATACATATATATATAGTATATATATTAATGGGTTTTGTGGTAAATTGTGCTGTTTTATGTCCAAGTGAGCGCCAGCGCGTAAATGAAAATTTATGCGGCAAATTTAATTAAAACATACCTCAGGCTGTGTTTCGCCATGCACGATGCAGACCAGCATCGCCTCGTGCCCCCTCGCCCGAGAAGACGACGGGGCGCTCCACGGAGATTTCTGGCGGATCTGTAAATATATATTATATGCACACAAATATATATATATATATATATATGTCTGTTTATATATTTGTCTGTATGTATGTTTATTTATTGTAAGAAAATTTGTAAACAACATGAACGACAAACATAACGAAACAAAAATAGAAATCGCAATCAGGGCGCTTGGGGCGTGGCTTCGTATAATTAGCTGCCTGGCTCGCATTGCTCTAATGACCTTTGCCATTCGCCTTTCAGCACAAATTGCATATAAATTTTTAAGCAAGTGTCAGTCGGAGCGAGGCACTTCCATAATTGGAAACACGGCCACGCCTCTCGTCGCGCGTCGCTCCTCTCTCCTCTCCTGGCCAATAACCATTTGAAATCAGTTCACAAATAAATTGAAGTGTCTAGCGATTGGAGCTGAAATTAATTTGTTGTGCAGCGCCGCTTCAGGCGGCCGTCTGTGTGTGTGTGTGTGTGTGTGCTACTTACAAAGGACGTGCAGAACGACCTGGCTGGATGCGGGCTGGCCAACGCCATTGTTTGCGGTGCATATGTAGACGCCGCCCTTATGACGATCCACATTCTCGATGGACAGGACGTGCGAGTGTAGCTTCTCCTCGCCTGCAACAAAAAACGGAGGTCGATAAAGAAATGCGCACATCGATGTGAAATGACACGAGGCAATTACAAGGATCCAAGGACCAATGGACCGCAGCACCAGAGGCCGGCCAGCGCACAGAGAGACACTTCAGCTGTCTCCTGACTTTTCATTTTTATGGAAATTGTTCAAGTTCTTTATATTCATTTACTTTTGCACTTTTTTTTTTTGTTCTCTCTGTTAAACTTGATGCTATTAATTTGCGCCGTTGTCCTGGCTGGCTGGCTGGTTGGCTGGCTGGCTGGTTGGTTGGTTGCCTGGAATCCTGTTGGCCTACTTATGCAAAAATCTTACCATTGGGCAAAATATTATTCTTGCGGCTCCAAGTCACATTTGGCGTTGGATTACCAGAGGCCGAGCACTCAATGCGCACTGATGAACCTTTTTTGACTTGCAAATGTCCGCCGGTGCTAATGTGATGAATCCTCGGTGGCACTGCACACAGACCAAAATAAACAGAAACAGAAAAGTAAAAAGTAGAAAGTGCAAAGCAGAGAAAAACACATTAGAAATGGGCAGTTGTATCTGGATGGTGGTCGTTTCGCTTTTGTGTGGGGGGCTAGAAAACAATGACTGCCCAGCGTCCAGCTGTATGGCAAATGTATGCAAAGCCCAGCTGGCCCGGCCAAGGATCAAGGACCAAAAACGGACGCCAAGAAATTTGAATAAATATGCGCACAAATGCAAATTGAATGAGTGCAAAATGGCGGTTACGCATGTGGAGACAGTCCAACCCCTACCCATGCCACCCCCTACCACCCCCTGCCCCACTTACAAGCACACACACAAATGTCAGTGAGCATGAGAATAAGTTGGAGATATAGCCAGCTGCCAATTGTTGGCTTTGTTGGCCTGCACAGCTTTGGGGCCATTTTATTTCATTTGAGCCTCGCATTTATTTATATTTTTGTGGCCAAATTATTTTACAGCTGTTTTCAAAAAAAATAAATAAAAAAGAAATCCTACAAAAATAAACTACAAAATTACGACTATGTCTGCTTTGGTCTGCTGGTCGCATTCAAGGACATTCGACAAGCGCCACGCCCCCCCAGGGCTATGGGCATACAAATATATTTATATACACGGGGCAACTGGGGGTCACAGCTAAGCCTGGTTTATGCATGAATTTTATTTGATTTTCAGCTTTTGATGTGCTTCGGCTAAAAACACCCTGTAGCAATGTGCAGAGGCAAGTGGGCTATGAGCGACGTGAGTGAGACAACGTTATTATTCATAAAGTTTATTTATTACAGAAAAATAAAGCGCATTGGATATAAACTGATACAAATTTAATTTAAAAAAAAATTAATTTGTTATTATTAGGAAACTGCAGCAATAAGCTACAGGTACTACTATACAGGGTAGCTGCTAGTTGTAACTACAGAAATGACCTCTTTCACCTCACGACAATTTGCTCATGCGATTTAAAATGTTTGCTGAACAATTTCAAAGAATTACAGGGTATTTTTTAGTCCCACATGCGTCATTTATTTGGAAAATACATTCTCCCCGGGAATTATATGTCTGAATTAAAAGTGGGCTAGCCGAAATGCCGACAGAATTCTGTGACAAAATGCATTTGATTGATGCAATTTGTGGCTGAAATAGTATCGAATTTGCAAAATATAACAGAGAGCGATGCGATGTGATGTGATGCGATGAGATTTGTTGGCAACAAAAAAAAAAAACAAAAACAAATGGAAATATGCGGGAGACAAAGCAGACTCTATTTGAATTTGAAAGAAAATTACAATTGATCACAAAGAGAGCTATATAGAGAGATATACATACGTATACATATATATTTATACGTATATGTAGATAAGTCTATGATGTGCTGGCAAATCTGCATGCGACTCTAATAAATCATGGCGCTGTGGCGCACAGCCAAAACTAAACCACAAAAAAGAAACGAAAAGAAAAAGGAGAAGGAGAAGGAGAAGTAGAAGGAAATGCAAAAATATAGTAAAGGACATGCTCGGGGAGCGAGAGCTCACAATGAAGTCGTCTTCTGTTTGCTCAGCAAGGGACGCGCTGCCTAACTCTGGCTCTGCCTGTATCTATATCTCTATCTGCACTCGTATCTGTATCTACAACTATATATATGTATGCGGCCCCTGGCTGCTGGCTCTCTCTTTCTCCCTCTCCCTCTCTTTCTCTCTCTCTCACTGTCTAGCTATATATATTTTCAATAATTTCACGCTTTGGTGAGACTTTATGCCCGACAGCCGTCAGCGCATATTGAATTCAATAAATACGAGCACTCGCTTGAGTACCCGGCTACCATGGTCATAACTGTAAGGCAGTTGACGACTTATAGAGCAGTTCATTTTCAGTGTGTGTGCGTGTGTGTGTGTGGCATGTAATACGTGGATTGCGGCATGTAATGTCATGCAGATGACGACTAATGCGATGCCAATCGCCGTCTCACCCTATGCCAGCTGCCTAGGCTTGCGGCTGGCACTGGAACTGGAGCTGGAACTGGTAGTGGGCGAACTGAAAGTGGGCATGGCAGCGGCATTGGAACGGAGACTGGGGCTAGCAGTCGACAATTTTAATAAGCGAGCTCTTTCATGGCAAACGATGCCGCAGTAGCCACAATATCCGCAGCAGCAGCAGCAGCAACGACGGCGACGTCGACGTCGACGGCGGCAGCTTTTGAAGGAACTTGCGGCCATTTACAAGCTCACCGATACATGCTTACAGACTGATATCATATACATAAATATATATGTAACACGCACATATATATGCATAGATTTGTTTGCTATGCACACAGTGAAAATCAAAGAGTGAGTTGAATTATTATTAAATTTTACTTTAAAGCTTAAAGCAGCCTTTACATCTTTATGTAGATATTATATTATATGAAATAATTCAGGGATTTCAGCATCAGCAAAAACAACTTAAGCTATAATGATTATGAGTAGATCTATGCCCTCTTAAAAATAGAAATATTTTATTTGCTGCATGAGATAATGCAGTGGACTTTAAGGCAGAATGCGAAAAAGTTGCTTAATTAATAGAAAATATATACAAATTGATTTCAAATAAATTCTGAAATTGTTGTTAACTTTGTGTCCACTTGATGTAAAACTCTGCTCTCCACCATTTATTTGAAAGACCCAGGAAATTTGAGAGCCTAACAAGCTGTTCTCGGAAATATAACGAGCTCAACCTATGAAATATCAAGTTACAATTAATGCTTAATGTGAAATCAGGATATTCGAGATGCAATACTTAGACACAGCGTAAGCTCATTAAGCGAAAATCAAAACTCAAAAAAAAAAAAAAAAAAACATATTATTTATTTACTGAATAATTTCAAGAATTTCAATTTGAATTGAAATCCAATCTAAATTCCACTCCACTATTTCGCTCAGTGCATTTTGTATTGATTTTATGCCTTATTTCGCAGAGCTGCAGCAACTTCAGCTTTTGGGTTTTTGCGGCTTGCAAAACTTGCATAGTTCGATTGGGACTGCGCGCATGCAACAAGCCAAGTTTTTATGAGAGGCGTGGCAGTGGAAGAGGAAGAGGAAGAGGAGGGGGAGTTTGCTTAGCCATCTGCTAAGTAATTTAAATCCATAGTTGGCTGGCAAAGTTGAGTGCTAAAACTTAAACGGCATCCCAAGTGCTTGAGAAGTGTATTTTGCTTCGCATTTTAATTGTTGGTGTGCCGGGCGCATCCTGCCACATCCTGGCACAGCCCGGCATATCTCTTTTGGCATATCCTTGCAATTTGCTTGCCCATTGTGTTGGTAATTTGTCTCAAGTATCCAAGGCAACTTGGGCCAACTACCTACGACTCTTGTTTATTGTGCATATTGTATGGCAGCTCCCTGCTCTCCCTCCTCCACTCTTTCCCTTTCTTTCTGCTTCCCTTTGTCTTGTCTCTATTGTTATTGTATTGCACAATTATTATTACTATTATTATTATTATTTCTGTTGCTGTTCTGTTGTTATTTATGCTGCTGCTGCACATAATTAAATCCTGCCCTTCTGCCTGCAGCTCGTCTTGATTCCCCAACCCAACTGCCTTCTCTCTCTCTCTCTCTCTCTCTCTCTCTCTCTCTTTGTTTTTGCCTATTGGCCTTATAATTTACAATTGTGTGGTTTTATTTTCCAGCTATTACCAGAGAGCCAGCTTGCTTATAGTAATGAGGCTTTCCAATCGATTGGGCCGCCGATCGAGCTGCTAATTAGAGGCATGTCAATGACTTTAAGCTGCTTACACCCGGACGTATCCAGCCCTGTCAGCCATATGCATGGGGAACGACATAAATATATTACATCGATGACAACAATAACGTTGAGTAGATGACGAGCTGCATGAATGACCGCAATAGCTGCCCACATGCCAACCACATAACTTAATGTTCTGCGGCACGCTTGCGGTCGAGCGCCAGGTGGGCGTGGCGCAGTCGAGCTAATGGACATTTGGCTGACAGATGTCAAATTGGTTTTACTCAACGCAATCCGTAATTGAAATAATGTCAACAGCAAACGCACATTAAGCTCAAAAAGTCGACAGCTTAAAGGCACAGCTGATGCAGCTGATTTCTGAAGCAAATTGCAACAAAGGCGTTAATAGCTTGATGCAATTGGCTGTGAAAGCAAACAGAGCTAATAGTCGAGAGCTCGCATTGACACGAACTTAATATAAAGTGGGAGCTGCAGATGAACAATATGCCCTTAAGCTAAGCGAAGTGTGGATAAAGCTTTTGAGTGTGTTAAGGCATCGTTCAGTGAATTGTGAATCAGATCAACAAGCTCTGGCTGAATTATGAGTCTGCCGGAGCACACTCTTCCAATCTTCCAGTAATTGGAATAATAAGACTTTGCAATGCATCCATAGACTATCGTTTCTACTTGTACAACCAGAGTGAAGAAGCTACTAAGAGAATGTCCATCAATTGCATTATGATTCGCTCGCCCGATTGAATACAAAATTTTCTTAATTTTAGATATATCTACACCTATCGATACTTAACCATATCGATAGTTAAAAGTCAGTCAGTTCTTGATTTATTAACGAATATATATCATCTTTAATCAATCAGCTCCTTTTTTAGCTCCATCTCTTAGGGTCTGCTGTGTCTTCTGTGTATGCCAACATAGATAATGTAATGAATAAGTAATTCAAATAGCCTCAACTTCGTCATCTTCCACAAATTGCGCCGCCACAACAAACATGCAGCAGCCGCATGTGGCACACTCTAAATGAATGTGTGCCAGACCCGAAATATATTCAGGATATGTTTTTGTGTGTTTTTCTGCTCGTTTTGCTGTTTTCGGCTGTATTAAAAGATTTGTCAACTGGCAAAGTTTGCAGTCTTGGGGCAGTGGAGCAGTGGGGCAGTGGGGCAGCTGTGGTTAGTGAGGTCCGGTTGCCTCATAGAGAGAGAATGGCCAGGCTGGGCCATTCTCTTTGGCTAATGTCTTTGTAAGTGCGCTGATGTTGACGCCGCCGTCGTCGTTGCTGCTGGCGTCGCTGCAGGCGTCGCTGTCGGGCAGTCAGGACAAGTGCAAAAGTTTGGCAGGCGCACATTATTTTTTCATCTTTAGTGCGGAGGCCAAGCCGAAAGTAATTTACGCTCGTAAAAGCTGGCGAGCCAAAATGCCAGAGCGAGGCAAACTTTATGAAATTTATATTCGCGCACATATTGAGGGCGGGGCGGGGCGGTGCGGGGCGGTGGTTTGGCCTTCACTGGGCTGGTGCTCCTGGTTTTTAGGGGTGTCTGCTGCTGCTGCTGCTGCTGAGCCTATAAAAACTTCGCCAGGGCATTATTTTCGCCTGTTTCTCCTTTGACAACAATGCGGCAATTGGTAGTGGGGCAGTTCCTTTTGAGAGCGGGGGGATTGCGCAGGGAGAGATGGGAGACGGGGATCACAATTTACGTGCGCTGCCAAAGTTCAATAAACGAAATATTTCTGGCCATGATCATTATTTGGCAAACGGAGCGCATAATAAACACATAAAATAAACAAAACTTTTCAATAATCGACTTTATTTTTTTTGCGGCTCGTCGGGCAAGCAGCTCGTGGTGCTTGTTTAATGTTTGTTTGTGGCGATGCCAGGACAGCACAGGGTAGGCAGGCAGCGGCAGGATCAGCGCCAGGACCAAGTTTCAATGACAAATGAAAAAAGTTGGCTGTGGCGATTCTTTTTTTTTTTTTTTTTGTTTTGGTTCTTTGCGTTGCCTCAAATAAATACGCATTTTTTATAGGCCAGCAAAATTGGAGTATAATGTGTTCGCTCCTTGTATTTTTAAAGGACATCTTTAAGGACAACTGCAGCCAGACAACTACGAACTACTCGCTGGCTGCGAATCCTGCCGAATCGTGGCTCTACACTCTGGAGATTTCGGGAATTGTAGCGCAATTTGCATAAGCCGCACACACGCCCAAAAGTTGCCAAAAGTGTTAACACTGCCAGCTGTGCGTTGGCGTGGAGGCGTGTGGGCGTGTGGGCGTGGCCAAGCGTATGCAAATAAAAAGGCAACATTGTAATTGTATGGAGCCCAAATATATGCAAATTATTCATCATTGCTGATTAGAAGACGCAGCAGCAGCCGCAGCAGCAGCAGCAACAGCAAAGAGCAGGCGCAGCAAGGACCAGGAAGTAGACAAAGCCAAGAGACGGCCAGACAGACTGAGAGACAGACAGGGACCGAGCGGCACTGAGCGAAATTGCTAGGCAGAGTGCGTAGTTGGGCCAGGAAGTAGTTAAGAGCCTTGGGGAGCGGCTGCTTTGGGGCAAATTTGCATCCGCTGCCCGAAAAAAGGGAATCTGTTGAAACTGCAGCGGAATGGGAGCAAATGGCAGATTAGTTTTGATTTTTTCTCTTTGGCCATCCGACGCTGGGCTGCCTATTGAATCTGTGGCCATAAAGCCGCCAAATTGCAGCTCAGCTACTTAGCATATTTGAGTGGGCCAGGCGCAGGATCTAAGGATATGTTAATTTGAGCCACACACACACACACTCACACTGAGTAGAGGTGTCCAAATGATCTGCACAATGGACCCAAGTGATTTGTGAGCCGCATAAATTTGGCCATCAAAATATAAAACTATCCCAAAAATTCAAAAACTTCCCCGCCCCCTTCCTCTATGTGCCCCTTACCATCGCTCAGCTGCTTTGCATAACAATAACAAGGGGAGAGCCCTAAAATATGAGCTGCAAAAATGCGGGTTGATTGGCTTTCTTTTCGGCTGGTCATGCCACTTACCCAATATCTCGACGGTGTGCGTAATTTCGCGTGGCTCCATCGTTGCAATTTGGCAAATGTAATCGCCGGCGTCCTGTGGCACGGCGTCCCGGATCTGGAGATTGAAGCCGCTGACAAGGCGAACGCGCGGATCGGGCGTCACTTTAACAGATCCAGCTGTCAGGATGGCAATTCCACGCTTCCAGGCAACCACATACGGCTCTGCAATACAAAGAAATCAGTTTCGATTGTGCATAATAATCGCATCTGACGACTTAATTGGTAAATGCGGCGGGGCAATCACTTAAATTAAGTTGAAAAGATTGAATCACGCACACACACACACACACATACACACAGAAGCACAATTTCGCTGTATAAATTGAAAAGTCAGAATTCAAATGACTCAATTACAAGGCATTTGAAAAGATCTAAAAGGCTAGAAATTCAATTTGGCATGGACTCGCGCACATCAGACACAACAACAATAACAACAACCACCCACACAGGCTGCCTTTATATGTGTGTGGGTGTGTGTGGGTGTGCGGCGACACATACACTCGGTAACACCCACTTGATATCCGCTAATGTGCGGCATTTGCAATCATATGCCAGGCACTCGATATGCCAAAACGGCAAAAGGGAAGAGCGCAAAGGGCATGAAAAGCGGCTTTCAACAGTCAGCCAGCCCCTGACTGCCTGACTGCCAGCGTGGCAGGAAGAGACAGCACGGAAGAACTCCGAGACGGACGGACAGAGCGACAGACAGACGGGCGGACAGAGGGACACACGAGCGCATTCATCGAACTCATTAATTGTGATTCCTTTTTATACCCTGTGCCCATTTAACGTGGCTACAAAAAGCATGCTCATGCTCAAGACTCTTGTGAGTGTGAGCAGAAGACATATATATTAATATTATAAATTTACAACATTTGATAAGAATAGAAATTTGTAGGAGTAAAAAAATATGTTTATGGATTTACCACAAATTGTTTATAGCTATGGCATTGTGGGATTATAATGACATTTCATTAATTAGCCAAATCTATCAGTTTATTTATAGCATGAAAAGATATAGATATAGCATATTAAAGACTTTTATGAATGGGAAAGAGTATCAAGAAATATAAATACAAGAGCTTGGCACGAGATCAAATGCTAATCGATCTAGTTCACATTGCTTATAGTTATATCATTGCTTAACTAAATTTGTCATTTTATTGATAATAATTATATAAATAAATATTTTACCCGAGCATTATCTTTTACGATATTCTCAATAGTTCACTATTGCCTTATCAAAATTTTGGGGTATTCTTGTGGAAAACTGCTTTCATTTACACGAAATCGATAAATATCGAACTCTGCCGTTGCTTTTTATTATTCATCACTTCTAAGCTACATAGAATTAGTCCTACGCTATCTATTCACAAGATATACGACTCAATATATACATCATATCATAAAATAAAAAAATAAAACAAGAAAATATTATAACAAAATTAATAGATATAAAATATAAATAAAAAAAGGCTTTTTTAAGCGTGAATTACAAGTAGATCAAGCTAAAGCTAATCTATGATGCTAATATCGGCTACAATTTACATGATATTTACAGCATAACTGCTAGTCGATCAAGTATGGCTAGAGCAGGTTGAACATGTTGAAATTTATGTATTTTCTCTGTTTTGTGTCTGTGCGCGGCTCGTCAAGCATCACGTGCCACTGCAGCACGGTTTCACTCAGTGTATGTGTGTGTGTGTGTGACAGGGAGGCTCGCATATTGAAATTGAAATTGAAGTTGTCCGGATTTGCTACTAATGATGTATGACTTCCGCGAATGGTGCTCATTAAAAATTAAAACAACAATTTCGATATGCGGGTATCGAGTATTTTAGTCAAGAGCAAAAACCGTGCTGAAAATGAAGGCGAAATAGCGCTCATTATTGATGGCCTATGCCAGGGCAAAGATGATGCGAAACAGACAGAGACAGAGTGGGAGAGAGAGGTAGATGTTGAGAGAAATTGATTTCAGTACACACAAAAAGCCACTCTATCTCTCTCTCGCTCCCAATCTCTTTCTCTCTTTCTTTCTCGTGTGCAGACACTCGCTGAAACTTAGTGGTAATAAAATGCTTATGAAGTCATTTACATGCGCATTCAAAAAGCGTATTTATTTGCAAAGAGTTCAACAACATCAACACGCCAAGCAGCAGTGAAAGGCTGTGGCAGACGACGCAGCAGGCAAAGCAGAGAGTGTGTTATGCAACACACACACTCGCACACTCGCACACAGACACACATACAATCAGAATCGTATTCACATTCGCCAAGGCATATAAATAAACTAGCGCCACCTGCTGGCCTTAGCGTGCACTACGGAGCGTAGCCGAGAACCAAAGCAACGGAAAACATAATTCGTGGTCTGTGTGTGAGTGCTTCACTGTGAGTATGCATGAGTAGCTGAGTGTGTGTGTGCAGGCAAGTTATGTGTAGCTCGGCTTCTTTTGGTCTGCCAGTTACTTAAAGGCAGCCAGCCCGAATTTTGGTCTCTCGAATGCAGCTGCAGCATTCCCAAATTGATATACAAGTCCTTATTAAAATCAGTGACTATTCAAATTCAAATTGTGTAAAATTGCTAAAACCAACTCGGTTTCTGCTGTATCAGAGATGGCAAGAAGTCAATTCATTATGCATTGACCTATCTTGAGTAAATATTTAATATAACTAAAATACTATTATATACTATGATACTATTTAAATATTATTATTTAAAGGTTAAAATTAATTATTTAATAATCAATATTTGTATATATTATTTATTTATATTAAAATGATTTATTTCGTTATTATTATTTAATTATTTATGTAAAATTATATAGATAATTACTATTAAATCATTGCTATAAATAGCTAATATAAATTGATCAGTTTGCATACTAAAAATAAATGCCAAGATATTTGAAATCATTTTACTACAACTGCAACCCATATATTTACTAGCTCAACCCACATAACGATAACAAATCGATATTTATCTATCAAAATTGCAGTTTACTTAGCCATTTTATCAACTGGAGCAATCCACATATTTATTTGGTTCCAGTGAAAACCTCAAATGATGATACAACATTAAGCTCGCAGCCACAGAGTCTGAAAACTTGAGGCGTGGCAACGTTTAGATAGTATTTATATTATAATAGCTAACCACATGAAACCACATGAAAATGATGCGCTTGGCTAAAAGATTTCTGACTCAGAGCAGGAAATTAATAAGGCTTAGGCGAGGAGGAGTCGGGGCGGAAACTCGCAGCAGCAGCAGCACCGGCTGAGGTTTTCATTGGTGTTGCTAAAGGTATTCTCCATGTGCTGGCTGCAGTTGCGTTTAAAGTGTGGCCATCCACTTGAACAATGCAACATGCAACACAAATAATTCACAAGATCATATAAATTGTTACAGTGTGTGTGCGTGCGTGTGTGTGTCGGTGTGTGATTGCGCTGCAACTAAATAAATTGTTAACTAAAATAACAACAATCTAACAAAAACAAGCAAAACACAAAACGCCTCAATTTCCGGTTTAGTTCTAAACTAAATAGAAACACGGTCACACACACATACACACATGCAGAGCCAAGCACACGCACACACATGCAGTGAGGCTATCTGTTAGGGCGGAAACAGAGTAAAAGCATTTCGGCTTTTGTATGTCAGCTTCACATGAACATTGCCTTGCGTTTAGCCTCCTGCTGGAACTGGACAAATTGTTGGCCATGGCCAGCCACATGTTGTGCCTGTGTCTGGGTCTGTGCCTGTGTGTGTGTGTGTGTGACTTATTTAGAGCCCGAGCTAAATTTTAGTTTTCTACACTTCAGACAGTTGGACAGACAGAGAGACAGACAGAGAGACAGAGAGGCTCGCACACAGAGGCTATTCAAATATGGCCGACATTCGCTTTTGTTGTCGAGCTCTGTTTGTTTGCACTGGCCGCACGGTGCGTATGCGCAATTTGCCGTTAAGCCAAGGCATGCCACTTGCAACAAGGAGCTGCTGGCCGTTAGACCGTTAGACCGACCGACATGTTGTTTGCCAGAGCGCAATTTATTGCATGTCGGAAAGGCCAATATTATAAGATGATGACCCCCGAAGATAAACGATGTTGCGGCTAAGCCCAAACACACACACACACACACACACACACAAAAGCAAGTGGGCGTTGGGCGTGGCCGGCAAAGCTGCCTCCATATGGCATTATTCTGCAACTTCTTCTTGCACAACTTTTCACGCTCTCTCTCACTCGCTCACTCGTGTGTGAGTGTGTTAAGTGTTGTGCGCGTACGTAAAAAGCGAAATTAGAACTGTAAATGGCATTAATATTGAAACTTTGTTGCCGCTGCCGCTGCCGCAAGCCGCGCCCCGACCACAACCCCTGGCCTTATGCTGTGCTTAGCTGCTGTCCTGCTGTTTGCACAACTTCAACTTTTGCAACACGATTCCATTTCCGTTACTCTGTAATAGTTTCAAGCGATATAGCCAGCACCCTGCTGCCTTCCCTCTCTACCCCTCAACAACATCTTTGACTCCAACTCGAACGGCGACTACTCTGGCGCTCCATCAAAGCGTAATGAGCGTTTTCTCTGTGGCCGCCATAGCTGAGGTTTCATATTGCTGTTGCTGTTGTTGTTGTTGTTATTGTTGTTGCGCCTTTTTGCATTTTATTGCACTCGAAGTTTGCCAGTTGGCAGTTTTTGTTGCAGCCACACTTTGTTTTGCCATTGTGCTGCGGCTAAAAACCATCAACAGGAAAAGGTCTTATGCGTGCTGACAAGTTAAGCACCGGCCTCAGCTACCGCAACAGCTAACAGCAAACAGCAAACGGCCAACAGCAGCAGCAACAATTAATTATTTGAATTCATTTCGGCTATGAAACAAAACAAATTGAAAATTAAACCGAAACCAATTCAATGCATTACAATGAACATATATCATCTATATGTATGTATATATGTATGTATAAATATTCATAAATAATTGAAAATTGCTTTTCTTAAATTAAGGGTTGAAGCACTTCCAGTGGGTAGACTTGACAAGAAAGTAATAAAGGAATCATAAATACAAGCTCTGATAAGCTCTTAAGCTATATAACATATATTTAATTTCTATAAAATTTTAATATTAAATTTTGTTTTTTAATTTTAGCATCTCGTATATGACTACTAAATAATAAATAAATAATAATATATATTAAATAAATAATTATATTAATTATTTCACTTTTTATAAGAGCACTTTCACCTAACCTCTATCTAAACCAAATTTGCAAATGACTACCTCTCCTATCTACCCCTCTTAGACTCTCCCCAAGTTTAGAGTATTCATAATATATTACACTCGGAGCCATCGTCAAGCACTTGTCAAGTCTTTCAAGAGCAGCACTTTCCATTTATATTTGATAAAATTTGATGAGTGCGCAAATATTCAAATATGCCTCAGGAATTGCGGGTGTGCATGTGAGTGTGTATATGCGTGTGTGTGTGTGTGTGTGTGTGTGCTCGTGTTTGTGTTTGTGCATGGAATCAAACGCAGTACAAGTTGATTAAGTCTTTGAGTAGACGTACGAGTATTTTATAAATTCATTACAAAAATAAAAATAATAATTAAAGAAAACAACAACATGACGAAGAAGAAATTTGCCTAAGCAAATGTCAAAGCCACAGTTGAGTTTTATCATTTTTGAGTGAAACTCTTGAAAACAAAATTTGATGAAGCAATTAGGGCAGACTTTTTAAGCAGCGTCAATACGTGAAGCTTCATAAATATATTAAAGAACATTAGGCAAGCAGGAACTTTGCTCGAGTGATGTAATTCTTATTGAGTTTTTTAAAAATGTTTTTCAAACAATAAAAAAAAATTGTTAAATTTGAATATTTAAATGAAAAAGTTATTGGAAATTGTGTTAAAATTAAATTATGCCAGTAAAAGAGAGAAAAAGTTGCCTCTAAATCAATCATTCCATTCTGCAATCAGCAGAAAAATAACTAATAGGATATGAAAAATAAAACAAAAATTTCATAGTTTTTATAAGGAATGAAATATAAATAGAAAAAATTAAATATATATGTAAATATTTAGATAAATATTAAAAAATAATAATAATAATAAACAAATAATAAATACTATTTAAATTAAATATTTAAAGAGAGAAAATCATTAATTATAATAAAAAGAATATTTAATACACAATTCATATAATTTTTATAAAAAGCAAAAAAAAAAAAGAAAAATGAAATGAAATTGATTAACTTTCTACAAATACAACTCCGGGGATATAGACAAGCATATTTCCTGCCTTTACCATATTACAGGGTATCTGAAGTATACTGCTCTATGAGCGTACTCAAACAGAACGTCAATGCCTGTGTTTGTGTTGGCGGAATTACTTTTATGTTGCATAGCCGTAGGCGCGAGTGCCGACTAGTCTATAAACAAAGGCAGACAAAGTGGGGCGAGGGGGTTAACAGGCGCTGTGGAGGTTACCAGAGCCCAGCCATAGCCTTGCACATATGCGAAAAGGCGCACAAAAAAAAAAAAAGAAAATTTTCAAATAACATGATAAAATGATAATGATGAAATGCTTCAATGTTTATTTAGACAAACTCTGGCGCGCACTCGAGAGCTTTGCATATGCGAATGTGTAAGAGTGTTTGCGTATGAGTATGTATGATTATGCGTGTGTGTGTGTGTGTTTTGAGTGTGTTAAGATGTGCTTATATTTCTTATTTGCCAAGACATAAGATTACTTTTGTAAAAGTGCGAAGCACCGCAATAAGTATTTAAAGGAATTTTCATATAATATGCAAATGAGCAGTGCGAGAGCGAGAGAGAGAGAGGGAGAGAGAGAGGCAGCAGCAGAGTGAGAAAGCATGCGAGAAGCTCATCATTTGGGCTCATTTTCATGTGATTTTCTTTCGAATTTTATGGCCGTTCGTCATAAAATAAAACGAAAATGTGCATAAATTTGGTATTTGTGCGAACGGCAACGGGCTTCACGGCGGATTCGTTCATTGCCTTTTGTTAAGTGTAGCGTTTTAAAAATTCTATCAATTACATTTTTAACTTTATGGCCAACGCATAAAAAGCGAGAAAAAAATCGAAACGGAAGAGAAAAGAAACGAAGCAACCAGCTGCCAGCTGTCAGCTGCCAGCCGGTCTTAACATATTTTTCCAAAGATCCATAAAGTGTGCATTATGAACACGGCCCAAAGACGTCACGAGCTTTGATTTTAATTATTGCATTTGGGATCCTAAAGCCTGAGCCTCGCCAAAGCCTGCCACGGCTGAGAAATGTCTCTAATTAAACTGTCGTATGGGGGGCCCCACTTTATTAGCATAGACTCCGTGCACATAGGAAGGAAAGGGAAGGGAATGAATGAAAAACTCTGGAAACATTGGATCTATAATTTTCCTTTATTTAGCTTGGGCGGCTTCCTCATCGCTTTTCTCTGTTTAAGCTTCCCTTTAGCTTCCTTTTTATTATTACCCCAAATGCTTGTGGCTATAATACTCTGCTTGGCTGGCAGGAATGTTCTATGTATCGTCCATGTCTTGGCTCTTCTTGCTGGTCTTGTTGTTATTGTGATTGTCTTGCTTCCGCTTCTTTTAGTTTTTCTCCTTTTTCCACTACTTCTTCATTTTGGCTCGTTGGGGCAATGAAGTGCATGAGATATGCCAAAGGAAAATGCCATCTTCCTTTGTTTTGTACGCTGGCTCTAATAAACGGTTGATATGACCACAACCACTTACTCAAACACCCACACACCACGCTCATCCATGTATATTTATATATAAGATATACACTTGAAGAATATATGGAGTAAGAACGATGTACAATGAACAATGAACAATGAACAATGAACAATGAACAATGAACAATGAACAATGTTTAATGAACAATGAACAATGAACAATGAACAATGAACAATGAACAATGAACAATGAACAATGAACAATGAACAATGAACAATGAACAATGAACAATGAACAATGAACAATGAACAATGAACAATGAACAATGAACAATGAACAATGAACAATGAACAATGAACAATGAACAATGAACAATGAACAATGAACAATGAACAATGAACAATGAACAATGAACAATGAACAATGAACAATGAACAATGAACAATGAACAATGAACAATGAACAATGAACAATGAACAATGAACAATGAACAATGAGGAATGAACAATGAAAAAACAATAAAATAAGAATAATGAAGAACAGAGATAATGATAATTATAATGATCATGATAATTTATAATAAGCGCAGATTTTATAATTATAATGCAGATTAATTCTCTTTCGCTCTACAGAATTCAGTCCCTGCACCTTGCTATACCTGCGCCATTTCTTGCAGTGTAAATATCTCTGTCGAGGCCATGACAGTTGCCTACATAAGTCCACACATACGTATAATGTATGCCAAGTGTATGGCTCCAAGTTTTTTATGTAGCATTTTGTATACAAACTTGGCCAAGATGACCAGACGAGGACAACGATGTCGAACAGCTTCCGGTCTGAGCCTTAGTGTATGCCAGCATGTATGTAGGTATGAATGGATATGGCTGTTGTCTGCTCACACTCGGAGTGACCGCTGCTGCTTACGCTAAATCCTTGTTATGTACAAATAATCTCGCACACACGACCGCATTTAAATTGAAAAACGTACATGGCACATGCCATCGTCATCACATTTGAATGGGCCCGAAACCGAAACTGAAACCGAAACCGAAACTGAAACCGTAAACCGAAAACAAAAACGTGTTTGGCCACACCCAATGGCCGAATGGCCAAATCTTGGGACAGATGCTCGTCAAGTGCTCATCCTTTGTGGGGCTGGTGCCGTGGATTAATGCATAGCTGCGGTCAGCTGGCAGGCATCACATGGGCTAGGGTTAATTATGCACATATGTATGTGCTGCATATGCAGACCGCAACATTTGAATGACAACTGAGTTAAGAATACACACACACACACGCACGCACGTACACTCCCACTCACTCCTGTCTACTCACCCGTATTGGCCACCTCACAGGGCAAAACTATTATATCTCCGGCTATGAATTTGAATGTCTCGGAACGTGATATGAACATCGGCTCATGCTTGGCCATCAGACCCTGGGCGCTGGCTGCAAAAAGGGGTGAAAACAATTCAAATATTAAATATCATATATGTATGTATGTATGTATGTGTATATATATAAAGTTATATATGTGCATATTTTGGTCTAAGATATCAACTAAATTACAGTAAATATTATTAGCCTAACGAACGCACGTCACGCAGCAAGGACCATCATCATGTGAGTGTATGTGTGTGGCTAATTGGTTTAGGCCATTTTGTAGAAAATTTGTCAAATGTCGCAAAGTTCATAAAGTGCATTTTATTATGCTCAGGCTAATGAAAGTTGTCAAATTGCTTTCAGACAGCTGACAGACGAGCAGCTGGATAGATAGCTCGCATATCCTTATGCACATCTTGACACGCACACACACACACACACGCACACAGCTTAAGAAATAATTTAGTGCTTTTGCTGTTGATTTGCCAATCAATTTTAAATGTCAATATGCATGTGCATGCGCATGTATGCAAGTGTGTGAGGGTGTGTGTGTGTGTGTGTCTGAAATACTTGAGCTTTGTAAAGTGTTAAAATGCACTTAAATATTAAAACTTTGTCATCGTGCTCTCCATCGGGATTTGCATTAATTCAATTGCTTAGTTTTATGAGATTAAATACGCACACACACATACACATACACATAGATGGCTCCATACACATTTAAAGTTCTGGCTACTTTCGTTCGGGTTTCATAAAATATGCAAACTTTAAGGGCGCTTCTCATTATTAGTTTTTGTGCGAGCATCTGAACAGTTTTGATATGGGGAGTGTGCATATACATATGTGTATGCATATATACTATATACATGTAAATAAGCTTGTATATATAGTATATTTTATATTACCATACTTTGTAAATACATATATGCTCAGATATTAAATTACATTTGAAGCTGAGAAATGTTTTGAGAGACAGCTAAATGAAACATTGGTTGAGGAATAGAGATTAAAACTTAATTTAAATTTATAACACAAGATATTATATTTGTTATCAATATATTGATTAATATTAAAATAAATGCATTACTAAGTCGCATAGTGAAGTCACTAATATATTCTCTTTCTCTTGAAAAACAAATAAATAGCATCAGTTAATTTCATAGGGCTGATTCTCTCATTCCAATTCCATCTATTATTTATTTTATGTTTTTTATTTATTTTCAATATTAGCTAAATATAATATAATATAATAATATAATATATAATTTGTTTGTTTTTTTTTTTACTTTTATATGTAAATTTTATTAAAGCTTTTATTTTATTTTTTATAAATGCGATAATAATTATTATTTAATTTGGTTCAAGTAGATTTTTTGAACTTTTTGAATATATGGGCCTCTACGGCGTATTGCGCCCGTTTCTGTCAGGAGAAATAGGGTTGCCAGATGGGTACTCGAATATGGACAGCTCTGTAGCTTCATAGAACTGTAGAGCATACCCTAGTAGAATTCTCAAATGATATATAATACAAATTTGCTTTACTACCTAGTGAACTTTAGCTCAGAAAAATTCTTCTTCTTCTGCTTTATAACTGGCTCCACTTACAAGCTTATACCATAACACAAAAATCAGGCCAATCAGTTAAATCAACAAACAACTGTTAAGCAGCGCAAGCCTTCCCCCCTCAAGAGAGTCCTCTCTATCCATCTCTCTCTCTCTCTCACCTGCTCGCCCGCTCACCTGCGCTGTCATTGCGATTTGTAATTAGGCCGCAATTACTAACAAACAGAAGGGGAGCTCCCTGCTAGACGCTACCCGCTGGCGGTACAATTATGTGGCGCTTGCAACATTTGCGGCGTCAAATGTCAAACGGAAGCGGACATATCCGGTTACAGGCCCCATGCCGTAATCGATTACTTTAAGTGTGACAGTGCAAAAATACAAAAAAAAAAAAGGGAATATAAAAAACCCGAATGGAAAAGCGCAAAATAAAGAAATAAACAAAGTACAAAAAGCGAACTGGTCGCACTTCCGCACGCAAACAAATGCTCAAATAAAAAATAAAAAAAAAGGGAGAAAAAAAGCCATCAACCATCGGGCGACGGCATCAGGTTCTCGAGCGGCAGACAGCAGCAGCAGCCACGGCAGGACAACAATAATGCGTATAAACAAAATGCCGGACTTTGCTTGCCCCGGCCCAGGCCAGGCCAAGAGCAGCAACAGCAGCAGCAGGAGCAGCAACAAAAGCGCTGGCAAACAATTTAATACGTTTAAGCGAATGTGTCAACAGGCCAAGCTGGCTTGAGCCTTGGGCCACGAACCCAAGCATCAAGGACGACGAATGGCCAAGCACTTTTGACATCGGGACAGTGGGCGTGGAGTGTCTGGATGGAGCTGGCGCTGGAATTGATTCGATTACGCTGCGGGCACAATAATGAAGTGTCAAATGCTGTATTTATCTGCTGCGAAAACATTCGTGAATACTGTGAACACTCTCCTCTACACAGTGGCCGAGTGCGTGTCCACACAAACAAGAAGAAGAAGAAGAGGGGAAAAAAAGAAAGACGAACAGAAGCAGTAGTGGAGAGACGGAGCAAATAGGTAAGCAAAAGTCGCCAAGGCTCAATGGTATTGGGCCCCTGACATGACTTGGCAGCACTTGGGCCCTCGATGCCATGTTTCCGGCATTTTATTTGATTTCGCCCAGTCGTGCCCCACTTGGCCACACTTGCCGCACTTGCCGCACTTGCCGCACTCGCCCCACCTTGATTTCTGTCTCTTGCCTATTTTTGTGTATGTTTTGTTTTCGTTCGCCTCGGACCGCACCCCCCCCACTCCCACAAAGTAAATATAATTTCTTTTGTATCTGCAGCGGCTCGGTGCGGCTGTTGTCAGTTGTTGTCCTGGCGCTGCTGTGTGTTCCGGCAATATTTTCGCAAGGATAAAGGCGTTGGCAGCACGTGCCTGTGCCTGTGCCTGTGCCTGCGCCTGGTTCACTGCTGTCTGCCTGTCAATCGAATCCTTGATGCGGATAATAACGAAATAATGTCAGCAGTAGAAACTTATTTCTTATGGCATTTTCCTTTTGAAGTTCGTCTTAGAAGGGTTTCCGGACAGTTAGTACCCACGTGCCAACCTCTCCCTCTCTCTGTCTCTCTGTCTCTCTCTCTCTTTCGCACACACACTCGCCTGCTAATAACCCAAATTACTTTCTGTCACTTGGGCACTGATACACGACACGGATCTGCGCAGCATCAGGGGAAAGGGCCCATCGTCAAGAGCCACTCGCTAATTGGACAGAGTCGCGCCAGGACTTTGGTCTTTCTATTCTTTTCGCATAATAGAGTCAGTTAGGCAAAAGTAAGCGACACCCTAACTGGAATCTCTCTTTCTCTCTCTCTCTCTATATAAATATATATGTATATATATATGTATATATTGATCTATACAGTTATTGAGCTGAATTGTCTTGGCTTCTCAGAAAATTGTACTTCAAGTATGTAAGTGGAGTAAGTTTAAGCAAATGAACCGTATGCTCATGCTCGATTGCTTGGAGCCTGGTAATATACTATTTGTATTTATATTTATTATATATTCTATATATTTTATTTATATATTCTTATGTATTTAATAGCCTTTACGATTCCATAAGAAGCCAAATATTTAATTTCTGACTTTCGGCTTCCTTGTTCTGTCTTGGTTCTTTATTTGCTCAGCTGCTTACAAATCTCTATTCTTCTGTATAGATAGGGAAAATGTTAATATACCCTATGTCAATATACTCATTCTTTGTTCTCTTTGAGAGATTCTAGGGTACTCAGCCTCCTATTTCTATTTCTATTTCTATGTTCATAGCTCTATTTAAACTGTGGTCATTCGATCATTTGATGAGTATAGATCATCGTTGGCTGGCAGCTCTATAAATTGTCTATTTTAAACATAGAATCGAGCTACAGATCTATTATAAGGCTAATAAATTCTAATATTAGTTACTTTCATTACTTTAATAGTCTGTTCAGTCTCCCATTGAGCTTTCAGCATTCATTACAAAAGAATTCAGAATTTGCTTTCAAGCACTAGGAGTTTTTCATTTAAGGATAATAAGAAATAGAGCTGGTCATGTCATTTTAGAAAATATACACATAAATATCCCTATCTATATATAAATATATACATACATGCAAAAACAATTCACAGATTAAGTTGATTTTATAATTCCAAATTGTTTTGCACTCTGTGGAGCAAGCTCAAGTCTGCATCTGTGTGTGAGTGTGTGTGTGTGTGTGTCACACTGTGTGGAGCAACTATTCAATTTTAATTTTCAATTCGAGTGCCTGGCAGCAGCTCGGACTGGACCTGGGCAAGGTTTTTTGCGGTTTGATATTCAAAGTTTTTCCATTAAAGTTATTCGCAGAGAATAAGAAAAGTTTGCTTCACTTACACATGCACAAACATAGAGAGAGAGAGAGAGAGAGAGAGAGAAAGGTACGAATACTAATACACACATTTGCAAATATTCAATTTGAGTAGAAAATTATCAAACAGGTTTTTGTTTTTTTTGTTTTTCTCCGCTTTTATTCTGTTTTTCTGACCTTCGACTGGAATGGCAATTTGGATGGCAGCGGGGCCTTTTTTTGGCCACGAGTGAATTGTCGGTAAATTGAAACATTTTTAAGCACGCAAAGTACATAAAATATGAAAATGGTTGCAATTGCAGTTGCAGCTGCAACTTCGGCTCGTCGCTGCCACCTGCCAGGGCCATAAATGGAGAAACGAGCAGCGAGCAACGAGAAACGAAAACAAGTACAGTGAAGCTCAGCTGGCTGAGCATTTGCCTCACAGCGCCATGCAAGTGAAGCTCATTTCATATTTTTTCTGTTTTTACTTGGAGGCGCTGCAAGGCAGCAGAAAAAATTTCATTAAACACCGCACAGAGTTGAGCACAGAAAAAAAAAGAAAAAAATGGGAAGGGGTAGGGAGGTTGGGGTGAAGCAGGATTTGAGTATAAGAAGCGGAGCTAACTAAATGCATGGCAAACTTTAATGCACGCACATTTGCAAAAGACGCGCTCGGGGCGACCCAAAGTAACGGCCCGAAAAAGTATGCTACGAAAAAAGCAAATAAAGAAATTGAGAGAGAGGCTGAATGAGAGAGAGAGAGAGGGTGAACGAGATGGCGTGAGTGGGTAATCGAGAAAAAATGCAGCTATAAGTTTATCTCATGCCACTTGCAAAACCAACACGTAATTTCCTTTGAGTGGCCACTTATCTCGCTCGCTCTCTCTCGCTCTCTCTCGCTCTCTCACTCTCTCTCTCTTTCACATTCTTGACTAGTTGGCTGCATAAATCTCCCATAACTTGGCCAGTTGAAACTAAAGCAGGCTGCTGAACGACAGCAAAATGAGCCACCAAATGCAGCGGAATCAAGGATTACCTATAGTCTGCACTCACTCACTCTCTCTCTCTCTCTCACTCTCGCTCTCTCTCTCTCTCTCTTGCCTTGCCGGGCAAACTGCTTTTTCCGGCTAGCGAAATTGAGTGAAAGCCAAAAGTTGCCGGCTGCAAGTTTACGTGTGGCAGCTGCAGCACTAGCCGCAAAGCCCGACAACTTTGCCACGCCCACACGCCCATTTCCGCCACATGCTAAAACAATCTTAAAAGTTAGCGGGAAAAACAATGTGATTGCTAGTGAAATATTCATGAGGTGTAGCAGTACTTCAGACTTGCAACGCGCAACGAGCTCAGCTTGCAACTTGCCAAGCCGTAGACAATGCCAATGCAACAACAACAACAATTACTACTACAACAACAACAACAACAACAACAACGCAAGTAATGGCCAACTCAAAGGTGTTTTCGGCTGCTAACTAAAGTCAGCTGGAAACGTAGCGACCAGAGCCAGCAGGAGTTGCTGCTTCGCCTGCTGCTTCCCATGCCAGCGAATCGCTAATTTTAACGCTCGACCAGCAACAACAACAACAATAACAACAATAACGGTAACAACAATCCTAAATTGATAGTAAACTGAATTGTGTTGCAGAAGCAGGCGCCGCGCCCGCCCACATGTGGCCCATAAAATCTAAAGTTATGTCGAAAATTGTTGCCCAGCAGCTGTCGGAAATTTGTTTGCAAGCTGCGTTTTTGGCTGCGGCTTTTCCGCCGCTGCCCAGGCTTTTGAAAATGTGGAAAATGGCGAATATCCGCACAAGTGAATATCCAAAGCAGAAGAAGAGAGAGAGAGAGAGAGAGAGCAAAATCAACTATACAGTTTCAGGTTTTTCCTAGCCAAGTGCAACGAGTCGAAGTTCATGTTCGGGTCGACTAGCTGACTAATTGATACGCAGTTTGATTGACTCTGTGACTGACAGATTGACGTTTGATAAATGCGCAGCTGAAGCCAAAGGAACTAAGAGCACATGCATTTATTTTTAACCATTGGCTACTCTATTATCTTGAAAGTAAAATCCACAAATTAAAAACAAAAAACAAAAAACAAAAGAGAGCACAGTCCAAAGTTTTAAAATATTTGTTCGTATTTTAGCTGTGCGAAAAATGTTTGACAATTGCAAAGCGTCGCTTGGCACATAAAGTAGACTTGTTTTAGAGAAAACTGAAATTGTATTTATATTTGGTTTTATAAAACTTTTCCCACAGCTTTGCATGTTCAAGCATGAATATTTGACATAGCTAAATATTAGAGCATGAGCATTCGCTGATAGTCAAAATAAAACATGAGATTTTATATATAAATAAATATATAATAAATATTAAATACATAATATATAAATAAATCTAACTAGTGAACAATTTCATCATTTGGCTTAACAGAGAACAAAGGTTCTTCTGCATAATTAATCAAAATTTCTATATTTACGCATGCATTACAAAACAACAAATTCACATATTTATAATTCAATATCCAAGCATATGTAGGTTTATTTATAAGCTGAACCCATTGAAAATGAGAATTTATTTTGTTCATTTCTTTTGTTTGTTGCGTGACTAGCGTTTAACATGTTACGCATACGCACTGATGAGCAGGCCAAATAAGCGTTACACACACACACTTATACACATGTGTGTGTGTGTGTGAAACGAGGAAATGTCCAAGCACACACACTCACACACACACACATGCAGACGTTTGCAATGTGTCACCTTTATGGCGACAGGAAAATGAAATCACGTTGTCCCTCACGTGACAAATGTAATGATAGATGTACGAGTGTGCCTGTGTGTGTGTGTGTGTGTGTGTGCGTCATGTGTGGCAGCCTGCGCCTGGGCAACAAGCACGTTTCAGCTACGGCGCGGACGCCAAGCGACGACAACACGTAGCGAGATGCGCATTAAATTGTGAAAAATGGAATTTGGTGCAAATCAAAAGCGTATTACATACAGTCAGCCCCCAATAAGTGAGACGCAAGATTTCTTGCCCAAGTCGCATTGTTGTTTTCGGCTAGAAACGTGCCAAACAAATCAATGGCAATGTGCCTGACCTGGCGGGAGTGGCCCTTAACTGTCGCCATGTGAATTTCAGTTTTGTATTTTTTTTTTTTTTTTGACAACTGTCCCAAGGCCATGACCCCCCCCCCCCCCCTGCCCTGTCCACTGAGGGAGCTGCCAAGGCACATGAATATCTTAGAGTAGCATATTTATTGACTTGTCGTCGCCCTTTGCTCTGCCCTTTGACCCGACTCATATGCCGCCAACAGAGCAACCACCCGCACCGCCCGCACCTACCACCAGCCGGGCCGTGTGGCCACACCGTTTGACTGCCTGCTCGTGCATTAGCCAAAGGTTATGCCGGCTGACTTTAGGCGCGCGATGCTTATGAACGCGAACGCGACTTCCTGCCTCGCCGCCGCACGCCCACCAACACATTTTTCACACTCAATTGCCTGGCAACCTTTTTGCACGGGATCACGCGCCACAGAGCCGAAGCCAGCCGCCAACCACCCGCCAGCTACTTAGCGTATGTGTTGCATACAACACGGCGCGGCAGCCGCTCGAGTGTGCCCTTTTTTCCCTGCTATGTGTGTGTGTATATGTGTGTGTGTGTGTGCCTCAAGTGCTTTTAGGCAGCGTTTTTAGTTTCCTTTTTCGCCAGCCTTTTGTGCAGCGTCTTGTATATAAATTGTACTTCTCTTTCTTTTTCTTTTTTTTTTTTTTGTATTTGATTGTTGTTGCTGCTTTTTGGTGACATTTTTATACACTCGGGCATTCAGGGTATATGTGTGTGTGTGTGTGTGCATATCAGATTAGCGCATATATCATATATAATGGTTACCAAATGACGGCAATGATTTCAATTTGGCGATAAAAGCAAAACAAACAGCGCACAAAGAAACAAGTTAACTCAAGGAGCAGGCCGCACAAAAGGCGAGCCTTAAGATTCTCTATAGCGCATTTTAACCGTTCCATCTTACTCTGCGGTACTCTGCGATACTCTGTTCGGTAAGTGCAAGTGAAGTATATTGATCGGCAAGTGGCTGACGCAACTGAATGTACTCTGGGGCTGAACTATCTAAAGCCCTGAGTAGAGAGCGAGTTTAGAACATTTACAGCTAGTCGGAATAAGTAGAATATAGAAATGTTTTACTGCTAGTAAAGCTATAGATCAAAATGGTAAGCAGGTTCTGGTTTCAGAGCTCGAGTGACAAGCAGAATAAATGATAGATATAAATAGTAGTAGCAGCTCTAACTTATCGTTCTCTCTCTCTCTCTTCGTCTCCCTCTCTGTTTATGTTTGTTATTTATTTCCCTCTCTCGCTCTTATTTCCATTCCTTCGCCTCTCCTTCTCGCTGTTCGTCCGTGATCCTTACCCCATTTCAAATCAATTAGTAATAAAAGAAAATATCTGCTGCACCGCTTGGCTGCTCAAGCAGAGTATTATTCAGTCGTCGCACGCTCCAATCCGAGCTTCATCTTTTATTTATAATGTTTTTGAGCAATTGAGTCGTAAAAGGTGAGCAAAACATGTTTGGGGCTTGGGTTTATTTAGTTTTGCTGCATTATTAAGCGCTCAGCTTTTTGGCTAGGTGCGAAGCGACGATACGACGGTGCGACGGTGCGTATGAGTAATGCGCACACGTTTTATATTTGTGACAGCAATTTATGCAAGTCAGACAAGGAAAAGAAACAGAGAGTGAGAGAGAGAGAGAGAGGGGGAGAGTGGGGGAGAGTGAAGGTGGCACAGTGTTAGCTACACCAGAATGCTGTCCAGTGATTGACGATAATTGAGTGTCGCCAGCATGCGGCATCAATCATGATGTCTGAATGGACAGCACCATGTAAATTGCATGCGATCAGAAAAAGCGAAATTGAATTCGTCTAACAAAATGATAAAAATCCCGTTGATAATTTATGCAAAGGCAGACGACGCAGCACAAACAGCCACCCAAAACAAAAAAAAAAAAAGAAAAATAAATATATATAGAAATAAAATTCTGCTCTTTACAACGATGTATCTTTTTATCTCCCTCCCTCTCTCTCGCTCTCTTGCTGTGTACATAAAATATTTGTGCGTTTGAAATGAACTTTCCTTTTTTTCTTTCTTTTTGCGAGCGTCAAATGTTATTTGCGCCAGCTCCGAGTGTCAAACGGAAAATCAGGTTAAAAAATTCAGCTACAAACTAATTTGCGAGGCCAAGCAGAATTTCCTTACATTTTCCACTCACTCATTCGCTCGCGCTCTCGCTCTCTCTCCATTCGTGCCGTCGTCTAGGGGCATTGCAAAATAAATGTTGTAGAAAAAATGTAGAAAAAACTCACTGGCAGCCGCTGCATAAATGCTGCAGCTCGGACTCCATGGCACACAATTTTCCGGCGCAGTTCCCACTGCGAGGCGGAAAATGCGTGCATGCAAATTTCCAAGCAGTCCTGAGGTAGCTACACACACACACACACTCAAAAGCGGAGGGGCGGGGCTGGCTGGCCCAGTTTGCGAGCGGAATGTCTGCAGTGTCCAAAACATGTTTGACTGGGGGCCAAAGGGGCCCAAGCCAAGCCTTCCGAATGACAGATACACACACGCAAGTGTCGTTTGTCGAAGAGGGGAGCCAGCCCCAGCCCCAGCCCCACTGCAGGCGGCCGCCCTGTGAAATGGAGTGCAGATAAAGGCAATGCCAGCAGCAGTGTGCGTTATGTGGCATGTTAATTAGGCGGCTTTGTGTGCAGCTGAATGCCTCTTGCGGCTGCGTCTAACCTACATCTGCCGCCACGCACGCACAGCTCACTCTCCCTATCTCACACTCTCTCTCTCTCTTTCTCTCGTCTCTAACAGTGGCATGCATCAAGTGTGAATCGGGCGCAAAAGGCAAATAAATCCGATTAACAAAATCGAAATTGCACACAAAATGTTTTACATGTTGCACAACATTCAAGCCGCATGCCACACACACTCACACATACGCACACATGCACAATTGAATAGCTAGCATTGCTATCTTGCATTGTCAATTTGTTGTTTATTATAATTACAAATTGCACTGATATCATTTGCAGCGCCATCCACACTCGATATGAATATAAAATACATCCCTTTGCATTGGCTTTGGCTTTGGCCGCAAACACAATTCAATTAGGAACTGCAGCGACGGCAAAGATCCTTTGTCGCAAAGTCCTTTTTATTAGTTATTCACCAGCAGCTGAACGAGCATCTAAATAAATGCCAATTAAATAATTTAATCAATGACTAAAAGCCTGACTCGTTCTGATTGCTTTTCCTCAAGTTCAATTGCTTTGAGCAAGCCATTTCATTTAATTATTTCCAAATGAAATCTGATTCCGATGGACACATTTTGCAATTAACTTTGAGAGCTAAATGAATTAAATTCGAAAATTATTTGTATTAAAAACCAAATTTAATTGCATATATTAATATATTACTTGAAATCAGTATGACATTTATTTAAATAAAATAACTAATTAAATATTTTTAAATAATTTTCGTCTCTTTTCCAATTATAATTATTATTATTATTATATTTGTAATTATTATTATTAATATTATTATTATTATTTTTATACCCTGAACCCATTGAAAATGGGAAATCAGGGTATAATGTTTTTGTTGAAATGTATGTAACAGGCAGAAGGAGGCGTGGCAGACCCCATAAAGTATATATATTCTTGATCAGGGCGACGAACTGAGTCGATTTAGCCCTGTCCGTCTGTCTGTCCGTCTGTCCGTCTGTCCGTATGTTTGAACGCGTCGATTTCCGAAGATATAGAAGCTAGAGACTTCAACTTTTTTTTACAATGCTCGTATATAGCACGCGGATATCGAGTTTATCACTAAAAATCGATAACTCATCCCGTTATTTTTTATCGATCAAAAACCTTATCGAAATGCAGTTATAAAATTATATCTCCTACATCTTTAGAGCTAGAGTATCCAAATTTTAAATGTAGATTGATATGTACGTTATAGAATTTCGATTTTTGTTCAATTTCACCCCCCACCCTTATATCCACCCCCTCACCCATAAGTTTGTAAAAGGCGTATTTCAAATACTAGAGACTTGAGCTTTGGCAATTATACGCATAGTAATGATAAAACTACAATCTGAAAGTTTCATGGAGAACGTACGTCCAGAAAAAAAGTTATTAAACAATTAAGTTCCCATAGTAAGCCCACACTGCAGCCCATGCGTGCGCGCCTATGGGTGTCTATGTATGTGTGTTTGCGTGTGTATGTGTGTGTTTGTATAAGCAGAGAGACGCTAAAAATGATTGAAATGGCTGTTGCTTGAAGGGTTCAGGGGATCTCGTAGTCGAGCACTCTCGACTAGAGTTTTCTTACTTGTTTTATATTCTCTTTTTGTTAAATAAATAAATATTTCAGAAAATAACAACAACTTAAAAAAAAATATTTTCTTACTTTTAATGTAATTTTAGCATCGAATGGAAGTTTATAAATATTTTTTAGTTTTTATACAAAATATCGAAATTCTCTTTAAATATATTTGCAGGAAATCTCGCTAGGATATGAGTAAACAGCGAACGCAAAATTTTAATCAATATTCGAGTCCTTGAAGAGAGCGCATCCTGCATTGCGTTCTGCAAGGCGAAGGGACAAACAATTAAATGATTAAACGAGGGGACAGCTCTAGAGTAGAAATGGCAAAGGCAAATAGGCAGAAAGAGAGAGAGAGAGAGAAACAACACTGTAACGCCTAGACGGCGATACAAGTGCCCACATAACTAAGGCACCTGCTGACATTAAGCTGAAACTAACCTTGTAATGCGACAGCGCATAGAAAAACGAAAGAAAGTGAGAAAGAACCAGCGTGAGATAGAGAGGGAGAGAAAGACAGCGCATGTGTGTGTGTGCGAAACTAGAAATGTTTTTGCGTTTTGCTCAGCTCAGCTGTGGGCGATGAGATGAGATGCAAAATGAGATAAGCAAACAAACAGCCTTGGTGTTAAATTTTAAGTGTTACAAGGACAACAAGTACACACACACACACACACATACACATGCGCAGATACAATAACACACGCGTGGAAATGGTAATGTCTGCGACGGAAGCCGCAAAACCCTGCGGCGGTCGCATTTTCCACTCTCTGTCACTAGCTCTGCCTACATGTGTGTGTGTGTGTGTGCGTGTGCGGGTGTGCCTGCCTGCATGTGTGTAATTGTTTACTATTAAGTTAACGGCAGCCGCAGCCGCGGCAACAATCGACGACGTTTAACGCAGCCACAGCCGCAACAGTAGCAGGAGCAGCTCGCTGAAAATGCTGCGAAAGACCTTTCACAGCCTTTGCCTTTGACACTAATACCCTTAACCCATACACACACACACTCAAAGGCACACAAACACACACACACACACACACACACACGTGCACGCATCTCATTATAGTTGTCATGGCAATACGCTGGCTCAGGTATTTTACTTTGCCTCGGTTTATTGGTCGATTTTAATTGATAGTGCTCACAGTGCATGCCATAAGTAAACGCACACAGTGCCTGCCTGGCTGGCTGTAATTAATGTCAGCAGGCTCGTTGACGATTTAATTAAATGCAATCTGAAAAGTAAGCTTTAAGGCGCGCGCGCAGAGAAAAAGAACACAGAAATAGTAAGCATACGCCGCGTGTGCCGCACATTAACATGCCGACACACGACACGCGCAACAACAACAGTAACAGTGGCTGCAACATTCGCTGTTTACATATTTAATTTTTGGGAGAACACACCTTGAACCCAACCCAGATTCCTTAGAAAAAGGGTCAACTTGCTCTGATGACCGCCTTGGCACTGATTTCTTTCTATTAAAATTTTAGCTTACGGCATGCCTATGCGTGTAACGAAACTCCCTTCCCCCTCCCCCATCTCACACTCGTCCTAGAAGAAAACAAAACTGATAAAAATGTCAACACACAATTGATTCCGCCCCCTTGCGAGCCATATCTTGACTTGCTGCCGGGCCGCCCTCAGCAGCGTTTCGCATCACGTTTGCTGTTTGATTTTATTGAGCCACATTTTTTGTTTCGGCTTTGGGCCTAGCTACGATTTCTTCAGCTTCCTCTTTTTAATGCCCTGTTTTATGACTGAGCGTGGGGTATTTTAGAGCGTTTTCAAGGGCTGAATGAAATGGTGAAACGAAAGGCTTACAAGTGATGCGAGTGGCATATAGATTAAGAAACTTGACTCCAAGTCTAAGGCGGACTAGATATAGTCTCACTTTGCAAAGGATTCTGAGAAAGAGCGACAAAGTAGAAAAAAACTAAGATTTTTGTAAGAAAACTTAAGGAAGCTAAGCAAGAATCACAAATCATGCAAATTATACATAGTTATAAATTGAAGATTTTGATGAAATACTCATTAAAAGCTCTATTTATTTTCAAAAGCCAAAAAAAAATATTTATATATATATATATATATATATAAAAATAGTATACTACAATATAAACTATATAGTTTTACATGCTTATTTTTTTTTTTAAATTAAAATTTTTCCAAACTTACTTTTAATTTTTTTTTTAACTTAAAAAAAAAGCGAGCCTATAAAAATATATAAAAATAATTTTAATTGAATTTTTAATATTTCATATTTGAATAGGAATAATAATAATTATTATTATTAGTTAGAGAGCAGCTTAGTTATATAGTCTAAGTCAGCAATATGTTACAAAAAAATAAAAAAAAAAATAAAAAAATTTAGTTTTTAAAGAGCTTCTCAGCTAGCAAAGCGACCTTTTTAAGTATTTTTTTTATTTTTTTTTTATTTTTATTTTATTTTATTATTATTATTATAATTTTATTTATTTATTTATTTTTTGTTAATAATTTTATATTCTAGACAACTTCTTCAAGTTACACTCAAAAAGAAAATACTTAAATAAAATTAAATAAATGTTCATGCAGGCAAGCATGTAGAAATTTCTGTATATTTGATTCGTTAATCAAATAGAACTTCTATAGAAGCTATCAGATGTCACAGAATCAAAAGTGCTTAGTCAGCAAAATGGCCTAACGAGGTATCTATACGTGTAGCTAGCTCAACTATAAACAGTTTGACCTGATATTTGGCTGCTGTTGGCCCTTTTTCGCCAGCTCCCTCTCTCTCCCTCGCTCTCCATCTCTCCCTTTCGCTCTCTTCCTGTGTGCGAATGTAGATGACCCAGGCAATTGTTTACAGCTCTTGGGCTTGATAGGACATTGGGAACATGCTTTGCATGAAATCACGTCGTCATCAGGCAGACATTACGAGTATGTTCCTGGGATTAAAGCAGCATCGAATTGGCACTTTGAATTTATAGCAGGCCGAGCTGTACGAGTTGCGTGTGATTTTTATTGATGCTTCAGTTTTGTTTTTAGGACCCCAGACTGGGGATACTGCCTAACCCCAGCCACTTACAAACACTTTTCAGCAACTGTTTAACGGCCAGAGCTGTTGTGCAAGTTCGTTGAGCTGCTGGGCCCCGGGCGGGCCATGCGGCAAATGTATGCGAATACATTAGGCAAAGCGTCTGCACTTTTCATTATCTTTTAGCCGGCGGAAACTGGGACAGGCTTAAGCAGTCTGTATTTGCATAAGCCAGCAAAATAATATCAAATATTTTGCATTCAATTATCGCATCTAAGCAGCTGCGCCTGCAGCCCAGGCTGGCCAAGTGGGCGTGGCAGCCGTGTGGCAGGTGCGAGCGCAGACTACGTGAGTTTGTCGCAACGTCGCGTCGGCAGGTGGAGCGGCCAGGCCCAGGCCCAGGCCTGTGCTGCAGGCACGACAAACTTAATTGCAACGTAAAACGTGTATAAGTGCATAAGTATATGTATATACATATGTATATAATGTTAATATCTATGTATGTAAATGTGTTTTTATATATTTTTTGCTTTCAGTTAGTTGCAGCTCTCAGATAATGAAGTTGTGCACAATTTTACCCTGCATTTATTGAACCGAGGTAGAAACGCTATAAAGCTGATCCTATGTAGGGAAATGGCAAAGGCCCGCTAAGTATGTACAAGTTGAACTTGCGTTATCTATAGAAAGTCTATATAGAAAGCATTTTCTGCCTTTCTGGATGGCATAAATATGTATAAGTCTCTCATATGAATGAAAATATTAAAATATAAAATGCAATTAACAAATTTTAATCGATAAATATCGATAAAGCTCAAACTATATTTTTATTGCCTAACTCGCTAGTCCTATATAGTATATTTCCTGGAGAAGCATGAAATACATAGAAAATGCATAGACTTAGGATACGCTACAAAGAATCTCTCAAAAATTTTGAAATTTATCGCTCAACTCACTTATCGATTTTGATGTATAATTTCTTTAGCTATTTTCTAACTGTACGTTTTTTTTTTTTTTTGCACAACTGAAAAATACTTATATATAAAGACTTTATACTTAAAGAATTAACCAAGGTATTTTCATATATTGCATCGATCTGGACTTCGGCTTCAAATAGTTCAATCTTCACTCTTCTTCTGACGCCTTCTCCTTTTTACAATCATTAGCTATGACGGTCATCATTTACTTTCTATATACCTCACTTCTCGCTCACCCCTCACCCTTCACCGCATGTGCATGATTGATTCACATTTGTGTGTGTGTATTCACCAAGCAGCTCGTAGCCTGGCTAGAGCTCAGCGTATCTGCTCGTAGTTCATTCCCTACTCTAACTTCTTGTTGTTTTAGTTTTACTGAAGTCTTGGTTGTTCTCTTTGTTGTTGTTTTTGTTGTTGTTGCTGTTGCTGGCGTCTGTCGCTGTCGCAAGTTTTTAAAGCAGATTCTCATTACGCGATTGTAAAACTTTTAATGCTGTTCTTTTGTAAGTTTTTGGCCTTGCCGCCCACACACACACACACACCCACACACACACACACACCGACACACCCATACACCCATACAGAGGCACGCTCCACGCTCTGTCCATGGCTCTGGCCCTGACAGCTCATTGTTTTTCTTTAGCTGTTGCCTGTTGCCGCTCGATGTTGCTTTTCCTTTTGTTGCTGCTGTTGTTGTTGCCTGATTTATGTGATAATTTCAGTTGGAGTCGCTTCGACTCATATGCGTTCTGGGCTGCCGGATGCGTGCAGGATATGAGCCACTTTTACAGCCATACTTCGTAGTGATTGCTGTTGCTGTTGCTGTTGCCTCTGCTGGCTTTGTTGCTGTTTATTTTGCGTGCGTCTTTTTGGAGCTGCAACTTATTTTTATGTTTGCGCTACATGGCAGGAAGTAATCATCTTGATGGCTGTTCAAAATTTATAGCGCATTTTGTCTCATGTTCTCGCAGCAGCACACACTTTCTCCGTCTGTCTCTCTGTCTTATTGTCTTCTCTTCTTGTTTTTTTGTAATGAAGTACACGATTTTAGCATTTAAGCTGATGGCAGGCAGCTCGAGCCTAGCGAATAGCTAAGCAAAAACATTGCTGCGGGGCGAGCGACAAAAACCAAATCGCATGTGGGCGTTTGTTATTCAATGTGGGCGTGGCGCACTTGCAAAGCTCAGCCACATATGTGTGTGTGTCGCAGACAGCTTAACACGGCCTTAATGCTGTTTAACTCAACTGTCGCTAACGCTTTTAACCTGAGGTTAAATTTTCAATTTGCTTTCATGCTTCGCCCCGCACAGACACACAGCAAGCTCCATGACCAAAAACCCCAACCAGACGAGCAGCTAGCACAGACCAAGGCAGACGACAACAACGGGGCTTTTATCCACACCCACACACACATACACACACACATACATGTGTCTATGGTTGGGTAGATTGCATACATATGTATGTATTATCTATGCATGCCTCTGCTTCGCCAAATGCCTGAAGCCTTCTGTGTGCCACAGCAAATTATTCACCAAGTTGCGGCAATACCCTAGCCAGCAAAAGCCTCATAACTTGAGCACAAACTTTGTCCAGCCAATAACTCGACATAGCTGCAGCTGTAGCTGAGACCAATTAGACGCACATACTTAGCTCGGAGAGTTTGCAACACTTTTACAGATAGTTGGCCAAACTGAAGTGAAGGACAGGCGAATCACATGAAAAGTGGCCAAAAAGGAAGAACAGTTTGAATGGGCCACAGTTCGATACAGTTATTAATGCCAAATTAGTTCACATTGAGGCATAATACGAAGGGAGGATGAAAAAAACATGAAAATTCATGGAGCCATTGAGGCATAGTAGGGAAAATGAAGAGCTTCATTGAATGAGTGATTCAAATTCATTGAGCTAGTGAGAAATGTGTTGAAGTATAAAATAATAATTATAATTTAATTTTAATTGTAAAAAATAATAATTTAAAAAAATTTTTGCTATTATTATTTTGAATTATAATACTCTAATAACACTTTAACAGAAAAAAAAAACAAAAACAAAAAAAACCTATATATTTTATATTATTATCGTTGACTAATAAAAATATATAATTAATTAAGTTTCAATAAAACTAATTATTTAAAGTTTTCAATTAAATAATTTTTATTTTAATATGATATTTTGTATAATATATTTACCAAATTTTTTTTACTTCTCGCCAACTCAATAAATTTGAATTTTCCAAGTTTAAAATTATTTTTAATTATTTATTACTGCATAGCATTTACTTTGTATATTACTTAATTCCAAATTAATTTCCATTTCATTTTCAAAGTATTCACAATTTCGGCTTGATGACTTGACACAAATTCCCTTTAGAGTACATGCATATGTATGTGTAAATGTATATGTATGTGTATCTGCCCACTCGGCATGTGGCTCTGTATGGCTTTAAGAGTCAAGACACAAAAATACTTGTCTAAAAAGCACGTAGTCGTGCACTTGACTTTGGCTGGCCAAAAACAAAAAGCAAAGTACAAAAAAAGAAAAATTGAAAATGAAATTAATGCTCAAGGATTTTATTAGGTTTTTTTCACCCCACCGCTCAAGCAACAACGAGAAGGGCGCACAATTTTCACAAATTCCAGCATATTTCAGGCACTGAACTTTTAGCCAGCTTTGCACTTTGATAATAATCTAATTTGCGAACTAAAAAGTTGAGCTTTTTGTTATGCAGTTGCATATATATGTACATATATATGTATATGCATAGCTGTTGCTGGCCAATTAATATAATCCTGACGCTCAATATGCAAACATTTTTGAAAATTTAAATTATTACGAAAGTGACAAAACAACACAGCAAAACGACGCTTCAACAATTTGGCCAAAAAGCGGTTAACGTTTGTGGTTTCAATTCGTTTTTTTTTTTCGGTTTCGTATCGTTTTATTTTTTTTGTTGCATACTTTTTAGCGCGCATGCAAATACTTCCACTTCCGCTTCCGCTCGAAGGCGTCACGAGCGAATTAGCAGCTACGTGTGTGAGTGTGTGTGCAAGTGTATGTGTGTGTGCAGCTCGTTGACAATTGAAAAATATTGTTGGCATTTTAACTGTTAGCTAATCCTCTTAATCATACAGCACACGCCTGATGCGCAATGAATAAAAATTATTATAAGTATTACATAATTTAATTAATTAAAATTATTGTTTGCACTGCTTAAACTTTCTCTCTTCCTCTCTTTTCTTGTGTCTAATTAAAGCTGTTTAAGCTTTTAAGCTGTTAAGCTGCTTCATATTACATGTCATCGTCTCTCTCTCTCTCTCTCTCTCTCTCTCCCATTGTCTATATATTTAATTTTTTGTCTGCCTTTTTTTTTGTGTTTCAGATGTTCGATGGCTGCCGGCATTGTACAACACTGGCTCTGCTGCCATGTTAAATGCTGTAAATGACACGAAGTCACGTGTTAGAATTTGCGACTTTGGCGCTTGTTAGCGCCTGTTTGCCTGTTAGCTAATGCCTAAAACGTATTTGCTGTTTGCTGTAAAATGGCATTTAAGTCGTTGTCCAAGACGCTGAGCAACCGCTCGTAGCATGTGCAACAGCCAATACGAAAGTCACTAAATCTCAAAAAGGAAAACCAATTACGACCATTACCACATGTGGCAATTACAACGAAACTTACGCCAACCTAACAGCATCTCTCTCTCTCTGTCTCTCTCTCTATGCCTCTGTGTGTGTGTGTGTGTGTGTGTGTGTGTGTGTGTGTGTGTGCACGCGCCGTAACAGCAAAGTCTCATTAGTTGCTCGCCAAAACGAATGATGAGAGCGCAGCGGCGGCCCCCTTGGGGCTGTGCTGAATCGTGTATGGATATGGCTACGCTTGGCTCGGCTCGGCGTCAATGGTAATGACGCTTAGTATTATGGCCAAGATGATGGCCGGCAGCAGCTTAATGGATGCCAGGCCGAGCTCCACCTTGCAGCTGCACACACACACACACGCACACACACAGCCAGCCTGTCCCACTGTCCCAACTGCTGTTCAATCAATTTGCGGCATGCGCTATTTTTGCCATGTAGTTTCAATATTTTCATTTGCCACAACAGAATCGTTTTAAAAGCGAATATTATATGTCATATACATACACAAACACACATATGCATATATATATCTACATACATACATATGTATATGTAGTATTTTCTTTTGCTTTTTTATATGTTGGCGCTTGGATTCCACCCGAAAATCATTTCGCCTCAATTTTTAGCGAAACCCAAAAAATAATTTAAAGCAAAAAAAAAAAAAAAATGAAAAGAATGTGCATAAATTACAACAACAGCTGGCAGAATTTGTACACCCTGCAGGCATCAAATTAATAGCAATTGGGTATGATATTAATGGAGGGCGGAGGTACGATGTGCCTTTACGAATGAGCAAGAGAAAGTCAAAAATGTACAGATTTTTAGCTTGATATCAATGTTAGCAAAATATTTAAATACAAATTTATATGATTATAATTGAATACAAACTAATAGTTGCTCTTTAACTGAGGAAGAGAGTAGAAGGGCCAAAACTTCAGATGTTATAAAAGAGAAGCAGAAAACAGAGATACGAGTCTATAAATAAACACATATGGCAGCTGATATATATACTACATCAATTACTATTGCTGCTCAATCTATTTACAGGGTAGCAGAGATGCTCGCATGCTCAACGTGCGACAGCAGTTTCTTTTGTTTATTTTTGAATGCATGCAGCATGTGGTTTACGTATTATTTTCTTCCTCTCTTTTTCAGTATTCAGTATTTTATTAGTATTATTTCTTTTTTTTTTTTTTGGAAAATTTCATTTAGCGAATTGTTTGGCGGGCAGAGCCGTAAATTTGCGCTAGTAAAAAAATTTAGTTGCGCAAGGACATGTGTGCGTGTTTACAGGAGCAACATGGAAAATCAACATGCGACATATAAATTTCATGATATTTCATAGTTTATGCGCGCGCCGAGATGATCTATCATGCATATATACCATATATATGTATGTATATAGCATAGCATAGCATACTATATATAGCATATATATATATTTGTATTTCAGCACATGCAAAAAGCCATTAACAATAACACGATACGCGGCGCAGTGCAGGGCTTGGAATGAGATAGAGGGGCGGTGTGGGCTCGGGACATTGTCTCATTAGCATATTGCGTGGCGGACGCCTATTTGGGAATATCGATAAAGTTCGTTAAAAAGATTGAAATGTGCGATTTGAAGCGATTTACCCAATGTGCCAACAAGGCTGCCAACTAGGGGAGGGTCGGGGCTGCTGCTCTTGTCGCATGAGAATTGAAAACAAGGGTTGCTGCTGCTGCTGCCAGAGAGAGGGAGAGAGCGGCAGTATGGGGTGGGGTGGACTTTTGGAGTGGGTAACGCTGTTTTGACACTTGTCACCATTAAGCTAAGCAGCTAGGGGTGTAAGCTGTATGTGTATGTGTGTGTATATCTGTGTGTCCCTGTATGTGTTTCGGTGTGTGTATTGCTGGCAATTTTTAGCTGGCTTTAAACTGCTGCCAAGCGGTTTCACATCGTTCGTTGTCGCCGGCTTTTATGCTTTTTAAGTCAGTTTAAGATTTTGACAGCCAACGACAACGAACGGAAACTCTATACACTAAGCGTTCAGCTAATATAAATATATGCTGCCTTTTGTAACCCACACAGAGGAAGAAGAACATATATATGTGATTTGATCTTTATAAGTTTACTTAGTTTGTGTCAAAGCTTTATGCAAATGTTGCGGCTGCTCGTGGGTTGGAATGGAGTCGGAGTGGAGAAGAACAAAAAGTTCGCAGTTTCTCTTGTTTAAGAACTTAATTAATCCGAATTCAATTGGCTGCTATGGCAACAAATGTCTCTAAGTGTGCTCTCCAATATATATGCGCATACTCGAAGTTTTGTTTCATGTGTTCAGTCAGAAAATAAATGATTTTATCTGTTATTTAAGAGTATTTGAAATTCGGCATAACGAGAATATTTTTTTTTTACTTTTTATTTTTGTTCCTTGTTGTATTGGCTGCACATGTCCTGCCAAGCCCTCAGTCCTGCTCCTCTTACTGCTCCTGTCACTGCTGCTCTTGTTCTTGTTCTTGTTCCCTCCTGTTAGTGCTCCTACCCCTGTCACTCCTGCAGCTTCTGTTACTGCTCTTTCTCCTGCTCCAGCTTTCCCCTCCTGCCGCTGCTCCCGCTGCTCCCGCTGCTGCGCCTGCGTTCGACAACTGCTCGTTCGTTTCTCTTAGTCATTTGGGTAGCAGAGCGCGGATTACGTTTTTATCCCTGTGTCCTGGAAACACTTTCACAGCCAATTTTATTATACGCGCGCGTTTCGCTGCCTTTTGTTGATATTATTGTTGCTGTTGTAGTTGATGCTGCTGCTGCTGCCCCTGCTGCTGCTGCTGCTGTTGTGCATTTTTATGCCGCATATAAATAAATCTGTTAGTTGTGCATGTTTACGACTTTTTAAGCCAGGTCCGCCGCCAGGGGCGTGGCAGCTTGAGGTAGCCCGACTACTTGTGCATAAGCGTCAATTTTATACACACTTCGCTGTGTAAATAGCGTAAAATGCTGTCACCAATTGCATATAAAAGCCCAGCGACTCGCGCTTGCACAACAATTTATGCTAATTATTTATGAGCAGGTGCACATACATACATATATACCCTATATACCCTGCAATTGCAGTCACACTGGTGTCAATTGGTCAGCAATTCAATGTTAAGCAACGGTCAAACTATAACAGAGAATTCAGACTACGGCAGGGGTAGGGGGCGTGTCAGCTAAAGGAATGTGTATTTTATGCTCTGCACTTGAGTGCGTAATTTTATGAGGCGCTTTTCGCTTTTATTAGCAGCGCCCAACAATAAACTGTTTATGTTTATTATTTGCTGATGACCTACGTGCGAAAGGGCCACCCAAAGCAAGCCAAACCAGAGGCAAAAGCAAAAGCAAAAGCCAAAGAAAGAGAGTGAAAGTGGCAGTAGAAGAAGTAGGAACAACAAACACTCTCAACGAGCGTCTAAATAGTGGCCAAGCAGCAAAATGAATCACTTACGGCCATTTGCCAGCAACAACAACAATAACAACAACGGCCGCAGCTGGCTAGGAAAAGTCCGTGCAATGCTTTTTGGAGTAGTAAAACCGGAAAAAGCGCTCGTGGGTCGACTGCGTAAATTACAAATTAGCAATCACACTAAAACTGCGGGGCACACAGCCGCCAGAAGGTATAGACTGTGCGTGTGTGTGTGAGGACGATCGTGTGCTATAAATCGAGCCAAAAGCGCAAAACTTTTCATATTCAAAGCGTCAACTCATTAAACGACTAACTCAAACTACGGCACAGCTCCAACTCGCATCAAATGAAGCACGAAAAACAAATCAAAATGGCAGCGCACAGATACACAGACACACACACGCACACTCAGACAGAGACAGCATGAGGTATACGAGCTAACGGAAACGGATGCGTGTGCGTTGAGCAATTCGAAAACGGAAATCAAAAATTGACCCAAAGCTGAAAGAGCTTGAGGTATGAATAGAAGGAACACAAAGAGCGCGCGAGAAAGAGAGAGAGGGATAGAGTGAGTGTGAGAGACGGAGGCAGCTGTAGCTAAGGCCAGACCTCCATTAAATCGACACCTAGTGCGATAGCAAATGCCAAATGATGTATAAAAGTAGCAGAATAATAAAAATTTATTGAGAAATAAAAAACAATTTAATTTATTAGTATTTAGTGTGGCAAAGGAAATAATCGATGTTATAAATTTTTGATACCGAAGGGAGCGAGGCAAAGCCAGCCATACGAGAGTATATGCCAAGTGGCTGGCCAAGTGACTGAGTGTGTGTGTTTGTGTGTGAGTGTGAGTGTGGGTGTGGGTGTGGGTGTGGGTGTGGGTTAAAAGGCACATCGAAAACAAATGAATTGGAATACGTTGGCAGCCCAAATAAAGCGGATATGCTGCCGGATACGTGTACGTGTGCCTCGCTCTATCTCTATCTCTCTCTCTCTCTCTCTGTGTGTGTGTGCGTGAGCATGTACGTGTCTATTTGTGAGTTAGTGTTTTAGAAATTCGACTCGGATGTGAAGTTCAAACGCTTATCAAGTGTGTAGATCTTACTTATGAGTTTAACGGCCAGGCCAAAAAGCCGGAAAGCAAGAAGGCCAAAGCCAAAGCCAAAGCCGACTTCGATGCCGACGTCGTGGCCAAAGGAAGGGCCAAATTTGTTGTAGGTCCGGATAATTTAATTTATTGTTTTCTCTGTTAAATGATGCTCAAGAGTATAATTTCGGGCACAGCACACAGAACGCGACTAATGTGCGCACAAATTGCCACAAAGGCTGGGCAGGCGGCGGGCAGCGGGCAGCGACGCGTCGCTGGCATATCGATCCGTCTCTCTGACCTTTGATGCGTGCAGAGCGGATGCCAGCAGCAACTAGCTGGAACTGGGGTCTGGAGCTGGAGCCTGGCTCGTTGACAGCAAGTGGTTGCATAAAGTGCTCAAAAGGCTTTAAGCAAACACACACACACACACACACTCGCACTCACACACACGCTCACAATATGCAAATGCTGTTTTCGAAACTCTGGGCGCAAAACAATGCACATTTTAATTTTAGCCCAGTTTGTTGCCTCTAAACACGGCAGCAGCCAACAACAGGCAACACAAACAGGCAACGGCAGCAGGAGCAGCAGCAGCAGCAGCAGGAGCAGGGCTGCAGGATATGTGCCAATAAAAAGTTTGGCAAACAAAGTTGGCGTCACAAAACTGTAACTGCAGCACGCTGCGGCATCTCAGGCTCGACCCAAAAAATTAGTCTGGCCTACTCTGCAGCCCCGCACTGTGGAACGTTTTCAGCACTTTTTGCGTCACTTTTTTCAGAGCTCAGCTCGAAAGTGGAAGTTTTGCTTGAGGCTCCTTAAACTTCTTGATAAAACTGCCTTTGTAAGTGAACCTACAAAAATTGTTTAATTGTAACCAACAGCTGTCAGCATAACATATGCTACATTACTGTAATTTAGCCTAACACTAAAAAATCAAAAACTGTTAACATTCAAGCTATTAGCAAAATAGGCTTTAATAACAGCTAGCAGTATATATTTACATATGTATTGAAGCCATCAATTATAGCTAGCAACAGTAGCTAACAGAAGCAGTTAACAGCTGAAGCTAACATACAAGGCTAACAGCTGAAATTGACAACTGCAGCTCATATTCACAGATGACAGCTCAAATCAACATTTGAAGAAACATTTGTGCTGCACATAAGCTGTTAACTTTAATGTTAAATTTAACAGCAGTTCGCTTAACAGCAATGTAGGCTTTGTTGCTGCAGTTTATATTATTATTAAAGCTCGATGTATGTAAGCTTAAATAACATTAAATCAGTTAAAAGCTGTACAGCCGCACTTTACAGCACTGTGATTAACTTAGGCAAGCTTACCGGTGGAGTTTACAGCTGTTAACTCAAGAGCAGCTCAACATGTTAGCATTGCTGCTGCAGCTCTTCCTACTTTAAAGTATTCCACAGTGCAGCAGCCATGATACACACACCGAAACAGTCACACACACACACACACACATACAGAGAAAGTTAAGTAAACCCGATTTCGACTAGTCGACTTAATTAAACTGCATTTGCGTAGACAACTTGCGCTAAGTTTTTCCGAAAAATTCAACCGCTGAATTGGCCAAAAATGTGTGTGTGTGTGTGTGTGTGTGTGTGTGTGTGTGTGTGTTCAGCTGTCACAGACAGTTGGCGGGCAGTGTAAGAGAGAGAGATAGGAAAGCGATGGGGGATGGAGGGTTGGGGGCTTGCTGGAAGTCGGGGCTGAGGGTTGCCACATAAACGTTGTATAAATAATGCAATTTATGTGCAGCGCATAAAGAAATGTGCTGTAGCCAGACACTAAGGCACTTGTATTATGCATGTCGCTTTTTCTACCCATGCCCAGCGTCGCAGCTGCTGCGCCAAGGACTCGCTGGCACACACATACTTGAGTTTGCCGGCGATATGGCAACGCTGGCTGCACTTTTGCTCTCTGCCATAAACGAAATCTCTGCCTCCCCAAACGAACTTAAAGACCTAAAATTGTTGCCAAGCGACAAGTTGGAATTAGAGCAGCCAAAATGTTGAGAAACTTCGCCTTATGCTTACGTTCTCAGCAGTCGAGTGTCGACACGTGCGCTGCTGCTCCTACTTTAAATTTGCGGCAATTCAATCAACAACAACAGCAACAACCACAGTTATCGAATGGTCAGAAAGCCAAAGGCCAAAAGCCGAAAGCCGAAAGCCATGGGATAGCTGCGTTAAGCTTATGGCAGTCACACGAGGAGAGATTATGATAATGTGTGAGTTTTTTCATAAATTCGTTTAATCGACGCGAGAGCAATAATATTTAAATGATGTCATTCCAGTTAAAGCCTAAAGAGTTGAAGAGCCATAAATGACAGATGCGAGCAGAAAAAGCTTATATGACACAGAGTAGTTGAGAAAATATTTGTCATATGAGCTGGTGGTAGCAGAGTATAACATCAGAGTCTAGCAGTAGAGTAGAGCAGCAGAGTTTAACTGCAGAGTTTAGCAGCAGAGTATAAAAGCAGAGTATAACAACAGTGTCTAGCAGCAGAGCTTAACAGGAGAGTATAAAAGCAGACTCGAGCAGTAGAGTAGAGCAGCAGAGCCTAACAACAGAGTCTAACAGCAGATGCTAGCAGCAGAGTATAAAAGCAGACTATAAGAGCAGAGTATAACAGCAGTGTCTAACAGCAGAGGCTAGCAGCAGAGACTAGCAGCAGAGGCTAGCAGCAGAGACTAGCAGCAGAGGCTAGCAGCAGAGCTTAACAGGAGAGTCTAGCAGCAGAGTATAAAAGCAGACTCTAGCAGTAGAGTAGAGCAGCAGAGGCTAGCAGCAGAGCTTAACTGCAGAGTTTAGCAGCAGAGTATAAAAGCAGAGTATAACAGCAGGGTCTAGCAGTAGAGTAGAGCAGCAGAGCTTAACAGGAGAGTCTAGCAGCAGAGTATTAAAACAGTCTCTAGCAGTAGAGTAGAGCAGCAGAGGCTAGCAGCAGATGTTAGCAGCAAAGTATAAAAGCAGAGTATAACAGAAAACTCTAGCAGTAGAGTTGAGCAGCAGAGGATAGCAGCAGTCCGTTACGCCATATACTGCAATAAAATCATTTTAAATTTGAATGTCCATTCACTTGCGATGCATTGGCGTTGCTTAAGCAGCTCAACGTTAAGCAGCTATATACATACATACATACATATATGTATATATCCTAGAGTGCTCAAACGCTCTCATTTAAATTGTGTTATTTTTCTGTTAATTTTCATTTCATATTTTTCACGACTTTTGTTTTTTTGTTCGCCGTTTGCTTGCGCCTTTGATGATGTTAAAGAAGCAAGCCGTTTGGTTTTGTTGGCTTGGCTTGACGGGGCTGGGCTGGGCTTGGCCAGTCGTTGGATTTTATGCCGACATGCCCGCGCATTTTAATTAAGAAATTAAATTAAATACAAACTGATGCGTAACAGATTCCTCGTTACTAATTAAAATTCAATTTCTTGCCATTAAAATGAGCAGCAGTCGCAGCAGCAGCAGCAGCGACGGCGACGGCGGCAACAACAGCGTCAATTACAAGCGCAAAACCCTTCGCACCGGAAACCAGCAACTTGCCATGCCGTGCGGCAAATGGGGCATAGCCACGCCACTCCCACCGCCCATCGCCCAATTGTGTGGCACACACACACACACAGAGAGACAGAAAGAGAGAGGGAGAGAGCGAGCGAGCATGGCGAGTCGGCAAATTAAGCACGCAAAATTAATACGCAATAAAAAAGCAATAATAAAAGCCAAAGTCGAGCCAGACCGAACGCCCTGCAGCCCAGCAGCCCTAGAGATAACAGAAAACAATTTGTAGTCCTCGCTGAAACACTCAACTTTTATGTGTTTCTCCTATTCGAAATTGAAAACAGCAAAATAGGAAAAATAAGAATAAGTAAATGAAAATTAAGAAAATTAGTTTGCTAATGGCGTAAGAACTTCGTGTAGTTGCTGCCGCCACTTCTGCTACGTCTCCTGCTGCTGCTGCTGCTGTTCCTCTTCGTTGGTTTAATTAAAAAATTTTTGGATATTGCAGCAGACGTTTGATTGATTCACTTCAAAATTAAACGCAGAAGCGCGCTGTGTGGGCGGCCGTACGGGTTGCGGTTAAGTGTGGGGCGTGGCATGGCACCCACACCCACACACCCACACACACACACACATACGCACAAAGGAAGAGAGTGAGACAATGGACAAGGCACAGTCGCTGCCAGCAGGCTGAAAGCCAAACAAAAGCTACAAAATACTTGACGCAACTATCCCGAGCATTTTGCTGCGAGCCACGCCCATTTAGTAGACCTCCTACCCCGTCCTCCACCCCGTTGGATCCTCGTGCTGCCAATGGGGCAACATTGTTTGCCATTTGCCAGACTAAACGCCATAACAAAGCGAAGCAACAGCAGGCAACGAGCTTGGCTTCAAAAAGGGGTAGCAAATTACTTAAGAAAACTGTTGTTGGCTTATTGGATTAGGTAAAGGCTACAAAGGAAGAGGTAGGGAGAGGGAGCGCGAGAGAGTGAGAGGGGGGGGGGGGAGGTGAACTGCTGCGTTTTAGATCTTTCAACGCACAATTACCAGCGGCTCTTTTATAATTTCTTTAGCAAGCGGCCTGCGGGGTCTCAGCAAACCATCAGCAAATGTCTTTAAAGCTGAAGACCGCATCAACTTTTTCGCTTTTTCGCTTTTTCCCTCGTTTTTTTTTCGCCCAAATATTTGCCCAGCTCAACTTTGCAGTTTCCCCATTTCCCTTTGCAATCGGTGGTTTTTCATACACTAGCTAGAGGTATTTCAAATATGTCATAAATGTTTGCTCCAACATACCTGACAGGCATGCCGAAATAGCTAGAGAGTGAAGACACTCGGGCAGACATTTGAAAATATCTCGACGATAGTTGAGATAATATAATAAAAGTTTTCATGTTGGCATTTTCCAGCTTTGCCATATATCACTTCGATTGTAATCTATATGAAAATTAGGCTCACATATCACAGAAACACTCAGCCTATGGGGGCTTGAAAAAAAGAATAAGAATAAATAAAATATGTAAATAAAATAAAAAAAAAATAATAAAAATATGAATTCATCTTTTGGTGCTCATTCTCAAATTTGAGTAAGTCAAGTTAAGAATCTTTTAGAGATATATTACCAAATCATTGAAATCGCATACATATACGTATGTACACACACATACGCACACATACATGTATATATACATACATATATGCCAATTTATTCAAATCTCTTATGGTATACATATTACACATACATAAATATATGAATATTTCATATATTGATAGCTTTAAATGAAATGTTTTTATATAATTTATTCCGCAATATAAGCTCTGGATTAGATTAATGAATTTATTCATGAATTTATTAATAAATAAAAATGTGGGAAAAAATGTTTTGAATTTAAATTATTAAAAATTAATATTGTATTTATTGTAATTATATATATGACATGATTATTCTATAAATATGTAGAATATACAAAAAATGTTTTTTTTTTTTTATTTTATTTATTTATTCTTAATTTTTTAATATATTTAATTCCTGCTTTGTTTTATTACACCTTAAAATTGATTTTAAAATGAGTAGATTCTCTATAAACTAATTTATGGAACATGATCATTTTGTATATTTGTACTTTTATTATATACATATATATATATGTATGTACTTGTAGAAATCCAGTTTATTTGAATAATTCACATTATATATTTTCTTGCACATGTCCCACATATTTCCCATACAACTCTCCATCAGCTCAGCTCACATAGAACTCAGCTACTCTGCCCCATCTAGATGCTCGTTCGCTAGGGTATTTCACGCTGCGCTACTCTCTGCACATAAATATTCCCCTATGCTCTGGTATTGTTATGACCATGTCAAGTTGCGAGTAGTATTTGTTTTTCAGCTGCTTGGGTCCATTGGCAAAAAAAGAGAGAGAAAAACAGAGAGAGAGAGAGAGGAAAGTATAGAGAAAGGAATATAAAACGGTCGCATTTACCCCTGAGGCCTGTTTTGGCGTATTGTTACACAATTTTGTTGAAATTTATTTACAGAGTTTATGCCACACAGAATCAACATTGAAGTTGGCAAGCGGCAAGCGGCAAGCGGCAAGTGGCATGTGGCAACAGGCAACAACAACAGCAGGGGCAACAAAATTGAGAGCCAAAGCCAAGACCAATATCGAGCCAAAACATTGCGCCAAGTTCTGCTACTAAATTTCTATTCCCAGTGCATGGAAAGTTGCCTCGTGCCACATGCCGCGTGCTGTGCATGCTAAGCAGCAGCTGCGCCGAGGTCAGAGCGGTAGGCAGAGATCTATTTGACGAGGATGGGGGACGGGGGGTGTGGGGGGCGGTGGTCGAAGCGGGCCACACAAACAAGATAATAAGTTCATGAGTATTATTTGCAACATAATCTAGCTGCCCTGCTACGCCCCCAATGCGACTCTCCCTCTCTCTCTTTCTCTCTCTCTCTCACGCCATCTCTTAACGATTTTAAAATCCGCTGCAAAAAGTTGAAATCGTGTCACAGAGTTTTTTTCGCTCTCATTTCTGCCGCCATTGGCACAGGATATTGGCAAAGGCAAGGGACATGCCTCGATCTGTGGCCAAAGTGGCTTGGGCTGGGGGGTAGGGCAATGGAGACGCGACTGCATCCGGCGAGCGCCCTGATTGCATCTTCATAATTCAGAGTTCAAGCGACAGGCGCCTCGGTTCATTATGAACTCTTGAACGATTCCCCTTGGCCAATTAATCACAGTGCGTTCAGTAAACAGCAGCTGCCTGTTTAGTGGAAACTCCGGCTAATAGCATTTTCAGTTTGCCCAGCGAACGAAAACTTTCGACTAAGTGCAATTTATGAGTGCAGTGCGCAACGCGGCGGCAACTCGGCAAAATTTGTTTACAACTTGGGCGTTAATTGACATCAACCAGAGGCGCAAGCCAAAGGCAGCAACAGGAGCAGCAGCAGCAGCAGCAGCCCAGCCAAGCACAACAAGGTCAACAGCAAACCAAACGAAACCAACCCAAAGTTGGTTACACAATTGGCTACACAAAATGCTGCCAACGCTTTTTCATCTGTTCTGTTTTTCCGTTTTATTCTCAACCTCGACAACAAAGTTTTCGAATGTTATTCAACACCTTTCGACCCTGAAGGTTGCCTTTTCACTGACTTTTTAAATACTTCTCATAAGCCACGAAACACGTTGAACTTCGCATCGAGCTGACAATTAGAGCTCAATGCGAGTCCCGGCGAGTCCCCCAAATCGATGGGAATAGTTTCAGTTACTGATTTGGCTTCAAGTTTACAGTTGGCTTAATAGCATTCACAGAGTGTTGGCACGTCAACTGTTTGATGAAATTGAGATTGGATGCAGTAAGCTAGTAGCTTAGGTAGCAGAGCTGAGTAGAAGTTTATGCAATGCACTCTTAAAAGCAACGGTTGATATATATATATATATCAATATGAAGTTTGTGAACGGCTGATAAGAAGTATGAGAAAAAAACTTGCTGACATGTCTAATCATTATAGTTGTAGAATCAGCTGCTTTCATATATATATATATATATATATATATATATATAGATATAGAGTGAGTGGCTTATATATCAAATCTAATTCATCTATGTACAGTTGGAGCATGGCTGATGAGAAGCGTTAGAAGCACCGTCTTGGCCTATATACATTTTCAGTTGGAGAATGGCTGGTAAGAATTATTTAAGATACAGTTTTAGGCACATATCTAGATATAGTTGGAGAATTACTGATAAAAAGTATCAGACGTATAGTTTTACAGTTTTATGTTTAAACAATGGGTAATACACATATATAGATACAGTTTGGGATTGGTTAACAAGAATGATCAGAGAATACAGTTTTAAAGTCATACGTTTACATATATGTATGTATTTATGTTACTTGATTCACTTTGAGAACTTTGCTAGACAGAATATCTAAATGAAATAAATTTAGATGCAGTTTAAGAATTGCTGATAAGCAATATCAAACGCACAGTTCTGCAGTCTGCACATATCTAGATACAGTTTGAGAGTGGCTGCAACTAGATGCACTTTGAGAACAGCTGGTAGATAGAATCACAAATACAGTTTTAGAGTCGACCACTTACATTTCAGCCAATGAGTCTAATTTATTAACATTATTCTCTTCATTCATTCCACTCAAGATCAAAGACTTAACTTGCTTTTAATTCAAATGACATTCGCAGGTGTTTCAACTTGGTTAAAAGTTGTATTCCAAATTTTTCGAAACTTCATAAGTTGTTTAACGGATTTTCTGAAAGCGCCAACTCTTTTCGCGCAACTGTCATGCCATGACCTTAACTAACCTCTACAACATGAAGCTCCAAGACATACCCCAATTGGAGCAGCTATTGCAGTTAAGCTGCAACGAAGTTTTCACCAGCAATTAGTTTAGCACGGCAGCAACATCAACTGCAGCTGCACAACACACACACACGCACATACAAAGAAAAAAAAACGCCATACAAAAGCGGAAAAAAATTAATAAATAGCAAAGTAAAAGTAAATCCTCAGAGCATAGTAAATCAATGTCGCCTTAATCCTCGCATAAGGCACTTTATCAATCAATGCAGAAAGGATTTCGCATGAGTTTGCCTTTATGTCAACGCCCGAGTAAGCGCAGGGGGGCAGGGTTAGAGAGAGGCAGGTCGGCGATGACAAAGCACACATTCATAGAGAGGGAGACGGAGAGAGGGAGACAGAACGCGACGTAAAGTAATAAGCGGTAAAACAAAGTAAGACTAAATAATACAGTAAATCACAAGCTAATGCCACACTCACAGACACACACACACACGCACACGCGCACACACACGCTTACATTGGCAGGCATTGAAGCAATCAAATTAAATCCCAATCGCACACTTAGACAGACATAGGCTAGGGTACTTGGGTAACGGCAAAACGGCGATAAAGCGTTATGGTTCATTAGGCGCAACGAGTGCGAGGCTGCTTACATAACAGCAGTGCCTACAACAACAACAACAGCAACATTTAGCCGAGTTTACAATCAATGCGTAGCATATCATGGCTCATGGCTCATGGCTCACGCTTCACCTTCACACACACACACTTACAGAGGGTAGATTCTGGCTTAGGGGTTGCTGGTGCAGCAGCAACGGCAGTTAATGTCAATATCATTAAGTGTGCGCCCATATGGCACTGACTGACCCATCCCAACAACCACCACCTAAGCCACTCGAACCCACTGCAATTGTCACCCAATCCTGCACGCTGCGACACTTGGCCAATATTTGCTGCAACAAATTGTTAAGCCAAACAGGGCATACGAAGGTACTCGAGCGTGGGCTTAGCTCGCGACAGGCACTGAGCACATACATAAATAACCCACGATATTTGTCGCCTCCAGCCCAAGCATGAACCGGAATGGACAGGCGGCTGCAGATCGCCGAGGACTTTTGGAGTTTGATTTGATTGAAGCACGTTTGCTTAAGGATTTATGTTGTCAGCTTTGGCATCAAAATAAACTTAACAGAATGAGATTGAAATATTTTGCAAGTAAATGAAGTAATTAATAAAAAATGTAAATACAATACGTAAATAAACTAATATATAAATATATATATATATATATATATATATATATATATATATATATATATATATATATTTTCTTATTAATATTAAAAAAAAGTCTTTTTTATACACATATATATTTTTAATCTTATTTATTTTTTTAAAGTTCAATTTTAAAATTTATTAATTATGGTAAAATTATTTATTTATGTATTTATTTTTGTATTTACCTATGTATTTATTTACTTATTTATTTATTTATTTATTTACTTATTTATTTATTTATTTTTATTGTGCATTCAATCAGAATTCAATGAAATTTTCATTTGCTTTTGCATCTCTGCCAATTCATGAACTCAATAACATTCAACATAAACAGAAATGTTATCGCAACTGTTAACATTTCTATTATAATTTAACAAATGCATAAAGGAATAAATATCCAAGTTTGCATTGTTAAGTTTTCAATGATTTGTAATGTGATTTATGCAAGGAATTTGCAAGCCTCAATGAACATTTGAATATGTGGCTTAGATTTGATCAAGCTACGAATTTAGGTGGCATAAGAGGGAAATTGTTTAACGACTTATAAAGTTAGATATTAACTGAAACTATTTGGAATTTTCAGAATAAGCTCTGCTCATATGAGCATTCTGCTGAAGCAATATATGTGCTGGATAAAATATACAAATATTTATCGATTATATATGTATTTCTATATTTGAAATATTCAACTTGAGTAAGTAAGTATATATATCTTATCAGGCATCTAAGAGTATAGCCTGCTCGGGTTTATCTTTAAAGTGTTGTATCTATCAATTATCATATTTTAAGCGAATTTTTTAATTCATATAAAGTTTCAGCTGCAAGCTCCAGTCAGACGGATTTTGTGAACTGCGAGCTGGCCCTTGCTCCACAATCTGACCGCGAACTGCCCCAAGATGTCTCATTAAAGTTGCAACAGGCGACACGCTCCTCACTTCATTAGGACAGCTCGGAAAATGGACACCTGCGCATCGTCTTAATGCAATGGAAAATTTTTGAGCGAAACTTTTATGAACGAGTTAAAGACAAGTTAGCAGAAAGGCAGAGAGCCAGCCAGCAGCTAGCAGGCAGCAGGCAGCAGCCAGCAGGCGCCCGGAAAAAACTAATAATGAGCTTTCAATGTTAATAAGCCGAGGGTAAAACTTCGAGGCGCTGACAACAGCTGCAGTCGAGGCGACTCAAGACGAGTCGAGTCGAGCTTGGGGTTGGACGCCGCTCAAAATCCCTTTTGTAAGTAATTTCATTTTCGACGCTTTTGCCCACTCAAGAAGTAATTTAAAAACTTTGTTAGGCATTTTTAAAGTCATTTATGGTGACAAAACTCACGCAGAAAAAAAAGATCATAAAAAACAACAACAAATGTGAGAGAGCAGAAAGAAAAGGCAGCAATTTTAGACGCTCGCCTTGATGAGCCACTGATGAGCTGATGTCAGTTGGGCGTGGCAGGGGGCAGCAGGAGCACAACAGCGCCTACGACACCAAAAGTGAATACAAAACTTTGCACTTGGCTTTTGTTTTGCGAGAATTTGGGATCAAAAATTTACAGAAAATAAATGGAAAAAAAAACTGAGAATTCAAGTTGAACGATTGTCAGATACCCAGCATATGCAAAGAAATATAGAAAAAACAGTCGGAAAAAATGTTGAAGGCTTTAATGAGACATTAAATATATACTAAATGGGTAGCGAATACCCTGTACTTTATTAAGTCATAATATATGTTCAGATGATCCAATATGCCAAGTTTAAAGAGCCAAATAACAGTCAAATAAATATACAAAAAATTACAGCTAATAAAATAAAACCCCATAACTTTAAATAACCCCCTAGTCGTATATACCCTCTTGAATTATAACCATAAAATTATAGGGTATAGGCAAATATTTTGGAATTGCATTTCCCGAACTTTGGCGCTGAATGTAAAACACTTGATACACAGTGAGCCCAGTCAATGTTTCATCTGGCCAAAAACGAAATTCATGGCTCAAATCCCGCTTGGCCTTAAGCCAGCGCATTAAGTGCTTGATGCAGATAAATCCTCATTATTTCATGTGCTTTTCGACTTCTTTCAGCTCAGGAACTGCCCAACAGCTTACAAATCTGCAAACAAATCTATCCATAAATATGAAAAGAATACTTAAATGATTTCTTGCCATAGACTTTTACGGCGCATGAAGAACAAATAAAACAACAACAACAACAACAGCAACAAAAACAACTGCTGAATATGAAATGAAGCAGCTGGACAAATGCTGAAGCTATCCACAAGGACTCTTCCCTTCCACCCTACCCCCCTCTCTCCTTCTCTAATACACTCAATATATACATATATCTCTCTCCCTTTCTCACTCTCGCTCCCTCTCTTTGTGCTTGGTCCATTGGCACTTTTGCGCCGAGGATAATAATAATAAAGTCGCCGCGCCTTCGCAGCGGCAGCTGTGAGCCAGCGACTTCATTGGCTGCTGGCCACGCCCAGCCAGCATTTACGCCCACTGTGCGACAGCTGGCGTTGAACTTAAATTAGCCTGTACACACAATCCGCTTTTCAGGCTCGCGCCAAAAAAAAAAAAAAGAGAGAAAAGTTCTTATCGGCGGGAATTTATCTTTCATATGGCAAAGCGACAACCTCTGAGTGGCAAGTGGCAGGCGGAGCAGGCGGGGCTGGTGGCATGTGGCTTGCGGCAGCAAGTGTTAGTGGGCACGCAATGCTGGGCTATTGGCAATTTATATTGCAGCCACAAACGGGCGGCCCGAATAAACATTTTATCATAAAGAGATTAAACGCCGATAAGCAGCCGAACAATTTGTGCCTTGATTTACGTTCTGTTTGCTGCTGCTGTTGGTGCTGCTGCCACTCGACAAAATAAAAAGCAAAACAATGCCACATGCGGTAAAATTAATTTGCAGCATTTTCTGTGCTGCTTGCCCTCTGCTCCCTTGCCACCCTGCTGCCTGGGGGCACAAACTGAGCTCTGACTGATCAAGTAGCTGGGTAGCTGTGTGCATTGTCTCCCTTCGGCTGCCTTCAACTGCAAACTTTGGGGTTGCCCGCAAAATGGCCACATCCCAGGGGCTGCACTCTCGAGTCCAGGTTGCAAAAATGAAGGTAATCTATTTGGCTGCCCAGTGGGCCCAAAACCAACGCCCAACGCCCAGCTAGCTCTCAATGTCAGTGAAATCCCGAGGCTGCTTTACGACAAAACCCCAATCCGTTCGCGTTCGCCGTTCGTCGTTCGTCGTTCGTCCTGCTCGCTCTCACTCGGCCAACGGACTCATCTCACCTTGTCCAAAGATAAAGCTGCAAAAATGTTTTAACATCCTTTGGCAACATGCCGGCACATCGCCCACATCCACAACCCACATTCAATCCCAGCAGCAGCTGCAGATGCAGTGCGTCCCTTCGGTAAGTGGGTCTGGCAGCCGCAGCTCGACCTGCACTAAACAAAGCCTTTTGTGTGAGAAATTTTCATATTTTATGTACGAAACGGAGAGCTGTCTGCAAAATGCCAGCAAAAAAGCCATAAAGACAACTAGCAGAGTACAGCAAATTGGACGCAATGCCAGTGAATGACAAGCAGATACCCTAGATATTATCTAATTAGTGAACTTCAAATGAAACTGCTTCATGTTTTGATACTAGTTTTACATTTTCAAAAATTTATTTGGCTCAACGTGTAGAGAAAACTTTTAGATTCTAAAGAAAACTCTCAAATGGTTTTATGTTCAGAATTTAGTGAAACTTTTTTATGTATATAATTTTTATTATATGTATATTTATCTTTTTATACATCTCTAAATACTTAAAATTCAAGCATGTGAAAATGAGCTCATGAAAAATGAGCGAATTTTTATGGCTAAGCTGAAAATTGTGTTTGATGAAGTCCTAAAGCAGAGCGGAAATGAAAGTCAGAGCGAGATAGCAGGAGTAGAGAGTGGGAGAGTGTAAGAGAGATGAGAAAGCTAATGGAGAGAAATAGAGGGAGCCAGAGAGATAGAAAGAAGCAGAGAGAGAGAGAGAGGGAGATAACTTGAGAGATATAAATACAGAGAGAGAGAGAGAAAGAAAGGAGCAAGAAGGAGAAAGAGAGAGAGAGATATATACTAAGCTATACAAAGTTATATATGGGAAGAAGAAGTTTAGCTTTTTTCCTTTCAAACTTCAGTTTGTTTACAATTTTCTATTTCCACACCCCTTCCATGCCTCACCTTGCGCCGTGCCTATTACCGGCGCTAATCTACACCAATTTGTAAGTAAATTGTCAATGAATGCAAAGCGTAAAAATTAGCCGCAAAATTGCAGCAGTTGTTGTTTCCAGTTTGTTGTCTTCCATTGCCGCTGTTGTGTTTGTCAATTTGAGGCTGGGTGGAGGCGGAGGCGGAGGCGGAGGCTTGTGGACGGACGCACTTGAGGCTGTGAAGAGCTGACAAATCCAAATACTAATACGCTGCAAATGAAAATTACGATGCCTTTGGCCTGGCATTAAGAGTCATTCGAGTTACTTAGTTAGGACCGCATTGAAGTCGAGAGCCGAGAGCCGAGAGCCGAAAGCGGAGCCGAGCGCAGTTGTAAGCCAAAAGCAACGGCTCCTAATGAAATGGCTTTTTCAAAATGAAAGTGCCTCGACGCACAAAAATTCTAATGAAGTGCAGTCTATCCCTCTCTCTCTCTCTCGTGCTCTCGCTCTCTCTCCATCCTTCTGTCAGCCAGACATCTAAATGGGTCTGAGAGTCACTTTATTTTATTACCAAACTTGTTTGTGCAGCCTTTTGTGCACGAAAACTAAATATGATGGCTTCTCTTTAGCATTTGGCTGCAGCTGCTGACTGACTGCCTGATGACTGCAAATTCAATTAGCCCAGTTAACAGGCAGCGTGCGTATTGCCTTAGCTCTTAGCCCACGTTAATCGGTCTAACACAATTTGGCCGCTTTGTGGCCCCAAATTATGCAATCAACTGCGCATTGAACTAAGCCCAATTCTATTTACTCTATCTATGATTTGTGCAAGCAAAAACGAAAAGAAACGTTAAGCTTAGCCAGCGTTTTACATGGATTTCTGCCGGAAAGATAGGTAAGAGATGGAGCTAGCAAATGCTGTGAGAGTTCTCTACGCTAAGTGCTGAGCTATGTGTATGTATGTGTGCGTATAAGAATCTAAGCCCAGCTTGCATGTATATGTGCATATGTGTAATGGAAGACAAAGGATAGCTAAGGCTCGCAAATAAGATGCTGCAACACATATACAGATATAACTGTTATTCTACATGTAGATATTACACTGATAAGTGTCATCTTTTGAATAGAATTTTCCTTTAAGTAAAGAAAAAGAAAAGTCGATATTAAAAAGTAGAATAGCAAATAGAGCGATAATAGATTTGTATTAGCGTTATCTGGAATCCAAATAAACGAATATACATGAAATCTATATACATTCTTTCTGGAATATCGATAGAAGGACAGCTAAAGTTAGTTCAATAATAGAAAATATGACACAATGAATTATCTAAGCTAAAATAATTTTAGCTATATATGCTATACATAAAGCTAAGCCCAAATAAATCGTTGTGAATATATAAAAATATATATTCTGTCTATTGTGGCTGGAATTAACAATAGAATATTAATAACAGAAAAGAATGATTGAAAAAAAATGATCAAAATTATGATTATATTAACTTATGCTATACATAAAGTTAAGGCCAAACAAATCAAGGCAAAGAGAAAGGCATATAGTCCACATATATAGTCTAGTAAGAACATACATACCCACATGCATATTCCCTTAAAGCTTCAACTGCGTCTACACGCCTGTCATGTTCTCTGTCCAACTCGAACTGTCAATCCGGCTGTTTGACAGTTTATCGATGAATAAACCAGAACATATGTATGTACGAGCGGCGCGAAGTTAGCTTTGGGGTATCTAATACTTTTTTATTTGCAACATTTTCATGCACAAGCTCAAAGTTTGCCCAGATTGTTGCTAAAAAACAAGTCACAAAGTTTTGCATACAAAAAAGTTTCTTTTTTGGCCGATTGTTCTTTTGGGAGCAATAGCATATAGTTAGCTGGGGCTTAATAAGCTCAATGCTTGTCACTTGGCATAACAAAGTCGGTTGAAAAGGTAACCAAATAAACTGAAATAATATTATGTAATTTAATATGGATCCCTGAAGACAGATCTAAACAAATTATATCAGAGCATCGAGGAATTCAATTTCACAAATCCAATTGCAGTATAAATGAAGGAAGCCAAAAGCAGCTCATAGCACTAAAATTGTCGATAAATCCATCAGCGATTGTTATCGATCAACATGAAGTTTTTAATAGTCATCAAATGATCTATGTAAAGACACTGGGCCAAACAGAGAAATGAAATGAAATGAAACGAAACGATGCTCGGTGAATTGAAGTGTCCATCAATCTAATCAACGAAAGAACTCGATGGACATGGCTCGTCATTAAGGCTGAAAGGATTTGCACCCAACATGAAAGAGAGGGCTGACACAGAGCGGAGGTGGGGAAAGGGTGCAGCTAGAGTGGACACATCAAAGCTGTGGTCAGCATCAAGGACCAAAAAGGACTACGTGGCTCAAGCCTGCAGTCTAGCGTCTGGCGTCCGTCCTCTTTCCTCCGCCGTCCGGCGTTGCCAGGCAGCCGCAAAGCAGCTTTCATCAAGTTGCAAATAACGCATGAGTTTACTGCCTTCCCCCATTTTTCAGTGCCAGTGCAAGGCCAATAAGCAAAAAGTGAGACAGAAAGACAAAAAGACAGAGAGAAGGAGAGGACGAGAGTGGCTGAGAGAGGGGCCACAGCATTGTCTGCTGCCAAGTGCGGCCATAAACTTGAATTGCTGACAGAATTGAGGCAGCAGCAGCCGCAGTTAGAGTCAGTCAGAGGCAGCGCAGAGTTAATGTCAAGTCTTTACATTCATGGCAATAAAAATTTCACTTCTTACGGCGTGTCGAATTGTCTCCGCCCCGTAACCCGCCACCCGGCACACATCGCACGCAACGCCTTCTAGTAGATTTGCGTGTGGCTTTATTTTATGCTCATCTTTTAATTGTCAATAAAATAATCATCACATGCAACCGCAGCACGTGCCAAAATACAAAATACCATGGCAAATTTTTTATCAATAAGCGAGGGCGGAGTTCCGGCAGGCGGGAGGCGTGAGGCGTGACAGCAGCAACAGCAGCAGCATCTCACAAGCCGTTGAGCTGACAGAGCGGCTGCCTCTGGGCCTGAAGGGCCGCTCTTCAACTTATTGACGAGATAAAGTTGAAGATTTTTGTGTGCAGAGTTTTCTCGCTGAAGTGGCAGACGGCAGCCCATAATGATCGAAGTCCTAGAAGTCGCCTAGCATAGTCCCTCCACCACTAGCAGCAGCAGCAGCAGCAGCAGCAGCAGCATCATCTAGTAGGTATTAGGTAGTTGTGGAAGCAGAGCATCAGGAGTTGATGTCGTTGAGTTGTTGACGCTGAGCATGGCACTGTCGACGATGTTGAGAGTTTTGATGGCAACGTTGAAGGCAAACCGCAGGATGCCAAGAGCTTAAGATTTTCCTATACCCATTGTTGTGCAGCCGTGTGTGTGTGCACACGCGTTAGTGTGTGTGTGTGTGTGTGACTGTGTGTGTTGGCAGGTCTAGTTTATTTGCTCAAATGCTGCTCGTTTGCTCATGACACCAGCAACCGGCAGCAGCAGCAGCAGCAGGGGGAGGAGCAGCAGCAGCAGGACGAGCGGCAGCAGCAGCAACAGGAGCAAAAAAAATGCCAGAGAAAAGCAATAAAAAGCCATGCGAAGCGGAAAAAAAGAAAACATTGTGGCCAAACAACAATGCCAACAGCGTAACGCACACTTCACACACACACATATGCACACACGCACACACACACCTCATCGATTTTCACTTGAACGCGAAACGCCGTCAAGCAATTCTCTGGAGTCGTACAAACAAATGCGCGTAAATTTTGCTTAGCGCAAGTGCAAATACTTGACACAGCCGCACCTACAACAAGTGAATGCATAAGAAAAGCCAGTGATCGACTCAAACATACCCTGCAAACAAAGCTAAGCCATTAAGTTCAGCTCCAATCGTAGCCAATTATTGCAAGCTTTGAGGCTCAATTCAACACGTTTATAAAATACCCAAAAATATAGTTGATGGACTATAAATACCCTGTAGGTACCGTACTTTTGCTTGCCAAGTTCTTACACTAAGGGTATATGAGTCAAGTGCTATGGCATGCTTTCTCTTATGCGAATTTTTAGCGCATTAACATTTTAGCTAAACTTCAAGATACCCTGTAAGTTATGATACACGGAAATATAAGCATTAATGTTCAATCAACTGAAAAGTACATTTTTGATAATGGTTTGCAGTGCAATTTTCGTGCTTTAAATATTCTGTTAGACTTATATTAGACTCAAGAATACCCTGTAAATATATTTAGACCAATTTTAGGTTATTTAAAATGTTATGAGCTTAAAAACTCTCGATGGAACGGAATGATATTATTTGTCGAAATGTTTTACATACGCATTCGAATAAAGTAGACTAAATGATACCCTGTAAACTTTTATTCGAACACATTAAAGAGCTTTCTATACACGATGTGGCTTAACGGGGATTCAACTCTTCTGTTTGTGCACAGATTTTTGGTATATTTAAAAAATACCCTGTGAATTTGATAAAGAATACACAATACTGTTCAATTTACACTGAGTATTGAGAACAAATCAGGTATGATGTGCTTCTACAGTTACTCACAATCCACATATACACTCGCAATACCCTATAAATTAAAGAGTGTGACAACAGTGTGTAAGTTACCCCGTCACGCCTCGCCCGCTCACACCGCGTGTGCTCGAAAGCTTTTTGCATTTACATTTGTTGGCATTTTAGTCATATGTCAATATCCTCTTTGAGGTTTATTGTGGGCGTAACTTTAACGCTTGACTTGGCTTATCGCAGTCCCAGCTCAGGAACGCCACCCTTACCACCTCGCAAAGTTTCGAGTTTATCATTTATTTTATTATTCTTATTTTTATATATATTTATATAGAGAGATTTTTTGTTTTCTTGCTGATTTATTTGCATGTGCTCGCTCGCACAGCAGTTAATAAATTTCAGTTACATTGAACTCTTATCTGGGACAGCAGTGCAAAGTTTACGAAAATCGAAAGTTTTTGGCAAAGTTTGTGCAAGTTGGCTCGCAGGTAAACCTATGTCAATTTGATTAGTCGGGGGTATGGATAACTAACCCAGAGCCCAAACTCGAACCACAAACCCTACCCCAGCCCTAATCCATTCCCAATTCCCAGTCCCATTTCATGCGGACTGTAGATAAACCACAGCGAGTGATTTTTTTGAGACAAATATTTCAAATGAAATGAAATACATGTGCTTTGCAGCCTCCGCTATCAGTTGGCATTCATAAAACGATTTGCACTTCATCAGCAGGCCAAAATGATAAGCTTGAATTGTTGGCTCTGCTGTTGGCTGGGGCGGGGACTGTGAGGTACTGCGGGGTTGGGTTTGACTACTGCAGCCGCAAATGCAAATATTTAAGGCCAAAAACCAGGGGAATAGAAGCGTAATAAAAGTAGAGCTAGAATATTTTAAATTTATAAATGCAAAAGCTGAAATACACTTCAAATGTGGATAGTTTGAAAATAATATTTACAGTTCAAAATGTAAAGATGTGTTTAAATAGTTGAATGCAAATCTTTAGTGATAATACCTAACTAAATTTTCTTAAGCTCTTTAATCTATAAATTTTATGAGACATACATATTTTCCTATGCAAAACTTAAAACATTCTGAGCTGATTGCTATGACAGCTCGCTGATAGAGTAGTTAAAGACTGACGCAGATCTCTTTAAAAACTTTTTTAGCTACCCCATGGAGAACTTACTCTGGATACCTCAAAGCCCACATTTTTTTTTGAAGCCGATATCAAACTTCTTGCATAAAGTTTCAGTGCAAAGAATCTTATGTCTAAAGAGCATAGTTTGAGAACTGTTTAAGAAAGTTTCTTTAGCCAAATGCTGCTTTATATAATTAACTCATATTTTAAAATCCTTCAAAGAAATGTTGTGCAATATTGAAATTGTAATGTATTTAAATGACAATATGTTAGAAGTATGAAGAGCGTAAATTGATTTATATATTTAACAGAATTAGAAATAATATTCTAAGGTTAACAGTCGATTCTATTAGTAAAGCTTAACAGATGTCCAACTTAACAGTAATCTAATAGCAGAGTCTAACAGCTACGTGTAACAGCGGCGTGGAGCAGTCGAGTCTAACAGCAGAGCCTAACAGCAGAGCCTAACAGCAGAGTCTAACAGCAGAGCTTAACAGCAGAGCCTAACAGCAGAGCCTAGCAGCAGAGTCTAACAGCTGCTACTCTGTTACAGTAGTGTTGGTGTGCGGTTGAGAGCTTGTACAGAATTGTGGAGGCATTAACCGAGTGAGTTTTCGTCTTAGCAGAACGCAGTTCGACTGAGGCTTTCTAATGAGTGCCAGAAAGAGTGAAAATATATAACTATTGCTGAATGTAGACCCAGGTAATGAAGTCTCTTGTTTTGACTAGGAATCTTTTAACACTTTATATTGATTGATTGATTGATATAATGAGTAAATCATTTGCAAAACAAGCCAAGAACCATATTTCAATAGCTACAACAGCATTGAGAGAGCCAAGTGAAGCACACACCGAAAGCGCTGCCACAACTCGTTACAAGCTGTCTAAGAAAATTAGTCAGCTCGCTGCTAGAGTATACAAAACTCTGGAAAAAAGGGAACGAAACCTAACCAAAACCAAACCAAATTTAACTCAGCTCAACTAACTACAAACCGAAATAATTGTTACCGACACTGACACAACTTCTGCAGTTGCTGTTGCTGCTGCGAGTTGCAGTTGCTGCTGGCTGATAGCGCAGACAAACGTCCCGCAGCAATTGAAACAACAGCGTGAATGGCGGCATGTTGGATTTGGTTAGAAACGGATGCAATTCAAATGGCGAATGACGGCTACTGGCTGCTGGCTTGTGAGTGCTTCCGGGTGGTGCAGGGTGGTGCTGGGTGGGTGGTGCTGTGCAAACTTGGCTGCACAAAGTAAAGTTATTTGCGGTTCATTATTCACTTTTGGATTTTATTTCCTTTGCTGGCAGCAACACGATCGAAGCCAAACCTGATGGACAGCAGATTGAAGCGGCGAGCATTGAGAGCTGACGTCGAAGCACGTCAACGTTTGTTAACTTGGCCAAAATCGCAATTGCATGCAAAATGATTTGACTGCCAAGGGGGAGTGCGAGTGGAATTGGAAGTGGGTACGGCACTTTTAGGGCAAGCGCAGCGACATTTAAATAGAAAATTTTTGGTCGACTGCAGTCGAGTTGAGGAGGAGCAGAAGCAGGAGCAGGAGCAGGAACAGGAGCAGGAACAGGAGGCGGCACAGAGCGCAGTCAGTCGTGGTACATTTTTGCTCTTTGCTTATTCATCTTGCAAGTTGGAAAAATAAATTAATAATGCCCTCTTGCCACTGACAGCAGCTGCAACCACAAGGCGAAAGAGACAGGCGGAGCGAGAGAGAGAGCGAGAGAGTGAAAGAGCGAGGGAGTGAGATAGTAGCTGCACTCGAATATTCTATGCGCAGCTTGACACCCCTTGTCCTAAAATTTAATTGCATCTTTTTCAGCAATTCCAGCACAAAATGAAAATGCATGCAAAACGCTCACAGAGCGAGCGAGAGAGAGAGAGAGAGAGGTCGTAGCTAGCTTCGGCAGCAGTTTAAGCTTTCAGTTAAGTTCAGTCAAGATATGAATACTAATAGCCACTGGAATGTTTGAGTAGCCAAAGGACATTGCACTGTCTATGTGAACGTCCCAAGACGCCGCTGCTGCTGCTGCTCCTGCTGCTGCTTCCTTTCCTGATTCCTGCTTCTGGTCCTTTGGCTCGCATTGAGGTCGCTCGGGCTGGGCGGGGCAGCTGGCTGAGTGTTCCCAGCAATGTCATTACTCTTATTTGATACCGTGGACATTCGCATAAATGTCAGATTGAGTTTTGTGCGGCGCCAAAGTTGAGTCCTTGAAATGCATTTGAATGCAAAACTCAACGCAGCCAGTCGCCTCGCCTCGCCTCGCCTCGCCCCGGCCCGCCTTGCACCGCCCACCGTCCTCCAATCGCCCTGTCCGCAACTCGAAACAAAAACGTTGCGAAGAAAAGCAATTAGCGAAATTAATTGCTTAAGTTTCGCCCTTTGAAATATTTATCTGCTCGACTGACATTAATTCAACAAGGATATTGCCCAACCACAATTGCTCGAGCTCTGCCAATCGAAGCACAGCAACTTGCTAAGCTGCCGATTTCAATGAAAAAATGCTTTGTTGATTAACTCCGAATCAGTTGCTTCAGCTAAGGCATTTATGCCTTTTCAATTTGTTGCATCTCCTTATATTACAAACCAATTTAATTCATTGCATTTTATTGATATTCATTCAGGCTTTTCTTTGCTGTCGTCAAATTTCATTTTCTTCCTTTTTAAAATTGAAACAAAAACTTATATTTCTACCATGTAATTTCGTTAAAAATTTGTAAACAAATTTGGCTTTTATTTAGGCCTTTTGCTAACTCGTTTTCTCATGGAAAACTGAGTTTAGGGCAAACGCCAATAAATAAAATATTCATAGTTATTTGATTAGTTGTTTAAATGACAATTATTATTGAATTTATGTTTTGATTCGAACACTCTTTCGACTCTGAATTTCACTCAATTATTTAAGATAACAAAAATAAATAATGCTCTTCTTGGGCGTGTAAAACTTGGAGATAAATGGAACATGGATTTAGCGCTTACAGATATGCGTATTCCCCATTTTTGATTGTGCAGTTTCACCTTGCACAAATTGAATGTCCCAACACGAACCTGTCACGCGCCACGCCCACTCGCCCACTCGCCCAGTCGCCCCCAGTTGCAATCTATGCGCGCTGATATTTCAAAGCTCGTTGACAGCTGTGCCCCGAGAGCAGCGGACAGATTGCATTACGGGCAACTGGGGCTACTGGGCTACTTAAGCACTACAATGGCCAACAACAATAGGCCAACTACAGTACTTACCGCTCTCCCAGTGCTGTGTGAGCAGCAGGGCGACGATGATGCCAATGGGCAGAGTGCGGCGCAGGATCTCAGCCAGATGTGTCCTGTAGCGGATGTGTCTTCGCTTGTCTTTGCATTGGCTAATTGCGGCCATTTTGAAGCTGTCTCAAGTTGTTGTTGTTGTTGTCGTTGTTGTTGTTGTTGTTCTGCTTCTACTGTCTCTGCTTGTGGTTGTTGGTTGTTGCTCTTGCGGCTGTTGCACTCAATTGGATTTGAAAGAGTTTCGTTTGTAAGCTGCCGTATTCAGGTGCATTGAATTAATTATATCATTGTTGTTGTTGGTGTTGTTGTTGGTGTTGTTGTTGGTGTTGTTGTTGCAAAAGTTGCAACTGCTGCAACAGCAGCAGCAACACTTACACAATTTTAATTATTCAAAATAGGTTTTTAGCACACAGCGTTCAGGGACAGGTCCAAGCAGTCGAAACTTGCCCACTCTCTCTCTCGCTCTCACTCTCACCCTATATGTTATATCTATCTCTGTCTGCTGCGGCTGCACCTTCTTCTCAGCTTCCGTCTCAGTCTGAGCTGGCTCTGCACTTGGCGTTCACTGTTTTAATTGCTTGTTCTGCAGCAATGCATTTTCCTGTTGCCCGTTTTGCAAAATTTATAGCTGCAAAATAGAAACAAAAACAGAATTTATATATTATATATAGAGAGAGAGACTGAGTTTTTCAACATGACCACAATATGCCCACACACGTGTGTGTGTGCGTGTGCGTGTGTGTGTGTTTGTGTTGTTTAATGCTGCTAAGCCGTTGTGCCCAAATACATAATTCCTATGCAAATAAGCGTCGAGCAAAACCCTAAAATTTATGTGCATTCGCTGCATTTTGCATATCTATATGTAACTGCGAGGGGCGCCACTGCAGTTTATGTCAGTTTATCATTGTTGTTGTTGTTGCTGTAGGAACTGAAGCGTGCAAAAAATCTAAACGCTGGCAAAAAGAAAAAAGAAAAAGCACACAGCGCGCGCTGCCAAATTAACAGAAATATTTGGTTGGGTACCAAATTCTTGTTCTTTTTGTTTCCTGTGTCACCAAAGGTTCGCTCTCCCTCTCTCTGTCTCTCGCTCTCTGTCTCTCTTTCGCTCTCACGTACACTATCTCTGTTTCAGTCTGTGCACTCAACAGCAAGCCAACTGAAATAATCCTGAAAAATATTGTTGGCTTTGATTTGGCGCGGCTTTTCCTATGGTATTTGCTTTGCATTTTCCTTCGCCTTTTTTTTCCACGTTTTTCCACATTTTTCCCCAACTTCTTTTTTGTTTTTTGCGGCGCAGCATCTACATTTAATATGACATGGCAGTTCAGCATGCATGACACACAGAAAACACACGCGGCGGCGAAAGCGGGAGCGGGAGAATGGAAAACATAAACTAACTGCGCATCATTTACTCCAGCTCCGGCCACGCCCACTTTTTCCCATAAACAATTCTATTAAAATTAATGTTGCATATTTTTAAGGGCGAACGCAGTCCGAAAGAAACTAAATGCTTAACAAATTGTTGCGTATTTGTTAGGCGCTACCTACCGCCGGGCATACACGACTGCCTAGATACCCTGCAAATGAATAAACATAAATCTCTGCGAGCGCAGAAAAGCAAACTGAAAGCAACAAATTGGGGCACAAGTAAACAAAACAAAAAGACAAAGCGTGAAAGAAAAGAGAGGGAGAAGCGCAGCGTGTGTGAGTGAAAGAGAGAGAGCGAGAGAGAGCGAGAGGGTAGCAAATATGGCCAGCAAATATGATTGATTTTATGTGTTTGAGCTGTGCGAGAAAGTGGGCGACGACGTCGTGCCAATGCACTATGGGGAATTTTGCCGTTTTTCGGGTATTTAGTCATTTTTTCGAAGTATGAAAATTTATAATTTTTTTATGTTAACATATTAATAAAACTCCAAACTTTAAGGTGGTGTACTTAAAATGTTAAATAACAGCCCACTGTTAAAGCTAACAGCTGTTAAAGTCAGCTGTTGTTTTCGATAAACACCTGCTTTCAGATTGCAATTTTTGGTGGCCGATTTTCAAATTGTCGCTATTTAAAGACCAGAAGAAATTTTTGTGAAATTTAAAATGGATATAAGCTGTAAGGATATATACTATGTGTTACTTGTACTAAAAGTTTGTTTTTGTGCTTGTTCTATTAATATTTTGTAAAATTAACAGATGTGTTTAAATGCCAATTCTCGTAAATAAATGTTAACTTTGAGAAGGCATATAAAAAAATCGAAGGGGTGTGGAGGTGTAATTCCAAAAGCATGTCGTAGATCCATTAATTGTGAATTCATGGCAAAAATTTCAAAGTGCACTTTTGCGCACAACCGACGCAAATCAATTTCTTGCAGATTACTACGAGGTTTCAAACGCTGAGCTGTATGGTGTTTGGCTCAACGAGAAAGGCAACTGTAACCAAGAGAAAGTAATTTTTGATTTACTCAAGATGAAAGTAGGTAATACTTTTATTAATTCAACTTATGAATCATATTTAAAAAGCAAAAGCTACAATTTTTGCCGAAGAAGCGTCTGAATCACGAAACAAAGTCTATAAAGCAGACAGACTTTATCACGCTCGGAAACATAGTAGAATCCATAATTTCGCAGATGTTTTTAATAGAGCTATGGATACCTCCGATCCGATTATTTCCTCTGAGAATCTTGAAAAACGAGTTCGAAAGCATAAAGGTCTTTTCCTTCCTAATGAAGTCATAAGTCTCTTATTGTGTGAAATTGCAGGAGCAGTTGAGGCCGTTGAAGAGCCTGATGACGATTTTAGCGGATCACTATATCTGGCTGATCAAGAACTTGAATCGGATGATATTTATTTTGATTTTTAAAACTCCTTAATAAAAATTTGTTTCAATCAAAATTCTTAAAAAAATTTAATTTTTTTTTTTTGTTGATGGGGGGCGGTGACACGCCCATTTTTCTAAAACATATTTCTGAGGGCATACATATTAATAATAAAAAAACCTGATCAAAAAATCTGCCTTAGTTTTCGAGTTATTAATTAATACCCGATAATTTGGATTTTTCCCCATAGTGCAATGACAAGCCAGGCCTAAAGGATATGGACGGAAATATGCAGGAATACACAGGAATATTACTTACGCACACACACGCATACACACAGACAGAGGCTCATATAGACCCGAGCAGAGTTTTTTATGTGTGTAGGGAAATATGCAAAGAGCAAAGAGAAAAGGAACGCGGGCAGCGCGCGGGGAGCTAACCCAAAAGGAAAATCGAAAACCAAACCACAACAACAAGAAAAAGCCACACACACGCACACACACACACGCATGCATGTTGGCCATGCGTACGAGAAAATTTGTGTATTTGCCATAAAATAATTTATCAATTGGAAAAATTTTTAGACAGGACTCGAAGCTTAGCAGGAGGCAGGAGCCCAAACTGGGAAGAAAATGCTGCATGAGGCGAAGAAAAATGCCCAAGCACTTTATATAAGCGGATGAATGTGTGTGACTGAGTGTGTGTGTGTGCGCGCGTGTGTGTGTATTTGAGGGTAAAATTATGACAGGAGGAAATAAAAAAGCATAAATTTATTACTGGGCAAACGATGACTACTAAAACTTGGCCACAGGCCCGCTGGGACGTGCGGCGCGAGCGGCGGCTGCAAGCGAGCATCATAAATAATCGAAGGGGCGACAATATTGAACTGGGCCGGACCGGGCCGGGTCGGGCTGGGCTGGGACAATGAACAAGGACGCCAAGGATACAGCAGCGTCGAGTGCACTGACGGCTTTTACCCAACAGCATAAATAAACATAAATACAATTCGATTGTCGACAGAGATAGACACAAAGAGAGAGACAGAGAGAGAGAGAGAGAGAGAGCAAGAGAGTGAGTGAGAGCTTGCACGCAACGCCACAGCGCGGCCGTCGCGTCGTCAGGCAGCGAAAATAATTGTACAAGTACATACAACAATTTGCCATAACAAGGATATCAAATTTGCGCACTGCCAACAGGCGGAGCGGGCCAAAATAAAAAGGATAACGAGCCACAATAAAAGAAATGAAATCGTAACCCAAACTGTTACTAATTGGACAAAGCAGCCGAAAAAAAGAAAGAAACAAAAAATGCAAAAGTAAGAACGAACGAAAGCAAACCCAGTCAAAAGCGAGAAGAGCAACGAAAACCAAGAGAAGCAACAACAACAGCATAACGAGTGTATGTGCGTGTGTGTGTGTGTGTGTGTGTGTAAGTATGACCCACGACTAAGCATTCGCTGACTGCTAGTCAAATTTCAACAGCGTCCACAAAATGCCGCACAAAGCATAAGCAGTCAGTATAGAGCATAGCTCGAACTGTCGAACTAGCCGATACCCTGTAGTAGAGAATCAACTAGAGTAGAGCACTATATATATTCTATATACATATAGCCCTATATAGAGCCCATAGTTCAAACTGCTGAGCCAGCATATGCCCTGTAGCAAAACCTCAGGTGAACCCTTAGCCATAGTTATTGGGATTTAAGCCATATAACGCATCAAGAACTGTCATAATAATTTTTTTTTGAACGCTAACTCATATTTTTAATTCCATTTTTTTTTTATTTGATGTATTTTATTTTTTTTATTTTTTTTATTTATTTATTTTTTTTTTTTTACTTTACTTTACTAAAACAATTTGTATTTAATTTCAACAAGAAAATTTGAAATATTAAATATTTTTACAATTTAAATAGATAGATGAGTACGAAGCTATAAATATATAACACCAGACCATAATATCTTCTAGCCTATTGACTAGAAAAAAAAACTTGTTAAATCCCGCTACTACGACTAGATTAAGCTCTACTGCACTCCACACAGGGTATAGACAGAAAAAAAGAAGAAAATTAAGAAAAGAGAAGCTAAAAAATGGAATTGGCTTTGTTAAGTCTAATTTTGCTGGGAGACAAAGTGCTTAAAAAATAATTACGCGCTGGCAATCAAGGAGGCGTCGTTATCGTTGTCGCTACCGGAAACCGGATACGGATGTGCATGTGCGCGAGCGATGTCAGCATCCGGCAGACATGCAAGTGGGTGTGGCATGGCAACTGACCGACCATGGCATAGTGTGGGATCAAATTGAATTTGGTTTGACTGCAGCACACAGGCGCCTTGCCACAAATTCGTCAAACTTACAAGTAATTAGGCAACGCTGCTCGTGGAGGCCACCTCCACCTCCTGCTGCGCCCTCTCGCCCTTTGCTCTGTCTATAGCCAAAGGACACAAAGGACACATGCACGCGTCGTCATTCGCTCGCCTTTTGGTTGATTGTCAGTGCGACTGTTCAGCTAATTGCAGCCGCAGCAGCAGCCGCAGCAGTTGTACCAGTTGATGTTGTTGCTGTTGCAGTTGCAGTTGCTGCGTAGCTCGTTTTCTTTTACGTGTTTGAGTTGCACTTCGGCCCTTGGTAATTACCAATTTGAGGCGCCAATTTGGCTCTTTGCTGCTGGCCAGCAAAAATTTAATTAGTTTGACAAGCAAATGTCAACTGGGCGTGTGCTGTTTGCATAGCTCATACAGAGAGAGAAAGAGAGAAGGGAGAGAGAGGGAGAGAGAGGGAGACGAAAAGAGTGAGTGCAGTGCGGCTTGACTGAGAGCATTATACTCGTTCACAGTTCATAGAGTATTTACCTGCGCTCAACTAAAATACTCTAGAAGTCTTTAACGATTTAACGCGAACTGAGTACGATTCTTACATTTTAGTCAATCCAAAGGAGCTGCTAAACCTTAACAATATTCATAAATCAATTTAGAATGTCAACAACTTGGCATTCTCTACTTTAATAATTACATTCGATAAATAAATTGAACATTCATACAGACAGACAGACAGACAACCAATATACTCCCTTTCAGCTTGCGAACGAGTATTTAAGCAGTGATGGGCAGGCAGAGATATTTTTTGGGCAGGCCGCAGGCGCCGGGCCACAGCTATTATGAGCAATCGCAGCTAACCCTTTGACCTTTTGTAATCTCTTTAATGACGCCAACAGCGGCACAGTCAGTTCGTCCTTCAGTCAGTCCGTCAGTCGGTCAATCGGTCGGGCAATTTTAATTTACTTTACAAGTGTTCACCAATTAATTTAATTTAAGCCCTTTGCTCCCGGCTGGCTTACACTTTGACAACATCGCACTCAAAGGCCGCAAGGATATCCAACGAAAAGGCTCAACTAGATGCGTTTAGCGCACGCAATCAGGTTTCGAGACGAGCCTTGGAGTGTTTAGTATCTAAATCAATATATCTGTGTAGTCGTAGTATAAATGTAAATGTATATAATATAATATAATATATATTTATATAAATGTATATATATTTGATATCCATAAGTATCCATAACAAGTCATTCAGTTTGATTAATTAATATTAAGAGTCGAATCAATAATTCTTTGGTGTGTTTTTATATTAGAGACCTAAGCCTTTATATAAATAAACTACAATTAAAAACTCTATCTATGTAAATTAAAATATTTCTATCAGCTAACAGGACGGTTGGATCACTTTAAATGCATCATTATCATTATTCCTAGAATGCTAGACGATTTGAACTATTGATTTTAACCATCCATAAACTGTCATGAAATGGATTCAAGTTCGAGCTCGAATTTCGACTACATTTACATCAAACTTTAGTACAAATTATAGTAAGCATTTCATTCAAAAACTTCAGGGCTTTAGGATTTAGATTGTAGAAACATGCTTGACATACGTGAGTGTATTAAATATTCGGCTATTCATGAGAAAGGAATACTGCTTAATTAAATGATTAAGAGCTGCTGAGTACGACTAATTAAAATCTATGCATATTGCATAGAATTTCAGATAAACCAATAAATGTCCATAGTTTGGTTGGAGTTGAATTATTCACACGCTATGCCAGCTGCAAAGAAATGGCAGGCAGAGTTGGCAGAGCTGGCTGGAGTGGATAAACGCTGTGGACACACATAGAGAGAGGAAGAGAGAGTGGGTAGAGAGAGGGTAGTCAGGACTAGCAGCTGTAGTCAATTTCAAGGACACTCAATGGGGCAGCTGCCTCAGACGTAGCTGCCTGCAGCCGGAAGAGCACTTCACAGTTTATAGCTTTAAGTGGCAGTTGGCAAGTGCCGAGTGGAAAATTCCATAGCAAGCAGTTTGTTTTCTATGCAAGCACACACATACACACACAGAGTCACCTTCATAGCACACAACATAGTTGCTGGCATTGAGCACAATTGATTAAGTTGACACTGACACTCATCTATAGGCAGGCATAGTGAGTGTGAGCGAGAGAGGTGGAGGGGGTGAAAGAGTGGAAGCGAGTCAACTTAATTGTTCTGCATTTTAGTTAATCAATGTTTGATTTAAATTAAGTGCATAATGTCCTTGAATTTTAGCTACAATTCAATTCAGTTCATTCACGACATCAAGAAGGCCATGAGAAGAGGCTTTTGGGCATTTTTAATTTGATTAAACCCGAGCAGCAGCAGCAGCAGCAGCAGCTGCTACGTCGCCAGCTAATTAAGCTCAACAACTAACGGGAAGCCATTCAATGGACATGCCAAGCACTAATTAAGATTTTTGTCAATTACTTATGGCAAGTGCCACGCCTCTGCTCCAAAAGAGACTAGCGAAGGACAATCGCTGACGTAGCGCAAAGTGCACGGCTTACCTAGTCGTACACTGAAAGAAAACGCTTACTCACTAGCAAAGCGAGGCGAGACTGTAAAGTAAACTCAGGAATTTTTGAAGAATTTTTAAACTTTGTTTAAGCAACTTGGATTCAGTTTAAGCAAAAGTAACCAACAAAATCTCTAAGTGTATGCCATGAGGGGATGTGGGCGGCTGTCTCCTGTGCATGTGTGTGTGTGCAATCATTAAATTTAATTTATTGGCTGCTATTAATTTAGCCGGATCGCCTGCAACAGCGGCGAATGAAACAATCTCCGTTGTCGCTGCTTGTTTCCCGTATTTGTTCTTGCTGCATTTCTGTTCCATGTGTCGATGGCCGAATGACAACTGGGCGACAGTTTATAGACTGAAATATTGAAAAACAGCAGCTAAGAGCAGAGCTAAAGCTAAAGCCAGAGGCAGAGGCAGAAGCAGAGTCAGAGACAGAGTCAGAGACAGTCGCACAGTCGGAGCCATTTCGCTTGGCTGCCCAACAATGAAAATGTAATGTTGTCCCGGCTTGTAGCGGAGGGGCAATTTAGGGCGTGGCATGGTCAAAAACAAAGGAGTTGCTCCTAATGGGAATAGACTAGAAATAATCATCATTAGTCATGAACTCGAGCCAGTCGCCTAGGCAAGGCATACGGAACGCAAGCGAGTGATAGAATGAAAGAGACAGAGACAGGGACAGAGAGTGAGAGTATCTACAATTATGTTCTCATGGTGTCTTCCGCTGCTTCCCCGCTCGAACTTATAAGAGAGTTGAAAAAGTTATTCTTATTTTTCCTTAATTTTTGTTCTTTGGTTTTTTTTTTCTGACTGCCAACTCAAGGAACTTATTTAATAAAATGTCAAGCAAATTGTAACATATGCGAATATTTTTTATTTTTCATATTTGTAAAACTGTTCGTACAGAGAGCAGAATAAAAAATGATTTATATATTGCCAAGCCAAAAATGAAATGTTAGATGATAGAACTATCGCAGCTATCGCAACTATCGCAACTGTAGTTATGTTAATTGGATAGAGTTACATAGAGAAGATCTGGTATGTTTATAATATGGACATGGTTATAACGACCCTCCCTATCTCTCTCTCTCTTTCTCTCTCTCTTTACCTCTCTCTCTCTCTCATCTGCTACGCCTCCCTCTGACTTGCTGATTTCATGAGGTATTAAAATTTTCCTCTTTTGTTTTGAACTCTCAATTATTTTGTACAAAAGCTTGCAATTAAATCGAAAATTCGTAAATTGATTTTAGCATAAAATCTGAAATATTACTTACACTTTCTTTTGTGTTTATTTGCAAATATTTTGCATTGTTTTCGAACGGCTAACTGGAACGTAAATTCGACTTTTGCTATCTTCATTTATTTTACAATTTTTGCTTTTCGCTCTGATTGCGAATATTACAGTCTTGTGTAACCAACTGCCATAATACGCGCTTTGTATATGCAGCTTATTTTATATTTCGGTTTAATAAGAAATTGAAATCGTAGTTTTACTCAGCTCATTTTAATATCTTGCATGAGACTGATTGCAATTGATTCTGTTTTACAATCTCTAACAGATTCAAACTTATATACTACTTTAACGCTTATTGAGCGAGCATGACAAATTTGATAGACATTTCATATATTTCATTGCATTAGTGGAATATATGTATATTTGCTCAAGCTATTATAGTTGCTTAACAAAATAAATAACAATTGACAGTAACACCTTCTCTAGCCTTAGGATAGAAAGGCTCTTCGCTCAATCTCTCTCTCTCTCTCCCTCTCTGTTTTTGTTGTTGATTAGCTGTCGTTGACTTTTATGCATGGCCATTTACAGTTGTCATATATACATATATATATCAATATAGTTTTCCTCTCTGTGTATATTTAAGCACTCACACACACACACACACACACTCACACACACACATTTATACAAATATAAAGTGAATGCCACCCGTTTGATGCATTGCTTTGCACTTTGCCGCATCGCTGCCGACGTAGACGTCAACGTCGCCGTCGACGTCGACGTCAACTGAAGTGCATTTGGCAAATAAGAAAAATTGCATAAATTTCATTAAATTCGAAATGTCAAGCAACTGTCGCACCCGCACCCGCGACCTGCAGCAGCAACCAATGCACTATATGCATATTTGCCCTCTATCTATCCATCTCTCTGTCTCAGTCACCCTCCCTCTCTTTCGATCTCTTGTTGTCTGTCTCTGTTACACTCACAGTGTGTGTGGCTTTACATCAGCAGCCATGACGTCGTCTGGGCTGTAAACATTGGCGTGGCTCGTTTTGCCGTGTTCCGTTTGCAGCAATATTAAAAATTGTGCACCAAAATCCCCAAAGTAATTTATTAAGATGCCTCATGACTGTTTTACGCGCCGTTGACTTCACGCCATTAAAAGCCAAAGCACAACCAGCACACACACACATACAGAGAACGAGAGAGAGAGAGAGAGGGAGAGAGAATGAAAAAAGTTGCATAAATTTTCAACACAACAACAAGAACAACAAGAGCAGGAGAAACTGCGACACTCTTTGTTGGCTGGGCTCATTGGAGTTGCGGCTTGTTTAGCAGCAACAATTGCTAATGCAACAGCAACTGCTGCTGCTGCTGCTGCTGGCATCTTGAGAGCTGCTGCAGAGCTAATGCAAGTGCGGCTGCTCAAGGCATCTATCGTTAGATTCTTGACATTTATATGGGATTTTCTTTGGCTTTGGGCTGAGCTTTGATTGCAGCAAACCAAGTTTTTGCGGCTAGCACATTGTCATAAATTTCTAACTGTATATACACACACACACACACACACAGATACATGCATACATGCATACGATCTGGAAATCGTAAATCAACGTGCCACACACTTAGCTAGCTGTGAGTTTGCCTGCCTGCCTTATGCTCGCCCCGTAACACACTGCGTATGTGTGATATTTCATAGAACGTGTCATGAATTCTAATTACCATTTTTTTCCCCTCTGCTGTGCCAACATAAATTCATAAATTTGCAAAAAAAATCCAAAACAAAAATACCACAATTTAAATTCCATTGGCAAAGTTTTCAGGCACATTAAATTTTTCCTACTGAAATAAAAAAAAAAATAAAAAAATAAATAAATTCAAATTTAATAATGAAATCAAATAAATCCATCAAAAATTAGTGCATATTGTTAATAATTAATTGAATTGCTCATAAATATGAATCAATGAACGTATATATAGCAAAATACCTTTAGAATGCAATCTGCTTTGATTGCACAAATTATTTAGCATGCATATAAGACTACCCTGTACACATTTAATACAGGCAAATGGGGTAGGCTAACAATATGAGGAGCTTTGGCAGTTAAATGCAAATTTGCAACTACAAACTATTTATATTAATACAGGGTATTTAAACAGTCGAGCATAATTTTGTTAGAATTTATATTAAAAAAATTGGATCAATATTTTCATATTTACACAAAAGAATCTTGGCTTAATCATATATCATTATAAGCATTTTATTATATTCAATTAAATTATTTAACTATTATTTTTTTATACATCATATTCAGATTCATAGAATCATTTAATTAATCTCACGAATATCATATAAAAAAAATCATTTATATGGAGACATCGGGTAATTTACAGTTAATCAATCCACACAGCCCCATCTAACTAAACTCAACTCAAAGTTTTTCATTTAGAAAGTTGATTTTCGCGCCTCAACACTGTGTACAGGGTATGTTCTTGCCAAGCAATCAACATGCATCCATAAAAACTGTCTCTAATAATGCAATATTTCTTGATTATTCATATATATTTCAGTTATTTAAAATACATAAAACACTTTTACAGAGTATTTGTTAGTCCATCATATAAATATCGTTTTTTTTTTAAATTCATTTATGCATCCAAATAAATGAAATAATCAGCGTTATGCAGTTTAGCGTATCAATTACGACGCCATTTAGCAGAAACCATGTAAATAAATTATTATGCCACATATTTCGAGCGAAATCAAAAGCAGAAATTAAATGCTATGCAAACATTGCAACAATTTGCTCAGCAATGGCATTCATCAAATGGGGAAAAATAGTTTATATATACATAAATATATAAAAAGTTTTACGTATATATATATATATGTATCGAGCACATCAAAAATTTGAATGGAAATGCGGTAAGCAAAGTTGAGAATTGAATTATTTAAAACTGCAGCCAAAAACAGTTCCGGCACCAAATGATGTGGACATGAAAAATTCATTAAATGTGTCCAGCCACACCAAAAAAAAAAAAAAAAAAATATTATATATATATATATATATATATATATATATATATATATATATGAAACAGGTGTATAACTGTGCGTGTATTTGTGTTTGTGTTTGGTGTGCAGCGTGTCAAGTGAGAAATTACATTTCCACCAAATTTTAGTTCATATTTACCAATGATTTTTTCAACATAATTAGAATGAAAACATTTTAACCAGCACACACACACACACACACACTGTAAATATTTTTAGGCACACTTTGAGCTGATTTGTATACTTTACTAGAGCTGATCAAATATTTGTGCTCCTCTGTGCTCCTGTGTGTGCTCACACATTGTGTTTGGCTTAGTTAGTTAATAAATTAGTAAAATTACGTGCCGATGGGCCGTCATAGATGGAGTCAGACAACAGACAACAGACAACAGTCCGGCGTGACAGCAGCTATAATATTATAATTTTCAAATGCATTTCCACACGCTTTTCGGCGGCTGTTAACGACAGCTGAAACAACGCAACAGCCGAACAAACAACAGCAACTGCACTGACAACAAAATTATGTTATGGACCCATTAAAATTACCAAAAGCATTTGTTAAATATGCCTACAAAATGTGAGCGAGCGTGCGTGTGTGTGTGTGTGTGTGTATGGGAGGTGTTTGTATTTGTGCGTGCCTGAGTGTATATGGTTATGGTTTTCATTCTAAATATTTTGCATGAGGCATCATACAGCACACACATATACACATATATATATATATATATAGAAATCTATATATTTTTATATATAAATGTATATATGTACAATATATGTCTCTACCTATACCTATGTGTGCGTATCAGAGCATATACATGTACTTACTCATGCACTGCACGAAAATTGTCTAAAGAACTTAAAGCACACATAAGCATGTCCAACTTGGCAAAAGTGTTTTCTGCTCTCATTTAAGCTAAAAAAAAAAATAAAAAATAAAAAAAAAATGATATCAAAAATATATATTCTATTAAATACATAAAAATCAGTCAGATAGACAGAAATATAGACAGACAGCTAGACAATCAGATAAACAAACGAACAAGACTCAATCGAGTCAATACGTAGCTCTAATGCATATATAATATATTATATATGTATATGTTTATATAATATATTAATATATTATCTACTCAAAATTAATAAAAATTTACTTAACAATTTTGTCTCCATCTCTGTTTCTGCTGCAATTTCAGCAAAAATAAATTTACCCAACTAATATGCTCATAATTATGATTTGTATTGCAGTCAAACCGTGCAGCTTGCTTCAAATTATTGAGTTCCTGCCTGTCAGCCCATTCAGCAGGCAATTAAAGATCTGCACTAATGCTTAGCAAGTTAAAGTCTTATTGAAATTAATATTGCACACTGAATAGTGACAGTGATTTGGCATGCAATTATTTCTCTGCGTGTATGGCTGTATACTAAACAGCCAGCATATATGTATGTATGTATGTATTGGGGGCGCCCACGCACGCAATCTAGAGGAATTTTCGCGCTTGGACACGAGTGCTTGGGCCCGTTTCTGGTCGTTGTTGTCGCTCGTTGACGTTGCAATAAATTTCCACGTATATTTATTATTTTGCGGCACGTCACAGATAATTAAAAATAAATCAATTTTTAATGGCGCTGGCGAGAGCCAGAAATGCCTCATGCGTGGGCGATTTGTATTCATATATACAGATATATATATATACATACATATGCATGTATGTGTGTGCATATCCAAATAAATTCATTTTTATACAGGCTCGGTTATCTGGCTTTGTGTGGGTCGGGAGGCTTAAAGCAATTAGCGCACAAATTAGTCGGCGTCAAAATGTTGCGTGCCGTTGTCGGTGGACCGAAAATTCAATAAGGCGACGAGTCGCTCCAAAATTCAATAACCGAACTCGCCGACTTGCATGCAAAACACGTCAACACAATTGGCAAGTGCCAGACGCGCCTTTACGGCTAAGCAAATCAGTTTATGATTCATAAACAATACTTCATCAAGCTGCCATAGCATACAAAAACGCGCATACCCACGCACACACACACATACACACACACACAGGGACTCACATACGCACACATATGCGCAACACACATGTTTGCCAAACGGCCAACAACAAATGCAATACCCAAAAACAATTTCGGGTCTATCCAAAAAAGGAAAAAAAAGAAGAAAGAAAAGAGAGAAGAAGCGTAGACCAAATCGGTTGTTAGCCTTATGAGCTGACTAGACTCAGACATACCCTGTTACAAAGGTTAGCGATATAATGGCAATGCATTGAGCTGTTGGCTACGCTTGACAGATTTATTGATTGACAAATTAACAGACGTGTCAATCAATCAAATTTGTTTCTGATTGAAAATAAAAAAATGAAAATTTACAAACTTTTCTTATGACTGAAAGAGTAGTGGTTGAGTGACTGACTGATGAATTAAATAATTGATTGATGGACTGACTGATTGATTGACAGAATGATGCACTTATAGCCTGATCGATTAACTGATTGATTGATTTACTGATTAACTGGACAATTAGATAAGTGATTGACTGATAAAACGAATAACGGATTGTAACTTGATTGATTCACTTAGTGACTGAAAGACTGACTGACTGGCTGATTCAGTTTGATTAAATAACTAATTGAGAGAGAGACATTGTTTGGTGAAGTGACTCATTGCTTGCTCAAAGCTAATGATTCTTTCAATCACTGGTGACTGAATAGCCTTAAACTCTCATTAAACTATTAAGTAAATATGATTGACTGACTCTGATTGATTAAGTGGCGAAGCAATTTATTGATTGAGTGCATAAAAATCATACTTTAAGCAGTATATGAAACATAACTTTTACAATACAAAAGCTTTTAAAAATTCTACAAAATAAAGTTGATAGCTGTACAAAATCCTCTAACTCCAATTTATCACCATTTACAGAAGAGATCTACCACAACCTTTTGATGGCACCCAAAAATACACAGGGTATACAAATTCTCATGCGTCACGTTGTAGCAATCATTAGGCAAAGAAAGAAAGAAACGCAAACAGATAGGCATACCGAAAGACTTGATGTGCGTGTATGTATGTGTGTGTGTGTGTGTGTGTTTGGAATCATCAAATACAATTCTGATGCTCGTACATCTGCCACAGATTGAGCGCGCGTGCAATTGGCAGACATGGACTGTGTGTGGCGTCTAAATATCTGTGTCTATATACATATGTATTCCACATAGATGGCCAGATAGAGGGCAAAGGCAAAACGAAATTGATGCGGCTAGCAAATCGCCAGCAATTGTCTCGGCCAATTGTTAGAACTTGGCCCACTGTTGCCCACTTTATGACGGACGCGTGCTATCAACATTTTTTTCTGTTTTTTTTTTTTTTCCCCCTTTTTCATTTTGCTACTGTTGCCGCTTGATGGCAATCATGATTGAAGGTCGCTGGCGAAGCGTCCGAGCGACGGCTTCAATTATGCAGTCAACTCTTTGTGGCTGGCTGGTTATTTAAATATTTCGACATGTGGCAGCATGTTTATAGGGCAGCATCAACGTAAATCTAATAATATAAACCCGCATGCAGAAGCCATGTTATTTATACGCACGCATAAATATCAACAGCAACAACAACAACAACAACAACAGCAGCAGGAGCAACATGTCTGACCACAGTTAGCTTCGTAACCGCAGCAAATGGCATAAAAGTCAACATGTTGAACGTTCGCTGGAAAAAATATAGCTTCAGCTATAATGCGACTGAATATGTATACGCGTGTGTGTGTGTGTGAGTGTGTGTGGGTGTGCGTGCGTATATTTGCTGTGTGACTTTTCATATCTTGGTAGGCTATAAAGTATAAATTACGGCAAATATGTTACGTCGCAGCGCCGCCGAGAAAAGACACAAGCAGCAAAAGAAGTTGCAAAGCCGCACGCACAACTAACTAACAACTATTAAGCCTCTGGCAAACACACACATCATGCCTCTCTCTCGCTCTCGCACTCGCACTCGCACTCGCCCATCTCTGTCGCTGTAATCAACATGCGTGGCACTGGCCTTTGGTATATGGCTCGTAATACTCTCTCTGCAATTTTACACACAGGCGCCCGGCCATTTTTCCGGTGATTAAGTGTTGATAAGTCTATAAATTAACTAGCAGACAGACTCGCAATGTCTGCATAGGGTGTATACACAAACACACACACACACACACGCACATTGATATAGTAGTAGTAGTTGCTGCGCAAGCATATTAATCATGCTGCAAAGCATTTACGAGTGTGTAGAACAATTGCCAACTTATTGGCGCAGCGACAACATGTGCTCCCTGGCTAATGAGAGGCTGAACAAGTTCCGCACCCAGAAATTCATGGGCACAATATGCCTCAGAATCGATTAAGTACTATATCATCAAGTCGTTGAAATGATATATGATTATTATTAATATTGAATGAGGTCTACAAATGAAATTCTTATGCTCTAGTTTGAGAGAGTTAAGAGAATGTTGCTGCCGGGAGTGCTCGACTTGGAAATACCCGATATTGCAGTTGGGCAGGAGTATGGGCTATACGAATGGGAGCCTAATTGTTGAATAGTTTCTCTTCAGATGCGCTGATCTGCGTAACTCTTTAAAATGAATTTTAAACGAAAAAAATATAAGGAATATTCTGAATTTGTCTATGCATCACAGAATCAAACGCCATCAATTTAAAGCCTCAGCAACGACTTCTACTACACATGAAACAAATAACATTTTTGTTTTTTTTTGCCCTACATACGAATCGCCTGAAGGACAGTTGAACAAGTTTATATGGGCCATAGCATACCACCTCCTCCCAATTATATTAATTTTCCCCTGAATTCCCATTCCATACCCAACTCACCGAATCAAATGTCTCATGTCCCTCATAATAATTGTTCTCATAATGGCTATCAATGTCTAATAATAATTTGTTGACATTTCATTATTTATTCAATTTATATTATTCAACAGACCAACACACATGCACACACCTCAGCTGGAATTCCCCGAGTTACCAAAATGAAGTGAGCTGCCAGCGTGTTATAAACGTTCGGCTAGTTCATAAATTTTATATATCATAATAGATGTCCTCAGATATGACAATAGAATGCGTTAAATAACCTTTTTAAATATGTATAACGGGATATGTGTATAAATGCCATATAAAGGTCAAATGAATAATATAAATCAAAGCTAAATACAAATTTGTGAAAGTGTTTATTTGAATTCATTAAGTGAAAGGAATATATTAGTTGGGAATGTGAAAAATGGAAAAAGGGTATATTAGTTAGGATAGGCAGACATGATAAGCGGGGTATGTATAGGCGAGGGAGTTGGTTTTTTGAACGAGTATTTCGTAGTTGGCTATGCCTTACTCGCACATTTTTGTCTGTTTTCTTTTAATAAAATTAAGATCTGTCTGCGAGTTGGCAGCCCAAGCTAATTTAATATTCACTTAACCTTATCTATTTTTAGTTAGACGCTTTGACTTGGCTATGTGTAAAATTCTATGTTTAAATATAGACTTTGCATTTTCTCAAATAAGATAACATCTATCTTAGAGAAAAGAAGAAGGAAAGAGAGAGAGAGTGAGAGAGAGAGAGAGAGAGAGAGAGAGAGAGCCTTACGATTCCTTAAATAAAACCTTGACTTTAAAGTATGGCATTGCCTTGGGCAAGAGCCAAAATGATTATTTAAACATAACAGTTTCATAAAATTGGCTTTAAATTATGCTCAATCAAGAGAGCTGATAAATTTCCGGGGCGACTTAGTCACCTGTGGAAAGTCACAAGTGGCTGAGCGTTGCAGGCTGGGAATCCAATTTAAATGCGGATAAATTAATTGCTTAAACTACGCATACAATTGATTTACACAAATTTACGAAAGACAACATCAACATCAACAAGAAATCTGTTTTAATTGCGGTTAAGCCAAGAGCAAAGACAAGACTCAGACAAGAAGGCGCAAGTTCAAAGCAGTTGCCGCCGGCACAAAATTTGCCTTGGCTTTGATCTGGCTCAGCTGGCAAGGCGAGAGGAGGCGAGGCGAGGAGAGGCCAGGAGAGGTAGAAAAACAGGCAGGCAAAGAACCCAAATAGAGCCGGAATAAAATTAGCATTAAAGACAAGCCAACGCAGCAGCAACAGCAACAGCAAATACTCGACTAATAGATATCCTATATCCGGTTTATATACTGGGATTTTTGATAGTTTTGCTCGCTCTAATCAAGTTTTCGATTTCTTATTTCACGGACTAGCAGATACTCTGCACTTCATTGTAATATGGTTAGCCAATTTGAAATTTTTCTTCTATACACTCATCATTAAATAAACTCAAGTTTATATACATGCTAGACTGTATAAAATACTCTGTATACAAGATTTTACTAGCCTATTAGAAAAACCTTTATCTCCTTGAAGTAGATAATCAGAAAAAATTACTTAGATATGAACATTTATTAATTGCATCACATTCATGAATATTTTTCATTTACAGCCTCCGAGACTCTTCTCCTCGATATCAGCACTCCCGTCCATTAATAATCTCCACAGAGTAGTTGACAAGAAATTATTTTAAATTCTGGGCCACGTCAGCAGGAAGACCACACTTCAAAAAAAAAAAAAAGTAACGTAAAACAACAAAGCGACTTTCCAGTTTCAGCCACAAGTTGTCGCTGGGGAAAAGTGTTGCCTACTTTTGAGCGCAACAGAATTTAATTCACACAAATGGAAACAAAAGACAGAGATAGAGAGAGAGAGAGAGAGAGAGAAAAGAGGAAGCCCGGCAAACACGTTTGTTACATTTACGCAACAATCGTGGCAGACACTGAGACACATGTGCAAAACGAGTTGTGGCGCTTGATGAGTGCGAGCGAGATGGCAAATAGTAGATGCTGATCCACGGCGCGTAGACACATTAAATCAAATTAAAAGTGTGCTAAGTGCTGAGAGTGCGAGGCGTGAAAACCCCAGGTAAATCCCATTTTAAATACTAATAGCAAAGAGAGCCGCACCATCTGCCGCCCACCAGCCTACCCAACCCCTTTCGAGTGCTGTGCGGTTAGGGGCGTGGCATGGGGGGCTGCGGCTAGCACCTTTGCGCGACTCTGGCACACATTTTACCAGAGCTTAGCGTCGGCGCTCGTGTAATCTAAGTTTAAGTTGATTGTAGCGCACTCAGACAGGCCCGAAAAAAACACTGTGTGAAACAGCGAAGCGACTACGAGATACCCTAGAAAAAAGGCATCGTATTTAAACAGAGTTGATAAACATATAAACAAGTTTAAATAAATATAAATACATTTTATGGTACACCTTGCATTTCGAACAAGTGAAGGACTAAACGATACCCTGTTTTCACGATTTTTCAAGCTTCATGGCAAGAAAAGCCTTAAGGCAGAAGGAAAAACGAAAATTTATTGTCATAAACAAATTATCTACAATATTTTGAACATACTCTGTAATTTGATTTCAAGCTGACGGCCTAGCATGCATCCCCTTACGGCAAAGATTATGAAGCAATCACAGAGCTCCCATGCTTTGCATTGAGATTTCCATTCAATTTATCCCATTATAATACCCTGTAAAGAGCGCGGCGTATTATTTGCAATATAATCCACCAAATTGTAACAAACTGAAAGCCACAAAATGGCATTTCATGACTAACCTCAAAGCTCTTACGGCTTGTACTAAATGCATATATTTCTTTGGGGACTAACGCGAAAAAAATACCCTTTGTTTGGTTAAGTATTCGTGTGTGTGTGTGTCAGTGTGTGTGTGCGTGTGGCAGACTATACCGACAGCTCTTTGTGTTAAAGCAAAGACAGTCTGACTCAGTGCTTCCTTCTGCTTCTTCTTCTCTTTTTTCGTGGCTGTTGGCCTGTTTGCTCGACTTTATTTTATTTTCTCAATTGCTTTTAGCGTAATTGCTAAAATTCCCACAGGTAGGCCAAACACAGGTAGCGCGCATCGGTAACGCGTTTGCTTTTCTTTTCTTTTATTTTCTTTTTTTGTTTTTTAGTATTTTTTTTTAGGCCTAACCACAGCAATATTTGCCTCTGCTGCCTCTTTCAATTAAGTTGCGCTGCATTTTGATTAGTTTTTAACATTTTGACCTGCAGCAACGGCCGAAACTACACACACACACACATACATACAGAGCTCATGCCTATGCACACTTGAACTCCATCAATCAATTAATCAATAAAAAATTTCAATCAACTTCAAATGCTGGCAGTTAGCTAACATAAAGATAAACTGGAGAGTGCAAAAACTGAAACTACCTCTGCTGAAGGGTATGGCTAAGCCAGGACAAACAGCTTCAATTCATTAACTCAAACGTTTTGCCAAAGCTGCAAATTGTAAAACCAGCCAAACCAACGCCTCGTTACACTGCAAGAATTGGGTATGGAAAATTATTAAATTGCGTGAGATAAAACAAAATTACTTCTTATATATCAGAGAAGAGGCAATGCATTAGTTATGCCATTAATTATAAAAAATAAAAAAATAAATAAAATAAAAAAAAATAAAATAAAATAAATACAAATAAATCTAATTATAATATACATTTAAAACTAAAAGATAATAAATGAAAAAAATATATATATTTATATATATAAATACTTACTTAAGTGAAATGTATATAGATTCCAATATCTCCAACTTATTTAGCCGTTTAGAGAGAAAGAAGTAAGAGGAAGCTAAAATAAAAAAAAAAAAACAAAATTTATAATTAAATTTAATATAATTAAATTTCAATAAAATACTATAGTAAAATAAAATATTCTACATATATATTTTTTTTATTTTATTATTTAGTCTCATTTGGGCTCACTTCTCATGGCATATTCTAATGCCTGTTTTCTTGCAGTGTATTGCCAAATTGAATAGCTGTACGTATATCGAACTGAAAGGTAAAAGCTGACAGCCAAACGCTTTTCTATCGAGGCATAAAAATTGTTTTGCTCTGCTTTGCTTTGTGCGTACTTTACGATCTGTGCTACGAGTAGCTGTGGCACACTCTGCCTCTCTGTCTCTTTTACTTCCACTCTTTCTCTAACTCTCTCTCTCTCTCTCTCTCTCTGTCTGTCTCTCTTTCTCTCTTTCTTTCTCTTGTGAAAGTGTCGACGGTTTTCTGTCCGTTTATTTTGATGTGTACGCGCGTGTTAAAATCACTTTTTAAAGCAGACGCTCTCTCTCTTTCTCTCACACACACTTTTTCTGTCTCTGCTTCTCTCTTTCTGTCATTCAGTTTTTGGCCAGACTAGCAACGACATGGCCAGGCATTGAGGCGTGGGCCATTCAGCCAAACAAACCAAGCGACCAACCAGTTGGACAGACCGACAGACAGCAGAACGGACAGACGAACGGCGAGCACATTTATTTTATTTCAGTTTTGTACTGGCAGTGCATAAAACTGTTTTTAACATGCTGTTTGCTGTTCTTGTTGCTGTTGTTGGCTTTTATTTTTTTTTTTATGTATAAATATATATATATATGTATATATGTACGCTGCGAGTCCTTTTTATGCCAAATGTAAGCTATCTGCGCAGGCTGGCACAGGCAAATAGCAAGCCAAAGAGACTAGGACAGACGGCTTGGACAAGGAGATTTAAAGCGTTTCGGTTTACCTGACACCAGACATACATATATACATAAGAATATCGCTGTGTGTGTGCGTGTGTGTATTTATTTACGAACATGTGTTTAAATAAAATGTTCTTGCACCAAACGTAACAGGACGAACAGGACATCACCGCACTTTGCGAAATCACAGACAGCAGCTGGGCAGCTGGGCAGCTGGGGAACAGCTAGGGGTAAAACTGGCATGGCTTAACATGGGGCTTGATTCTAGGGGTAGTTAAGGCTAGCGACTCAACGCAGCTCACATTGATTTCAACAGAGAGCGTCTGTAGAAAAATGCGCATAAAAACTGCTCCGGCAAAAAGCTTAAAATTATAAAGGATGCTGGGAATAAAAAATAAATAAAAAAGGAGTCAACAAACAAACAGAAAAACCAACAGACAATATCGAAGATAGACGAAGACGACAGCTGAATGCACTCTCTCACACAAAACAACATTGGGCATAAATCATCATTTCAAATTTATATAAATACTAATAAAAATAAATTAAATAAATATATATGAATAAAACAAAAAGAAATAATAAATCATCAACAAAAATAAAATGCAATACAAAATTATAAAAGTTATTTAAATACAAACTATTCCTTTTAGTATCCAAATAAAATACCTCAATATATATGAAAATTTAAAAAATTAAACTTGAGCTAAAAACAGCAAAATTGAAATAAAATTAATTTAAAAAAAATTACAAAAAAAAATTAAATTAAAAAAAAAAATTACCAATATTTTTTATGGTACAATTTAATTTTTTAAGTCTTTAATAAATGAGGAAATATATTTGTATGTTTATATTAAATATATTATAAATTTTATTTTTTATTTTTAACATTTTCTGTTAATTAATTACTTATGTCGTTATCAATAATTGACAATAATTGTAAGTCAACTGCTTGCAACCATATTTCAATTATTAAAATATGTTATGAATTTTACAAAATTAAATTTCATTAATATTCAATGTGCATATCCATGACAACTTGCGCCAGAAACCTAATGGACTTCGCTGTATGGGAAAAAAAATCACTTCAAAGGCCGAAATTACTAGGTAAGTTACATAAAATGCTTTTTGCATTCAGCGCGAATGGCAGAGCTTTGCATTTTATTTACATGGCGGGCACAACGAATCTAAGCGACAACAAAAAAAAAAAAAAGAGGGAGAATAAAAAAGGAGGAAGCATTAAGGAATTGCATAGCAATTGAAAAGCGGCCACAAGCAAAGCTGTGAGCGAGTAGAGGGGCACTGTTGGAGTGATGTGGGAGGAGGATGGGAGTGGCATGTCATACATTTAATTAAAATCGAGTGCAGCTTTGATGTCAACCGCTGTCCACAATCTGAGCAATGAATGCAGATAGATAGATATAAATTCGACAGAGCCAGCCGGTCGGCTACCGCGAATCCGACATTGATTTATGTCACGGCTATAATGAAAAAGTGCTGGGTGGGGGCAGTGGGTGGGAGCGTGGCCATCGTATCAGCCAACTGGCAGGTAACAGCGTTGGCCAGAGTTAAGTTCGATTAAGCTAAGCGAATATAAATTACACAATATTACGGCTAAATGCCGACCAAAAGTGTGTGCGCCACAAATTGTAGCAAAGGAAAGATACACAGACACGCACACACACATACCCATTAACACCCACTCGCACACACACACACACACAATCACTAAGTTGTTTAGTGATTCTCAAGAGAGAGAGAGAGAGAGAGAGAGAGCGCCGCGCGCAAAAGTTGTGTTGCCGTAATCAATCATCAATTACGATTAAATCCATCAGGAATTATGCGTTAAATTGATTGAAAGTCAGTTCGCACATTTTAGCCCAAAACGCGTCCGCCTTGAATTATGGCAGCAAATCAATTTCAAGCACAAAATCAATAAAACTGTTGCACGAACAGAGTCGGTAAAGGGTCTGGGACTGGGATTGGCCCTCTGCCTGGGCTGAGCATTAGTCAAAGTCGGGCAATCGGTTGAACGCGGCGCCATGCTAATGCCAGCGACCTGTACTTAAGCCGCCCTCCAAAAGCGGCTCAATATACAGCCCACACACACACACACACATACTGCCAAGCACCGTATCAAATGACTCCTGGAGCCGCTGCCTGTTTCAACCAAGTTTCCATTTGCACAAACGACTTTCGGACTTGGACTCAACTCAACTCAGCTCGACTCGACTCGATATTTACGCCGCTTGCTAAGAAATACAAATATTTTCTAAAGCTCTGAGGCAAATTGCAATAAGAGGGAAAATGGAATGCAAAACTAGTTGACTTCAGATAGGCGAAGATTTGATGCGCTAACTGTAAGTAGATTGACCTCTGCAGATATAATATAATATAATAAATATATGGCCTAAACTGATGTTAATTGAGATGTATGTGAAATTCATTTTCAATCTCTATTTAATATATTAAAAAATTCAACATTCCTGTGAAATAATTTTTGGGCATATTCTTAATATTTGGAAAAACTAAACACAACTATTTCATAATAAATTCAATAAAAGTTCACTTTTTACACCAAATTTAATAGATTACAGTCCAAAATTTTCCTCCTAGTTATGCCATTTCTAGATATCTTCACTTAGGCCTCAGACATTCTGTAGCAAAAAGTAAGGCAGCCTAGTTTTTTTCGAGTGTATAACAACTACAAATAGCAATTTTTATGCAGCAGCTAACTTAGTCCCGCCCCTTGCCTACCCTTCCACTTCCACTTCCACTTTCTGCAGCCATTCCCGTTCGCTTGGCTTGCACAGCTCGTCCAGAGCTTCAATTGACTGCAATAATTCTAAGAATAGTGTAAAGTGCAAGTGCGAAGGCTGCTGCTGCTGCTGGCGCTGCCTGTCCATCTGGCCGTCTACCCGTCTGTCCTTCGTTTCGACTGTCCGCCGGCTATATCGTGAAGCCTCGTTGCCACTACCACTGCCGTCCGGCCATCTGTCTGTCAGGCTGGCAAGTAATTTATTTATCAAGTTTCAAGCTGCAGCTTGAAAACTTAATACCAGAACCAAATTGAATGCAATGCCGAGACAGGTCTTAAGATAGCAGCAGCAGCGGCAGCAGCGGCAAGCAACGGTAAATGCAACTAGCACCAGACCCTAGCAAATAAGCACAAGGCTCGAGGATATATGGCCAAGGTAACTGCAATCAAGCCCGGGCGATCGCCTTTGGTTTCAAATCCAACAAAGCTGTGATTAGACGCAGTTTTTTTATATAAGGAATTTCAGATTATTTGCCAGTCAAATAAAAACAAATACAAAATTTTGCGAGCAATTTATTGTTAAAGAAATGCTATGAGAAAATATAAATATATATATATATATATATATATATATATATATATATATATATATATATATATATATATATATATATATATATGTATAAGATACGCCTTAATATGAGATTTAACTTACATTTATTTTATATTTATATATATATATATATGTATATATACATATATCAATCACTGTTTTTTTTTTTGTTTTTTTTTCCTAGACTTTGTTTTTGTTTACAAAACTTTTTTGCTCGCCTGAGCTTCCATTTGTATATGTGTTTATGTGTGTGTGTGTGTATATAAGATTGGATTGTCTTATAAGCAGTAAATAATTTATAAGCCTTTTGTTTTGGAGCAAATGTAAGCAAAAAAGTTGAGCCAGGTGTGCCAGGTGCGACAGTTGATCAGATACCATGAAAAGTACATTTTGTTGCAAATTCATGTTGCTGTTTGTTGGTGTGTTCCCTTCTTTAGCCCCCCTTCCCCATCTACCCCCTTTTGGAAAGTCTCAAAGAAAACAGCTAAATGTATTTTAAAAAGTTGCTTATTTTCACAAAAGTTTTAAAAGACGAAAAACATTATGCTATTTATTTATATATTAATTAATTTAAACTTGATCGTAATTTGCTTTAAAAATTGGAATTATTTAATTTGATTTAATTATTAACGTTATTTAAAACAAAAATGCATTTTACTTAGTTCAAGTCAATTTTAGAAAATATTAAAATATACTATTTATTTATATTTAATTTTCTAGAATTTTTTTTTTTTTTTTAATATTTTCAAATATTTGGAAATATTAGAGTAAATAGGAATAATTATTAAAGATTTCCTAAAATAGAAATCAGAGCTCGGTTTAGAGCAAGGATTACTAAGTATAACGTTGAAGAGTTGCTTAAAACTCATCGTGTACAATTTGTTTCACATGTCTGATTTTTTTATAGATCAAGTGAGCTGCTTTAAGCATAATCGTACAAAAGGCTGGCTATAAAACTCATTTTAAAGTTGAATATCTTTCAAAGTGTATAAGCCATGATGAGAGAGAGCTTTTGTATTTCAACACCAAAGCAGCTGACATATATATATATATGGACATACACATATATATAATTATATCTATGTATATATAAAATATATTATAAATATATGCTGCTATGATTGCATATCAGGCGACGCTTTAACCGCAAAATGCAATTTCGCAGCGATTATGCAAAAGAGAGAGTGAAAGAGAGAGGGCGAGAGAGTGTGAGGTAGTTGCTGTTGCAATATCTTGCCAACACACAAGTAGCTGCTCACGCGTGAAGCTGACAAGGCTTTGGCAGCAGCCAGGACAAAGGATACTCACACACAAACACAAACACAAACACATACACACGAGCTTACATTTATGCAAAATATTGTAAAATCTTTTCATGCAGCAACTGAACAACTTTGGCGATGCCACCTTTATTTATTTTTTTTGTCGTTGCGCTGCGGCATTTAATTGCCTGGCGACAGGCAACGGCGAGCTCACAGTCAATGCCAGGCATTCATACTGATTGTGTTATTCATGCATTCGCTGAATCATTGATTCATTTCCATTTCTAGCGGGCAAGCACATGGGTTTATGAATGCCAGATGTGAGTGGTCTAAGCGAAAACAACAAATTGAATATAAATAAGTGATGCGCACTAGCTGAAGTAATAGCAGCAGCAGCAGCAGAAATAACAACAATAAAGTGTGACAATAATCGTTACAAACTGTAAGTGTGTGTGCGTGCGTGTGTGTGTGAGCAACCGCACACTGATTGATTTGTACTTTTTCTGCTGCTGCTGCTGCTCGTTTGCTTTTGAGTTTTCAAGGTTGTTGCAGCAGCAGCAGCAGCGACGTACAAAACAACAAAAAAGCATTGCCTACTTTTGAGGGCACAAGCTCAATTAAAATTTTACGCCCATTTACATTTGCACACATATATGAATATATATATACACACATATGCATCTGTGTGTGTGCACTTAGAGGCCGACTAGCACTTAACAAGCAGTTGTTGTTGCCCGGCGGCTGCCAGGCTCGAGTTGAGCTCTGCCTGCTGCTTTTGTTGAACAACTTTAAGCGATTAAGTGCCTTGGCCTGGGGCTATATGTGTGCATGTGTGTGCGTTTCTCGGTGTGTGTGCTGTATGTATTCTGTGTGTATTGCGGTGTCCGTTGCATGTGCGGCAAAGCAGATTTAATGAAACGGAACCTATTGCATAATTGAGTTAATGCTGCCAAAGAAAACCTTAGCTAAAGCTTAAATGCTTCTAGGTTAAGTTGAGCGAAAATCTTTAATTAAAATATGTAACTAAATTAAACTCGTTATTCTGCTGCATAGCACAACAAGCTGCCACTTTTACTCTTCAGTTATATACCCCTTAACAACTGACTCGCATATATTATATTTTTATTATATATCTCTTACATGTTCTTCCGAGAAGAAAATCTCTGGAATTCCTGAGAACTAAATGAAGCAGACGCCATCTGAACTCTTCGCTACACCTGGAAATGGAGCTAAACACACCTGAAGATGTTGACTATGCAGCAAACAGGCTGCAAGAAACAATAGCTGAAGCTGCACACCTGGCTATTCCGCACCCCCCACGCAGACTAGAACGCTCTCAGCACAACACCGCACTTCCGCTGGAAATACAAAATCTCCTCACGTACAAAAGGTGGGCAAGGCGACGTTGGATGATCTCAAGGACATCAATAGATAAAGGGAGATACAATGAAGCCACCAGGCAACTCAAAACTGCCCTCAGTGCGCTTCAACAGAAACGAATCAGCGATGCCCTGGAACGAGCGGACTCCCCGTGCGACGCTGAATTTCAACTGTGGAAGTTCACCAGAAGCATTAAAAGGCAGCCAATGCGTCGTCACCCTATCCGCAGCACATCTGGTGCTTGGTTAACGGGTGATGAGCAACAAGCAGAAGCTTTTGCCCTTCATCTGCAGCAGCAGTTTACGCCCCTGATCAGTGCTGAGCCAAACGAGGTAGAAGAGACAGTACACAACATACTCTCTGTACTCCCAGCGGATGACGGGATTAGGACTTGCACTAAGGAGGAAGTCGTAGACGGAATCAGCCGGATCAAGAAAAATAAAGCGCCCGGACATGATCTAATAAACAGCAGAGTCCTAAGATCGCTGCCCGACTCGACTCTGGACTACATCGTCATGCTGTACAACGCTATTTTTCGCATCCGGCACTTTCCAGCTTGCTGGAAACGGGCTGTGATTGTGATGATCCCCAAACCAGGCAAACCAGTAGGCGAAATTGGCTCGTACAGGCCAATTAGTCTGTTGCCTGTACTTGCTAAAATATTCGAAAGGATATTCTTAGCTAGAGTACAGCCGCATCTGGAATGCAGGGGGATTGTACCAAATCATCAATTTGGCTTCCGGAGGCAGCACGGAACACCGGAACAGGTACACAGAGTTGTACACCACATCCTTGGCGCCTTCGAGCAGAAGATGTATTGCTCTGCAGCATTTCTAGATGTCAAGCAAGCCTTCGATCGCGTATGGCACTTAGGACTGTTGCAAAAAGCAAGGGCAGCCCTCCCGGCTTCTATATTTATGCTGCTATCATCGTACATCTCCAACAGAAGCTTCCAAGTGGCTAAGGGACAGGCTATATCCTCAGAAAGACCTATCAAGGCTGGAGTCCCTCAGGGCAGTGTACTGGGGCCAACACTGTACACACTTTTCACAGCTGACATGCCACTTCCACTGGACAACGACGGAGCTGCAGACTCGGAAGTGCTGATAGCAACATATGCAGATGACACTGCCATCCTGTCGAGATCTCCCTTAGCACAAGAAGCTAGCGAAAGCCTCCAGAGGTACCTGGACGTCTTTGGGTGCTGGGCAAAACGGTGGTGCATAACCATCAATGCACAGAAGTCAGCCCACGTAAGCTTTTCAATGCGAAGAGGAGACTGCCCTGGTGTAACTCTGGGAGTGCAAATACCGAAGGTCAGCAAAGTCAAATATCTCGGTGTAACACTTGACAGAAAACTGACCTATAGTGCGCACATCACGAAGGCAGTTAACACAGCCAGGATGAAAATCAAAAAACTGGATTGGATGCTGAGACCCTCCAGCAAGCTGTCGCTATGGAGCAAAATAAAAATTTATAATGCCATCGTTGCTCCAACTCTCACATACGCTATCCCCATTTGGGGTTCCGCATCGAGGACACACATAAAAAAAGTGCAAACCCTGCAAAACAAGGCACTACGGCGACTCACAGGTGCCAGCTGGTACGTCCGCAACTCTGTGCTGCACAGCGACCTTAGAATGCCAACAATCGCTGAACTGATAGGACGTCACTCCTCGAGGTACGCGGACAGGCTCTTGGCACACCCAAATCCTCTGGCTACTGACCTGGCAGTCAACAACACTAGGCGAAGGCTTAAAAGGTTTCATCCCTTAGATCACAGACCTACTTAAATGTTGTTAAAAACTGTAATATTATTGTAAAAAATTTGTAAATTATGTAAATACTGGTATCTAGCCAATAATCTAAGTTAAGGTTTAAGTTAATAATGCGCTAAATAGTCTAAGACAAAAAGCTGCAATAAATGAATTTAAAATAAAAAAAAAAAAAAAAAAAAAAAAAAAAAAAAAAATGAAGCAGAAAAACTGTTTTACAGCCATTTTACGCTCCACTAAATTTACCTTAGTCATCCTCACTTGCACAAGCTACAAATTTATGAAATAGAATTATTGATCCGATGAAAAGTGTTTATTGTTTTACTACCCTTTGACCATATGTGTATAGCGTATGCCGTATAATGCATGCCGTATATCGTATATATTATATATTGTATACTGCAAGTCGTATATCGTAAATTGTAAATCTTATGTGTAGCCGTGTATCGTATACCGTGTATCGTATTGGGCATATCGTATACCGTGTATCATATACCGTGCATCGTATACCGTGTATCGTATACCGTGTATCGTATGCCGTTTATCGTACAATGTGTATCGTATGCCGTGTATCGTATGCTGTGTGTCGTATACCGTGTATAGTATGCCGTGTATCGTATAGGGCATATCGTATACGGTATATCGTGTATCGTATACCGTGTATCTTATACCGTGTATCGTATGCCATGTATCGTTCACCGTGTATCGTATGCCGTGTATCGTATACCGTGTATCTTATACCGTGTATCGTACACCGTTTATCGTATGCCATGTATCGTAGACCGTGTATCGTATGCCGTGTATCGTATACCGTGTATCTCATACCGTGTATCGTATGCCATGTATCGTACACCGTGTATCGTATGCCGTGTATCGTATACCGTGTATCTCATACCGTGTATCGTATGCCATGTATCGTACACCGTGTATCGTATGCCGTGTATCGTATGCCGTGAATCTTATATTGTTTACCATGTATGATGGTATGTTGCATACCGTATATGGGATATGGTATATGGTTACTGTATATCGTACATCATATACCGTATGCCGTGTACAGACTATTGACTATCGTTTATCGTATATCGTATACCGAATACCGGATATTGTCTGGCATAAAAAACAAGCAGAAACCACACATATTTCACACTTTAGGGTCAAATATTTTAAAGCCACTTTCAGTTCACACAATTCTCTAGTTATAAATATATTGCAGATTATAATGGCTATATGTAGAGATTGTTTTTGAGTAAAAGTGGCATATATAGATAAATTTGGGATATCTAGCAAAAAACACTCTTAAATGCCGCATGCTTAAAACAGTGTCAGCAACTGTTATTGCATTTTTTATTTATTTCTCTTTGCTAGCTGCTTTGTTGTGCCTGATGGGTATGCATATGTGTGTGTGTGCGTGTGTGTCTCTGTGTGTGTGTTTGTGTTATGCTCGCCCGCATGTGCAATTTATTTTTTATTAGCGCTTTTGTTGCCGCTTTTCCACGCAAAAAGCAAACAAAATCAGCATGCAAAATATGTTGCATATTTTACAGAGTGCCAAAAACAATTGTAACAGCAACAGCAGCAACAACAACAACAATCGTTGCAACAATGGCAATAACTAAAAGGCGCAAAATGAAATATGCAACAAAACAGCGTAAAACATGAAAATAAATTGAAAAAAAAAACAAATTTCGTTCCCCTTTTCAAAAACAATATATTAAAAAAAAAATACAGAATATTGTAAAATATACTCGGTTAACAAATTGCAGCAAATATTAGAAGCGAAGTCTAATGCAACAGCTACAGAGGGCGAGAGAAAAACGAGAAGACAGAGAGAGACGAATACTGAGTCCACTAGAATGAGAGCGAGCGAGAGCGTGAGCGAAGGGAGAGAGAGAGAGAGAGTTGGAAAGCCAAAGACAGCCAGACAATAGCCGCGTATTTCTGACAACAAATTAAACAAACTCTACACACACATACATATATGTATTTATATGTGTATACATATGTTCATATATACATACATATGTCTGCCACACTGCTTACTGCAAAAGCAATGAAGCGCAACTAAACCCAAGAAAAGATAGAAAAACAAGCTGAAGAAAATCGAGTTCCAAGGCAGCATTACCTTAGTAGATATCCTGTAAAGCCGAAACAATACGGACTTACAATTTTTTATTAATTTTTTTTATTTAATTTTCTTATTGTTTTTAATTTTCTAAAAAAAAAAATGAAGATAGCTTAATAATGTAAAAATAATTGAAAAGTTTACTATATTAAATTCTTAATATACAGCAAAATCTTGTATAATTCTTGACCTATACTAAATAAAACCAATTTAAGATTTCAGCTCTAAGAAAACTTAAATAGAATAAATAAAATGAAAAAGTAGAAAGAGAATCTGAAAAGATATATTCGCAGAAACTACAAGTATATAGCTTGATTATTGATTAAGAAAAACGACTTTATTAATCTTAATAAAAATATTTTTTTTATATTATTTCATACATACTCATCAAGCAAACTATATAAGCGCATTATCCTAAATCTTACTTGCAAGTCCAACAAACATTATTTACTTGTATTATTCAAACTATAACACCATCATAGTTAAATTGTAATACGTCAGTAATTTTGGCTTCTCAACAACTTGAGAAATTGTTGAGCTACAAGTTTTAGCTTGCGGCAAGATATTTCGCACAAAGTTCATATTTTCGTTCTTAATTAATTGCAAAATGCTACAGACTTCAACTTTAAACTTTAATTACAAACGAGCATTCAAGGCGCTACAAATTCCAGAATTACTGCATTTTGTAGGGTATCCAGGGCAAGGACACTCGCAATGTGCATCGATTTTGTACAGTGCCGAAACGAAGATGTTGTTGATGATGTGCGCTAGCCAAAGAAACTGTAAATTTGTAAATGTGTGTGTGTTTGTGTGTGTGTGTGTGTGTATAAGTGAATGTGTTTATAGTGCAGCGAAACGTAGTGGAGCGTATTGCCGTATTGCAAGGAGGTTGCCCGCCCCACTGCTGTAGCTCTCATATTTCCGGCTGCCTCCTGAGCTGGGACAATTTTTAAAAATTCAATTTTGTTCAACATCGAAGCGATTGACTGTGTGTGTGTGTGTGTGTATGTATGTGTATATGTGTGTGTGTACAAGTTGTCTAATATGGAAGATGCAACTACGAAAATTGCCTTTTTGCAACGCTTGTCGTCGTGCGGCCCGCTTTGCTTCTAAAGGGTTCAAGAGGCACGACATAAAACAAAAATAAACCCAAGAAAATATTTACTTTATATACAAATATATATATTCCAGATATTCTATATATATTTAATAATGGAGCCTACATAAGTGCAGAGCCTTTAAAGCTCAGAAAATTGTGCGGCGAATGCAATTCAATGGCGAAGACAATTTCTGACTTGAGCTGGGCAAACTATGAAGCATAACACACATCACACACTCGCACACACATACACACACAAGCTCATTCTGTCACGCCCCTCGATGCTCGCCCACACTAGAGGCAGGGAACAATAAAGATGCGCAGCTGTGTTGATTTCTAATCCTTAATATCAAAATCTATACAATCAATTTGCGAGCCACGGCACATGGGACGAGGCTGTAAGTGTGGGTGGGCGCGGCCGGCCAGGGGTAAGGGGCTGAACAGGCACGTGACAACGCATTATTATTGCGTACGCTGACAATGGCAAGCACTGTGCACACTACGCAAAGGAAAAAAAAAAGAGTCTACAGGATATCGCACCTCTATATATGGCATTCAATTTTCTGCATAGATAAGTCTGACACATGGCAAACTGCAGCGGCAAATAAAATGAAAGTCACCTTTTGGGCCACTCTCATACATCATTGCGAGCGAGTGTGCGTGCGTGAGTGTGTCTGTGTGTGTGTGTGTGTGCGCCGTCATATCAAATGAAATGCATAGTCATCCAAACAGGATGAGTCCCAACAAACAGCATACAGAATCCAGTTAACAACAACCCAAAATGCCACACTGGCAGAAGTGAATGTAAGGAAGTTAATATGCAAATAATCGAATTAATTTAATATAATTATAATTTGATTTAGTAGTTAGAAAAAAAAATTATGTAATGAAGTTATTATTGAAATGATCTAGTTAAATAAAACTAATGTTTGATTTATTATTCAGGAGAACAAAGTCATTATATTGAAATAATATAATTCAATAAAATTAGTAATTAATTTAATAATTATTTTTTGTATATTATTTGATAATTGCCTGGCATATAGCTAAAATATAGATACTTATAATATATATATAAATATAAATATATATAAACATAACTTATACAGCATTTCTAAGCTTTCTATATATTCTAAAAACTTATTTTCATTTAATTTCATTCAAAATAAACCGAAATTCATTCAACACTTTAACAATTTCCATCTCTAGCCAAAGCTTTGCCTAATTTAACCTCAGTAGTTCGTAGTCTTTTCTCTCAGTGTTGTTGGGTCCAAGTTGAGCCGGCGGGCAGCTAAACAAATAACGCAGTATTTTTGACATCAACGCCATGTCCTGACTGTAATCTGTGTAGACACACACACACACACACATACACAGGCAGAGAGAAAGAGCGACGCATATGCTAAGAGAGCTCGTCCAGCTGGCGACTGATGTATGGGCCAGGTCAAATAGTCGGGGGCTTGGCTAGAAAAATGAGCATACAGAACGCCTGGCCATGTCAGAGAGAACGTGAATTGCAGCTAGCCAAATGTGATGGAAATGGCGACGGGGAGCAGACTCCCATTGACCTATGCTAAAAATAATACAGGGTATCGCGAAATATGTTCGCTGCGCTTTTGCCAACAGCAATTTAAATATGAAGACACGCAACGGCATTTGGGGCCAGATTTAACGATTCGGCGAGTGAGCGTTAAAAAGGATTTACGCCATGACTGAAGAAAGGAAGCGGCAGATAATGTCAATATTAGTCGCCTGCATAATGTACAATAAATGGCAAAATAATACAAAAGGCAAGCCGAGCCAACGAACGCGCGCACGCAGTTAAAGACCAGAAAAAGGAATCGAAAGGCAGACAAAGGACAATGGCAAAAGAAATCAATAGCATTCAAGCCAAAAGGCAAGCAGCACAATGAGAAGCATATCCTTACACACACACACACACACCCGCACGCACACATACAGAAGCACATAGAGAAGCTGCTCCTTATAAAGTGTAAAGCGAAATATTTTGACATTAAGCCGGATGTCAAATAAAATATAAATTTGTCAGTTATGGCTTCCACACAGCCTCAGCTGTGCACGTGCGTGTGTGTTTAGGTGTGTGTGCGTGTGCCTGATTGTGTTGTATGCGTGATTATGTGTATTCAAAAATAACCTGCGACTCAATGCCATGCCAGCAGCTACAATCCGCCGATCGCAGCAGCAATAACTTGGCATATTTCCCTTGAACGTTTCAAAATGAAAAATTTCAAGCGAATCCGCTGAAATATATGATTGAAGAGCCTAACAGATATGATGAAATGGTATACCTGAAGAATTTAGCAATTTCACATTTTCTGGCCTGATTGAGAGACTAATAGGCTGACAAAATATTTGACTGACTGCCTTGTATATGGAGTATATATATATGGAATATATGTTTGGCTGATTGACTGATGTCTTAAAAATGAGCAGATTGACTGAATTTTAAATATAAAGTAAGTATATAGTATAGAGTGAGTACAATAGATTCACAATACATATGATGATAGACATGCTGACTGATTAAAGCTAGATTACATCTAAGGTGTGGCCCTTGACTGGCTCATTGAAAGCAATAGTTATTGAAATACAATAGAATCCGACTTTAACGACGCGCAAGGGACCGTCGATATAACCGAAAGTCGCTATAGCCATATGAGTTTGTCTGAAAGCTATAAGCGTAGTCGTTATAACCGGATACTACTATATGTATACTTTGATTGATGGACTAATTAAATGAATAACTATAGCGAACGATTACTGTTAGAGTAGCAAAGAATGAAGCAGATAAAATTTAAGTTTGATTTACCAACTACTGAATTTCTATGACAAATGTCAATCACTCATTAGTTGATTGACGGATTAAGTAATCTCAACTGCCTGATTTTGAAACTCACTGAGTGAACGACTGCAAAACACCTCGATTGAACGACTAACATGAATATTACAATTGCATTCGACATTGCACACACACTACGCTCAATGAAATTGATTATGATTGACAGATTGATAGCTTAAGGAACTGAGCGATTGACTGCGTGAGTGATTGATTAAATCAGAAATGAAAGTATAGTAGACTTTGACTCATGCTGAATCTAACAAACGCCAAATTAGCATAAAGAAGTGCCTGAGCGATTGATTGATTGACTGACAGCATGACTGATGAATTTCCCATTAAGTGAATAATCTAGGTACAATGATTTTCATTCAAATTCTGTTCTGCTTAACAAGACTTCAATATGGAAATTAGAGTTTATATTTTGGCTTTAATTTTGACATACAGAGGAGCTGTGGCCACAACATAATGAAATGTCATATGTTTCACTCTGCTTCGGCCCCCGCTCACTCTCTCATTTGAGAAAGATAATCAATATACCCTCATCAACGGCGTATGACAAAGCGCATTTTTTCGGACACATATTAATCAGTTTTGTTTGGCTGCCGCTCATTGTGTTTCCTGAAAATTAAAAAGGCAACGCCGCAGCAGCAGCGAGGGCATTACATTTAAAAATGTAACAAAATGTGCGCACATCATAAATTTCGGTAAAAGCGCAATAAATAAAATGAAATAATAACATTTTTATTGCACTCCACGGCTGTGGATGTGAGGTGTACGCGTCGAGCCTTCAATACTTTCTTTCGAATGGCAGAAGTTTCCATTTCGGGGCCGCTTTAATGGATGCCATCATAAATTATTAGATTGCTATTTGGTTTTTGGCCCGTTCCCTTTATATATGTATATGTATGTATGTATATGCAGGGTTCTTTTCTCTTTTTATTGTTTCACCCACGATTGAGCAGCGGGGTGGGCGAGCCAAACGAGCCTAAACGCAATTATTATTACTTTTAAAGCATTTCTCTTTCGGCTCCTTTTATATGCGCACTTATTTCCCGGCCACACGATTTTGCTATTAACAAGCCCGGCAATCCAACAAAACCGAGTCCCTTTGCCGAGTTTTGCATTTCCTTCTTCCATTTTCAGTTCTTTCTTCTTTTTTTTCCGCTCTGTTATGATTTTTATGAATATTACATAGAGACGACACCCAGCTGCCAGGTGGAGCTGGTGGTGGCACGTGCTGCTGCTGCTGCTGCTGCTGCTGCTAGCGGCAGCTTTAACCGCAGCTGAAGTCGCCAAACACCTGAGCGGCTGCTGGCTCAGCATGTTTTGGCTGGCCTCGGACTTGGGCGGAAATTGTTAAAACTGTAATTGCTAAACGAATTTTAATGAGCTCATTAATTTGATAAAGGGATTTACAGCGTGTTCGCGGTTCTCTGACCAAATGTTCGCGCTGCTGTCTCCTGTCTCCTGCCTCCTGTCCGTTTCCAGTTGCCTGTTGGCAGCGGTCGCATTAATTAAAATTTGCTTTCAAATAATTTTCAAGCAGTCGCTGGTGCCAGCTGCTCGGCTCGGTTAATCAAATTGTTCGAAGCTTTTCTCAGTTGCTTCCACAACGAGCAACAACAACAACGGCAAACATGGTAACACGGAAAGCGGATTGCAAAACACAACAAGCCATGGCGCATACCAACAAAAATGAAACGGTGTCTGTGCGTGCAAAAAAATATGCGCAAAATTAAATAAACGAAGCGAAAGAGATATGTATGCAACAGGATGCAGGAAGCGGACTGTGAGCTGAGCTGGTCACACTCACAGCCAGGCGGCAGGCAGTTACAGATACGGTCACACTGATATGCCAGCACATAAACAATGAACATAACAAAAAAAAAACACACACACACACATACAGGGGCAAACACACTCGTCTGTAAACTGAGCATGATACCACAAGTTTTTCCCCTTTCCAGTTTTGTTGCCATTTGCCATTTTTTCCCCCGTTTTGCCATTGAGCTCTGACAGACACGTTTACATTTCGAGTGGCCTCTCGAACTCGACACGAACTTCGTTCTTTCTGATTCGTTGTTTTTTAGCTCAGTTCATCACGTGTTGGACAGTTGGCAAGAAGTAAACAAAAAAAGTAAAAACAATGGGAATAAATCGCTTTTGCAGCAAGACAATCAAATGTCAGCTAGCATTTCGGCAATTCAGCTTGTTGTTGTTCGTGCCGCCTGCCATGCCCTTTACAACTGTAAACGCGTTGATAAGCGCACAAAAAGCTAATTGGATTTCATTGAGCCGCAGGCTCAGTTCTGCTCTGCTATATCTCTAAAGATATATACATATATACATACACATATATATAGCATGCACTCATGTGGCAGAGATTGTAGCGCCAAGGGGCTTAGGCAATCAGCACATCATTTTACACAATTTCCAAAGAAATAAATATGGAGTGTGCTTTAAATAAGACGAGCGAAACTCCCACGGAGTTTATGTTTCTATATTGAGTCACATTTATGTTTAAGTGAGCAATTAAAGAGACTTAGGAGAACTTCAAAGGCGTTTAAAAATAGATTCGAACTGAAGTAAAGACTGAACAGAAAATATCAGATATCTATATATATCTAGAGTACTCCGGGTATCCTCTAGTCAGGCACTGACAGTTCGACTATTTCTTACAGACAAAACTGTACATGGCTGTCCATATTCGACAAGCCCATCTGGCAACCCTGAGATGACTGAGATGAACACAATACGCCGTATAGGAGTATATAGTATATAGAGTAGGGTTGCCAGATGGGTTCGTCGAGCATAGACCGCCCTGTACTTTTAGTTGATTTCAAAACATCGTCCAAGAAAATTCCTTAAACTATTTTTCAAATATTATAAATTTTCACCTGCTCAAAGTGTGGAGTGCCTCACTAGAAAATGCCCATTATTAATGATATATTCATTATTAAATACTTCCCTTAATAGTATAATAGAGTAGGCCTACGGTTATGCTCTAGTCAGGCTTTACCAAAGCCAGTTTTACTATTTTATACATACTTTTACCAAGCTCTACTTTCATTTGACTCCAAAACTACCTTCAGAAAAACGCTTTACACTACCATTGCTAGTCCATCTTCCTACTCTACTCCACTTCCAGCTACCTTTATACAAATTTTCATCTTCTCCTCTTGAGCAATTTTTCCGTAATTTTTGCAAAGTATTTAAAGTATTTCTTCATGGCACCGCCTTCATTTTCTATGGGACGCAACAGGACTGGGGCAGTTACAAGACAATGTGAGCCGTTGTTCGAGCGGGTTATCGGGCCACAAGACGAGCACAATTCGCACTCGACGGTGTCGTAAAACCATTTAAATTCATACAGCTGCAGATAGAAGATACTTCTATCAGTGTGTGAGTGTCTGTGTGTGTATATGTGTGTCGACGGGGGCGATGTGGGGCAAACATGCCCAATAAACGGACGTCGTTCGGTGCGACAATAGTGTGCAAATTGCTGGCGCTGTTTAAGCAAATATTATGAGGAAAATAAAATGCATAATAATCCCAACAAAAAAAAAAAAAAACAAAAAAGAAAAAAAGGTGGATAAAATGGAAATGAGACAACAATTGTGGAAATGTAAAACTTTTGCACAGGTGCGACAACAACAATAACAATGAAAAAAAAAACTATAAAAAGAAAACAAAAACACAACATTTAAATAGCGAAAAAAAAAACACAAAAGATAATATTTAGAGTGGACACAGTTGTTGTCTTTTGGTTAATGAATGAACTCGAGCAACACAAAACAATGAGCGAAAGAAAATACGGTGGAAATTGCATCAACAATATTACAATATTACAAATAAATTGCATTTTCCCTGAATTTGCCCAACTACAACCTACAGCAATTTTCCATAATTTTAATGAGCAACAACTGTACCTGCTACACCGAGCAAATGATGAAAAAGGATTTTCGGTGCAAATTACGTAGCCAAATGTTGCCCAGGCGCCAAGTCAAACGATAAAATATTCAACAAGCAGCAGCTACAGCAACAGCAACAACAATGAAAAACATTAGTAACATTTGTTTGAATTAAAATGAAAACGTTGACAATCCTTGTGACTTTGAAACCCAAAAAGGCAGCAGCTTGCTTACGTATCTACACTGAGCGAAAACACTTGGCATGTAGCGGTCCTAGCCCTACATTTTAAGCTCATTTTCTTGGAGCGAACGAGCATTCAAGCAGAGAGCATTCACAGCAGTTTGAATAGAGCATAAATTAACTGAAAATTTTGGGAGTTTCACAGGAAATACGAAAGCCAAAATGAAGAACTACACAATGAAAATATGACGAAAACGTATATTCAAAATCTCTAAGGATTTGTTTCAAGTTCATATTTAATTTTTATTGCATGCTCACAATTTATTTGCATTTAATTAAAAATTTGTATGATTCCAAAAAATATTTCATTTATGGCAGTTTCAGCACTTTCTCGAAATACGGAGCATAAACAAATATGTGAATAATTTTCTTAATTTGCAAAGCAATATTTTTCTTAGAGTGTATTCAACTGTCTTTGTGTGTGTGTGTGTGTGCGTGTGCTTGTTTAAATAGAATTAACATTCGTCTTGCCAGCAGCAGCGGCAACACAACTGGCAACTCGTGTAACCCCGCAGCGAGCGAGTCCTGTGAACCTTTTGCTTGCCAGCAACAAATACATGACAGCAGATTTGCTTGGCAGCTCATTCATTTTGCGCTAGCTGACTGTCAGGATGCTGCTGCTGATGCTGCCGCTGTCATCCTCGCCTTGGCCACGCCCTGCCAGCCAGGGCATTTCATTTGTATTCGAAACATTGTGTCCTGCTGAACATTCTTAATTAGGTTAAATCTACTGTGTCGCACACAAAAAAGGATGCATAACCCAACTTCTTCTAGGTACGCTGTGTGTGCGTGTGCGTGTCGCCCATTTGGCATAATTTAGTTGCGACTCATATTTGCAATTTAAATCCCGGAAATGAAACAATTACAAAACTTTATCGGCTGCAATCAGGCGCAGAGCATCCTGGCGCCCGCATATCCTTGTTGACGGCACGACAAGAATCGAGGCCAACAAAGGACACACTTTACAGCACATGTGCGACCAATGGGTTTTGATTATGTCACGAGGCTGCAACAAGTTTCAAGGCCCGAGCAGCGCACAGAACGTATAATGTGAGAGCCAGGCTTCCATTAGAGTGGAGCAGATGAGAGTGATAGAGAGAGAGAGAGAGACGCCTGTGAGAGGCTTTTCAGCAGGCCAAAGAGATGGGAGATAGGTAATGAAGCAAGATTAGTAAGATTATCTGGAGAAAATGGAAAATATTGCAGAGCAAATAATGTGCTAGAGCCTTCCTTGACTATATGAGAGCAGCACAACTCCGGCCTAGGTGGCAACGCCTGTGAAAACCCAAGTAGAGCTTGTTAGAGAGAAATTTGTCTATGGCACAAATAGCATGTACTTGGACACTTGAAAGAGCTCTATGCAAAGAGCTTGTTAACGAGAGTCTTTATCTCGAAGAACTTGATGCATCAAGACAAAGCGTTCGACCCACAAGCCTCTTATAAAATGCACAATGTGCAAGGAGGAGTCGAGATAGGAAGGCTTCGAAAATGTTGTACAGGCAAAAGGTAAGCTGTAAATGTAGAGAACAATGAATAAGGCAATGAAGCGCATCATATGAGAAGAGAATGAGCAGGCTAGCCTCCTTGTCAATGTGGTATAGCTGATGAATAATTTGTAAAGCATATTCATATTAGCATATACACTCTTAGAGTTACCACAAGAGATACGATATCTATCGCATATAGCACGCGCCCACCGCTTGCTGCTGCTGTTGCCGTAGATATGAAATATTTCGTTATGTCTCGAAACCTGCTTTATAAATGAACTAAAATTTAATTAAGCGACCCACTCATATTTCATGCTGGGCCAGAAAACAAACTTCAGACTGTCCACGCACACGTCTCAAACTCAACGCCCTCGCAATCATCATCATCATCATCAGGCTTGTTGTCATTATCATTATCTTCAACACGCGCCATTCTGCGCCACCTCACGAACAACATTAACGTCACGACTGACGCCGCCTCATTTTCCAGACTTTATAGAAGCAGCAGCAGCAGCAACAGCAGCAACAGCAGCAGCAGCAACAACATTTTGTAAACTAAACTTTTTACGCATGCACAGGGATACACAAAGCAACACCGGATATACAGGATGATAGACCATAGACCAGGCTCGGTGCCGCACGGAAACTTCTTCTTCGGTTTGACGGACCAAGCCACAATAAGTGGCACTTGTGGCATAAACAAGCAGCGACTCACGCGATGCTGTTGCCGAAAAAAAAAACACCAAAAACGACCAATTCTGCATCCCCCTGTTCTGCACAACCCCTATTTAGCGTTCTCTAAAAAAAAAACACGCTACCCCGCCCATGAGCTAACAGAGCTCATTTTGCCTGTCGTCACATCAGTCCATTATTAGGTCGCTCTTCTTCGACTTGAGTGCATGAAAATGAAAAAGTTGGGCACTCAAAGAATTCCATCTGGTATGATAATTATGAAATATATGTACATATAATATTTATATTTGAAAATCATAAGAAGACTCAGGTAGAACCTGGAATTAAATTCAATAAGAATTAGAGAGGTAGCACTATGGTATGCAATCGATAGATAACTCGAAAAATATCGATCGTTGAGCATGGTATCAGAGAGAATAGCGATAGTGCCATCGCTAGTCAAGAGATCAAAGTAGTTGAATAGAGAAAGCAAAGACGAGCGTCGCTTAGTTATTAAACAGCTAAATGTCTTTATCTCTGTTTAACTTTTAGCTCTCTTACAGAGCATGCCTCAGTCAGTACCCTTAAGACAGTTTTTTGTGCTTGTCGTCATTTTTGAAAATTTACTCTGGGCTCAAATTGAATTACATATTTGGTTGTTCGTTTTTTTTTTTTTTTTTTTTTTTGGCTCTGGCATTCGGCATTCAGCTGATAAGCTCAAGAACTCAAGCAGCAGCGAACCCAGAAGTGAAAAAAAAACAGCAACGAGAGCCCAACACTGCGCAGTGTGCGAGTGTGTGAGAGAGAGTGTGTGTGTGTATGTGTATAAGCAGTTTTTACGTAACGGCTACTCGCCAGTTCAAATATCAATTTTTTGTTTTTGTTTTATTTTGAGCACCAGCTGCTCATATTTCAGCAGACAGCTGAAAATATTGGCTTGACAAACATTGAGAGGCGTCTAACATGAAATTTCCTTTTGCTTAAATCGAATTAAAAACTCATTCTGCTTCAATTTGGCTTAGGTGGGAGTTGTTGTAGTTGTTGTTGTTGCTGAGTTTCAGTGATCCAGTTAAAGTTCAGCTACGGCCAGTCAATTCTATTTATTTGCTTTTTTTTTTTTATTGCTTTACTAGCAGAAAATCTGTTTTATTCGTTCCATTTTATTGTTGTTGGCACAAGTAATTTAATGTCCATTGCATTTAAGCTAATATTTGAGTTGTTGTTGTTGTTGTTGTTGCTGCTGCTGCTGTAGCTGTTGCTTCGTTCGTTCGTCTGTTTTAATGCCAGTTCTGTATGGCTTTTACGAGCAATTTTATTGCCTTTTTTAATGCCAAACAGCGGCTGGTCACTTGTAGGACTACATTCGGAAAGCAGTCCAAAAGTAAACACTACAGCCCCCTACCCCCCTAGTCGACTGCCTTCGCAATTGTTGGCCCTTTTGCGTTACCAATTTCGTGTTTAGTTTACTGCACTAATTTTCAGCCATTAAAGCACGCGGCGTATACGCAACGCCGTTATTTTAATTATTTTGTACAGCATTACTTAAGGCGGTGGCGAGGGCGGAAGATTGAGGGCCCTAAATTACCTTATGTGCATTAACAGGCAAACACCCACACGCATATATACTATACATATGTATCTCAACTCACACACACACACACACACCTACACACGCTCTCAGTTCGCCTGCTGCTTATATTAACTCTTTGAGTCACTTTTGTGCATTAGTCACACTTGGCCGCTTGCTTTGTGCCTTTTGCTTTTGCTTATTTGTTATTTGTTATTGGTTTGTCTTTTCTCTCTTATTTTGTTTTTGTTTTTGTTACGGTTTTTCGTTTCTTTCTGATTGATTTTGGTAAGCTTAAAAGTTATTAATGTACACATCAAAGCCAAAGTCTTGCAAATGTTATGTTAAGTTATTTCAATCGAAAGTTAACAACTTTTGTGACATTTGTATGCCCTGTTAAATGTAGGCAAAGTGGGTATACTATGCTGTGGGGAATTGAAGTTTAGATATTGTATTTTATATAAAATGAAACCCAACTGTAATATTAGTATCATTTATCAATATTTTCTTCCACAAAATTTGCGTTAAATTAAATAATTTTTCTATTATACAAACTTTCTCATCTTTTACAGGGTATACCAGCCATTAAATCACTCCTGCAGCTCAACCCTTTTTTTTTCTGGTCAGAGTGGGGGATTTTTAATCAAATGCTTTCGCATCAAAGCCAACCAGAAGCAGCAAAAGGTCAAAGGCAGTGGGTCAAGCAGCGCCAAACTAATTTGACACTGAACGTTGGCCGCAAACTGATGGAACAGACTGTGCATAATGCTTATTATCCTCGACCAAACCGGCAAAGGCGTTTCAAGCAGCTGGGCAGCTGCTCTTTCATTTTGTTGCATGCAATTTGCAATCAGCAACAGCAGCAGGAGCAGCACGAGCAGCAAATGCACATTAGAGCCAGTGTTGGAAAATAAACAAAGTGAACTTTGTGTGAGTGACAGACAGACAGGCAGACAGTTAGTCAAAGAGTAGCAGCAGGCTGCTCTGGCCTGCGTTAAGTATGCAACAGTCTTCGCACACACACACACACACACCATAAATAGTTAACACTCGCTAAGTGTGTGCGTGTGTGTGTGTGCGAATGTGTGTTAGTGTCATGTTGCCTATTATGAATTGTGCAATTGTCGTCAACGCCAACGCGCTTCTACTCAGCTTCTCTGTTGTCCAACTGACTGCACTCACTGTGTCTGCCTCTCTCTCTCACTCTCCATCTATCCCTCACTCCCTCTGGCTTTGACTCTGACTGACTGACTGACTGGCAGCTGCAGTCGTCGCCGTCGCCGTCCGCATTTATCTCTTTCGCTGCTGCCACTCCCACAGCGCCAACGCCAACGCCCACGCAACATCATCAGCATCCACATTGTGATCATCGTGCGCTTTGTTTGCATCGCTGACGTACGCTGTCTGCTCTGTTTGCGAGCATTATATGCCATTTCTTTTTTGTCCTTTCACTTGACTTTGCCAAGACCCCTCAACAACAGTTGCTGCTGTTGTTGTTGTTGTTGTTGCAATTGCTGTTGCACTTCTTGTAAATGACTCTTCAACGTTTGTCGTATTTGTCTGGCAGCACTTTAAGTGCCAAATATTTTTACATTTGTTTACTGGCATTGCCGTTGCTATGGCAGTTGCTGCTGCTGCTGCTGCTGCCGCTGCCGCTGCTGCTGCTGCTGCTATTGCCATTTGCATGCAGTGCACACATTTTGACAAATGACGCATGTTGCTTTCTGCTTTCAGCTTTCAGCTTTCAGCTTTTGGCTTTCTGCTAGCTGCCAGCCTTGTGGCAACTGCCTGCTATCAAATTTATGACATGGCACTGGCACTAATTAGACCAAGTGCCCAAATCAGAAATCGTCCAGTTAATCAAGCGTACAAGTATTTAATTAAGTGTCCAAAAAATTGCCCACAAACACACTAACTACTTTCTCATTAACTACATGCCTAGAGATGGGCGAGTGCTTAGGTTACTAACAAAAAAAAAAAAAAACAATCCAATAAAATTATAGTGTTGTTAAATGCGCCTTTAATGGCATTGCGAAGTGATTAAATATAAATCAAAAATATATTGTTAAGAGCTAAACAAATTAATTCCAAGAATGTTGAGCCTACTTAGTCTAGTATAAATATCAGATAATGATATACACTATAGCTTATATAGAGTTTTCTGACTAGTTCTGTCAGCAACCTATTCGATCTTGGATGCGATAGTTTCGTGTCACGGCAATTGCACAGCTCTATTCTGTAGTTCCTGTAGACATTTCATAGCTTTGGGCGAGCGCTACAATTTAATATTTATGCGCTTTGTTGGCATCGCATGTCAAGTCATCAAATTGAGAAATGTGGAAAAGCCAAAGAGTGGGAATGGGAGAGGGAGAAAGAGAAAGAGAAAGAGACAGAGAGAGGGAGTAAAACAGAAACTAAAATCTAAAATACGGGCACTAGTTGAGCTGGCCTAGGGAAAGTATATGTGATATCTGTTTGCATTCATCATCAGCGATGGCAATTGACTGACAGCAGCAACAATTGCAGCAGCAGCTGCAGCTGCAACAGATTTACATGAACTCATTCGCATTCATTTCATGCGCTCGCATCCGATTGCATATATTAGCAACTAGCTATGTCTGTCTATATATGACTGTCAGTCAGTCAGTCAGTCAGTCAGTCAGTGAATCAGTCACTCAGTCAAACAGTCGATTGTCTGTTTGATTGTCAGCTATTCTGAGCTCTGCGCTCTTTAGCAAATCCTTTATGCTTATGAATATGCGCAGGCATTTCGTATTGAATCGCCTGATTGTCAATCTTGCACATTTGATTGAAGGCCTGCCATTTCTGCGCGTGACAACTTGACGAAGCATGCATATCTAATGCGTATATCAATCACGCACTCCTGCCACGGGGAGGCACATCAATATTTTGAATATTAACTAGAATAGATAAATAATAATGAAAGAATGAAACCCTAATGCAAGCTGTATAAATAGCTCGATAAATAACCGTTTTTAAAAGAAAATTTGAGTTGTGCAAAATATTATTTTGCAGTTTTTTTTCTATCATAAACCTTAAATATTTCTATATCTATAATATAAAATGTATATTTTAATATATATATTATATTCATTTTCTATATTTATTCAAGTTTATACTCATTCAGAAAATTAAAAAGATATATCTATATATATATTCCCCCCTAAAATAATATATACATAAATTATGTAGCCGTTAATGCCCAACTATAATATTCGTACCGCAACAACTATTTAGTCAACTTTCTTCTAGAGCTCCTAGATTAAAATTTTGTTTAAATTTCTTACATCTTCGCCCAATGTGCCTTGCCGTTCGAGCTCTAATGCCAACAGACAATTTAATGAAAATACCAAACAATTATGACGCACACTGCGTTAAGTTCCCGAGACTCGTTTCATGCAATGATGATTGGCGAAAAGCAATTTATTGATTGGCAGCTGAGTAAATAATACACGATTAGAGCTTTCCACAACGTTTGAGCTTAGTTAAGTTCGGCTCCATTCAGTTGAGCTGTCGACTATATTTTGTGGCTTCCCATATTACACTTAAGTTTCCCTTTCTGCTTCTTCGTTTTGGCATTCCAGCGATTAGGCAACACGCAAAGGTCGCCAAAATACAAAATATTGATTATTGCCCCCGGCTAGACGCTCGAGCAATAATAATAACAAATAACAACAACAATAACAAAAGCGACCCCCACAACTAGTTGGGTTCGGCCGCCCTTCCAAACAGTTCAATAAAGTGGAACACCGAAAAGGGTTCATAGGGAGTATTCAAGTGAAATTGATTGAAGCTGCTGGCTAAGGCAACTGAACTGGGAACTAGACAAAAAAAAAAAAAAAAACAGGAAAACAAAATAAACTAACGAAATTTAATCAAATTGCTGAACTTTAATTTAATCAGTTTAAGTAGAGCATATATGAAATGAAACCAAAAGTTTTCTTTGACTTGATAGCATCAAAGACAAGTTGCTGGCAAAGTTTAACATGCACATTCAACACCTCATTGCAAACTGTTCCAGCAAATGAGTATTTAGCGTATACATCTATATGGTGCATGTTTACTAAAACACATGTATTCTTGATCAGATTGAGTTCAGCTGTAACAATCATTTACAACATTCGTATTTATCTCTCTCATTTTCTCTCTCAGCCTCAGTCTGCTCTATAACGCGGCGTCTGCTCTAGAACCCTGTCACCGTCATATCTTCAAGTCAAACGTACCACTTTCCATTTTCTATACATGCTATCAGAAGCCAGACCATGTAAGTTAAAAAGACTTTATTAGAATCATATATTCCAAAAGAGGAACGACAATTTAATATATATTCTGAAATATTTACTGATTTCTACGCGGCACATGATTATCAATTTAATGCTCTTCCCTTTGCCAATTTGCTGAGGATAGGGAATCGATGATGAGATGTGAGGGAAAGTATTTGAGAATACGTACAATTCGAATAGTGGTATAAAAAATAGGCATATAATGCCGTTACTTATATGGCAAAGACCCGCCAATAATCCAAAAGCTCCTGCTAAATAGAAATATTTTGCAGAATCATTCCCACAGTGATCCCTCATAGCGTAGAGCAAAATGGTAGCAGCGATAAATAGCATAGCTCCGCTAGTCAAATTGAATATTATGGACTGCAAGGAATACAATATTGACTTTAAAGAATGTGAATCAATTGCTTAGCAATACTCACGCACAATTGGGTCCAGGCCCACACTGCTAAAAAATATCCGATATATTGCCAAAAATATCGTATGCAGCGTAATGCCTGGTAAAAAATATATGAGGAACCATATTGAGACACCATACTCGCCCCCCTTGATACAGTGAGAGCTAAGCAGTTCGGCAAGAAAATAGATTGCGATCAGTTCGAATAGCTGCTTTAATATACATATTGATTGATGGATTGATTGTCATGCAGGAGTAAACTTTGGATCAATAAAATAGATTAAGTGGATTTCTGGTGCGATCTTTGCCTAGCTTACCGCTGAGATAATTGTTAATATCCAATTTGCGAAACGAAAAACTGTCATACTGTGAATTTTGTAATCGTTGACAGAAAAAGCAAATCCGATGCGACCGCCCACAAAACTGGGGACAACAACGACAAGTCCCCTTCAGATCCTGTTGAAAAATATTAACAAAAAAAATACGAAAGCGAAATAAAATAAATAGAAATAAGCCAAACAAAAACGAAAAGGGTTCCATTGCTGACACTGTTATGGCCCGAGGACTGACCTCGTTTGGCTGGGGGGCAAGTCGTATCGCTAATTTCATTAGTTGCGGAATGCGATGCGATGATTTCATGCAATTTAAAGCCACATTTTTCAGTCGCCTGGCATTTAGCATACTCGTAATTGTAGACGTGGCCAATACCTGGGCCCAGCGCGTCCAGAGACCCGGCCGAAAGCCGAGAGCCGAGAGCCGGGCCCAGCCCAGCCCAGCCAGAGCACTCAACCCTCAGGCTTTTATAATAATTGCCTGTTGACACGGGATGGCAATGGGGTCCAGTTAGCAGACGGGTCAGGTGGGAGGTGCCGTGGTAAGTAACGTTTTATGGCCCTGATAAATGAAATTTCAAAACGAAGCCAAAACAAACCAATGGAAAGTGTTTAGTGGGGCATGCGAAACTAGAAGATACCCTGTGCCAAGCGACACAGCCAAAAGCTGATTCAAAACTTCTTTTGGTACAAATCTGGGAAAACATTTTTTCTGTAGCTAAAACTACAAATACAGCACGAGCACAGCAAATTTGGTGTCTGTAGCTCTTATAGTTCTCGAGCTTTGCTTGAGCAATATATTGTATATTCACAATGAATGAGCTGTACCTCTTAAATTTCTCAAGTAATGCTCAAGAAATCGCTTTTTGGTGGATTTAGAGCAAAATTTGTAAAATAATTGGACATGTCTAAAAAAAATGGTTTACAAAAAATATTATCATGGCTTACCTTATAGTTGCAACACATCGCTCTCGAGATATATTTGAAAAAAATCAGATTTTTGGATTTTCAATGAAATTACAGCAGAAAAAGAGTGTAACTTTTTAAAAATATGTTTTACTGATAGAGATAGAAATGTAGTTTTCGAGTTAAATAAAAAATAAAGTACATCTTCAGAAATCACATCCATATACCCATGCTTTCAATGTATAACAATGAAAGGCAAAGTGGCCAAAACATAACTTGAATCAACTACAAGCCGAATTGTAGCCTTAACCCAGCCACGACTCTACTCTCTTTACCTCTTCTTCTTATTCTTACCATCCCTCTCTTTCTTTCTCTCTCTTTTGCTACGATTCGATGACGCCCCACACTTGGCTCATTAAATAGCCGATTCCGTATCGATTTTTATTAAAAACAAGATATTCTGCTGTGGCCTAGAAAATTTAAAGCCACGACAATTGCAGATTGCGCCGCAGGGCAGTCAAAACTAGTACGTCAGGATATTGTAAGAGACTTGGGCAAATTTATGGGCAAATTTTCAAGCAGCAACTTTTACAGGCTTATTTATACGCCGAGAGAGCTCGTGGAAAAGTATGTGCAATCCCAGGCGCATCCAAAGTGGAATAAAAGAGACTGAAAACAAATAGCAAAAACTAAAGAAAAATACCAAAGAAAATACGTCAAGTTATAAGATGACGAAGTGTGAATACGCTTTCATAAAAATATAGGGAAGCTTTTTTAATACGAATTATTGATCCATTTCAGGGAAGTTTGAGGATATGCTGAATAAAGAGTTGTGATGATATAAATTAAAAGATTCATACAAAAATCTATAAATATTTGCTATTAAAGTTCGATCAGTTTCAAATCGATATCTTAATCAAAATCTCAAATATGTCATCGATAAAAATCGAAGCATCACTACAAATGAGAATTCGCTTAGTCAAGCATGTAACTGAAGTCACCTCTTGCACTTCCAATATTGTATTTGTTATGTATGTCTTACGGTTGCATATTCGATGGAAAATTGATCATGCTTTAATGCAAGTGTATGGCTAAAAGGAAAGTCGACGCATTTGCCTTGTTAAAACAACAACGGAAATGTAGGCTATGATTTGCTTACTTGCCAGGACATTTGCTCTGTAAAAGTGCTGAAATATGCACGAACAGCTATGTATAGGTATATGTGTGTGTGTGTGTTTGTGTGTATTTGTATGCTTGTGTTCATATTGGAACTTCATGACCGTCACACACACACACACACACACAATGACAGCCTACATTGGTGTTGCTTGAGAGTTGAGAGCGCACATAAATCAAATACATGTAAAATTTTGTGCTTTCCGCACACATATCCTGCGCCAGGGCATTGGCCATACACGCAGGACATCATGCGCTTACTTTCTCTGTGTGGGTGTGTGTGTGTGGTTTTCTGTGTCTCTCTGCATGTGTGTGTGTGTGTGTGTGTGTGTGCTTGACTCTGTGTGCACTGTGCTTTGTGCGCATCCGTTAACTTTGTCATTTTTGCTCATTTCCTTCCGGTATGTGCAAGAAAAGTGCAACAAAGCCAATGACAACAACAAACTACAAGCCAAACGATATAATTCCCAGCACTGCAGCGCTGCACCACTGCATCACTGCACCACTGAGCCGCTGAGCCACTGACAGGCCGTAAGAAAGCAAACAACAACAGATGAAAGTAAGCTAACAAAACAACAATAACAACAGCAACAACAACAACAAAAGTATGCACAGCGGGAACAGCAGCAATAAGCTGGGGGCATAACTTACTCTAACATACACACATACACGATAATCCACACACATACACACACACACCCACATACTCAGTCAAGAAATTACTAAGACATTTGGCTTGCTATAAACTTTGCAGCTGGAATTTAATTATTTCGCAGTTGCAGCTGGAGCTTGGGCTCAATTTTTTGCACATTTAACACAATATATGTAATACACAATAGTTGCCAACAGATAGAAGACCACGCCCCCTTACACACACACACACCCGCCCGAATTGTAAGAGCTGCCAAATAAGCAGCATTTGCATGTGATTCCGCTGGCATTTATTTTAGTCACACGCTGGGCTTGCTTTATGCAAAGTCAAAATCGTAAATTAGTGAACGAAGGGAAACAAATAGAAAGAAAGCGAGTCTTATAGACCAAATAATACTCTGTTGGGAATACTTATTTGATGAGACATGTGATGTGAGACCTTAACTTGGCTTTGGAGTTGGACAAAATGCTTTAAGGCCATCGTTTAATCGCGTCCAACAGACCGAAGCATACTCTGTTAAGGAAATTTGTTGAATGAAACATATGATATAAGACCTTACGTTCGGCTAGGGATTAGACAAAGGCCACAGTGTTGTCGGGTCTAACAGACTGAAGGATACTCTATTAGGAAGTTAAGTAGATGAAACACAGACCTTCGCTCGCGCTGGGAGTTGGACAAAATGCTCTAGGCCACCGAGTAGTCGATACGATATAAGACCTTAGCTTTGCTTGGAAATATTTAAACTCATTTCAGAGGGAGCTAAATTGATAAGAAAACTATCAAATAACAATTCCTAAAATACCCTGGAATTAATAAAAGGTATTCATTTGACAGTAGTATGTCTATGTAACACTATGGTTTCCTTAAGAGCTCGAGAGTTTTTTCTCAACTACATTGCGGATTATCCTTATATTCTTATTTGTTTTGTAAACAATATATTAGGTCTGAAAACAGCAACAGAGCTCATATCATTGCGATCGCTGCTACATTCCACAAAACCACTATGCTCCTTTTTTTATACGATAAACGAGGCTCAGTCAACAATCCAACATACAATCTTTGTCAAATGAAAATAATCCTAATGTAACTATATTTTTATTTATTTTGCTTAAGAATTTGGCCAGAGCTTGAAATAATTATTTCATTTGGTTCAATGGCTTATACGCGTAAAAAGTTGCTATGGATTAAGTAATAAAGCTCTCTAAATACATATATATAATATATAATATAATATATATATATATAATATATATATATATATATATTATATATATATATATATAATGAAGTATATTGGAGCAGCTGCATAGCAGCTTTGCTGCACACTCAAAGGCAGCCGCGTTGACTGAAGGCAAAGCTACAACATGCAACTAATTAGCATGGCTTGTTGAACTTTTTCAAAAAACCAATTAAATCTCTAGAGCACACACAGAGACACACAACTTGGTAATGAAAAACACACGTGTGTGAGTGTGTGTGTGTGTGTGTGTGTGTGCGAGCCTTTGATCAGGAAAAGTTTCGCGTCTAAAGAGCAACGGAAACCGTCAAACGCGTCAAACAACTTTTGAAAAAAAAAAATCAACGTATTTTTTAATAAAAATATATACATATGTAATAAATGTATATAAATATATAAGTATGTGTACATGTGTAGGGGCAATGACCGCCTTCTAACGTTGTCGCATGGGGAAAAAGAAATTAATATCAAAATAAAAATTACAAACGACAAATAACATTGTTAACGTGAAATTAAACTTTGCAAATTTGTTTGCCAACGCCGTCAGACATACTCGACAGAAAGCTTAAAAAAAAAAATCAACTGAAGGTGACATTTGAAAACATTTTCATATAAGCGGAAAATTAGCAAAGAGGCGAGAGTTGCTAAAGCCGTTAGGAAGCTAAATAAACAGAATGTTAAGTAAATGTTGGCTTAATGTATTTCAAAAGAATAATGTAAATATGATTCCAAAATCATATGTCATATGTCTGCATATAAGTATAGATTATGAAAACATTATTTTAGAATTAACACATAATATAACAAAATCTTGTCTACCTAGATTAGAGAGATGTTAAATTGCTGAACTCTGCAACAGTCTGAAAATACCAAAAATATTTTGAAAAGCATTAAAAACTGTCCATGAAATATGAAACGAAAGCCAGCCAGACTGCAAAGCAATGGCCCAAAGACATAATAGGCTACCCTCGCAGATGCTCAAACATATAACATATAATAAAACGAAATGCGTGTGGAATGGGACAGTGGGACAGCGGCTGCAACTCTACCTATGCAACTTTCCAATGATGCAACTTTTTCCTTCCATTTTTTTGCTGCTGCTGTTGCTGCGCAGCTATTTGTCAAGTGGGCAAAAGTTGAAACGTATGCGTAACACGTACTATATGGAATGCTCAACTATGTAGCAGAGTGTAGTATGGTGGCAGAATGGTCGAGTCTTGTGGGGGGCTTAGTGTCAGCTTTAAAGTGCAACCTTGTTGAAATGGAGTACAAGTGCAGCTAAATTAAAGTTTCACATTTTTCTTCGTCGTCTAACCAAACACTTTTTAACAAGTGTGCGGGTGAGTCTATGTGTGCGTTTGTTTGTGTGTGTTTGTGTCTAAATGTGTTTACTTTTGCAATTTCCTCTTATTTGTTTTAAGTTTTTGGGCAAACAGTGCGCACAGTGCGCTCTGTTAGCTGTTAGCTGTTGACGTTAAGTTCTCAGACCCAAAGTTTTCAGAAGTAATCTTTTAATTAAGTGCCCGAAAAAAATTTAAAAAAAAATGTTAGTAGCAGACAGTGAAAATTATGAGGGATATGCAACAGGAATAATATATAAAGAGAGCGCTTAGGCGAGCTCCTTGCTAAACGGCCACAAACAGTGGGCAAAATGTAATTTGATTAATGAGAAAATGTTGTGCTTAATTAGCAAAGCAAGAACAGGCACCAACAGACCCCAACAGAACGAATAGAACACATTAAACAAATACAAACAAATAAATAAAATCGAAACATAGACAAGCACAAAAAAGAAAATATAATAAAGATCCGTTATCTTTAAGATGACGAAGACTAAATGCGCTGCTAAGCAAACAAATTGTAATTGCTGCTCCATCCAGTATATATAGTTTCGTTTGGCAAATTGATGACGAAAGCGTAATGCCCGACTGCCATGGCATCGAAATATATTTAGGAGCTAATTGCGCGCCAAACGGGCGCAAAATGAAAATTGCCAATGAAATGGAAACAGGCAGCAAGAGGTGGAAGGGAGAGGCCGCATAACAGAGTAAATGGAAACAAAGCAACAGCAACAACAACAATAGCAACAACTAAATAGCAAAAGGCAACGGAGAAGAATCCTGCAAGGCAGCGAATCCTGCAAATATTTTACAACTAATAAAAACATTGCAGCAGTCGAGTAAATCAAGTGAAAAACTACAAAAGGCAACACGAGGAAAGAGCGAAAAACACGAGTTCAAAAAAAAAAAAAAAAAAAAATGTTAAAAATGAGGTAAGCGAATAAATACAACTGCATTCATTGTGTAGGCAGTGTGAAAGGAGTCGTGATAATGGTGGAAGACGAAAGGAGGACGAGGAGGAGAGAAATAGCTAATAGGAAGCAAAAGTGCAAAGGCAAATTCATAAAAAGCTGACAAATGGCATTTTTCCGCAAGCAACTTAATTATTGTTGACATAAAAATAGTTGATGTGTTTTTGAATGAGCTATAAGTAATTTAAATATTTAAGGAAATATTACAAGGACATTTAGTCTATATGCAGATATGAGAGTGCTCGAGGCTGCTCGACTATGAGATACCCTGAACCCAGTCAAAGATTGACATTATATTATATATGTACATATATACGCGCAGAGACTGAGGTTTGGCTGCAATTTAAGCTATATTGTGGAAACTTATGGACGGATTGCAAAAAGAAAACCAGATAAACAAATACTGCATAGGATATATACGAGTATGCAGAGTACAAATCACTAGCTTTTGCAGTTTACGAGATCTCTACGTTCTTGCGGACGAACAGAGGGACACATCTTGGAGTCTACTTTTGCCTGTTACATACATTTTCACAAAAACATCAAACCCAGATTTATTTATTTTTAGGGTATTTAATACTCCGAGTAAATTATTGTAAATAAATTATTAAATTCTCTATTAAGAGTAACAAAAGCAATTTTAGGCCTCCATGTTCAGTCAAACTACTCTTATCTCTTAAGCATCTGTAATACAATTACTTTATTGCTTACCAGCTGCACTTGAAGTTCACTTTAATTACTTATTGATTGCTTTGACAAATTATTGTTAATATTGATTGATGAGTGGATTGTTCTAATAGATTGGAACATACGTAAATTGATATTAAATGAGTGTCAAAGCACTCGAGTTGTCAAATATTGAGATTGAATCTACTCTGAACCAAGTTCATTTGGCTGATCAAATATTTATTTTAGTCAATTTTCCTAGTTTTTCACAATGGTCAACAATGAACGTGACAAAATGCTTAAAATTTAACTGAAATAAAGGGCAATTGAGGAAGATGACAAAGCAAAAGCAGAACATCTATTATAGCAAATAGCAAACAAAAACAGGACACACACAAGTCGAACCGAACCGAAGGAAGGCTGACAATAAAGTTTTATTATAAACGTTTCAATTAGCCAAGATGACAAGAGCTGCCGAGCGCCAGCTTCCTCTTAGTTTCATTTGATTTGAGTTGCCTTTGGTCAAAGTTCAAGCATTGCCAAGGCAACAGCAGCTGCGACTAATTAAATGCGCACCCTTCGCCCATGTCCTGCACAATGCCCAAAGGACACTTTTGTTCAAATTTTATTTGATCTGCTTGAAAAGTAACCCTTTGTCAGGCGGACAGACAAAAAGACAGAGAGACCGACTCACAGGCCAGCACCTATCCAATCCATTGGCAGTGCCATTGCCTCCATTGGCCCCAATGTAAACATGGCTTAGACCAGAACATTTGGTCGACTTTGGCAAAAAAAAAAAAAAAGACGTTTGTGGGCAACTTTTGTGGCTAACTAATTGAGTTAATTGCCAAATGATTGAGGCTAAGCTGATGAACGATAACGATTAGCATCGGCATGACGATAACGATAGCGGAACCATAGCCAAAAACTGCCTCAGAAGACAAATTTCCTAGGCTATCATTCAAATATCAAGCCACGTTTAAATGATTAAAAGCGTGCAAATGGAAATATCAAGTTGCCTTAAATAAAGCTTAAGGGGTGTTGATGTCATAGGGATGAACAATTTGAAAGGGCATCTTGCCGTACATTAGTTATAAGCTGCCATGGAAACACTTGAACTATATTTCTTTAAGATGTTAGGGAAAGAGTCTACAAATAGTTATGTATAGTAATTATAGTTATGTATAATATAAACCTTTTTGCATACCTTTCACTCTCTTCTACCCTCATGCCCTATATTTAGTTATAAATATTTATATATTTTGCGCTCTATACCTTTACCTATTTAAACGTCCTTCAAATTGATTCCCCACAATTAAGTTTCTATTTCAGCACCAGCATTGTTCACTCTCAATTACATGTTCAAATCACAAAAAAAAGAAATCAAATCAAATCAATTCGATTCAATAAAATATTCATTTTATTCACTTACATTCCACTCATTTCCACTAATTCTCAACTCAATTAATCAGTCAATCGGTGCACTAAATGATATTTTCTTGTTAGCTGTCATCGAGTGGATGAGCGATATGTGAGCTGAAAGGGATGTCGAAATACCGAAAAGACACTTAAGGACTCACACAGATTTGCATTTACGAATATCCTTCAGTGTCAACTGTCACTTTAATCAACCACTTCATGACACAGAATCGTAATTAATACAGCTCCCAGACGATTCAATTGATATATGCATCTACATATATCTGACATGTATATGATGTGTGTCGTTGTTTGCTTCGGCTCGCTGACAATTGCTATAGAGATATAATTTAATTACCTGTTGTTTAATCAAGTGGCATCCACGTGGGGAGCGTTCGATGTGATGCAGCCTAAAAATGACAGAGAACAAATCAAATTCATTAATTCGTCATTAATTGCAACTTTGAGTTTCTATATTTAACAGTTATTTAAGAGAGTCTTTTCATGAGTGTGTGCACTAAGAGAAAATGTTAAAGAAAAAAAAAATTATAATAATAATAAATATAAATAGATATATTGTATATATGAGAATAGAATTAGAATAGAATAGAAATGTAAAAAAAATAATAATAATAATAATAATAATAAAAATAAATAGATATATTGTATATATGAGAATAGAATTATTTTCAAACAAAACAAATTACTGTTATTTATAAATAATGTCGAGAATTTTTCATTGAATTAAATTAAATTTGATAGGCAAATAAGCAAAAAAAATAAATTAATGAAAATTATTTCACTAAAAAAAAATACAATATTATATTTTAAATTAAAAATAGATATATATATATATATATATATACTAAAATACACGTAAAATATTTGAATTTAACAATAGGAAAAATGAAAATTATAAATACGAAATAATAATTAAATTTACATTTGCTTCCAGAATTTTCATTAGAATAAGTTTAATTTGTATTCATAATTCTCAGCTTAAACATAACATAAAATAATAGCTCGAATAATGTTTTACTCAAGCATTCATTGTTCAAGCTTGACCTGACTGAACAAAAGTTTCCGTTATAAAATGTGAACTTATTTTCTCCCAATGCATGCAAATTCGAGCATTTTTAACCATATGCCGGCCGTAAGAATTTACAATTCAATTGCGGTCTTAACCATATGCGGTGTTAAACCGCCGCCGACGCGACGCCGATGACCAAACGGTTCAAAAATTATGCGTTTGGTTAACGCGAAGCGGCTGCGTGGAATGGGCGTGGCAGGAAGATTGAACCGCATCCGCAATCACTAAAAATTAATTTCAATTTTATTGCATGAACTGCAAACGGCTGTGGCCAGTGGCATGGGGCATGGAGCACGAGTCTGGATATAAAATAAAACTCAAGGCACGACTCGAGTACAGCAGAGGCTAAATTATGTAGTCCGACAAAATGGGGGCAGCACTGTGTGTCTGTGTGTGTGGGTCGATTTCTGTGGGCAAAGCCCAAAAATTTATGAAAATGCAAAAGCGCTTTTCAGGTTTACCCCAGGTAAGCGGCTGCAGCCCGCAGCCGCTGTTGCAACCAATTTTAATATGAATAGCAGCAAGCGCCAAAAAGCAAAACTGGCAGCAGTTGCCCAACTCAACCAAGCCCGACCAAAAACGTAAAAAAGCAGCAGAATATATAAAAGACGAACATGAATTGCGGTTTAAACATTGAATTATGAATATTTGCACCCAAGCAGGAGTCGGAGCGCTAGCCGGAGCAGTTGCGTTGGGCAGACAGGCAAAACATTTATCATCGTGGCGTTCAGATTTTTGATTAAAAGCATAAAATGTTATGTAATAATCATGCTCGACTAAATAGGTAAACAAAGTGTAAATCAAAGTGAAGCGAACATGGAGCTCTTCGGGCAGCAACTGCGCAACAACTGGAAAATATCCTGTATTGTATAATAAATGTGAGACGAAACTGTGGTTATATGCAAAAGTAGCTTAAGTTAGTTTTTTGTTTATGCAAGAATAGAGATTGGATTGGAGATCAAATTTGTTGAGAGAAAAGTTGGCATAATGAAGACAGCAAACTTATTTGAGTAGAGGTTACGAAACTGAATAAGTGTAGACTCTCCAATTTGAATATATCAAATGAAACTCTAGTAAATCTTTTGCTAAACATGTTTTGAGCTCTTCTCTGCTTCAAACTTGTTTGATTAACATAAATTATACTTCAAGCAGGACTCAGGCTCAACTACAAAGCTGGGCTCCACTTTTGAGTAGATATTTTCACAACTGCCCTCTCACACTATCATCCTCCAAAGTTCTGAGCATCATTCAAAACAAATACCTTCAGTTAGTAGCTCCAGAAATATTTGCAGAATACCAAAAATTAAATGAAAATTATGCTGGCCATCGTAATTAAGGGCTGAATGCAAATTTGGTAGCTTTATAGATAAAATGCCTTAAATGAGAGCAATTATGGACATAAAAGAAAATTCTATTTCAATGGGCTTGGCACACTCACTCGCTGCTCGCTCTCTCTGTCTCTACCTCTATCTTCCTCTCTCACTCACTCTGACTTTCTGTCTAATGCAGTTGTTTAACCTAATTGGAGCCGCTTTGCGGCACGCAAAACATTCTTTCATTCACTCACAAAAAGTCGGCCTAAATCGGGATCAAGTATTATGCCAATTAACTTGGCTAAGCTGTCAGCCAGTGGCAAGCCTTCAATTCGTGCGATTCCACTAATTACAAACCTTTCCATTCAATATTGACGTATTCAAGCTGAATGTGAGACTAAAATAGAATTTTGGCGTTATTTTAAATCAGAAGTGCAACAGAAAAGACAAATTTAGGTCAAGTAGAATAAAGAGTGGAGAAAGATCTAATGAAATATAAAGTCCATGCCTTGATTGACAATAGTATTCAATATGATTTGCTAAAATATGTTTCAAAATCTAATCAAAATTATACGTCTATATTATACAGATTAAATTTCCAATATAAATTGCATTTAAATTCAATAAAATCCATATCATTTTCATAGCGTCCCAACTGTTGGGACATTAAGAATAACATAAAAATTGTAACAATTTCAACCACAAAAAAATATTATTCGCTCTAATTACAAAAGAATTCAAATGGAATGAAACAAAAGCTGTATACAATTCGCCAAATTATGGCAAAATAAAATTATGTAAATCTATTGATTTTTTTTTTTTATTATTCTAACAAATTCCTTTCTGCTGACCAAACTCATTTGGCTCACAAATTAGTGGCAGGTTATTAATTCTGTTTATGGCCAAAAAATACCACGAAAAACAAAAATTTATATATATATTTATATGGATATTGCTTTTGTTTTTTTGCTTTTGGGTTTGCTTTTGTTTTAGTTGGCTTCAATTTGTTTGGTATGTTTTGTCATTTAATTAGGGAAACAGACTGGATAATAATTTCAGGAATTTATGCGCGACACTAATTTGCATAATGCAGCACAATAAATCAGGGCATACAAAATGTTTATTAATGCCAGCTCTAATGAAAATCTATAACAAAATGCCGAAAAAGGCACAGCAAAACAAAACAACAAAATGCTCCACTGGACTCTGCAGCCGTGTCCATAAATTATGTGCAACAACTCAATCAAAATTCAAAATACGTATGCAAATGACCCTGTCTGTCCACGAAAGAGATGGCCAATGGCAAATTAGTAAGAGAACAGGAGAGAGGACGAGAGAGGAAGATTGTATGTAAAAACAAATGAATTAGCCATATCTAAGCTCATGAGTGACTAAACTACGGCGTGATAACACATTATTATACTATAAAAATCATTAATATAGCAGCTATAAAGCCGCAAATATGTAAATTTGTAGGCATTGTCTTGCTTATGCCAAGTGCACTGAGCGAAAATGTATAGCAACTTAGCTGGGCGTCAAATCGATGAAGGAAAGAGTTCTCAGGGTTGATTTGGTTACATATGAAATCAAGTAGAACTGCGCAACGGTAATTTAATGCTAAGCAATACATTAAAATAGATTAACATATATAATATAATTTTTATAATGGTAAAATCGAAAAAAAAAAATAATGAACTATTTTTTTTTAATTAATTAGTTTTTAATAAATTTAATATTTTCGAACTTTTTATGTAGCATGTAAGTAAAAAAATATTTAAAATAATTTAAAAAAATTACTTTTTTATTTAATATAAAATTTTTGTTATGTTTAATAAAATATAAAAAAAATTTAAATAAAAAATTTGTTTACATATTTTTTTTTAAAATCACACTCAAATGCAGTTATAACAGATTTAAGCCTAGTGTTATGTTTCTCTCAGTGTAGGCTGCCAGATAGACAATCACACACAAACACATAGAAAATATGCATACACTCCCACACCCACTCCCACACAGACACTTTGATGGGTTGCCACGCGTATTAGGCTGAGTGTATGTCACGCAAACCGCGTATGAAGCGCGAAATTGCGGCATTAGAGCCAGAACCCAGCTGGTTGGTAGCTAACTTAGCAAGTTGAGCTTTCGCTTGGAGTCGCGTCCTTTGACAACGCCTACAATTTCAAGTGGAAGGAGTACGGTGGCCATTACCAAACACTTTGCGCGCAACACATTCGCGAGCGAGGCACAGTGAGACAGCAGCAGCATAGGCATAGGCAGTCAGGCAACAAATTCTATTAGTTTGTCAAGCCTTCACACAGACATTTTCGTAAATTTGATATGCGCAATTTGTTGTCAAACGACGTCAAGCACGATCCATAAATGTGGCCCGGCAACAGGTTGCCTATCCGCCGCCCACACGCACATTCCCGAGCGCCGCCTTCTGTGCGTTGCCCAGACAACGGATGATAAAGATGGCATAGACGGCATAGAAGCTTCATAACACTCACAACGAGCTCGCCTGACAACTGGGCCACGTTAAGGCACTCACTGCTGCTGCTGCTTATATAAAATAATGGCCAGGTAATGCATACCATTCATATTCCCACTAACTAGCAAATTCCTGTTCATATACGCATCAATACATACGCACTTACTTATTTATATATATATATGTACACCTGAACACATTGGAAGCTTGAACATGGAGAAAATGCCCATCGCGCAGCGACGCAAAGAGTGAACACGTCTTGGATTTCTTGATTACAAAATGGAAATAGTTATATATTATAGAAACAATTGTTTATATAATATTTTATTGGAATCATTATATTCGTACAATTTCTAAGAATATTGGAAAAGTAAGAAATGGGAGGTACTTGAATAAGAGAGCAGCTTTTACTTATATAATTTAGCTTTCAGTTCTCTTATTATTATCATTGTCAATGTCATTGTCATCAATTAGAGCATTAGCTATTATTATTATCTTTGTCATGGTAATTTATAATCGTCCTGTTTGAAATTATTCATTTTCTTTATTAGCATTATCGTCTACGAATTCATAATTATTATTATTAACATTATCTACCAAGTCATCATTCATAACTCATCACTCATCACTAATCACTCATCACTCATAGCTCATAACTCGATATTCATTACTCATCCCTCAATATTCATCACGCAATACTCATCACTCATCACTCATCACTCATCACTCATCACTCATCACTCATAACTCATCACTCATGACTCATTACTCATCACTCACCACTCATAAGTCATAACTCATAACTCATAACTCATAACTCATAACTCATAACTCATAACTCATAACTCATAACTCATCACTCATCACTTATCATTCATTACTTATTACTCATCACTCATCACTCATCACTTTTCAATCATCACTATTCTCTATATTCAATTATCACTCATCACTCATTATTACCATAACCTCAATAATACCGTCATCATCAAAGTCATTATAACAGCCAATATCACTCTCATTACATCCAGTATTACTGTTATAATGATTAGCATTGTTATTACCACATTAAGGGAATTTCATTATGCATGATTGACTTAATGCCTTTTTTCTATTGCCAACATATGTGCATATGTATGTATTTCGAGCATAGCCATTTTCATGTCTAGCTTAAATCATGTCAGCTCGAGTTCAGCATGACCCATACTAATTTGCATGTAGTGGTGCAATGTGCTGCCCGGGTGGCCAGCTAGGAAACTAACGCAACTGATAGAACAACTCGTTGCAGTGCACAATCTCGGCATAAGACAAAATAACCTACTCAACTTTGAAGCTAAACTTTCTTGGCATTTTCCCGATTTTTTGCCTTTACTTACATTTTCTCTTACTTGTTTTTTTTTTTTTTTTTTTTTTTTTGCTTTCTAGACCATTGCACTGGCGCATTAAGCCAACTACAGCAACAACAACTAACACAGAAGCAATTGAATTTTATAACAAACAATTTTACGCTTTAAGCACGCAACGGCCACGAGACTTGACTTTTGTGCTCATTGTTGCTTTCCTTGTTGTTGTTATTGTTATTGTTGTTGTTGTTGCTGGCAGTACTGCAGTGAAGTGGTCCAAACATCATTGACTTTGCCTTTGGCCAAGCAATTTTCAAACCAACTTTTTCCTATTTATCGTTATTTACCATTTGCCCTGGCTCAGCCCTTCAATTCCCACCCGTCCGAAATGTTAGCCCCGCCAAAAGCATTCAAACCAAGAGGGACTTCTTCTGTTTTTTTTTTTTTTTTTTTTTTTTTTTTTGACTACCTTCTGGTCGCATTAGGTGAAACGCTTCAGAACCAAAAAAAAAAGAAAAAAAAATCAAGAACGGATCAAAATCAATTTACCTACCCCAAACAATTGAAATTGAGTTGGTTGCATAAGCCGCAACTTTTCAAGCCGCATAGTTCTTAATTAAGTTCAAAGTTTGGCAAGAGCTCTTAAGTTTGCGAGTCGTTGGATCAAGCTCCCTTTTTTTGGGCTTCAGCTATTTAGAAGCTTGAATTGCGGCACATCTAATTCATATAATTAAAAATATACATCAGACATCAAGCATTGATTCAAAATCTTCAATCATAAGTATCAATCAAATAAAAATCATTTATCGATCCACCAAACTTGTGATTGATGTCAAAATAGATAGAATTGAAAGACTGTTGATTCATGGCTTGATAAATCAATGTTTGAAGGTATCTTATAATCAGATATATATTTTTTATACTCTGACATATTCAAGAACTCAGTCATTTGGCAAAAGTAAAAATATATAAAAATATCTTATTGTCTGATTGATCTAAGTAAATGAATTATTGGCCTTCAGGCTAATCTATATACATATATATGTATGTATTTATACTATTTCTTGCATCCATTTTAAGTCCTCCTTATCGGTACTTTAGTATTTTTAGGTATCAGTGAGCTTAAATCATGTTTGTAGTACATTCAGAGACCTTCATCACAAATAATGGTCTTACCCATTACATCCCATTTATATCTAGATTATGCTCATGCCTCAGTCGAACCTCATTTGGCCGTGTTCAGTGCAATCTTTTGTGGCAAGTACAATGTTGCCCTCCCGTGGGTGTAATTATTCAATCTGTCGCTTATGCATACACATAAGCCAAACAGTTATGCACTCTCGCACTGTACGTATGTGTGTGTGTGTCAGTGTGTGTGAGTATCTGTGTGTCTGTTTGTATCTTATGTATTCATATGCTGAGCCATAAATACGTATGGGTTTCTATGGCCCCCGACACATCGACTGGTTGCTTCATTAGCAACTTTCTGCGTATTCATTAGGCAAGGAATACGGCAAACTCTTGGAGAGTCCCAGCTGTGGCTGGTAGATAAAAGATTTATGCCATGCCGTTGATAAACCGACCAAACGCCCACCGCACACACATGAGCTGCGCATAGATACAGATAACCCCAAGTAAAGAAAACTCCGAGTGGAAAAAGCACAGGCAAGAAAAAACCTCGAGCAGCTCAACTTAAAAACTGAGGTTGAAACCTGCCTAAAAAAAGAAAAAAAAAAAAACAAGATTGGGGAAAAATGCAAAAATTAAAATACTGCAAAAAACAAAGCCTAAAAGACGGAGTTTGCACGACTGTTTCATGCTCGCCAAAAAGCTATACAAATATATACAAAAGCAATAATTTTGAGAAAATCTAGCTTTGAATTATATCGAGCTAGCTTGAAAATTTTACACAATATAAAGGATTTCTATCTCTCGAATTTACCAACTTTCTTCAACTTTCCACACAATCTAACAATTTCATACACTCTCTCATTCATTTCCTTCAGAACAATCATGCAAGCTCCAAACTCATATACCCCCTTGTGCACCTGAGCGAGTATGCAAATTGTAGGTGGAACAGCTGCTTGATTTGGCATTCAGCACAAAAGCAACTCCGACAGCTGCGACTCGAGCATTGCCTTGGCTTGGTGTATCGGGACATGTTGATGTGCCGCCTACACAGCCAAAACAGTTCATAAATTAAAATGCCGCAAATCAAATTCGTATTCAACTTAAAAAAATCCCTCACATGCTCGCTCACTCTCACTTACTATCTGTCTCCCTCACTTTGCCTCCTTCTCTCTCTGTCTCACTCATTTGGCCAAAACACTTGAGCGCTGTCTAAAGAGCTTGAGCCAAGCGGCAGCATGTTAAATTATGTTCACACTTTTTGGGCCACAGCCGGACCAGGGCAAAGCGGAGCCGCACCATGTGGCTGGTCGGTTAGGTGGTTCGCTGGTTGGGTGGTTGCCTGGGCGGCGTTTGCATGTGCGGTTTTATGCTGTGGGTAGCACTTAATCTCTTACGGTCTGTGCCCGCTGCCTTTCTTCGTTTTTCAACTTGAATTTATTATATTTTAATCACTCCCCGGGGCGTTATTGTTATTGTTGCTGCTGGCAAGTCGGAGTGGGCGTGGCAGACGGCAGGCAGCAGGCGGCAGGAGGAGCAAACAGTTAAAGCGTATTTTTAAGATGAACACCAAAAAAAAATCTGCTCACACACACACACACACACTCGTGCAGTTTAAATTGTTTTAAGCGACGCAACGGTCATATTTCTTAGCCAGCCGCGTCCAGCATTTTGTGTGTTTATTGCGCAAGGCCACGCCACGTTGCGTATACGCAATGCTTGCTTTCTCTTTCATTCTCACATGCTCTCACTCTCTCTCTGTTTACCCTTGCACAGGGTATTGCAAATTTGTACTCAAGTGTGGTTTGCTTTCATATAGATAAATAAAACACGATCATGCATCAATGGCACAGTCGAGAGAGTCTCTCAATCTGAAAGCAATCTGGATTCAAGTTTTGTTAAGGGAATTACCTATTTACATAAGTCACATAGATTCAACCTCGAGCCTATATAGAACTGAAATAGTTACTATTTGTTTTATTGGACTTATGTTTCAGTAACTTTGAATTGGTATAAAGTTTGTTTCTATAGATCTTAGTTTTTTGTTATATGCATATAAGTATATTAAATTATATACATTATTTTTCCAATAATTTAAAATATTTGTATTTTATTTGTAATATTTTTAAATAAATACTTTTTTTTAATAATTAAAGCAATTTAATTAATTGTTTATAATACAAGAAAATAATACATTTTTGTTATTCGAACTATGTGCAAATTAATTATTTTGTGTATTGTTTAATAGAAACAAAATTAAAAATATAAATTTCTTTGAATAAATATGAGCCATATGCATAATTTATTATTTTATATAACTTTACAAATACATTCATATATACAAAATAAATAAATACAACTTTAGCAACAATTTTAAAGATCCCTCACAAAGCTGCCATAGAAATAGAAAATTTTCTTCAACCAAACAACCAACCAAAGCTGCTTAAAATACTTTCACAATCTCTGGGCAAGTGTATTAAAACTTCGACAGGCGCAAGAAAACAACTATTCTGCTCTGTTTTATTTTATGTTTTGTTCCGTCCCTTTTTGTTTTATTTTTATTTTTGCTGCGTATCGGAGGCACTTAATCATTTTGATTGTCGCAAATGGCGTTTTTTTAGTGCGTTTTTTGTGGTTCGCTCTTTTTGGCAAAACTGTTTCAGCTCATTAATTTATACAATTTGCTAAATATATATAATTAAGTCGAAATATTGTCGCACCCATTAGCTGAGCGGGCAGTCAGTCCATAAAGAATTCTCCAGCAAATTGATAAAGCTCACTTAGTTCGACCTGCTTTAAAGCTACTCAAAATGCAATTTGGGCACAAGCTGTGCCACATGAGCGAGAGAGAGAGAGAGAGAGAGAGAGAAAGAGTGGGAAAAAAATCGCTTGACTTTGGCACGTCCAAAGGCAAGAGCCTGAGTGTCAAGTGTTTGAACATCGATTGACTTGGACATCTATTAGACATAATCATGACTTTCACACACACACACACACGCAGACAGACATGGACACACACACACACACACACACATGTGTGCGTTTGTGCATTGCATGCCTAAGCAAGCAGACAGTCAACTTCCGTTAGTCGCCTGCTATCAAAGTCGAGGATAGATGTATTGATTTCGTCTAGCCCCGCTCCGTCCCACACCTACTCGGAGCACGTCAAGGACGACAATGAAGCGCAGGACACAAACCCAATCGGAGGCACATGCAAAACGCATCCACTTGAGCCAATTTTTTTTTTTCAGTTCGCTTCTGTTTCCCTTTTTGGCAAGGTTGTGGGCGATGGGTGCTGGGCCCAAAGTTCTGCGCTAACGAGCAAAAGAAATGCGCAAAGACGAAGCGAAAAACTGAAAAAGGCAGCCAACAGAGGCAACATTTTCACTTTGCATGGCATTTCGTCGGCTGTTGACCACAATTGGGCCCATTTGAAAGGCTGCGTCGGAGCGAAAGCGCAACGCTTTAAATTATTGCCAAAATATTTTGCGTTGACTTCAATGCGGAGCCAACCGACGTATCCATACATCAACGACACTTGTTGGCAACGCAGTTTGCTACTTTTTTGGCCCAACATACCCTGTAACAGGTAAATGAGAAGCTAGAGGGCATTTTAGATGCGGCAGAGGGTAACTACATATTTTTTATATAGCGAACTCTCTAGGAACAGTTGACGTATTAGAACTAGGCAGAGGATAAACTGACAAATTAAAGGTTGCTAAAGTGCAATGTTTGTTGTATATTCACTTTTATAATTTCATAAACTTCTTTGCCTGAAAATAACCATTATTTGACAACTTATACTCTTTTCGTATAGCTGCCTGAACTCACGGTATTTACTAGTCGAGCATTGCCCTCGCACAAGCATTGGCTTTTCTTTTTGCAGCTAGTTTTTCCGTTGCGCCATGCAAATGTTACCACGCCAAAGCGCAGTCACAAAGCGAAAAATAACATTGCAGCACTTTAGGCGCACGCCACGTGATGCACGTTAACTTTGACGTTGCACGTGGCCACGCCTACCCTCCCATGCAAACCACATCCGCCCACATGGGCCACGCCCCCCGCACAGCGCGCTCACATGCCACGCATGGCAAGCGAAAAAAAACCGCACACACACACACACAATTCTATTGATTGACAGTTTGGCAAAACGCATAAAACAGGCTCATGGAGCTCGCAACGGCAGGAAGAGTTGAGCATCAGGAAGAGGTACATCAGCAGACAGCAGCTCAGCCGTGTAGAGCCGCAGGCGTTACTGTTGCGGATGTGTGCTTCAGCTCGACAGAAAAAAAAATAAAATGGAAAAAAATGAATGGTACAAAAAAGCTGAAAAAAAAAAACAATCGCTTGCCGCAAAGGGCACAGAAAATGTGCCGCAACGCTAAGCGTGCAAAAAAAAAAAAAATTGCTTGCAACGTTCATTTGTAATGCAGAAAGGTGCAAGCGTTGCCTGCGGTGCTGACAGTGCTGTGTAGAGGAGGCAAGGGAAGAGCCGGAGGCTGCAGGAGCAGTGTTTGTGGCATAGCCGACACCGGGACATCCGAATCCTGAGCAGTTTGGCAGCTCCGGCAGCTGATAGCGTGGCCCCTAACTATGCCATCGACGACGAGTTCGAGGCACAAAACTAATTGGCTTGATTGGATCGACCGTGATTCTTAAACACTATCAGCAATGCGAGGCTCAAAGCGAAAGAGAGAGCGAGAGAGAATGCGGAAATTCTTTCAAAATGTGTTGCCAAGCACATCATCTAGATATAGAAGTAGAACAACACAGAAAATGACGAAGAAAGAGTATATAAGGATTAAGATAAGATGTAGAGCGAAACAGAAAATCATAAAGAAAAGATAAGAGAAAAGGAGAGAGGTATAAATGAGACTGAAACACAAATAGAGTGAAGAGGAGCAATGGAATCTATGATTGAGCAAGAGAAAATAATTAACAAAGACAAAGACAGATATAGCAGATATCAAGATAAAAGGAGAAATAAGTTGAAAACAAATAGAAAACAGCTGAGACGGAGAAACCCCGAAACAAAGAGACTAAGAATGAAAATGAATGGAAATAACGAAGAGACAATATTAGAATGAAAGAGAGGACTATTAAAAAGAAGAAATACAAAAAAAAAAGTACATACTAAACATATACAGAATGAAGAAGAAAAAGCATAGAAGACTTTGCTATCTTATAAATATAAATAGAAGAAGAGAATGTGAACGAAAAGCAATTTGTGAGAGTAACAAATGTGGTAAACAAGAAATATATTGTGTGATTGATAAGGACAAAGTGTTTGATCGATATCAAGTTAAAGTATTATTAAAATAACTGAATATAGTAAATTATCAGCATCGCAAAATTAGCATATTGCTGCATATCTCTCTTCCAATAAATTCAACCAAATTCACAAGTCCCGCCAAATGGGGAAACCCCATTTACTTGTCGGGAATTAACATATGCCTGCCATAAGTAAATGTTTGCTTAACCTACTTGGATAAGCCTCTGACATCGAATGTGTCAACTGGCCTTCAATTTATCTCAATTAATCATGGTCAGAGTGACAGCTTATAAGCCGCTCCCCGCACATGAGAAATGGCTGGCCGAGTGCGATGACTCTATCACCGAGAGGCCGAGAGCGCGAGTGGAGGGTAAGCAACGACTGCTGGCCAGCTAATTCATTTTTTATTATGTAAATTAATTTCCACAATTTGTAACAAGTGGGCCAAAAGCAAACACATGCGGACGTCCGCACAACTAGCCACACAATTGGCATGAGTGTCTGTGTGGTTGCTGGGGAATGGGATCCTTGTGCACCAGCAAACACCACAAATTATCTGAGCTGGCCAGTTGGGGGCTCTGTTTTGGAAAAAATAAGTGCGTTTGGACAATAACTTATGTTAGTCAAGCGTAAATTGCTTTATTAAATAAAACGCAGCCAAAGCAAAGCATGGAATATGCCCAAAAGGACACAGCCAATGAAACAGTCCCCAGGCGGTCGCCAACAACAACAACAAGAGCAACAACAGCAGCAACAGCAACAGAACACAAACAGAACATAGAATGAAAAAATTTATATATATATATGAGGAGAATCACAGTCCAAGTAAATTGTACAATGTGTGCGATGTCACTATGGTCAGAGGCATTCAGTCCTAATCATTGTGCACACACTCCAACTGCGGCGCCCAAGCACCGGACAAACAGAACGGCACAGGGACGAACAGGACACAAAAGGAAGCAGTAGAGGGCGAGCAGACAGTAGGTACATATGCCACACACACACACACATGCACACAGCATAAGCTCAAGGACTAAAAGTATTTTTAGCTAATATCAATTTTTCATAGTTCAAAGATTTTCAGTTGAAACACACAAGAACACAGACAAAGAGAGAGAGAGAGAGAGAGAGAGAGAGAGAAGAAAAAGAAGAAAGAGCGAAAAGCAGGCATAGAGCACGTGAACAGCATTGGGTGTAAGCTACATGTAAAGCCGTGGCTACTTTTTATACCAAGCATCCTTTGAAAATGGATATACGAACCATAATGCTATAATACAAAGAAGCAAACATTTTGAACAAAAAAGAGGTATATGAGAGATGTGTATGCTTGATCAACTGCATAAAGGCTTGCTATTCTATGAAATATAGGAATATTTAAATGAGCTAATCAATTGAAACATTAAAGACATGGTATCAAAACGTGCCAGTTCTAGAATGGCATAGCATATGCTTTATGATTCGATATCGATAAAGATTTAGCTAAAACCTTTGATCGATAAAAATCATAAAGAAATCTATAAGAAGCTAGTTGATAAACTTAAATTTAAATATTAAACAATTCTTTCATTTGATCGATAGAAATGGAGTTTGAAATTTAATCTTTCAAACACAAACCTTAATATACATAGTCGAATATAGCATATAAAGATAATGAATATATCTCTTCGGATTATACATATACAGAAGATTGAATATAGCTATGATATCGTCTAATAAGACATTTCATAACTCATTACCTATATCGGATGAAAAAACTCTTTGTTCGCCATTCCAAGACTTACAGCTCTTTGGATATATCAGAGACTCCAAGAACTTTACATATAATTTGATATATGGTAGATGCCTAATTCGTCGAATATTTGCTTCTCTAGCATTTGGCTACTGTGGACAGGGCATTGTCTAAGCGAGCTTTTCTTACACACAAACTGTATTACGTTTTATTTTTTTTTTTTTTTTGAGGGCAGCCAGCTACATGAAATTTTCTGGTTTTCTGATTATAAACGATTGTCTGCAGTGTGCTGGCACATACACAGAAAACGAGAAAAAAAAGATAGAAACAGAGTGAGCGAATGAGCATGGGAGAGCGCGTGAGAGAGAAAAGTAGAGACAGTCTATACACACAGGCTGAAAATTTATGTTGGCATTTAAAATGTGACCCTGGCAGGCAATGCTCCGTTGGCTCTTAACCCCTTTGCCTTTTATTTGTACATGCACGCACACACATATACACATGTACATATATTTATATATATTACGTATACGGCGAGTGCGCCAGTATATTGACAATGCCAAGATTTCGCAGTTGTAAGTGAAAATTTATAGTCAATACAAGAAAGCAGCCAACACCCGGCACCCGGCACCCGACAGTCGGCAGTCAACATTCGGCATTCAATTTTCCTCCTGCCAGCCAGTGCCGCCTGCAGCCAATCTTAATCCATTGCAATTGGATGTGCTGCAACCAGATGCAGTTGCAGGTGCAATTTTATTATCACTCTCAGTGTGTGTGTGTGTGTGTGTGTGTGTGCTCCCATCGTAAATTCTTGTTACTCTGGTAACAATTTTGCCAACAGGCTTGAATGTCACTCAGCTGCTAACTCGGCTAACTGGCAGCATTGCATTGTTTATGCGACGCCTAGACCCAAAAAGGTGTCCACACATCTACCCACACTCAGCCGATGTCAAATTTATTTGCCACCCCATTTCGAGATATCATTTCGATTAGGGGTTTCAGTTACGACATTGATTTCGCCTCAGTTGCGGCTTCGAACATCTCTGGCATTGCTTTCTTGCCTCTGGCCGATAGATGCAGCCTAGTTAGCTCCAGTTAGGCCAAAGTTATGCAGAGCAGAGAATTCAATTTCATCCATTTACCAAATTTAACCGAATTTCCATTTATCCCATCGAGTCGGAGCTTAAAACACTGTTTAACAAGTTTAACAAGTCTATCTATTGGGCAGCAGCGAAATTCCTTTGTCTTAGTTGCAGATCAAAAACCCAAAGTTGAGATCTTCTATAAAATAGATATACAAATCAGATTGCTCATGGTATATATTTTTTGCCTATATAAGGATGGCCCTAATAAAGTTCAAATTAACGAAACAGAAACGTATATTAAGTAATATATATTTATTTTATTGTTGTATATTATATTTATTATAATACATAAATACTTTTCGTATTTTTTTATAATTTATAATTAAAAAATTTATTTCTTATAAAATTTAATTGGGAACATATTTCTTATACTTTTCATTACTAAAACTTTACAAGCCTTACTCTGTAGGCTATTCTTAAATCAAATTCCAAGCCAAGAACCAATAAGGCAACGCAACACCTGTCTAATGCTTGTGGTCAAAAGCTCTACAGTTGCCCCAGTATTTCAGTCAATATTTGATTGGCGCACAGCAGTTGTGTTGATCAGTGTAATGAAGCTTGCTGCCAAAGCGAAAAATACTCATTCACTTCACATTGAACTAACCAACTAAACAGCCGACTGAAATGCCTGTCTAACTCGCCACCCCTCTCTCTCTTACTCTCTATCTTTCTCTCTCGCTCGCTCTCTGAAACACAGCAGCTGCAGCAGACAGTTGTGAACTGTTGTTTTGTTTTCTTTGTTGTTGCTGGTGTTTGACTGCTGCCAGTATATAGGGTTTTTGGTTTATTAAATTTGTGTGCGCTCCTTGTTTTCTGTATAATTGCGCACAGCCATTACGTGTACGCTCTGTGGAGCATTTTGCATTGTTTGCAAATGAAATTGTAGCTGCAAAAAATAAGGCGAACAACGGCAACAACAACAACAACAAATTTAATTTTTTTCTCTTAGCCGCAAAATTGAAACCGAACGCCGAGCGCGTGGCAAATTTACACACCATTAAGTAGTTTACACACAGAGAGACAGAGCAAGAGAGAGCGTGAGTGAATGAGAGAGAGGGAGAGTGTGTGTGTGTGTGTATGTGTGTGTGTGGGAGATATATAAACAGACAAGGTGTGCCACAGCAAGTGGAGCAATAAAAGTGTGCCACACACACACTCACTCACTCACTCTCAGACACATCGCTGTAATTTGATATTTTGCTGCTGCAAATGGCGGCATGTGCTGCTTGATGGCGCGCATAACAATGGCATAAAATGCAAAAGCAACATCTAATATAATAAAAAGCAAAGTGTGCAAGTGTGCGCGTGTCCTTGTGTGTACATATTGAGCCGACAAAGGCAAACTATTCAATCCGCTCATTTCATTAAGTTACGCACAGCACTTGACGCCGGCATGCAACATGGCGTATGCGCAATGTGCCGCCCGATGCGCAGCATAATGAAGTGACACTCGCTTCAGTGTGCGTGTGTTTGTATTGATATGCTAATCGAGCAACGTGTTGGCCAGGCCATGTCCAACAGCCGTGGCAACACGTGACTGCTGGCTGCTGTTGCTGCTGCTGCTGCTGCTGCTGCTGCCTTTTTGCCTAATGGCCAAGACAAAGCACAGCAAATGGCAAAAACGCGCTTGAAATGTTGTTGTCATTGTTCTCGTTGTTGCTGCTGTTGTTGCTGTTGCTGTAGGTGGGCTGCACTATTAAGCGCATTATTTAGTTACGCCCCTAACACCAACAGCAACAACGACATCGTGAACCGCACAGATAAGCATGCCGTATGGAGCAACGGACCCGTCAGAGCTGACCAAGGCCTGTCTATGCCAGCGCCTGTCCACGACTGGGTGTGTGTAAGTGTATGTGTTGTGTCTGTGTGTGTATATGTTTAGCACACGTCTAAAGTGCCCTTAAGTGCCCGGGGATCTGTGTGGCATTACATGCTGCGGCGGCAGTGGCATTGACAAAGCCACATAAACGCCAACACCTACGAAACACGCAAACAACAACAGGGCAAGCGACCGAATGAGAGCGCATTGTTTGTACCCTATGCCCAGTGAAATGCCTTCCAAATATATTGACACTGAGCACAGAAACATGCAACAGTCTCAGGACATTATGAATTGACAAAGTACATTGCGATTTTGCCATAGGCAGCGGAGTAGATAAAATTCACACTGGCAGCTCGCAGTTTTAGTACACAACTCCACTTATCGATAAATGTTATCGACTTGCAAAAGTTTGCTTCGAATCTTAGCATAGCCATGATATTGTATGTATTTGATGGCTGTAGAAGAAATCCGGTCGGACAAGCATCTGATCAAAAAGCAATTTGAATCATCGATAGTTTAATCGATAAATTCGAGCGATCGTATTTCTTAATGTATCACTTAATATTGATAGTGAAAGTGTGATCCTACTGTGTGGAGTTGTGTGAATGGACTATTTTATAGACGATATATCGATAACTGTTGATAACAGTTTGTCATTTTCAAGTATAAGGCAGAGGCACAAAACTTATTAGCATAGCCCTACTCTATTCTGCTCTACTTTATTGCAAATGTTCGATCATTTTGTGTTCTGAGCCAATTCGACGATATATATCGATAACTGATAACGTTTCCCATTGCTTAAAGTTATGCGAGTAATTAGAGAGCAGAGCATCTACAATTCCAGCCGCTTCCCTCTCTTAGCCACCCGCACCGTTTGTTACCTGTGCTAGCTGGACATTAGCGTGTGCTGCCATACAATCGATTAACGGACAAACGTTGCGCAGCTTATCCACAGAGCTCGCTCGACCGCTCGCTCTTAAGCTAATTTTTGTATTCATTTGTGTTTTTCTTTTGCCCGTCTATGCTGCGGCTTAATTGTGAGTGCTTCAAACAAGTCACCTGAAAAGAACAAAGTAAGCCAACCACGCCCCGCTGAGCTACAATGTTTGCATGCGCGATTGACAATGCGACATCTTTATGGTGAATTCAGAATAGATGTAATATTCTTATATAGCTAACATATACATATGTATGTAGTGCGTCTAATTAATTTGTGGGACGCGCAGCAAGTTATGGCTTTTAATAAACATGACCGCTAAGCCCTGGGGCCGGCAGTGCGCGTAGATTTAATGGGCGATGGGCGATGGGCGATGGTTGAAGGGATATAAAAATAAAAGGAAATGACGCAGCGAATGCAATTTTGTCCTGACTGTGGCAAGGACACGCGTATTACTCAAAAAGGAATTAACTGCGAAGCCCCAACCCAAGCGCCCCATCCACAACGAAACACAAGCTTCAAGCAATGGTCCAGCCAAATCAAAAAGTAGCCCAGGACTTATGGCATTTGTTGTTGTTGTTGCTGTTGTTGGTGGTGGTGGTGGCGCTCGTTATTGGGCCGTGCACGTTAATCCTTAAATCTGCCCAAGTGCTGGCAATGGCATACTAACAAAAAAAAAAGAAAAGCGAAGAGAAGAAACGAAGTCGAGGCGAATTGTTTGCCAGCGAGGGGACGCGGCCGGGCTCGCACACACACGCCACGCAGCCATTGAATGGCGTTGCGTATACGCCACATTGTACGTACTTTGTACGTATACGCAATATGGCTCCACTTTCGTTTTAATATGAATGCTAATAGGCTAAGTCTGGATTTCAGCACAGCGCCCACTCCACTCTTCCCTGCTTCAGCCTTAAGCCTAGACGCATAGCTCGAAATGTAATTTCCCACAATTTTTCCTCACTTTGCGTACACAGCAGCAGCAGCAACAGCAGCAGCCAGACAAAAGGACCAGTTGGAGAGCTAGGGGGGTGCCGGCGGTCTAGGTGGCAACAGGATGCGACTCTGGACAATATGGCACTGAAGGCTACAACAGCACAACGCACAATGCCCGGACCCATTTTTATCGCTTTTCATGAATGCTGTGCTGTGACCGGCTTATGTTTTGCAGTTAACCAAAAGTTGATGCCAAGGCAGGCAGCAGCCAGGCAGTCAGCCTGAAGTGCCTGCTGGCTCTCAGTGCCACTGCTTTGCTCCCAATACTCAGTCCTCCATCTTCAGCTCCTCGCCCAGCTTGCCTCTTATACGTTTTTCGGCACGAGAAGTATTCCCATTGCCATTACTTGTATCGCTTGGGCCTCTACTTGCATGCTGGCCATTTAATATGGCTTTACTTGTCCGACTATACTTAAGGATGGCCATGTGTCAGCAGCAGGCACGAAGCGAGCACGATTTCTAATTAAAAGCACGACACAAGTTTAGTACATTCAAATTATTTATACATACTTCATACACATATATAAGTTGAATCTTTAGGTCTAATATTATTTTGATATAAACTAGATCGCTTAAGCATCTTGTTCACTTTGTTCACCTTGATTGAGACGTATTAATAGACCTTTCATATGAACTTCACTTGAAAGATATATCGTCTTTGATCTTATTATTATTATGTAAACTGAAATGATGTAAATCGAATGTAAAATCATGCTAATACATGCATCATTTTAAAACATGAATATTATCTTATTACGTAAACTGAATGTTATGTCCTGATATGATGTAAATCACATGTGAAGTCATGTTTATATATGCGCTAAATGCTGATTACTCGTGTAAGCTCGTTATAAATCGTATTTAATTGCAGTAAATTATATGAATACATGTTCTAAGAAATCTTTAAATACTCTAGCCATGTTAAGTCCTGTAAAGTCCTATTAATCTCATCAGATCGTATGTAAAATGCCTTTGACATGTTCTTAGTTAAGACAATTAGCGCTGAGTTTACTCTACACGTCAACGCAACAGATCATAATAAATCTTGAATCATATTAAATGGTATAATGTCTTTTAAAGGACGTTACAAGTCGTGCTAAGTCGTGTCTAGACATGAAATGTTGCTCAAAGCTAATCCAACGGTGTGATATGTTGCGTTAGCTTCTACAGAAGTCTCTTAGGCTGTGATGAAGTCATGGTTACGTCTACATTCTCGTCTAGACATAAAATATTCCATTGACATTGTCAACTTCTTCTTCGTCCCCTATGTTAACTTTTCCCAAAAAAATGTCTTGTGCTCCCAGCTCTAGTACTAAATCGTGTTAAGTCGTGTTAAATCATTTGCGAGGAAGATGTTTGTAGTGTTGAATCATTAATCAATTAGGCAACGCAGATTCTGTTGGTGTTAATTGAATTGTCAAGTCGTAATAACTTAGTTAATCCCATGACGATATTCTGCCAAGTCATGTTTGGTGTTCGTGTCAACTTTATTTATTTATTTATTTATAACAGAAAAGTGAACTTTAAAGCCTGTCTAGTTGGAGATTCCCATCTATGTGGCACAGCTTGTTATCGCAACACGAACAACTCGTGTTAAAGCAACACGACACGAACACAGCTCCAAGCACCCGAAATTCACCTAGAGAACAGCCACACCGGGCATGCTCTTGTTACATAATGCAAGCACGACTGACCCACATATATACATATACACATATATATATATATGTACATTTATATGGGATGAGTGTCAGATCTTTGTTTGAGCTATCTCTGGCCGTTAACAAGCTTGCAACCTAATATAACACATTGTTGTTGCAGCCATATACAGTGATGTCTATCAGTGTATTTACGCCGTGTCGAATCCGGGCCGTGCTATAATTGGCTGCTCACAGTGCGTTTTGAGATTGTTTTGTGCCTCAATTTCAATTTGAGATAAGTGACATTTCGTTGCATTTTAATGAGGCTCATTTCATTAATGTTTCAGCTGTTCGCTGTTCACTCTTCGTTGTTCACTCTTGGCTTTTTGGCCTTGGCCCCAGCTTCAACTTATCTGCGCGTCGTAATTGAGTGCTAAATTTTGCGCTGCGTCGGCAGAAAAGTGAGCGTTGGCCAAAGACAAAGGACATCAATGTCCTGGCAAGCACACAAAATGTGTCTAAACAGCGTATTTTACGAATGCATGGAATAATTCGGCAAACAACAAGAAAATATATACATATAAATATATAGGAGAGGGCCTACTTAAATAATTCGAGTGTTTGCGCTCGCTCAGGTCGCCCAGCCAAAGGGGCGTAAAACTTTTAGCATTAAAACCAGCCACAACAACAACAACAACAACAACAAAGCAAAAGACCGCATAAATGCTACATGGCATTTCTTTACTTTTTTTGTTGTTCACAAACAACTTTAAATAAAAATCTCTTTTCAGGGTAATGAAACTGCAAAAGGCAAGCAAGGACAGGCAACAAAAAAAAAACTGAAAGCAGGAAAGCAGCAAACAGCGTGGGTGGCGACTGACAGAGAGAGGGAGAGAGAGAACACTGTGGTTGGGTGGGTGCTAGCAACTGCCACCTGCATGGACTACACCTGCTGACAAAGACATTTACTCAAAAAGTTTTTCGACGCAAAATAGAAGGCAGCAACAGTGCCAACAACAATAACAACAACAGTTAAAAAATAAACGCAATTTATGAAAAATATTAGGAACTCGCAGTTACCCTGTGAATTAGATGGGTAAATGTTTTATGGAATAAATTGAAAAATATACAAATTAACAAACATGTGAAAAGAATAAAAATATGTTATTAAAAAAAAATATATATATATATATATATTTAAAAATATATATATTTAAAATAAAATGATTTTAATAAATAAATCATATAATTAAATAATCAACAAATAATAAAATACCAACAATTTTACAGTAGATTAAATATAAATTAATTTAAAAAAAAACAAGTAAGAAAGCTCTAGTCGAGACTGCTCGACTAGGAGATACCCTGAACCCTCCGTGCTGATGTTCCAATCATTCTGCACACATACATACACATGCATCCACCCCCACGCATAGGCCCGCGCTCTGCTAACTGCGCAGTAAGCAGCGACTGCGCTTGGGCTGCGCTGCAGTGTGGGCAATATTATGAGAATTTATTTGTTGAATAATTTCATTTGTAGACGTACAATCTTAATGAAACTTTCAGAACGTAATCATTATGTGTAAATGTGTGTACATTCCAAAGCACAAGTCTCTAGTACTTGATATACGTTTTTTACAAATTTGGGGCGAAGGGGGCGTGGTATCCAAAATCTGTAAATTACAAAATGTGTGTGCCCATCAAATGTATATACACAGTAAATCTGAAGTCTCTAGGTCTAATAGTGTTCAAATTAGGCTGAAAAAACAATATAAATTTATCGATTATCCTCGATAAAAAAGATATCGAATGAGTTATCGAAAAAATATGATAAACTCGTACTGCGTATGGTATACACGAGTATGCATACAAAATTTCAGCTCTCTAGCTCCTTTAACTTCTGAGATCGACGCACTCATACGGACGGACGGACGGACGGACGGACGGACGGACGGACGGACGGACGGACAGACGGACAGGGCTATATCGACTCAGCTCATCGTCCTGATCAAGAATATATATACTTTATGGGGTCTGCGATGATTCCTTCTGCCTGTTACATACTTTTCACAAAACCATTATACCCTGATTTCCCATTTTCAATGGGTTCAGGGTATAATTAAAGAATTTTCAATTGTTAACGAAACTACAAATATATATATAATTAATTATAAAATACTACAAGAAATAGACATATTTTTAACAAATTTAATATATTAATATATTTTTTTTTTAAATCATCTTCTACAATTGTTTTGAAATATATATCTGTATATTTTCTTTTTTTTTTAGTGGGAAAAAATATTCTAAAAAATACTTGATGTTGATCAATTTTCGGAAAAGTTATTAAAACGAAATATTAGAATTTATTAAAACAAATTCTCAAAACACTTAGATGCTGCTAATTGCGAAGAAGCAGGAAAAGCGCGAACAAAAGTTTTAATCAAGTCCTCCACTGAAGGAACTAAAGTTAAAAAATCAAGTTTTGTGTAGAGAAGTTTCCAGCAAACTAATGAAAAGCCAAGAAACCTTAAGAAATGCTTAAAGAATATAGATATAGATACATACTATATATATGTATATGAACATTATGTAGAGCAATTTGAGCTAACTGACTCCAGCAAAGAGAAGTCATTGCCCCACTCTGCGCGAGCAGCAACAACTACAAAACTTGCGCTGTGTTAAAAGCTATGAAACAGCCAGGAATTTCGTATTTATTATAATAGTTGATGGTATTACATTGACCCAGTTTGCAAGGCTACAGGGTATGCGAATAGCAACAATGGCAGCAGGTACCTTGGTATACCGTGATACGATGGCATGACAAACATTTTGGGCGCAACGCCCGCGTTTATTTTGCCCCATTAGAGCAAGAGAGAGAAGGACGAAGCGCGCACAAAGGACGCCTTTTTCATTACCAAGTCTGTCTTTAAAACATAAAGTGAAAAAGTAAGGAAAGTCAAGGATACGCCATCAAAAGACGCCTCGCTGCCACTTGCTCTCACTTTTCATTTCACTTTTGCCGTTTTTTGGTTGATTTTGGCAGCAGGTGAAACAGGTGAGAGTATTACCACATTAATTTGTTGATTTTGGTTTGATTTCATTTCATTTATTTTATTTGATTTTTCTCTTTTCAATATTAAATGTCACAAATTTGTATATATGATTTTAATTGATTAAACTCATTTTAAGTGCCAGCCACAATTGCTGAGCCCAAGCAAATAATCAGCTCTGCTGCCAAATGCACAAAAATAATAAAGCATTTTAAATGATATATGTATAACTAAATATCTATTTATATATATATATCAATTTGAATATATATATACATACATATATGCATATCAAATGTGAAATTGAAACAGCATTTCTCATTTTGAATTAAAATACAGCCAACTAATAGCCAGTTATATTGAATATTTAAAGAGCTGCATCATTTGCTCAATAATTCATATGCAAATCCAATAAAATTATTCATAATTTTCCTCATATTTGTTTTGCCTTTTGACAAACTCTCATGCGGAAAGCACAAAATTAATTTGCAATATAGTTTTCAGCAAATACAAATTTGTAATTAGTCGCTGTAGAATTTTACAATTCGATTCAAGGAATAGAGACAGAGAGAGAGAGAGAGAGAGGGAGATAATGAGAGACATAGGCAGATTCAGAGAATGCCAAAAAGAGAGGGATATAAAGAGAGGTATAGAATGAAGCAGTGTAGGAGAGAGAGAGAGAGAGAGAGAGAGAGAGAGAGAGAGAGAGAGAGAGAGAGACAGAGAGAGACAGAGAGAGACAGAGAGAGAGAGAGACACACAGTGAAAGACGGATATCAGAAAAATAAGTGAATGCGAGAAAAATGAAAGAGACAGACATTGAGAAATAGAGATAGAAATATACACAGTGAGATAGAGAGAGACACAGAGAAAGCGTGATATAGAACTGCAGTTCACACTGAGTAACAGCCGTAAAAGTAAACTTACTATCCTTGGAAAGAGGGGGGAAAGCTATTGATAATCTACTGCTATTATTATATACTACTATTATTTGTCAACTAATTAATAGGTGTGTTTATTTTAAATTATCATCAATATATATTTAAATAAACAAAATCAACTATTTTTCTAATTTAAATACTAAATCTTACTAAAGCCTATACTAATGAGAGCATTGCATTTGAGTAGAAATGGATTTTTTCACATTTAATAAAAAGAATCTCAAATGCAAAAAAAAAAATGTGTGCACAACTGGACAAACATTTAGTTCACACAAATATTTGATATTTAATCCGACAATATGTTCAAATATACATACGTATATGTATATATTATAAAGCGCTCTGAGAGTTAATAAAAAAAAGTGAAAATAGTTCTCAGCACGTGAAACCTAAAACAAATATTTGCACACCCACACAGACAGAGATCGAAAGGTATGTGTATGTGTGTGTGTGTCTGTGTCTGCTATTGTGCATGTATGTGTGGTCATTAGCCATGGACACCATCGTAATGAGACGAATGAAATTCTATAACAGGAGCTTACAACTTAAGCTAATTACGTGGCACACGTGAGGTTTTGATTTAGCGTTTAGCATCGCAATTAAAGGGGCTCTGCGTGTGGAGCCTGAATGCGAGAATGTGTGGGCACGGTGGGGACGGTTGGGGACAGGTGAGTGCTATAGGGTATTTGGCTAAAGCGAAAGGCTTATCATATCAAGAGCAGCACGCAACCAGCTAGCAAAGTAAGCCATATATGAATGGCGACAAAAAGCTAAAAAGCTGCTGAGTATGCATGACTCGCAGATGCTCTGTAAATAGTTAAATGTATAATATGTGATGGAATATATATTTTTTAAGCGTTCGATATGGAAGGAAATATTAATATTAATGAATTGTATAAAATTAAGTTTTATTCAAAAATATTTTTTTTTTATATATATAAGTTTTTTCCAAAAATAAAATTCTACTATAGCTACCTGCGCTTTCAAACTTACAGAGTATTAAAAGCAAAATAATAGAAGTTAAATTAAAAGCAGTAAAAATAAAGCACATAGCGCGTATGCGACTAGGAGATACTCTGTATTTATATTATATCGTTTGACTATTTATATTATACATTATATATTATATAGTTTTTGACGATTTATATTATATAGTTATGCAGTAAGCGAAAAATCATCACATTTTCTAGGATCATCATGAGTTTTAAGCTGCAATAAATCCTTAATATGCACAAAAATATTCTTACATCTCTTCATATATTCTCTTTTCAGTAACGTCAACATTTTCTTCTCATTTACAGGGTATTAAAAGCAACAACAATTTATGCAGCCGAGGTGGCAATAGTCGCTGCGTGCAACAGCAGCAGCAGCATGAAAACCAGAGAGTGGGTTCACTGAGGTTTTAGCGCCCCAGCCGCAGCCACAGCCTAACGAAGCGCTCGTGTTCCAAAAGTGCAACAATTAAATTTAATTACGAGTGTCATAAATATGCCAGACCATACCACAAACACACACACGCACACACGCACTCACACAGACGCAGAGCGAGAATTGCAACGACAAAATAATCAAATAACATGCATCAGAAGGAAACTGCAGGCACAGTAGGCGCAGCAGGCATGGGTTAGGGCATACGTAGACCAAAAGGGGGCGTGGCTGGCTAAAGAAGCAGCAGCAGCGACGCTGGCAGCAGCTGCAATAGATCCAATTGCCACCGAAAACCTCTCGGCCGAGACTCTAACCAAAAAGCCAGTGGAAACAGCGTGTAAATTAGCAGGGCACAAATTAATTATTCAAAATGTGCGGCACTTGAATGAGAAAGGCAAATGCAAATAGGGTGGGGCAGGCAGATAGATAGGGTGAGTGTGAAAGAGAGAGGAATGAAAGAGAAGAGCCCGTACGTGCTATCTATAGATGTTTGTGTGTGTGTGTGTGTGGGTATGTATCTGTGTGTTTGTGCAACTGCAACTGGTACGCCTAATTAGGCATAATTAAACGGCTAAGCATAGATTTTGGAGCTGAAAATGTTGGTTAGATTTGCATTCACTTCAGTGTGCCACAAATGTGACTGGAGCCACAGCACAGATAGCAGCAAATTGACTAACAGAAGGAATAAAATATGTGACATAAGCCATATATATGTGAAATACTATAAAAGACGTTGATGAAACAGTTTAGGAATGGGGAAAATGAGGTCACATCTATTGAAGTAGTTGTACATTAAAAGCTGAATTGAAACTCTAACTGAAACAGAACAGAAACGGTGCATCTCTCTCTCTCTCTCTCTCCATCTCTCTCCAATCGCCAACAATTTGCTTAGAGGTAAACAAGTCATAGTACAATATAATAATAAATAAACAATCTATTAATGTAAAATAAATAATTATATACTTATATATAATATATATCACGTTAAAGCGTGTTCCAGGTATTCAACTCAATCTAGCCGAAAATAGTAATTATAATAACAAATATACAATAATAATAAAAATAATAATATGAATATTAAATAACGTTTAGTCCTATGTAGCACAAGTTGAACAATAATCCGACTCCAGCCCCATTGCCACTTCCGACTCTTATTGCTTTCGGCCAAGGACTCAGGATTTTGCTGAACTTGGGCACTTAATTTCTTACGCTGAAAGTGGGTAGATTCTTGAGACAAGCTAGGCCAGATTTCTTTTCATGTAGCCTGCCTTAAATATAGTCACAAAGCATACCAATAATTTAATAAAATATATTGCTCAAATTATGCCCAATACAATTTCAAGGTTGAGATAAATCTAATATTATCATGCTTCAGTTTATTTATAGTCTCTAAAATTTATCAATTTGCAGAAGAAATTAAATTAACTTTTAAAAAGATTTCATTTAGAGATGAAAAAGAATAAATATGGCTAAAGGTAATATCTTAACTCATTAGTAGATCCTTGTAGCTATATCAAAGATATCTGTTGTAATTTGCCCTCTATTGTATTATTCTACCATACATATTCAAGAGCACACACACACATAAACATAATCTAAAATAATTCTCAGAAATTTGGCATTAATGCTGAATCAACAATTCCCATTCTCATTAGAAAATTATAATGCGAATTCAGCTGGAGTCGTGTAACTATATTTAGTTAAAGAAAGCCAACGGGGCACAAATCAAGATTTCATATTTTTCTTCCTTTACTTCGGCTTTTTCTTCGCTGCTCACAGTGTTTTTGCTCAGGTTTTTTTTTGTTGTTCCGTAGGAGGTCTTCATATTTGCACTACATAAGTATTTTCACGCTCATTATGCGCTGGCCAGCTCTCAATGGCGCTTAGCGCAATTACCTGGCAGTTAGTAGAGAGCTGGAGCAGGAACAGGATACAGAAAAAATAAAATGGGCAGGTAGGTAAGGGAAGGGCGCTGGTTAGGTTTTTATTTGTGCTACGATTTGAGAAACATTTATTTTACTTTCTTGCTGCTGGAGCAGGTCCTTGCTTGCTTTATTCAGCTGGCCGCAAACAAAACGTTCGTGGCTCAGCGTCATAATGAGTGCAAATTTATTGGGTCATTTGGAAAATACGAGTGGAAATCTACTAGAGTTCTCTTTCTCTGTGGCCTTTCCTCTATATATATATATATGAAACTGTAGCAAAAATAAAAATAAAGAAAAACTGAAGCAGCAGTTGCTTATTATGCCATCTAGCCAACGGGGTTCTTGCTGGTTTTTTAATTAGTCAATAGCCGAAAAGAAAAGCGCCGATAAGAAACTGCCAAGTAGTTGGCAGAGACACAGCGAGCAAAGAAAGAGGCACAGGCAGAGACAGAGAGAGAGAGAGAGAGAGAGAGAGAGAGAGAGAGACAGCTGAAATGAAAATGAGCTGCGGAAGTGAAAAGTGCACGCGTCCAAATGAATTGCTATGGCAATGACAGTGGCCAACAGTCACTTATAAAAGTACCCTCACACTCCAACCCACACAGTCCAATAAAATGGCTCGAATGGTCTTTATGGAAAAGGCGCCAGCTGCCGTCGTTGTTTCCGTTACGTATTCGGCTAGCTCACCTTACGTGCTTGTTGCATTATTTATTATTAACGCCGAATGTTAAATCGCTTATTAATTGCCTGGCAACGCATTTCACATAATGCACCAATTTTCACAATTGCCAATGGCCAAAATGCTAGCCCGCCCATTGGGTTAGCATATGACTAACAGTAAATACCCTGGAATTAGTTAGATTTCAGCTAGATTATATGGAATCAGTTTCTTCATGAATGTAAATGTACAATTTGAAGTGAATCAAAAGTAAAATTCAATAATTGTTAAATACTTCTGGAATCCTCCTTCTTTCTATCAATATTTCACATTAACTAATTTAGAAATGCCCATCACATGTATAAGAAGTTAATTCCTTCACATCAATTAGAGAATATTTTTAGACTCTACAAATAGGCTTAAGTGATTGATAGAGGGTTGTTTTTATTATTATTATATAAGTAAATTGTATGCCTTCACAAATAGTACAATAATAGTACAGCTAATTCAGATTGTCTGATTGATTAATACCGCGTTGCATGTGAAAAGGGTATATAGGCTGTACAGTTGCTTGCTGTAAGTACTAACAGTCTAGTATTATCGTTTTCTAGTAGTTTCTTATTCTTGTATTCTAGTATTCTATTATCCCAGCATTTTAGCATTCTAGAATTTTAGTATTCTAGTATTCTTCTATTATTTTACTACATTCTAGTCTCCCATTTAGAATTATAGGATTCTATTTTTCTAGTATTTGTGTATTCAATGCTTCTAGTATATTCTAGTATTTTCATATGTATTGTAGGTTATTCTATTCTTCTGGTAAGCAATCATCTACTATAAAATTGTATATATCTTATATAACATATGGTATATCAGTAAACTTGTATTCTAGTATTCTAGTAGGCACGTTTATAGTATATACGTATATATATCTCGACATATCAGGCTAACTCAGTCTTGTTTTTAGCACTTATGTCCTTAATTGTGCAATTATTATTGATTACATTAAGCAAAGCAAGTACCCAGAATGTGCGTGCGCGTATGTGTGTGTATGCGTGCATGCGCGCGTGTGTGTGTGTGTATGTATGTATGCCTAGCTGGTATTTTGGGTTATTTGTTGGCCAATTGGTCGCCGGCCACAGTTGCCATTTGGCTGCAATTATTTACATTTTGTCATTATTTTGCAACCAAATTATTTGTGGGCATGTTTAATTAGCAAAATTCATGTTTGAATGCTTTAAAACAATTAGCCACAGTCGCATACGCGTTCGTACACACACGAACGCACACACACACACACGCTGCCACATACTAGTAAATTAAAGTGTATGCCGAGCCGTTATTGACTTTTGGCCAACTAATGAAGGCTCTGTGCTGTTAGCCAAGAGCTATTTGGTTCAATAAAATATAAATGATGGCAAACTGCATATTGTGGCATACATATACATATGTATGTGGGTATGTATATACACATACATATGCGTGTGCATGAGTATAAATATGCCACGCCCACGCGTGCAATATTTATTTATAAGGCTGTGACATTCAGTTAAAAGCGAACGCGACCGCAGCATTTCGACGGAAATTAAAGGCTGCGTAAGAATTTATAGTGTCACAGAGCGGGTGAGCGAGAGAGAAAGACAGTATGCGAAAGCGAGAGCATGCTTTGATCATTTAATGCCGCTTTCGGAATGCGCATTTCTGACTTGGATTTACGTATATATATATTTATATTATTTGCAGGCCAGCAGATTTATATTCACTGAAATATCAGTTTAATTTTGGATATTTAAAGAGCTTCAAAATGTAGAAAAAACTCTAAATATTTCTTGAGCATATATCCATGGAAAAGAAACTTGAGCCGAATGAAATGTTTTGCCTTGCACAAATTAATTAAAGTCTCTTAAGCGGAACCTTGGACTCATCAGCTCGACCACTGCAATTGGTCATGATAGTCAATTATTATATGCAACTGCAATTGATGCAAATAAATGCGGCTCATTAAGCAGCCGGCTGCAAAGAAGTTGCATCAATTGAGCTGAATGCAAAGTCTTAAAGCGCAAACAATTTGCCAATTGAGTTTCTTGAAATTGAATGCAATAAAACTTGCAAAGTTTTCGAAATAATAAATTAAAAATGATGAATAATTAAAAAGTTTTTATTATTGTAAAAAAGTTATTTAAAAATGTAAAATCAAATCAATTTTATTGCTAAGTAGTCTAGCTACTTACAAAAAGTCGTTTTAAATATAAATGCTAAGCGTTTTAAATATTAATATTGATTTCTTTAAACTTGCAACACAAACGAAATCCCTTTCAGTTCATCCTATGGCGCATCATTGAGATAAATTCCGGCTTAATAAGGTTTTGCATCAGTGCAAGGCCTTCACTTTATTTTACATATTTGTACTTTTTGATTGATTGCTCGTTGCCTCTGGCCAATAAAATTTAATAAATCATAAAAGTGCAGTCATTAAAAGCAAATAAGATGGTTGCAGGCTTTCCATCTCTACTGCATAATACTCGCTCACCAGCTCAGTTTATGTAATTTCGTATTTTTATTATAGTCTATTTCATATTGAGTTCAAAACTCTTGAAGATATAGATAGATAGTGACTTCTTAAAGAAGAGCATATTAGTGCTATGCAATCTCTCTCTCGGAGGCGTGGCAAATCGAGATAAACCTGTATCATCCACACGAATCAAAATCCCATATACTCCACTTGCAACCCAAGCGAGTATTAACAAAAAACGAGAAAAATTTCAAATGAATTTAATTACAATTTGAAGCCCTTTGAAAACTCAAAAATGTTTTTGCCATATCCATATTTCTGTTGACACGGAGCCAGGGCCAATGCGGGCTCGAATTAAATACTTAAATAAAGCGAACATTTATGCAGACTTGCAGGCTTAACACTTTTTATTTAACTATTTATACATATTACACATATAAATAAATAATAAAATAATTTTTTCAGTTACCGGAAAATCTGCTCAATATATGGTAACAAAAAAAAATTGATAAAATGATGCGGAAAATTCATATCTATTTATAATTAATTGTTGAATACAAAAGTTAATGAAAAAAAAATATATATAAGCGAAGCAAAAAACAATAAAAAAAAAAACTGAGCTGAAATGATTTTAAAAATCTGTGGGTCTTAATTCATATTAATTGCACAGGCTGAACGATTGCAATTCATGCATGGATGACAAAAAAAAAAAAACAATAAAAAAGAAAAAATTGCAAATTCGTATCGAATTCATGGCAAAAATCAAGTGAAAATGCACCGACAATTGTATACCCTAATTGGTTTAATTGATTATCCTTTGTAACAATGAGATCTCATCTACAAATATTTACAGAATAGTAATACAATATATAAAAATCTTGATCATCTATAGTCCAAGCTTAAGTAATACTGAGCTGATTATATTTTTATTTATTTTGTTATAAAAAAATGATTAAACCAAAAAACCCATATTGGTTTAGTTTTATAGAAAAAAGTAATCTTTTTTATACCCTGAACCCATTGAAAATGGGAAATCAGGGTATAATGGTTTTGTTAAAAGTATGTAACAGGGAGAAGGAGGCGTGGCAGACCCCACAAAGTATATATATTCTTGATCAGGGCGACGAGAGAAGTTGATTTAGCCCTGTCCGTCTGTCTGTCCGTCCGTCCGTCCGTCCGTCCGTCCGTCCGTCCGTCCGTCCGTCCGTCCGTCCGTATGTATGAACGCGTCGATTTCCGAAGATATACGAGCTAGAGACTTGAACTTTTTTTTAAAATGACCGTATATACAGCGCGCATATCAAGTTTATCACAAAAGATCGATAACTCATCCCGTTATTTTTTTATCGATCAAAAACCTTATCGAAATGCAGTTATAGAATTATATCTCCTACATCTTTAGAGCTAGAGTATCCAAATTTGAAATGTAGATTGATATGTACGTTATAGAATTTCGATTTTTGTTAAATTTCACTCCCCACCCTTATATCCACCCCCTCACCCACAAGTTTGTAAAAGGCGTATTTCAAATACTAGAGACTTGAGCTTTGGCAATTATACGCATAGTAATGATAAAACCACAATCTGAAAGTTTCATGAAGAACGTACGTCCAGAAAAAAAGTTTTTAAACAATTAAGTTCCCATAGTAAGCCCACACTGCAGCCCATGCGTGCGCGCCTATGGGTGTCTATGTATGTGTGTTTGCGTGTGTATGTGTGTGTTTGTGTAAGCAGAGAGACGCTAAAAATGATTGAAATGGCTGTTGCTTGAAGGGTTCAGGGGATCTCGTAGTCGAGCACTCTCGACTAGAGTTTTCTTACTTGTTTTAAACTGAGTTTTAATGAGTAAAACATAAGAAAAGTGAAGGGCAAACAACGTAAGTAAGAATTTCAAATTGTTACTATTCTCATCAATATTTTTAAATAGTTTATTAAAAATCTTAGTTAACTTTAAGTAAAAATTGTAAAAGTAAGTAAAGCGAGAGTAACATACTTTAATATTGGCTAAATATAGTATCTTGTATATCTGAATAGCATCTTCTATATTAAAGTAATGTGACGAAAGTAATAAATATTTTGTATACAGCCTATTTATGTATGTATATGTATATAGCTAATATTTATTAAAGCCTGCCAAACAAAAACTTCGCTTCCATTCAAACGAAATCTTAGCGAAAACCTCACAAAGTCAACTCGCTCAGATTGTGCATAGACGAACTTCCTGCTTTAGCAAGAATTTCTCAAGAATATTGGATTTTTTTCTGAGAACAATTGTGTTCATGCTCATGTGGCTTTTATTGGGCTTTTATTTGTATGTATGTATGTGTGTAAATACATATAAGTACGTATGAATCAATGTAAATAAAAAATGAAGTATATCTATAAATAAAATAGCAAACATTTAAACAATGCTCATTAAAAATATATATCTTGATTAAATCCCCAATTTTAAGTTACTTTAAAATTATTCAACATTTCCCAGTTAAGTATTTGTATAGATAGCGTAAACGTATCAGATTCTCAAACTTAATCAAAAGACACACATAATAAATACATCAAAAAAAAATTGTTCAGGTGTAACAAACTTTACTAGAAATTAAAGGTATACCTAGTATTCAACAGAGTAAAATTCTTAATTTTTTCCTGCTAATATGCTATCAAGTCAAGAGCCCTTCAACAGGTGACTGACTGGCACACTTACCTATACTTAACTATAGCACGCACATACGCCCGGTGTTTTGGTTGTTGTCGCTGTTGGTGTTCTGGTTTGTTGTTGTTGTTTTTGTTGGATGGTTGGTGCTGTTGCCTTTAGCAAAGTTTTCAACTGTTGCAAATTTCTGCTGTCAGCTTTGGTAATATTTATGGAAATGTGCTTACTTTGGCGCCAAGCTACGAAACACTAAAACAGAGCCAAGTACTTGAGCACATATACACACACACACGCACGCAACATACGCACACAAATACACGCGCGCACAATATATGTATTTTGTTATATTTGCAAAAATTTCTTAAATTTGCCCTAATTATTTTCAGCAAATCTTTTAGTATATTTGTTGCTTTTTTGCTTTTTTATTGCAATTGTTTTCACCAACAATTTATTTTGTCACAAATTCCGGTGGTGGTAGCTGGAGCTGGTGCCGTTAACTGTGCCGTTAGCTTATTGCCGAGAGCCGCTGTGAGAGGCACCGCGAGAGGCAAATTTTTGCGAATCAGCCGAAATCAACGAAAATGGAGCCAAAGCAGCAAGTGGCATTCACGCACAAAGGTTTTCGTACTTTAATTTTTGATTAATTACAATATTTAATCTCTGCACAGATACTAAAGACTGAGCTTTACTGCACTTCACGATTTCACACGTTTGTTTTTTTTTTTCCTTTTCGGTTTGTGCGTAAATTTTTGTTGTTGTTTCTGCTTGCGAAAGTGAACTGCAGTTTGTGCCGTTACTATTGAAAGTGGCGTTGCTGCGTACCGTCTCGTTACGCGTTTGGTTGTAGACTGCGTTGGGTCGCCTCGTTGCTGCGTACGAACGGACCAAATTCGGTTCGGCAACCACTCGTTGATTCAACAGTTAACACGAAGCGCAAACACACGAAGCACAGTGTGCCTGATGCAGTCATAGTGCGGGGTGGGTGAGCGTTGGCGAGGTTTGTTAACACGAACCGCGAAGTCTGCGAGACTAACCCAATGTAATTGCCATTACGATGCTGCTGCTGCTGCCATTTCGTTTGCTCTTTTCGTTCAGCATTCCGTTAGAAACGAGTGCGAGATGCGAAGAGAGAATGTCCCTTTGGGTGCATGTGGACATTTGTGTGTGGAACATGTGGAATGTATTGAACGGGGCATTGGGTAAGCAGAGTAAATGAAAAATTAATAATATAATTAATTAATAATTTATTAAGAATTATAATTATAATTAAATTTGAAATATCCAAAGAAAGTACTTTAAATTATTAATGCAATTATTAATTTGAGTTTTATTAAATTTTTTTATCATATTTTATGTGTAATATATGAGAAATAAATTTTAATTTTTAGTAACTTTAAAAATTGTATTTATTTAATTTGTTATTTATATAATACAATTATAAAAATATGTTAAACGCATAAAGTAAACTTAGTCAAAATCAAAATCAACATCAAAGTAGGGCAACTTTCCCCTCTCTCTTAAAGAAATATCCCAATATGCACACTGCAGTTGCCGTTAATTTTAACTGAACCCTATTTTACCTGCGCATATTTCCCAGCTTAAGAGCATGCGCTAGCATACTTAAACTACCCCTTAACCTAAGGGTAATTTTCTCTTAGTGCGCGCTTATAGTCAAAGCAGATCATTGAATACGACAGCGACAGCTTCAACGGCTTCAAGGCCATTTGCCTTCTCTCCCTTTCTCCCACTTTCTCTCTCTCTCTCGCTCTGCGTGTCTTCATTACAAAATATTTGAATTTATTTTTATTCACATTTTCTTTTTTGCTTTGCTGTTTTTGTTTGCGGGCCACTTTATTGTTATTTTGTTTTGCTGGCAACTTCATGTAGAGAGCCATCTGTAAAATTAAATTTAGCGGCTGCCCAAACACACACACACAAACACAGAGAGAGAGTGGCCACAGTCCATTGGAATATTCGCAGCTGCCCTCAAACTATTTACTCAGCCTCTTTAGCTTCCCTCCTCATTCGCTGTGCCACACTCCTTCTTTCTCTCGCTCTCTCTCTCTTTCACTCTCATAATGAATATTTATGAAGATTTAAAAAACATTTTCTTCGCCTCTGTTGTTTTATGATTTGCAAGTGTGCCCTTCGCTGCCCACCACTCCATCTCTCTCGCTCCCTCTCACGCTCGCTCTATTGCCTTGCTCTATGGCTTGTCTGTCTTCCATTCTTCTTTCTTCTTCAATTCAATGGTGTGCAAAGTTTCACTGATGGACAATGTCCTCAAGTGGAGCAAAAACATTTTAAGTATGTGTGTTGCTGTATCCCTGTATGCTCGTGTATGTGTATGTGTGTGTGTGCTGCTGCTGCTGCTGCTGCTACTTGCTGTTGTTTTCATTTTCCAAATGATTTCATTATGTGCTGCAGACGCCATGCCCGATTCGTGGACTCACGGTTCGTATACTTGATATTGCTTGTTGCCATCGCCGCCAAACGACAAATTTGCGTCCGTGCGGACAGTTGTTGAGCGACGGGTGGAGGGTGGTGTGTGGAGTGTGGTGCGTGGAGGTCGGTGCTGTGGGGGCGTGGTGTATGCTCCACTGTTGTCTTCGTGTAAATTTATTGATAATTTAATTTGACATTTGCGGTTACTGATTGTCATGATTGTTTTCATGTTAATCTTATTGTTCGACTTGTTTTGTTTTAATTTTATTTTTCCGATTTTTATTCTCTCTCTGTTTGTCTCCTTCTGCTGGGGGTTTTTTTTATACACTTGCCGAGAGTACTTTCAATTTGTTGTCCAACCTGCAAGGTAATTAATACGAAAAGTGATATACAGTCGATAAATATCGATTCATAAAATCTCTAAAGATCAGAAGTATTACTTTTGAAATTTAATTTAAGGAACAAATAATATATAACAAGCACTTATTGAACTTATCGATAATTATCGATAAACATATCCATACATGTTTATCTCTCGATTAAGCTTACAAAATATGCAATAAGTTAGTATAGTTTTTTTAATCCATCATCTGTCATGGTATCCAGCTCGTATACCATATAAATACAACAATCGTTATCGATTAGTAACAGACTAGCACTTATCGCATATTGAAAAATGAGAATCTCGTAGGGCATATATTTTATGATATTTCATAGCCTTCAACGCAAAGTGAGTCTCTAAATGTTTATCAATCGAATGCGATATCGACAAATATTTTATTTTCGATAGTATATTAAAAGTTCGACACTTCAAAGATATTTTTCTATTGTTTTGTATTTGGGAACGGTTATTTGCATTTACTTTTTATGTGCTTGTTGTTCTTTTTTTTATTTATTTATTCTTTTTTTTTGCTTTTCTTTTATTTGGCAAAGGACGAACGCTTAACAACATCATCCATGGGGCGTGCTTCAGATATTTGCATGTTTTATGTGGACATGTTGTTGTTGTTATTGCTGTTGTTATTATGTGGCCTCCTTTTAAAGGCTCAACGTCGAGTCGCTCTTTAACTTTTGCTGCCATTTGTGAACATTTCTTGTTCTTTGCTTTGCCACTCAGTTCCCCTCTGCAAATGGGTCAAAGGGCTGTATTGGTCTCCTTGGCGTGTATGTAACAGGCTGTAAAAACTATGTTCATGGCATATAGTATATAGTCTTGATCAGTTTTAGACCAGATGGTAGATTTGGCTCTCTCATTCTCTATCTCTCGCTCCCTATCTGTTTGTCTGGCCATCCTTTCGTCCCTTCGCCGGTCCCTCTATCTGATTCTCCCTCTGTCTCTTTTGTCCCTCAGTCTGCCCCGTTCCTTCAGATGTCCACCCGCCTGTCACCTCTTCCGTGTCTCAGTTCCAGCATCTGTCCCTCCGTGAGTCCAACCGTTTGTCTATTTGTCCCATTGCCGCTCTATGTCTTCGTCTGACCGCCTACTGTATCCGCCTATCTATCTGCCTATCTGTCTGTCTGTCTGTCTGTCTGTCGGTCTCTCTGTCTGTATTGGCCAGTTGCCCTGGCTGTTTGTCTTATGTATCCGTCTGCTTTTTCCGCCTGTTGGTCACTCTGTCCGCCTGCCCGTCTGTCCACCCGTTCGTCTATCTCTCCAGCTGACTCTGTGTCCATCCGCCCACCTGTCTCCATTAGTCTGTTAGTCTGTCCATCCATCTCTCTATCTGCCTTGCTCTCTAGCTACTGCATCAACTGCTTCCGTCCGTCTGTCCCTTCGTCCATCTACAAAATAACAAACAAAATCAGCTTTAATCAACTTACAGGGTATCTCCAAGGTCTGCAATCGCCGTTCATTATAATCTCACGTGCTCTATAATGCGCTTCTATTGTTTCGCAGGAGAAAAAAAAATTTGCATGTGAAAACAATGAAAATGGTCAACATAGGCAGCAGGCAGCAGGCGGCTGGAAAAGCCGTTATGCCCCCATTTTGAATAGCAGCCACGTTAAATGTAATGTTCGCAATGGCTATGCTAAGGTATTTTAATTAAACTATTTCCTGGCTGGACGACAGCATGCCATAACCAGGACCACCCACCACCCCGCTCACCGCCCTGCTCCAGTCCCCGCCCCATTGCTAAGCAGCATCAAAATTTGCACAAAATATTGAAATATTTATGCCACAAATACAAACAGAAGAGGAGATTTATATATGTATGTAGCTCTATATGTATGTATAAGTATGTATATATATATATATATAGACAGACTGCAGATCCGCCTTCGGTTCGCTTCGTAATGCAATTTTAATTTCTTCTTGCACAGCAGGCGACAACTGAAGCCGCCTTTCGCCATCTTCTTCTTCTTCGTTTTGCTTGTTGCCTGCCTCGCTTCGTTTCCGCTAGCTGCGCCATCATTTCCGCTGCTCATTTTTTTGACTGGCTATGCGTGTGTGTGTGTGTGTGTGTGTGTGTGTGTGTATTGGTGTGTTAGTGTGTGTGTGTGTGTGTGTATATCGCTTTTGTTTGCCCCCATTTGATTGTCATGTCGCGCATTTCGATTGTCAGCGCCGCCTTTGAAGTTGATCAGTTCCAATCAGCTCCTGGCGGAAATTCCAACCAGATGCACCTTGAATCGAGCAGCAGAGGCAGCAGAGGCAGCGACAGCAGCAGCAGTTATAGCAGTTGTAGCACTTTGAATGTGTTGTTCTTATACCCTAGATCCATTAAAGTGTGCCTGACGCCTGGGTGCATTATGAACTTGTGTGCGTGCTTAGCCAGGCTAAAGAGGATATATGTATGTATGTATGTAAATATTTTAATAATTTAGGTATTAAAGAGTCGTTGTAGTCATATCTGTCATTTATCCATTGATTCGTTTTAATGAACAAATATCGAGAGCGAGTTTCCAGTTTCCCCTTGGTTATGTACTTAACTCGATTGTCTGTCATCCGATAACGAATTTCTGGGTTCCCCTAGCTGATTTAACTGTACTTACATATCTCGATTGAGCTCTCGATTTTTTATAAATGTCGAAAAAGAATAAGCTATGAGCAAATTTTTATATTTTGCTTTTCTTAGCCAACAAATAAACAATACTTATCGATTTGTTAAAACGATAACGATACCTTCCAAATTTGTATATATATTTTACAATATATATTAGACCTTTAGCTATAATTCAATATCAATATCAAGAGGGAAAATTGAAATAATTTTATATTTTATATCTTTGCATCATTTATTGTACTGAGAAAAATATTTTTAGAAGAATTAGAACTTTATTTAAAATTGTAAAATTTTTAGAATACACAAAATTATATTACTCAACAAATATTACCTAACCAACCAACCTAAAAAACAAAACATTACGCAAACTCAATATGCCTTTTACACAAAGTAGCAGAGTGTAAGAAGGTGAGGAATAGCTCTAGACCAAAGAGATGGCAGTATCAAGAGTCAAAATCAAAATATCTCTTACTTTTGAAAGTAGCTGCTTGGAAACAAATTAAAGCTGAAGACAGATTTAGTTAGCTGCATACAGGGTGACTGCTCGTTAATCATTCAGCTGGAGCTTAAGTGTTTGCTTTGCCACAAGCAACATAAATTGTGGTTAGGTAGGTGAAACAACGCCTCAAGTTTTACAACTGGCGCAAAAACTATGCAGCAATATCAGCAAGGACCTCAAGAGCAGCGAAACGAAAACCGAAACCAAAACCAAAACCCGAACCCGAACCGAACCCGAGCCCCCAAAAACCGAATTGAGCACCGCCCACATATGAAGTTGGCAAATGCAGCCATAAGGAAATTTCATTATTACCGCGCTTACACGCTAATGAAGCATGTAAAATGTCAATGTAGTTGTATGTAGCACTTCAGTATCTCTTCATGTGTGTGGGTGTATGTGTGTGTGTGTGTGTGTGCAAGTATTGAGTCGAGTTGGGCTGCTAGTTTTATTGCAAATGTGTGTAATGAATGTAAATTAGTAAAAAGTTTTCATGTAGCGCATTTTCGAATGCGGCAAGGAAACTAACCTGCGGCAGCCAAGGATAATGCGACCCGCTCATCTCCTCTCTGCATCTCTCTCGCTCTCACTCTCTTTCGTTCTCTAGCTGCGTGAATTAGAATACCAGGTAAATATATAGGGAGAGTGAGAGGGAGAGAGTCAGGTCTTATGTTGCGCTATAATTATGTGTGAGCTATGTAAAATAAAGTTTTTAAAAGAACTTAAACCAATCGCACCATCTCTCTCTCTCTCTCTCACTCTTTTTCACTCTATCTATCTATCTCGCCCCTTTCTCTATTTTGAGCAATGACCATCTAAGCCAATTCTTATGCAAATGAGTCAAGCATAATAATATTATGCAAGTTTTTAAGCACTACACCAAATTGCGCTTTTGCTAACTAATAACATTTAATGGTCAACACAATTTGCCACTTTAACCAAGTTTCAACTAGCGAACCAACTGACAGTCCACCATAGAACAAAAAAATAATAAAAAATAATAATTATTATTATAACTCGTTGGTTATCAGAAAGCAAACTCTATTTAAATGCGATCTCAAACAGATACCCTAATCTCTTATAATAATATTATATTATATAAATAAATAGTAAATCTATGTAAAAAATAATTTAAAATTGTTTCATAATATATAAAGTACATATTATGAATTGTTGATCGGTTTTACATTAAGTTAAAATTAAAAACTAATTTAAAAAAAAAAAAAATTGTATACATGTATATACATCCATACATATTTATATGTATATTCAAACCACTTGACTTTTATAATTATTCGATCGCATCTGAGATAGTGAAATAAATAACTCTAACTGATTAAGTAGAGCGAAAATGCACCCTACAGCATAATTATGTAAGCAAAGCTTAGAGGGACAATAACTTAATTAGAAAGAGATGGAGTAAGAGGCAAGTACATATAGCGCTCTCGTTCTGTCACTCGCTGTCTCTGTCGCTCTGCTGGGCTTTAAGACAACAGCTGCAAATTGTAAGATACGCTTAGTCTGCGAGCCTCGAATATGCAAAACCCAAATGGAACAAAGCCCCAGATGGACAGCAAGACAGGGCGACAGAGATGATGATGCGGATGCTGCTGCTGCTGTTGCTGTTGCTGTTGCTGTTGCTGTTGCTGTTGCTGTTGCTGGACCACATCAGATGAGGGGGCGGCGCTGACTGTGTGGCTGGCATGCGAAGTGTGGCCCCTGCTCAGCATTAAAATAAGCAAAGTAAACTAAACAAAATTCGTTTATCAACGCCAGCGCAAGCAAAGTTCAGCCAAGGTGCAAAATAATTTGTTGCAATCAGCTTAACTGAAAGCTGGGCCAACTGCTGCAGGTAGCAGGCAGCAGCCAGCACTGCCACTGGGCGTGGCACACACACACACACACACACACCCAGTGTGTGAGTGAGCGAGGCTGGCAGCAGACGGGGCAAGTTTTCAATTTAGGTTGAATTATTATGACCTTAATTAACACGTCGTTTCATCATCAAATGCTGCACTACGTCTTATGCTTTTGTTGCACATTTTTGGCATAGCCGCGCCCCTAGACGCCGCCGCCCATCTTGGCTGATTCGATTTTCTGCAGACATGCACTTTCCCAGCATCCAGTCCTAATCCCCAAATAACTGTTGCTTCAGGGTTCGATGCTCTCTCTATCTACGGTTATTCACCCCCTCGCCCCCTCACTCTAGGTGTGTCCCTTCAAATTTTTAGTGTTTTAATTAAATTTTAACTAGTATGAGACTCTCAACGTGGGCTGCACTTCATGCACCTGCTAATTGAGTGCCCGGAATGTTAATTGAAATGCTTCACAGAAGGTTTCACTGGCTGTGGCGTCATCTTTCATGTCCAAACATAGCATTGTGTTTGCCTTATGATTTCTTTTTTAATTTCCCCAAGGTATTTAGCCAAAGACGAAGACGAAGCAAAAGGCGAAGACGAAAGTGAAAAAATATAAATATATACTTATATATATATTAAATTATATCAAATGCGACGAAGCGCTCGTCCAGTCTCAACTGACCGCGCCAAGGCGCTGGACATGCGTACATGTTATTTCACATGTATTTGTTGGCAAACACACACACACACACATGCATACGCTCAGAGCCTGTGTGTGTGTGTGTGTGCGTGCTTGTCTCGGTTTCCGCTTGGCCAAATTTGTTTACACTTTTTGTGTCCAGTGCGCTGCCCGCTCATAATTTAATTTTTAATACCCTGCGAGCAATGGGGTAGATGAAAGGGGGTGGCATCGTTTAAGGAAACTTTCTGTAACGAGGAATTTAACCATGAATATGGCATAATTTAGTTTCCCTGTCACTCTCTTCGTATGTCAGGGTTTCTACTTTTGTCGGTCTGTCTATCTGCTTCTCTTTCTTATGCTCCTAGTCCATTCTTTTAATTAATCACAATTTTCTCATCTTCACCTCTATATCTCTCTCTATTTCATGACAATTCCAATTATCTAAATCTTTCTGTCTTTAAAGATCGTCCATTCCTCTAGTTGTCTAGCTGTCTATCTCACCTTCTTCTCTCTGTATTTGTTTCATTCTTTCTGTCTCTTCATCAGCGTATTTTGCGTATTTCTTATCCCTCTATTTCGCTGTCCATTTTTCTTGTTCTGTCTGTCGCCACATCTCTTTGGTGTAAATAAATCGCGCTCCATTGTCTCTATTTCATCTCTTTCTCTTCAGCCATCTTTCCATCGTTTTGATGATATTTATTGTATTTTCACTTTATATTTCTCCCTGTCTCCATCGATTTCTGTACAGATCCTGTGTAATTCCTCGTCTTCCTCTCTCAGCTTTGCCTTTCTCTCTTTCTTTTTTTCATCCTTCTATCCCTAGCACGCTCTCTCTTCCTCTCTATCTGTTCCTGCTTCTCTCTCTCTCTCTCTCTCTCTCTCTCTCTCTTATATTCCCTAGTTATTATATTCCTTTCTAGTTGTTCCCATTCGAGTACAGAGCATCTATCAGGCAGTAAACTTGGATTGGCTCTTTTTTAAGTATTTGTCAAAACGGTTCGAAAACTTTTTGCTGGCCCTGACATATGGCGCTAAGCCTGTCACATTATTAAACTTGCCTCATGAGGCAACCACCGACTGTCGACTGCCGACAGACGACAGACGACTTGCAACTTGTGCTGTGCGGCTCATTAAACAAACTCGTAAATGGAACCAGCTACAGAACCCTTGAGCAACAGCACGTGATTTGCATACAACACAAGACACGCCCACAACTCCGTACACCTCCCCCTCTCCCAAAAAAAAGGGAAGACAACACTTAATTGCATGCCAAATGAAAAGTTTAAGAAAAAGACACAACAAAAAAAATAACGCCAAAAATTAAATGTGCGTTAAATTGCCAATAAACATGGCCAGCATTTTAATAGGCGTTAAAATATACGCCGGAAAATACGAAAACCGAGAGTACAAGGAAAACAACAAATACATACATACATACATACTATGTACATACAATACTTATAAACAGCGTTTGGTTAAAGGGTTTCTTCACTGCTTTTAATATTGCACATAATAATTACTTCTGAGAATATGGTCTGCTTCAGCTGACTAGTGGAAAGGTATGGAAAGTCTATTATAAATTTGCCTAATGTAAAATTATGCAATGCAAATAATTTAAATTAGTTAATATTTTTAAAGTGATATCATTTTGCAACACAATATCTTGAAAACAATATCTATTGAAAACTTTTAATCTTGGAAATGAGTTATTCCATGAAGTCTCATGGACCTAGTCAAAAACGAGACTCAAGTAACTGGAAATATGTACATACATACATACATATGTGTATGTGTGTGCATATGTGTATGTATCTGCTGGAACAAGCAGTTTCCCTTTGCTCGAGTTTCGGTGACGGTCCTCTTTTTGACTTCGTCTTTCCAATTTCTTGTGCCTACTACCATGCCACACTCGACGACAGCTACAGCCGCTGTCGTTCTGCTAAAACGGGACTTTTCCAATACAATAGCCGCGAGCTTTGAAATTAGCGAACCGCAAGCCGCACACTAAATACCCTTAACGAGCTTGCCATGCAAGCTGCGCTCGTGTGAGGCCGAAGCGATCGCCATAGCCTGTCATGGAACTCGTATGCTCTCTTCAAGGGTGGCGCACAAGGAAGAAGGCATGCAGAAAGGGGAATAGGCAAGTAGGTAGAAAGCACAAATACAGACAAATGTATACATTGGGCTATTGTCGGTTTCGAAGTGTGCGTTGATTTGAACGTCGCACGTGGCTGATGGCAATTCAATGGAAAATTGTGGGATCATTTGTGCTAGAGCAGCTCACAATACATTTCCGTCAGATATAGAATATTTTTTTTAGTAAATTTTTAAGAACTAACGAAAATTTTGTACGATTATTTATTTTGGCACGAAACAGTTTTAAATTATTAAAATTATTAAGACAAAATGGAGCCGCTCCGAGCCCGTAATTCCGCTAAGCTAAAGGTCAACATGCCGCAACCAATTGGCAAATCTGAGAAGAATGTACAACATTATTTCGTACAGTGTACGCTTGTATGTTTAGTGAATAAAAACTTGTATGTCTTTCCATAGGAATTTTCAGAGGATGAGAAGAAAATTATTGGTGAACTAAAGCAGCTGTATATGGACACCATCAATCTAGATGTCAAGATGCAGCGCGAAATTTACAATATGGAAAAACTATATGAGCAGAAACACAATGAGATATTCGACAAACGCAAAAAGATGCTTGAGTAAGTTATATATTGATAATGATAGTTGTGAAAGATCTCACACTTTGGGGTTATAGAGGCTCTTTTTGTACTTCTAGTTTTTGAGATATCCATATGTATGTACCTCTTTTGATTTTTTGAGGTGTTCCTCCTCATTCCTGGGTCATGGATTAGTTTCAAACATATTCCGTTCATTTCAAAAAGATTACGTTTACTATACACAATAGAATAGAATTTATCTATCTTTTTTTCCTAAACAAGTATTAGATAGATCGATAGACTAAGTACCTAATTTTTCTTCCCTTGCAATGAAAACTATACGAATACTCTTAGAGAATACAAGAATCAAATTCATGGTGATGCTAATTCCAATGACAGTGTGGCACACTTTTGGCTCAAAGTGCTCAAAGCCTCTTACACCGAATTCATCGGCAAGGAGGATGAGAAAATTTTATCGGTAAGTAAATATACATAGCTCTACTTCGAAATGAGAGATCTGTATATGTTTTTTTTTTTCAGTACTTATGTGACATACGTACCAAGCATTATAATGAAGACACCGTGAAATTTGTCATCGAGTTCACTTTTGAGAAGAACGATTACTTCAAGAATCGTGTATTGACAAAGACCTATATACTGAATTGTGTACCCGACAAGGAAGATCCATTGTCCTATGACGGCGCTGAGATAGTCAAATGCGAGGGCTGCCACATCGAGTGGAAACAGGCCTTGGAGCGCGAGAAAAATGGTATGCTGTCATAGTATATAATGCTAAACCAGTCAGGAATTGTGACTCCTAGAACCTGGACGATTAACCCAGTTACACTGTATAGTGCGATTCAGATCACGTTCCACTTATTTTTATCCACAGATCAGCCGTCATTCTTTGATTTCTTTACGCCGCCTGTTCTACCGGACGATCCCGAGGATCCCAATTTCAGCGACATAAACGTAAGCCATGACTATACAAATTTATGATTGGATCGTATTACCTGTCGCATCCCATCCGAACCCCGCTAGGCCATACTGCAGAACGACTTTGAGTTGGGCTTCTACTTGAAGGAGCGCGTCATACCGAAGGCCGTTATCTTCTTTACTGGCGAAATAGCCGACTGTCAAAGCACAGATGCCTCGGACTCGGAAACAGAGGACAGCGAGGATGACTCCGAGGTCGAGGAGGAGGAGGAGGAGTCATCCAACAACGAAAATGACAAGTAACAGACATACAGCTATTTTTAAGCACTAGTTAACCAAGAGTTGAATTTCCATTCGAATGTTTTTCTCAAGTTTTTCACCCCTTACTTGGCTCTCAGAAAGCGCAACTGAACAATTGTTTTGTCTACTTCATTTCAAGTTCTTTTTTTTCCTTTTTTTTCGACGGCTACCAAATAAACATTTCATCAGTTTACTCAATTCCAAAATTGTTTATCATTTGTTTTTTGTTTAATGCTTAACAAATTGTTACATTTCATCAAGCCATACATATATTCGTGTGTGTTTGTTTATATATATATATAGGATATATCTATATATATGTTTCTCTATATAACATATATAAGATATACATATACATATATATTATAGTATGTAAAGTGTGTGTGTGTGTGTGTGTTCCAAACATAATACTAAATAACTCTGCGCCACAGCGTGGAGCATTTGAAAAGGAGCGAAGGAGGAAGAGATTTAGTTTTATCAAGCCCATTTTAGGAATCCTTAAGGCGCGTCCAGTTGGGGTTCAGGTTCTGCATCGGCTTCGGCTTCGGCAACTTCGTCTAAGTTTTCGTCCTGTGGCGGCTGCTGCTGCTGCTGCTGCTGCCCTTCGATCTCTGGCTGCGCTTGCACAGGGACTTCCGTCTCGGCCTGCTCCGGCTGTTCGTCCATGCTTAAGTGTGTTGCCACTACCTCACACTCGGGCTTTAGCTTCTTGAACTTGCGCAGGCCCAATGAAGTTACGCTCGTGCCGCTCACATCGATGTAGACCAGATTTGGCGAGCATTGCACCAGATGCTCCAGCGTATAGTTTGTGATGTGCGGATAATTGCGTAGCTCGATCCGCTCGAGTCGATTGTTGGACGAACGATTTGAGTTGCGTATCCAAACGACGTCCGATTGCACGGGATAGGCACGCCCGAAGCTATACATTGCCCGATCCGAGACATAGCATTGGGGCGGTAGCTGGCTGACCGGTGGTCGACAGCGCATCCGCCGGGAATAGTCCCTGTCCAAGGGATCGAGCATATTCCAGAACATCGGATGCTGCACAACCTGCTCCAAATTGCCGCGCGGCTGGACGCGATGTGTGCGACGTGACTGCATGACCAACAGCGGCTCAGCAATTGCCTGCGGATTCATATAGATCACCTGATCGCGACGCCTCATGAACCGGCTGTGCGCCGGCTGATTGCCACGAAGCGTGTGTATCTGGTCCACCATCTGCTCGATCAGCGATGCCATCACCTGCGGGCGCTGTCCGTCCACCGGTGGACCGTTCTGTACATAGATGTAAGCGCGTGGTGCCTCAACACCGCCATCTGCTGCAGCACCTACTGCCGCTTCGGCTGCATCTGCATCTCCATCTGCTGCTGCTGGCGCAGGTTCAGGATTTTCATCAGCATTCTGTTGATTTTCGGCGGGAGCTGGCGAATGACGCGCCACACTAGGCAATGCGATAACTACAAGGGGCGACTGTATGCCCCCATTGCCATCCGGATCGGAGGAGCTATGCCCAGTGCTGTGCGCCGCAGCATTATCTGATTTATCGGAGGAAGACGCAGACGTGGATGATGTATCCTCATCATCCGAGCCGGATGAGAGACAGCCGCTGCGCTTGGCTGTGCCGCCGGAGGGCTTGGCCGCATCGCTTGCATCCTTTCTAAAATTGCAATTATCCGAAGTGTCTGTTTCGCTGGCTGGCTTGGGTGCCTCTGCGTTCGCATCCTGACTCTGGGCAGCTATTTTGCATGCACGCAAGTGTTCCATGGCTGCGCGCGATGTTGACGGCTCATCGTCGTTCAACATTTTCAGTTGATCTGGCGCTGGGGCGGTGGACTCCTCGGTGCTCGGCACATTGCCATTTGTTGTTTTAGTGGGACAGGGCGGTTCCTGAGGCAAATTGGGGGGCGATTCCAGCAGCAGTTCCTTCAGACCCTCAATGGCGCTAAAGCACTGCAGATCTGAGTTATTAATGGGCGTCAAACGCAAATCAAGAACCTGTACAAAGATTGAGAAAGTCGTTAGGCTATATCTATATATATATAATATGTAGGTGTAGCATACTTCCAAGTTTTGAAAGCCAAAGCGGGCTGCCATGCTGCCGTAGGGCACAAACTTGCACATCATTTGACAGCCCTTCAGGCTGAGTCGCCGCAACGACGGCAGCTTCGATAGCGCCATTATATAGTAGGGCTCAAACCAGTTGTTATCCTCAATGCTAAGATCCTATTACACAAAAAACACATATTAGACTAACCTATTCCAATGGGATATATGTATATACTTACCTCCAAGTGGATCAATTGCTTTTCTATAGTGTGAAATATACTTTTGACATGATCTCCAACCTTGACGCTGCAATCCTTAAGTTTTAGCCGCTTCAGTGAGGATGGAAACTCCGATATATGTATCTACAAGTAGCAGGAATGGTTATTGTATATAGATCTTGGGAGCATGTATGCATATAGATACGCACGTATTCAAAATCCAGGCTGACACCTTGTAATTCAAGAACCTTAAGCTGTGTGGCCACTTTGGGAAACACTGAGGTCAGGGTGCAGGTGAATTGCTTAAACTCGCCGGCAACATGCTGCGACGAGGGTGGGCCGCGAATCTTGATGGTGTGCGTCTTCTCTGTGGCACGTCCAAGCACCTCCTCCAAGATGCCCAACGGCAGCGGCGCATTGCTGAGATCAATATTGTGCCAGAAGCGGTGATCCAGAAGAAAACTTTCCAAATGCGGCGAGCAGCTGACGAAAAACAATAGATATTACCATACATGTAGGAATAAAGGTTGACAAAGTTTCACTCACAGCATCATCGCCAGTATGGAGGCTGTGTCCAAATACTTGAATATCTCATAGAGCAGCTCATTGCAAAAACTCAGCAGACAATGTTTTTGTGGCTGTTGTTGTTGCACTTGCTGCTGCTGCTGCTGCTGCTGTTGCTGTTGCTGCTGTTGCTGTTGCTGCTGCTGCTGTTGTTCTGTTTTCCGTTGTTTCGGCTCCGGCTGCTCCTGAGGCAGCGGATGGGGCGCGTCCGCCTGCTTGTGCTCGCAGTCGGACAAGCGACGCTTTTGCGCAGCAACAAAAGCGTTATGTACACTATTCATGTTGTTTAGCGCGCTGCGAGCCAAATTGTCTTCGTTTACGAGAAAACGCAACTTTTTTGGCCAAGTTAAAAAAAAAACAGCAGCTAAAAAAAATAAACGTCAAACCTGTGAAAACTCTTCTTCATTGCCATTCGCATGGATACGCAAACAGCTGTTATTGCGTAGTAAACGATAGTTGATTGTTGATCGATACTTAACAGTGCTACATAGTGACTAAATTGACCATCGATCATTTTACAGCACTGCAAGTCTTTGGCTCGTGTGTTTTGGCTCTAGTTTGCAGTTTTATTGAATTAAAAATGTTAATTTTACGACAATTGCGCAAACTAAATGCAGCGCAACGACTGCAGCTGGGCGTGGACCAAACGCGACGTACGCTCTCCGATGCCAGCTTGCAATATGACAAAGATCCCCAGCCGCTATTCATAGATGCCGAAACACAGCGGCTGCTTCAATCCATGACGCAACTGCAGCTGGAGAAGGTCTTCCGGAAGCGAACCGTTGAGGACAACAGCACGGAAACGAAATTCATGACAACCGCACAGCTAGAAAAGGAGTTTGTGCTAACCATTGAAAAGGCCAAGAAATTGCTGCAAATGCCACCGGTAGTGCAGATCAAAAAGGACACCGAGCGCATCATATCCAAGGATCCGGCACTAAAAGACTTTGACAATTCGAAGTACGTTTTTACCGACATCAGCTTTGGATTGCGTCCGTCGGACCGCAAGGTAGTGGTACGTGATGTCGACGGCACCTTGGCCTATGCCCCGCTAGAGACCCAAAAGCGCATGAATCAATTGTATTTCCCACTGAATGGCCGCAGATCCTACACGCCACGCATGTTCAGCGAAGAGCAGCTGCTGCAGCGTTGCCTGGACGATCACAAATATGAGTTCATTTTGGATCGCCTGACGGTACAATACGAGCCCTACGAGGCCGAGTTCCACAACATTTCAGCCAAAGTCTTTACGCATTTGAATGAATCGAAGCAATTCGATCTGCTCCGCTCCACCCGACACTTTGGACCCATGGCCTTCTTCTACGCCTGGCATCGGTGCATCGATGATCTGCTGTATGATATGATTCAACGCGATTATCTGAGCAATGCCGTTCAGCTGATCGCGCTTAGCTATAAGATACACAACGTGCCCGTGGAATATGGCCAAACGCTGCGTCAGCTGGAGGCACTGCAGCCAACGCCCGCCGAGCGTGCGCTCGAGGAGCTGCTCAGCTGCTTGAAGAAGCCATCGGAGAAAGGCATTGAGCAGGAGATCCAAACGGCCATAGGCAAAACGGAGCAGGATTTCGCAGCTGACGAAATCAGCCTGAAATTCATCGAACAATACATCGGAAGCGAACATGCGCTCAAGAAGGTGCAATTGGAATTGGCGGTACAGACGCTAAAGGAGGTGAATCTGGAGAAGCTGCAGTTGTTCAAGGGCTTGAAGAAGGCCCACGGCGTGCAAGCGTCATAAGATAAAAACCAAACATCTTTATTATTGTTAATAAAAATACATAATAGGCAGAATTAAATCAATTCATATTCTATTGTTTTCGCGACCCACAGCAATCCTTTGCAAATATGTATATCTAAAAACCTGGAGAAGGCCTATAAGATATGTTTTTTTTTTTAACCCATTTATTTATAATTACTATGGTCAGATCTCTATTTCATGCAGTAACGTTTCACGGTACACCAGATTTTTTACCTTATTATTTATTTCACTACTTATATTAGGTATTTGTATTCTTGGATTTCTCAGCAACTCGCGCAGATGCCGCTGGTACTGCTGGATGCAGCGTCGCTTGTGCTGCATGCAGAGATAGCCATTTCTAAAGCATTTCATGCAAACGGAGCAGCGATTGATATTCGCTTTGTGGCGCAATTTCGTCGAGTTCTTGGCAAGGTAATAAGGTTTGGCCCATCGGCAAGTGGTGCTCTGTATGCGGTGCACCAGGAAGTGTGATGTAGAGCTAAACCTCTGCCGGCACTTCAAGCAATAATATGGCTTGGAGACCAAATGCCTTCGGAGATGCTGGCGGAGCTGCGTCTTCGATGTGATCATTAAACTGCAGTGCAAATGGGGGCACTGTATGTGCATCTGTGGCCAGGATATGGGACGGGCATGTGCCCTGCAGCTGTACTTGTGCTGTGCGAGCAAATTCTCGTGGCTGACGAATTCACCACAATCGGAGCACTGTGTTTGCGGTCCATAATGTAATCTCACATGATGCTGATGCGTTTGCTGATTTTTGGCCACTTCTCCACACAAGAGGCAACCGAGCATAGCATTGGAAAACCTGGTGGTGTGCTGGCTAACAAACTGAAGAAATGCACTCTCCTCATCCGGGTTTTCATTCGATTCTATTGGCGGCACAGATTCAAACTCGTCTTCGTCGCCATCGAATCGCTGGCATTGGATGCCAATATCATTTGTGGAAGGCGGATCTGTTTGTACGTCTCGTGTGCGACAAGGCTTATTTTTGTTCCAGCTAAGCATATTTACTGTCCCAGTTTCTTGCATTTTAGTTTTATTCATCTTGTTAATATATTGCAGAAAGCTTTAATGATTAAAAAAAAAATATATATATATATATATATAAATATATATATGTATATGTATATATATGTATATGTATATGTATAGATATATGTATATATATATTTAATATTTTTTTCTTATCGAAAATCGGTCGAAAATGAATCGATAATTGATTATTCCATCAACCCATGTTATCTACTTTTCGCCAGCCCTAGTCGACGCTATCAAAGAGAAAAGAAAAACAACCAAATTCACTTGGCGCCCATTTCAAAAGTTGTACAATCAATATATAATTTTAGTTGTTTATTAAAACGTTACAATTTAATTCTATTACACTTTTGCTTATAAACGAAAGAAACAAATCATCGTCAATTGGTACAATTCATCATATTTTATACACCGTTATCATAATCCGAACTTCACACAACAAATAATTAACTTATAAATTGGGCGTACAAGGTAAGAGTAGAGTTTTGCAAATTATATATGTATATATGCGTGGACAGATATAATCAAATATAAAATCAGTTAATGTCTCTCATTTGGGGCATAAAATCGCCGTATTTTATGTACAAAATGAAATGTCTTACATGTATGTATATACGAAGAGTTTGTTGTTGATTCGTTGAACGTGCTCGAATGTTTTTTCTTTTTCCTTTTTTTTTTTTTTTGTTGTTTTGTTGTTTGGTGGGCCGTAGCATTATAGCCTGGATATTGCGGAAGTCCCTTATCAATTTATCATTTAAGTCAAGTTTGTTATCTAATTTTTTCATTATTTCTTTCGGGTTCTGTTCGGTGTTGTTGTTGTTGTGCATCTCCTGTTGTTCCATTTAATGGTAATTCTAACTAAATGATCTCATTCAAGAGTTAATCGCAATTGAAGTCAAATTTGCTTTTGTAGGTATAGAAGAAGCTCTACCACTTCTTCTTATGCTCATCCATGGAGACGCCACCGGGGCCCAAGGAGACAATCATGAGCAAACCGCCGATAACCGAAAGTGTCTGTAATATGCCAAATAACAGTTATACATCATATATAAAAGCTCGATATAGAAATATAAAATTTACCTGGAAAAAGTCATATTTCAAAAAATCTCTGAGTGGCTTGTACGAGGGAATTGTCCACCAGGCATTATGATATAGATTGAGCACCGTCAGCAGCGCAACCAATATTAACGCCGACAACTTTGTCTTGTAGCCCAGCACAACGAGCACCATCAAGGTGGAGCCAATGATGTCCTGAATGACATTCCACACGCTCAGCTCGAAGCGGATGAGTGTGATGAACATGAAGGCCAGCAGAATGCGACCAGCCAGCTGCATGAAGTTCTTGGGCTTGTTGTCGCCCAGCGATGGCACGCCGGCAAATAAGCTGCGTCCCTCGATCCTAGCCTCGGCCAACACCAGCAGCAGAGCGCCGATCAGAGCAAAGTTACGTAGCAAGAACTGGAAGTCCCACAGTATGGAATACGCGATTGTCTACAATATGAATTAAAGTCAAATTAATCACAATCAGGTGAGTAAATTTACAGCTTCAATAGCTCACCTGTAGCACCACAATGAAGAACAGCAGACCGACCGCAATGTCCACCTTGAATCTAGCCATTACCATGCCACAGCCGCCCAGTTGTCCTAGCAGATTCGTTAGCACAAAAACTGTGGCCAAGAACTTGCCGCAGCCCCAGCTCATGTCCATGTATTCACGCTGTTCGTTCCATTGGAAATACATGCGCAGGCCATCCTCGAAGAAGGTGGCGATCAGGCATAATCGTGCAACAGTCGGTAGCACGTATTTGCCGCGCTTAATAACCTTAAAATAGAATTTGAAATAACAACAAACATTTATTGATAATACAGTTTCGATTGTATATAATCTATTTGTGAGTGTGGCGGCCTATATGTATGTATGTATGCGTGTACGTATGCTTCTGATTGTGTGCATGTGGTAGTGTTGTAACATGACTACACTCAGAAAAAATCTACAAAAAGTAAAATGAAGTAATTTTTAAATAATTTAAAAAAAAAAACTTCAAAAGCAAAGAAAATAATATTCAATTAAAATTTTTGTTTGTGCATTTATTAATAAGAATATTTTTAAAATAAAAATAATAAAATAATCAAAAACATTACTATTCGGAGTTGTGCATCTAGTTTTTTTTTTTTTTTTCATTTTTTATCAGAAGATCTCAACATGCGTATAATAATAAATCATCAAATACAATATAATTATTTATAATCTCTACAGACGCCCGGCAAAATCATCGTGAACATTCTAAATGTCATGCAAATACGAATCTGCGAATGGAAACTCGTTTGCTATAAATAAAATGCAATTTGATATAATTATTTGCCTGCCTTTTTTAAGTTGGGTTTTAAATGTAAATATAAAAAGACAAAATCTTTATTTTTTTTTATATACATAATAATTAAATTTTTAAAGATATTTTTTAGTGGGTTTAATTTTTTTGAGTGTATTTTTCGAAGATGCATAAAACATTTGCGTGCCGCCGGCAAGGGCAATTGATAAGTGAATAGCGAGCGAGAGAAGTTAAAAAAAAAAAAAAATACAACTATTGGCATATCGGCGGGGAATCGTCCACTTTAGTTGATTGTGATAAGAGCTCAGAAATTTACAACATACTGGAGCGTGGCTCTCTTTTTGTTGTTGGCTTTTTTCTTCTTTTTTTTTTGACAAGACAGTGTTGATTTGGCAAGACAGTGGCGGGTCATGACGTGTCGCTCAGCTGCTCTTCCGCGTTATACTTTATGTGAGCCACGCTATCTCCCCATCTCTCTCGGCGTGTAACGGGTTTTCATGCCTAGCTTCAATGCATATTTGAATATATTGATACATGGGCAGACACACTGAAACGCACACACACACACGATATATATATGCTTACACTCTCAAGTATATGTAAGTGTTTAAGCGGGCTGCCAGATTTCCATTTCCTAAAGCTATTACGGAACTTGACTAGTTCGAGATGGACGACGCAACATTCATGCCGCTCACTCTCACCACTTTCACTAGTATGGACTAAGCACACTCACACACATACAAACTCACGCACGCACACACATACAGACGCAAAGCGTAACCGCATATGGCGTACTCTCTATTAGATACTAGTTCCTGGATTCTTTGGGTATTTTTCTTAAGTAGCTATCCAACTATGAATCTAATACGACATGGACACCTTGGACACCTTGGAGCACTTGCTGCTATATACTGTGGCTGCGATTGAGCTTCGAACTTTGCCGCGTTTGGATGACGTTGGCAGTTTTCTATTGCTTTTGCTTTAAGTGGTATTGGGGGTTTTCCAATTAGACGTTGATTAGACCAATCGCCAGTGCTCTTCAAACAGTTCCAGGTGGTGCAATTAGCTACTTTCACGGCTTATGATCCTAAGAGAATTACCTGTTCGGCCACATCTTCCGTTTTTGCAATATATTCGTTGGGTATGCTCATGCTGGCGGCTGGTATTGGTCCTGTTGGGGTTGTTTTGTGTTATTCCAGGCCGACGTTAAAACTTGCAGCATGCAAGTTTGGTTTGAAAACACTTAAAACGTTCACAGTCCACTCGGTACACGAAATTAAAATTAACAAAAACCAGAAAAATCAAAAAACACACAACACGGGCACACAAGGCTGGCAGAGAGAGCCAGGTGGAGAAATTGTTATCGATAATAATAAGTTTGCGATTAACTGCGACTGGCGATTGACCATAGTGCTGTTATCGAGCAGTTCCCAGCAGCGTGCCAGGTCTTTTTCGTTTTAGAAAAAAATCTACACAATAAATATTATACATATATAAAATAGAATAAGTTAACTATAGTTGAAATAAAATGGCAACCGTGGCCAAGCGACAAAAGATTGAAGACGAAAAGCCCAGCACATCGAAAGAGAGCCGTTCGAAAAAGAAGTCCAAAAAAAATGCGGCTGCCGGCGAAATTTCCACTGACTGGGATGTGGATAAGTACCGAACAGAATACGAGAGTGAGGAGCATTGGCAACTGCGCCGTGACTTTATGATGGCACACAAAGATCGCTTCGACGAGGATCGCTTGGTATGCCTGGCACAGACATTCATCAACATGGAATTTATGGGTTGCAAATATCCATCGGAAACAATGCTCCTGGTCGCCGAGCTGTCAAAAGAGATTGCCGAAGAGTTTCGCCAGAAGCGGGCGCTGCGGCTGAAGCGCACATTTGTCAACGCATCGGACGCAGCCGAACAGCGGGCCAAAGGTAGACGGAACAATCAAAAATAATAATAAGATCATAGATCATAGATGTACAATAAGAGACGGAAGAAAATGTTTTATATCTTACTCGTAATTATATAAATATATATATGTAGTATATATATGAGCGTGAAACCCACGAATCCTGATTACACGTATTCCAAATCAATTAGGCCGCTCCAAACAGCCATTACAGAAGAATGAAGTCGAACTCGAAAGCCAGTCCACCAGCAGCGCCGATCGGATGTGCTTCGGCGGCGGAGCTCCACTCAATCTCTTCGAAGGCTTGCGCTTTGGGAATCTGATAATTTATTTAGCCGGTGGTCGCAGTTGCCTGCGCAATTCTTGCAATTTGGCCAAAATGAAGTACGACGAACGCTTGGTTGAAAACAAAACGGATGAAACGTCCAAAACAGCAGAGATTGTAATCAATGATGAGGTCATAGCCACCGGACAAGGCGAGAATCTGAAGGTTGCCAAAGTGGCTGCATACAAGCAGGCGTTGCTCCTGCTACAGATGCACTGTTATAGCATAAAGGTAGGCAGTGCACTGCCTAGAGGATTACCTGATATGAATTCATATGTATATATATCTTTTCTGTGTCCAGTTGAATGCAGCGCGTGCTACGATCAAGGTCGAGAAGGGCAAAAATGGCATTGATATCAATGTCACCAAAGAGTCGGCGGACACTCTGACGGATAGCAAGCTAGATGCGACCAACAAAGGCTATCGTATGATGCGGATGATGGGCTGGACAGGAGGTGGTCTGGGACGCCGCAAGCAGGGTCGCGAGGAGCCCGTGGGGTAGGTGTTTGGTCTTGATGTCATTGTCTTAAACGAAATATTGAATTCGAATATTTTGCAGCTATCTGTTAAAGAACAATCGTATGGGCTTGGGCTCCAATGATCCGCATGCTAATCTGGCAGATTATCGCAAGCTCATAGAGAACTATGTCAATTCGGATGACATACGAGACATGCAGTTTGAGCCAAACTTCTCAAAAGAAGAACGCGCTACATTTCATCAGTATGAAAACTTCTTTTTTTCATGATTCAAATTATTCATTATTTTTGTATTTTGTAGAATTGCTAGCAAGTTTGGACTGCGCTCGGGTAGCTACGGTACTGGAGAATCTCGCCGCTTGCTTATAACCAAGAAAATTAGCTATAATATCATACTCAATGAGGTGCTTACAAAAAGAAATCCCAAGTTCTGCGAGCGTTATTTTGTGCAGGTGCCCATGCAGAAAGCCCACCTATTTCCAGGAAATGTGGCTGCTCTGGATTTGGAGAGCTTAATGGAATAGTGATTAGTGTGTAGCTATGGTTACTTTTTATATTTATATATATAACATTTTCAGCACAATTAATTTAGTTTAAAGTAAAAATTACATTTTGTACGTATTTGAAAAAAAAGTATTAAATTCAAATTTAGTTGCATTCATTTGTGTTTACGTTTCGTTGTGACTGACCAAATGCGTTGGCCTTGGAATGGCAGTAAAAAAGAGCGTCGTGCAACAACAAGTGCATTGATCGAGTCTTGTTTTTGTTTGAAACACAAACGTTTGATTTCTGAAATAATGAGCAGATGTCCACGCTGCAACTGCGTAGCAGCTGGACAAAATCGCCTAGTCACCGATAGCTGTGGACACAACAAGTGTCGATTGTGTCTGCTGGCAGATGAAGTCGCTTGCTCGGAATGCCAGTTGACAAGGGAGCTTGAACCCGCGGCAGATGCTGTAGATCAACCAGTGGAGGATGTGAATTATAAGCATATAACGAGCACGACGCAGGGCTATCATTGCTCTGTGTGCAACAAGAGCTTTCGCAGTCGCACACAACAGTATTATCATCGTAGCTGTGGCAATGAGATCCTCAAGAAGTTTCCCTGCACTCAATGCTCACGCGTAATTTAAAACGAACGATGAAGCTTCAATTAAATTGTAACAATTCATATTTTCTAGCGCTTTGCCACACGCTCGCATCTGAAGTATCACCAGAAGAGCCATAACAGTCCCAGTTTCAGCTGTTCCAACTGCAGCAAAACCTTTAGGCAGGAGCTCTTGTTGCAACGCCATATGCGTACCCACAGCTCATCTGGCTTTCCCTGCCAGCAATGTTCAAGGATCTTTCGCAGCCAGGGCGCCCTCACGGCACACGCTGTTCTGCACAGCGGCAACAGCTTGCCATACAAATGTGTTGACTGCTCCAAACACTATCTAACCAAGGCGAATTTAAGGCAGCATCGCGTAAAGCACGAGCCGAATAGCCGGCGGCACCAGTGCAATGTGTGCAACAAGTGCTTTTTGCGCTCCTCTACGCTTAGATTGCACCAGGCCCGACACACTCAGCGTCCGCGTCATGCCTGCTCCCAATGCAATAAAACTTACAATGACGTGGATGCACTGCAGCGGCACGTGAAGCAACACACAGCGAATCCGCGATACAGATGTCTGCAATGTGACGTCACAGTCAGCCGGCGTGACAATATGCAGCGGCATATGCGCTCTATGCATCCGGGCATTGAATTCGATGCGGGCGTAAAAGTCTTAGATATCGAGCAGAGTACCACGACATTGCCAGCTGCTACAGAGCAGCCAACTGCACCGAGTCTGCGCTACAGCAGCGTCATCATGAGTGTGGGCAATGTGCAGCCGGTGGTAGTGCCCGAACTGGAGCCGGAGAAGCCGCTGCCGGAGAAATCGCTGCCCGACAAAGTGCAAAAAGAGAATGTAAAATTATATCGTAAAATCATATTGGACTTGGATAACGAGGAGTACTCCAATGAGCTGAGCAGCACAGCCCTGGACATGGACGAATCGACACCGACAACCGCTGAGCATCAAGTGACGCAGCTCGCACCGCCACAACATCCACCTTTGCCTGACCAGAGCAGCTCCTGTTTTAGGCATTGGCGCAAGAACTTCAAATACTTCTATGAAAACGAGCATACCAATTAAAGATTATAGTATTAGCAATTATCAGCAGATCCTTAAGAAAGTCGCGGGGAGGTCTTGCTCAAGAATTTAAATGAGATGTGAACTGATCAATTGGCATAAGGCATTATAACGAGATGGGGTCAATGTAGTTATTTATACATATAGCTAAATGAAATGCTGGCCTGATGCCATAAAATACGCTTGCTTAGGGTATTTTAGCTAGGTAACGGTGTGTGTATATTCTTATAGAAAGGGCAAGTATTTAGCAATGCGCAGTGAAAAGATATAGAAGTTAGCCTTCTTATACACACACCAAAGCCTAGATCAATCTTTTGAAAGCCCTCGAATTCGGGCCGTGGTTCCATCTACACACATATGTATATTATACTGTTAGAGTTAGTTAAGTATTGATGTATATTTTATTCCAGTTCTAAATGTAAAAATTATTCATCATTGTTTAATCCGAAACAATATAAAAGCTAGTCCCAACGAGAAAGCAATTATAATTAATTATAATATATAGTTAGTTATAGTTTATAGAGTGTTAGTGAGTCGAGAACATCAGATGCGGCTGCCTAGTTGGCCTGCGTCAATGACAAGGGTCTGGGCATTGTTCGATGAACAAGCAATAGAAATATGTACATAATTATGTTATCCAAGCGCAGTGCACGAAATGTGGAGCGAGCAAACGGAACTAGAGGTGCTACAAGAGATCTATGATCTAACCCGTACAGCGGCACCCAAGCAGAATTGGCGCAAGTTGCTGACTCTGGGCTACAGATTGGAGCGGGACCTAAAGCGCAAATTGCTCTGGGTATGGCCCACAGCATTGGATCTGAAGAGACTGAATGGTGTGCTTAAGGAGCTGGACATTCATCATGTGCTGAGCATTGGCTGTGGCAGTGGACTGCTCGAGTGGCTGCTCGGCGCAGTGGCTGACCAAGAGCTGCGAATCTATGGCCTGGAAAGGGATCCGAACTGGTGGCGCAGCAAATACGCTGTACGCAGTTTCATTCCACTCAACTACATTGAGCAGGCGGATGCCAAATTGACTTCCAGTTTCTTCAGCCGCTGTTGCTCGGGAGTTGCGCCCTGTGCGCTACTCTTTTGCTACTTCAACAATCGCAGCGCTTTCCTGGACTACCTAAGCGCATTTGAAGGCAAGTTACTTATATTAATAGGTCCACAGCCTGCATTGGGCATACACACGGATCCAAATCCTCTGCAGCCTCAGCTGCCCGACAAACAATGGGCGTTGCGCGAGCTTTGCGAGTGGACTGAACAGAATGTGGTGGCCATCTACGAGAAAGTAGACATTATTTAACTAAATATACAATTTAATTAATAATTATATATTTATAATTTGTATTATTAATGCGTTATCTATATATTTATGTCTAACCCCTATTGACTTCTATGTGAAATCTGCATGCGGGTATTGTCTGCACTTCAGCCGTCACGGTGCTGTTGATACCCAGATTACTAAGCGCGCCGCGCACCAAACCACACGTGAAGGCGACAAATTTGGGCGCCTGCTCAAGCTGCTTGGAGCCAGGCGAGATGCGTGTGAGAAAACGAAATGCTTTATCCTGCACCACATACATGCCGTAGTTGTTAGTGCGCAAGTTATCCACTTGCTTCTTGTAAATCAGTGTCCAGAAGTCAGTGCATATAAATTTCATGGTCTCCAGCTCATCCTTGAAGCGTGCGACGTCTCTCGTAAGGCGCTCAATCAGACGATAGCCGGTGGTAAAGCCTATGTACTCCAGGGTGCCCAAATCATTTTGATCCTGCAAAATAGCTACGTTTACATATCGTTTATATATGATTTATTGCTCCACCTTGCTATTATTTAGGCAATAGTTGACTATCTCAGCATGCAAGCAATCAAATACAATTTCCTCCGACATTATTAAAACAATACTGTTTACTTTCTGTAAATTAGAGTTGCACTCAACAGCTGACCATGACGTTAACAAGCGATTGGCAAAAGTTGCGTTTGCAGCTGTGAATGGGTAAAAATTTAACTTTCTTTAAATTCTACTATTTTACTATATTGAATTAGTTTTATTGCATTCTATTAATACTAGTTAAATATATATGCGAGATTTATTGTTTCTGAATTCGTACTACAAATGGTTGGTGTTAGCACTCAACAGCTGGCTCTGACGATGACATGTGAATGACCAAAGTTGCGCTTACGGCTTTCAGTGGGTAGACATCCCCCGCTCAGTTAGCGATGTATACAAACTGCGTGGTCAAAAGGGAAAAATTTAATTAGTTAAGAACATCAAACGTGTGCAGTGCATTTAGCGGGCAACATGGTTAGCCTGGATCTGCGGCAAAGCTCAACGCTACACAGCTTGGTATGCCAGTCGATATTGGTGCTGTTGTGTTTGGTCTGTTATGGTTATGGCGGCCTGAGCGGTGCCAAATTTGTGTTCGATGACACCGTTGCCATAGTGAAGAACAAAAATGTCAACTCGTTGCCCACCAATTGGACGGCGATCTTCAGCCACGACTTTTGGGGTGCGCCGCTCCTAAGCGCAGATTCTCACAAATCATTCCGACCGCTGACAACACTCATGTTCCACTACGAATTCGCGTTGCTTGGCCTGAATGCCGCCCACATGAAGTTTCTCAATTTGTTGCTGCACTGCGTCAATACGCTGCTCATGTGGCGCCTTGTACGCTCGCTGTATGTGGAGGACATTGACATTGAACGATGGGCGACGCTATCTGCGGCACTGTTTGCCGCCCATCCGGTGCACACAGAAGCTGTATCCGGCGTAGTGGGCCGAGCGGAGCTTATGTTTGGACTCATACATCTGCTCTGTCTGCTCTTAACAGTCGCCAGTGCGGACAAGCCAGGTGTAAGCAGTGTTATTCTCATTATGTTGCTTACCGCAGTTGGCATTCTGTTCAAGGAATCCGCCATCACCATACCGTTATCCTGCATTATGCTGGACTACTTTCAGAATGGCACCTACATGCTGCCGTTGAAGCTACAGCAGCGAGTGATCACCACACGTCTGCGCTACCTATTCTATATATGCGGCATGCTCTCTCTGCTTCTGCTGCGCCTCTGGTGGCAAAACTTCGAGGCGCCGGAATTCAAGGCTGTGGATAATCCAATTGCACACAACGAACAGCTACTCACGCGAGGTCTGTCGCAGCAGTATCTGTACGTGGTGAACTTCTGGCTTATGCTATGCCCGCAGTGGCTGTGCTTCGACTGGGCGCTGGGCTGCATCAGTCTGGTGACCAGTATTTGGGATATGCGTCTGCAGGCCGTCATTGCCTTCTACTCATTCATCATTGTCTCCCTTATGAACTTTCGACGACTCGCGGGCCTTATGCTCGGCTTGGCATTGATGGTCATTCCATTTCTGCCCGCATCCGGAATCATCCGTGTGGGATTTGTCATTGCGGAGCGTACATTGTATGTGCCATCGATTGGCTTCTGCCTGGTGTCCGTCTACGGCTTCCTCTACTGCTATCAAAACTATGCGGGCAACAGATATTGCCGTGTTGCCCTGCAGACGCTTCTCATGCTGCTCTTTGCCGTGTTTATGCTGCGCACACGTCAACGGGCGACCGAGTGGTTAAACGAGGAGCAGCTGTTCAGCTCGGCGCTGCAGGTGTGCCCCAACAATGCCAAGGTGCACTACAACATAGCGCGGCTGGCCACGGATAATGGCAACAGCAGCCGTGCCTTCCATCACTATCTGAAGGCTGTCCAGCTCTATCCGGAGTACGAGTCGGCGCTGATGAATCTGGGCAATCTATATCGCGAGTATGGGCAATTGGAGACAGCTGAGAAATACATACGCGCTGCCTTGGCGGCCTATCCCGCCTTTCCCGTGGCCTGGATGAATCTGGGCATCGTGCAGTCGGCGCAAAAGAAATACGACCAGGCGCTGGATAGCTATAGACAGGCCCTCAAGTATCGCTCCGACTACGCCGTCTGCTACTATAACATGGGCAATCTTTTTCTGGAGCAGCATCAATACGGTGAGGCACTGCATCATTGGCAGCACGCCGTTGCCATCAATCCGCGACAGCCCAAAGCTTGGGCCAATATTCTAACTATGTTGGATAACCGCGGCATGTACGAAGATGCGCTACGAATCTCCGCCCAGGCTCTGACCCAATTGCCTAATGAGCCGAGCATTCTGTTTATACGTGCGAATGTTCTCGGCAAGCTGAAGCACTATCTGGAGGCGGAGGCACTATACAAACAGGTCATTGAGTTGGAGCCACGGAACATGCTGTATCATACGAATCTCGGTGTGCTCTATCATCGCTGGGACAAGCTGGAGGAAGCCATCGAGTGCTATCAGACTGCCATTAGTATTAATTCCTCTCGGGCGACAACCGCGCGAGATAATCTCGGCAAACTCTTGAAGCGTTTGAATCGCGAGGCGTCTAAGGAATCAGAGCAATAAGGGCTCTTCCAAATGGAAGCCCTACTCTAAGTTAAAGACATCTGGTCATAGCCGTAAGTTTCATTCATCTTAAAAGCAATCCAATATCTTAATATAAGGAAAGGGCTCTATTTTGAAACGTTTTTAAAGCAATTTTATGACTTTTATAGATATTTATATTTTGAAAAGCTTTTTTTCGACGATTTTTCTATGACATATACATACATATATCTATATAAGGAATCTCTTATTTAATTACTGATATTATTTTAACACTCAGTAAAAGATTTACAAATCAACCACAAAGCAGAACAAAATCCTCAAATTTTTCTATATATGTATCTATGTCCAAAAATGTGTTTTCATAATCTCAGTTTCTCTTTATCAACGAATTTGTCATACAGCAGAAGTCCATCAAGCGCGTAAACCCCCTAAACAGATCGGTAATATTTTTTTTAATGAACTAGTCATTTTTGTATTTCTGATGTGCTGTTCACGCTGCCTGCCTTATCAACACTATCTATGTCTCTGACAAGTCATCCATATCATATCTTCGACCTAGCACCTAAAGAACTCGTCAACTTGAATGTTCCACTTTAACTCTATGAAACTAGAATAAGTTGATATATAATATTTAAATTAAATATTAAGCTCTATATATGTATTTACTATTAGATTTATTTATTTATTCGCAAGGGTATTTACAATTAATGTTTATAACTAAATAATGAAGGAACCACTAGGAGACAAAACATAATTTAATTACAATCTAAGACATGGGACTATAAATAAAATACTTTCGAGAGCAGCGAGACACTTGTTACACCGTTGATTAATTACACTTCAATTCCATGCAGTATTCGCATTACATAATAATAATACCGAGAATTAATTACATAAACTATTTATACATATATAGGAAATAATAATATATATAGAAATAATCAGAGTGAAGCACAAAACTTGTTGAGGATATACAAAAAATGAAATCAATTTGAACAAAGGTTGCAAATTGAAAATAATCACAATGAATAAAATATAATAGGCAAATGTGCAATTTATAAATATATATATATGCATATATGCATGTATATATATTGTATGTGTGTCTGTATATTAACAAAGTCTTTGATGCTGAGATGCACGTCGGTTTTACTTAGTTTTGGGCAAGCTAGCGAGCGAGCAACGGCGAGACGGCCTACCTAACAATAAGCGCAACATTATAATAGCTAATCATAATCAGAATAATAAAGCAATGAAAAGAATATAACACAGTTCACACAGTTACTGAGGCTGTGCATCAGGGTACTACGGGAAGATATAGAGAGGGCATTCAAGACTTATTGCGATTTGTATATATATATAGTATATGTGTATCAAATGGCTGGCTCAAAGCAGCACAAACTCCTCGCTTTCACTATCATCCGGATCATGCTCGTAGCCATGCAACTGCTGTGGAGCAATGCCCTCCAGTTCTTGGGTTAAGGCGGTCACTTGAGTTATGAGTGGCTTATAGAGCGAGTCGCTCATCTCATCGCGCGCATGATCTAGGCAGCGACCACGCGAGAACGTGAACAGCGGATAATTCATCTCGGGCGGGTCCGCTTGAGGCGGGTGCTGGGCTTGAGATTGGGATTGGGCTGCCGGTGCCGTTGATTTGTCCTGGGTCGCGCCAGATGCGCAACGCATGGGATGCAAATACTTTACAAATAAATGAAAGGATTATATATATATTATAATCAAGGGAATTAGTGCCAACTCCACTCACCAATTGCACGCTCTCCACAAAGCTATCGAAATCCGTTTTGGTAGGGCAATAAAAACCAATGCAGCAGCTTGGATCCATCTTGCTGGACTTCAGTTTTCGTGGCGATTTACAGTGAAACGAGTGCATGGGGAAAGTCTCTTGATTCACATCCACCATCTCCTGGCAGTAGTGCGGATCCAGATGTATCAATTTGTCCTCCTGGAAGCCCACAAAGTACAGCGAATGTTTGGGCTTGCCGCCAATGATGCCCAGGCAGTACTCCGTGCTCAGCAAGAGCTTCAGGCAGTGCGCATAAACGGGATTCAGTTTGTCAGTGCCCAGACGTAGTGGTATCAAGACAATCAAGGATTTCCAATGTTGGTCAGGCTTGGGCGCATCGCTGGTCGAGCGTTTCGCTTGCTGCCAAGGCACATGAGGCTTGGGAGCCGGCTCCGGTATGCTGCACAGCTCCTCAATGTCTTGGATGTAAACTGTAAACGGCAGCAATTAATAATGGGTATCGAGTATATAGAGTATAGCTTACTGGTGCAATCCTTGGCCACGTAGACACTTATATTGTCAAAGTCGGCATTTTCTCGAGCGGCATGCTCTAAGGCGTGTCTAGATAATAAATGGAATATTGCAATAATGAATCCTCCTGCAATTGAGATCTGCCACTCACTTCAATAAATAGGAGACCGAGGCGGGACCATACCAATCGCCTGGTTTCTTGCCCAGCTGCTCGCCGAGGCGCACCAGCGCATGGATGGAAAAGGGACTGTTTTTTGAGGAGCTGTCGCCAAACCACTTGATTATCTTCTTATGCATATTATCCTCGTATGTGGAATGCAGCTGCGATTCTGCATCGTAGCGCCAGCCTGTCGAAAAACAAAGTACACAATTAGCAGTGCTTACTGTAGCAACAGGCTCGCACTTACTGCGACCCAAGAAGTGACAGAGGAGACCCTGAGCCAACAACATTTGGCCACTCCGCAGCATACAGCCCCAGCCGCAGTCCGAGGTGTAATTGGAGCCATTCATTGTGGGAAATTCACGGCGATAGGTCATCCAGATGCGGCTGTAGAAATCACGACGAAAGCCCTCAATGCCCTCCTCCCACGGACTTTCGGCCAGTTGGTTTTCAGCCGCATCCATGCCCAGCTCTTGGGGCACAACAATCTCATCGATTTGTTGCGGATTTATTGAGGGATACATGGAGGACGACGGAGTAGCGGTTGTTGCTTGAATGCTATCAAACGCTGATGTGGCATTATCTGGCGTGGTGTCAGCACCGCTGGTAATCTCTGTGGTGGAGTTCTCCATGCTAACGGGAGGGGTGTAGCGTCGATGATAGCAACGCCCAAGCAACCAGACGGGCTGCTCCTTCGAAAAGCTTGTTTGTCGCATTTTTCCCGTCCAGCCATATTTGACATTATGCCACATGGCCACCAGTTTGGATTCCATACCCTTGGTCGGTGTGCGATTTGCCGCCAGATCGGGATCATCGCTATGCAGTTCCACGTGACCAGCGCTGTGGTTGTTGCTATGACTGTTATTGTTGCTGTTGGTATTGGTGCTGCTATTACCGCCATAAAGCTGAGTAAACGCATTCATGAAACGTGATGACGTCGATATTTTGCGCTGTGGTGTCGCTGTCGCAGCATTTTCCAATTTTGGGTTGAGGTTTGCACTTGTTGCAGGTGTCGTTCTCATTGCCGTCGCTGACACAGCAGTCGTTCCCGGAGCAACTAGTGCCCTGTGGTGTATTGTTTGTATGGGCGCTGCTTGCTCCTCCTCGATGGCGCCATCCTGAATGTCGCCGTCGACAAGGGAGGCAGCCGTGCCAGCCGCACCACCATCCGCTTCGGCGCTGTTGTCGTAGATTACCAGCTTGTCGTCAGTCAACTGTGAGAGCAGTGCATCATAGTTCATCTGTTTGGATTTGGAAACGGATGAGCGATGGCGCTTTGTACGTAATTTCGACAATTTAAAAAACGATGGCATCGCACAGACAATTCAATGTGAGCCACTCGCTGGCTCTTACCCCACTGAATCAGAGGCATTCTGCTGCCTTGTGGTGCTGATTAACGATATTTACTCACCGTTTATTTGTTTAAATATGAGAATGATAAAGTTAAGCTTTAGTTTTCTGCGTGCTTGTACTCGTATTAATAGGTTTACACGCACGACAAACGCGATAAGCTTTTGTTTACGTTTATATTATGCACACCAAAATAAAAGCTGCAAGTTGATTACGTTTTATCACCTCTCGATTTTATTGATTATGTTTGTAAAAACAGATAATGTATTCTCGAATATCATTTCAATATGAATTTAACTATATACACGAATTGAAAATAATTTGCTACATTCATTTATTATCAATATTATATTTGCATAGGTTATATTTCATATTTTTCAAAAATCAGTGGTAAATTTTATTTTAGATTTTCTCTTATTTGCCTCACAAACGATCTTCAATAAACATACCACAAACATTACGTTAACAATTTCAACAATCTAAATCATGGCATAAACGTTTTATATGCGCTTTGCATTGTTCCGTTTAGCCATAGAGTTGCCACCCTGCATTCGGGTGCTGCAACTCTACTTTTTATTACCATTCTATTTAATGCTGCAACTAGTATAAATACAGCGCAATTGTAATTATTCTGCGGTTGAATAATCACGGATCACAATCCACTTTAAATTTAATTAAAATAAGCAAAAGTTCACAGTAGTTGTATTCCAAACGTTTATCGCTGCGTACGGCAACACCATAAGATTCTGTTTGTTATTGCGCAACTCGTTGTGCGGAGGGGCAAAAGAAAAATAAAATAAAAAGAAACTAATTTCAAAATGGTAAATAATGCAAATGAACACATAACAAAATTTCTAATTAGATTCTAACTAAAACGCGCCACAGCAAAATCCAATTCAAAGGTTAGCCTACACTCTTGGTCATCGTACCTACACCCGATTGCCATTGCTGTGCACCGCCGGTGCGAGAATAACAGAAATAACAACAATTAACATGCCGATGGCAAATTCCACGCGCCTCTCCTCGTCCTCCGTGCTGGCCACGGAGTCGTCTAACAAGGGCATGATCATCATAAATAGGCCCAAAGCCCTGAATGCCATCAATTTGGAGATGGTGCGCAAGATCTACAAACATCTGAAAAAATGTGAAAAATCCAAATCCTTGATGATCATCAAGGGCACCGGGGAAAAGGCGTTCTGTGCGGGTGGCGATGTGCGTGCCCTGGTCGATGCGGGACCCACGGACGAGTCGAAGAGCTTCTTCCGCGAGGAGTACACAACGAATGCGCTGATCGGCAACTACAAGATACCCTACATTGCCATCATCGATGGCATTACAATGGGCGGTGGAGTGGGTCTCAGTGTCCATGGTAAATATCGTGTGGCCACCGATCGCACGCTGTTCGCTATGCCCGAAACGGCCATTGGTCTCTTTCCCGATGTGGGCGGTTCATACTTCCTGCCACGCCTGCAAGGCAAGCTAGGTATCTACTTGGGTCTGACGGGTCATAGGTTACGCGGCGGCGATGTCTACTATGCTGGCATTGCTACCCACTACTGCGATAGCAGCAAAGTTCCAGAATTGGAAACTGCGTTGCTCAACTGCCCAGATGCCGATGATGTGCCTGAGATACTGGAAAAGTTCCATTCGAAGCCGGAGAAGCCATTCTCATTGACGCCCGTGCTGGAGCAGATCAACAAGCACTTCTCGGCCGGCTCCGTGGAGGAGATACTCGAGAGCTTGCGGACCGATGACAGTGATTGGGCAAAGAAACAGCTGGAGGTCAGTATTTAGTACATAAATAGGTGATAAGAGTCGTCCGATCCAGCTGCTAATTGACGTTTGCTAAGCATAAATATTTAGACAGTATTATATAACACACACATAATATATATAAAGAGAAAAACAAATTCAATTAACGCTTCGTGGCGCATGCCACGTTTCGCATATTAACTTAACGAGTGATGCTAAAAGCTAATTGAATCTATTTATTTATTTTTAGATCCTTAGCAAAGTCTCTCCCACCTCGTTGAAGGTAACATTCCGTCAATTAGAGCTGGGAGCCCAGCTCTCGCTGGCCCAGTGCCTGATCATGGAATATCGCCTGGCCGTGCGCCACCTGGAGCCACGCGCCGACTTCAAGGAGGGTGTGCGCGCCCTGCTCATCGACAAGGATCAGAAGCCCAAATGGCAACCATCCACGTTGTCCGAGGTCACCGAAGAGCATTTGGACTGGTTCTTCAAGAAGTTGCCAGACACGGAGGAACTCAAACTGTAATTAAGCCGTTGCTGCTTACGTAGAATTTTACTAGCACGCAATTTCTGCTTGAGTTATCCCAATGTCTTCCTCTCAGTGCACTCTGCCCCGCATTCTACAATAGCTAATGCATAAACAAATTCCGTTCTTTATACAGTTGAGCATGCATTTTACATTGATTTGCATGAGAAATCTTTGATAGATGTGTAATCTCTTTTATCTCTATTCCAAACAGCGACTAAATCAAGGCCAACAACAGACAACAGTTCACGTGAAATTTGATGCATTTATATACGATATACATATAATATATATATATATTTTTGTATAAATATATATATATTATATACATTTTTTTAACTATATACAAATATTGTGCCTAAAGAAACATTAGCAATCGGTTAACAGTAAATAAATTGAAGCATGTAAATATTTTCAAATATGATTTTGTTTGATTTTCCTTCCTCCATTAAGCACTCTCTTTCGACTTGATGCTCTCCTCCACCATGTTAGAGAGCTCCAAGAGTTTGTCAATTTGTTTGGGTTTAAAGTTTAGTTTGCCCAGTTCCAGAGTCCAGGCGGCCACATCGACACGCAGCTGCAGGCGTATCTTATCGTCATCCGATACGGCAGTGGATGCAGCTCCACTGCCCTGTGAATTGGATGCACCGCCGCTCTTGAGATTACGTAGACGGCGTAATGATTCTTCGGTTTTCTGCACAGATGTCAGCACCTCACTAACCACATTGAAGTAGCTACGGGTTAACAGAAGTATATATATATAAATAGACCCACATTTGTGTTCAATTTAATTTACTTACGCTTTAGTTATGTTGCTGCACACCTCGGACAGTATCTGCTCCACCACCAGTGCGCCCAGCTCTTTCTCGTGCTGAGCGGCGAATGCTTTGAGGGGACGCAGCATTTGCTCGACGTAGCTGGAGCAACGAGTCGGCACCTCACGGTTCGTCTTGCGATACAAACGCGGCAGATCGTTGACTTGTCGCACATTGTCTGCCCCGCATTCGGTGATTAGCAGCTGCTTCAGTGTGTCCTGTATATTGGTGAGGTGCATGCCCAGAGTGTCAGCCAAGTCGGCTATGGACTTGCCCAAGACATTGTTGAACAATGCTAGATTCTTGGTCTTAGGCGCCGACTGCAGGATTAGTTGCTGCAACTGCGGCAAATATGATTCCAACTGGCGTGTGTCCGTGTATAAAGCAATTAGCAATTGATTGCGTGTGTATGGCTTGGAATAGTTAGTGCTCTTAGCCTCCTTGATGACATCTCGGATCCAGCGCGAGAGGCGTAAAATGACCTGAACATTGAGCTTGTAGAATTTGGCAAATACCTCCGATAAATAAACGCCTTCGGACCAGCAGCGAGTCAATGCTTCCTTTGCAGCATTGAAGGGCATTAGATGATAGACACCTGCCTCTGGATGGGCTTGCAGCGAATCATCTTTGAGCAGGGGCTCTAATTGTGCCTCGAATTTGCCGGCGATTTCCTGTATAAAGGCCAAAATATGAATATCATTCTCAGTTAAGATTCACAACTCACCTGAAAGCATATTTGAAAGTAGACGGGCAAATTCCAGCGCGCCTCGAAGCTTTTGGTTTGATTGTGATGGCGAAAGGAGGAAACTACCTTTTCGCCGCGGCTCGTCAGCAACTCTTCAATCTTGGCCAGAAAATCGCGTGTGCATTTGTATTTCACATAGAACACCTCCGAGTTGCCTGGTGCAAATATTGAATTCATGTGCAGCTCCAGGCGCATCTCAACATCCGCCCAAAAGCTATTGACCAGAAAATTGAAGCCGTTTAACTTATCCGAGTAGAGCGTTAGACGCAACAGATCCGCCATATGCAGCGATATAAAATTTAATACTTTGCTGTAAATGCCAGCCAATCCCTGTGGCGAATTCTGCAGCTGCTGCTCGCCAATGATGGCGCTCATATAAGGAGCAACAATATCTTCGCGAAAAGCGCGCTCTGCTTGATCACACGCATCGAGTGTGATGTAGATGCGTAGACAGCGCTCCAAGTGCTCGGAGGCACCGTTCTTCGCCTGCTGCAATGAGGTGTACAGGAAACGACGTAATTCCTGATGCACTTTCTCCTCCAACTGTTGAATTGTGGATCTGCGTAAATTGCTCAACTGAGTGTCGCAGTGTTTCTCGTGGAACCTCAGCTGTATTAGGTCAAGTGCAGCACGCTCCAAGTCAACAGCCTCGGCGGGCTCGTCTTCGCTCAGCTTGTTTGCTATCAGCTCCTGCAACTTTTCCATGATCTCGTATACTTTCTTAAGGCTTTGCAAACTGCGTTGATATTCACGCAATTTACGCTTCTCCGCGAGCCGACTGCGCAGCTCAACCACATTTTCCTCAATTAAACTATGTATGCCCTCGATTTCTGTACGAAATTGCTCCAAAGGGCGTTGTATAGTGTCGATGGCTTGGTCCAGACCCACCAAGTTGGCACTCAAATTAACGAAATCCGCATAGTCCTCATTGATGAGATCGATCATAGCAGCACGAAGACCCTTTAGATAGAGGCCCAAGTTGTCACGCAACTGCTCCAGGCTAGGTGCGTTGCGATTCTTGTGTAGAAACTCATCCACGGAGAAATTTTCCTTTAAAACCAAAGGCGCTGAAGGACAATTTTAATAATTTTCAGAATACGAACCTTCATGAACTCATTTTTATCAAAGCAAAGCTTTTCAGCTGTGCTTGTACCACCGGCCACCGATGGTTTTCTTGCTGGCTCATGCATAGTCGATTAAAGCTTTTGTAAAAGAATCACAGCAATTTTAAAACATTTGCCACGAACGAAAATCAGCAGCTGACAACTACAGCTGGTTTGACAGTCGATAAACGCAATACGATTAATTTTAAGGGCTGACACTTTTACAAATGTACCAAAATCAGGTAGTTCGAATTGGGCAATGAAGTGCTTACAAATGTATGCAAATTTTAGTACTTCTAAGGCGAACATACAGCTGTTTGAAGATTGTTTTTATTTTGAAATGCAACACGCGACAATAAACGCCTAATACAGTGTTGGTACATTTCAGATGGTACATAACGAACATGCCAGTGGCAGCTCAGTTTAAAAACAAACAGGTGGCAACGCTAAACTGCATATCGACGTATCAATTTTCTGCCGGCTTTATTTACAAATAAACAAATTGCAAACATGCCGAAAAATCCAGGCTATCGCAACAATAATAATGGGCCGCGCAAGCGTCAAGCACAGTTGGATGAGCAGAATCCCGTTGTGCAAGCGTTTCGCAGCTATGCGAGAGAATTGGACGCCAAACACGATCGCCATGAGCGAATTCTCAAACTAAGCCGCGACATTACGATCGAATCGAAGCGCATAATATTTTTCTTGCATTCCATTGATTCTCGCAAGCAAAACAAGGCCAAAGTGCTCGAAGAAGCACAACAACGTTTAAACAAACTCATCGAGGTGAATTTCCGAGCCATTGCCTTGGAGCTGCGCAATCAGGATGTGTATCAATTTCGTGCCGCATACTCGCCCGGCTTGCAGGAGTTCATTGAGGCGTATACCTATATGGAATACTTGTGCAACGAGGACAACGGCGAGAACGCAAAGTCGATATCAGACTGGTCGGCTTTGCAGTTGGTTATGCAATATGAAGTCGAGGCTGAGAAGGAGAAACCCGCGCAAGACGTGGGAGATTCGCCAATGGCCAGTGAAGAAACAACAGTCAGAGCTGTCGAAAAATTTCAGTTTTACGTCGATCCCACTGAGTATATTTTGGGCGTTTCGGATTTAACTGGCGAGTTGATGCGTCGTTGCATCAATTCACTGGGCAGCGGGGATACGGACACCTGCATGGAGACCTGCAAGGCACTGCAGCAGTTTTACACAGGGTGCGTCATGTACAAGGTACACCTTCATAATGCAAACTAATATCGTTTTTTGTCACTTGCAGGTATATCAGTTTGAACTGTCAGCGTGCCCGCGAATTATGGCGAAAAATAACGACAATGCGGCAGAGCATGCTGAAGGCCGAAAATGTCTGCTATAATGTGAAGGTGCGCGGCGGGGAAGCAGCAAAATGCGCCAGTTTTGATCAAAAGCCAGCAGAAGAAGCCGATGAGGGCTTCTTTTAAATAGATAAATAGATGCATCAAAACATTCACAGCTTATAAACAAAATATATGTAATCATTCATTTCAAAATATATGCAACAAACGTTTAAATGTCATGTACGTTAGTGATCGGACTATCGAGATATTGAACTAATGTGCTTATCTCAAAATCTTATCGATAGCAACTGATAGCCGTTATTTACTTATTGTCGACGAACTGCAATAAATTAGTTGAGAAAAAATTATACACAAATTTTAAATCTACTTAATGTACGTAATGTGCAACGAAATATAAGATTCTAAAAATAAAAATATCTGGATATTTATCGTAATTGACAACATGTGATTTTCGATATTTTAATAGCATCCCTAGTCAGCTGTTCAGTTGGTTTCAATCAAAAATTTCGCAAAGTAAAATTATTAATTTTAACATTCTACATTTAGGTCCACTTGTTTATCTATAACAAACAGAATTTTTTAACGAACGAGCAGGATGTCGATACTGGCTAAAACCTTGGGACGCACTTTCTTTCAGGTAATCGTCAAAGAGAGGTTGCCAAGTGCTTACATAAACACTTGCCAAGTTCTTTGCAGCAGCCGTTGCCGTCGCACTTGGAGCCAAGTCAAGTGCTGATGCCAATATTTTTTTGAGGTTAACATCCTCACATCCTTCTTAACATAATGACTAACTATTATAATATACTTCTATTATTTATAGGCAGCCGCAGTGCGTGCACTACATGTGTCAGCGGCGGTTAGTGGTGCGGTGTGTATTCAAATATAAAATTAATATTACTATAGAGAATCGTATGTAATAATTATGTTTTTAATAGGAGACCTATAGTGCAAATAGAACCACTTGCACTCTAGTGCCCGGCGATGGTGTTGGACCCGAATTGGTCTACTCGTTGCAAGAGGTTTTCAAGGTAAGAAAGACACGTTAATAAGAAACCCCCCATTAATCGAAAGCAAAAAAAAAAAAAAAAAAAACAACGTTTCATTACGCACAGGCAGCAAATGTGCCAGTTGACTTTGAGGCGTTCTTTTTATCGGAAATCAATCCTGTGCTAAGCGCCAAACTTGAAGATGTTGTCGCCTCCATTCGCAAAAACAAAGTTTGCATTAAGGTCAGTTACGAACTGCTTTATAGAGATAGATACTAATCTGTTATATACATATATGTAGGGTATTTTGGCTACACCCGATTACAGCAATGAGGGTGAACTGCAGACGCTTAACATGAAACTGCGCACAGAGCTGGATTTATATGCGAACGTGGTGCACGTTCGCAGTTTGCCTGGCGTTAAGACACGCCATGACAACATCGATACGGTCATCATCCGTGAACAGACGGAAGGTGAGTACTCTGCCCTGGAGCACGAGTCGGTGCCCGGCATCGTGGAGTGCCTGAAAATTGTGACTGCCAAGAAGTCGATGCGTATTGCCAAGTTTGCCTTCGATTATGCCACCAAGAATAACCGCAAGAAGGTAACAGCCGTGCACAAGGCCAACATCATGAAACTGGGCGATGGTCTCTTCTTAAAGTCATGCGAGAAAGTCTCGAAGCTTTATCCACGTATCGAACTCGATAAAATGATTGTGGACAATACGACCATGCAAATGGTGTCCAATCCCAATCAGTTCGATGTGATGGTCACTCCGAATCTGTATGGTGCCATTGTCGACAACTTGGCCTCTGGCTTGGTCGGCGGCGCTGGTGTCGTTGCTGGTGCTTCATACTCGGCTGATGCAGTGGTCTTTGAGCCGGTAAGCAAACACTTGACATACAAAGTGGTTGAACAGCACTTCAACTATTTATTTTTGTTGATTTTATAGGGTGCACGCCATATCTTCGCTCAGGCTGTGGGCAAGAATGTTGCGAATCCAACGGCAATGCTAATGTGTGGCACGAAAATGTTGCGTCACATCAATTTGCCAACCTATAGCGAAGTCATACAGAATGCCATTAACCAGGTGCTCAAGGACGGCAAGATACGCACCAAGGATTTGGGTGGACAATCTACCACTCAGGACTTTACGCGCGCTATTATTGCCAATCTGCACTAGATCGTTCACGAAATTCAGCTGGTCAGTTGGCCACAACAGTTGGCTGTGGCTGCCCCAACCAAGGATTGTTCGCATGCATAGACACCAAACTCTTCAGTTATTGCCTAAATTATTAGAATGTTAAACATTATTTCTGATATTTAGTTGATTTTTCAGTATGATTTTCTCCTCTGCCTCCCTCCATAATTCAATTGATGCTTTGAGTATTATTTCTGGCGAATATTTATGTTTAGAACAATTACCTCGCCCAACCGCCCAACCACCCAGCCCCTTCCCCCGTATTCATTTACCCCAAAACTTTTTAGTTTTACAAATTGGCCGTATTGTTTATTATTTTGTGATTATGTATTATACAACAAAAAATCCAAGTTGGATTCGAATGTTTGCAAACAGCATTAAGTTTATGACAAGCAACTGCAAAATTCAAAAACGAAAGATATTTAATTAAATACTAAATCAAAGTGAAGCGAGAGCAAAGATGCAGAAAATAAAACCAAAATTACTTAAAAATTTGTATTTTTTTATTATATTCAATGACAATTGAAAAACTTCAATCACCAAAAATATTTCACAGATTTTTATTATACAAACTTTTGAAAACCGAATGAATAACACCAAAACATTTAGAAATATGTGAAAATTATTTTTTGGGCTTACGAGCCCTTGGGCTTGGCCAGTTCTATGAGTCGCGGCGATGCCTTCGCCTTGAGCGCCGCAGGCGAGATGGCAAAAGGATTCTCCCGAATATGCGTATTCTCGAACTCCTTTGGCTCGGCCAACTCCTTCATGCGCGTTGTTATCTTGTATTTTAATGCGTTTGGCGAAATGGAAAACGGATCTTCCTTAAGATCGGCTGGCCCCAAATTGGCTTCATGCTTAGCCAGAGGCTGAGACATCTCTTTAATGCGATCACTCGCTGTGGTTGGTATTAGACAATTGTAATAGCGATATATGTATGTATAGATATTCAAGATTAGAACTTACGCTTATATTTGAGTGCATTGGGTGAGACTTTTCCAGGATTTTCATTGGTGTGCACATTGGGTCGATCCACTGGCTCAGCCAAAGTCTTAACACGATCCGAGGCTTTGTAATTACGCATGCCCGATGTGAACTCCCATTCAGGCTTTATATCCTCCATAATAACCTTGGGACGGGACAGTTTCTTAAGACGACGCTGATCTATTTGTCCCTTTTTCCGATCCTGCCAGGCAAATATTATGATATATAAATTTTGTATTTGATAATAATATCTATATAATAACTGAGATATTCGACTTACCAGTGGCGGTGGGGTTATCGGCTTATGCGGTTTAGCGAGTCGTGCGATATTCATCTCCCTCATCTTCATTTGCTTCTCTGTTAGCTTCTTCTTTTTTTTGCTGTTTCGAGTGCGAATTTAGATTAGTATTCGACTTAGAATTAGGGTATATTAGTTGGTCAGATGCTCACGGTTTCTCCAACGGTTGCACATTGCACAAGCGACTGTACAAAGACATATAACTGTAACGTAACAAGCGATTAATGATGCCCTCGCCAATCATATCACCGTTCGCGATGGCATCGGCTCGACGGCTAAGTAAGCGCCTAACCGTCGGCAGTGCCAGTTGATCGGTGCGTGTATGGATGGGGTGATCCGCTGGTACGATTTCGATTGTCTTTTTGAATGGGCACGCACATTTGGGCAAGTAGCGGCATCTTGGACGCAGCGGCACCGCCAGCTCCATAATACGTTTGCGTTTCGTAAAGCTGCGCGCGTGACGCTCGTACAGCTTCTTCAGCTCCTTGCCAATATCTTTGAGGAAACACTCTGCATCGTAAGGTATGCGCTTGATGATGGGACAGCAATCGGGACGGACATTATCAGCGAGCTTTAGACAGGTCGTTAACTCTGGACTGAGATCACATTTCAAACGTTTTAAAGCCATCCTTTCTTATTTTTTTTATTTCGAAATTTTCTATTTTTTATGGATTTTCTACTTATTCCAAATGGTTAATTTTTTTGTATTTTTTTTGTATTTTTTTTTTTTTTTAGTTGCGCTACAGAAAATTTTTAGTCATCTGCTTAAGAATATTAAGACGAATTTAAATAGCTTCGCTTATCTCCAAAGCCTACTAACCTACTACAATACAATCTTCTCTCAGAGATTACGTTAATGTACTTAAAATACTGAAATTTATTTTAACATGTCAATCTTCAAACTACAAATGGGACAGACTTCGAAATGAAATCATGAACGCGTACATAACACTGTGATTTGAAATGCCTATACGATAATTTTGTTATATACGAATACTAAATACATTAGTTAAAACAATTAAATAGTATTTCTATGTATGTATTTGTTCTAAGTATTTTCTCTGAGTATTTTCTGTAAGTATTTCTTTTGAGTATTTTGTCTAAGTATTTTGTCTAAGTATTTTGTCTAAGTATTTCTTCTAAGTATTTCCTCTAAATATTTTCTCTAAATATTTTCTCTAAGTATTTTCTCTAAGTATTTTCTGTAAGTAGTTCTTTTAAGTCTTTTGCCTAAGTATTTCCTCTAAATATTTTCTCTAAGTATTTCCTCTAAGTATTTTCTCTAAATATTTCTTGCAAGTATTTTGTCTAAGTATTTCCTGCGAGTATTTTTTCCATGTATTTCCTCTAAGTAGCTCCCCTAAGTATTTCTTCCAAGTCTTTAATGCTTAGTTGAACAGTCCTTAAATATGTATGTATACACACTCCACGTCACTGTACTGCACGACTGATCACCACCGAGCGACTGAAGAAATGCTGCAGCTGCTGCCCTTTATATAGGGCGACTTTCACTCAAAGCCCAAGTTTCGCTCAAATGTTGAGCACGGCGCCAGGTAGAGATCGTTGCAGTTGAACTTTGAGTGACCAATGGGAGCACTCGCTGCCGCTGCAATCATTCTAGCTTCGTTTTTCTCTCAAATCATGAATGAATACACACATATAAGCAACTTAAATGATCTCCTGTAGTTCTTCTTCGACCCTTGCTTTTGTTCGGCAGACAGAGAGAAAGACGGAGAGACATAAAATATATACTTACATATATTCTTGATCAGGGCGACGATTTAGTGTGGCTGTCTGTTTGATTGTCTGTCTGTTCGTATGCGTGTGGGTCGATCTCAGAAGCTCTAAGAGCTAGTGAGCTATGTTCGTGTATAGGTCCGACCAATATATTTATATATAAAGCTGAAGAGCTCAACTTGCCAAAATATATCCTAGAATACTTTGAAATATAATTAAAACATCTTTGTCGTACTGTTTTATTAAAGTTTTATTGCCAGTATTCTTCGAAATACTGAGAGCTCCATGTTCACATCATTACAAGTTAATAGTTTGTGTGTGTTTTGGTTTTCTTTTTGTTTTGTTTTTCATTTGTAAGTATTGTTTTGTCTTTAGTAGATTTTGCCATTATATCTCCTTTGGTTGTACACATTCATATACATAAATCTAAATGTTGCTGTTGCTGTTTTTATACTTTGCAATCTCTATTATTTTTTACACAATGTTTTGGTGGTTAAACATTTGAATACCCGTTCGAAAATTGATTTCGAACTGTAAATATTGAACTTGGCATTGAATTTTCCAGTGAGAACTGAAGAACCATTTTTGTTTCGTAAATCAAAGTCCATGATAATAGCTAATAATATTATAATTTGTTAGCAGACATACACAAATATATATAAACATATGTATATATATATATGTATAAATATTATAAATTTGAATTTACCATTTACTAAGTTCACATAAATTTTGCTAATTTAATTTTTTCTTTAATTTTTACCCACCTAGCATACATATTTTGATATATCATTTATTTACACCCAAAATATTTTTACCAAATTATAAATTTCTATGTAAATCAATATGTTTTTCTTTTCTTTGACGATTATTTAACACCCACATTTTTAATTTTAATTTTGTTTACTTGCGTATCGTATACAAGATTTGCTTACACTTAAAATTTCCATATTCCAAATATTTTCCACAGACATTTATTGATTTATATATATACGTTTTTGATATATGTATTTTTTTTATATATTTATATTACCAAAGTTTGTTTGTTTTTTTTTTTTACAGTTTTTTTTCGGAATAAATTTCACATATATGCAAATTTTAGATTTTTGATATATATTCAAAATGCTTGCCCAGATATTTCGTAAATTTTTCTTCTTCATTTCTATAGCATATCATTTTAGTGTTTCATCCAGATGTAGATATGCTTTTAATTTCATTTCTTGAAAGATTTCTCGAGTTGTTAAATAAATCTTTTGTTTTTTTTTTTTTTTTTTTTGGTCCCTGAAGCTGTTGAGTTTTGTTTAAAGATAGATTTTTATTTTTTCTATTTGTTTTTGTTAGTTTTGCCTTCGTAACCAGTTCTAGAATACTTTTGATATCCAAAGAATTGTTGATTTTCGCGTGGGTTGAGATAACTCAAAAACATTTCGAAAACGTTCAGAAAAATAAAATTCAAATAAATTAAATATGCTCAAATATGTTTTACTTGTATTCTTTGCCAATTTTCTTGCTGTTTCTCTATTTTGTTCAATGTGAAAATGGAGCAAATATTGAAGATGTTCTGGATAGTGGTAAATCCCATTGCTATCAAATCACTGTCGACCCTTTTTGCATGTTTGCAAATTAGTGTACTCAGAGAGCAACCAATTTCTTCGTTTCTTCAATGAGTTTATTCGCCATCGAACGATCGTTCGTGAAAACAGACGGTCGTCTGATGAATAGCTCAACTCAAACTCTCGCTCAGCCGAAGGCTCTAGCTAGGAGCGAGAGCAACTCGATGAAGCGTCTAACAGTTATTTGCGAGCTATGGTAAACCCACATCAGAGTCAATATTTACTTTGGTCTATTGTTAAGTATATTTCGAATAAGTGTACTAAGATAGATTGCTATTGCATTTTATGTGTAATATATATAGATATACATATATATATAGCATAGAGCAAAAACTTGAAATAAAAGCCTCTGAGTTTAAAAAAAGTAAGTAAAGTAAAACTAGAAATTAAAAAGACTGCAGCTGTTTAACTAAAATATTTGTTTTTGTTTTTATTCATAAACATTTTCAGCGTAAGTATATATGATATATATATATACATTCATATATCATGAAACACAATAAGTAAATAATAAAAATAACGAAAAATCATAAACCTAACTGTAATTATAAATTTATATATAGTATATAACAATTATGCACGCTGAACAAATTTTTAAATCTAATTATATAACTTAACTCAATTCTATTTAATTTTTTTCCTTTTTTTTTCAATATTTAAATGATATATGTTTTTATTATTATTATTTTTCTTTTGTTTTGACAAATTATTTAATATATTTATATAACATTTTGTTTTTGTTTCGCTGTAAAGAACTAAAATTATAATGAAAAAGAGAAACGTGTATTAAAACGAAATTATTTCTATGGAATTTAGTAGTCAAATTTGTTTTTAAGTTTTCTTTGCTTAAGTTGTGTATCTTTGCTATGTTGTTGTTGTTGTTGTTGTTGTTGTTGTTGTTAATGCTAAATACATACATATATATTTTGTTTTTTGTTTTATTTGTATCTGTATCTTATGGGCTATTGCTAATCATAATGCATTTTATATATATTTAGTTACGCTTATTGGCTGTGAAACAATTTTCATCTTCACAAGAAAGAAAAACCTGATATACTCAATTCACTTTCGTGAACAAGTATACAAATAATAATAATATATCTTTTTTTGCTTCGGTAAATGCAAATAATGAATTTTGCTCAGTAAAATTTTAATTTTTTTTTTTATGTTTTTGTGTTGTACTTGCATCAGTTGTTGTTGTATTAAAAATATTCTAAATATTTGCTGTTAAAAACGAGAAACTTTTTTATTATATAAAAAAAAAAAAAAAATAGTCGATGCAGTCATCTGTTTGCCAATAACTTAGATCTATTGCTGATTTTTGTTTTTTATTGTATTTTATTTTTATTTTTATTTTTTAAATGGATTAATATGCTTAATATGTTCTGCTAGGGCTATTGATTTTGTTTTTTGTTGTTGTAATTTTTTTTATTTATATTTTACTGTATGCTGTAGTTGATAGTGGATAATTGAAATAAAAATTGTTCTCATTTACTTTTGAGCATGTTTGTTTCTTATTTCGTATGGTGCCATGCGGCGTATGCGCAACATACATATGTATATTGCGTATTCGCCATGCGCAGCAAACAGCTCAGCTCAGCGCTCACCTCGCATCATGTTCTGCTTCTTTTTTCTTTGTGTTTTTGCTGTCCTGTCTATTGTATATAGTATGATCGTTTAATTATGTGGCTATTGTATTGGTTATTGCTATTCAATTGGAAAAAAACTCTTTTGGAAAAGTCTCGCTCTCGCTCGCTGTTAGTAAATTGATAATTGTGTCTGTGTGTGTGGGTGTTGTTCTGTGTGTTTGTATCGGTTTATAGTTAATTGTTTGTGGCTATGGCTATTTCTATTACTGTTTGCTATTTTAGTTGTTGTAGTTAGAGTAGTACTATTGTTTAATTAAATTGTTTGTTTGTTTTTATTTTGGTTTTTGCTTGAAGAAAAAAGAAAAGTACAATCGACGTCAGGCTGTGTGTGTGTGTTTTTTATTTGTTGTTGTTGTCTTCTTCATTTGATTTCTTGACATATATATATATTTATTGATATATATATATATATGTGCTCAATTTTTAGTTCAATTATTTTGGGCTATTGTTGTTGTTGTTGTTGTTGGTTGTTTGTCTTGGCTATTGTTTCTTCTGTTCTTTGCATTTGTTTGGTTATTTTCTAACGCTCAAGTAAAGAGTTTTCCATCTGTTTTCCGATTGGCACAACTAAAGTTTCAAATTTGAAATGGTTTCTCGTTTTTAGTTATTGTGTTTAGCATAAATGAATTGAGTAAACTGACTTTGACTTTGTCTTACAAATTGTTCACATATGTGCACTTAAAATGATTTTTGATTCTCAATTTGATGTTCGTCTTCGTGTTTTAATTAATAATTGTTGCTGTTTACATATACATACATATACTTCTTGGTATTGCAAAGAAATCTGTTAAATTATATCAGTTGTTATTTATATAAAAGTATATAATATATGTATATAGATATATTTATATTTGTTTTGTTTGAAACAATTGCACTATAAGTCAAATGTGTTTTTGCCCGTTTGTAATATTAATTAAAAAAAAGAAAGAAAAAAACAACAAATTGTTTGTTTGTTTGTTTCAAAAAGGGAATTGCTTACTAATATATATATATATATATATATATACAAAACACACAAATCAAGGCTAAACAACAGTTGGTCTGCATATATATATATATATGTATGTATAGTTATTGTGTGGTTAATAATAATTGAAAATTTTGATTTGCCTATTTTGTTGTTGTAGTTGCAATCAATAATATAAATAATAGAGTGTGTAGTAAATAACGTAAACACTATGTATATGCACTTATATTCAGCAAATTTTGATTCAAGTTGAACAAAATTCTAAACTTTTAAAATATATAAAAATAATAATTAAAATATACATAATATATATTTATATAGATTTAAGAGTCATAATTATTAATAAGTATATCGATTTAATTTGTTTTTATTTTCTCATTTTGTTTTTGTTTGTTTTTCTTTCTTTTATACAATTATTAACTATGAATTTGTTGTAAACAAAGAATAAGTAATGTATGGGTAATCAATCTTTTTTCTCTCCGAAAAATAAAAACACGTACCTGAGCGTTTTTGCACGCCCAACCCACCTAGCCAAGAGACGTTTTTGAATCCTTCTTTTATTTCTTCTTTGAAGGGGCGTGGCAGGTTGGAAAATGCAAAAATTCTATACAATTCTTAACATTCTCAAGCTGTTATATTCCTATTCCTTCACGCGACGAAATCCTTTCTCTTCTAACAAGTGGGAAAGGTTTCATGTTTCAGTTACATACGGCTTGCTTTGCTTTTCTCTTGTTTTGTCTTCTTCTTCTACTTTTCACTATACTCCTATGCCCATTTACCTGTCTGTGTGTATATGTGTGTATATGTATATGTTTGTGTTTGTTTCATTTACATTTACATTCTTGAATTTCGTATTTTTTTTTTTTCAATTCTGGTTTCCCGCGCCTTGAAGTAGGCAGCAAAATGCATTTCTTCATTAACTTTTCAAATCTGATTTTGTTTTTTACAATTTAATTTAGTTTTTTTTTTTCTTCTTAATACATATAAACCGTATAATTGCACTTTATTTTTTTTTTTATATTTCTTTATGATTTAGTTTGATTTTATTACTTTTCTCTAGCATTTTTTGTTTGTTTGTCTTAAACAAAATATTTGATTTTTTTTTTAGTTTTTACTTTGTATAATTTTGTTTTATAAAATGTTTACATTGCATTTTGATTTTGTTTTTGTTTTTGTTTTTTTTTTTTAACTGCATTTTTTTTATTTAGTTTTGCGTAAAAAATTTTCCAAAATATATGTACAACTATATATGCTCTGAACTGTTGTATGATTTTTGTTGTTGTTTTGTTAGTGATGTGCTGTAGTTGTTGCCTTTGCTATTGTTTTCTGGCGTTTTGGCCTATATCGTATATATGTAGCTTGCCATATATATATACTCCATATGCCAACCCAGAATTCGCTTTCTATAGTTGTTGCTCTGTGTAGTTATTGCTGTTGTTGTTGTTGTTGTTGTTGCTGTTGTTATTATTTGTATCCGATCGTTCAATTAGTTTATAGCTTTCTCTATATGTGTGTCTGTGTGTGTGTAATCTGTTTCATATTATTATAATAATTATTTACTTTTTTATGCATTGTTTGCCTAACCAACATTAGTCAGAAAAAGTTTCTTCAAAATTTTGGATTATTAATCACAGATAGTGTGTCTATATATATATATACATATATATATATATATGTGTGTATATATGTATGTATAATAAATATGTATGTATAGTTCAAATATAATTAAATTAGCAATAAATACGATTTGATTTTTTGCTTGCTTTTAAACAATTTCTTGTGATGCAAATAATTTACTACATTTTTTTCTCTTCATATTTTAAATATACGAAATATGTTTTTTTATAAATATTTTTTTTTTTTTTTTGCCTCAATAGAAATTTTGGAATTTATATTATATTTTTTGTATTTTTTTCTAGCCACAACATTTATGCACATCGAATTTATTTTTAAAGATTTGCCAATAAATATGCTTTAAATTATAAATAATTTTGTTTTTGATTTTTAATATTTTTTTAGCTGAATAGAATTTTGATATTGGTTTAACTTTAAAAATACATGTTTTTGTTGTATATATAATTTTTGTTATTAATAAATGTTGTTTTTTTTTCCATTTTTGTTTTCTCTTTTTTGACACTTACTAGCTAGCACACAAAATATGTTTGCTTTTTCTTCGTTTAGGTACATATATATAGAGAGATTTTGTTTTTTATTTACGCATACATTTAAGTAAAACCCATCGAGAATTTTCGAAACAAGAGAGCTCTCAAAAGGGGGAGGGATAGGTAGGGAGCGTGTTTTGACCAAAAACGTTGTTCTCTTCTTTTTTGAAGTGTAAATATGTATTTAGTAGACAATCCTCATTTTTTTTTTTTTCATTTTTTTCTTTTTGTATATTGTGTAAAGAGTGTGTAGAGTGTATAAGTACATTTTATATAGAGTTGCTCAAAATGATCTTGTGTGTTTCGTTATTGAGGTATACGCGTAATGGATCAAGACACACACATACAGAAATATACATATCTACACTTAGATATATAATTTTATAGCAATTACTTCAAGACTTTTTATCGAATGGGAATTTTTTGTTTTTATGAATTTACGGCCTAAAACATTTAGTTAAATTTATTATTTATTTATTTAACATCGAAACATCAAAATTTTGCTTTCATATATTATAATTTTGTTTTCCTATATATGTGTTTTAATTTTGTTTTTAATTTTTTGTTATATCAAATTAAAATTTGTATTTTTATTTTTGATGGGCTGTCTTTTGTTGTTGTTGTTGGTGGTGGTTTTTGTTGTTGTTGTGAATTTTGCTTTTGCGTAAGTTTCTTGTATTATTATTATTTTGTGTGCTTCTTCTTCTTCATATATTATTTTGTTTCTTATTTGTTTTGCTTTAGCTAACATTTTCTCGTTCCTCTTATCAATTTATTTAATTTGTAAATGTGAAGGCAGCTTTGTTTATTGATTTCCGTTTGTTTTATATTTCTTCATTTTTGTAAGGGTTTCTCTTTTCTTTTTTGTTTTTGTTTTTGTTTTTTTTTTTTTTTGTGAAAATAAATATGTAAAAATTGAAAAAAAGAAAATGTTTTGAAAGTGAATTAAAATTTTGTTTTCGATTTTTGTAGTTTTTGAATTTTGTGTTTGCTATTTTGTTTGTTTGCTGTTGTTGTTGTTGGCTATTAAGTTTGCTGTTGTTGTTGTTATTGATCGGATATTGTTGTTGGTTTAGTTGTTATTGTTGTTGTTGCTGGTATTTGTAGTTATTGTTGTTGTTGTTGTTGGGTTTAGTGTCAGTAGCTATGCATAAGCCGTCTGCATTGCGTTTTTAGAAATCACATATAAAGTATTCTTTTTTTTTTTTTTTTTGCTTTTAAATATATTAAAAATTATAAAAATGTTTATGGAATGTTTTATTTCCAAGAATTTTCGTTTACAATTCGCAAGCAGGCGCTGGCATAGTATTTTTATATGGGCTGTATTTTATATTGTTTTTTGTTTTTGTTTTTGTGTTGAAATAAAATTGTAATTGAAATAAATTTTGTTTCTTATTTTTTTTTACTTTAAAAAATTATTTACTTGGTATTGTTGTGTTTGCTGATGCTTATTTGTTTTTGTTTTTATTTTTTGTATATTTTTTAGGGTTATATTTTTTTGTTTTTTATTTTGTTTGGTTTAGAAAGTTTGTACAAGAGAATGCCTATTTGTCGATTGTCAAAAAACTAAACAAAAAATATGCATAAATACTGTGTGTATCTATGCATGTTTGTTTGTTGTTGTTGTTGTTGCTGTGTTGCATACAGATTGCATGCTTACATATACATTTATATAAGTTATAGGTTTGCATGTGTGTATGTGTGTGTGTGTGTGTTAATTTTTGTTTTGCTTTAAGTTTTATTAACTACTAACAATTTGGAGCTGCTGCTCCATTTGCCGCGGGCTCTTTGCTTTGTCCTTGTACATATGTACATATATATGCATATATATAGACATTCATATATACATACATGTATACGATTAAAAATTTGGTTTTGCTCAATCTGCGCTTGCCTGTACACCTAACCAACTGCCCCATTCGATTAGAAACTATAGTAGTGCGTGGCTAGCGGTGGCCACACAAATGTTGGTGCCACAAGTTGCTGCTGCTGCTGCTGCTGCTGTTGCTGGGGACAGTCCTGACCTGGTTGCCACCGGACCTATAACTGCTCCTCGGCCTGTTCGGCCTTGATCTGCGCCAGCTTGTCGTGCAATATCGAACTGTTTGGCGATAATTGCGCCCCCGTTGCTGCCGCCTGATCTGGCTCGTATTTGACACTGTTGCTGCCATTGAGATCCATCATTTTGTGCAGCTGCGCTGCCGAGCTGAGCGACTGCTCGCTCTTCATGCTGCTGGCGTCCGTTTCCGAGTCGCGCGATGTCATCCGACTACGCCCGTTGCCATTGCCATGGTTGTTCTTGTTGTGGGCCAGCTCACTGTTGTTGTTGTTGTTGTTGTTGTTGTTGTTGTTATTGGTGGTGTTGACATGGGCATCCTGCTCGTCCTCACTGCTGGCGCTCGCCGTGCTGCGCATTGGGCTGAGTCGCTCGCGCTTGATATCCGCATAGGCGCCCAGCGGGCTGCCCGGACGCTTCACACTCGACTCTGAGCTGGAGCAGGTGGCATTGATGTAATCATTGTTGCGATTGTTTGTGAACGGCAGCGGCGTTTTCTTCACCAGCAGTTGATCCAGCAGCGCATTGCCGTTGCCGGTGCCATTGCCGTTGCCATTGCCGTTGCCATTGCCATTGCCGCTGTTGCTGTTGGTGCCGCTGCTATTGAGAATGACATCGCTGTCGTTCTGCTTGAGAGTCTTTCGAATGATGCCGTCGTACATGTTCTCGGCGTACTCCAGGGCGCTCTTCATGTGCACGCTCGGCACATGGCCGTGGTTCAGATTGGCCGCCACGCCCAGCGGGCTGCCGCGTATCACCTCGGCCAGATGGTTGTTCAGAAATTCGTTATTGCGATTCAAGTCGAGGCCATAGCTGGCGCCGGCGTTCGGCTGCGCCCAGAACATGGTCGGCTGGAAGGACAATGGCTGAACGCCATCGAAAATGGGCAGCTTCAGGCCGTTGGGCGTGGCAGCGGCCGCTGCGCTCGCCGCGCTGCTGTTGTTCTTCAGGGCGTTGCTCAGCTTGGAGCCGACATTGCTGCTGCTGTTGTTGCCGCTGCTGTTGCCGCTGCTGCTGTTGCCCGCCTTCAGCTTGTCCAGATGATTTAGCCCCACCAAATTGGCATTCACCTTATTCGCCGCGCCCGTCAGCCCGACCAGATCGGGCTGGGGCTTCGGCTCACGCTTGCGCGGCCGCATCAAGTGCCGCTCCTTCACCTTGTACTCCAGCGTCGAGTGCGGCACGCCGTAGTAGCTGCCGGCCCGGTGCACCGACATCTCGCCGCGCTGCACAGCCTTGACTGCCTCGACCAGGCTGTCTCGGTCGTAGTTGCGGTACTTACCGCGCTTCGGCCGAGTGCCCTTGCCAGCTGCCAGCGCCGCAGCCTCCTGCGCGCTCAGCTGCTGTTGCTGCTGTTGCTGCTGCTGCGAATGGTGCGCATGAGGATGCGTGTGGGCGTGGGCATGATGGTGGGCGCTCAGGTGGCTGTGATGCTGCTGGGCTAGCAAGTTGGGCGAGGCGCCGAAGCGTGAGGTATCCGTTCCACCGATTATTTTGGCCACCGATATGCTCGGCTTTCTGCTGGCATTGCCGCCGCCTCCTCCTCCACCTCCTCCGCCCCCGCCGCTGCTGCTGCACTCGCTGCCGCTGGTGTTGCCATTGTTGCGCTTGTCCAGGCCCAGGAGATTGTCCTGGCTGCTCTGCTCGTTGATCTTGCGCTGTATGGTGTTGGCCATCATCTTTTGTATCGATGTTGCTGTCGGCGACAGCAGATTGTTGCTGCTGCTGCTGCTGTTGTTGCTGTTGCGATAGCTGTTGCTGGCGGCTGCAACGGCAACAGCTGCTGCCAGCATCGGCGAGGCGGAGTGTGGACTGTGATCCCCGTTGCGATTGCTGCTGGAGTTGTTGTTGTTGCTGCTGCTGTTGCTATTGTTGTTGTTGGTGCTGCTGTTGTTGTTGACGATAATGTTGGCGTTGGCATTACTGCTGTTGGTGGGCGAGACGCTGGTTGCGCCGCTGACCTTGAAGGACGGAATCTTCAGTATAGGATCCTCGCACGCCTCATTGGCATCCAGCGAGGAGCTAGTCTCCGGCGTTTCAGACTTTGGTAGATGACGACGAAAGGCAGCAACAGCATTGAGTTGCTGTTGCTGTTGCTGCTGCTGCTGCTGCAAGAGGGTGGCACTGCCGTTGCTCTCCTGCCCCAGAATGCCGCCACTGTTGGCCATCAGCAGCGTCTTGAACAGATCGCCCAACGTCTGCGTCTCATCCAGCTTGGGCATCACCCCGATTCCTGCTGCCAGCATCAGCGTATGCAGCAGCACGCGCGTATCTATGGCGCCGGCAACATTGCCGCCAGCTGCCACGCCCGGCAAATGGCCAGTGGGCGTGCCGGCGCCCTGTGAATGCGTCTGTTTTGGTGACATCACCGATTCCTGTTCGTCGCCCAGATCGCTGCCATTGTGTTCGGACAGGTCGCCCAGCTTGCGCAGATGCTCGTTGACGACCATGTGATGGGCCAACTCCTGATAGCCCGACGCATTGCTGTCGCCATCGCCATCGCCGGCCTCATCGCCGGACTCCTCCTGCTCGTCCAGCTCCAGCTCGTGCTGCAACAGTTGCTGCTGCTGCAGGTCGGGCGTCGCACGTTTGCCGTCGATTGACATTTTGCCCAGTTTGCTGCGCATCGTCGTGCGCTGCACATGGTATTGGCTGGGCGCCTTGCGTGTGCCCAGCTTGTTGGCCAGCACATCCTGCAGCGCGCTGTTCAGATCCTCATTGCTGTACGCCTGCCGGCCGGCGGCGCCAAGGGGCGTGGCACACTCCGACAGACCTCTGCAAGAGAAGAGAATGGCAGGAGATGAGACACAGGTTGGCTAGCAGTTCATATAAAGAAATATATATCGGTTTGCAAATATTAAGAGTCAGGAAGGAGAATACCAGCTTAGCAGACCTTGTCGTTCGCTACTCAAAACTAATATGCCCACTTCAGTTCCATTCAACGTGGTACTAGTGCTTGTGAACAGTAATCCAATTTGATCTTAATTAGTTCGACAATTGTGAAGTGAATGAACTTTTGGCAAATAAAAGTAGATTTGTAGTCGAAGTAGCCGTCGAACATGTGCCATGTGGGGTAATTGAGCAGTCAAGCCGTATTATGATCCATTCCGCATTATGTGCTCGGGAACCTCTTCCGGCACATCAGCTCGCATTTGACAGCTTCTTTCTTCTGTGACTTCAGTTCAAAGCGGAAAACAGAAGCGGACAAAATATTATTTTCACCCTTTGCCGATGCACATTTTTTGTTTTGTTCGTTTTTTCCCTCTTTTATTTTCGGTGCTCATATATTGGGCACACACACACACATGGAGCACACACACTTGAGTGCAGAGACAATGAGCGCTTCTTAAATGTCTGTAGCAGCAGCAGCAGCAGCAGCAGCGACGTTGTCCTTGTCAAAGGCAATGGCAAGGATGCAGCATGGAAAAATTTGTAACGTTTCTTCCTCTTTCTATATACCCTGCATTTTTTTTTTGTGCTTTTTGTACTTTCAGCTCTCTCCGATTTTGGCCTGCTGCAGAGACAAAAGATGACACGCCTGGGCTGAGCGTGGCAGGGGCAGACACGAAGATGTCAGCCTGCCAGCCAAGGCAGGGACAAACATGTTTTTGAAGTTCATTAGACGAATTTTTTGCATTTTTTGTTGTTTTTTGTTTTTGCTTAAAATAAAAAAGCATTTTTCACTTAATGCCAAGCCGCACCACTTGGCGCTTTGGTGGTGCCAGCGCAGCAGCCACTCTCTGTTTGGCCGGGTGGAGCGCACTTTTGGCTAGCCCATTTCAAAAGGCAACTTTTTGTGCACAACAACAACAACAACAACATGAAGCAGCAGCAGTGAAAGCCGTACGAAATTTTTCTTTTCTTTATGCGCAGCCGGCAGGGCAACGAGACGAGAGAGGAGACGAGACGCCAGCAGACGCGACGAGAGTTGAGACCAAGACCCTTTTGGCAGCACCACACAGTGGGTGGGGCTGGGTGCGTTCGTCGCGCTGTGGGCGTGGGCGGGCGGGGTAGGTGTGTGCGCTGCCGTTGCAGTACATTGCACTGGCTGCGGAAACGCACAGCACAGCTTCTTGTCCTCGCTGTGGGCTGTGGGCCAGCTCAGCTCAGCGCAGCGCAGCAAAAGTTGACGGAAAAGTTTTGTTGCTGTTGTTGTTGTTGTTGTTGCTGCAAGGTTCTGTTTCTTTTTTGCTCGGATCGTGCACGTCTGGAAAATGTCTGAAAATTGCGCTGACAACAGCAACAAAAAAAAAAAAAAAAAAAGAGAAGAAACAGCAGCGTGCAGCTGCAACAGCAGGTGGCAGCAATGGTTGCTGACCGAAGAGCCGCTGCTGCGCGCCTCAAGACCAAATAATGTGACCGAAAAATGTGTGGAGGGCGTGAAGGGGTTAAAAGGGTTTAGCAAAAAAGGTTTGCAAATATTAATGAAAAATGTCATTTCAATGTCGTTTTGATTTCGTGTTGTTGTTGTTGTTGTTGCTGTTGTTGTTGTTGTTGTAGCTGTTGGTGTCGTTTACCTTTTGGCTGCACTTCAATTGCAATTTGCCGTCGTTGCAACCGCCGCGGCTGGCGTCGACGCTGACGTCGCTGTTGCTGCCATGAATTTGGCTGCTGTTGTTGTTGTTGTTGCTGTTGCTGTTGTTTTTGTTGCACGCATGTAGCGAGGATTCATTTGCGCTCGTACCACGTTTGTTTTATATTTTTCGTTATTTTTTCGCCTTTTTCTCTGACATTTTGTTTTAATTTGTGGCAGCAGCGGCAACTGCCATGCAGCAACAAAAATAAAAAGGGTTGATTTTTTGTTGCATTTTTGCGTGGATTTCGTTGCTGTTGTTGTTGTTGTTGCAATTTTGACGCTTGCTGCAATTGCATCGGCAACTGCTGCTGCTGCTGCTGCAACTGCTGCTGTTGCTGCTGTTGTTGTTGTTGCTGACATTTTTATGCGCATATCGCATTTTTTGTCGGTGAATCCCACACCTTTTGTATGCCTTAAATACACAACACACACACACGTCAATGCAAACACAAACACACACACACACTCACACCCATGCCTTGCATCCGTTTACATACATGAAATGCACAATGCATTGGTATTGCATTTTTTTTTTTTTTTTTTTGGCTCACCGACTGCGTTGGGTTAAACATAAGTATATACATAATTATATTCGGCTCGGGGGCAATGCGAGAGCAAACGAAAGCAAATATATAAAAATTATTAATATATACTATAATCTAGCGAATGATCGAAATATTGAGAGACTTTGCTTTACAGACATATTAATGGCAATTAAAGCTGAATAGAGTAGTGCTTGATTAATAATATAGTTCTTGCATTGACCCACTGAATGCTGGCCTTTATGTAGTACTTTATGTAGTTACTGAGATACTAGCGGATACTGAGGGAAACGAGCCACTGCCTAGGACCAATCATCCCTCTTTAAAGAAATGCCAGGCTCCCTTTCCACAGGAGAGTTTTTGAGCAGTCCTGATTTAGTATCTAGCGATTTCTTATTAATTCCGAGCATGAATACATTATATTTCTTATAACATATTTTAAAAATATTCATAGAAGAAATGTAAGCATTTATACAAAATGTATATAATTTTTATTGATGTATGTATGTAATTAAGGTTTTTTTTTAATCGGTTTTAATTTTACTTCTATGAAATATCTTCATTGAAAAATTAAAATAATATTGTAAAAATAAAATAAAATACAAGTTGTAACAAATATTTGTATTTTATTTTAATTTTTCAATCAACATATTTGATTAAAGTATAATTAAAATCTAAAATAAAAAATGTATATATTTTATATATATTTCAAATGTTTGTCGTACTATTAGAATTAAAATTATTAAATTAATAAATTTAAAAATATAAAGGAATATTTTTCAAATATGATTTTTAAAGTTTAAAATCTTGTGATTATTTCAGTTCTGGTTGAAGCAAGTTCAAGCTGATGAATGTGAACCTCCGGTTGCCTCATATTATTGGCTCACATTTAATGGGTTTCATAGATAAGCCTAATAGCATTTTCCGCCAAATTTAGAGAGTTAATTTGAAGTTAAGTCAAAGTTAAGCATCTGCTAAATATTCTTTGCAGTCTGGAAAGTCTCTATGCACTTAATTAATTAAAGTTTTTCGTTTCACTTTTTTCTTCTTCTCGCTTTTGGCTTTTTCGTTTCTCTGTTGTCTTTTCATTTTGTTGCGTGGCCGCTAAATTTGTCTGTGGCGGGACGCCAGCGAAAACATGGCTTGGCCAGTGGGTGGGCGGAAGTGGGTGTGGGCTGGCACAGTGTCCCGTTCCAGGGTTGAATGTTCGGCTGTGTGTGTATGTGTGTGTGTGACGACGCCGAATGCAATTTTGTTAAAAATGCATCAAGTGCATGTGTGCATGTGACTGCATGTGTGTGTGTGTGTGAGTGCTTTTTTTTTATTTGTGTATGAATGCAATTGCATGTTTGTTTTTGTTGCCAATGCAGGCGGCTCCCAACCCAACCTGCCTGCCCCGTGCACTCGATGCGTGCGCAGCAAACAACCACCCACACACACACACACGCTCGCAAACATACACTCACACATGCATACATATGCAGTTGCATTTTTTCGGAAGATATGCACTCATTTTTTTACGGCCAGCTCTGCTGACGTCGCCGTTGCCGCTGCAGCTGCTGCAATTTTTTGTATGCGTTTTTTTTTCTATCTCGCTCATTTAAACGACATTTCATTCACGCACGCATATAGCATACAAACATATATAACGGCAATCAGGCGGGCCAGCCAGCCAGCCAGCCAGCCAAGCCAGTCAACCAGGCCGACCCACCTGAACGCCCAACGGTCATTGGAATATGACAAAAATATGGCATAAAGAGCGGCAGGGGATTGGGGAGCAATGAAAAAAAAAAAACGGTTAAAAATTGCTGGCCTGCAGCAGCAGCAACAGTAACAACAACATCAACAACAACAACAACAACGACGACTATAACAATAGCAAGTGCACGCATTAAGCTTTTTTATTTCGCTTTTTTCACCATTTTTTTGGGGCCAAATGGGGAAAGCGACGTTGCTGCTGCCGTCGCAGTCGCTGCCGCTGTCGTCGTTGACGCCGGCGTCATCAGTCTATGCCAGTTATTACGCTCACAATCTTTTTTTCGGTGCATGTCTGTGTGTGTGTGTGTGCACAGAGAATTTTTCGTAAACGAAAAATAATGAATACATATAAACACACAGCGACAACACGCCCCTCGCCTCCGCCCAACTGCTGCATAGAAAAAAGTAGCAAGAAGAAAGACCAAAAAAAATGTAAAACGCAGTGGGGAAAAAAAAGCGATCGATATGATGCACTCATTTTCTGTCTGCTGCGCCCGCTGCCAGCGGCGACGTCGACGTCGACGCTTGACTTGGAGTGGCGATGTCGCCGCCTCATCATCAACAGCAGCCAGCCCAGTATATATATATATATCTATGTATATATGTGCACATATATATATATACATATATATAAAGAAATTCCGTAATAAACGCCAAAAATTGCAGCGTCAGTGGCTTTTGTATTTCAAGTGTTTTTGACTGAGCTGCTGGCAATACATTTGCCAACTATGTATATATATCTATGTGTGTGTGTGTGTGTGTCAGCTGGACATGTTTTGGCCAAAGCCATTGAGCGCTTGTCAATGCGCGCGGCATTTGACTTCTTCTTTTAGCCAGCTGCAGTTCCTGTCAGCTTTCGCATCCTGTTCGCATTCCCTTTTTTCGTTGCTTTTTATTACAACAATTAAAATAGGTGCACGATGATGCAAGGCAGTAGCAGCAGCAGCAGCAGCAGCGGCAGCTGCTAGCAAACACTTGGCCATGCTTTAGACAATAGACAAGGACTCGTGTTTTGCGGCTCAAGTGGCAGCCACAGCAGCCGCAGCCGCTGTCGCCGCCGCCACAAAAAAACAACCAAAAAAAGTGGAAAAAAATAATGACAAAAATTGTGGAAGTGCTGGAAAATTATGCACACGTTCTCAGCACGCCCCTTGTCTCTGTCGTCTGAAGTGCACACACACACACACACACACACACACACACATAAATAATAGCCTAGGTGCTCCCGAACATTTTAGAGTAATTAAAAAAATAGCAGGCACAAAATATATAAAGGAGTTAAGATGCACACACAGACAAAAACTCTCACACACCCACAGCTCAGCTGGAAATACATTTTGTATACATTTTTTATTCTCTCTTTTTTTTGGCAGCTCAAATTTGATGCAAATTTATGCGGCCCACAGCTTGCACCGCCTCAGTAATTAAGCGTGGCCAACGCAGCGCTGGCTGCGTGCTATGGGGCGTATGTGTAATTTTCGGCATCGTTTCATAAACCGCACTCAAACCACGCACTCACAAAGCCCACACACACATATGCGCATCACACCTACTTAAATGTGCATACACACACACACGCGGGTACACATACATGCACACACGTGCATGTGTAATTGCACGATTTTTACATAGGCGCACAACAATAAAGCTTTCCGTTAGCCACCTCGTCCCACCTCCCTATCTCCTCCGCCGCCCCATTAAGTATGCTACAATAAATGCAGTGTCAGAGGCGGGCCAGTGCCCAAAGTGCAATTATCTCATGTATTGTCTGCTGAAACACCATTTTTTCTCTGGTTTTTTGTTTCATGTTGAATTTATTTTTCTTTTTCTTTTTTTGTTTTTTTTTTTTTTTTTTTGGTATATAGTTGAGGCTGGGCATGTCGCATTTATTATGGAGCTTGTTTACATTGTTTAACTGAGCTGATAAAAATCTGTTGATATACAGATACAGGAATGCGAAGAGAAAAAGTGTGATTTTTATATGTAGCTGACTTTTGGCAGAACCAAGTTTTTTTTTTTTTTGTTAATAATAGTCATCTCATAATAAGAGGATAATTATTAGCATAGGGTTAGTATCTAAGTCAAGTTTCTGTGCTCTCTATATATTTTTTAAATTACTTTTCAAAATATATATACAAAGATATACAGCTCTTTCATAACCCACTATAAAGTTTTTATTTTTATTTATTTTTTTTAATTTTAATTTTTTTTTTGTATTGTTATATATGAATATAGCATAGTAATCATTTAGCTCATTAATATTCTTTATATTTTGTTATATTTATTTTTTAATTAGTTAGTTTCTTGATTATTTTAGTTTTTATGATTGCTAACTATAATAAAATATAAAAAAATAAATAGATAAAATAAAAATGTGATTATAACTGATGATTTTCTTTATGACTGATTACAATAATAATAAAAAAATAAAATAAAATAAAATAAATTTATAAATTAAAAGCTGAATCTTTTAATTTCCAAATATTATTTCAATATCTCAAAATTATTTATTAGTGGCATTATTTATTATTATTTTAAAATATAATTTATGTTTTATTGTGCTTGCATATATGTATTTATATTCTTTTTTAAATGTTTATTATATTTGATACGGCAATTTATTTCTTATTTATTTTGTTATTATTAGTATTTATAATTTAAAGAGTCTTAGTTTGTTATCACTTGCATAAAATTATAATAAAATAAATGGTTCATTTAAATATTAATTGTTTAATTACTTTGTTATTATTTAATTTTGTTTATTTTATTAATTAATTTATTTATTTATTTCTTTATTTTTTTCAATAATATTTTTATTGTATGATATTTCATTTTATTATAGAGCATTTAGATGTTGACTTTTTATTTAATTTTTGTATTTTTATGTGCTGCGTTTTCATTTTTATTTTCACATATGCGCAATGCCTGATTTATATAATATATTTACTATTACATGTATGTATCTTGCAGTATATAGGCAAGTTTATACGCATGCACATTTGCGAATAAATCTTGCTCACGTGTAATGGAGTTGAGACTCACCTGGCTGTCTTGATATCACCGCTGATCGATGAGTTCGGCGATGGCTTGCTGCTTAGGTCCAGCGGCGCATCGGCATTGTGTGGACTGTGGAGTGCATCCTTGAGTGTGGGACTGGGTACGGCTGAGGCAGAGGCAGCGGCAGCGGCAGCGGCGGCGGCGGCGGCGGCAGCAGCAGCGGCTACTTCCGAGGTAGTTGGTGTTACGGAGTTGGCATGTTGTTGATTGGCCAGCGTGTTCATCAAATTGATGTCGGCCATCATTGTGAATTGGGCCAGCTTGGCGGCCATTGATTCCATTGATGTCATCTTGGCTGTTTGCTGCGTGAGCAGCTTATACAGTTCTATGGAACTCGTGGGCGATGATGTTGTGGCTATGCTGTTGTTGTTGTTGTTGTTGCGTGCTCTATGCTTGTTGTGGATATTTGTGCTGCTGTTGTGCAGCGATACGCTCGAGTTGCTGTCGCTGTCGTGCTGCATGGGAAAGTTGCGTTAAGTATACAATAATTTTATGTTGTCAGCTTAAAATAAGAACATTGCAATGGGTGCGAGAGTGGGGGAGAGCTAACCTGATGCACAGCTGTGTTGTTGTTGCTGCTGGTGATGTTGCTGTTGCTGCTGGCCGTTGTTTCGGCCACCAATTCGCCTTTGGCGTTGACCGTTAGCAAGCGACCGTTAACACAGAAATTGCACTTATCAAACGGTGTCCAATCGTTGGGTTCTGGCGGTGGAGTCGGTGAGACGGAGCTACGTGATGTTGCACTTGAGTCGTGTTCCTCGTGTGATGTATCGTGGTTGTTGTCTGCGGTTAAATAATATTTGATTTGTGTCTTGGCTAAACAAGAGGCAAACATTTCCATACATACCAAAATCGCCTTCAAATTGCAACAAGCCGTTGTTGTTGTTGTTGTTGTAGTTGCTGTTGTTGCTGTTGCTGTTGCTTTTGCTGCTGATTGGCTGGCCGTTGGGCTGCTCTAAGCGTTGGCTCAGTGGCTTGCAGTGGCTCTCCTTGTACTCGCTGTTGTCGTCTGTCTCTTCGCTCGTTATTATTGATATGGGCTGTTGCTCTGCGATATTCAATTGGTTGCGCGTCAATTGCTCTTGATAATGTTTCCATTTCCTGCGACCCATGAATTCCTCAGCGACGCGTTCTAAGCCTGCATAGACAACGATAGAGAGAGAGAAGGGACAGAGAGAAAGAGAACAATTCGTTATTGTGGAACGTTCACAGAATATAAGTGGTGCCACCTGAGGTAGCTAAATTATGCATAAGCTGCATAGGTTATTAAATTCTTTTTCTTTTTTCTATTTCTTTATAATTTGCCTATTTTTCTATTTTTCTGTTTGCCTATTTCAATTTGTTTCCGTGCTTTTTTTGCCTGTTCTCAAGCTTGGGAATTTGTGCAGACATAAATTACTTAATTGAATGGTAGGCCAGTAATAAAAAATATGAAATGAAATAGCTGGGAGAATTGTTGGCTATGGCGCACGCTGCGTATGCGTATCATTACGTATACGCCGTGGCTGGCAAATTGATAGATTCACATTCGTTGTTTGCATAGGCAAACTGCATATCCTTGCATATCCTTGCCAATGCCGTCTAATTGCCACAAAAGTTATGCAATTTAATGCAAAATGCATAGCCCACTCGAAATACCAGGCATGCGTGCAGCAAAAGCAAAAAAAAAAAAAACAAATTGTTGAAAAAAAAAACAAAAAGAAAACTTTGCCGCTTCTATATGAGGCAAAAAGGTTACGCGTCAACTCACACGAAATGCGAATTAAATATCGAGGTAGGCGCAGAGAGAGAGGGAGAGAGAGCGGTAGAGTGCAAGTGAGTGAGGCGAACTGCAACAGAGCTCAGCAAATGCTGCAATTTTGGTGCCACATTTTGTAGCAGTTTTGTTGCAAGCATTTGCATTTACAAAACGTTGCAACGTTCACTCTGCTGCCGCTTCTTATTCTTCTAACCATTGCCATTTTTTGCCATATTGTTAAACCGGAAGTTGAGCGAAATTCGTTGCACCCCCTTCCGACCCCCGACGACAGCAGGTCAGTCATGTCCTTGTCGCTGGCGCGTCCTGATTGCGCAAAAGTGCGTGCTATGCGTGCGGCGCGTTACGTGGCGTTGCGTAGCGTATGCTGCTCAAGTGGGCCACAGGCGCCGCAACAACTGCATTAGCAACAGCAACAGCAACTGCAACTGCAACAGCAACAGCAACAACAACAGCGGCAACTGCTGCTGCGACGCATAAGTAGAGCGGCATGTTCAAACTTTTCAGCGTTCAAATTGTATTGCAACTGCAGTTTGTTGTTGTCCTCGAGGTTGTTGTCGTTGCATTTTTGAGGCGCTCAAATAAACAGGGTCGTCGTCGCCGTGCTACAGGGGTTGCTGCTGCTGTTGCTGCTACAACGTTAACGTCGCACGCACCAAAAAAGGCGCAAAAAAAAAAATTGAGGTGAATGCACGCGCGAGACTTACGAAACTCACAACTTTAAAGTGCAGCCAGCTCGAACGCACACACACACACACACGCACGCACACACACACATTACGCACACTCGCCTATGCAAGCGAAATTCCAAGGGTTGCTCGCTGCAGCGCGGTTGCATACAATGCGTTGCACGCACGCACAAAATGTCTGCCTACCCATAGGCATGTGTGCGTGCGTGAGTGTGTGCGTGTGCGTGTGTGTGTGGTTAGGCGACACACATTGCGTATGCTGAGCCGGTATTTCAATGCTGCCAGCGTCTGCCAGAGTAGCGTTTACATTATGCCAAGCAAGCGCCTGAATGTATGCTAAATAGATTTTTTTTTTGCTGCGTTCCTCTTTCCTTATTTTTTGTTTTTTTACCCTCTGCTTTAGACGTCGATAGGCGCACAGACACACGTGTGCGCATACATACAGACAGTACCTATTCAAGGCAACTTGTCAGCTGGCCTGCCTGCCTGCCTCGCCTGACTATCTCTGTCTGTCAGTCTATCTGTCGTTTTGTTTGTTTGCTCGCGCTGTGGCTTGCAGTTTGCGGCTTGCGGGCGCCCTAAAACTAACAGCGCATCAAATACTGCGAAAAAAGCAGAGGAAATATTGTAGAGAGGGAAAGTGCGTTGAATCAAAGTTGGGCGCTGTTTTAAATGCCTGTATATGCTGTCCTTTAAGCACGTCAGCAGCGACACGGGGCGTATGATTAATATGAAGTTTGTTAAGCTGAGACGTACAAGCAGTTCACAAAAAATAAAATGAAAAAGTGGAAGAAAATACCAATTAAACACGCAAACTCATTTAAAAAGCGGCACAAACACACACACACACACACATACACATATGGAAATGCCATGTGCCATGAGAGACAGGCCGCCAACCCATGAAAACTGGCAAAAGAAATGCACGAAAAAAAAATGCAATTATCGATTAATGTACACATTATATGGCTCATACTCGCATATGTACATGTATGCATATATACATGTGTGTGTATGTGTATATGTGCGTGTGTCTTTGGTAGATAAACCCTTATGTATACGTAATTTATATGTACATATGTATAATATACGCATACATAGGCGCTACCTTTCCGCATGGCCATATGCAAAAGTCATACGCAGTCCGACAGAGAGAGAGAGACAAAGAGAGAGAGAGTGAGAGAGAAAGATAAAAACAACATTTTTTTTGTTGTCTTTTTTTTCGTTGTATTTTTTTATTTTTTGTTAATGCACATCCTTTTTAATTTAGGGGCGGGGGGCATGTCAGTTACGCGCGTTACATAAGCAAATTTCAGTAATGATATACATTATGTATATATGTATGTATATGGCATATCTATCGATACAAAATGGCTCGACTGTTTGCCCTATGTGTTGCATTGTTCTTGTGGCATGCAACGTGCTGCCGCCTACCGTAGGGGGCGCAGCGTCAACTTGCAGCCATTGCTGACATGTCGACAGCGACAACCTGACATTTTTTACGGCCTCTGCGTTGTTTCGGTTTTATTTTTGGTTGCATTTTTGCCTCATGATTTTTTCCCTTTCTCTCCCTTCCACTCTCTCTCTTTCTGTGTCTACATCTATTTAGTTTTTTTTTTTTTTTTTTGTTCTTTCATTTGTTCCAGTTTAGTTTGGTAGTGCGAGTGCGTGCCATAATGAAATGTCAAAAGGTGGCGCATATAGATTATATACGTATGTGCTTACGTCGTCTACGTCGTCTGAGCCATGTGCCACGAGGCGTATGCTTAATATGGCTGATAGACTCACGCTAGAAGAGTGCGGAATTCTACGCACGTGCGTTCATGACATAACATAGAGACAAATCAACAGAAAATATTCAAATTAAATATGAGAAGCGAATTTAGAAGAATACTTTATGTATTCTAGGAAACATTTTGAATGCAGTCCAAGTAAATTGCTTACTCAGTAATAAGAGAAAGATATTTAAAAACTTTTAAATATTTACTCTAATTTTGTTTTTAAGTATTAACATCAATATTCAATAGACAATTTTTTTCGATAATTTTTTATACATTTATAAATGAATATTTTTACTAAAAGTATGCCATAAGAAATGTAATTAACTTAATTTTTAATATGAACTATTTTTTGCATAATTCTTAATAAATAAATTGTTTCTAATTGATCTTTGGACAACGATTCTAAAACATCTAGTAAATGTTATATATTTTAAATAAAAGTCGAAGAGTGTTTTGATAGCTGAATATAATTGGGTTAAATGCAAATTTATTGCATGCCCAAAATAAATAAACAAATAATTTTAGAAAGTTAAACTCTGCTTGTTGTTGTTGCTGTTGCATTTGCTTTTTTGGCTGCAGTTAACACGCCATTGCATTTTGCTTAGCATTTTGAGTAATGTCGGATGTCAACGTACTTGCAACAATTGCCGCGGCGGGTGGAGGCAGAGGTGGCAGTTAGTTAGTTAAAGGACACCGTCATAGCTTTTAATGTTCCCTTGGCGTCACATGTCCTGCCACAACAACAAATTAGTTACCAGCAGCAAGAGAGAGACAGAGAGAGAGAGTGAGTGAGTGAGCGATAAAATCCGAATAATACAAAAAGTTTCAAAAGCCAAAAGTGAGTCGCAAAGAAATGAGTTTCGTTAAAAGCAACAAAAACAAAACAAACAGCAAACGGCTGCTAAACGAACGGTACCCAAATGAAAGCAGCTGAAAGAGGAACTACTAAAAACGGTTAACGGTAAACGGGCGAACTGTGAACTGCGAGCGACGCGTCGCGCCGATTCGAGTCGTTTGCCGTGTGCGTTTTGAGGGGCTTGTTAAATGTTGTGTGCAATGAAAAGGACATGCGACTTCTGCGTGTGTGTGTGTGTGTGTGTGTGTGTAACACGTGACAAGTTTGCTTGTGTGTGACTTAAAATGCTTTTGGCCGAATTGTCCAACTCGCCAGGGAATGCAAAGCGGCAGCGTTGAAATGTAAATGAATTGCACAAAATGCAAGGACATACGCAGCTAAAACTAGTCACACACACAGACACATACGTACACAGGGATGCAACCCTTGCAAAACTGCACAACTAAAACGTGCCTTAAAAAAAAAAAAACAAAAACGAAACGAAACTTGAAAAAATAGCCGAAGAAGACTTGGCAATTTACATACTGACAACAGCAACAACAACACAGCTGCAGCTGCCTCGGTGTGTGTGTATGTGTGCTTAGAACCTTTTTTGTGTGTCACTCTGGCATAGAAATTGTCGTCGTCATCGTTGTCGTCGCTGTGGGCATATGGAAAATTAGAAGCAGCAAATAAATTCGATTGCCCTGCTCGGCCCGACCCGGCTTCGTCTCGTGCGTTTGCGTTCGGCAGTCGTTCGGCTTTGGCATGCTCGTCGGCCTACTGTTGTTGTTATTGTTGTTGTTGTTGTTGTTGTTGCTGGCCTCGGTGTGGGTGTCCCTCGTTTTGGAAATGTATGTTTCGGCGCTATCGTTGTCTCACTCTAATGCGCTTTCGCATGCACTTTTGGGCCCGCATGCATTTTGATTGGCCAGCCATCCGTTTTTCGGCCAAATTTCAAATGTGTACGAGTGTACGTGTGTGCATGTGTGTATAGCTGTGTGTGTGTGTGCGTGTGTGTGTATGGCTCTTTGAAGTCTCGTTCGATTGCATTTGATTGCATGTTTGGCCAGCGCCGTTTCAATTGGTGGGCTCAGTTTTTGGAGTCGTTTACGAAAGGAAATTGGTTAAAATTGCCAACTGCAGCTCGACCAAAAAAAAAAAAAGAACTCTTAAGTGCTGTAATTGTTGAGCAGCGCGTACAACAATTGTATGGAGTTAGTCAAAATGGAGTGGGGGTTGGGTGAGGGCTGTCCTGCACTAATTGCAAGTGTGAGATTGATGATTGATGGGCAATTAGGCAATTGCACAATTTCTATTTCCATGCCGCTGTTATCCCATCAACGTTCAGCAATGAAATTGTCAGAAATTGACAGCGTTTTCGGTTTAATTGCATTAAATATTTAGCAACTAATTTTTGTTGTTTAGTTGAAGAATATGAGTGATGGGATTAAGAATAGCTATAATGTTCTGTATATATACACATATATGTATGAAATATATGCAGAGTTATAAGACAAATTTATGTTTAGTTTTTAAGAATACCACAATTTTGTTTGTTCATTTTAAAAATAAATTATATATGATCAGTTCAAGATTTTATATGAATCGTGTTTTTCCTTCAGCTTTTAAGCTCTTTAACAGATTACAGATTACGTTTAATATAAAATATTTTCTTTTAAGATTTATCAAGAAAGGTTTTCTATCAATGCAAGTGAATGCATATTATGCACATGCACACACACTTATCATGCTCTCCTAGCTTACTGCAATCAGATCCTTTGAAATTTGAAGCTTGAGCAGGTTGGTCGTTCTATAGTTTGATGCCCGATCAGGCGAGCTTATTCGCATATTCAAATCTAAGCAAATATATAAGTAACCGAAGTATTTTCTATTCAAATTAGTGAATTCAAAAAGAATTTCAATACATTAAACTATGATAAATTGTGTATATTTCTAAGCATTTGTAAAGCTCACAGACTGGGGCTTACATATTACTTCCTCATTTCTAATCAACAAAAATGATACACCGAATTGAACATATTGTCTACTCTATCTCTTTCAAGTTTCCCCAGCATCTGGCTACTCTCTTTAGTCAAAAATTCTCACACACAAAATAATATATAAACATCTCAGAAGTAATATGAACTTATGGTTTCCCCTGTTTTTTTTTTTGCATTTCCTCTGCTGGCGGAAATTTAATTTGTCCAGCAGCACCTCTGCCCTGCATTGCACCCGCAACTGCAACTGCAGCGTAATCTAATTCCCATTTAACCATTTTTATTCAGTTGCATCAACATTCGTACATAAACTGTCATTCAGTTAGCTGGGAGCCAATTTAATAGCGTTATAAACCAGCCAAGATGGCCAAATAAATTTTCCGCAAAACAAAAATAGAACAACAAAAACACACAGAAAAAAGAGGAATTTTTTATTGCTACTATTATTATATATATATAAATTTTTGTATATACATATATATATAGATGGAGTCATGCTGAAATGACGACGTAAAAAGCAAAGGCGAAGAGCAGCTTGCTTCAAATTTATTGAAATGTAAAATGCAGAGAAATGCAATTTCCGCATTTCTGCTAAACCAGAGCGCAATAAAATGTGCAACAACAACAACAGTAGCAGCTGCAGGAGGAGGAGGAGGAGGAGGAGCAGTGGCTGCAACAAAAACTAGACAATTGCCAAGAGCAAAGAACCAAATAAAAGATTGGGCAGCCAACAGAGCGACAGAGTAGGACATTAAAATGGCAAAGGCAACAGGCACTATATGTGTTATTTATATATGTATATATGCACATATATATATCTATGTATGGGTGTGCATGTGCGCGCTGTGAGGCTGCATGCAACAGGCAGCCTGAAAGTATGCAACAGAAAAAGCGCACGCCACATCCGCTGGCTAAATAACTAAACAAAAGCTAAAACAATTCATTCATTGAATTCGGAAATTCAATTTGGCCAGAGAGCGGGAGGGAGAATCAGGCGAGTGAAAGTGCGAGAGAGAGAGAGAGAGAGAGCGTTGAGTGAGAGCGACAGCATTTGTGTGCAATAAAACGAAGCTGGGGCAACAGATGAGTCTGCCCGACAGACAGCCAGACAGACAGCCAGACTGGCTGCAAAATTTTATTCATGGATTTAGCTGAATTTACAATGAATGGATTTTTGGCTTACACTGGCTGGCTGCCACACTAAACGCCAAATGGCACGAACAACGAGCAAATGATGACAACAACAACAACAAGAGCAACAACAACAGCAACAGCTGGTATTTCAATTGAAATGCTGCCTGGCTGCTGTTCGAGTTCAGCGAAGCCAACAAGTGGCAGTAAACTATTTTTCATGAGAGCACATTTAAATTTCGTTCGTTCTTTAGTCAAAGAGTCGTTGTTGTTGTTGCAGTTTTTGTTGTTGTCGTCTGGCACACTCAACAGTTGTGCACTCGACACGGACATGAATGGGTTTGCCGTCGTCAGTAAAGCAGCAAAGTGAATTGAAGCTGCAGACAGAGCGATACACAAACTAACACACTAACACACACACACACATACATATACGCACTAACTGCTCGTTTAGCTAGTTAATAGAAGCCTTGTTTTTGACAGCAGTCTAACTGGCCAAGTTGAGTTACCCCAAAAATGCCAGCTCCACTTGTTGCTGCGGCGGGAATGTGTGAGAGACTCTGTGTGGGAGACTGTGTGTGTGTGTGTGTGTGTGTGTGAAACCAATTAGGGCCACTTAAGTGTGCACTTCAAATGGACACGTAGCTGCCCTGCCCACAGCACACGCCGGCTCCAAAAAAGAAAAAGCAACAGAAACTTCATAAAAATGATTGCCGTATGAGTGCAGAGCAAGCGTTGCGTATACGCCGCATGGACAATGCCCGCAACGCAAAGCCAGCCAAAAGGCAGCTGCCTGCCCTGCCACATGTAGCCAAAAGTCAACTGCCCAAAAAACAAAAGCAAAAAAGAAGCGAAACAGAGAAGTGCCGGCAAAAAAGAGTGTTGAGTGATGCAACTAATTGCTTCTGGCAACGCGAACGACTGCGACAGCAGCGGCGACGATGACGGCAGCTGCACCCTCAGCCAATGCAATGAAAGGATAATTGCGCGGATTGCGCACAGATCGCCTTAATCCTTTTAGGCCTCGCCCGGGTCCGCCACGGATCCAGACTGACGTACTCTACGCGCAAACAAGCGACAACAACAACAACAACAACAACAGCAGCAGCAGCAGCAACCAACGCCACTTTTTTTTGTTGCTCGCTTAATGCAGCGTCCACTTGATTGCATTGGAGGCAACACAACGCGAGAAAAAAATGGTAGCAGCAGCCAATTTTTTCGCGACTGCTGTTTACACACACACACATATACGGCTGCCACAATATGGCAACACCTCGTATGTGAGTGTTATCCTGGCGCGGCAGGCAACTGCCATGCATGTAGCTCCTATCAGAGGGGGATTTTTTTCGCGTGCTTTTTTTCGTTTGCTCTTCTCGTTTGTTGCGGCCCTCACTGATTGTGATTGTCCGTGATTTGTGGATACGTCCCGCGTCCTGCTAAGGAGCCAATTGTCAGTCATACCCATCATTTTTTCGCTGATGCGCTCAAATGCGAATCGAGTTATGCAATCGTTCATTTAACTCAATTGAATGCTGCATAATCGAACGGCTTACTTATCGAGTCGCTATTTTTTAAAGTGCGCTTGGGAATGTTTTGCAGGTTTTTTACCAGTGTAAAGAAAATATTTTGAAAATAAAAATGGCTATTAATATGTTTTTTCTTTTCTGTTTATATATACATATAAATTTATAAATATTTAAATTAATTTCTCATATGCAGAGTATCCTTGTAGATTCTCACTGTTTCCATTTTCCTTATTTAATATCTCTTCATGATGTATCTTTCTCAATTTTGTGCTTTTCGCTCTCTGCTTTTCTTTTCTTTGTTTACTTGTCTTGCTTTCGGTCTATTCATGTGCTTCTGTATATCCATTTTATTCATTCTATTGCTACATATTTGTTTCTGTCTTTCAGCAATGTCCTACGTCTGTATCCATCTCTCTCACTCTGTTCTGTCATCTCTCTATCTCTTGCTCACCTTCCCTATAGCTACTACATATATGCGTATGTTCAACTCTCCTCATGTCTCCTTATATCTTCCCAACTTTTTCCTTCTCCTCCGCTTCTTTTCACTCTGCCACTCCCTTTCTGTGTCTCTATTCCTCTCTTTCTATCCCTTGTTTACCCTCTCTCTCTCTTTTGCATATATTCAAATCTCATCTAAATTAATCATCAATGTGATGTAAAGCCCCAACTTGATTTTGTATTCCTCTAATCCGTTTTCATCGCACCCGAACTCACAATTTGAATATTGGACGAGATCAAGTAATTGTATAAATAATTCATACTCGCAGTCAAAAAGGGAATTTCGTGTGCTTCGCCTTCGCGTTGATTTCGCTTTAATTTTCAATTACTTAAGAATGCATTTCTTGTCACTTCCAGCGAAAGCGCACGATTTGTATACGTGAATTTTGTACATATATATATATATAATATATATGTATAGAGATATATACATGCATATGAGAGAGAGAGAGAGAGAGAGAGAGACGGCGTCAAATCAAAAACCTTGAATCAATTGATACGAAAATGCAAGCAAAAACCGGACCGAACTGTTTGCACAAAGCGTCTCAGTAAATTAGATATAGAATTAGAATTGGAATTAGAATTGAACTTGTTGTGCCATATTTGGTTACAATTTCAGCGCTTAATTCCGCAAACGTCAAACGAGGCGGCACGAACGGTGGGCGTGACCGTCTGGGCGTGTTTGATACGCCAGTCTAAGGCTTGGCAAAACTATGAAAATGCAAAAACAAAACAACAACAAAAACAGCAACAATTTAGCTAGCTAAATATTTCATTTATTTATTTACTTTAGCGCGACTCGACAACATTTATTCAAATGGAAAGACAAGAGGCAGAGAATTAACAATAACAAATGTGCTTATTAATTGAAAGCGATTAATTTATGTCTAATTGCCGTGAGCAAAAGTTCTCAAAAACTTTTCCCCTCAATTGCATTCGGCTCGATTAGACAAGTTTTACAGCAGTTTAAAATATTAATGCCCCATCAAAATTGTTTCGTTTTTTATTGTTGTTATAGATGTTGTTGCTGTTGTTTTAGCAACAGCAATTAACTCAATGAAATTTGCATTTAAATATTTAATTTCATTTTGAAAACAAAACAAATCAAATGGAATTACAATTTGTAAAATATATATAAATTCATATCAAGGTAATTATTATAATTAGAATTGATTTTGTATTGATCAATTGGCAAGTAGCTAGACATAAGAAAGACAGACGGAGAGAGAGAGACAGGGAGAGAGAGGGAGAGAGAGAGGTAGTAAGTGAACAAGTGCAGCAATTGTATTATAATTATATTTAGTATTATATTTGCAATATAATAAATGAATACACAAAATATAAACATACTAAAGCTTCTACTACCATGAGAAATTCGTTAATTACCGTTACATCACCGATTAGCTTTCTTTTCAACTTGGCGCAGTCTTAAGCAAAGCAAAAAAATAAGAAAAGAATACAAAATGCATTTAATATGGTGCAATAAGGCAAAAGAAAATTAACGAAGGCGCCGCAAAGCGCAATTGTATAATATGCTAATACAGTTGCAGTTCTCTGTATGTATGTGTGTGTGTGCGCGTGTGTGTGGTGTGTGTTGATTAGGTGTATGAGCAGTAGTCAGCGCAGGTTTTAGCTAAAAAATTCTGCTTTAGCTGCAAATTGAAAATTTCATTTTCAAGTTCAAACTGTTAATCGAAATGTAATTTGAGCGCATTTCCATGCGATACGAATAGGAAATCAATGTAGAATGCAATATTTTGCGAACTTTGCTTTAGTTTGCATTCTCAGCTCGGCTAAGCCTCAGCATATTCAACACCTGGTCTTATTTGTGCGCGAATCGCTTTGATTGAGCATGCGAATCTCTTCACACTTCTGCGCCTGCTCATTCGCATGTGCCCTTTGATGTTGGGGTATTTGGAATTTGTTATGCATTTAGTATGGATATTACACGCTGTCTCTATTCCAATAGAATCTAAAAATATTCTAACATTTCTTTGCATTTCTATCACATTTCTGATGTTTGTTCTGCGTTAGTTTATTTAACCTTCGTCTTCATCTTTTTGTTGCCTATTGGCTTTTCTACTTATTTCGTGTATTTTGCGCATTTTCGTATATGCTGAAAAAATTCTCTAATTTTTGTATTTTTTCTTTTATTTTTTGCAAAACTCGTTTTTTTTTTTCATGCATTTTGTGCATGCCGCCAAGCCGCCTGTCTGTTTGTCTGTCTGTCTTTCTCTCTGGTGACCGCTTGGCTTTGTTGCTTATTTTCATTAACAAGCCTCTATGTGTACAACAGTAACTCTCTATGTGTATGGCCAGTGCTACATGTTTGTATGTCTCTGGCAAAATTCGCTAAACAAACAAATTTTAATGTTAACGAAAAAATTTTTTTGCTAAACCTGTGCACCTCGTCTCTCTCTCTCCCTCTCTCTATGTAGCTATATGCATTTGGGGTGTTAATTGTGTTGCACTTTGGCAGCAACAACAACAAAGACAACAATTTTGTTGATTTAGTGCAGTTTAAACTAAGGCGTGCATTGTATTTCAGTATTCAGTATATTTTGTTCATTCTATTTATTATTGCAATTTGTTGTAAATTTTGTTGCAAGCCAAATTTGGCGCCGCCAAAACGTCGCCCACATGGAGCCGCATGGAGCTTGAGCGGGAGCGGCAGGCCTTGACTGCACATCAGTAAAACACAAACAAACAAACCAAACAAAACGCTGGCTAGGCCAATGCAATTCGAAGTGCTCCAATCAATTTGTTGGCTCGCTTTGGTTTTTAAACGCATTACGCCAGCGCTGTCAAAGGCTGCGACTGGCTAATTAATAAAAAGGCCTACTGCCTGCATGGCCATAATTTATGCTAAATAAATGAGAGAGAAAAAAACAAAGCCAAACAAAAGGCGGCACAAATAATTCAGTTTAGAAAATTGTATATGGCATATAATGCGAACGCACTTAAGCAAATCGAATTTTGTATCAAAACAAACGGCACCCAGCAGGGCAGGGCGAGCTAACTAACTAAGTAACCCTAGCTAACAAAACAAAACAGGTGGAGAGCAAAGGGAAATACTAGAGAAATACGGTAGAGAAGTAAAAAGAATGAGCTGATGCGAGGCAGCAAAGGCAAAAAGAAAATTGTTATAATGCGGTTGGGACATGCGTGGCAGGTCGTTCAGATGGGCCTCTAAATAGGCCTACGTAATAGAATTACACTTGTGTGAGTGAGTGAGTGTGTGAGTGTGTGCGAGTGTGTGCAAAAAGAAGCGCACAGTGAGCACAGAACAGCTACTGGCGAGAATATAATCAAATTCACCTGTCCATTATGCGTGGAAATTATTTCTACTGCCTTTTATTTTGTTTTTTTTTTTTTTGCTTTTATTTTGCCAATGTTTCTTTTGCAACTCATTGCTCATGCATTTTGCACACAAAGTGCATTTGGGGTGGCAGAACTAATATATATATATATATATATATATATATATATATATATATATAAATATGCCTATATATCTATATATAAAACTTATATATCTACACAGAATTGCCCAGAACTTGTGACAAAGAATTAAGCAAAAAAGTATCTTATAGATACGCCAAAGCAAGCGGCGCTAAGTAAATGCGCAGCATATAAAATCAAATAAAAAATTGCTGTTGAGTTTTCAAGGTTTTCCAGTTCATGGTTTTTAGCTGCGTGTATGTGTGCGTATGTGTGTGTGTGCCGATCTCTGCTGGCGTCACAGTAGGCGCTTAGCTTGTAGCTGCAACTGGGCGCGCCTCCCGCATATTTGGCTAATGCGCGCAGTTGAGCTTTGCAGCTCGTTATGAACTGTTGAGATTATTATGAAATTATTGTCATTATTACCATTATTATTATTATTATTGTTATTATTCAGATGCACAAAACAGCATTTGATGACTACCAGAGAGAAGTAACAAAATATAATAAAAACAGCTTGAAATTCGAGCTGGCAAAAAAGATACAGCTGCCAATTGAGTATTAAATTCTGCGTCCACTTTGCTGCTTTTTTTCGCCTTAGTTTGTCATTGAGCCACGCCCACCGCCATGCCATGCCCCGCCATGGCTTTCTTGGCCAGACAATCGAAATCGCAAATAAAATAGATGCAATTTCTCATATTTACTTTTATTATTCGTCCGGCAGGCGAGCTTTGCCGCTTGGCTGTTGCCAAGCAGCCGGGCCAGAAGGTTACACGATGTCCAATATGTATATATATAAACCTACATATATATCTATAACTGTCTGTGTGCTCGTATTTATATCTATAGCTGAAGGCTGACTGGCATTTTCCTCACCATTAGCTGAATGCCGACGAGAGTCCTCGTAAGCAGTGCGCACAGATGAAAACGTCTCAGACAGGATATGGCAAGGTGCGTGCAAATAAGTGTCTGCCAGGACTTAAAGGAAGACCACGGAAGAACTGTTGCATTTCGTTATTGCTGTTGTTTGTCTTGTCTTGAGTCCCTCAACGATTTAGCTTTACTCTAATGCAACTATAATTTAATTGATATATCAGAATTCTGAGTGGGCTGGACTTGGCAAACTTTTCCAATTGCAAAAGAGCATTGCATATTTCATGCTGCATATTTGATGAAGCTGCAACAGCTGTTGCTTCAGCAAACGAAAATCCTAAGGCACGACTAGGAGCGGGAGTACGGAGAAGAAAAGAGACATACAGAGAAAAGTACATATGTATATATACAACCACATATATACAAAGGGAAAGAAAACGAGACAGAAAGACAGAGAAGGGGAGAGAGAGAGAGAGACTGATGCAAATCGTATAATAAAATAAATAAATACAACAACAAATTGATAAGAATATGCCATTTTCTATCTACCGTCGCAATTGAAAAATTTCCCACAGCTTCTCAACATTTACGACCATCTGTCTAGTTGGTAACTAGCTTTCGAGCAACTAAAGTTAGCAACAATATCCCATAGCAAATAACAATAAACAATTTTCAGCCTAACGCTTGCTTAAAAGTTTTCGTTTTTTAAGTGCGGCCTTCGCATTCTTTTATTTTCTGTTTTTCGAAATATATTTTCTACAGCTTTTCCAAAACTTGTTCTACACACACACACACACACACATGCAAAGATATTATTTTGTGTGTGTGTGTTCTTTTATTATTATTTGAAATTTCTGAGTGTTTGTCACTTCGTGTTTAAATCGAAATGTGCAAATTCATTTGCATTTGTTTTAGCACATTTTCTAAGCGAATGGATTGACAAAGCTGGTTATATTTATTTTTTTATTTTTGTCGAATTTGAATTGAGTTTGCCATAACTCGAGTTGGCGCTTTCGGCTTGGCTCTGGCTTTGGCTGGCCAAGTGCCGTGCATATGAAATGCACACATTACTCATACGTCACGTATGCCGTGAAATTTCACGGTAACTGTCAAGCAATTGGTGTAATTAAACAATGCAAAAGGCATTTGATAAGCGCGCGTTGGCAATTAGAAATATTGAGAGGGCGGGGAAGGGGCAGGCATTGCAGGGAAGAGAGTGAGAGAGAGAGAGAGGGGGGTGGGTGGGGGCGAGGTATTGAGCTTATCAGCTAAGCTGACATCGACAGTGTCCTGGCCGCCACAGTGGAGCCACGCTACAGTGCACGGCGCGTCTGAGCAAATGTTTACTGCACGCGTAACTCAATATGCGTGTGTGTGTGTGTGTGTGTGTGTGTATGTGTGTCACCTGTCGCACACAAATTGGCCACGCGCTGCGTCTGACTTATATTTCTTTGCCACATTTCTTTTTTTTTTCACAGTTTTCGCACAACAAATTTTTTTTATTATTTTGTATTTTTTTATTATTATTATTATTTGTTGCAGTTGCCGTTGCCTTTGCCGTTGCTGTTGTTGTTGTTGTTGTTGCCTTGGTCGTTTGTTTTATTTCTGTTTCTTCTTTTTTCGCGCTGGCATTGTTGTTTGCTATGGCTGGCTTTTGTTGCAGCAGCGAGCTGAACTATGAATGCAATTTCGTAAATTATTTTCCTTTTAAGTAATTATTAAGGTGTGGTCTGGCTGGTTCGCTTCGCTACGCGCTGCTGCTGTCTTCGCGAGTCAGTTTAACAGTTTGCCAAACAACAAAGGCGACGCTGCCGTTGTTAATACTTATTGTTTTGCTTACTATTTTTGTTGGCAACTACTGTATTTCGAGTTATTCATCCATTATACGCCATTTAACTAATAACAGAGCTAGCCGACTCGCAGCTCTCCCTTCCTCTCTCTCTCACTCACACACTCTATCAGTCAGTCAGTCAGTTAGTCAGTCAGTCAGTCAGCTAGTGCTGTTATTTATGCCGCTTAGCTGTTTATTAAGTCACTTGACTTATTCATTGCCTGGCACATCCTTTCCATCATCGTTTTGTGGGTGTTGTCGCTGTGGCTTGATGGCCTTTAATTAGTTGCCTTGGCCAAGTTTGAGGCCTAAAGACTTGTTGTGATAGCTGTCAATTGGCAGTTGCTGCCGCTGCTGCCTTTTATCAATCAAGCCACGGCACGAGACTGACAGTCGGCCAACACCTCCTGCTAACAAATTGATCAGCGTCAATTGCGCTGATTTCTAACATGAATGGCAAATTACAAAACAGTTAAGTAGCTAACAAGCAACAAATTTGCTGTAATGCAACAACAACAATTACATTAAAACGCGACCAGACAACATGTACTTGGACTTGGCCAAAGTTTGACGATGTTGCAGCAGCAGCAGCAGCAGAGGCGCTACCAAAGTCATTCCACACCTTGTAAAATCAACAGAAAAGGCAGCCAAGAAGCAGCAGCAGCACTCCAGCACACACACACACATACACTGCAGCGCACACATACACATAGACAAAGATGCAGGCGCGCAATTTGCGGCCGCAGCCTAGAAAAAAGAAGAAGAAAATAATTGCATGTGGATGCACGGGGCAGGCATGCAGCATGCAGCGTGAGGGGGGCAGTGGCGTGGGGCCAGGGGCGTCGCAAATAGGGTGCCTAGAGTAGGTTCTGGTTTGGCTGCGGCTGCGGCTGCGGCTGCGGCGGGGTTCGGTTTGGGTTAATGGGCCTAAGCCGCGTCATTCATGACGACGCGGCATTTGCTGCAAGTGCAAGTGCAGCTGTAACATTAACATGCAAACCAATGGCAGCGGCGGAGATGCAGATGCAAGCAGCAGCGTCATTGTTGTTGTTGCTGCTGTTGCTGTTGGTGCTGTTGCTGCTGTTGCTGCAGTTGCTGCAGTTACTGCCAGGCAGCTAGCAGCACTCGGCAGTCAGCAGGCAGCAGGCAGCAGGTGAATTGCACGATTTTCAATGCAAAAGTCAAGAGCGCCAACGGAAAAAAGTCGTTAGCCAAGTTTTGCTGCATAGCCCAGTCAGTTGTAACTATTTTGTTGCTGTTGTTGCTGTTATGGCTAGAACTGTAGCAGCAGGCGCTGGGCTTTATTTGACAAGGCGAGTTTGACCAGCCAAACAGCCGGCTGCATTTTCGTTTATATGTATATGTGTACGTGTATATTCATTCGAGTGTTTGGTAGCAGCTTCCTTTTGGCAGTTACTTGACGTTCTAGCTCTTAGCCTGGCTTAGCGTACACCCTTATCGAGCACATCTATAAACATACACACACACACACACACTGATCTGCATGCCATCTGAGACAGCTGTTTCCGTTTGTTAAATGTTTGGCCAGCCCAATGATTGGCAAGCGACCAAGACATTGATGTCAGTGCTCCGCAATTGCTGGCATTAAACGTCTGAGTGTCTGTGTGTCTGGCATTGTGGCTTGCAGCTAATTACGTTTCATTTACTTACGAAGCCAAGCCAAGCCAAGCCAAGCTAGCCAGCTAGCCTGATCTGGCTCTGTGTGTGGCCCAAGCCAATGCGAATGCATTTGCCAGCATTTTGGCCAACTCAGCAAGTTGCTTTTCGTTCAGCTCGCTTTTGTTTGGCAGCTTGTTTAGTTTTGAATTTTCTTTATTATGCTCTAAGAGCGAGTATAGCCCATTTGTCAGGCTGTTTGTGACAGACAGCTGTAACTATATATATACGTAATATACGTATTCATATCTGATCAAGAGTACGATCAGCATGAACACAATCATTTAGTCTTGTTTATTGGTCTGTCATGCGAAGATGTCTCTCAGTCATGCAACTCTGCGCTGGCAATATTAGTTTTATATACCAACCTGCCTGATTCAGGAGCCTTATATAATCAATCCACTCAAAAGTATCTCATTTTAACTAATTCAAACCAATTCAACTGATCTTCCTAATGCTGACAGCATCTAGGGTATTTCAAGTTCGTCACGGCTCATCACATGTCATTTTCTTGCTGATGTTGCTATTGTTGTTGTTGCTGTTGTTATAAAATATATTTAATGTTCACACATTTGTCACACACGTTGTTATTTTAGTTTGCTTGCATTGACTATTTATGGCCAACACATTTGGCTGGGCGAATGCAGTTTGCAGCTTTTGTTATCATTTGCCCAATTGGTAAACACTTTTCAAAAGTTTGGCTTTTCATTATCTATCTAGCTGTTAAGTATACATATATAAAGTCTATATAGAGCAAAAGCAGCTGCACTCGAAACCCGATCTTACGTATTATTTGCACATTTGTTTTGGATTTCATAAAAAAATATATTTTCTACGTAAGAAAAACAATTAAAATATATCGGAAAAAACAAAAACAAAGAAAACCAACTGTACCGAATGAAAACAAATTTACATTTAAAATTCGTGCTGTTTTAACCGAAATATTATTAAATTAAATTTAAAAATAATTAACGAACAAAAACAATTGAATCATGCGAACTTTTGAGTCATTTTTAATGTGAGTTCTTTTTGTGGTTTTCTCCCTATTGAAATCGTTGTTAGCTATTTAAAGTTGATGAAATGTTTCATACATATGCTTATGTACATATATATAACTTGATAGTTCAGTTGTTAGTTTCATTCGTGCGGCCTCAGTTCACAATATATTTCAAATCGTTAAACAAACTATAGAGAAATCAATTTATATTTACGACATATTGTATGTATGACTAGAGTCGCATTTTCTTCTGCTTCTTGAACTCTCTTTTTTCTGCTCGCTCTCTTATCAGCGCAAGTTTTGTGGAAATCGTATATATGTATGTATGTGTACATATATGTATGACTGTTATATATGGTTGCAAATATAATAAAAATTAAATTGCGATAATTTGAACTATGCACAATAGTTGCGATCGTTGCAGCTGCAGCTGCACAGACTTTTTATACATGTATATATATATTTTATATAAAATGGTATATATATATATATATATATATATATATATATATATTGTATAATTACATTTACATAAATAAAGTACATTTAGTTGCTTGCGCAAAAACAAAAAACAAATTTCGTTTGTAGCGCAAAAATTTCAGCAACAGAAATGAAAATCAATTTTTTGCGCCTGATAAGAAAGCGCAAAATATTTCCGCTTTGGGCGTTTTTTTCATTCTTTTTGCTTGCCGTTTTTTATTTATTTTTTATTTTAGCATGTACTCTACAATGGGTTATATTTGGTTGCTCATTAAATGTGTAACATGATTGCGGACTTTGGTTTTTTATGGGATCAATATAAATATATATAAAATATAACAAATGACATTTAACTTTTCTGATGCTGAGCAATAACAGGTGAGGACTTAATTCTCGGGATCGTTGTGGATCCTAATCGAACTAGAACTAACCCTCTAATTGCTTAAGATTTTGATATAAAAGTGCAATATAAATGAGAGAAAAAACTCTTTATTCTTTCGTGTTTGTACACCCTTAGTGTATCTATTGTAATTTTATATTCCTAGAATATATATATATTTCAATTCATATCTATTTTTATAAAAATGGTCAAATTAGCTTTTTTTTATTCCAAAAAATATATTTGAAGCTAAGCAGCAACACGCTAATACTTAGCTATATATGTATATATTTTTGCTACATTTAGCCGTAGATTATTTCGATGCAGAGCATACACAATTCGTTAGTCAAGCTGCTGGAGCTTCTCCCTTTTTTTGTTCGTTTCATTTTGTCTGTTGTTGTTGCACTACAGAAATTAAATTCTATACAATATACACATTGATATACTATATGTTTGTGTGAATGTTTTATAAATTTTCATGTTTTCTTTTACGCGATTATCAAGCAGCAACGCCTCATAAATATATATTTTTTTTGTTCAATAATTTGTTGCTTAATTTAATGTTGTTTTTGTTGCTGCTGAGATTTCACAAGTAGCCGCCGTATCAGCGAGGCCTACGCCGCGGCCCCTTAACGCTGTCAGAGTTGTCGTCTTTTCGCAATTTGGGTCAGAAACGGCTACCTGATAAGGAGCACACACTCTTATACACAAACATAAGCAGGCTACGTGTGTGTGTATGTGTGTGTGTGTGTGTGCATCTATGTTCAGTGAGTGATCCGTGCTTTCAGATAAGTTTAGTCGCTTCCGCCAAGGTGTTGCTGAATGAATTATTTGCTACTTATCACAATTGCAGCGGCTTTGTCTGCTCACTTTGCGAAAGTATCTGTATCTGACTGTCGCCGTCGCCGTCGCCGTCGGCGTCGCTGTAGCTGTAGCTGTAGCTGTAGCTGTATCTATAGCTGGGCGAATGCACTTTTGCTTGTGTCCTTAAGCTGGCATATCTTTTGTCTGTACATGTGAGTATCTGTTTCTGTATGTGTATGTCTCTCTGTGTGTGTGTGTGTATCTGATAGGCTGTTGCATTGTGTATCTTTGTTTACATATTTTCGCTTTCATTGTTGTTTTTTTTCAATTTCTTTTTTTTTTTTTTTGTCATTGAAGGACAATGTCATTGCAGCAATTCGTAAAATTTATTGATAAGCGATCGTAGAACTTGGCCAGAAAGCCGAAGTGAAGGGAATTAAGCAAGGTTGTAGATAAGTGAAGAGAGAGAGAGAGAGAGAGACAGGGAGAGATTTAGGGGCTTAGCAAGTGTAGTTGTAGCTGTCCATATCTCTATGAAATGTCTGACAAAAACCTATAAAGCAAAGCTAAGCAATGTTAGCTACTAATATGCTAGATAAGTAAGTAAAACAAGTGGAAGTATCGATTGCTATGGATAACATCGTTTTGGAAGATTTTATCGATGGCATGCTACCTACCTATGGTTCCTATAGTATAAGAATATGTATCAAGACCAGATCTGTGCGTTCATACGTCCGGAAAGGCATACAAACGTGTGAACGGAGGAAGAGTCGTAAAGCCTTTTACAGCTAGATCAGTTCATTTCGTTGTTCAGTTGAAGAATATATATATTTAATATAAATTATGGCATCTGTCAGGCCGCCTGCTGATTTCCCATTTTCAATCAGTTCAGGTTATACACTGCTATTATAGTGAAACACCCAAAACTTGCAATCAAATATATGCTATAAATTTTGCTGTGAAAGCTATTGATATATTATTTTGATAAGAAAGGATTGATCTTTAAGCAACAAAGCGAATTCAGCCAAAGTATCGAATTCGCATGCTAGAATCGAATAGTTCTCAGAATATAATATATGTAAAACATAATAATCGTTAACATATGCAGCAGTTTTAATAACAATTAAAATCTATTATATATCTAGAAACCTGTTGAGATTCGTAGCTTAATTTATAATTGCTATATAAATAATTTCTAAATATGTATTATATATTATATTTGATATGATTTATAGCGCATACGTACATAATTCATAGCTGCTGATGTGCATAGCATCACATATATATATTTTTGCTTAAATTATGTTTGCCCAAAAGCCAAAAAGTTGTTGCGGATGTTGTTGTTGCTGATGTTGTTTTTGTTGTTGCTGTTGCTGCTGCTCGTTCGCTTTGACTACAACAACAACAATGGAGAAATGTAGAAGTATGCTGAAAGGCAACAACAATTTACAGCACGGCCTTTCGTTGTTGTTGTGGTTGTTGTTGTTGCTGCTGTAATTGTATCTCGGCTGCTGCGCGCTTTGTTGCTGTTGTTGTTGCTGTTGCATGCAATGCATTTATATAGCATATATATGCATGCCTCTATATACAATATAAATTCTGCTGCTGCTGCTTCTTCTTCTTTTTTTATGCTGCTCGTACAAAGGGCCGAAAATGCAGGCAATTATTGTTGTTGCTGTTGTTGTTGCTGCAGTTGCAGTTGCAGTTGCAGTTGTTGTTTGATTTTTTTTTGTATGGGCTTCTTTTATATAATATGCAGCATAAAAAATGAAATCGCTTTCAGCTTTATATCTTCACTAGTTGTTGTTTGTTGTATTTGTAACTTGTTGTTGTTGTTGCTTGTTTTATGTATGCAAACAGCGACAATTGTTGGAATTTTGACAGTTGCACGCGCTATTTTTTTGTTGTTGTTGTTGTGTTATATTTATTTAAATTTGTTGATATGTGTTTTTTTGTTTTTTTATTTATTTTGTGAACATAACATTTAATATTTATGCAGCATTAACAAATAATTCAAAAGTAACGGCTACTTTTTTAATTATTTTTGCTAGTTTTTCTTGTTGTTGTTTTTTTTTTATATTTATGTTTTGTTTCGTTTGGATTGCACTTTGACTTATTTTTACTTTGTTTTGTTTTTAACTCAACATAAATTTAATAACAAAAATGTTGTTGTTGTTGCTGTTGCTGTTAGTGTTTATCTAGAATGGTAAAGTGAAATGGCTGATGAGCAATTGCTGCTCGGGCTGTCTCTTGGCATCTTGCGTATCTATGAGATACGTATCTGTGATTGTCCTATCTGTGTGTGATACGCATTTAATCAATTGCAACTATTCCAAAAATGCCCGCTCTCAACTTATTTGTCTGCACTTTATTTATTTCAACTTTTTATCTGCTTTTTCAACTTCAGTTAACAACTTTTTGAAGCTGCGCTCACGTTTCGGCAGCAGCGTAGCATGAATGAGTCGAAGATAAGACTGCGATTGGATGGCGCTTGGCGCCAGAGAGAGAGAGAGAGAGAGAGAGAGAGAGACGAGATTAAAGAGTGTGCAATAAAAAGTGAGCAGAAATATGAAATGAAATTAGCAAGCCCAAGTTATGGACAGGGCAAGGGCAACCGAGAAGAGAAGAATGCCAGGAAAATATTTCACCGAAATTGCACAGGGGGCAAAAAACAACTGCCAAAGCATTGTAAATAGTAATTTAAGTTTTTGGCCAGTGAAAAAAAGGAGCGAAGCAAATGCTAACGAACGGAAGGTAAGCTAAGGAAATACGAAAATCAAATGCTCCAGCTCCACGTTCAGGCGTGGGCGTGGGCGTGGGCGGAGGGGCGCACATGGGTTAAAAGCTTTGCTGCGCAGCTGCAGCGCATAGCCAAACTTTATTTTTTACTTTGCTTTATTGTTTTTTTTTCGCTCGCTTTTTTTTGGCTATTTAATTTGCCATTTTTTTGCAGTTAGCATATATCTTCTATTACTTTTTTTTTTTGGGTTCTCGTTCATTATGCTGTGCTGCAAAGCCCGACGGCAAAGTAAATGCCTGAGCAGCCGTCGAGACCGTAGACTATTGTCATGAAGGAGCGAGCTGCTACTGCTGCTGCTGCTGCTGCTTCTACCGCTTCCTGCTGGCAGCAGTGGCTGTAGTAGCTGGCGACTGTTTAAGTTGCTGACGAAAATTGAAACTGACAAAAATTTGTTACATTTTTTCGTCAGCCAAAAAAAAAAAAAAAACTCTATGAAAGTTTAGTTTTTTTTGCGCCCTTTGTTTGTTTTGTTTTACTACTCCTGCTGCTTCTGCTGCTGCGGCTGCTGCTGAAGTTTGGCGCAGTTCATTTGTATGCTGAAGTATACTTCTTCTTGTTCGCTCTTTAATAATTCTTTTTATTTTTATTTTTATTTTCTTTTTATATTTGAACTTTTTTATTTCGTTTTTTCATATATACATATGTATGTATGTACTGCAAATTTGGCACGACAAATGCATTTTTTTCGCTTTGCTTTTTCTTTGGAACGTTGCAAAAAGTTGTGTGTTAAATGCAAGTTATCGAATATGAGATGCGGTGCGTGATGTATTCGATTGGCAATGAATATACTATATATACGATATATACTCTATACACTATATTCTGTGTATATATGTCTAAATGTTTTCACGTCTTTTATATAATTCTTGCTTTTTATTTTCACTTTTTTTCAATATATTTTTTCAATTCACAATTCCTTTGATTTGGCATGTGCAGCGCTTTGGCTGTATTAATTATACAATTTTATTAACAACATTTCTATGTAATAATATTATAAACGCATACACGCGCTCACTCACACTAGCACGCTCGCACACACACACACACGCACACGCACATTGCACGGTGCAGTGCAACTATTCAACCAAAAGACCGAAATAAAAATGCATTCTATAAAAATTTTGCGAGTGCGCGAAAAAAACGTTTTCCGCGTTTTGCATGCGACAGCGGCGACAGCGACGGCGACTGCGACGGTGACTGTGACGGTGACTGCGGCGGCGGCGGCGACTGCAGCAGCCAGCGACCGCAGTTAAAACGCACACAGAGAACACAAACATACACACACACACAGATGTACACAAGTAATACACGCACAGCAGCTACGCTATTGTTGTTATTATTATTATTGTTGTTGTTTTTTTTTTGTCAGTTGTCAGTCAAGAACAACCGAAAAAAACAACGCGCGGGCGACGACTCAATGGAAAGCCAAGTGCGTACATTGCCCAAAGGGCAGACGCTGCGTATACGCAATGTGTCACTGTTGCTGCTGCTGCGGCTGCTGCTGCTGTCGCTTTGCTTAAATTGAATTATTATGCGCAGCAAGGAAATATTGTCACTTCACATATTGTTTGATTTTCTTCTATTTCTTAAGTTTCATTACTTTACTACAAATTGTAGGACATTTGTATGTACATGTATATTTTTTAGTTTTAAGTTTCTAAATTTTGTTAGAATTGCATTTAATGTTTATTTTATTTTTTCTTTTTTTTTGGACACTTGATTTTTGGAATTGTTTGCTACTGATTGTGATGGAGATGTGGAATGCGCTTAATGCTTTACGATTGATATACGCGATCGTCGGACGCTACACCTCGGAACGACTCGGGCCGCGTCCGAAAATGCGTTCCGTTGCATATCGGATGCGTTGTGTTTATGCGACTGCCGAAGCCGACTGCAAAATTATATCACAACAACACGAAGACAGCGCTGACGACGACGACAGCGACGTCAAAATTGCATACAAGCGCATTCATGCTTGCAAAAACAACAACAACAGCAGCGAGCAAGCAGCACAAAAAAAAGAGTCCATATAAAAAAACCCACAACTAGAATGCTGAGAGAGCGCAACAGCAACAGCAACAGCCAAAGCAGTGGCAGTGGCAGTGGTAGCGGCAGCAGGAGAGCGAAAGGAAGAGCGCCAGAGTGCGAGAGCGCAACGTGAGTTGAGTTATTGAGCAAAGCGCAAACGCGAGAACTTTAGGAGTAACAACAGCAACGGGGTAAAGCTGCACGCATACACACTCAACGGCCACGGGGACACATGAACAACATCAGGCCACTGAGCTGTGCTGAGCTGAACTGAGCCGCGCTGAGCCTAGCCGTGAGCGAGTGAGCGTATGAGCGAGAACCAAGTGGAGCGAGAGAGCGGCAGAATGAGAGAGCGTGTGCCAAGTGCAGTGCAGTGCAATTCTCAGCAAAACTGCATTTGGACTGCGGCGACTGCGACGCCAGCGCGCGTTGATAAAAAGCGAGCCGACTGCGCGCAGCGCTGCCAAAATAGCCGGTGCCGGAGTCAGTTGAGTAGTTGGCCAGCCCCAGCCAGAGGCGACTCGACGCTCAGCTGTAGCGGCCTTACATTGTTGACAATTGCCATAAGAAATGTAGCTTGTAATTAACACAAGCACACACAGACGGCCACTTGGACAACAGGAAAAGCAAAAAATAATCACTCAAAATTGTTGTTGTTGTTGTTGCCATTCACTCAGAACACAGCTAGAACAATGCAAGCGCACAGATAGAGAGACTCGCAAACAATATCTCAAATTTAGTATTCACCACATTTTTTGTGTCGCTTTTTATTTTTGCACACGCACACACCCGCTTATTAAACAGCTACACACACACGCACACTCACTCACACACAGACATATTCCTAGTTATATATACATTTACACTTGTAAAAAATGCAACGCAGCTGCTGCGCTGCCGCGTCGCTGTCATGGCAATTAGCTAGACTTTTTTCCTTCTCTTCTTTCTCTCATTTTTTTGTGTTTTTTTGGGTAAAGCGAGAAGCTTGGGGCTTTGCCTTTGAAACAATGCGGGGTTTTTGTTGAAAGAAAATATGAATATTAAAAATAACTAGAACAAAGTAAATCATATAGAAATATTTAGTAATATTTGTGAATATTAAGCAACAGTTTATTAATGCTTAACAGGGGAATTACCTATAAATAATAAAGTTCAACCTATAACTTGTGATTCACATTAATACACATGTACATACATACATATATTTATCTGCCTCTCTAATAAGTGTTGAATAAAATACATTTAATAATACATTCACACAATCGGATACAAACATACATATATACATATGTATGTACATGTGCATGTTTGTACGTCTTCCAATTTGAGTGGTATGCAAGCTCCTCGAAAAAAAAATAAATTGCGCTCAAAAATTAACCAAAAGCAACAACAAATCGCGCTCACTCGTATTAATAAGAAGAGCACACTCTACTTGAGTTATTCACCAGTGTCGCTTTACCCGCTCTCCCGAATGCACAAGAATTGTATTTCCTGCTCATTAACGACGCGACGCCGCGTGGTGAGTTGTTCGTTTCCCCATGCGCTACGCACTCACTCAATGCCTGCGCTACGCTCAAGAACTCTGCTCAGAAAATGCACTCAACACGAGCTGAGCAGAGCAACATGTATGTAAATGAGCTTGAGCTAAGTTTAACTGTTTTTGTTTTCTGATTTTGTAGTTGCTGTTTTTCAGTATTCTTCTTCTTTCGACTCGCCTGTTGTGGATCGCCTCGTTTGTTTGTATTGAACTTTGGCTTGCCTTGTGTTAAATGAATGAAAAACTAAAGTGAACAAAATTCTGAGCTACGAATGGTGGATGAGGCCCGAAATTGCGCAGTTGACTTTATCAAAGTGCGAAACGTGCTAAAATTGCGATTTAAGTGTTACTAATCGCTTTTCCAACGATTCGCACTGAGTAATGCAGTTTGATAGCAGCAGATAAAAGCGCAAATTTGAAGCAAAAGTTTTTCATTACACTTGCCACACCGCTCCAGCTGCTGGACTTAATAATAAGAGTAACAGTAGCTGTTAAGTTAACAGCGACGACAACGACCTGGCTGCCGCACGTTCAAGGTATTATCTCATAAATGCAAGCACACACACACACACACACATGCATACGCGCATATGCATATGCATAGCGAGCTCTGCGCAACAGTTGAGACAGTTGATTGAGCAGCGCTGCGCAGTTGACGTCGCCGTTGCTGTTGACGCGCTGCCGCGCAGTTACCCTTCGATCATTCGAGCTCAGATTCAGTTAAAAAAGAAAGAGTAACAAATATGTATATGTAACTAAATATAATAAAATTGCGTGAACGATAACAGCGCACATCGATTGATAGCCTTATCAGCTACAACAACAACAACAAGATGAAGAAGACAACGCATTTGGTATTGCCACATGGAAAGTCTATTGAGACATTTGATTTGCAACATCTTTTTTTATTGAATCGTTTTACGATTGACGAAATCAATTTGCGATTCCTTCACAATCTGCTGATAAGTTTCATATATTTATACTCATTTTTTCTGTTTCTTTCTTCATTTAATCAATTTCATTTTGATTCCGTCTCGATTCGATTCGATTTGCTCATCATTATTATTTATTACACATTATTGCATTCGCTCAGAATTTGATATTGCTAAATCCGTTTTTAGTTGCAACCTCAACCGCTTACGCAATCAAATGTGACGCACTCCTTCTGCAGGCTGCAGTTGTCCATATATTATTATTATTGGGATTGTTATTATTTATATAATATTATTAAGAGTTTTCTATTTGTAAATGTATGAACTATATTGGATTACATACAATGTACACTACCCTATGGGAATTTAATTGCTGTATAAAATTTTGATTAGAAAACGTGTCCAATTATCGATTATTATCGATTAAGCTCTCGAAATATGTAGACTGAGACTAATATTCAACTTTAACCCGTCAAAAATCAGTTGCAGCTGCTATATATTACGCATACGCCGCATAGCTCAAGTTAATGAACAATTTATTACTATTTTTAATTTTTGCTAATTTAATAATTAATATGCAATCTTAATTCATAGTAAACTTTGCTTCATTTTCCTCTAAACAACATATGCAAATTGTTTATAATAGTTCAGCTTTGACAATTAAATCGACTGAAAATGCCTCGACATATGTGCATATCTATATATAGTAGATAATCTGTAGTACGCCTCAGTAAACTGTAATCTCGCTCGCTCCACAGATCTTAGACATTTCAATCTGAACAAAGATCAGCGGCTTTTGCTGTATGCGTAGCATTCGGCAAATCACGTATACGCCGCATAGCGCAGAGCGAGTCATTCACTTTCTGACGCACACGCGGACAGACTGTTGGCCAGCTTGGCTTTTTTTGCTTCCGTGTTAAATGTCGCAGCAACAAGTTAGTGCTGGCACCGCGATTACAGTTGGAGGCAGCAGCAGCAGCAAAAAAAGAAAGAAGCAAATCGCCATTTTGGCCAGATCTCAAGGCGAACCTGTCTGCGATTCGAGGCATGTTTATGCTCGTAAGCAATTTTCGTTACGTTTGATTAGTGGCCGGCAAATGGCAATTGACTGGAAGTCGAGCCGAGCGTTTTGATTGCGCCGCAAGCGGCCAGCTAACTGGATTTTATTTATATATATTTATTTTTTCTTCTATTTATTTGTATGTATTTTAACTTTGCATTGTCAACCTTGAGAATGGGTTAGAAATTGTGTGCACTGTGATTGCCTGTCAGGAGAGTTGGTCATTTTGAAATTTATAGCACACGATTAATGCATTAGCTTGGCCACTTTTCACGCTTCTAATTACAACAGAAATAAAAGTGGCCAAGGAGAAAAACGAAAAGCAAATCTAAAGCCCAAATGGAATTATATCTGAGACACCCGCTATTCGCATTGGATCGAAGCGAATCGAGTATCTAATGCGACTGTCTAATGCATTTTCAATGTATTTCTTTGTACTCTGCACTGAATATTTATCGATTCTCATGTCCGTGGCTTTGTTGTTGTTGCTATTGCCGTTGCTGCTCCCTGTCATCGTCTCGACAAAGATGCTGCCAGGGTTGCTGCTCCGGAACGGAAGTACAGTTTGTTCTGACCAAACACACACACACACACACATATATATACAGAGAAGGCGTTAGCCAGCTAACATAAAAGCATAAGCAGAATGTGCTCGGGGCAACCGACAAGGCTTCATAACTGAATCACAAAAAAGAGAGAAGGAAAGAAACGAAACCCCAATCGAGCGAACAGAAACAATAACCAAATCGCCTGCTATCGACTGCATAATACTTGCTCAGAGCTCACTGAAAGCTAATAAAACTGATTTGTTGAGGAAACTTTAAGGTAAATTTCTCACAATGTATATGTCTTAATATTCTCCAGAGAGCCACTATTTGTTTTTCTTACTTTTTCTCTATGAGTATCGCTATTTTTCTTCCTTTATTTCCCTCTTTGTATCTGTATCTCGCTATCTCTCGCGGTAATGAAATAAGAATGAGTGCTCATTTCTCTATTTCTTGAAGTTAGTTCTCAGTCTCTTTCTGCTATCTCTGTTCGCTCTATCTCCCTCGCGCTTTTTCTTACTATCTGTCTCTCTGCCTCTCTCTGTCTATTTTTCTTTTGAGAGTATGAAATTCAGAGATATCGCTCTATCTTTCTTCTCTCTCTAACTCATTTTCCAGCCTTTTATTACTTGCTTTCTCTCTGTCTCTCTATCTCTCTCCTACACTTTATTTCCCTCTCTCTCTCTCTCTCTCTGTTGCTATCTTTCTCTTTCTTTCTTTTGCCGCTCTCTATCTCTATCTCTTTCCCGCCGGTTAAGTGCGACCATAGCCACTAGCCACTATATATGTACTTAACTCCAACCCTAACAACATTTAGCGAGCATTAAAGCCAATATACTCTTGCAGTTAGCCTAAACGACCCTTAAAACTTGCTGTAAAAATTACCAGAAAAAAACCCCGAAAAATCTGTTTCATTTCTCGTTTTCTTTTGCAACTTTTACCATTTTGGGTAGCCAAGGCAACAAAAAAAAAAATAAAAAAATCTGGCTAAAAGCAAGCTCAACTTGAAGTGTTCTCAACGCCACTTCAGCTAGGGCGTGGCCGTGCGCCTTAAATATGCTTGAGCTGCTTTAACTGCATTGTTTCCTATTGCAGCTGGAATATGCATGTGCTGCATTTCCGCTCGGAACTAAATGTCTTTAGCAGCCGCAACACAACAACAAGTTGACAACTGTTGCTGCTGGTTAGGAAGGAGCCCACACATACACACATGATTGTTTGTTTGTTTGTGTAGGTGTGCGCATCGTGACTTCGTCGAAAATCGCCGAAAGTGCCGCGACGTCTGCAGCTGCGGCTGCAGCAACAGCATCCGCATCCGCATCCTGTTGCCTGTTGCCCGTGGCAGCGGCGCCAACGCTGGCGTCGCTGCTGGCGCTGACGTCAGCGTTGCGCTGTTAGAATGTGTGAATTCGCAAGTCTTTGCATACTTTTGTGCGTCCTGCCGCCCCCCACAGCCCCATTTGCCACTTGTTGGCGCTGCGTGTCGTGTGTGGGCGACTTGTGCAACAAGTGCGATAGTTGTGCAGCTGCTGCTGCTGCTGCTGCTGCTGTTGTTGTTGTCGTTGCTGTTGTTGTTGTGTAACGATGTTACAAAAGTCAAATACAAAACGTCTGCAGCGTCATCAGCCTGGTCTGCGGCAAGGGGCAACAGTCTGATATGGCTGCTCCTTTGGCTCCTTTGGCGCATTGTTGGCTTTTGTTGTTTACCTCGTGCTGCTGCTGCTACTCCTGCAACTCCTGCTCCTGCTGCTGTTTGTCTTGCTGCCTGCCTGCCTGCCTGCTTGCCTGAATTGTGTGTTCTACATGTGTTGCTGCTCTGTTGTCTATTTGCTAAAGTTTTTCTTCAAAGTATTTTCATATAAGCATAAAATTCTTGTTACACATTTGCCTTTCAGCTTTTGCAGCTGCGAAAACGTGTCGTCTTGTTGTTCATGTTGTTGTTGCTGTTGCTGTCAAGTTTTTGGCCCCTTGTACACAATATAATATTTTATGAGCGTTTACGTGCAGTTTGTGCAAGTGTTTTGGAATCTGTCAACAGAGCTGTTCGACTTTTTGGCTTTAATAGTTTGCTAAGTTTTGTGTGTGTGTGTTTTCTCTCTCTCTCTCTCTATATATATATATATATGTTTGCTTCTCCAACAGGTAATTGTTGTGTACATTTTTACTGATAGCTTCTACGCTTTAGTGTCGGACAATTCATTTAGCTGTCTTATACGGCTTTTAGCTTAACAACCTTAAAAAGTTTTCTTTGGGCTTTGAATGAATGACGTGCAAAATTATTGCAGTTTGCTAAATTTTGTGGATACGTTATGGATATATGTTACTTATACATCAATTTTTGTATTTGAAGCATTCGAAATGCCAGCAGCTGCTACGAAAGCTCACTAGCTACTTCCTCACATTAATTCATATTTTCAGAAGTGATTATACCCTGAACCCATTGAAAATGGGAAATCAGGGTATAATTGTTTTGTTAAAAGTATGTAACAGGGAGAAGGAGGCGTGGCAGACCCCACAAAGTATATATATTCTTGATCAGGGCGACTAGCTGAGTTGATTTAGCCCGTCTGTCTGTCCGTCCGTCCGTCCGTCCGTCCGTCCGTCCGTCCGTATGTATGAACGCGTCGATTTCAAAAGATATAAGAGCTAGAGACTTGCAATTTTTTTTTTAAATGACCGTATATACAGCGCGGATATCGAGTTTATTACAAAAAATCGATAACTCGTCCCGTTATTTTTTATCGATAAAAAACATTATCGAAATTCAGTTATAAAATTATATCTCCTACATCTTTAGAGCTAGAGTATCCAAATGTAGATTGATATGTATGTTATAGAATTTCGATTTTTGTTCAATTTCACCCCCCACCCCTATATCCGCCCCCTCACCCATAAGTTTGTAAAAGGCGTATTTCAAATACTAGAGACTTGCGCTTCGGCGCATACACGCATATTAATGATATAAACACAATCTAAAAGTTTCATGAAGAACGTACGTCCACAAAAAAAGTTATTAAACAATTAAGTTCCCATAGCAAGCCCACACTGCAGCCTATGCGTGCTTATGCGTGCGCGCCTATGTGTGTCTATGCATGTGTGTTTTCGTGTGTATGTGTGTGTTTGTATAAGCAGAGAGACGCTAAAAATTATTGAAATGGCTGTTCTTCGAAGGGTTCAGGGGATCTCGTAGTCGAGCAGTCTCGACTAGAGCTTTCTTACTTGTTTTATATTGAAGATAAATAGATAGAGATCATAAACGTAGTTTTAATGTGATTTGATATACATACATTATATATGTATATAATCCGGTATGCTTATTGTTTAATATAAGAAAGATTGCAAATTAAAAAGTAAAGACAAAAAATCTATAATCCATATTATAGAACTGAAGAAGATCTACGATGCTCCCTAATATTCTTTGCTATAAACGCAAGAAAAAATACTTATTTTCTTAAGTTCGCACACTTTAATGAAATCTTTGAGTGAGTAAAGTGTGATTGATGATTTTAAATTAGCAATCTATTTATTGTTAGATATATTATCAATTTAAAATATGTATATTTATATACATATCTGAGCACGGAAATTGTCGAACCTTTAATTGCCTCATTGCATTTGCAGGAGTCGAGCACTCAAATAAACATTTTTACAGTGAACTGTAATTTATTTTAATTATGAAAAACGTTTCTACTTAATATAGTTATTTAAAATTCTAACGGTTGCGTAAGCGTAGTTAGTCGTTAATATATACATTTATTTTTCTACTTAAAAAAAATCTTTTTAGTTTTTTAAGCTGTAATGTTTTTTGTGCTATTTCACTGATTTCAGCAGTAAATATTTTTAAAAATAAATATATATTAAATATATTAAATGTTTTAATATAAAATAAATATTTTAAATAAATTTTAAAATTTTAATTTTAAATATTTTAAATAAATCAAAATTCAGAAAACAATATATTCACTTGTTTATTATTTTGCCAAATAGAATCTTCAATTTGATTCCAAGTCGCAAGTGAAAATAAAAATTCTTAGGTAAATAGATAACTCACCCGCATATCTTGTATTGAAATGCAGCCAAAATTGAGTTGGTAAACAAATCAATGCAATTCAATTAGGCATTTACAACGCTCTGACAAGAGTGAAGTGCAACATATGCCAGAGGCAGAGGCAGCGGCACAGGCAGAGTAAATTATCTGTAAGTCTCTATCTTGATGTTGTTGACGTTGTTTTGTGTATGTAAATGAGTGTGTGATCGCTTTAATTAAATGCCAATACACTCACATAAATTATCGCAATGCAGCCAGCGACAATGTCTTTAATTAAATTTTCAACTGCTCACACACACACACACACACTCACCTACACACACTCGGCGGAAGTGGAGCGCTGAAAAGCACACAACACTTTTGTGAAACGAAACGCGCGACACGGCGAAAGTCAAGCGTCAAACAACAGTTGTGTGTGCAACAGTTGGCGCCAATTGTTGCTTCAATCAACACTCGAAACAGAATGCCACAATGCCTCAACTGCCAACTGGCACTGGCAACTGGCTAGAGTGGCAGCCTCCTGCTGGCAACCGATTTGATTCAGTGCAGGCCACAATTGCTGCCACTTTGGTTGCCCATTCAAATTTACACAATTAACTGCTTTGCAGTGCGAGCAGGATGAGTGTCAGGTTAAGTCTTTTTGGTTGCTGCTGCTTTTTATTTATTTTACAGTTGGGTTTACTTTTTGGGCTGTTGGCACTGCCGAAAACTAGTTGTCGTCCTGTTGGTGGCTGCTGCCAAACTCACTTGTTGCACAATGCTCAACAAATGCCGCAGCACGAAAAATCGTTTGTGCAGTCGCTGTTGGCGCTGGCGTCGCTGCCAACTACAACTACAACTGCTGCAAATTCGACAAAAATGTCAGGAGACACCCACCAAACTACAAGGCGTGCCACTAGTCCAACAAAAACCCACCCACCCCCATCCTCAGTCAGTGCTATGCACAGCAGAACCAACCAGCCAACCGAATGCAGCCAAATGTAGCTGCAAAACTCAAACCCAGTCAAATGCCTTGCACACACACAAACACACACGTATATAAATATATAAATACATATACACAGACACACATGCATAGGGCGAGAGCGAGAGAGAGAGTGGGGTTAGTTTGAGCCACCCCAGCCCCAGCCCCAGCCCCAGCCCCAGCCCCAGCTTGCCTCAACATTCGTTTCCCTTGCAGCAAAAACTACCAAAAGCGCACGACGCCAACAACGACGTCAACGAAGCGACGAAACTTTTTTCGAGCACACGAAACTTTTTCAGCACAAAATAAAATGCAGCGACGCTGGCAGCGACGACGACGGCAACAGCAGCAGCAGCAGCACTAGCAGCAGCGACGGCAGCAGCGGCGTCTACGACGAAGTCAAGCTCTAACGCCCGCCCAACCACCTAACCAAACGTACAGAGTGCTGCAATTTTTTTAGTGGCTTTTTTTTTTTTTGCTCCATTTTGTTTTTGTGTGTTTTGCTGTTTGCTTATATCACACTCACCCACACTCACACACACACACACGCCCTCACCCTTGCACACGCACATAATGTGCACTATATATAAGTATGTATATAAATATATATATTTTTTTTATTTTTTTGCACTACATTTTGCCCAATGTTCTTAGCGCCATATTGCTGAATCCTTATCGTCTATGAGCGAGGCATGAGTCCTGCCCCCCAGCCCCGATCCCAATCCCAATCCCAATCCCAATCGCAGCCCCAACCCACTTCCCGCTGCGCCACCAATCCACCACAGGCAGCGCGCGTTAACTTTGTGCTTTTTCGTGCTTCCGCTTCATTTTTTTTTTTTGCTTCTTCACGAAAATAGCAAAGAGAGCGAGAGAGCGGACGAAAAAAATGTGCGCAGCGAAGAAAAAGAATGCAACAAATATGCCAAAGAAAAGCTGGGCAGCGTCTCGCACCCAGGCCATGCCAGCCAGGCTCGACTGGCTTCCTGAGGCTTGGCATTGTTCCTGGCTCTTACCTTGGGCCACGACGCCAGTTGCACCACCAAACCACAGCGAACCACCCAAAACACACACACACACAGATGGCTAACCCACGCCATGCTGACTTCCTGACTTGGGCTGGCCGGCCGGCTCTGACCATAGCGCGCTGCATCCTGCTCGCTCCTGCGCTTGCAGCCAAAAGGATCTAAAAAAAAAAGAAAACAGAAAGTGGACGCCGAACGATATATAGGAAAAAAAAAATGAAGGAAGGACAAAGGCAGCGAACCAAAAAATCTATTTTCCAATTTCTGTGCATGCACGAAACTAACTCGCCAGCCTGACCTCATTCTCATGCTCTCCACCCACTTGTGGCGCTTCCACACACACTCGCACATACACACTCACACACAAGTGTAAACTTTAACTAAGGAGCGCATGAATTTGGTTGCGTCTTTGCTATTGCAGCGCCGTCGCCTCGTCCGAAGAACGATTGCGGCAGCGGCAGTGGCTGCGGCTCCGGCTCTGGCTCTGGCTGCGTCTTGGGCTCCTTCGTTACTTTCAGCATCGTCATCGTCATCGTCCTCGCCACAAACAACAACAATAACAAGCGATAACATATCGAATGGGCTCTGCCAGCGCAACAGATGCTCTGCTTCCTGGAGAAGTGACAAATTCATAGTGAGATAGTTTGACAATCTGTAATTATAGCTGGTGATCAATCAGTCAGTCAATCAATTATTCAATCAATCAACCACTATCTGTAAATAATATATTCAAACAGTAAGTTGCTTAATCTGTCCATCAAGCAATCAATTTGTAATTGTATCTGTAAAATATGTAGTCAATCAATCAGTCATTCAGTCAATCAGTCGGTTATCAAATCAGTCAATCGATCAGTTAGACAATCAGTATTTGTCAATCAATCAGACAGCTTATTAGTCAAATAATCAATCATTCAATCAGGCAGTCTGTCAATCGCTTAGACTAACTGCAGATTAACTCAAAGAATAAGTAAGTTAATCAATTCTTCAATCTGGTAATCAGTCTCACATAGCTGATCAGTCACTCAGTCAATCAATCAGAGATTTTTAGAGCAAGTTAGAAAAAATAATTATACATATATTTATTACTTTTAGAGATAATCAATGGTAATACAATCAATTAGTGTAAGCTTAAATAGATAGACCTCATGGGGTATACCTTAAAAAAAATGAAATCAATCCCAATATACCCCACTTGCCCACTGCATGCAGTGTATTAACGCAACCGAAAACAACAAAAACGACATCGGCGCGAAATACTCGTATAGTGGAAGCGTAAAACTCGTAAAAATGTAACCTAAAAACCGTCAGAAAAAATTCAGCGAACAACAACAACAGCAGCAAGGAGAAGGAACGTGCAGCGTGCAAGAAGGCAGCTGGAAAAACAAGAGGGAAAAAAGGACGAAACCGAAGAAAAGAAATAGGAAAACTGCGACTGGCTGGAAAGTGGGCTGAGACACCCATTGCGTAGTGCATAAAATCCTGTATAGGATTTGGTGTGGACCATCGAATAGGTGGGAGCTCTGCCCTGTGGTCTAGGACACCCGCCCACGCGCACAGCTGTTGGCTGACGACGGCGATGGCGACGGTGACGGCGACGTCGGCGACGTCGAAGTTCTCGTCGCTTGTTGCATCCTCGAGCTTGCAGAGGCGCAGCGCATAAAAATGCCTTCTTGCAACAACAACAGCGACAACAAGGACAGCCCGGCATGAGCACGAGTATGAAATGGTGGCGCCGCACACACTTGCCCATCCACCGACCCACAACCACCCACAGCCACCCACACCACCACGGCTGCAGTTGTTGCTGTAATCGAAAGATGCGTTCGCCCAATATATACGAATAGAACTAACTACAAGTATATATATATATATATATATATATATAATGGTGCGAGTGTGGCCCACAATGTAGCCCAGCACCTGCTGATTCGTTTTTCCTTACACACACACGCACACCAACACACACATACAACAATGCTCAGACACTTTTGCTCTGCTCCTTGCCTCGCAATTTTTTCACAATTTTTGCTCTCGTTTCCACCAAAGCTAAAGTTGCTTCTGAGATTTTTTTTTTTTTGATTTTCTCACTTCATTTACTTTTTATTTTTTCCTTATTTTTTTTTTTTAGTCTGACCAATAGTTGTTTTGTATAGTTTTTATAATGTGCTCGCTCTAATTTAATTATCAAGTTACACGAAAAAGGATTTTTAAATAAGTTTTTAATTAACTAAATAATTTAATTCTTCTTGAGATTTAATTTAATGTATTTAATATATTATACATCATTATTTTTATAATTAAATAAAGGGAAAATAAATTTTCTATTTATTTATTTTAAAAAATTATATCCATAAAAAAAGAAGAAAATATATATACCAAAACTTTTTTAAATGCCTAAAAAAAATGTGATAAACTTTTTTTATTCAAAATATATTTGGGTAATGTAAGTTTTTGTTTTCCTATTTTTGAATATTTTCAAACTTCTTAATTAATTCAAATTGTGATTTGATTATTTGTTTTACAAACTTTGAACAATTTAAATATAATTTGTTTATTTCTTTTTTTTATAAAATTATAATCATTATTGTAATATTTTTTTATTTTAATTTTATATTTTAATGTTTTTATTTTCGTGTCTATATATTAATATGTCTTCTCTTTTTTGTGTACTTTTGCCATTCCAATATTTGATTTGCTTATGTTTATTTTTTCTTCTCTTCCTTTCTTTTTCTCTCCTAAAGTTTTAGTATTATCTCTCTACTATACCTCTTTTCTTTAATCCCTAGTAAAATATTCATTTTATTTTTATAGTGTGCCCTTTCGTTGCTTGAATCCCTGCCGTTCTATTAGAATTTACATTTTTATTATCCCTCACACTCGTTTCTCCAATCGGAGAGAACTTCCCTTTTGGTCGGGCGCTGAAATTCGTTGAATTTCGCCAGCTGAATCTACAAGTGGTATATCCCATTACAATCAAATACGACGCCACCACTGATTGAGCCATTGCCAGCGTGGCAGTGGCAGTGCACAGTCAACCGGGTGGCTTAGCCCACAGATGCAACAGGCGAGAGCCAGCTCGCCCCAAACCAGCGAGTGGGCTAGCCCGCTCCTGCCTGCCAGCCGTTGGCATCTTCTTCGATCTACCAAAAACACGAACGTGCCTGGATGGGAGGGCAAAGAAAAAAAGAATAAGAAAAAATTGGTAGCTCGTTGGAAACTCGACTCCCATTTCGGCAGTGACTAAAAGAGAGAAAGAGAGAGAGAGAGAGAGAGAGAGCGGGAGTCTACGTAGGTGACGGCGACGGCAGCGGCGGCAGAAGCGTCGACGGCGTCGAAAATCGGCCACAAAAAGCAGCAGCAACAGCAACGAGGACGAGGACGAGTTGATGATGGCGTTGGCGCTGCTTGCTGCTCGTTGGCTCGTCTTTCGGCGCCAGCATTCGGGTGTAGGTGCCTTTTCGGCTTATGGCTGAGCAACAGGCGGGGCCAGAGCCAAGGAGCAGGCAGCGCGGGGAGCTGTGAGCCGGGAGGAAGGAGCAACAGCAAAAGCAGTTTCGTCGCATTCGGCAGTCGTCGTCTGCATTTTTATATTGTGCAATATATTTCGTAGGGATATGTCGTCGTCGTCGTCGGCGTCATCCTATAGCTGTGTGCGTGCGCTTAAGTGTGCTTCGTTATCTCGTATAGCACTTCGTTTTGGGCGCGCACACACACACACATACATACACAGCAGGATGCAGCTAAAAACTAACCCAACCCCAAAAGCTGCACCAGCTGAAAGCCAGACAACAATTTTTTTGCAGCTTCGTGCGACAACGACGCCGAAACCTCGCACCGAACAACCGCCTCCCGCTGCCGCTCCCCCACACTAAACTAAACTAACCAAGCGCCATCACCACCCTCACAACCACCCCCACACCCACCCCCAGCCGCACGTCCTCAACGAAAATTGTCGCTGGAAAAATGTGCCAAGGGTTTGAGCGAAGGGAGTCTGGCTTGGAAGTGCTGCTGGCTGTGCGGGAATGTCAACTAGAAACAAGGACGATAAGCATTATGGAGCGCATTGAGGAAGTAATTGAGTGCACGAGACACGGACGCGGGCAAGGACGAGCCCCAAAGTTGGCGTCGTCATTGCTCTGGGGGGTGGTTGCTGGGTGGTGCAGCAACACAAAAAAATGTGAAGAGAACAAAAAAATTGAGGAAAATGTATATAAAAATGAGAAAAAAGAGGAAAAGCCGGACAACAACAAAAACAACAAAGAGCATTTAACATTTGTGGGCAGGTGAGGCAGGTGAAGGGGTGGAGCAGGACACTGTGGCGATTCGCCGGCAACGTGCTAAACGTGCTCAAAAACCGAAATGAGAGTGTTGCCCAGGACGAAGCGAAGGCTGGCGAAAGGCGGCAGCCAGAGACAGAAGGGCACTGAGGCTGCTCTGCCCAGCAAGAAATGCAATAAGCAACAACAGCAACAACACCAACAACAACAAATGCAATTTATGTTAATTTTTCTTGGTGTTTGCTTTAGCCTGAAAGCTGTCGGTATCTATATCTATATAGAGTATATATACATATATTTATGTGTATGTGTGTGTGTGTGTGTGCGGTAGAGCTTTGCATTTTGTTTATTTTACTTTCGCATATCCTTCGTGCTATGTGCACAGAGCTGAAACATATGGCCCGCCTGAGCCAGGGCCCAACTTATGTTGATTAGGGTGGACTAAAGTCAATTTCCATGTCGAACTTTTCCTCTTGCCGCCCGGTGTTTTTTTTTTTTTTATCATTTCTACTTTTTTTTTAGCTAGAGCACACTTCATTTACCGTTTAACGGCAAATCCCATTTGCGGCCTTAATATGAGCGACGACTCCAACCAACTCAAATTTAGTTGGCATGCAACGAGTGTATATAGCAAAGGCAATAAAAATGCTGCACTTATACTAATGCAAGTGCTGCGTGCGTGGGTATGTGTGTGAGTTTTAAGGCGCTGCTGGAAGATGACGCAGCAGCAGCCATTGGAAATGTTTGTCCACGCAAAAAAATAAAAATACAAGTAAAAAACTTATACATATAATAGATAGATAGAAGAAAAAGGGCAGAAGAAATTTGTTGCGCGGCTCTTTTAATTGGATTGTGCGAGCAGGCACAGCACAGGTAGCAAGACAGGTGGGGTCTGGGCAGTCAGGTGTTAAGTAAATCATTTTGGGCCACTCACCCACAATGTGCAGCATATCCTTGGACCACTTCATTAGCTCGCGCTTGATGAGCCGCCGCTCCTGCTGGCATCTGGCAAATGAGCAATCGGCCATTTTCCTCCTCTCTCTCTCTCTCTCTTGGCTCAATGCGGAAATTACTTTTTTCGATGCGACTGTACCTGACAAATAGACAGAAGAAGAGCGGGAGGGGGAGGGAAAGATGTTATTAATTGCGTTTGACACAACAAAAATTTTCCAATGCAATTCGCTTACAAAATTATTAAATTTATAATGCGCCATTTAATGCTATATGTATATCGACTCTTGTTGCTGCTGCTGCTGCTGCTGCTGCTGTTGCTTTTGTTATTGTTGTTGTTGTTGTAGTTGTTATTGCATTTTCGAGTCGCCTGAGAAATGATTAAACAAGTTTTATTTCAAGGTTAGCACGAAAACACAACCACACACAAAAACCTGTTGCACTTTTTTTTTGTATTATTTTTTATTATTTCATATGCTGAAAAATATTTAAGTTTTTTTTTTTTTTTTCATTTATATATATATTTATTTTTGTTGTTTTTAGTTGCATTCTTGTTAAGCAGCAGCAGCACAGCTCGTTATAGTTGTTTTTGTGGTTTTTATTCTCGCTAATGAGTTAATTTAGGGGTATATTGGTTTATGTCAATGCTTGCTGTCTAGCCTAAAGGCTCCAACTCTTAAGACTGCTAAACAAAATAGTTTATTACTAAAATCTATTTTTTGTAACTTTCAAATAAATAATGCATATTAATTTAATAGTATTTTCTTTTTTAAATTTAAAAAACAATTTTTTTAAATTTTGATAATTATATTTTAAATAAATACAAAATTAAATGACATTTTATAACTTTTGATATATCTATTTTTTAAATTAAATTAAAAATAAAGTTTTTAATGTTTAAATAAAATATTTTAAATTTTTGACGAAATTTTTTGAATATAAAGAATTCTAAAAATTGATATATGTATGTTATATTATACAATTGTATTCCGATTTTTTTGTAAACCTTTACGATTCTATAATGCATTTTATATTTTATAATATTTCATGTTTCAAAATAAATTCTTTTTATTTGTTGCTGCTGAATGAGTATGATGAAGTCAGTTACGCCCGGTAGCATGCCTCGTACTTGTTTTCTTATTAATCAAATGTACATATATACGCACACATACATATGTATACACATATGCATTTCTTGCTATAATTGTAACTGTGGGGCTTTTACTATTCGGGCAGCTACCAGTTTTTTGATATTTCCTAGATACAACTATTTGTTGCTGTTGTTGTTGCTGTTGTTTAATGTGTCTATTACACTAATTTATTCAAATGCCGTTTGTCGTTGCAGCTTGCATTAATTTCGTTTTTTAATATTGTAATGCCGTAAATAGTTGAACGTGTTTTGATTATTACATTGAGTGTGACGCCTTTCAAGAAATGTTTTTTCAGTATTTGTAGCATCTGCGTTGTTCAAACTGAAAACCTGCCCCAAAAGCAAATTACAATGCCCCCACATGCAGGAGCATACGCATAAAGACAGTGGAAAACTAATTGAGATTCTAATATCAGATATGCGAATACTCCGACATGGGCGCCTATGCAAGAGCCAACTGCCTAGTAGTCCCTTGGCAGCGAAGAAAAGAGAGGAAAACAACAAGAAAACAAAAACTGGTAGCCAGCAGTTCGAAGATGGCTCTGGATCAGCTCCTCTCTGGCTCCGGCTCTGCCTGGCTGGCTCTGATGATGAAAAATGACTCTGGTTGGCAGCGCTGGAGGCGGGCAATGCCAAAAGTAGCCAGCGCGAGCAACAAGAGCAGCAACAACAACAACAACAACCGAATTGGCAGTTGCCGTGTGCAGTAGCCACTTGGTGGGTGTGTCAACAGAGCACGCGGCAGCAGCTGATGATGGACGTTGATTATGATGGACATGGCTGGGCAGTAGTTGATGCAGCAACAGCAGCAACAGCAGCAGCAACAGCAGCAACTGCTGTGCATCAAGTCTGCAATTTGTTGCTTCCTTAGGCCATAGATTGAGCGATTCGCAGCGCCAACCCAACGCCTTTTTTTGGTATTATTTTAAGCATTTTTATAATTTAGCATTGCCTCTACTCTACTCAACCCAGCCTTACTCAACTCAAATCAATTCAGCTAGCAAGTGCTTGTATTTACATAGAAAATATAGTTTGCAATTATTTCGACGGCTTTAATCAACATTTTCAGCTGCCCAAATGGCGGTAAATCAGTGAATAGATAAATTGTTGCTCTGAAAGTAAAAAATTCTCAGTTTTGTATGATATATTTATATTGATGAAAGTCGAACTGGATTGGAGTGAGCGCTTATAAATTAAAAGAAGTGAGACTGAAGTCTGGAATATTTGGAGGTACCTGGGTAGAACTTGTTTGATGATTGATGAATTATAAAATCAAATATTGAATGTAGATCTTATAGAATCATATCAGTAACTTCCTATAGGTTCTAAAGTCTTCAAGTAAAATACTTGAATCTTAGGTAATGTGAGTGATGAATATAGTAAAATTCAATATCTTCATAAAGTTTTTTCTTCAAATTCAATCAAAATCTTGATTCATCAATTAAACTTTAAAAAATTGTAATAAAATAACGAAAAATGGAAGACAGACCGAAGATTATGATTATTCTTGCTAAGGTTCTCATAGGCCTCAGACCAAGCCAAAGTACAAAATTATTTTTCTCTGACTCTTTCAACCCAATTATTTGCGCACTTTCAACGGATTTGAGCGTATTAAAATGCTAAATGCTAAAACTTAAGGCTTCCTGCTTTTTCAGCAAACAGCAGCAGTAGCAGCAACAACATCACAGATACAGTTTTTTTTAATTTTGTTTCAGATAGAGATTCAAGTCAAGAGGCATAGTAATCTGTCTACGTGTTACAGATACAGAAAAAGCTGAGACAAGTCATTCAATCGAACGCTCTATAAGATAGATATAATGAATGCAACAAGTATCACTGTTGCTGTCGCTATGTGTCGCCATCTCTGTCTCTCGCTCTCTCCTTCTCTCCCTCTCTCACGCGCTGTGCGCCTGCATTTGATTTCATAAATAAATTTTTGCAAAATATCAAGGCCGGAGTGCAGCTTGAAACTTGTAGCTATACATGTATATCGTATATAACATATACATATATACACATATATATGTATATACCTGCATATAGACAAAAACAAAAATAATCACAAAAAAAAAAAAATGTAATCAAAATGGCAGCAACGACGACGCAATTTATTGGCTTCAAAGGTACGCGATAGAACAGAATTAAGTGGCTGCTAGAGCAAACGAGTTAGTGCACAAATATCAGTTAATAGAGATATATATTAGATATATATATAGACAATATATATATATATTAGATGCCCGCTAGATACTGGGCACAAAGTGCATTTCGGCCAACTCGTTGTTGCAATTCAATTTTCAATTCAAACTCAAGGTCTGAGCCCAAAAATAATTTGAGTATAGTTTTTTTTGTTGTTGCAATTTTTCGTTTTGTTAATTATACGAGTTGGAATCGTGGCCAATGTTAAACCTTGAAATCGTTGTTGTTGGAATTGCAAAAATTTTGCATTGTTCCAATTGGCTGCTCAATATACGAGTTAAGTTTTTTGTTATTCTAAATACACAATTTGCATTTAATTTATATGTAGACATTGCTGCTGTTGCTTTTGTTGCTGTTGTCGATTCTACAATTTATCATGCATTCAATTACTTCAATAGCTGCATTAATAGAATTAGTGGCAAAAGGCGGAAATCATCGATTACATTTTATTTAATCCCATACAGTTCTCATAATTTTTTGTTCTATTATATATTTTATTAATTATGTTCGTCGCTCTGCTTGTTTTTGTGTTTTTTTTTCTCGCTCACTTTCTAGAAATTTGTTTATAAATTATTCGACCTTCAGTTGTCTTCACATTTTCGCACATAGTAATATTTCATTTATTATTATAATTTTTTTTATATATAATTATATGATAGGCGATTAGGTTAACGCCACTAATTGGATTTTATGTGTTTCGGTTAGTTAATGAAGGCAATAAATGAAATGTTTTTCGAACATGCCAATTAGCTAAGTGTGGAAAATCAATGGAAAACAAGCAACACCAACTGCAAGGGCAGGTGGAAGAAGTTAGACAAAGTAGAACATGAATAACATAGAGATTGAAGGAGTTAAATACCAGGAATGACTGAAGAAGCTTGATAAGCAGCTCTGGCTGAGCGATTAACATTTTTGCTTAGCTGGAAAACCCAACCCAACCAACAGTCATATATACATATATATATAAGCTTATATAAAATATTGCATTGCTTTTAGTTTTAGTTACTAAACTCTTCAATGAAATTAAAATTTCGCTGGAATACAGATTTACATTGTCGAACATTAACGAGCTGTAATAATCTAATATGACGCATAAGAAACAACATGGAGCAACATGTAAGCAGCAGCGAGATTATTTAGAATTTCTTTAGTTAATTTTTTCTTTTTTATATAAATTAGTCATATTCATACAATATATACATATATATATATATATATATATATATATATATTGATCAATATTTATATGTAAGTGCATATGCTAAAATCATATTGAAATATTTACGATGATTCATATGGCATTTATAGATTATAAGAAACGTATTATATATTGAATTTAAGTTTACATTTTACGTCCTGCTTTTTTACTTTGTTTCGTATTTAAAGTACTGTAGGGTTAATCTAATGGGCAGCAGGAGACGATACAGAGCTGATAAAATATTTACAATAGAAGTAACTAACTCCTAGGCAATGTTTGCTCGATTATCTGCCCAATTATGCATCTGTCCGTCCGTTTGCCCATTCTTTCATCCGACTCTCCATACATTACTCCGTCTGTACGTAAACTCATTCGCCTCTCCTTCTCTCTTGAGAGAGTCTCGCTCTCTCTGCCCATTCGTTCGTCCATTCGTCACTTTACCCATCAGCCATTTGTCTATCAATCCGTCCGTCCGTTTGTCTAACAGTCTGTCTATCCGTCCGTCTATCTATTTATTTGCCCATTATCTATGCGTTCATCTACCCGTTTATCTGTTCTATCCATTCGACCAACCGTTCGTCCACATATCTCTCACTCTATCCATTCGTCGTTCTGGTCGCTCATCCATCCGTCCGTCTGTCTGTTCGTCCTCACATCTCATACCTTCGCACGTCTTCTGATCCAGCTGCCTAGTAACAGACTTGAAACACGCAGATCTATCTCAACAAAGAACTTTATAAATACATATGAAAATATAGCTAGGCAACTTGGGTTTGACAGCTGAAACAGTTAATACTTCCGTTGCAGCAATGGCCCTCGACTTGATGAACTCTTCCGTTTTGCAACCGAAAACAGGAACGAAACGCGAAACGCGGCATTTGGCCCTGCGGCGCCAACGATAAAAGATCATTGCCCATTAGTAGTTGTTGCGCACGACTTGTAGCAACAACAGCAACAGTAACAACAACAGCAACAGCTACAACAACAACAACAACAATGACAACTCTCACCTGTTGCAACATGCAACATGAGCACGCGCCAACAGGCAACACCAACACAATGACAGGAAGATCGAAAACGAAACCAAAGCTTGGCCAACTAACTGGCCAGCCAGCGGCCGCTAGCCGCTAGCCCGGTTGGTTGGCTGGCTCAGTTACAGTAACACACATTCGACTTTAGTTTGTTGATGTTGCTGTTGTTGTTGTTGTTGTTGTTGTTGTTGCCATTGTATGCAACGAAGCGCATTTCCATTTCTAACGTTGATCTGCGATCTGCAACAGCCACGACAAACACGACTACAGCTAAAGCTGAGCTGTTGCTGTGGCTGCTGCTGCTAGTTGTTGTTGTAGTTGTTGTTGTTGTTGTTGTTGGCTGCCTGAATGGGCGACTGGTTGACTAGCCTAGCCTAGCTGACTGTAAGTAAGGTCGCCATTTGCAGTGGCGGCCGATCGCGGCTCGTTCATGGCCCAGCTCACCTACAAACCGACAACCAAAAAGACAAGTTTAGACGTTGTTGTTGCCGTTGCAGTTGTTGTTGCAGTTGTTGCTGTTGTTGTTTGTGCCATTGGACTTGCTCTTGGCTTTGAGTTTTATTGGTTGTTTGGCCATTGGCTGATTTATTGTGCATACTCACATGCCAGCCCATTGCAGTTTTTCCATTTCGCTCTTGACCCTAATGCCAGCTGACTAACTAAATACTGAATTTAACTCTGCTGTAATTGAGTCTTGCTTATGGCAATGGAGGTGGCCAAAAATTTAATTTCCTGGCAGTTAAATGAAGCCAACACACACACACACACACAAACACACACTCAACAGACACACAGCAAGGATGTTGCTCTGTGGCAGTTGAGCTGAGTTGGGCTGAGGCTGAGGCTGAAGTTGAACTGGCATTCAAGGAAACTAAATGTGCCATGTCGAAATGTGTTGTCTGTATTTGTTGAAGCACTATCGAGGCAAACGGCATTGTCTATCTGTTGCTCCTCTCACTGCACAAAACTGTTGCATGCAACAGGAGGAGCAGCAGCAGCAACAGCAGTTAGCAGTTAGCAGACAACGATTCCATTTGCTGCTGGCACATGGCACATTTTCGACATGTTTTGTGTGCATTTTGGCAACAATAACAAAGCCATTCTGCCATATAGAAACGGAGGCAGTGGCTGCTGACTGGCAGCCCAGCCCAGCCCAGCCCTGCACAGCAGAGCAGAGCAGAGCAGAGCAGAGAACGTCACGCGTTGCAGGAAATGTGCAAAACAACGTTACGAAACTTTTTTGTTGCTGCATGCGCAACAGGAGGCAGTCACCAATACCAATGCAACAGCAGCAGCAGCAGCAGCACCACCACCACCCACACCACCCGCACAACCCACTAAAATGAAAAAATAAAACGAATGATTTGCTTTTGCTTTGACTTTGCTGCTTTTTGGGGCTGCTGTGGGTGCTGCTGCTGCCGCTGCTGCTGCCTCTGCTGTTGCTGCTGCTGCTGCTGCTTCGTATTTTTGCTTCGTTTTCATTTATTCCAAGTTTTCTCCTTTTTTTCATTTATTTTTTTGCTTTAGCTATATATTTGGGTACAACGACTTGTTGCTTTGTCTGCGCCTGGGTGTGGCAGCTGGATGTTACGTATGCGACCTGTATGCCGGGCCACACTGTCTCATGCATGTGTGCAATATGTTTTATGATGTCAGTTTTGGGTTTTATTAAAACTGCCCTGAGATATATGCGAGCTGCAAGCGCATGCAATTTGGTAAATGTAATGCTCAGCAAACAGAAGAGGAAGAGTGCAAAATGCTCTTATTTTTAATAAATACGTAAGCAGGCAATATGCATAAGTATTATCGCTTATGTGCTGACACATTGCGCATACGCCATGTGGCATCAGCTGCCGCTGCCGCTGCTTCTGCTGCTGCGTTGTCTTATCAGCAGCCCAAATGTGCAGTCACTCTTTTTTCGTGTAGTGCAACCGTAATATACATATATACATATACATACATTTACAAATTGGGGTCACCTTCAAATTATCAAATTTCGACCGAAATGATTAACTCAATAAACAAAACACAAACAAACAAAAATTGCATGAAAAATGAAAATAAAAACGGCCTCTCCAATCCCCCCGTTTCAAATTATATAAAGAATTAAAGCAAGTTACAGCCACAGCTACAACACTAACAACAACAGCAACAGCAGCAGAACCCACTCATTCGCTGGCGAAAAACCTTATCTTTGTTACAAAAAAAAAAAAAAAAAAAAAAAACGCAACGGGCACGACGATGTTGTTGATGATGATGAATTTGCCCTGATTTCGACACAAAAATAAACAATTTAAAAAATAACAAAAAAAAAAAAAAAAAAGAAATGAAGGCAGAATGCAACAGAAACAACAACAACAGCACAGACACATTGCTGTTTCTCAAATATAGTAAAAGAAAAATAGAAAAGAGCAAAAAAGACACACACATACACACGCAAAATTTAGATAAGACGAAATTGAGTCAAGCCGCCAGAAAAAACTTCGCATGCAGTTTCTAACAGCAACAACAAAGCATACAACAGGAAACAACAAAAATTATGAAAAGCTACAACAACAACAGCACTGCAAACTACAACAAAGTGCAGCGCGTGTTTGGCTCGATCTAGCGGGCGGTGGGCGCGGCAGGCAGTGGCCGAGAGGGGCATGAAAATATTTTTCAGCAGTTGTCTAAATAACAGCAAACGACATTGGCGTCAGTGCCAGAAAGCAAACGAACTAAATTGCTAAAAAAAAAGCAAAAAAAAAATCAACAACAACAACAACAAATGTCCACAAAAAACAGCAACAACCACAACAACAACTAATGAAAATAAACGAAAACGTAACAAAAATCAATTGTCGCCAACCAAACGTCAATACAAGTGTGCATGTGTAATACACATGTGTGTGTGTGTGTGTATCGTCAAAAAAAACATGCAGCCGCAATTGGAACTATTTGCCAGCAAGGGTTGCGGGTGCGGGGCTGAGAGGGCGGCTGCACAGTGAGTGCCATGCATTTAATTGCCGCCGCACAAAATGTCACATGCAGAGCAACAAAACTAGCTGAATTGAGCCAAGTGTGAGCGAGAAGGCTAACACAAAGAGTGAGAGTATATAGCCAAAATATATATCTATATATATATATATATAGATATAGATAGATATGTATGCTATAACAAGGCATTCTTAGAACTCGTTTGCTTAAAAAGCTATAATGAGCTTAAGTTCATAAAAGCAGGCGTTTGGTAAAGATTATCTTTAGCTTATCTTTCAGTTGTAACCTGTATGAAGTGAGAGTGGGCGTATAGCAGCTTTAAGTTTGCAAATTGTCTAAAACAATGTTTTGACTGCCCAACATTTTGGAATTATATGAAATTAACATGTACATAATTATTTAATCTGCTATTGAGATTTTTCATTTTGAGCTGTTTTCATCCAAATTACAAAGTTAGTTAAAAAGTCTCTTACAGGATAGTAGTATCCCATAGGTTTTACATGAGGTCTCTGCACTACCGACCCCTACCACTTATTCATACAGATTTTGAGGTTTCTTGATGCCTAGCCATGCACAAATTAAACATCAGATCCTATTTGTAGACCAACTTTGCAGGGTAGCAGCACTGCACTCCATTGTTTATCTTTGACTTTGGTTTGTATATGATTCGACAAATAGGCCAAACCTTGCTGCTTAGACAGAGACAGAGATGACTCAGCTGGCACACATATAGAGTGGATCACATGATACGTTTTATAGCCTAAAGTGATTTTTATCAAATTTCCGTTGATTAAAAAACTTTTGCTCTATCACTTAGCCAAGGCTTTTAGCTTTTTGAGTTCATAAATGACAGCCAATTATGTAATATCAAATCAACTCTAGGGCTTCAATTTTGGATTTTCAAATATTCTGGAAACTATTTAATGGCCAAGCGAAATCAATTGAAAACTTGTCAATGACGCGCTGAGTGAGTGTTTGAACAACAAACTTGCTGCACTCAACATGCAACACTGATAGAGCTAACAACAACAACAACAGCAGCAGAGAGTGCTGCCTCAATTGGGCATAAATGAAACAACATAAACAACATAAAAAAAGGTTTAATTGAAGAGTCGATGCTTCAATACACTTTTATAGATATATGATGTCTAAATTATATAAAAGTGGCGAAAACACATATATGTTATTCACTTAATAAATGGTTCATAAATAAATTAATATACATTTTGTTGTCTCGTTTACCTGAAGATAATAAAATTTTTTGGAATTTGTAATAATAATATTAAAATAATTTTAAGCTTTGAATATTTGAAATAATTTGAAAACATTAATATGATTGAAAATGTTAATTGAATTGCATCGAAATATAGTATATCGCTCTCTATCTAATCGTTGCATATTGACCGATCTAACTACAATACCCTTCCATGTTGTATAAAACTGAATTTAAATTGAAAACGCATTTCTGCTGTGAAAATATTTCGAATATTTCTAACTTTTTTGTTCTCTCTACTGTTTATTTTTGCAATTTTAAGCAACATTTGTATTTGCATTGGCCAGCGCGAGCAGGTGAATTGTTATTGACATTAACTTGTTTTATTGTTTTTTGCTTGTTTGCAATTTTTGTCGTTGATAAGCTTAAGGACACTGTGGCACTGTGGGGCAGAAACCGATGCATTCAATATTATTTATACAATTGTGCATGTGGCAAATATCGAGTTTACTTTTCGGCAACAAAAGCTGTGCGCCAGCTACGGCAATAGACGTGAATGCTATTTAGCCAGATAACGAATACGCCGACTGTACTGAATTTATTTATTTTTCTTTTTTTTTTTCTATTTGGCTTTTAGTTTATTGAAAGTGAGCAAATAAGTTTTAACAGTTTTATAACAGATTCAGCTGCACCTGTTGCCTCATCATAGCGAATTGTCATTGTCTTTCTTATGCAAACTACGCGGATTTTGCATTTGCTGTCGCATGGCCAAAGTTAAATTAAAACACTTTTATTTTTTTGTTGCGTGCTTCTCTGCTCCACACGTTGCAAAAGAAAAACATCAGCGAAAAAGTTTGCCACATAGCCAAACCAAAGCCCAGCAGCACCACGCACCACCCTCCACCCACAGATTGGGTGGGAGTGGGGCTGGGGGTTGGGCGTTGCACAAACTACTATACAAAAACAACTGCCTGTTGCACTTTCCTATATACCTGGAATGCTTCCAGTGTTTGGGTCTCTGGCCTTCCAACATCCCCAAACCACCAGAAAAAAAAGAAAAATTTGAAGAAATAAAATAAAAGCAAAATACGAAGAAAAAAACTAGAGTAGAATCAGAAGAAGAAGCTGAAAAAATGCGATATAACACCCAACTCCTGCTGCAGCGTTGCAGCAACAGTTTATTTTATGCGCTACGCTTTTGTAGTTAGCCAGAAAGAGTGTGAAAGGGAGAGAGCGAGAGAGAGGGAGGGAGTGAAACAAGCAAAAGAGATAGATAAAGTAGAGAGACAGAGATAGAGAGTACCAACTGTAGCTCGCTTTTCTGTTGGCGCTGTGAATGCAGCCAAAGCGCAGCCAATTTGAATGAAGCAATTGATTTTAAATGCAGTTTCTATTATTTGTATTTTTCTATTTTCTAATTTTTGCTATTTTTTTTGTGCATAAATCTAAATTTGATAAATGCAAGTGAGCTTAGTGCAAAACGCCGTTTTGAGCTTTAACATGCTAAACGCCTATTTACACAGTCCAATTTCCACTTTAGCTTCTATGAATCACGCACGAGGCCTGATGCACTCTGTACTTAAATAGAATACGTAGGAAAATTTTATTCAGCGGAATTATATTTATATACTATTGATAATGTGATATACAGAAATAACACTTTATGTGGTACATTGGTATATAATTATATAATTTTATTTGATCAGACTTCCTGGGTAGATCTGGAGTTCGTCTACTATATTCCAGTTTCTGTACTCTTTATTCCTTCTATTGTTTAATCAGCTGAGTCGATTTCGGTTCAATCTCCTGTAGGTCCGCTAACTATCTTGTTTATTATGTTATATCATGAGGACAGCTGATATCTTTACTAGCATGGACTCTAACTCATTATTCGGATTTTCGAGAAGTTATTGTAGATCTACTTGCTGGACACAGCTTACCTACACATATATATCATTATTCAGAATAATGCAAGATTTTCAAGAACTCTCATATATGTATGCAGATAAGTGATTCAAGTTATTAAGCTGTTTGCAGGGTAACTGTTCGCTACTCCCTTTTTAACAGGGTATCTGCTAGCTAGACAAACAAATCTGTGATTTTTTCATAGATTATCTGCCACTCACTCCTGTGTACAGGGTATCTACAAGCCAATCAACTCGTATACATTTTTAATAGCTAGAGCACTCTTTCCATATACATTTACAATGTGCCCCAAAAAAGGAAGAAGAAGAGAACAGAGAAATTGGCTAAACTTTGGTTTAGTGAGTCACACTGAGTCAGCAATGGGATGCATGTGACGAGTGTGCCTCGTGGCTGACTGTTGCCTGTTGCATGTAGCTCGCCGCTCGTTGCCTGTGCGGCAAGTTGTTGCATAAGCAACAATAGCTCGCCGCTCGTTGCCTGTGCGGCAAGTTGTTGCATAAGCAACAATAGCTTGTGCGACTTGTTGCCTGTGTGCCACTGCCCCTGCCACAGCCACTGCCGTTGCTATTGCTGCTGCTACTGCTGCTGTCGCTGAGCACTTCTAATCCAATCACACGAACAATGGCAATGCAAATGCAAGCTCAGTCAGCAGCAGCTACAGCAGCAGCAGCAGCAGCGTGGCTGCAACTTCCTTTGTCTGCCATTGAGAGCCATATGCAACGCAGACGTTGCAATTGCCGCGCTGACTTGCCTTGCCGCTGTGTTGATGGTCAAGGTCATGAACCTGTTCCAATAACTCGTTTTTCTTACGTGCCACACACACACGCACACGCACACAAACAGACAGACAGGGAGACAAACAGACAGACAGACAAATGGACGGACTGCTAGACAGGGGTATGGACCGGCAGCCAACAGATGATTGTATGTTGCATGCTGGCTAAAGTTGTTGCCGCTCTGGCTCTGCTCTAATGCTAATCCTGGCAGATTTGCCAGCATGCCAGCGGCATTTGGCTTTTGCTTCCATGCCATGACTAATGGCTGTCTAATGGTCCAAGCAGCGGCTGCCAAGCGGCAGCTCAAATCAATTTGCCAAACATGAAATTAAATTTCAATTCAACTTAACGACACACAAACACACACACACACACACACATAGAGCAAGGACACGTGGCAACAATTTATAAACATATATTTATGTCATATACGAGAAATGAATTGCGATAAATTGTCGTGCGTGGGCGTCGTCCACCTGGCTGATTCATTGTTTTGTTTTTCAACTTCGGCCGTGTTCAGTGTCAGCGAATGAATTATGCGAAATCAAAATGCGATTTGCTGCAAATCAAACAAAGAGAATCCATTCAAGCAAATGCTTCCGTCTGTCAGCGCGTTGAAATTAGAAGCGCATTAATTAGAAATCTTTATTATTCTAATTTTTTTCCATTTCCATTTCAATTTCTATATTTTTTTTAATGAATTCAACACAATAAATTTGAGGCGACATTTGTGCATAAATTGCAAATAAAGATTTCCGTGAATTTCTTTTTATTTGATTTCTGTATATTTTGTGCATTGAGACGCATTCAACGGCAGCAGCAGCAGCAACAACAACAACAACAACAGCAAACGGCAACATTTTGTCAAAAGCTGCCCATATTGATAATTGTGCATTTGATGCCCATTGTTAAATTTATGTGTGTGTGTGAGGTATTTGCGCGTGTGTGTGTGTAAGCAAATATGGCGTGCACTTGTCGGGCTTCGCGTCTATTTATTTGTCAGCTCTTACGGAAAATTTGGTTGAGGTTAGGTTAATAGCCAAAACTAAATTTTGAAAAAATTTATCAATTAACTAATACTTATACTTATACTTATACTTATACTTATACTTATACTTATACTTATACTTATACTTATACTTATACTTATACTTATACTTATACTTATACTTATACTTATACTTATACTTATACTTATACTTATACTTATACTTATACTTATACTTATACTTATACTTATACTTATACTTATACTTATACTTATACTTATACTTATACTTATACTTATACTTATACTTATACTTATACTTATACTTATACTTATACTTATACTTATACTTATACTTATACTTATACTTATACTTATACTTATACTTATACTTATACTTATACTTATACTTATACTTATACTTATACTTATACTTATACTTATACTTATACTTATACTTATACTTATACTTATACTTATACTTATACTTATACTTATACTTATACTTATACTTATACTTATACTTATACTTATACTTATACTTATACTTATACTTATACTTATACTTATACTTATACTTATACTTATACTTATACTTATACTTATACTTATACTTATACTTATACTTATACTTATACTTATACTTATACTTATACTTATACTTATACTTATACTTATACTTATACTTATACTTATACTTATACTTATACTTATACTTATACTTATACTTATACTTATACTTATACTTATACTTATACTTATACTTATACTTATACTTATACTTATACTTATACTTATACTTATACTTATACTTATACTTATACTTATACTTATACTTATACTTATACTTATACTTATACTTATACTTATACTTATACTTATACTTATACTTATACTTATACTTATACTTATACTTATACTTATACTTATACTTATACTTATACTTATACTTATACTTATACTTATACTTATACTTATACTTATACTTATACTTATACTTATACTTATACTTATACTTATACTTATACTTATACTTATACTTATACTTATACTTATACTTATACTTATACTTATACTTATACTTATACTTATACTTATACTTATACTTATACTTATACTTATACTTATACTTATACTTATACTTATACTTATACTTATACTTATACTTATACTTATACTTATACTTATACTTATACTTATACTTATACTTATACTTATACTTATACTTATACTTATACTTATACTTATACTTATACTTATACTTATACTTATACTTATACTTATACTTATACTTATACTTATACTTATACTTATACTTATACTTATACTTATACTTATACTTATACTTATACTTATACTTATACTTATACTTATACTTATACTTATACTTATACTTATACTTATACTTATACTTATACTTATACTTATACTTATACTTATACTTATACTTATACTTATACTTATACTTATACTTATACTTATACTTATACTTATACTTATACTTATACTTATACTTATACAATGTTGAGATTATTTCTGTACCACCTTCAGTGCCCTCCCCTTCCCCTACGTCAGTCTACGAAGCCTTACCCACGTATGTGAGAACTCTCCCCCTGTCCAACTAATTTTACAACTCGAAAAGAATCCGGTGCAGCAGCAAAAAATATGGTGAAAATGTGCAAAAAACCAAACTCTGCATTTTGAGTGCAAATGACAAAGGGAGAGAGATTTACAGCGGCAAAATTACAGAGAGAGCAAAAATCAATATAAAAAAAAAAAGAAAAAAATTACAACTAAAGTATAATACAATTTAATAACAGCAAAAACTTTTAGTCAAAAAATGTGCATATTTTTTACAGCATTGCTTTTAATGATCATGGAATATTCTTGACCTTTTAGAGTGTGCGATAGTGTCTGTATGTATGTGTGCGTGTGTGTGTGTATGCGGGTAGCTAGTGTTGTGGTTTTTTCAAACCATATAGAGTGCATTCACTCAAACACACACACAAACAAACATCCACATGTTGTTCGTAAAGTTTGTGGAAATATAAAAACAAAAAAAATGTAAATTTAATAAAGATATATAAGTATATGTATGTATTATTAATATAGAATATTACTTACTTTCAGTGTGATGCAATAGTTTTCAGTTATTTGCGTATTTCGCGCACGTTTCAAAATATAAAAATGTTTTGTTATTAATATAATTGTGGAATTTGTTGTTTGTTTCTTAAATTCTTAGAGTCACAGCACTTGAATTGTCATTAATATATATATATATATATACATATATACTTCAGCAGAGATTTTGTTTGATTGATTTTTGATTTGGGCTTCGATGAAAGGAAATACAAAATTTGTTATCACAAGCGAAACGCACCTCAACTGTTTTGCTAGTCTATGGGCTAGCGAAGAGGAACCACATGCAATGCACTCTTACACACACACACACCCAGGCATAGATGAGAGCAGACGAACACTTATCCACATGTACGTATGTGTGTGTATGCGTGTGTGTGTGTGTGTGTTGGTAGCAGCAGCAGAAAATAAATAAAAATTTCGCACCGCGACCAACGTCAACAACAAACAAACACCGACACTAACAACAAGCGCAGACAACTTTACTAATACGTAAACAACAAAATCGACTAACTTGACGACGACGTCGACGTCGACGCTGACGTTGACGCTGGCGTCGCTGCTACTGCTGCTGCTGTTGCTGTAGCTGCTGCGCTGCGCTGCGCTTACAACGACAATCCGAAGCTAAGGCAAAAGCGTACCGAACCGTTCGAAACGACCGACAATAAAGCTGCCATCCAGCTGAGCTGCCCGGCACTTTGACTATGAGCTGGAGCCCAACTGAGCGGCGGCAGAATGAGTGCAGCGGCGTGCTGCTCTCCACACACTCACACTCACAATTACAATCACTCACACACACACACACACACTCACACGCACATGACAAAGAGCCAGCCACAATGCTGCGTTGTAAAGGTCTAAGAAAAGTTTCGCAGTTCGCATGCATTTGCCTTGGCTGAGAACAAACCGCTCAAGTTACAACTGTGTGCATGTGTGCGTGTGTGTGTGTGAGTGTGTTGAAAAAATTGCAGTGGCAGTGTCAGCGCGCTAGCGAGAGATAGACAGAGAGCGAGAGAGCAACAGAGAGTGAGAGAGAGACCCTGGCCAAGTGGGAGGTAGCAGCCGGCTAGCTGCTGATGTCAACGTATTGGTGCGCTTCATTCATGGCAGCCGGCAAAAAAACGTTAAAAGCGAAATTGGTTAAAAAAAACTCACACACATACACACACTCGCAGTGCAGAGAGCAAACAAAAAAATGTAAAGAAAATGGTGGCTAGAGTCAACTGGGAGCGCAATGAAAAAAAATTTGTCATCTCCTCCCGGCTAAAGAGCGCGAGAGCGACTGCTGAGCGACTGCAGGCGGGGAAGGCCAGTGTCAGTGTGTTTTTAATTGCACTTGGCGCTGCATTAGTGTGTGTAAACACGCACACACACACACAGCTGTCTCAGCGCTCAGTTAAATGCACTCAGAACCAAAACGCGCTCTGAGTGCGTTTATTTGCAAATTTTTTTTTTTTTCGTTATTTTTTAGCTTTTTTTTTCGCTTAATACATTTTGCTCTCCATTTTGTAATTTTTCAACAGTTCTTTTTCGGTTGCGAAAACAAGTCCGAAACGCGACGACGACGACGACGACGGCGACAGGCAACGCTTTGTTTAGCGCTGGAGACGAAGACGGAGACGCTCACTCACCGCTCGAAATGCAACTGGCGACTCCGACAACGCGCGCCCGTTGCACATGCACTTTTAGGTTTTTGTTGTTGTTGTTTTTACATTTTTTTTTTTTTTTTTTTTTTTAGTGTGCAACGATTTGTGCGAATGTCGAGCGCAAAACTGAAATTATAATAATTCGCCCAGCCGGACGACAGACGGACGGCGAATTCGACTCGGCTTGCAGCGACTCAATTGCATGTCATTGTAGACGAAAAAAAAAGAGGCGAATACTTTTGAGAATTTTCGGCACAGCGAATTATGGACTCTCGACTCTGTGTGCGAGAGTGAGATAGATTGATAGTGGAGGGGGATGTTGGAGTGGTGGGAGTTGCAGTCTAGCTGTGACTGGGGCTGGTGCTGGGGCTGCGGCTGGGACTGGGTCTCTGCCTGAATTTAGTCGTGACTCGGTTTCAAGGTCTCTCAATTAATACGAAAATTTCGATGTAAATGTTTTTCATTTTCGTTGTATTTTTTGTTGTATTATTTTGTTTATTTGTGTTTGCATGCCTGTAACAAAATTCGTGTATAATAAATATAGTAATTGTTTAACTATTTTTTTTTACGATTTTAATGCTTTTCTAATAAGCGAAATATTTGTTGATTTTTTAATTGCATTTACATTTGTTAACAGCGACTCTTTGACCTTGGGCCTTGCATAGTCAAGAACTGGCATTTGAATTGGCGAAGGTGATGGAGGCGTATACATACATACGTATATATATGCATAGGTGTATATATTTATTTGTGTATATATGTTTGTGTGCTAATGTTTGGTTATATGATACTAGTTGAAACGAGGTTTTGAGCTGAAGCAAGCCTTGAGTAAAGTTGACATTGGTTTTTTAGAAGCTAATAAGGAATGATTTTTGTGAATATAGAATATATATAGAATGGTTATAGAAATTGACGATAGGTCTTAGAGAAAATATTTTCCATATACTATAACATGAATATCATATATAAGATCAATAGGGTGTAGGCAGGAAAATATGTTTCAGGAATTTTTGATACTAGATAGAGTTCAGGTGAACTAAATGCTTAAGCCAATCTCAAAACCGTTATTGGTAATCTGTGCAATCTACGAAATTTAACATCACTGATGATCGTTATACATATATGTATGAAGATAAAGCCCTTGCAGATACACAATGAAATTAATAAGAAGCAGAGGGAAAATACTTTTCAACACAAACTCGCTTTTAATTCGTGTCCTCTAACCATTCAAGCCATCGACTTCCGTGTTGAGCGATATATAAGCATAAACCAGCAAAAAATAAGAAATAAAAATAAAAACAACAACAAATAAGTGTGCAATTGCGGGAATTTACGACTAGAAAATACCCTGCATGTTACAACCTATAATATATATGATGCGAATACATGCATTATGCATTATTTATATATTTTGGCCACACCTATTTCTGCCATTTGCCAATATACCCCGCCACATATTCAATGGGATTCGAGTACAAAAAAAAACATACGAGAAATGTCGCCAAAGAGGAACACACATAATTGCAGTATTTACAAGAGATAAAATCGACAACAACATGCAAAAAGCAGCAGCACAAAAAAACTCATAAAATATATGCATATATATATATATATATATATATATATATATATATATATATATATATATATATATATATTATATTATATTATATATATGTACATGTGTATGCATTTATATATGCATATTTGTGCATAAAAATCTGTTGAGAAGCAATTAAAATGAAAACCACGTAAGCAAATACGAGTGAGCTCCCCGAAAAAGGCGTTAAAAAGTGCCAAAAAATACAAAAAAAAAAGTATAGCCCGTAAAAACCACCCTATTGCAAAATGCATTTTTTCCCCTTAACCCCTGGCTGCCCCCTTGAGTAAGTTAACCCCCTTCGTATACCCCTTCAATCGTACCCTTGCCTATGCACACAAAGGCAAACGTGCAATTATGTTGAATGCATTTCGGAAAAAAAATAAAGTACCCCAAAAAAAAAAAAGTCGAAGCGAATGCACAAAAAACAAGTAAGATGCAATTTTTTGCATAATGGAAAATGCAGCAGGCAACAAATGCACTCACACACACACATATATATATGTATAATGAAACGCATTGCACATTGTAAGCTGAGCTGTGAAATCCAGACCCAAAAATATATTCTAAAATTAAAATGCGACGGCCTGTCGAAATGTAAACAATCAAAGGGGTGCATGATGCACACATGTATGTATATATATATTTATACGTGCATACATATATACGATATCTGAATATTCACACGTACACAGTCGTACGCTACTGCAATTCAGAGCTGACAACCTCTGATAAAATAGAAAGAAAAGACTTTAAGAAAAAGTTACTTGCATTATTAATGTTTCATTTTTTTTTTTTTTTTTGAATTTACAATTAGTAAAAGAACAATTAGTTACAAAACTTTATATACATTTTTTAAAACTAAGACATATAATAAAAATCATAAGCAAACAATGTTCTATAAGTATTTTATTATTTAACAATTTACAATAAAATCTAAAAACAAAAAAAAATGTTTAAAAATATTAGTAACAAAAATGGATTCATTATGATTCGATAGGTTGCAAAAGAAGCAATATAAAGGAAAACAAAGACCACTTAAGGAGCATATAGAAGTCTGGATCGTTTCAGTTGACAGGGACAAATCTATCCGTAAAAAAGCTAAATGGGCAGCACTGCTGCCATAACGATGCAACGCACAAAGCCAAGGCAAAGAAATGCATGCACTCACACAGACACACACAGTTAAATGCTAATGGGGTGGGTTTTGCACTCTTAATATCTTTGCATCATTTTGGAATGCATAATTTAGCTAAGATTGGTTTTTTTCCTTCAATCTCTTCGTCTTCTTCTTCTTCGTCTTCTTTTTCTGATTTTTTGCAATTAATTCGTGAAATTACGCACTTCCCATGGCTGGGCTGGCTGATGATGGTCTGATTGCTGATTGGCCCAAATGAGCGCCCAGTCAGGAAGTGGATTGCATCCGTTCTAAGCAGCGCCTGGGACATCATTTGGCAAACGGAACTACAGCCAGCGGAAGCCAACAACAAACATACACACACAGAGATACACAGAGGTACACACGGAAACTGAGCATTGACCACCATAAATAATGAGCGAAATTAAATGCACACTTAACTCAGATAAAGATCAAACTTAAGCCGTAATAATTGGCGACACTTGGACAACATTTCAGAACGATTGTGCTGCAAATAATTATTCAATTACAGCCGCAACAGCATCTAATGTTAACTAATTATCTAATGACAGACAGAGTAAACAGTTCGCTGAAAGACATATGTAGAAGAGCATATATAGAATAGCTCTCAGAAATCTCGGATTGTATGTTAATATGAATTGTCTTGCAGCTGTGATCCACTAAGTGCGTTATAAAAATACGCAAAAATAAATATGCGTACAATCGACTAAATATACTCTTTTAACTGCGCTAAGGAAGTAAATCTATAAAAAAAATTATTAAATATGTTGATAAATTCATAAATACTATATATCTGCATATATGGCTAGAACTTATTTTGTCTATAGAATATGAATATACTGATTTGTATATGGAAGTAAATTGTTAAATATTTTATAATTCTACATATAAATGTTTACATATGTATGCATATACTGAAAATTCCAAATTATTTACGAAATAAACACCTCTTTAAATTAGCTACTTTTGCTCAAAGTTATAGCACAATTATAGACACTCAATATACGCATAAATCGACGCCCACATATGTGCTCCATAAGAGCCTTATACAGCTGTCCAAGGCAATGGCACTACATATATAAATACACATACATATGCATGTACATACATATATACAAAATACGATTCTCTCTAGGCTGTTTAAAGTAAAAGTAAATGAAAACAAGCCAAGCAAATAAACCAAAATGAAATCAACAAATAAGCAGACGCGACTAAGTAGAAGAAGAAGAATCAGCAGCAGCAGCAGCAGCAGCCAAAGCCAATGACCAAGAATCAACAACAACAACGGCAACACAGATTGCTGAGAGGCCAAGGAACTCGAGAGCAATACAAAATTGCTTGGCCTTGGTCAGGCACACTGTGCACACTCACACACACACCGTCACTCATGCATGTGTGTGTGTTTATTGTGCATACATATAAATACTTTTAAATGTTTTTTTTTCTTTTTTTGTGTGGCTTTTTGTTGCTTTTCTTATTGCATTGCATTTGCGCTCTTGCCTTATTACGTTTTAATTTTCGTTGCGAAAAGTCGATAAGAAAGTTGAAGTGTTGATTAACGCGGCAATTGATAAGATACGCAACACATACACGGTCACACACGATGCAGGCCTATGCACATTTATAGAAATAACGGCTCTTGCCTGATAAGCGCAATTGAAAAAGTTTGTTTCACTCCCAAACGTGTTGCATTGTAGGTCAGTAAAAGGGGCATGCTAATGATGTCAGCCGCAGCTTAGCCCAATGAAACAGTTTGCAGCATGTGTTAAAAATACATTTCCATTAGCATACGGCACACACGCACACACGCACAACACACACAGACGCCAAAACATGTCCAAATATACACGCACAAATTGCCGTTCAACCAATGTCAATGTCAACAAGCAACATCTGCAGCAGCAACAGCAACAGCAGCAACAACAACAACAACAACGGCAGCAAATTCATTTCTAATGGACGCAGCAGCCACGCGGAAATCGTTGCCATGTTTAGGCCGTGTTGTTGTTGTTGCTGTTTTTGTTGCTGCTGCTGCACGCCGGCAACATATTGTGTGTAAGGTCATATCTCGAAATTTGATTTGGCTGCCTGCCAAATACAAAACAGATGAATGCACGAACACACACACACGCACACACAAACACACTCACACACACGCACACTAACACACGAGAGTGCGAACATGTTTGCGTTGCACGCGTTTTGTTGCATTTGGGGGTCGTTATTGGGCGCTGGCAGTTTAAGATGTTTAGTTTTAGATATCAATGAAGTTGAGAGCGAAAGTGTTTTCCGACCATTTACGATTTCAATTAATATTACGTATACGTATGTATATGTATGTGTGTTTTTGGTCGCTGAACTTGTGGCAGATTTGCATATTTAGTGAAATGTGCACTTAAATTGGCATTGATTGCCATTCAAAGCAATTTATTATTGAACATTATTGAATAATTACTGAAATGTAGGAAGCAAAAAGCTTGAAGATTAAAGAGAGTTAAATATTTTAGCGCAATTTTACAACTAATTAAATGTCAATTACATTTGAAATACAAAAATTTAAACAATGCAAATTAGTTAGATAACATCATAAAGGATTTATTATATTGACTACAATTTCTTAGCTGTCTCTTTATCGACAACTATAAAAATTCACTTTCCAAAGTTCACGTACTGAATGAAAAATCTGAAAAAGATAAAGCTGACGCATTCTTTTCTTTTTGATAAATTTTTATCTGCTTCTTTGCTTTTCGTTTATTTTCACTTCCGTTTTGATATGTTTGGAATCTGTGTATAAAGCTATCAAGATGCGCTCTGCGTACGATAAACAAAGAAAGCGAAATTCAAGAATTCCCATATACCCCTCTCTCTCTCTCTATCTCACACACAGCATACACCAAAGCTCATCAATTGCCGAAAAGCATTCGCTGCTCAAGTCTAACGGTTAACTTCAATTCACTTGCACTTGCACTACCACTGGCCTCTGCACTCTTTGCACGAAGAGCGGGCCAAAGAGAGAGAGAGAGACAGAGAGAGTCAAGTTCAAAAACCTCATTACATGCGAAAAGCTGTTATTTTATGATGAGCAAACGAGCGACAAAGCTGCAAGCATTTTGTATTTTGTGGCTTCTGATTTGAAGTCCACGCAGTCCACACACACACACAAAAACACGCACGTTCATTTACAGTAAATTGATATACACACAACTCATACATAAGTATTTGTTTATAGTACAATTTTTCTTTATCGCACATGATTCACCAAAATAAAAAGACAACAACAAATGTGAAATGGCGTCCATGACCAACACAACACAGAGACAACTGAAAGGCCAGAGAAAACAACAACAACGCTGCAGCGGTCACTCGCCCTCTGCTTCTGCTCCTGCTGTGCTGCTCCATATGGTATGCCATGAACTGAGCCAACAACCGATTTTTATTATTATTTTGAATACGCTTCTTGTTGCTGTTATTACTCTTATTGCTGCTGTTATTGTTGTTGTTGTTGTTGCTTTTTTTGTATTTTGTTTTGTATATTTTTCGTCACACTTGGCAGCAGCAGCAGCAGCAGCAGCTACAGCAAAGGCAGCGACAGAGGCAGCGGCGGTGGCAGCGTATTTGTATTTGTATTTGCACAGAGCCAGCGTCGACGACAGCGTCACATGCCCCCTGTCCAGGCCCCTGGCCGGGCAGCAGTCGGTCGCTGCGTCGCCTGGTCGCTTGGTCTGTCGGTCGTCCCTAACCTACGACAACCGAATTCGCACTGGGCCAGGTTCAATGAACTTTTTGGCTGCGTTCGCTGCTGTTGCTGTTGCTTTTGACGTTGTTGTTGCTGCCGCTGCCGCTGCCGCCGCCGTCGCCGTCGCCGTCTCTGTCGACGTCGTCATCGTTGTCGTTGTCGTTGCATAAAGCGTGCATTGAGGGCGCTGGTTGACTGACTGACTGACTGACTGACTGTCTGTCTGAATGACTGACTGACTAGCCAAATGGCTTGTCTGTCATGCGTGTGTTGTTGTTGTTGTTGTTGTAGCTGTTTGCTTAGTGTCTGTGTATGCGTGCATGAATGAAGCTTCTTTCTTTTAATTTTGTCAAGTTCGTTTTGAATTTCAATTTTGAGTCATGCATAAAGTGCAAGATACGACAACGAGTACTTAAGCTCGCACTCACACACATGTATTGAGCGAGCGTATGTGTGAGTGTGTGTACATATATGCCGTGGTTGACAGTCAGCAGCTGTCGCTGGTTTTGTTTTCTTTCCTTCTTCTTCTTCTTCTTCTTCTTTTTTGATAAGCGTCTTTCCTATAAACGCAACTGCAAAAATAATTTAAAAGAAATTAACCACAATAACCCAAGCTGTCGATTCTCAACAGCAACAAAATTCACTAGAAATCGGAAACTTTTTAGAAAATCAAATTACATGGTGCAAAGAGAACGGCAGAAAAAATTCAACGGCAAAATGAAGATGCAGAAAAAAAAACGGAAGCCGAAATACACTACAAAATAAATATATGTGCATACCTTAAGTATATACAAAAAACTAAAATAAAATAAAAGATAATTATTAAATGAAAATTAATCAAAATAAAAAATAAAATAATAATAATAAATAACTTTATTACAAAATTAAAATTTTTTAAATATAAAATTCATTGAAAATATAATAATAATAATTATTTTTTATTTTATTTGATTATTATTTTTGTTTTTATTTGTTTTATTTTATTTGTAATATTTTACATAGATTTCTGAATAATACTTTCAAAATAATTAATTTTCTTATAAAACTTATCATATAGTGTAATTGGAGCCTTGATACTTGATAATTTGCAAGCAGATTGAATAATTCAATATAGCCGTTTGAGTCTGGCATATATGTGTGTATGTATGTATAACCATCTGGTTGAGCTGCTCTTGGGTTGCCATTGACGATAGTGATGCTGTTAAAAATAATCAGTTTTGTGATAGCTAAGGAGGCTGGGAGTGAGACTGAGATACTCGGAGGCAGAGTCTAGTTGCTGCGCTTGACTTGACTTGGCTAAATATGATATGCCCTGGCAGAGTCAACCAAATTGTTACCACAGGCACGCCGCCCTACACTTACCGTCCGGCTCCTCCCCCCTCCCATTGAATGTAATGCAATTCGAATCGATGTCGAATTGTGGATTAGTTGGCTCAAAAAAATAAAATGAATTACTACAACTTCAGCATCTCTCCGTTCGTCTGTCTGTCTGTGTGTCAGTTAGTCAGTCTGTTTGTCATTTCACATGCTCGTTCTGTGCATTTGGCTGTGATTAATTGCATTGGCTGCCGCTTGGCAATAACAACGAGCTCTGGCGGGCAAGGAAGCCTTAGAAAATGTCAGGGCCAATGGCATGGCCCAATGCAAATTTATGACAACGTCGCGCCGAGATTTATCAACTGCAGCAACTGCCAGCAATAACAACAACTACAACAATAGCAACAACTTCAGCAACAGAAACAGCAACAGCAACAGCAACGAAAATAAAAATAACCAGTTAATGCGCCGACTACAAATAAAATCGAAAGCCGCAACCTAAAAAACCGGTTTGCCAAAGTTCTAAAAATGAAACTGACTGCAGCAGCTCGAGCAGCAACAAGACCAAAAATATTTTTTCACTGTCTGCCAAAATTGCAAGCGGGCATAAATTAACCGCATGGGGTCCACTAATACACACGCACACACACACACATGGAGAGCGAGAGATAGAGATAGGAATACACGCATGCGAGACAAGCACACCCAAAACCACTTAAAGTCCACAATGATGACGTTGACGTCGTCCCGACGTCGACGTCGGCAGCCAACCACGCCAGTTGAGTTTTCAAGTGCAATTCTCGTTGCTGATGACGCAAAAAAAAAAAGAAACGCACACAAAAAAAAAATAAACAACAAAAGTAAGTAAAACCGGCAACGACCACGACCTCACCCAAAACCGGGCAGCAACAGCAACAAAAGGCAGAAGCGCTGCCAGCAGAACGCATTCAGAGGCTCCACCCCAAAGCCAAAAATGCGCAATTTGACTGTACGAAAAAAAAAATAATAATAAAGTAAACGAAAAAGCGAATAAAAACGCAGCAGAAAGAGCAACCAAAATAAATGTAAAACGAGCGCAAGCTAAATTATCATTGACACGTCGATGGACGCATACTCTAACTCAAGGGGAAATCAATAGAACGACACTCATAATCAAAATCAATGAGAATACAAATTATTATTGACACATCGACTTGACATACCCTTAGTAAAGTTAAGCAATACGTATGAGTTGTTCTACTTATGCATATTAATTATGACAGTTTCCCTATTCACGAAAATAAAGTGAAAACTCTGAGAGCGAGTCTCAAGGTCCAAGGTCCAAGTTCCAATTTCCAAGTTTCAATTTCCGAGCCGAGAGTCAGAGAGCAAAGAACAGAGAGAGTTCGAAACCAACAAGAAATGCCAATTTAAGCGCCGCCAATAAGAATCTAATTGGAAACTTAACACACTTTCATATGCCTAGCGTTGAAGCTACAATGTTTTCAAGCAAAGCTTTTATTTTTAGGAAATAATAATACTAAGTGCTTGCCTAGAGCTATATACTAGTCCATACACCCGTAGGCAGTGTATATTCAACAAAAAAATTTCGTTTGGCTGCTCATACAAATTTTTTTCTGGGCTGGCGGTTGTCGGTTACTGACCGTCCTCAAGGTTTTTCGTATTTTGCCCTTTTTGCAGAAGCAGCGACGTCGACGGCAACCGAGACGCTGGCAGCGTCAACGATCGCAGCGCTCAATTCCCTTCATTTAGAGCGCTTATTTTTTGTTGCTCTTTGCTGCCGCTGTTGTGGCTGCCGCTGCCGCTGCCGCTGCTGCTGCTGCTGCTGCAGTTCGTTGTTGCATTTTTGAACGTTTTACGTAGCGCAAATTACAGCAAACACGCCATCATCATCACCATTACCATCCTCATCATCATCATCGTCGTCATCTACATCATTGTTGGTGTTGCTGCTGCAGCGCTAGGGCGCAGTAATAATAATAAGAACAGCAACAACAACAACGGGAGCTACAACATAATCAAGATGGCAGCCACTTGCTGCAAAAAATTGACGAATATGCGATGCAACAGCAGCAGCAGCAGCAGCAGCAGCAGCCGCAATGGCAGCAGCAGCGGCAGCGACTGCGCCAGCAACAACAGCAATAAACAGAATTTTAAACCCGAATTCAATGCAAAACATGCTGGAAAATGTAAAAAGCAAAAACGCAAAAAAGCGGGGACTTGACATAAAATATGGAATCGACTGGAATAGAATGAGAGCAGATCGCATCAGAGAGCGATCCGCAGAGTTGAGTTGAGTTGTAGTGAAGTATGCCGCTATTGCCATCTCGCTCTCAGCGCGCAGTTATCTCTGTCTGGGGGAGCCACTGAAGCATAGGTTTTAATTTATGTAGCACGCACATTTTGTGTAATGTTTTTTTTTATATGTATTTTACTTTACTTTATTTTTTTAATTTTTTTGTTACTAGGCTTTTTCTCACAATTTGTTTTGGCAGCGAACGGAGTGAAAGATGGCCAGAGCCAGAGCGAGAGCTGGCTCGAGGGAATGCTGCGGCATGCAATTAAAGCGAGCACCTGCATCGGCAGTCGGTGGACTAGCAAAAAGTCTATTTTAATGAGAAATAGAACAGCGTTTGCTCCAAGCCATGTAACTACATATTTCAGCACAAAGTGCAGCGAGTAGGTGGGGTCAAAATCTGCGGCATCTAAGGTAAACTGACTTACAAAGAAACTATTAAGATAATACATGAGTTGCAAATATTATTTATAAAACATATAATGCATTCGTGTATAAAAAAAGACTTTGAATAGAGCTATGATTATTTTAAAGTCCACTCTAAAAATAATTCAATATTTACTTACCTTGTTAAATTATCCAAAATGGGGGTTAAGAAAAAATCACTAAAAACTGTAAAAAAAAAAAAAATAATTATAACTTAGACGATTGATTTAAAGCTGTCTTAGATAAAAGACTACTACAAATATTAACCAAAAAACTCTCAAAAACACTTCAAAATAAAAGCAAATAAATGCATGTCAAAAAAAAACTGATAATAAATTAATTACAACTATTTTCAAATAAACTCCAGCTGTATCCGAGCTAAACAAAATAAAAACAACATCTAACTAAAAAGCCGTGAAAAAAAAAAACTTTAAAAAACACACAGCAAAAAATCAAAAATCAATTATTAGCTATTCGACTAATACTATATGTACTTAACACACAAATTAGATAAACTCCGTGTTAATTATGCGCACCACATGGCGTATGCGTTATGCATAAATCATGCAGCGAATGCCAAACACACTCGAAATGTATGCAGCCAAAATTGCCACACACTCACACACACATAGACCGGCAGGCTGACAGATAGATAAACACACACACACATACATACACACACACATACGTAGACAAATTGGCCATCTAAACAGTGACCAAAAACGAGCCGCATAACTGACCCTGAACTAAATTCGCAACGACAACAAACACACACTCTATTAAATTTGTTGTTGGTTGTTGTTGTTGTTGTTGCTGCATATTTGAGTGAATTGCAGAGTGCTGCAGCATCCAGTGCAACTGCACAGCCACAGCCTCTAATCCCGTATCCAGTTGGTTGCATCCAACAACAGGTGGGTGGCAGTTGCTGCTGTGAGAGAGTGTATGTGTGTGTGTGTTATTGTTGTTGCATATTACGTATGCAGTTGCTAGCAGAGACCAAACCGGCAGTTAGCTAGGCAAATGCAGCTTATATGCCACCTCTCTCCTCTCTATTTCTGTATATATGTATGTGTGTGTTTAATGAAAAGGAAAGTGTCATGCAATTTTCGATTTAGGTATTGTTATGACTGCCGTTGTTGCTTTTGTCGCCTGCGGTTAGTTGGGCACATAATAAAATTAGCCTGGCAGCTGGCATGCCTGTATGTATTGCACATACATACATACATGCAACATGTGGCGTCTGTCTGTCTGTATATGTGTGTGCAGCTCAAAAATGTTAGCCAAAAGTTCTAAAAGTAGCAGTCGAAACTCACACACACACGCAGACAAACCTACAGACAGCAGCAGCAGCAGCAGCAGCGGCTGCTGAATGTGTGCCAAACAGGACCACAAGTGGTGTGCCTGTCTCTCTCCCTCTCTCCCTCTCTCTCTCTCTCTCTCTCTCTCTCTATCTCTCTGTGTGTGTGTGCTTGGTGTTGCCACAAGCAGCTTTCACTTAAGTGCAATTTGGTTGCTTTGTTGCAACTCCTGTTGACTTGTGGCTAGCAAAGTGAGCATTTAATGCTATTATCAAGCTTGCCACACACACACACACAGTGCCACACACCTGTCACATGTGGCACATCTGTCAACAAGGTTGCAAGGCAACATAAGATGCTTCTTAGCCTTAGCAAATGTTGATTAAAAGTGCACAAAAATGCGCTGCTTTTTGCTATCATTTGATTGCAACAAATTGAATTCAGCTTCGTCGCTCGCTCCTTTACAGCTAAAATGAAATATGAAAATTAAATAATTTTCATTTCGCTTTTCATTTGGATTTTTCCATTTTCACTGTGCACATTTTTCTTTAGCTTTTTTTTTGCATTTCTCATTTCAATTAGCGCAAATTATGTTGCGAAATTCTGTTAAGGCAAATGTCAAGCGGCGAGGAGTACATTAACTTTTCGCGTGCACTTTGCCGGAGCACAGAAGATGTAGATAAACTTTTTGCAGTAGATCTAAAGGCATAGAGATATTGCGTGTATACTAGCTTTAATCTAGCTTACTATTTACAAATTTGATTCAAGTTTATGCGAAATATAAAAATAAAAAACTAAATAAAATACATTTCTTCAATATTTTTCTGATTAATTCGTTTATTTATCATTTATTTTGAGAAATTCCAAAGTTTTTACATTTTTAAAGAGTATTAATGCTTTTGATTTACCATTTTTATATTATTTTAGTTTTGCTCTGATTTTTTTATGGAATTTTATAGCTGCAGCAAGGGAATTCTCTTAATTTTAATGAAAAGCTCTGCAGCAAATTATTAATAATTAACTTTTTTACTTTTGTTTTTGACTGTTCGTTAAAGTTGAGCTTAAAGGTAAATGCCGTAAACTGTGCGAATCTGCAATTGACAATCTGTCAAGCGGAGTTGCAATATAATTACACTTGAAATGTGAAGATTGTCAATTAAGAACTAAAACTGTTGAATATATTAACAAATTAAATTGAATAATAAATAATTACAGCATACAAATTTAAATTAAAATAATTAGTACAATATTTATAAAATATAATAATAAATGCAATATTTATTAAAAGCTTAAACAAATTTATATATAATTTCCATATTTTTTATATTTATTCCTGAAACTTATACATACATTAATAAATAAAAAATAATTAAATTAATAAACTTAAAAAAAAGGAAAAATATTAAATCAATTACAAATCTGTAATGTAATATAATATCAAATAAATATGATACATAAATGAAATACCAATAATTTAATATAATATAATATCAAACAAATATGATACAAATGACATGTTCAGATTTGCCAATACTTCCATTTGGCATTTCATTTCTTCATTTACATTGTTGTAATGTTTTTTTTTTTTTTTTTTTTTTTTTGCTGCTCTGTTAGCTCACAAAAAACCCAACTGATCCCTAGTCAAACCAAAGCAAACCAAACTGAACCAACTCAAACAAAACAAAAACAAAACAGTTCATTGTCGTCTCCATGTGCCCACTTCCTCGGACATCTCGCTCTGGCCTGAGTGCAGCAGCAGCACATACTGCAGCAGGCACTGCAGCAGCAACAGCTACAGCAACAACAACAACTATAATAGCAATGGGGCTACATATAATGCAATACAATGCAAAAGTTCTCAAGAAAATTCAGCAAAACAATTTGACAAAAAAGCGAAACGACAACAAATTCTGCCATCTTCGGCGATCCTCGTTGATGGACGTTGGCATTTTTAAATGAGTTGCGCGTTTTTTTGTGCGCCGCTGCTGCGGCTGCTGCTGCTGCAGTTGCAGTTGCATTTGCTGCAGCTGCAGCTGCATTAAACTATATACAACGGCCTGTCAGTGGCAGTGTATGTGTGCGTGTGAGTGCGTGTGTGTGTGTGTTGAGTTTGAGTGCCCTGCAACTTGAAACGCAATGCAAGAATTAAAAGCAAGTAAGCGCGAAACGAAGCCCACCGCCAGCCTCTGCCTCTGCCCCTGTCACTGGCCCTGTCCCTACCACTGCAGCCACCGCTATGCCTCTGTCTCTACCTCTTGCTCTTGCCCGATCAGAGTTCCTGTCCCTAAACCCGACAGCAAACGACCACGACGCCGCCGTTGACGCAGAGACCGACAAAAAGCGCGTTTTGATGCATTTGTGGCACAAGCGACAAGCGGCGATGGCACTGACCTTTCCTAATGCAGCTCCAGTTGCACGCAGCAACAACAACAACAGCAGCAGCAACAACAGCTATCATTTCAATTGAAAGCGCATGTTTCGGCAGAGGAACAACAAACACTGTCATAGCCAAAGTTCAGACATTAGGCAAAAGGTCAACATGAAATTTTATGATTGGCTCATAACTCTTGGGGAAATATTAGCAAAAACTAGCTAAGCACTTTAAGAGTGCAACTAAATTTGATGATGCATTAAGCCTGCTGCAGTCAGCTCAATAAAAGACAAGTTCACAGGTTAGCCTGCTGCCTGACAGTTGTATGATGAGAACTGAACGACTTTTAGCTGCTCTATAGAAATCGAACATATTTCACATTCTTTAAACGCTTCAATCTCAGAACCTATATAAGCTAGAGACTTGCAACTTATTGTAGCTTCTTGTATAACACGCGTGGATCAAGTTTCATTTTTTAAAAAATCGATAACTTTTCACGATTTCATGTTATTGATTGAAATCCCTTCAAAATTTCAGTTATACACTTGTAACTTCTACATCCGTAGAGCTAGAGCTCCAAAAGTTTGTACTTATACATTTTTCGGTATTTCATATTTTCTCCATTACATCCTACCAAACTGTATACCGTTCTTTATGCTTCTCTTTTTATAGCGTAATTTGCATTTTCTAAGTTTTTCTTAATGTTCGATTAAGCATTTTGTGCTGTTCTCACATTAACAAATTATGCTAATTAATATGAAAACTAAATAAATAAATAAAAACATTCAAGGCTATTGCACAAAAATGGCAACAAAGCCAACAATAAACAACAATTCAAGTATGAATAAATTGTGAGCAAATAAAAAAAGTATCCAATAAATAGAACCAGTTATTCTAACTGCGTATAGTTGCATTATTTTGATGCTGTTTTATTGTTGCTTCTATCGTTGTTGTTGCTGTTGTTGTAATTGCTGTCTGGTGTTAGCTGTCTGTGCGGTCATTCGATTCTAATAACCTGAAACCATTGCAAATATATTATTGGGGTATATTGACTATAAGAACGTGGTACTCACTCCAAGTCCAAGCGCCGCCAGATCCATTTTCTAATTTTCCAAGATAAATCTTGAAATTCAATCATTTTTAAAAGCTGAGACATTTTGTATACAAAATTCGTACATAGTTTATAAATTATACATTAGAACTCAACAAAGGCCTATACAATATAAATCACCTTAAAAATTCATTATGTTCAAAATGAAAACGAAATAATCTACCTTAACTGGAAATATTCTCCCAGTAAGCTATCGTACTTGTAACTTATATTTATTTTCGATTCGTGCTGCATTTAGCTCTTGACCATTTGTAAGACCTCTAAAATAAATCATTTTCTATGAGTGTGTTTTATATCTGAATCTGTCTCGCATTGCACTTTGCTCGAATCAATTGGCTGTAGTGAAACTTCAACAAAATATTAGTTGGCTATCGATGGGGAATATACTACGAAAAAAAAAAGAAAAAGTGGCCAAAACGAGAATTCAACTGAATTTTTATCGCCGGGACGTGCAGGAAAATCGGGAAAATCATTTCGAGCCATTTGCAGCGTGGCGAAGTCGTTGCGGCTCCTGTTTTGATGGCCCGCTGGGCAGAGTTAACTTTCGCAGCGATAAATTCACGTTTCCTGCCACAGCAGCAGCAACAGCAGCACCGGCAGCAACAGTGGGTGTGAAGTGCTTAGCGGAAGTGGAAGTGGGCGCGTTATTTCCGGTTTGGTTTATGCCCAAAATGCGCAGCTGCCGATGGCCAGTTGTTTGTGTGTGTGTGGCCACTTAACTTCCCAGATTCGATGCCACAAATGCTGCAACTGTCATTGCAATAGGGTCAAGCGCAACGCAACAAACGTACACACACACACACTCGCACACATATAGCAATTAATCAAGCCAAGTTAAGCCAGCGGCCAGCTAAGCAACAACTCAAAGCCAGGGGCAAGTGCAATGGTACGAGAGCGAAAAAGGCTATAAAAGTTAGCTAAAGTGTAGCTTGTTGAATGTTTCGACGCCTTCACAGTCACAAAACTTGTCTTGGAGCGCTGTGGCCAACTCCAGCTGGCTTGGCGCTTGGCGCTTGGCAGTTGGCTGCTTGGCTTTGGCAAATGGAAATGCTGGCCGTCAGCCAGCAAATGGGAAATGTGTGTTACTGTAACTGCGACAGCGCTTCCTGTTAGCAGAGCACACGAAGCTTTAACGGGTCGCCAGTTAAATAAACTAGGTAATGTGCTCCGACAATTAAACATATATAATCTAAGCCAGTTCATAATCGCGTTAATAATTCACGTACTTGCACCGAGTAGAACAACAAAACGGACGAAACGGAACGGAAAACCATTATAGCTATGGATATTTTTAGCAGTTGATTAATTAATCGATTGCTCACTTAAGATATCGATAACATGTGATTGCTTCAAGACGTTATGAGCTCATGAGCCTGAAAAAGTAGAATAACATTGAAGATAAGCAACAGCATTTTTTTTTTTTGCAAATTAATAAATAATAAAAATAACTAAAAAAAAAAAATATTAAAAAAGTTCTTTAAATTGATAAAAAATTATTTTTTTTTTTATTTGTCATCTACGTATTATAAAATCAACAATTAGCTACTTTTTGGTATTCTTTTTAGATTAATAAACATCTAAACTTGAACGTTTGAAGTTCATTTTAAAGTTGCTTAATATTACATACGTTTAAAAAATATTTTAATATCTATGTATGTGTATGTATGTATATCTATTCATATATTACAGTCTTAGATCTAATACAACATATGATATGAATACCCTTAAGTAATGCCAGCCTAGACAGCTATACAAAACCAAAAAAATAAATAAATAAATGAGACATGAAAAAAAAGACACGTACTTGTTAGCTGCACACTGGAAAAAAACAGAATGTTATGCTCTCATAAACACACTGCAAACAAATCTAAAGTTCGAGGTTGCTGCGACGAATGGCAGCAAAAAACGCAAGCGATAAATTTTAGGCACAATGCTGCGTTGGCGTTGCCGTCGACGTCGGCCGCGGCATCGACATCGACATCGACAGCTCAAATAGCAGCAAACGGCAAACAGCAAAATTGGAAACCAATGAAAACCTCGACTTGCGTTATGAATGCATGCCAAAATGGAGGCCAAGCGCAGCCAAAACTAAATAGCAATAGAAAAAGCAAATCGCATGAGAGCGACAGAGATGGCGATGGTAAGGCATACCCAGAGGCAGTGGCAGCGGCAGAGGCAGAGCTTTTTTCGGTTTTTGGTTATTCGTTTTCGTATGCAGCGAAGCGTTGCATTTTGGGCTATGGAGCAATGGGCACGGCGTTGCCAGACTGTCATATGCGTTACGTGTGCATGTGTGTGTTTGAGTGATTGTTTTGATGTCAAGGCTTATGCAAAGTAAAGAGGACACACACATACACACAGCTACATTTGGTTGTGCATGTGAACAGGCGAAATTTGTGTATTTCCAGCACTCACGAATCCATTGAAATAATTGCTAATTAAATATTTATAAATAAATATGTGCAATTGGTTTGCTATCATAAGCCGTCGGCAATTTCCGCATTTTACTTAGCTGAGCAATAATAAAAAAAATAATAGTAATTAATAAAACATCAAAACATCAAGAGTAATTTATTTAAAATAACAACAACAGCGAAACGAGAACAACAAATCAAACACCAAACTAAGTAGATAAAAATAATTGAATTGAATTTATAAGCGCACAACTTAATGGCTGGACGTTGTATAAATAAATGCAAATTGAGTATTTAGAATAATGCGAAAAAGCCCACAACAACAGCAATAACAACAACAATAACAAATGATGACTTTGTTTTTGTTGCTCAATTAATACAAAGAAAATGCATAAATCAAATATTAGGCAGGGGCCCCAATGCAATGCAAGCGGTGGAGCTGAAGGCAACATGCAAAAGATTTTTGCAGCTGCAGCCGCAGCAGCAACAGCAGCAACAACAACAACAATAACCAAAATGCAATTGCAACAAACAATAACAAAAAACTGAACAACGGATAGAAAACAAGATTTCAAGGTAAAGAACGCAATCGAACTTGACGTACTTGAACAAAATGCACAGCAACAACAACACAATAAGAAATAATACATATAGCAAACAAAAAATTGGCTACGTTTCGGCTAAATCGTTGTTAGCCAAGTGGCGCTTGGAGAGTTATTCGAGTGCTCAGCGTAGCTTTGACTCAAGCTGCGGCCCCCGCCACAAATGCAATCGATTGTCTGTGAATCGAATGGTATATGGATAAAAGAAATATAGATAAAGCGAGAGGAAAGCGGAGAGACTGACAAAGAGCGTAAAGTAGAATGAGGGAGCTGAAGTGAATTCACAAATATTACAAATTTTGATTGCTGAAGCAGAGATATTCAAAGTCCTCCAAGATTTAAGCTTTGGGAGAGCTGTATAAAAGGTTACATTATTAATAATAAATATAAAATTGCCACAGGTATATAAGAAGCATGCAATGATTGGAATAGCAACAATCATGATATATCCTAGTCATGAGCTCTTATTACTATAACAATTATGCGTATATATGATATATAAAATATCTGAAAAAAATATTAGGCTATTTGTACATAGTATTTAGAAATACTATATATATAGAAAAAAGTCCAATATTTTATCTATATATCTTATCTTAACCGACATTTTTTACTACAAACAGTTTGTCAATTGAGATTTCATTTCATACATTTGTATATATGTGAATGTTAGCCTCTATCTAAATCCAGTTAACTTATTTGAATGCCTGGCATTATGAGCGCATGTATTCAATTGATTGACAACAGTTTTAATCATAGTTCTCAATCAGAGTTCTAATGGCGCACGGCCCGCATTCAGTCGTAGCAGAGGCAAATCTGTCAACGGTTCAGCCAGGCAGCCAGCAAGGCAATCAAAACTGTGAGCGCTGTGAGCGCCAACAATAACTGTCACAAATTGCCACATGGGAGGGAACTGGGGGCAGCAAGATGCAAATGAAAACCGTTATGGAAAACTAAAGAGCTAAGCAAATTGAAAAACATTTAATTGAAAAGTCAGCAGCAACTGCAGCAGCAACAAACATTAAGAAAACGGCAGAAAAGAAATATGAAAGACTATTAAAGAGATTGAATCAAAAGTTGAACAAAGGAATGACAAGATTTATATATAGATATATATTATATATAGAGTATATATAGAACTATGAGCCACATGTTTGATATATAGCTCTTAGAAATGGCCATATAAGCAATATAATAATCAAGCCAAAATACAATTTTCCTGCAGAGCTGCACGCTGCGATGGAGCGCTTGAGCTACCGGCAACTGTTGCTAATAGCCAATGACAACAACAACAACTATATATGTTGCAGCGGCTGCCAACGGAAGGCATACTATTATCATTCTAAAAGATATGAGGCATGGCGCAAAACTTGGCTAAGAGGCAAGGGCACAACCAGAGCCAGAGTCAGAGTCAGGGCCAGGGCCAGAGGCAGAGTCTAGGCAAAAGCGGTTTTGGTGGGCTGGGAGGGGGCAACAATCAAATACACGCGCAGTGGCAGCAACCTTATTTGCTGCAGGGAATTTCGTGTTGTTGCAGTGGCGAGAAGTTGGGGCTAGGTCTAAGCTGCACACCTGTTGCAAGCATTTTGCATGCAACTGGTTACTGATTGAAGCTGCTGCTGTTGCTGCTGCTGCTGCTGCCGAGGATGATTATGATGTTTGTTGCTGCTGCTGCTGCTGCTGATGGGCAGCAAGACGAATTGTGCTTATGAAAATTGCATGGCAAAAGTTTTGGTAATCAAAGCATAAGTGAAAAGCCAATGACGCTACAACAAAACTCACTCAATGAACGACGCGAAAGAGTTATCAATCACCGAAGCAGTTGCCCCTGGAGCCACACAGACAAAACTCACTCAATTTCTCACTCAAGTTTGAGCGCTTTTCTGCCTACTCACCACGAGAGCCAGTTCGCTTGACTTAACCCCTGGGCCACGGTGGCGCTCCAATGAGCAATGGAAACTCACATCGAATTCGTAGCCTTTATATTTTTGCAATATCTCGAAATTGTTGCCAAAATCCAGGAGGGGCGGAGGGAGAGAAGAATTATGATAAAGGCTAGAAACGGGTTAAAAAGTTGACACCTTTGTTGCTCAAGCATTTGATTGCCATATTTATGAAAGATAAAAAGGCAACGGCGACAAGATTAACCACATTATTCCAACAGTGGAAACGAGTTGCTTATCAAGAAGGCAAACCCGAATGCAACCCTCAAGCCAGACTCGCCAAGACATTTTCGACAAACAAACAAAGGCCGAAAAGAAATGCAATCAAACACGGGGGTAAATGCAGCAGCAGCAACTGCCGCAACAGCAACAATGCTCAATGCAGTTCGAAATCTGAGCAGGCAGCAATGTGGAAGATGCAATTTACATACATAGAGAGGGGCCTGTCTTGATAAGCGTTTTTCCTTTTCTATAGTCTCTTCTTATTTTGCTTTGTTTTTGTTTTTTGTTTTTTTTTTTTTTTTTTATTTTGGTGCCCTGTTATTTGATATGCACAAAAGCTGTGGCAACAACAACAGCAGCAACTGCAGCGACTGCAGCAGCAGCAGCAACTACATCCTGTTGATAACTTTTGTTGTTGTTGTTGCAGCAATTGAAGCTGCGCTCTGGCCTGGTCTGGCTGCAGCATCCGTTCTCAGAGCTCCACGAAAATTTACGGTTTTGGTCTAATTCAAGCCAATGTGCGCCAGCTCTTGGCCAGGGAAGTCAACTGATTTGAAAAGCCGTCGCAACAGGAACCAAACAGGAAGCTGCTGTTAAATTGTATCCAGCTCATTAAATCAGCTCAGGCTTAGGGTGCCCCCCACTCTCCTCCCAGCAGCCTTCTCCCGTCACTCTCTCCCACCTCTGCTTAAGCTTTAGCGGATGTGCGCAGCCAGACAATGCAATAGCATTATTTATTATATATTTACAAATTAAACGCAGCTACAGCAACAGCAGCAACAGCAGCAGCAGAAGCTTTTGCGTTTGTGGCTCATGCCACAAGGCGCGACAGTTGACACCAGCTTAAAAATTGTGCGCAAAATTACTTTTGTATTATATATGAAATACATATATATATATAGAAAGAGAAAGAGAGAGAGAGCTGGATATGCGTATGCGTCGACCCCGCGGCTATGCCAGCTGTAAGACCTATTTTAACCCCAGCAACAAGCAGCAGCAACAACAACAACACGTCAACAAATCACAAAAGCTGCTGCTGTTGCACAACAACAAATGCCTTTATATTCATCACTGTGTGCTTGTGTGTGTGAGTGTGTGTGCGTGTCTCCTTGTGTCATGCTGTTAAACAAAGTGCGTAGCCTATGCCCCGCAGCTAAAATTTTTATTAAAAAATAATCACCCGCACACAAATAATCACACCGCAAATAGAAAACAAAACGACAAAAAAAGGAGGATAAATAAAATGCATTTGAAGCGAATATAAAATGCTCTAAACAGACAGAAAATTGCTGAGAGTGCTGATAGTAGTAGCCGTAGTACTCCCTATAAGGCAGACAAATCCAGTTAAAATTTTATTAGTTAAAACAGTAACAGACCTTCCTCCTCTCCGTCTGCCTGCTCTATAAATTATCGTTAATTCATATCTATTATTTACATTTATTACCGATCATAATTGGCAGCTGGATTTCCTTTGCATAAGTATTATTTATTATATTTGTATTTACTACTAGAACATTATTAATATAATATTATAATTATTAAAAGTGTTATTTTTGTGCTGAAAATTATTAATTATTTAAACGTTAAATATTTTTCAATTTATATATTGAAATAAATCAAGACTTTAATATATAAATTGATGTTTAAAGTTATACAATCTATGATGTTATAATTTATAGGGTATTAAAGTTCTATTCACAAGACAATGCTCTTCCATATTTTTTAATGCAGCTAAATATTTTATGCTTATTAATTTCTTTCTCTTATTTCGATTGCAATTGTATTTATTTGATGATGAGTTAAAAACTTTTTTTGCAAAATACCCTGTAAATTACTTTAATAAAATGAGTATATGTTTTTAATTTTTATGAATTCATACTCAATATGTTATTTATTTAATTTTTTTTTTTATTTCTAAAACACTTATTAAAATTTACATTTCTGTCAATCGGTGAAACATCAGCTTTTATGCGCACTTTAATTCATTTATATTATGATATGATATGATTATTAAAGCCTCATGCCTATTGAAGATCCTCTATGGGACATCCTCAAGTCGCGCATTCTCTATCAACTATTCTGCAGTGCAGCAGAAATGTGCAATTTCAGCAATTTGCGGCTTGCCACAGAATGTTGCCTGCTTTGTGGCGCAGGCGAAACAAAGAAAGCGCAAATAATGAAGATTCAATGAAAAAGAGTATCAAATAAGCTAATGTGTTTTGGACAAAGACCGAAATCCTTAAATCAGTCGATTAATTGAGAGCTTAAATGCGGATTAAGAATTTGAGCTGATTTGATGAGCGGCTTATTATTGGCCTCATTAGCAAATGTACGAATCGATGTGCGATGGATATGTATATATATGAGAGAAACAGAAAGAGAGAGAGAGAGAGATATATATATATATATATATAGCGAAAACCACTGTGTGTCCCAACTTGGAATTGAGTTTACAACAAAACTCTTACGCTTATGCTAACTCTCACCTTCTTTTGTGCCCTGTTTTTTCCGTTTGTAGATAACCCAAGCACAAGCGAAACAAGGGGCGAGCTCTGCACTTAATGGGGTTGTTTAATAACAATAATAATAAGAACTTAACGGGGTTTGGGCAGATCAATATGCCTCTTGCACACAAACAGGCCAATAATGGTGCCCCTCTCTATGTATGTGTGTGCATGCTTTCAAATTAGAAAATGCAAAAAGTGCGTAAGAAGCAGCACACACACATACACACACACACATATACACACACAAAGTCTGGTCATTGGCCTCAATAAATGCAACCATCCGAGTCGCGCCAGCAAACAACTTTAGTGGCAGGCCTCGCTTCTTTCTTTCTTTCATTTTTTTTTTGCGAGTAAAAATTTTCAAAACGAAATTAAAATTTTACGCATTTGCTGCACACGCACACACACACTCACACACACTCACGCACACGTGGAGTACTCCTTTGGTCATAACTGGGCGCTCGCATTACGTAATTAAGGCCTACCCAAAAGCACTTCAGACTTTGCCGGGCCAGCCCGGGCCGGGCCGTGCTTTATGGCCCGTTTATTGACTGGCCTGCCAATCAAATTGTGTGCGTTCTATACAAATTGCTGGCTGCATTTTTGATGCCAGCCTTTTCCATTTGGCTGTGCCGAATAACTTTCGTGCCACATTTGCTTTCATTTCTTTTTTTTGCGCTACTCATTCGGGATGTGCAAAAGGGGTATATTGCCTGGCAGGCAGGATATATGCTATACGATCAGAGCATTGCGATTAGATATGTCGTCAGCTAGGTTACGAATAACATATTTAATATTTGAATACTTATATTCAATATATCTGCTGCACTTTTTGATACTTAAAAAATCATTCCAACATGTTGCCTCAGTTGTAAATAATCAAAGTGAATTTATTTCAGAAATCATTATTATCGTATGATATAGTATGGATTGTATAGAAGAACCGAGTTATCAAAAATAAAATCTTACACTTGATGTTTAATTTGATATTATTTAAGAATTCCATGAGCGAGTATTATGCAGTCAGCCTCATGCGAAGGCAACATACATACTTGATTTTTTCACGCATATTGCCATAGATTCGCCCTCTGCGCAGCTCAAGTGTGTGTGCATATGTGTATGAGTGTGTGTGTGTGTGTGTGTGTGCAAACTGTACCGTCTGCTTTGAGTCGAGCATAGCCGACTTATGCTCAATTAGAGCTGTTCAAATTCAAAACTCTCAGCAATTAAATCATTTTCCAAGCCATTTCCATTCCGAATGACGAATTGTAATTGAATGTGGCGTTCCCCCTGTCGGGCCGTTCCTAAGGGCTGGGCTGGGGCTAAGCTTAAATTCTGGCTAGTTTTTGCCCAAGTGCCAGTTGCAACTTGACCTAGACCAAAGCCGCTTACGATGACGTTTGACGTTGAAGCGTCAAGCTTTTGTTTCGATTTTTTTTCCTTATTTTTTTTTTGTCTAATGCCAAACTAACGAAGTATCTACTACATTTTTGTTGTTGTTTTTCAAAGGCTTTTCGTACTAAACTTGTTTGGCTTCTTTTTGAGGCTAAATTGAAATGATATGTTGCGGAGTGTAAGAGAGTTTTGTTTGATGTGAAGTCAGATGAGTATTCTGTTTTGGAAGACATTATACTAACGATTTTTTTATATTCGTAGTTAATAAGTAAAAATATTTCAAAATGATGTAGTTGTATTTCACATATCTCTGTATTCCAAGTGAATATAAAATGGAATTATAGAAAAATGTGATTTCCGTAACATCAAGAGAGTGTGATACCATACTCAGCTAATTGTTAAATAAACCTGATTTAAAATCTATTGAATCATTAAGAGTAAGCAAAGTGTTTCCTTATATAATTATAATCTTTCGGCTTTAATTTCAGTACACGAATCAATTCAATAAAGCAAATAAAAACTTCAGAATCATACCAGCTCATTAACAAAATCCCAACACACAAATTAATAATCTAAGCAAACATTTTTCCCCCTGAGAGTTACAGCTGTGCAACGCGTCGTATGCGCAATGTGCCTAATGCCGTCTAACTGCGTCGATTACCAGCATAATCAAATACAAGCCTGGCGTTGCATGCTTAATAATAAATATTTATCACCAAGCCAGCCCCAACACGCCGCAGCCAAACCAACTTCTAGCCACAAGCGTCCAAACTGACAAAAAAAAAAAACCTACGCAGTCATTGTGCGGCCTTTGATGAAGCGCATTTTTTGCGGTCAGCCTAGGAGAAAGAGAGTCATCAAAGCCACGCACAACAACAGCAACTAATGTGCCACAACAAAAGCAAATAGAGGCAAGTCCAAGGAGCAGCTGTAAGACACACAGCTAGCAGCTAGCCTGCTGCAGGGACAGCCACACATGGAGCTCCGGCAAGGGGGGAGTCCAAGACGGGTGTCAGACAGGCGGCATAGAGAAAACGGCTTATGGGGCCGACACTGACGTCGACAGCGACGACGACGACGACGTCTGCAGCGACGTTTGCAGCGGCGCTTTATAATGACGCCTGTCTTTCGTTCATGCGCTTTGGGTAACATAATCGGTCACTGACTTGGCATTTGGCGTCGCTGTCGTAATTTGAGAACATTTTGCGCCTCAATTGTTGCGGGTGGTCAGGGGCAGGGACCCTGTACAGTCCCTGGCAAAACCTACCGCAATCAACCAGAAATTGCGCCCCAAAAATAAAGAAAGATACAGAGAGGAGAAGTACAACAAAACATGCCACGCACAACAATTTATCACTTGCCACAGCAGCAGCCACAAGGAGCTCATCTTGCCACAATGCATTTTGGTTTCGTTTTCGGTTTTTGGCCAGCGATTCGCAGTCGTCTTCACTTTCGTGCTAAATTATATCATCGAGAGCGAGACGAGGATAGCTAAAAACTTAACTCGTTCGAGTGCAACAAGTTTGCCACAAGGCTTGCAACACTTGCGCGTTGCTGTTGTTGCTGTTGCTTTTCGGGCGCACATTTTGATGCTGCTGCTGCTGCTGGTGCTGCCGTTGTGCCCCATGCCACATTGGCTCTGCGCGGCTCTTGCCCTGCGTCGCCTGGCATATTCGTCAATTTTTGTGCGCATGCAATTTACGCAGCGTCGCAAGGAGTTGCTGCCAGCAGCAGCAGCAGCAACAGCAACCAACAGCAGCAACAGCAGAATACGAAAAACCTTGAGTACGGTCAGTGACCAGAAAAAATGCATAAACATTTTTGTGCTCGCTTGGGATGGCGGAGACGCCGTCGCCTTGCAGCCAGTCAATTGCAAATTTTCGGAAATGTTTTTGTTTTTGTTTCTCTTTCTGTTTTGCTTTTTCTCTTTCATTTTAGCTCTCGCGCAGGCACGTACGATCGACTGGAGTGGAGATCGCCGGCGTGGGCCTGGGCTGGGGCAGATTGGGCATTCGCCGGGGCATTGGGGCTGCCACTGGGGCATTGCCAGCCTTAATGGCCGGCGTATTTTCGGCATACGCTACGCACATTTTGTGCATGTGCTTGTGTTTATTTTATGGCGATCATTCCTTCCTCTCTCGCTCTCTCTCTCTTTCAGCATCAGCAGCAGCCCCAGCCCCAGCTGCAGCCGGTTTCTTTTGCTTTTTGATATGATGCAGGCCGTGCGAGCGAGATGGCAATGCCTTGACAGCCTCTGCAATAAGTCTGCCGATCCAGTGCCATAATTTTTGTATATACACATATATATTTCAACGTAATTGGGAGTGAAGAGGTCTGATGATTCAGAGCAAACGTTTGTAACAGAGGCAGATGTCCTAGGCACAAGTACATTATTTATTGTAATTGAATCATAAATAGCAATGATTATCTTCTATCTGAAAGTGCAATGAAATCGATATGTATCGATTTAAATGAAAGTACGTACTCATTCTACCAGTCTACAGTGTATGCTTAATTGTATTTACACAAAATCGATATATATCGACCTATATAAAGTTTTTAAAAAATCTGTAGATTTCATGACGCATCCTCTCGCATTCCGAATTTTAGGAATAAGAATATATATATGTCTCGCTTTGGAGATAACATTATTTATCGATATGTTCATTCAAATTTGTCCTTTAGCAAATTATTTATTTTCCATCTGCCTGAGTACATGAATGGATATAAGAAGATAATCGTAGATTCCTGCCTGGCTGGCGAGGGTATCTGCCAATCGATCACTGATCGCCTCGAGCACTTTTACTTGTTATTTTTTTGGTTTTGCACAGTAATTTTTGTTTTGGGCTCCCCTTTGCTGGCACTCGTTTACATCTGTGCAAGTGTATATGTGGTTTCTTGTGCGTGCATGTGTGTGTGTGTGTGTGTGTAATTGTGAGTGCTTGCTGTTTTCAATTATCAAGGACAAATGTGCGTTGAACTTGATCTCGCTTTTCATTGCAATTTGGCTGGCTGCCCTGTCGCTCATTTGTGCCCCGTTTTTTGTTTACACGATACACGAATTTATATTTTTAGAATTTTCAGTTGGGCCCTGCTGAAGTTGCCGTCAAAAAAGGGCGGACAACAGGGCGAGGGAAAGGAAAACATAAAATTTGTTAGTTTAATGCAGCATTGATGCAGCAATTAAAATGCCAAACTTATGGAGCTTGCAGCGTTGCAACGCTGTCCACGGTTGCATGCATAAGAAATGCAACGAATGGGTTTGCAAATTTGATGCCTTCGCTGCCGTCGCTTTGATTTGAGCTGCTTGTCCGAAAAAAAAGAAGCGCGAGAGTGAGAGGAGAAGGAAATACTAAAAATTGCATCCGTTGCGGTTTGGAGCCCAGGATTGTGGTTCTTGTACATGATGTTGTTGTTGTTGTTGATGTTGGTGCTGCAGTTGTTGTTGTTGTTGTTGTTGTTGTTGTTGCTGCCGCACTGTCTGTTCGTTAGCAGACATGCAGCTAAAGTTGAATTAAGTTGTTATGCCAGGTATTAGCAAAGGTGTTGCAGCTGCCGTCCACTTGATTCGTATTCGCATTCGCATTCGGATTCGGACTCGGGATTTCGGGCGCAGCTGAAACTTTGTTGCAACTCGAATGTGCCTGCGGCATGCCAATGGCCATACTAAATGTATTTTTGTGTGTGTGTGTGTGCGAGTCTAACTAAATGAAAAGCAAATTGCATAGAGCTGGGGATTGAAGACCAGGCAGATAATATTTCATTAAATTTGCATAAAGGAATTACACTAAAACATAAAATCTCGACACAGTTTGCATACAGTTGTAAGGAAACAAAATTGAAAGAGGGCTAGAAGAGTTTGCTAGACCTAGAGATACTCTGTATAGAGCCTGAAGCCTGACGCCTTTTAATAGAAATTCTCAAGCAATTATTTCTTGCCAATGACAGAGAATAAGAGGGAGCGCGGGAGAGAGTGAGAGAGAGAGAGGAGTAAAGACACTCAAAGCTAAATCCACTGAAAACAAATAAAGTGTGAGAGAATACGAGAGTCATTTAAAGAGAATTGATGAGCAGATAAAGAGGGTCTTCCCCTCAGAGATAGAATGATATAGGGATGTAATCAAATTGAGATAAACAAAGATGGGCAGAGCTATATACAAAACATTCCAGAGAGGCCAATAGATCAACACTTAAATCAATATATATAAGAAGATCTAAAGACGTATATCTAGTATTTTCAGACATATCACAATGCTACAGGGTATAGAGTGATGGAATTCCGGCAAAGTCCTAAAACAGGCAAATGGTCTATAGAGTGTGTGTGCCTGCATCATTAGAGACTCGGTTGACTACATTAATGATGCTGCGAAAGATGATGGCCGCGACGTGAACCCTATAAGCAAACTCATCCCGGCGATTTTAAGCATTTTTAGTTAATTTACACAAATGGCAGGAAAAACATTTGGAATTCCTGCGCAGCGACTGGCGCAAGACACTGGCTAAAAATCTAGCATTCGATCGTTTATGGCATTTTATTTGGCGCGTCAGCAAATGTTTGTAAGCAATTTATTTATGACATTTTTTTGCAACCGTTTAGAGGCAGCTGCCGCTGCCGCTGCCGTTGCTGTTGCAGCTACTGTTGTTTAAATGCTGAGCGACGCATTTGCTGACTTGGAATCGTGCGGCAATCTGTGGCACAAAAAAACTGGCCGCATGACGCGTCCAAAAGCGCAATGAGCCACAGACTGGCAATAGCTAACAGCGGCCACATTGTGGCAACGGAGTGTGGTAGAAATGCAATAGCAACATGGACATGAGCATTGGCTCAAAGTCAGAGTCAAGTTCCATATTCATTAGCTAACAACAACAACAGCAACAGCAACAACAACAGCAACAACAACTCGAACACACATAATGATCAGCATCTAAATGTTGCTGACGTCTTGTGCTAATGACCGCTGTGCCCAGGACAACGCAGCCCCACAAATTGCATTGTAATAACAATTTTCATTACAAATATTTTAAGTAAAATTGAACAATTTGGAGCTAAAATTAAACTATAAACTGCCATTTTGAATAGCAATTAGGAGCCGTCTCGAACAGGAACCAACAGCAGCTGCTTGGCCAACGAAAAATGGGGAAAAAAGCCAATGTAGAAGTGCTCTAGCCGGGTGTGCACGACGTGAATATACCCTGAACATCATAGTACGGGTCAATCAAAAAAAAAAAAAAAAAAAAAAAAAAAAAAAAACAAACAAAAAAGAAATCGGAAACTCTTAAGCCATTTGTAGGAATTTGACTAATCGATCATATCTAATATCTTTTACTATTCAAAATATAAATCATATACAAATTCTAAGGTTATTTATATATTATAATCATTAGAACACAATTTGGTTATTCTAATTCTAAAAACAGTAGAAATAGAAATCAATTTGAGTCATGTGTTTCTAAAATGGAAATATAGATTGAGGAAGTCAGATGGATAAATAGTCGGACTGATGGAAAGTTGCATGAAAGAATAATCGGAGGGAAAGATAGTCGGATAGAAAGATAGATAGGACGGATAAATATAAGACAGATAGGATAGATAGAAGGGAGTTTGTATATAAGTCTAAAGCTAAGAAAGTCGAATAGACGAATAGTTGAACGTGTGGATAGTTGAACGAACTGATAGTCGCTCGGTCGGATAGTCGAGTAGACGGATAGTTGGAGTGCAGGATAAACGTATCAAAGGATAGTCAGATAAATGTACGTCCCACAAAACGAAAGGAGGGACATCTAAACGGACAGACAGACGAATATACTAACAAAAAAAGTTGATACGGCATAACAGGCATTCTGCTGCTGCCCGTTACAAACACTTCCAAAAAATCAATATACCTTAGATTGCCATTTAGAATGGGTTCAGGGTATAAGGTGCAGCTAAACTAAACTAAATTGATGGCAAGGCCAAAAACAGGAAAATCTAAAGCAAACGAAAAATCAAGAATTGTTAACAAGTGAAAAAATAAACCAGATTTTTAGCTTGGCCAGGGGGCCGGATATGACCAAATTGCTAGGGTTCCCGGCAGCCGGTAATTGGCAATGCAGCAGCAGCAGCAGCAGCAGCACTTGCAGCAGCAGCAGCACCCGAAGCAGCAACTGCCGCAACAACAACGACAATTTTTTTTTTAGTTTAGTTTAGCTTAGTGCAAAAAACGGCTGGAAAAATAAATATGAGCTCGACCACGTCAAGGGCCGCCTTTTTTTTCTGTTTAGCCAAAAAACCAAACGCCAGCCAGAGACAGATGTGCGACATTGCAATTTGTTACAGTTGTTGTTGTTGTTGTTGGAGTTGTTGCATTAACGGCCAACTTGTAGCTGGGCCACGTTGCCAGCACCGTGTCGCGCTGGCTGGGAGGCTGGGCTCTGGCTCTAGCTCTGGGTTCTGGGCACTGGGCCTGGGAAGTCAAGCAGGCAGGCAGGCAGGCAGTCAGTCAGTCAGACAGAGGCAGAGGCAACCTAAATATTTTAATGCTCCGGCCGCATTGATGGTTCGTTTTTTTTTTTTTTTGTTTTTTTTTTTGCGCTCAGCGACTGCAGTAATTAACATTTTTTGCGTGCACAAATATTTTTCGTTGTTGAGCGAAAGAAGCCAAGAGCAACAGCAACAGCAGCAGAAGGCAGAAGGCAACAGATGTACATGAAATTCACAGCAGAAGCGACTGCCGCTGCTGCATGAAAACTCAAGCAAATTAAACTTGAGGTAAGGCCAAGAGGAACAACAACATGGCAGCCAACTGAAAAAATAACAACAACAACAACAACAATGCAGAAAACGTAACAAAATATGTTAAAATGCAGCCAAGTGAGTAAATTGTGCGCAGCAACTCGCTAAACACAAAACAAAAAAAAAGAAAGAAACTGAACTGAACTGAACTGAATGTTCTGTTTATGTAGCACACACATACACACACACACACGCACACCCACATAGATTATATGTATATATGTATATGTGTGTATGCACTTCATAAACTAAGCAAATTATTATTTGAAGGCAGGGCTCGGGCTGCGGCTTTGGCTCTGACTTTGGTTTGAGTGTTTAGCCAGCGAACTTGTACAAAAATTAAATTGTTTTAATTACGCGCTGCCGCAAATTGTGGCATTGTTGTTGCACAGCAAGTGCGGACGGACGGACGGAGTGTGGAGGGGGGGCTATGGGTGTGTTGCTGTTCAGCTTATTGTGCTCTGATGTTGTTGTTGGGAAAAAAATTGTTGCCAAATTGCGTTAGCTTTGCTTTGCCTACATTAGCCATAACATCAAGTGTTCTATAATAGGGCTGAAGCAACGCAATAATTTAATTTACTTATCTAGAATTGCATTATATAAACTATAAATTGTTTACTAATGTTTTTTTACTATTTAAAAGCGCTCATTAACTAAATTTTGTAAGATTCATTGCTCTACGTTAAATTTATTTTTGAAGATTTATTTTATTTTAATTTATTTATTTATTTTCTTTTTCTAATTTTGTTTGTATTACTTTTTTTTTTAATTTAAGAATATTTATTTTGAGTGAATTTATTTATTTATTTTTTATGATTTTTATTTATTAATAATTTTATTTAAATTTGCTTCATAATTTTAAAACATGTTTTTGATTTAAGTCTATTTTATATAAATGTATGCTATAAATACTATATATTATTTTCTCAAATACCAGCTCTTCTTCAAATATTTATTTTACTTCTAACAATTGTCTTTTTTTTTAATTTTTTCTGCAGCCCTGGCATCCACAAACATTTTTCATATATTTTTTAATTGTAGCTACATAGAAAAAATGCAAAAGTTTGGTTTGTTTCGCATATGTGGGGCAGAGAGTGAGAGAGAGAGAAAGAAAGAGATAGAGTGAGCGAGAGAGGGGCAGCCGTAAGCGGGTTTTGGAGGCAATTGCAACCGCAGCTGTGTGCCCCAATCCGCTTGCAACCCTTTTCATCAGCAAGTGCCACGAAATTTTTTCCACTTTACATTTTTTGCGTGTGTTCTCGTTTCGGATGATGGGCTAAGGGCAACTGGAGGCTGCCGCTGCCTGGGAGACGGCAGTGGCGGTAGCCAAGACAGACAATGTAGCCAGCTTTTGCCTGCCGCTCAGCCATTGATAATTACCAGGTTGCACTCTCTAACAGAGCCGCTGCCCCGCCCCGCCCCGCCCCGCCCTCAACCTAGGCACTCGGCACAAATTTATGTTGTCTTCGCATGCGCTTTTAGCAAATCCAAGTGTGTGCGTGTGTGTGTGTGCGAATTGTGCATAGAAGTCAAGTCAATCTTTAGACTGTTTTTACATAATTATAACAGTGCACTGGCTGCTACAGCCGCTGCTCTTTTATTGTTTTCATTTTAATTTAAATGCCTAAACAATAATTTGAGCATTATACTGAAGGGTTATTGTTTTTGGTTAATGCATGCAATGCATAACTGAAGTGAAGTGATGTACGGCAAAGCCTCCGTCGCTACGTAGCTCCAGCAATTACCTCAGCTATGCAAATGGCCTGCCTTCGCGCTCTCTGCCTGTGCCTATGCCTATGAAATAGCGCCCAATTAGCCAACTTCCGGGCGCATGCACGCCTGAGCCTTGGCTGAGAGCCTTGGCTATCTAGAAATGTGTATATATGGGCAAAAGCCACAATATCCGTTTGCTATTAGAAAGACGTGCGGGGCTAGTTTTTCGTCTCTATAAATTTTACGCATTTTACGCATGCCGCACAGATTTTGGTCGCGGCAAACAGATAAAATGTATTGCTACAAATGGGCGCTGGTTTCCTGTTTCCTGCACAGATAGTTGTGCGTGAGTGTGTGTATGTGTGTGTGTGCTACTCTAAAATTTACGACTATTGTCCCCCCATCAATTTTCGCACAAAAATTGCGTACAGTTGTGCTCAAGGCTTGTTGGCGGCCATTTTGCCCACGCGCTTATGCAATACTTTTCGCACGCATCGCAGGTGAGTGCGTGAATATGTGTGTGTGTATCTGTGTGTAAAAATATCAATAAACTTTGCCCCTACCAATGCAATAATTCTTCTTCTTCTTCTTTTGACTATGCGCAATTTATTTATATATATACGCATACATATGACTTCTATATATATTTAATATTTTACATAGGCTTCATTATATACTTGGCTAAAAATGCAACTGCAACTGGGGTCGGGTCGCCAATTTACGCACAAGTCTATCTTGCGGGTGTCTGCCTTGTAGGGGTAGCTGGTAATTTTTAGCTTCCGCTCAGGCCATTTTGTGCTCTCAACCCAATATCGGGGCCGTTACACCTATACCTCACGTAACTCCCCTTGCTTTGCTCGGGTCAGGCAACCCCATTTGTGCATGCGTGAAAATTTTTCCACCACATCGATTACTTTACGCAAATTAGTGCGTAGATATTTTGCAAAAATGTTCTATAAATAATTGATGTGCCGTTCAACGTGCAATGCCCGAGCCCCCACTCCTCTTCTAAAATAGAGCTTATCAAGTGCGTAGGTATGAGTGGAGATGTGCGTGTGATGCGTGTGTGTGATGTAATAGAGAACTGCAGTGGGGGCATTTGCATTGCGTTACTTTGAAGCGCCACTTAATGCAAGTTAAACGCTTAATTTAGCAATTTCACACAATTAGCAATGACAATTGACAAACAGGTAAACGTTTGAGTTTCGCAGAGTGTAATATATGAATCAAGACATATCAATTTTAATAGAACAATGTTTATTTTGATCGTTATAAGAAGCACTTAAAGTATTTGAGCTTTGGTAAAGTAATCTCTAAAACAATAGTTGGAATATTTTAGTTTATAATATTACAACTAACTGATTGGGAAAGCTTTGTATGATATGTTAAAGACAAGACATTTACTATAAAATTTGGGTTTATTTTTATCAGAAACTCGGCGAAAATTGACAGCGATACTTTAACAAAAACTGGTGTAAGCTAGATGAATGGAACTATTATTTATAGAAGATTCCGCAAGAGAAGATTCTTAGATTAGAAGCACAATAATTGATGTTTGTGTATCATATGTTCATCACTAGCTAAGATACATATAATTCCATATATAGTTAATCTTGACACGCGAGAAAAACGAGTTTATTTAATGCCATGAAATATGATTTCAATTTTATTAGTTTTATTAAATATTACATAATTTGTATACACATTTAAATGTATATATCAAAAGTAATTTAATGATATCATATTTTTACCTTTCTGCTCAGACGGAATGGAACTTTGATATAAAAACTTTTGTGTACTTAAAAAATATATTCAAATGAGGCTTAGTATTACTTTTGCGCTGGTTTTGACATGAATAAACAAGTTTATGTGATATGAAAAATATTAAAAATCAATCTTTTAATGCTTAAATAATAATAATAAAATACAAATATTAAATATATATTTTATATTATATATATAATTAATTAATTAATTCCTCTACGTCTGTTGACTACGAATCTGCGCGCTTCTCTTCGTTCTTTGCTGGTTTCGCTCATCTCGTGCCTCTTGCAATTTTGATGCACCTAACTGGATGCAGAAAAACTCCAGGAGATAATTTAGAAAATGCCTGCACCAGCAGAGAATGTTCCCATTGGAACGACTGCAACGATCTCTACCTGGCGCCCAGATCAAAATTTGAGTGCCCCTCAGGCTTTGAGTGGAAGTCGCCCTATATAAATGGCAGCAGCTGTGGAATTATTCAGTCGTCCAGACTCGGAGGGCTTAGTCGTACGTGTAAGGCAATGCAGTTGTTTATTAAAAAAAAAACAAATTAAGATAAAAAAATTTTCAATAAAAAAAAAAAAAAAAAAAAAAAATTAATTAAATACAAATTTAAAAAAATTAAATAAAAAAAAATTTTAATAAAAAATAAATAAATAACACAAAAAAAAAAACAAACAAAAAATGGCCCTGCACGTACGACTGACCCCACTGGGTCTGGACGACTGAATAAATTCCACAGCTGCTGCCCTTTATATAGGGCGACTTCCACTCAAATTTTGAGCAGGGCGCCAGATAGAGCAATGGGAACATTCTCTGCTGCTGCAGGCCTTTTCTAAATGATCTCCTGGAGTTCTTCTGCTCTTCTTAGGCAGACGGCCAGAGATACAGACAGTGAAATATATATATATATATATATATATATATATATATATATATATATATATATATATAATAATTATATATATATTTATTATTTTTCAAATCTTTTTTTTTATCAAATGTGAAAATTGGCAACACATATCAAGTTATAAGTGTCGTAACAATTTTACACAACTTTCTTTTATATATATATAAGATATTATTATATATTATAATCATATATAGTTGAATACTTGAAATTGATACCTCGTGTAAAATAAATGATTCTTGTCTTCTGATTATAGCTTAATATTTATTGCTCACTCTAAAGGCCAACAAACCCTGTGAGAGTTTTACACTAAAAGAGTTTCAATCATATCTATTTGCAGTGGGTAGTCCATAGTTGCTCAAATTCTTCTCATCATAAAGACCCTTAAGAAACTTCAACACCTGTGAACGCTGCCAAGTTGTGTTTGTGCCCAATTGCAGCTGACAAGAGGGACAAGCATTGAGAGCAGGAAACTGAAGTTTCGGGAATTGGGGATCCTCCGTGGCATCGCCAGCCAGGCGCTGATTCACCTCATTGTGCGCCGCCCACAGCCAAAGTATTTCCTCGTCGCGATCGGCAACTGAGAAGAGCTTGCGCCTCTCCGCCATGGCCAGGAAGTGTTGCACGCAATCCTTGCAGCCAAAGAAGTGGCTAACAAAGCCGTGTATCGTGCCCAAGACGTAGCCGGCGGGTAAAGCATTCGATCTGGCCGATTGCACGGTGAGATAGTGAAAGAGCGTCCACAGCGAACAGGTGAAGCCACGCAGAACTGGAGCGGAGCCAATGCAGCCAACATAGCGCCTGGCCTTGAACACCTTGGGCAGCATCCGCTCCTGCAGATGCACCTGCGCCTCAAAGGCAGCGCCGCTCAATGGATTACTAGTGCCGTTAACAAACTCATGCAGACGCGCCAGCAAGATACTTCCACTGCGATTCAAAGGACTGAACAGGCGCAAAACGTTGAGCAATTGTCGCAGAGCCAAATGACTTGCGCCCTGAAAGACGCGCACCTTGGGCAGCTCAATGTGGAGCAGCTTATCGATGGCCTGCTCCAGGTCGGCCCGATAGGTCTTTGGACCGGCGCCCAGAACGGTAGCCAGAATGGCAGCCTGCTCCTCGTCTATGAGCTGTGAGCCAGCACTTGGGGTGGGCGTGGTCGAAGCTGGCATCGGCGCGCTGTAGCCCTTGGCCTGTAGATACTCTGCCACGCTTCTCACATACTCCGCGCTGCTATCATTGCGCGGCTGCAGATTCGAGATGCTGCCCAGAGAGTCCACGATCAGCAATTTGTTTGGCCTTGAGCCGAAATTGGCAAAGACTAACGGATCGTTTAGCGTGCGCACACAGACACTTGGCCAAGTTAACAGGCCCAAAATTGTATCTCGGCCCAAGTCTGAGCTCTTCGGCTGATAGACCAAGACTATATACTTTACGGTGCTGCCGCATGCAGCCAGTAAACTCTTCTGATTGTCCAGCTTGGAAAGTGGCTCGAAATTGGGCTGTCCCAACGATGTGTACTTCACCTTGGCCAAAAATACAGCCAGCTGCTTGTAGATCTCCTCCGGCTGCAGCGTGTCCAGTTCGTGTCCAACGTCCTGCTCCGTGCGCTGATAGCCTGGCGGATACACGCGCAGCGTCGGCGTCTTGCGGATATCGAAGTCTCGACAGATGCGCACATTGCGCTCCTGGGCGCAGTCCACCACATAGATCGAGAGTATGCGCTGCCAGTCCCGCAGCTGCCAGGCCAACTGCTTGAAGGTGCCAGCAAAGCGTCGACAGTCGCCGCAGAAATAGTTGATAAACTGGACGAGCTGGCAATTGTGCGAGCTGTGCAGCTCAGCCTCGAGTGTTTCATTGTTTAATATCTTAACATTGTCCTCGCTGCTGTAGAGACTCGGCTCAGTCACAATCGCAGCACAAAGCAACGGCAGCAAGAGCCAGAGAATTAAGCGAAACATTTGCGGAAGATGCTGTCCGGCTTGGTTTTTAACTACAACTGAGGAGAGAGTCCAACTGGCTGCCTTTCTTAAGGTGAACGTTTTGCTTCGATTGTTTCACTCTACGAGCGCTCAACAGATCAGCAACAACAACAACAACAGCAGCAGCAACAAAGAGTAAAAGCTGTAGAAGTAACTTTTCAATTTACAATAAGCTGTTTATACAGCGGATGAATCAGACTTTTTATATTATTTGTTGTAAAGGCCGATGAAGGCTTTGGGAATGAAAGCTTTACTTGTGCCATAAATTTGAAGGGCCACCAAAGTGACCCTATAAAAGTCTCCAATATTTTAAGATTTAGTAAAAACATGTTGTCGTCGGGCATGACCGACAGCATAATACCCATTCATTTCTGTACGGCGGTGGCAATTCCATAGAAATCTGAATACTTAAGCTTAAAAGTCTCGAATATTGTTGTTCCAGCTTTGCATTCAATGTTAAGAAAGTGAGAGATAGAATTATAAACTCTAATCTAAGCTATATCTTCTTTCGATGTTCATTATCTATATATATATTTATATATATAATCTTAATAGTAACTTACTTGCCCAAAAACCAATATACTCTTTTAAGTTATTAAGCTCTCTTGAAAAGAATCATTTAACACAGTTTAATAAAAGCTTTGGTCAAATCCGTGTTATCTTTAACTTTCCAAAAAGCAGACGAATGTGACTAGATCAACGCTTAGAGTAACTAAACTTAACAGTTATAATAAACCTATCTATAAAGATGTAAAATAAAAGCTTTGTATTACCCAAAAATGTTTCAGGCTACACCGAAAACAATTAGAGCTACTCAACGGCTACAGCCTCCTCCTTGCCGCACCTTAAATAACTGCAAATCTGATAGTTTGCATTAATGAAGTTAATTTTCAATCAGATTAAGCCGGAAGAGCCCCAAAATCCAACTACCACTAGTTGTTGCCAACGGCAACAAGTGGCTTGGGCTGTTATTCGGCAACAGTTAGCTGGCGAATGCAAAGTATGCTCAACTTTGCGGTTGTATATCATTTACATGCCAGATTATGTGAGAAAATATGCCAAAAGTGAAAGAAGCCGAGGGAGCAGAAGAAAATAGAATAAAATAAAAGCGGAAACGAGAGCAAATGCTGACGAAAAGTTGTGGCAAAAGTTTCTGGTGTGAAAACAGATTCACTCTCTCTGTGCTCTGTGCTCTGTGCTCGGTTAGCTCAAGTTTTGGCAGCTTAAAAACTTTTTGGCAACAGTTGATGGGCGTGGCGTGGCGGGGCGTAGCATCTCTGCCACTTGCTGGATGCTTGGTAATTTAATTGCGACAACGAGAGACGAGAGTTTCATGCCATCAGCAGCAGCAGCAGCTGGCGGCTGTTGTTGCTGGCATATTTTATGGCAAATTAACTGTGAAAAGGCGTTGCAGTGGAAGCGTGTTAAGCGTTGCATGCGTTGCAAGCTCTGTTTTGCTCTGCCTTGCTCAGCTCCGGCTGACTCTTCTGCCCAAAGGGTGCCAACAAAACGGCCAGCGGGGCGTATGCGCAATAAAACAGATTTAACTTTTCCTCAACACATTTTGCAATGAATTACTATGCTGGCATTTAGCATGGCATTTGAGTGGCCCTAATGTCAAAGACAAAAGACACTTTTCGTTTAATTAGTGCTGAGGCTTCTCGAATAGAATTTAATGCCACAATTATTGTCGCACTGATCCTGCTGCTGGGCAAAGACAATGGCTAAGCAAACAAGTGCCCAGCTAATAGAACTTGTGCTCACACACACACACGCATAGCCTGATTATTAACAATGCACTTCGACTGACATGAACAATGTTGCAAATCGGTTTGCAAATCAGGCAGCAGCCAGTCAACAGTCGACGAACGACGAACGACGAACGACATGGCAGTCAGTAAAAATTGCGTAAAATACAAATATTGTGCAAAGGTTTTGTGTAATTTTTTTTCAATACCCTAAATCCATGTGTTGCAACAAGCGGGGTATATACGTTTCTGCTTGTTAGCCTATGCAGCGAGCAAATGACAAACAACGATTATGCAGCCATGGAATATGGGATTTTTAGGTATACAAAACCAAATCTGTAGCATAAGAAATAGTTCCCAATTCTGATAAGAGAGACTAGAGACTTATGAAAAGATTGTTGTAAAATCTAGGAGTATAAGGACTATTATTATTAAAGGATAAATATCCAAAATATATTAAATTTAAGAAATTTAGAGATGAACTGAAAAGATTGAGAGAGCTCCAGATTGATTATATAATAAATATGAAAAATCTGGGATATTATGAGGTTAGGATAAGACAAGCTTAGATAAATATAATTTTAAATATGAAGAGAAAAACGCGAATTTCCGCTTATATGTAAAGTAACATTTGGGTAGATAATTCTAATATTGAATTATGGCAGAGCATGCCAGTACAGGGTATTGGCTAATAAAACACTCCCGACTATAGCAGCCTCCATTTTTTATTTTTTTGTGCCAGGATGCGTTGCATGTGGCAGCTGGGGTTGGGGGCCGGATAAAGGCTGTGGCAGTGCGGCAGTCCATCAAAACGATTTGAATGCGTCGCTGACGTTGATGAGTTTGAGTGAAAAGCATATCAGCAGCCGGTGGGCGGCAGGCAATAGGCGGTACGCAGTGGGTGGCTGGTGGGCGTTAACAACAGGCAGGCAGGCAGTCAGGCAGCCAAGTTCGTCAATCAAAAGCCAAACCAAAATCTCCTCATGCGTGGCTGAGGAGCAGAGCAGAGGCAAAGCCAAAGGCTGATGAGGATGCCATTGCTGATGCCGACGATGATGCGTTCAGCTGTTTGTTTTGTTTTAATTTTCTCGATTTTTTTCCTCCCGTTCTTGTTTCGTTTTTTTTTTTGCTTGCCTTTTCCGCAGCTTTTTTTTCGTTATTTGAAAAACTCTTCAGTTTTGAATTGTTGCCATGTTTTTATTGTTGTTGAGTTTGGTTTAGTTTGTGCGTGGCGCATGTGGCATATGTGGGCGGTGGGCGATCGTCGGATGAGCTGAGGGGCTGGCAGCTCTAAGCGGCCGCCAGTGCATCCGCATCCGTATCCGTAGTGCCTTACACACTGTTTGCCCGGCTATCTTGGAACGGGAACACGTTTGACATTTCATCAGGCGAATGAGCGACTGGGCGGGCGACAGTCTGAAAATGCGAATGCTGCCGCAGCTAAGGATTTGATTTGATGTGCGTCCATCAAAAGGGAGTTGCAGGCAGCAACAATGCGCTGAAAATTGCATTGTTAGCAAAACACTACAATATGGCCAAAGTGCCCGATATACACACGCCTAATACACACATGCACGCACACACACGCACCCATACGCATGCACTTGACAAGTCAACCAGGCTGGATGGCTGGCTGGCTGACTGCCTGGCATCCCTGCATTCGCATTTACTTCCGTTTTTAATTAAAAATAAAAAATAAAAACCCAAACAAACCAAACAATAAACCCACCGCAGAGAGAGAGAGAAAGATTCACAATTATTTGCGTATAAAATATAGAAAAAATACATGTTCGTCCATATATAGGCAGTGAAAATATATACAAATAAAAAACGCAAAATTGAAAACCACACAAATACATTTACTACATCAACAGCACAGGCCCAGGCCCAGCCCAGGCCCTGCTTAGGCTTGCCTGCAAGGGTCGTCCGGCACTCACATTCGTTTATTTGCATGCGTATCCTGCAGCTACGCACTTTGGACTGCAGCTAGCTAAATGGACCTTCGCCAGTTGGGCTACGGCTGGACTGGGCGGGGGGACGTAGAGGCAAGGCAGAGTGACAGAGTCAAGTGAGTTTGAGTGGGACAGCAGTGGCAGCAGCAGCAGCAGCAGCTCTTAATTTGTCGGCAAATGCAGCAAACTAATGAAAATTACGCAATTTGAAAAATTAAAAAAAAATAGAAGATGCGCACGAGTGGTGGGACATGCTCGACTAGCGAATACCCATGGAGAAGCTAACGTATGGAAAGTTCTCTATGTAAATCAAGCTTACGTGCTTATCTCAAATACCTCTTGAGTATTATAGCTTCATTGATGAATTTTCGCTCCTGCCCTTAAAATCAGGAAAATATATGATAGGCTTATATAGGTTTATATCCTTCCCATACATAACCAAAAAATAATAACAACATTTTTGCGACCCAAGTTCTTAACAAATTTGATAAGTAATGATTCGATAGTATTGATTCATACGAATCAAAAGGTATATTTGATTCTGAAATCGGGAAAAGAATACTCGAGCTTGAGTTAACCAAAAAGTATAAAAATCGCTCGAAAGCTACCCGAGCTTGCTTGTAGAATCTTTAATAGCAAATTGATTAAAGCGTTTTTCAATTTAAAATAATGCATATAGATAAATGCATGTATATAACAATTTTCTCTATGTTACCAACCAATGCACAAAACAATATACCTCTCTGATACAGCTTCCCTAGGTATTCCTGAAGGTGGTTAGCAACTGCTGAGGGCTTAGGCAGATGCGCAGCAGCATGCTAAAAAATTTTAATAAAATGAACTAATTCCATTTAAAGCCAAGAGGTAAACACAGTTGCTAAGCTAATAATAATATTGCCGCATGAAGCATTAAATGCAATTCAAACCTAATATGACCGATGCTCTCCATGCTAGATAGAGTAAAATCTCAATTTCATTGCAAATATTACCTCAATGCATAAAATCAAATTAGAGCGACAATTTAACTGACATTTTATTTATTTTGCAACATTTTTTTCTAAATACTATTATTTGTTTTTTAGTTTTTGTGTTGCTGACAAGCGCAAACCACAAACGAGGAGACTAATTTAAATAGGCTTAAGCATCGGCTAATGGCATGATTAATTAGGTGCGTACCAAAAGGATCCCAGGCCGGCTCGATTCCAGGCAACAATTCCCAGCTTTGGTTGCCTATTTAAAATGCGCTCATTGGTAATGAACAAAATAACAGAGGCAACTGTTGCAACTGCAACTGCTGCATGCAACAGCCAATGATGCCTCATTAAAATGCACTTAATTAAAATGCAATGGTAAAATCAACAGCAATTGCAATTGCAGCAGCAACAGCAGCAGCGACAGCAGCCGTGGCCGTCCGTTGAGAGACCGCGTATATGACTAAATCCAGTTTGGGTTTCGATAGAAAAACAACAACACGAGCACAAACAACAACGAAAAATTACAAGACAAGCCAAAGAACAAGCAAAACGAACAGCGCCAAGAATGAAGAGTGTTGCAGCTGATGAATATGGAACTTGGCTTTGACTTTGTAACTATTTCACTGCATCTGTCCGACTGTCCCTCCAACTGTCCTCCTCATTGCCAGCCTCCTCCAGCAACAGCAACAGCAGCAGCAGCCGCAGCCGCAGCAGAAATTGCTGCACGAATTGCAGCCTCGGCTGCCTCGAGGCCAGCAAAAAATGTCATAAATAAATTGCTCAGCAACATTTGCTGACGCGCCAAATAAAATCCCATAAATGATCGAATGCGATTTTTAGTCTATGCAACAGCGGCAACGCGTCGCGTCGCGACGGTGGCGGCGACTTAAACCAAACTGGACAACGAGCAAAAACTAAGGCGATGAATGACGACAATTGGATGTTCTTTCATTAGAATGTGCAAGCGGCTAAGATGAAGTATGTTATTGCTGTGTTGTAGTATTATTATTATGTTTATTGTCATATTCAATGTCGCTTTTATTATCATAGCTAATATATTTCACGTTATCATTGTGATTGCTCAGATTGTGTTAATTTTCATTATTATCAGTGCTCTCATTGTCATTACTATCAGCGTTCTTCTTTTATTACCATTGTTATTAGTATAATTTGTCATCTATATACTATAGTCATTAACATTTCCATAAGGATCAGCATTAGCATTAGCATTAGCATTAGCATTAGCATTGGCATTAGCATTAGCATTAGCATAAGCAATAGAATTATCATTAGCATTAGATTTGCGTTAGCATTGGCATTAGTATTAGCATTAGCATTAGCATTAGCATTAGCATTAGCATTAGCATTAGCATTAGCATTAGCATTAGCATTAGCATTAGCATTAGCATTAGCATTAGCATTAGCATTAGCATTAGCATTAGCATTAGCATTAGCATTAGCATTAGCATTAGCATTAGCATTAGCATTAGCATTAGCATTAGCATTAGCATTAGCATTAGCATTAGCATTAGCATTAACATTAGTATTAGCATTAGCATTAGCATTAGCATTAGCATTAGCATTAGCATTAGCATTAGCATTAGCATTAGCATTGGCGTTAGCATTAGCATTAGCATTAGCATTAGCATTAGCATTGGCGTTAGCATTAGCATAAGCATTAGCACGACCACTGCCATTAGTATTGGCTTTGGAGCTTTCTTTATTGATACTGTTTTGTATCTGACATATGAATGAACTATACTTGATTAGTCGGATACCGTAATGATACTGTATCCTTATGCTAGCCTTTGACTTAGATCACATTATACAATCGACTAAGAGTCTGAATGAGATCAAACTACATCAACCTAAAAATGCCTCATAGCACTCGTAATAAAACGATGTAGTTAGTTATTAATATATATGTAGTATTTTAGTTTTAATCATACTTATATTAACTAAGCAATTGACACTAATAATGCAATATTGATTATAGCTATGTCTATCAAAAAAACATTAATCATGCAAGAGTTAATAGAATGTACAGAACATTGTAATCATTCAGAACTACATATATGAAATACAATTCGTAAAGTTGTCTTCGAGCTTAATTAGTTTTGTATACATAGAGTATAGAGCAGGCGTGCTTCAGCTGCTCCCCCGGTGCTATGCAACTTTTTCTAGTCTACCTAGTGCTACTTGATGCTACTTTTTTAAGAATTTCAAATGTTTTTCCTGGTAAATTAACTAAAAATGCTGAAAACGCTTCGCAGTCGCAGTCGCGTCGTTTTTGTGTGCGTTCTCGATGGATGTGAATGTGGACAACCACAACGACAACCCAGCGACAAAGCTGAAGACGAATAGTCCAAAGACAACAACTGGCGTTGATCTCGTCTGCAGATGGACGAAAAAAAACAAGAAGCAGAAGAAGAAGAAAAAAAGAAGACAGCCAAACGCTCAAACGAAAGCAGCAAGCAATTTCCTATTTTACCAAAGTGGTTGCATCGTTGTCTTCGTCATTAATGTGGCTTTTAAATGCGTTTTTTTTTTCATCTCTCTCACTGTATAGAGAGAGAGGGGGCGAGAGACGACTGGTAGAACGACGCCAAGTGTGCGCCTTAATTATGTGCGAGTCTTGAGAGTATTGGCTGATTTTGTAATTAGGTTTTCATTAGAACTTACGCACAACTATGGACACAGCCTTCGCTCAAACTATATAAAGCCAACTACATATGTCTCGTGTGTATGTGTGTGTGTGTGTGTGTATGTATGGTATATGGCTGACATGTCTTTGGAGTCAAATAATGCCCAAAAGATGTGGCTGTGGCTCTGGCTCTGGCTGTGGCAGTTGCCGCCGCTGCTGATTGAGTTATATATACATGTGTAAACAAACAGTAGCCAAGTGGCTACAACTGTATACAGAAAACAAGAAGAAGAACAACAGATGAAGATGATGATGAAAAAACAAGAGTTGGCAAAAACAAAAACAAACAAACAACAACAACAACAACTAACTACTACTGCTTGTGGCAGCCGCAAGGCAAACGACTTAGGCTAACACGAGCCACACGAGCCACCGTCAGAGCCGCAATCAAAGTGAAAGATACGACTAAAGAGCCAGCGTTTGCGTTTGTCTTAAGCACGAGGATCAGCCAGTGAGCCAGTGAGCCACTCAGCCAGCCAGCCAGGCAGCCAAGCAGCCACAGAGGCTGAGCCATTCAGCCGAGTAGCATGTGCGGCACTTTCTTTGGCTCGTTGCCATGGATTAGGCTGAGGCTGACGCTGAGGCCGAGACTGCGACTGAGGCATGGAGACGGGCTGGCTGTGCCTCACGTCGCGGCTGCATTTTGATTTATCCACGCGCTGGCGGCGCTGGCTGCTCGTGATTAGCGTGGCGTTGCGGAAGGTGTGTCCCAAACTGGCATCGTTGGCAACTGAAGTAGCCAAATGCGAGTTGGCGCGCGCTCGCGCTCGCGCTCTGAGCTACCGGCAAACACAATGGGGCACAACAAGGCACCGATCTGCCTGGGCATGAATGAAGAGAGCCAGCGATTACATCAATGAAATTGAATGGAATGTGTGCCAGGCATCAAATGTGCATTCAATGGACCGGCAGCTAGCGGCTAATTAGTGCAGACCACACAGACAGTGTATGTGCGAGAGAGAGAGAGAGATGAGACACACACTTAGTCAAAGGCCAAATGAACGCAATACAGATTTTGGCCCTTGGCTAAAACTTGTAGCACACGGCTCATAATGAAGAGAACAACAACAGCTACAACAACAACAACAACAAAAACTATCTGCTGTGTTAGCCTTGGATGCGGTTAATGCACCAAGAGACGATAAATGCCCCTTTGAGAGGAATAGGCCAGGTATATTAGCTAGATTACAAATTTATAAACAAAGGAAGAAGTCGGACCTTAAAGAAGACCCGAGGAAACTAAAATTGAGGTAATGAAACTGTGAGATATACAAAGTAAAGGTCGAACAAAAATATGGGATATTTTAACTTACCTTTTCACCTCAATAATTAATAATAATAAAAGTAAAATATTTTCTATAACATCTGTATTAGTTCTGTGTAAAATATGCGGCCTAGGAAGACAAACAATTTTTCAAGAAAATTATAATTCAATTTAAAATGCATTCTTTCTTTTCAAATATTATATTCCAATCATAAATTATATTCATATCAATTTATTATATCGAATAGAGCTAATTTATAACTTTATTGGACAAAGAACTCTAGCTCATATTGCGTATAGTATTTAAGAATAATTTCTTTAGTTACGACATCACCTCTGAAGCTACCAACAATTAGTACAGGGTATTAGCTAGTCACACCCACCTAGTAACTATTGCACAACAATATTATAAAAGTTGATATTCATTTCTTTTTTTTTTCGTATGTTCTATAAAATGCTAAAATTATGAAAATTTCTTAAGCTCTTGTTGTGCCTTGTTGTGTGTGTATAAGTGTGTGTATGTGCGTGTGCATTGGTGCATTTTTTCGTAACTGGTTTTTTAAGTATTTAGCTATTTTTGGCGTATTTCGTTTTGATTCCTGTTCTGTGGGACGCGTCAATGAACCATTGGGCCGGCCAAGTCAGCGATAAAGTTGTGGCTGGCACATGTCTATGAATTCTAATTGTGCGAATGCAACTAAAATATGCAAAAATAAAACAAATGAAAAAAAACTTTTGTCTGAGCTTTGCTGTGTGTGTGTCTAACACTCACTCGGCGGCTGAGCATAAAAGCCAATCAAATCGCTGACATTTCCTGAGTGTCAATCAGCGAAAAGTTATGCGCAAATTTTTCGATCATGCCCAATGTCTGGGAGGACAATGGGCGAACGCGGAGCACACACACTGAAATCTGAAATCTGACAGCAATCAAAGAGGGCGAGCAGTCATTGGACTGCACAGGGTTCATAATGATGATGAACATGAACATGAAGATGAAGAGCGGCCGCTGGCTGGGCAACTTTTTGCTACAGATCGCATTACAGCTGAAGCAGCAGCAGCAGCAGCAGCAGTAACAGCAGCCACAACTTGACTGTGGTCAGTGTTCGCTGCTCCGTCTGCAGCGAGGGGCAATCAAAATATGTGTGGCAAGATCAGCGCTTGAAATACTCTTTTAATGAACCTCTTCCTTTCGGCCAGCAGAGATCTTAGCAATTTGGCGAAACAAAATCAAAGTCATTGCAATGAAATGCATTTTATAATTGCGTACGCACTTTTTTTGCACTTTGACAAAATTAGAAGCAGCATCAGCCGCCGCAGCAGCAGCAGCAGCAGTTGCTGTTGCAGCAGCCACAAAAAGTTGCAACTGTCTGAACATTAATGCTCAAATCGCTTCATGTTGCCATGTCAGCGCACATGGAGCTGCAGGCCAAGTTAATGACATTGCAGCCACAAGCATGGCTAAGAAGAAGCTACAAAAAAAAAAAATAAAATAAATAAATAAAAATAAATAAATAAAGCCAGCGACAACATTGGCTAGCCAAGGCAGCAGCATCGGCGTTGATGAACAAAAACTGGACATTTTGATTTTAGAAAAATATATAGAAAACCACTTTTTTTTTGCAATTGTTGTTGTTGCAGTTGCTGCTGCTGGCATGGCCATCAACGACGCGTCGTAGCGGCAGCTGCTTGGCCAACAAATGGCAACATTTTTACAAAAGTTGGCTAAAATATGTGCAGCAAGCGCGCCGCTGCCTTTCGTTAGTAAGCCTTCATTTTTTTTGTTCTATTTGGCGCAGCCTCGACTTTTTTGTTGCTGCTCTGTTTAAAAGGTAGCCAAAATTTATTGTAGTCCCATGTAGGGAGGCGATCTGGTATGGATAAAAAAAAGAATAGAAAAATGTGTAGAGCTAAAATTTTTGAGCTGCAGCACTCAAGCTAATGAGGGCCTTAAGGCCAGCGAAATGTGAGTCTCTAGACAATCAACGGGTCTTTAAGTGTCTCAGCAAAAGAATAGTGACAAATATCAAGTGGCTCAAGGAATCCAGGATGAGTCGAAGTAAGAGAAATAGTAGTAAAAGCAACAAGTGAAGTAAGGGAAGTAGGATAAGTATGAATAGAAGTAGGGAGAGAAATAAAGAGAGCAATAAGAGAGATAACAGAAGTTGAAATAGGAGTAAAATTAGAAGTGGTAGTAGTAGTAGGAGAGAGGAGAGGGAGAAACAAGAGAAAGAGTCTCAGTTGAATTATTAGTAGTAGTAATGTTATTAGTATTAATATGAGTACTACAATGGCAACATATTTATAAATATAAACAAATAATGGGAATAAATAAGCATATTTAGTATCATTAACACATATATGTATGTGTGGATATATCATTAACATAATATGAAATTTTCTGCCTATTGAAACGACAATTTTATTTTTCATAGCCATGAATTTATACATAATAAATACTATGTCTTACTCTACAACTCAAAGTAAAAAAAAGAGTTAAAGCTTGTTAGCAAAACATTGAATATATTTGCAAAAATATAATAATAATTTTTTTTTTGCTCAAAAATCCGCACAATATGGCTCACATATATACACAATATGGCTCCTTATAGTTCTGCATATTCATATGGCAATCGTTGCTATCCTAGCAATGAATGCCATATTTGCATGCCGAACGCATTGCAAGGGGCCCTATGAATATTCCGAATTAGCTGAACGATAACTGGCAAAAAAATAAAAATAAAAGGGGCTGCAGCAAAACCGATGGCCAGCTAATTAAAAATTCAATTGGATTTCATTAGAAAAAGACTAAAAAAAAAGAAGGAAAGTAGGAAAATAGAAAAAAAGGCGGAACAAAAGAAGTTGGCAACTTGTAGTCCAAATGCAATGTTAATTAAATATAATTTGCAATATGCTGACGGTCATATTTTCCAGCAAACAGCCAGTCGAGGCAGTCGCGCACAAAGGGGGCGTGGCGCCTGCGGCTGCGGCTGTCATGAGAATGTTTCGACAAACAACAAAAGAGCATGTTTCGAGGCAATAATAGACGATGTACTAAAATGTCATTCCATGGCCCAGGGAACCGCAGTCGAACGGCCAATTTTCCTCTCCTCTCGTCTCCTCTCCTCACCGCTTCTTTTCTTTTTTTAACGAAAAAATTATCATAAATTTGTCGTTGGGCCGTTTAGATGTTGATGTTCCGACCAGTTTTAGCCACTCTCATGCCAATATACATTATTTTTTCTGCTTTTTTTTGTTTTTCTCTTTTGCTTGTAACCAAATATGCAAGGGCTAAAACACGAGCAACCAAAGTGGCCAACACGAAAAGAGCTCAAATTTATAGCCAGCGACCAAAACAAATAATTTGAAAATTCGTCACACGATAGTACTTAAATATTTAGCAGAAAAAGCACAAATTCTTGGCTACGAACTGTGCATACACTGCAAAAAAAAAAAAAGAGATCGTATATTTACTATTTTTTGTATAATTATTATTGAGCATTCATCACAATGAAGGTATAAATTAATTTATCAGTCTCGTTTCTGTACTTATTTATAATAATATTTTCCCATCACAAATTTTGTATATCTATCTCGCAGTTCCTCTCTCTTTTCATATGTTTTGTTTTATTCTTATTTCTCTCCATCTCTCTCCTCCTATATTTACAACTTTCGATTTCTCCCACTATCTTTCTAAATCTCTCTCTCTCTCTCTCTCACACTCTCTCATTCTCTCCCTACTCTCTCTCACGCTCTCTCTCTCTCTCTATCATCACACTCTTCATCTCTATCATCTTTTCTATTCTTCTACTTTCTTTCTATATTTGTCTGTATTTCTTACTGTCTCAATTCTAATCTTCTATGCTCATTCTTACTTTGTGCTCCCTTCTATTCTATCACTCATTCCGTTATCATCTCTTCTATTCTGTACGATGACTTCTCTTGTTTCTCCTTTCTCTCTGCTCTATTCCCGTCAAATGTTTTTCTATATTTCCCTAACTTTTTGATAGTTTCCCCGCCTCGAACCTTGTATTATTTTGTATAGAATTTCACTGTAGTTGACGCAGAGGCAACTGTACTTTGACCGTAGGACGTTTGCTATGAGTGCGGCAATTCAGTTAGGCTCCGTGGCTGTCTGCTCTGCTTAATTATCAATGCAAGACCTTTGTTTTTTCACATTTTTTCTTTTCTTTTCAATTTTCTTTTTTTTTTTCTCTCTCTTGTTTTTTTGTTTCATTAGACTGCAAATGCAAAGAGGCCAGACATGGCTTTTGTCGTGCGCATGGGAAATGAATTTCCCTTTTGGTTTTTCGGCGACAGGAAATGGCCAAAGGCCGTTTAGCAAGAAGCACTTGCAAAGGGGCAGCACTCAAAAATAAAAAAGAACTAAAAACAGAAAAAGACGTTACCTTTAAAAGTCGGTTTAAATAATACTTAAACAAAAATAAATAGAAATGGAATTAAACTTATAATTATGAAGATTGCATGGGCAGCAAGAGCCACGTCATTTGCGCAGGAGCTTCGCTTGCGAGCACAAACACAAAAAGTATTACGAAAAGTGCGTAATTTCTGCAACTGAAATCCATTTAACTTATATACATACACACACTCACACACACACACATGTCATATATGCATAGGTAAATAATATAGAAACGAGGGGCAAATTACACAGCGCCGATTTCGAGGCCCCTTGAAAAGGACTCTGCCGTTTGCTGTCTTGCAGCACCCCGCAGAAGTCACCGCCTTTTCATGGTAAAAAAAAAAAAAGTTTTGCGGCTGGCATTCGACCTGCCCCCAGCTGCTGACCCACTCTGCTCCTGCCCGGCTCCCTAGCTGATGCGTAATGGTCGACTTTCTGGTAAGGGGCAGATCAATATCCTTTTATGCGTATTCACATACACACACACACACACAAACAAATAATGCACTTGCCTACACGCATTTGGCCTGCAGACTTTTGCTGCTGTTTAGAAAAATTGCGAAAAAAAAGCAGAGAGAGAGAGAGAGCAGCAAAAAAAAATTGCTGGCCAAATAGCAAAAGAGTTGATTGCATAAGTGCGGCCGGGGCGTATACGCAATATTTGCCATCAATTGCAGCTGTTTGCAGCTGGCCAATGACGGCTGGCAAATGGGCAAAGAAAATGCTCGATGGGTATTAGTTACAAAATGCCTCTGACTATATTTTCCTGCCAAGCCAAACAGATATTTATTTTAGAAATTTTTTTTTTATTTCAGCATTGAAGCATTTCACGCTTCAGTTTGAACTGAAGTTCTATTTGATTTAGTTGGCCCGGCCCGGCCCGGCCTGCCTTTGTTTAGCCTCATTGACCAGTTGTGCGTTTATTTGAGCATAAATTTATGATTAGGCCTTTGAAGTGGCAGCTAATGAGCTGTAAGCCAGGCACCAGCATTAGCCAACAGTTGGAATCATGCACTGCTATTGGGCTTAGGCTTAAACGGGAATTGTAGAAGCTTCAATAAATATTTCAAATTCTGATTTCATTTGTGAAAAATCCTAGATGAATCTAAAAATCTTAGCTAATATGTGCTGTCATATTTTAATGAGTTTCCCCTATCCCGGCTAATTAGCATCGTTCGAATTCTTATTGGATTTATGAATAACTCTAGGTATATCTAAAAACATCAGCTCAGCTGACATTTGACTATCGTATTCCAATTGGGTTCCCATATCGCAGCTAATTAGCACCGCAACTCGAACTCTAATTGGATGTTGCATCTCTGCGTATGTGAGGTTTTTCGTTCTGCGGGAATCATTCACAGTCGCAGTCGCAGTCTCAGTCGAAGTCGCATTCACATCGGGCCAACTTAGGCTCACATTTAGCGACCTACAGCAACTGAAAGCTTGTTAACAATGAAAACAACTTGGCAAATGCTCTATGGCTTCCTGTGGCAGGCTGTCAGCCAGGCAACCAGTCGCTGCAAAAGTAACAGCAACAGCAACAGCAACAACAACAAACACAACAACAACAACAATAGCTTTGACGCAATGTCAAACACCTGCTGCCAATGTTGACGCCAAACACGAAAAAAGGCGCACGGCAACAATACAACGAAGCAAAAAGCCAAAGAGTAGGAGAGTAACAGCAGCAACAACAACAACAACAACATATATATATATAAATATATGTGTATAATATATATACATATATTGTCCGCCTATGCGTCCGTTGCGTTTGTTTCTTCGGCTGGTTAGGCAACAAATTCTGCGCAAAAGTGCAATGAACTTTGCAACGCTCAAGGGAGCAGAGAGCAGGAGCAGGGCAAGACACACACGCACTCAAGTTGCTTGTGTATGTGTGTGTGTGTGTGTGTGTGTGTGTGTGTTTAGAGTATGGGAATGCTACTGCAGCACAATTTCTGTGTGACTAAAGAGTCACAAAAGATATCAAATACCCAAAATGCCAGCAAAAGAATGCTGTAAAATTGTCAATGCTCGTTAATAGTATACCCTGTAATTTATGAAGACCGTGAGAAATGTAACTAGTATATCGAATGCCCTATGAATGTTATGCATAGATGTATTTTGACTTTTATATCTACTTACGATTTATACTTATTCATATTCACACCATTCAGGTAGATGATTATTTACATACATTTTTATAGGGTATTAGAGCATCGGAACACTTGCTTCATATGATTGGCATGCAAGCTGTTTTATTTTTATTTTTTATAGATTTTTATGACATGCCATGTTTTTGGACAGCCATATGGACTGACTGCAAGCAAATAATAGAAAAGCTTGTCAGAGGCATTAATTCCCAATTCATCAAGTTTCGGCCGGACACCAAACTCGACGCAGTTGAAAATAAAGTCAACTTGAAATGTGCCGCCAGTTACCTATGTTGTTGTTATTGTTGTTGTTCGTGTTGCTGTCTCCTACCCTTGGCCAGTTTCGTCTAGCTGCCTGGCCAAAGCATACTCAAAAACCTAAGCCACTCGAATGGCTCCTCGCTGTCAGTTTTCGTTGTTGAGCAGCCAAGCCAAGCCAAGCCAAGCCAAACCGAGCGGCTGGCCAAAAGCAGATGATGAAGCCCTCAAAGTCAACAACAACAACAGCAACAGCAGTCAGCAAGAAAAACTACAACAAAACAAGCTGCAACAGCGGCGCATCGGTTTAGGCCTTTGAAAGTCCATACGCAGCGACACTCCATGTGTGCATGTGTGTGTGAGAGTGTGTGTGTATAGCTAGATACCAGGCCAGGCGACACATCTGCTCATATGTAACTACATAGATACATATATACATATTTTCTTTTTTTTCTGCAACTTTTTCTTATTTTCGCATTTCGCCTGCAGTTAAAGCGCAAATGTTCTCAAATTACCCATAAGTAAAAAAAAAAAAGAGAAAAAAAAGTGAAGTAGAAGCGGGAGTAGATAGGGCATAGACAGAGGCTCTGGTCTGTCGTTTGCTGCATTTCGGTTGCGCCTCATATTTCGTCTATGAAAGCTTGGGGCTTTGGCTGCCCCCAACCAAGATCTCACCAATACCCGACTCCAGGCAGGCAGACGGAAGACGGAAGACAGAAGAATTTGTGGTTTCCAACAACATTTTTCTTCGATTTTTCTAGTTTTTATTTATGTGAAGACAATTGAAGGGCAACAGCAAATAAGGAGAATCAACAGAGCGTACAATTTCACAGCATTTGCAAAATGAACTAGTTCAATTATTTTTGGGCTAAAAGCCACTTGAGGAGCACTTGAACTAAAGTTTTGATATCATATCATATCATATCTCTTATCTCTTTATACTTAAACTTTCTGAATTGTTTGAGCTTATAGCATGGCGTTTGTTTTTGTTTGAAAAGGTTGGATAAATATTGAACCTTAGCGCTTCCTGTGCTTTGAACTATTGAACAAATTTCATATTCATTTCATTATTTTCATATTCATTATTACAAATACAAAACCCGAAAGATCAGTTGCTAGTGATTAGTTCTGAACTTAATTGTATGTTAATTTTAATCAGTTATAAATAAATATATGTGCATCATATAGCAAAAAACAACAAGAATCAAACTTTTATTATTTTGGCAGAGTTAGAAATATTGATTATTCAAAAATGTCTGAATTTGTGGTAAATTTTAAACTTTCAAAAACAACTAATACTAATTAATTTACTTATTTCGTAAATATCTAAGAAGCTGACTAGTATGACTCATTAGCTAATGGACTAATGACTAATGCATAGATTAGCTATGCCATGTCATACATGTGAACATTATATATAAGGCAAAATGCTCATTAATAATGCGAAGTCAAAGTGAATAAGCTTATAGAAAATGTATAATGAAAATGTTTCTTTTTTTTTTTAAGCTAATATACATATATAGAAAACATGTGTATGAAGTAATTGCATGAAGCTAATGCATAAAATAGAGAACATATCCAGCCTTTACAGCTCATGATCAAATTTGGCAAAATTGAATTCCATTTGCTTTGCCACACAAATTCTTATCTCTCAATCCATTTGGCATATATAATTTTATTATTATTAGCTTTTTTATTATATACGCTCAAAATCCAATTCATATTGATAACTAACTTTCATTTACCGATGGCTTTTACTACGTTATCAAAGGGATTATTATACGTGCATTACGAGACCTATCTAGCGACACCCTCTCACTATCACTCTCCCCCGCTCCATCGCACGCTCTCGTTCTCTCTGTCTTCCTCTAGTACATGACGACACATGTAAGGCTGCTTGCCGCAGCGCCATAAAGCGCTCACTTATAGTTTTTTATGCACTTTTGATATGCGTATGCATGTGTGTGTGAGTGAGTGTGAGTGTATGAGTGTGAGTGTGTGTGTGAATGCATTTACCAGTGCAGTTTTCGTCATTCAATTCGTCAGTTTGCCAGTAAGTCAGCCAGTCAGTCAGTCATACAATTCGTCTTTTGTGCATTTGAATGTGTGTGCGTGTGTGTGCGTGTGTATGTGCTTAACTCGCCACAACTTCAATTTGTGAATGCACAATGGGTGCCCTAACCTACGACAACCGAATATTCGCCATTCGGCCAAGTTCAATGAACCGCGCGTTTAGTTGAATAAACTTCACACACACGCACACGTACGCATACACACGCATACGCACGCAAAGCTGTTGACGCGTCGAAGCGCACAAAAAGAAGCGGCAGGCAGAAACCAAAAAGAGCGTAGAATGTCTCTTAATGCATGATGAGTGTGTGAGTGCATTATGTGTGTTGGTGTTGGTGTTGGGGGCCGCGCTGCTGGCTACTTAAATGACATGCTTTTCAGCATATGCCTGTGTGTGTGTGAGCTGTGCAAATTGATAGCGCAACTGTATTCGTTCTTTCGTTTCTTTTACGCGCATGTTTTCTTTTTTCTGTTTTCGTTTTTGTTGTTGCTGGTTTTTTATTTTTTTGTCGCTTCGCCTTTTTGACTCTTTCAATTTGTCTAATTTTCAATGACGTCGTCAACGCACCGAGGCAAAAACAAATTAGTGCTGCTCTGCATGAGAAAGTGGCATAAAAAAAATACCAGTTAAATACATATGTATATGTGTGTGTGTGTATATGTATGTGTCTGCATGTCTCTGCGCATTGGCATTGGATTTGAGCTGTATGTCTGCTGATGTGTATGTGTGTGTGTGTGTGTGTGTGCATCGACGTTGTGCAAATCGAGTTAAACAGCTGCTCGCTAAATAATTCAATAAATCGTGCTTAGCTAGAACCCAAACCGAAACCCAAGTGTCAGATCCCAGTTGCCCATTCGCAGTTCCCGTTTCCCGGTTCGCAGTTCCCAGTTCTCAATTCTCAGTTCCCACTTCCCGGTCGCGCAAACACAGACAGCAAAGCTCAGTTTCATTTCACATATCAGCACACACACACAAATGAAATTTAATTTCGACGTGCAGTTTGATGGGGCAAACGGAGCAGAAACCCAACTAACCCAGCCAGCAATCGAAGAGATCCAAGGCACTCGCAGTCGCCGTCGCTGCCAACAAAAATAACTGCTAGATATTAATAAAGCAGCAGAAAAAAAATGCATATGAAATTTTAATATGCAAAACGAGCGAAAAGCAGCAGGCAAAATAATAAAACGTACGAAATGCAGCAAAAAAACACACTCCAAGAGATTGGGATAGATAGAGAGAGAGAGATAGGCAGAGTGATAGAGAAAGATAGAGTATATGTATATATAAATCGAATATTCAGGCGCTTGGCCCTGGGAAGCAGCTTGGCATAAACGCATATTACATTACGGCCAATCGAATAGACTGGGGGATAGACAGCCACACATACACACACACACACACACTTGGACACTTGGAAAGGGCGTCAAGACGGATAAGCAATGATTTTTTTTGGGGGCAGACAACCGATAACAAAAAAAAAAAAAATCAACTAAAACATGTGTCTGTCTATATGTACTCGTAAATAAGATGCTGTAAATAGCATTAAGAGTCTCCTCTACACCGCAGCTGAAAAAGTTGGATTGACATAAAACCAAAGAATATAGGAAGTGCAAATACCCTAACTGAACTATCTTCTTTTTATGTAAAGGTCACACTTTTGGCATACTCAAATTTATCTAAAATAGTGCAAAGCTATATCATTTTGATTTGGAAGCAATTGAAAATAGATCTATTACTTAATAGATACTGAAAAAATATAAAATATGTATATATAAATATATGAAGCCAATATGTTTATGAACAGGGTTTTCAAAGTAAATTATAAATTTTAAATTTTAAATATATATTTACGATGTTTTTTTTAGAAATGTGTACATACCTGAAAATAATTGCAAATTGTCTTAAAGAGCTATCTGAGCAATATCTACGACACTCCTACTATAGAAATACTAGCTGCGAATCCCAAGGATCAGACTGTTTCCCCTTCTACAATTTACATATTTCATTAGCAACTTGTAATACCCCTTCGCTGGTTACTGCCTAGGGTATTCAGATATTGCTTGCATGCCGATGCTGTAAAGGTTCGTTGGAAATCTGCTTAGGGAGAACATGCAATCGAATTGTTGTCGAATTCTGTAGTCAAATAACAAAGAGTATCCATGAAAGCTGCTTGCATTGAATGCGATTCAGGAAGATTCCTGAAGCATATAATATTTAAATGTATTATTAAACAAATAAGATAGAACCTTATGCGTGAAGCTTTAGATACTCAATAAGCTACTCAAAAGAACTACCAGAAAATGTGCAACTATTCTAGGAACTATTTAAGTATAGCATATACTCATATATATTTCACAAATCCCTATCAACTTACCAATTGCACCAACTACACTTGGCCATAGACTCTAACGCTTAAATTTGCATATCGAAATGTTTGTTTTGAGGATGTTTCACACAAATTGCTTTCATCCACATTTGATTGAAGCGCAACTAGTGGAGGAAACTGTGATTACTGGCTGACTGACTGACTGACTCACTCTGCTGCTATTTGATTGCTAGTGTAAGCTTTTCCAGAAGCGATTACAGCTGACGAGAGTTTACAGTGCCTGCCATAAGCGCATTAGCGCCGGCAACATGAATCATCGGCCAATTGCACAAACATGCGTTACGTATACGCCGCGTGCCCGCATTTGCCAAAAATACAACTGCAACAAGAGCAACAGCAGCAACAACATGAAGTGCAAATAAACGCCGGCTGGCAGGCTGTTGCCACACTTTTGCCAATGCCAATGCCACAGCATGGTGCACATGCAACAACGGCAACTCGAAACTGACTGCGTGCTGCCGTCATCGTCCCATTGCCATAGATATATATGTATGTATATATATATATATATATACGTATATCCAGTCGGGCCCTGGGCACGTTGTGTTGCTGTGCCAAAAATAACAGCCAGATGCAGGGGCAACATAGCCGGCAGACTGGGGCAGCGCTGCTGTGGCATGGCCATGAATGGGCTTCGCCTTTTTTTGGGCCTCTGCCTGACCAAAAAGCGCAGCTGGCCGAGACGAAGGTCGCGCACGCAGCAGCAGCAGCAGCAGACAGAATTTCATTAGACGCATCGCAATGCAAATGTTGCTGGCAGCAGTTGCCGTTAAGTGGCTGTTGCTGGCTGCTGGCTGTTGGCTGGATGCAGCAACAGGATGTGGCAAGCCGCGCTTCACTGGAATGAAAGCGAAAGTTGTTGCCACTTGCCACTTGGCAGTTGCCTCTTGCCGGCTGCCGGTTGCCGGTTGCCGCGTGGGTGGATGTTGGCTGGCCATCGTGTGCCATGGGCCCGGCCGCATAATCATATAATCTTGCCTCTCCCTCTCGCTCTATCGCTGCTGTTGCTGTTGTTGCCGGTTATATAAGTGACTAACTTCAATTAGGCGCTGCTTTGTGCAGTTGTCCGGGCCAGGACAATCAAGTTGTCAACGCAAATTGCACAGTTGTCATGGAATTTGCAGGCAAAGCGCCTGCAATTGGATGGGATTAATGGAATGTCAAGTGTTTGCCATTGTAGTTGAGCTATTTCTCTTCTTTTTCTGTTGTTGTTGTTGTTGTTGTTCGAGTAAAGATAATTAACAGTTCATTGGCAATAACAGCTAAGCTACACATAAGTGTGTAATTTATTCTAATACAATTTAGTTAAATTGTAGTCACCTGTTAGCTGAAATCTATCTATATTATAAATAACATTTTATGTACAAAAATTAAATGAGTCAAGAATAATATAAAATCAACTGCAAATTGCAGACCTTCAGTTCAGAAGTCAATAGTTAATAATAAAAATATTGATAAATTAAAGAAACTAAAATAATAGGAATTTTAAATTAATATAAATTAAATATTATTATAATTTAAATTGAGTAAATTTGAAAGAAAAGAAATATATGATATAAATTAATATTAAAAAAGAAAATATAATAACAAAATTAAAATTAAAATTTTCTAAAAAGTATAAAATCGAAGTTATCTATGTATGTACAATATATAACTGACTTTACTCCTTTCTTGAACAGCTATTGATTTTATTATAATTTTCAAAAATATATTGTAGATATACAAAACTTACTCCTTAAATAATTTCTAAATGGCTTGAGATCTATGGAACATTAATGATATTCGACAACTCACACATACGAATCCATTCCATAGCCTTATGTGAGTAAGTAGTGCAGCAGCCTATGTTACGAAATGTTTTACATATGCATGTGCCAGATACACCTGTCAATCACTCAGCCCGACTAGCTACTTATCTAGTATATGACAACTGCGACTATATGAATTTCGTATAAACGAATTTCCCCAGTGCTTAGTCGTGAATTTACATTCACTTAACCCCACAGACACAACTGTACCAAAAAAAAGAACAAAGCTACCCAAATGAAGGGCATACAAAAATGGTGCACTCTACACACACACACACATGCACACAAATGAAATGAAAGAGTAAAGAAAAACACATACTTAGCCGTACGAAACATACGTGAAAATAAAAATAAAAAAAAGTTTGCCACTCAAAGGCAGACGCCCAGAATGCAGCCTGGCACACGTAGACAGCAGCCAGGGAGCAGCAGAGCTCTGTTGGTGTGGGTGGGTGGCCATGTGGGAGTGTGTGTGTATGTGTGTAGGTGTGTAGACAACTGGTAACAATAACGGTATTTTCGATGCGGAGCAGCGGCAACGTCGACGTTGACGAAAAGGACGCGCAGGATGAAAGTTGCTTGTCGACGACGAGTTGCCAACAGCCACTTGACACTTCCGTCGTCACATGAATGGAGCCGTAAAAATGCGACGCTGCATTCGCTACTTTTTTTTACAGATTTCCATACACTCGCTCAACAAGCAATAGGGGTATATTTGCTGTATTTAATATCTGTGTAACAATTCATATGAGATCTGTTCTAGCTATAGCATCTACTATATAGCAACTATATAGCAACTACTATTTGAAGAGTTTCCTGCAAATACTATTAATTCTACTACTATTTCTATGACTAACTTTCCCACTACTTAGAACTACTATTTCAATAGTTTCCTGCTTAATTAGAGTGCTACTACAATATCCCAATCTACTATTATTTCAATAGTTTCCTGCTTAATTAGAGTGCTACTACAATATCCCAATCTACTATTATTTTTGCTACTATTACAAATTCCTTCCCACTATTATTTCTACTACTACTATAAATTCCTACTACCTCAATTATATCTACTACTATTACAACTTTCTACTACTATTACAGCTTCCTACTACTGCTGCTTTTATTTCTACTACCATACAACTTCCTACTACTTTAATTATATCTACTACTACTACCATTACTTCTGCTACTATTCTACTACTTTTCGTACTATTACTATTACTACTTTTTTATTCTTACTACAATTTTATGTGTAGTACCGGGAAGCGAGAGAGAGATATCAAAGTTGGGTGTACAGATAGAGGCGAATCGAAAATTGTTCGCAAGCGAGTATTTCGTAGTCGGCTGCCTGCAATTGCAGCGGTACTTACCAGGTTTTTTTCTGTAATATTTCGTTTTTGTTTCCTCTTTTTTTTTTGGGCCAGTCGAGGGCAACGTTTTTATTTGGGCAGCAATATGAATGGGAGCGCTTGTGCGAGTATGTAAAATGAAGCAAATACATTCATGCATAATTTTTATGGCACGTCGGGGGACAAGAAATGGCTCTTTCACATCATGTAGTACATACTCTCTGTACATACAGATGTATGTATGTATGTACATTTGGGATGCCAAAACGTTTTATGAACACGTTTCTCCTGGCACTTAATGCAAGAGTTTACAAGCCACCTAGAGACATGGCATGCCAGGGCATGGCAGGGGATAGCATGGCATGGCATGGCATGGCATGGCATAGCATGGTAAGCTTTGGCTAGAGGCATGGGTTATGGAGTCATTAGCGCAAATTCGCAGCGATGATTAGTTAAAAGGGGGACAGAGACAGTAGATAGAGAGAAAGAGATAGAGAGAGGGGGGGGGGACTTCATTTAGCTGGTCAATGCACGCCAAAATGTAAAATGGGCCGGGCGCCAAGCTAGGTCAGTCAGCGCATAGGGCCCAAATGTGTTGAAGGCTTCTACTTAGCGCATAGTAAGCAACAAAGAACATGGCCCACGGGGTAGCCCGCCAGGGGCGTGGCTGCTGCAGCAGGCGGCGGGGGTGCACTGTGTGTGCAGCGTTGCATGCGGCGCAGCACGCACTTGCAGCCTTGCCGCACGGCGCAGCAAACAAAACTGGGATCGGCTGTTGCGGCTGCTGTTTGTTTTTTACTAATTCTAAATACCCTTTTAAAAGGGAATACGACTTTGCATCTCAACATGTATGAGCCGAAGAACTACATATATAAGAAATGAATTAGTAACACAAATTATTGTTAATAGAAACTTTTTTAGTTTCTCTTCTATATTCCAAAATATATACATTGGCACTTTCCTCGTCGAAAGTATAAATCAGGAGAGAAATATGGAATAGAAATTTGAATGCAACATAGAAGGAATTTTATAAGATCACATTCTCATCCATATTCTCATCAAAGGGTATTCCGGTTTCGGCTTTACTCTAACCGCTTTCCTCTTGTTCTTGGTTATGATTGACTGAGTTCTGTTGAAACTTTGGCGTCTGCTGGCACGCATGAATTACAATTTTCGAGTAACGAAAACCGCATGCACCTACACACACACACACACACACACACACACACATACACACACATGCAGATAGAAGGAAAGAGAGGGAGAGACCTAAACACTGGGAGTGCTACAATTAGCACTTTTTACACTTGGCTGTTCGGTTATTTCAAGTGGCTCTGATAAAAAGCAGCTGAAAACGGAAACTCCATCAACAGTTTGCCTTGAGCTAGGCGCTTGAACCCACCGCCAGCAACCACACACCCGCTGACCCACCCACTCACCCGCTGCCGCACAAGTTTGGCATGATTTCAGGTAGCAAATCGTTTAGCGGCCTAAAAATGACACTGTCCGCCTTTCGAGTAGTTCTTCTTCTTTTCGCCGATAACAAAGTTTGCTCAAAAATGGCGCCCATAAAAAAAGAGTAAATGTAAAGCCCAAAAGCAAAAGCAAAAGCAAAGCCTATTTGCAGACCGCATTCTCAGTCTGGCCGCTAGAGAACTACAGAGAGCTCTGAGTGCGTTATAAGGTAAACATTTGTTTTTACTTTTTCATTTGGCAAATAACATAAAGCGGCAAAAAAACCGTTGAACTCGGTGAGCAGAGTCATCTAGAAGGAGAGACAGAGTGAGATATAGAGAGAGAAGGATATACAATGCATAGAGCTTGAGATAGGCATAGAGAGATAGTGAAGAATGGGTATTAAAGTCTCTGCAAAGAATTACAGTTAATTTAGATACGATGGAAACCCACTTCAGTTTCAGATTTTGTATATATGACCGATATATATCGGCTATAGCAAAGATATTTTATAGTTTTTATATTTCTATGAAATGAGCATATCCGTCTTGCTGTCCGTCTGTCTCGCATCTTCCTTCCTCTTTCCGTCCGTCCATCAATCCGACTGTCCAAACCATTTTGTCGCTATTGAAAATATTGTATAGTCTCGAAAATGTGTCACGATATTCGAGTTGAGCTTTGGGATGTATGGAATGTCTGCTAGGGCAGATATATTTACGTCCATTGGGAGCGTGGCAAATTTGAAATCAGATCGTAAATGAGTACTCTGCAGTCGATCATGCCCAACTGCAACTGTCTCACCTGTTTTTTTTTTTTTTTTTTCTCTCTGTTTAGATAATATTGTTTTCCATATATGTATGTATATATAAAAAATATACCTATTTGGTTTAAATATAAATAATAAATATTATTAAGAATGTGGAAACTCGTTTTTTATTTTCTTAGAATAAATAAACGACTCCAATCGAAAATCCACGCAATTCCAGTAACAAAAACAATTATCACACGGTTTCCAAGAAATGCCCAACCCAGCCCAGCATTACACCCACAGCCACACACACACACACACACATGAACGAGCGATTTAGTCGTTGCGTCTGACGATCTACAAGTGCTGAAAAGTTGATTGCACTGCGTGTCAGACTTTTGCTAAAGCAAATATTGTTTAATAACATTTTTAAAAATAAAATTTACTGATTACACGCGCGACTGCTACAACGACAACGAGAACGCCAGCGTCAGTGAGCGAGGCAACAGTGGGACATCGGCCTCGGACCTATCCCAAGGCAAAAATCAACAGCAACAACAAGAACAGAGCTGAAATAAAAAATAGAAAACACACCAAAAATTGATATGCCCCACACTCGTGTGGCTCGGGGAGGTTTACTGCTGTGAGGTGTCAAAGAAAAAATTATGTTTAGAAAAAAAAAATTAGACTCATTTTCTTGATGCGGCGCCTCATTAAACCACTAACTGCATATCGCGTCCGTCCTGGATAGAGTGCATAACCTCCATGATCAAAATGAATATCAGAAAGTTTTCGATCGACTGGCGAAACAGCATGAAGACCATTTCCTCGTTCTGCCAGCGATCGCTAGTGACCCACACCAGATAATCATTGCCCAGGGCATCCTGAATCGAGCTATTCGTATATCTATAGGGATACAACAGATGCACTCCAATCCGCCAGAACAGCACAAAAAATATGCTGGGACTGTTTGTCATTCGATTACCAATTCGATTTCGAGAGAACACTTTCTTTACACACTTACACCATGTTCAGCCGTAGATCAGCAGCTTTTAGTTAAATCTGCCTTTCCCTGACTTTTTGGCTATTTTTTTTAACTTTATACAATGGAATTTTGTAAATTCTTACGTCAATTTCTTAAAAAGGCTACTTTGTACAAAGTTATAGCATATATTTAATAAAAACTTGAATTTTTAATTAAATATTAGTTTCTTAACAATTTCAAAAAGCCGTTATTTAGGTGGTTTGAAACCTAGCTATAGCGTTAACTAAGACAGCATGTGCTAGAGCGAAATAGCTGCATGCGCTGTGCTGAGTTATATAGCAACCAGCTTTAGGAGGTGTACAAAAAGCGCCTGTTTAAAAAGTACAAGTGAATGAATATAAAAACTAAAAACAAGTAAATAATATAGAGAGACATTTATAAAATATAAAAATATATACTGAATTTACTCAGACAAACTAATCAAAGTGGACCAAGGACCACACACCACAGTATAATCACAATCATTAGGCAGCTGCTGCATGGCATTAAAACTATCCAAATAGGTCAACTTTGGCGGCTGTTGACCAAGTTGACCGTGTGCACACCAGCCACTAGCCCAGAGTCGACCACAGCTGCGCTGGATGAGCGTGTGCCGTGAGCCTGCGTAAGCCTTTATAGGAGCACACAGATCAGCCTCTGTGTCACCAGCTGCGCAGCATGCTAGCAAATCCTGCAGTTGGGGCAAGGGATAGACTGTGGGCTCCTTAAGCAGGCCATCCGGTTTCATGACGCGCATGCCTAGCTGTCCATTGCAGTTCCAGCCCCACACGTAGAGATCGCCGAATGCGGAGATAGCTGCACTATGCCAGCCACCGGCCGCAATTTGTGTTATCTAGCAAATAGGCATTAGTTGAATAACGAAGATAACAAACTGACATACTGACAAAATTAGTCATGAGTCTATTTGCTCACCTTGATGCCCGCCAGTGGCTCTAGTAAAAGCGGACGCTCTTCCACACCCAAACTCTCGTGACCCAGTTGCCCACGTCTGTGAAATATGCAAATACCTTAAATCTTAGTCAAATTAACGATAGTGAAATCTTACAGTCCGTTGCCCCAACTGTAGACATCGCCATTGCCGTTCAGCAGCAGCGCGTGCTCGTGTCCACACTCCAGCTGCCGCACTCGCCACGAGCCCTGCTGAAAGCGATGCAGGCAACTGGGTATGCTGTACACAGCATGCCCTGCACTGATGGCCACATTGATGTGCGAGCCACAGGCGATGTGGGTGATGGAGATTTCCTCAGGCGCCTTGGCCTGTCCAAAAATGTTTCGCTTAGCAGGAGGTGCTTCTAATTTGATGGCCTGTAGTGTGGCATTCAACTCCGCTCGCAGCTTATATAACTGACCATTCTGTAGCAGTACCAAGCAATGGGCATCACAAGCAGCCAAGGCTGTAATCTCTTCAGCTGCATGTACTTCCAACGTTTCCTGTGGCTTGTTGTCTAGCAATCCTTGCAACCACAACTTCTTGCCCACAGCATAGGCCGTATAGCGCCAGCTCAGAGCAAGTATTATCTTACCTTTGATATCATCCGACAGACTGATTTCTAGCAAGGATTTAAACATACAAAATTAACATTTAATTTGAGCACGTATCAACTTGTTGCACACTGACGAACCGGTTAGGGCATTGACTCGACCGGAAGTGCGTTCCGTGTTGCTCGCATTGTGCTGACCAAATGCATTGAAGCCCGTAAATAGCAGCCGTCGTCCCATCTTCCGCTTCTCGGAGAGCGTTTGCGCAGCGGGGCGATTCGATTCGAAGCGGGGCGCTACCTGCGTCTGCTCTGTTGCTCTATTGTGTTTGCTCGACCGTTGTTCAGTTGCTAGCTAGCATTGCACCTGTAATGTTGTCGGCGATTTTGGTGGTGGTTTTTAATCAGTTTTTCAAATTCAAGTGTTAGAGTTCAAATTAATTTAACCGATCGTCGCTGAGCGTGCCACTATTGCTATTGTTGTTCTTCAAAATGGTAGGTTGTACGCCCACTCATTCCATATCGTTGAGCAAACAAAGGCTTCAATAATTGTAGCTTTTTATAATATTATTAAATCGCCTCAAATTATCTAATTTATAATTTGTTTATTATTTGTTGTCGTCATGGCAACTTGTGCATGTGAGCATATCGATAACTTGCGCTCATCGCCAGCTGTTGCTGAAGAAATGTGACCAGATGTAAAAGCTCGATAGCTCATGCGATGATATCGAGTTGCATAAAGAGCGCCAGTTAATCGAGCTTCAAACGTGCGAGTTGTAATGAGCAGCTCGCAGTAAAAGCTTATTATTTACTCTTGAATATTAACTTTATTTAAATATTTCTTATATACAGGGTCTACTTTCGCTGCTGCGCAAACTGCGACCCAATCCAGAGAAGGAGGCTCGTATTTTGCTGCTCGGTTTGGACAATGCAGGCAAGACAACAATTCTCAAACAGCTCGCTTCCGAGGATATAACAACGGTGAGTATTATGGAACAGATGCGTTCTTGCTTTCCTAATAGACTTTCCAATCATTCGCAGGTGACGCCCACCGCCGGCTTTAACATCAAATCCGTTGCTGCAGATGGCTTCAAATTGAACGTTTGGGACATTGGCGGTCAATGGAAGATTAGGCCCTATTGGAAGAATTATTTCGCCAACACAGATGTCTTGGTAACTAAACTAAACAAATTGAAAGTCTTCAGCTACTCTATAATCCTATTTTTACTCTAATTAGATCTACGTTATAGACTGCACGGACCGGGCACGTCTGTCGGAAACGGGCAGCGAGCTCTTCGAGATGCTCATGGACAATCGCTTGAAGAGAGTACCGCTGCTGGTCTTTGCCAACAAGCAGGACTTGCCCAATGCCATGAGCGCCTCTGAGGTGGCCGAAGCGTTGGGTCTGGTGCGACTGGAAGAGCGCAGCTGGGAGATTAAAGCCTGCACAGCTGTCGATGGCACTGGCATCAAGGAGGGCATGGACTGGGTGTGCAAGAATATGAAAAAATAGTTTAAGCAGAAGAGGAAAATGTTTAATTTAAATTAATGCAGATGTGAATATTGTTTCGTTAGAAAAGAAAAAAGTAATTAAAAGTGTCCTTAAATATTTACACAAAAAGTCAATGATTGAAATGTTTTGACCTCGTAGTATACAAATCTTAGTAGTAGCTCGTATACGGCTGACACTTCACAAAAAATAAACAAAAACATAAACAAAATAATTAAATAAATGTCCACGCTCCTGCGCAAGCTGGGCAAAGCGCCCAAGCCGGAGTTCAATGTGCTCATCCTGGGCCTCAACAATGCGGGCAAGAGCACCTTGGCGGCACGTCTCGGCCTGGAGACCGATGATGTCGTAAGAGGAAACTGATCTTTGATTCCATATCATCTACTATAACTATATATGTACGTATATCTTTGGGCCAGGTCAAGCAGGTTACTCCGACGGTTAACCTAACAGAAAGACATTTGAAGTTTAAGAAAATGAAAGTTTGTTTGCGTGATTTGAGTGGTCAGAGGAGAATGCGTCAGTCGTGGAATAGATTCTATAAGGATGCCAATGTATTGGTAAGTGGCACATTCTAATCATAGCCCAATCCATACACATCATTAATATTCTTGGCAGATCTTTGTTATCGACAGCGCTGATGCATCTCGTCTGAGCGAGGCACGCTGTGAGCTGTGCGAGGTTCTGCTGGATGAGCGACTTTCGCATGTGCCGCTGCTGCTGTTGGCCAATAAACAGGATGCATTTGGTGCTTTGCCCAGTTCCATGATTATTGAGCAGCTAGGCCTGAATCGTATCGAGGGCCGTCCTTGGAAAATATACGAATGCTCCTCCCTGGCCGGCGTAGGCATCGATGTGAGTGGAGATTTATAGAATATATAATATATAAGCGATATATATTAAAATATTTATGCACTTTAGAGCACCGTTAATTGGATCTACGAGCGATTGAAGAAACTGCGGCCAGCAAGTGTTTTTAGTAGGTTTTTTACTCCTGGTTTTTTGTTTGGACCCACATGTTTGTTGGATCGTCGACCACGGGGATTGGACGATTAATAAAATTTATGTAACTGGCACACTTCGAATAATCTATTATTCATTACGAATTCAATTCGAGCAACAACAACTACAGGTAGAAGAAGAATGACAACAAATAGGCCATGGCACACATCTGGGCAAGAAGAAGAGAATTTCAATCGCGTCGATTTATATTGAGTTTATAAACATACATTTGCCTTCGATAACTAAAAATTAATGTTGCGACATTTATTTTGGATTTAAAATGTTCTCAACAACGAAATTTTAATACTCTTACAAAAACAGATTACCTTAATTTTAACTTGAATGAACTGTAATATTACAAAAAGAAATATAGATAAATACCCAATTCAATTTACAAAAATGTTGAACTTGACTTGTAATAAAATTAGCAAAGCTCTCTCTAGTACTTTTGTTTTTGCTTTTTGCGTTGAAGAGCTTTTATAACAGTTCGAAAATGTCGTTAGAATTGTCATGTAATTCCATTCTGCAAGGGTAAGCGTGTGTGTGTGAGTTAACTTCTCATAAAGAACGGAAGAGAAATAAAGCTAAAGCATTGACGTCAAAGTCAAGTCGCCACTGCGAGAAGAGCGACACAGTAAGAATGTGTGTGTAAAAAGAAAGTGGGTAGAAAATATAAACAAAGTTAAAAGCCAGCAACAGAGCCGTAGAACAGCGCAAAAGTATTTTTATATACATACATGTATGTATGTACACATGCGGGCAGCAAACTGACGTGGACAACCACGGCCAGCGCACCACAAGGCGCAGGCGTGAAGAAGCTTAAGGCCAAAGAGAGTGGGAGAGACAGAGAGAGATAGAAAGAGCGCGCGTGATCAAAGCAAAAGGAGAGCGCGCACAGCGAACAGAGCTGTGCTCGAATGCAACATGTTGCATCGGCCCAGACGAGCGACTTAAGAAGTGTTACACACTGACTTCGAGGCACAGAAGAAAGAAAGTTTTCGTCTGGGTTGGCTGTGTTTGCTGCGCTACGGGCTTGGACACAGACATACCTACATACACGAATACATACATATACACATAGTGTATGTTTATTCATATTTTACTGTAGCAGCATAAGAAACGATTTGGCATTTTTTCTAACAATTTTTCAAGTCAGTGAAGCGTCGGTCGTGTTGTTGTTGTTGTTGTTGTTTAATTGGCCCAGCAAGAAAAGAAATAATAGTTAAATATATATACATATATACAAAAAAAAAAAGTATCTCAAGTGTGTGATTGTGAAAGTTCTTGCCGAAAAAATGTATATGAAACGAGCGCTGCTTTTGATGGCGTTGCTTTGCGCGCAGCCGTTTGGTCATATGGCCGAAGAGGAGGAGTCGAATCCTTTGCTGGATATGGCCTCTGTCTTTATACAGGAGGCATTGTCCAATAGTGGTGGCGGCGGTGGAGGCGGTGCGGCCGGCGGCGGTGGCGCTGGGTTGGCTGGAGTGGCATCCCTAATCGGCAGCTTTATGCAGGCCAATGGCAAAGCTGGTGGAGGAGGTGGTGGCGGTGGAGGAGCCGCCATGCAAATCCTTTCGGGCCTAGGCAGCATGCTGGCCAACAATGCACGTGGCGGCAATGGAGGTGGTGGTGGCGGTGGCTTCGATCCCTCCATCATTGGCAATGTCCTGGAGATGTTCACCCAAGGCGATGATGAGGATACTGGCGATGCACAGAAGCGCAGCAGTGGTGGTAGCGGCGGCGGCGGCGGTGGTGCTGGCGCTGGCATTGGCCTGGACACAATTTTGCAAGTGGCGTCCGCTTTCATGGGCAACCAAGGCGCTCCCGAAAAACCCGCCAGTCTCCCACATCAGAAGCAAAAGAGAGCTGTCAAGGAGGAGGAACCAGAGACAGAGAATGGCTTCATGAATCTATTGCCACTAATCATGCAGGCAGTCAGCTCCTTTGCCGGACCCGAGGGCCAACACACACAGGAGCGCCACAAGAGCCATGCATGGGTTCTGCCACCATTCCTGGAGCATGTGCACGTGCTGTGGGATCACTTTTCCAACTCCGAGCTAGCGGATGCGCTGTACGAGAAGTCGGGCGTCAACAAGATAATGAAGGTACATATGTGAAGATAATACTCAAAACGAAGGTCAAATGAGAGTGATGTAATTGTCATAGATATTTTATTCATCGGTATAAACTTTCTAATTGTTTAAAGGGCTTCAAGGGTCGCGATGGCAAAGTCGATTACGATAAACTGTTCGAGTCACTGAATAATCAATCCTTCCGTCGTCGCTGGATCAAATCGGCCACTTTGTATTTGGCTGACTGGGCCAGCTATATAGCCAATCCGGAAAACTATCTCAGGTGAGCGTTTGCCGGGTGATCGATGCGTGTTAATTGTGGAACACGATTCTCTGTCTTAACGGCATTCAGCTGTTTAGCACCCTAATGTGATACGATTCTAACTCTCAGCCATGCTTACGTCTAATTGCAATACAAATGCGAGTACGCAACAGCTGCGTGTTGCTGTTGCTATTGTTGTATCTGCCTGTTGAATTCCCGTTAGCTGCTACCTGTTTGGCATCGAACATGTTTGAAGCTAGCTCGTTCGCGCGCTCACTTACCTTTTGACACACTTTTTTAGTGCTGGCAGCTTTTAGAACATGGTTGTTAATCTGACTGGTCAACAACAATAAGAAGAAGAGAAGGCAGACGAAGAGGAGAGAGAATTCAAGTCCAAATCCAATTGCAGGCTTCGCTTTTTCGGATTTGGGTGTGTGCGCAAGCGTGCACGAGTGTGTGTATGTGTGTGCGTGTGGGCTTGCATGTCTCTGAGTGAGTGTGTGTGTGTTGTGTGTTACAGTTACAACGACGATGGCATCATTAAGCACACAAATAAACCATACGAATGCCAGAACGGTTCATTTAGTATGCATGGCTGTTGTTGTTGCTGTTGCTGTTGGCAAAACCTGTTTGGATGAGGAAGTGGGCCAAAGGCAAAGTAAATACTTGAAAAAGCGCCGAGCCGCGAGTATTTGGGTCAAGCTGACTCAAGATAGAATATAAATGCAAAATTTTTGGCAATTATATTAATTATTCACGCCCCCGCTTATCGTCAGCATATCATCATCAACATCGTCGTCATTATTATGATCATCATGATCATCATTGTTATTAGACAACAATAATAACTTCCACTTTCTAGCGGCCCTTTCACTCTAATAATGCTGCGTCAGCATTATATGAGCAACAATTTGATTTTCCATTTCTTTTTTTACTTTTTTTTCTTACTGCTTTTTGCACTTTCCACAGATACTTCCAGACGGCGCAAATCATGTTTAACGGTCTATTGAAGTCTCAAGGTTATCCCAAGCAGACCTATTTCGATCCGGCACGCCCCAGCGAAACCATTTCAAATCTCTTAAACCACGTGGCCAAACACCATTTGAATGTGAAAATTGATTCGCGTCAATATGTGAAGCCAGCTGTGGGCTATGCCAAGGAGCTGCTCAAACTGGGCCAAGCACGTGGGCTGCTGCAGTTCAATGCCACCGAGATCAGTGATCGATTGACGGATACGCTCAACCTAGAGGTAAGTTCATGCCACAGAACTGAATTGGAAAACAGAAAACAAATCTAAGCCAAGCAGATAGCACAAATGCAATTAATTACGCTACAACAAATTTTCTCTTTTCTCATTTTTCTTCTTTTTCTACGATTGTTCGATAAACGCATGAAAACAGGTTATCGAACCGGTGCTAAAAGTCCATCGCGCCTACAGATTCATCTCCAAGTCGCCGCAATGCGATCGCTATGTGCTTTGCCAGCTAAATGCAGCCGCTCTCGACCAGCAACAGCAGCAGGAATCCAAGAAATCGACGAAGACAACAGCCGGCGGTCTCATTGCCGGCGTTAGTCCGAAAATTGTTAAGATCGGCAGCATGGGTGCCGCGATCTTCATTAGCACTGAAACCGGTACACCATTCTGGACGCTGTTCGGTGTAATCAATGCGCCATATAATTGCGAGGTGAGCATCCGTCTCTATAACCATTCCAATTGCTGTTGCCGTTATATATTTGGTATTTGTCGACTAATCGTGTTGCTCCCATCACCTCAGGCTAAATATCCCGTCGACTGCAACGGCTTCCACGAGGGCGAGGCCAAGGTGACCACGGAATACGTGCACAACGAGTTGTAGTTACTCCAAACTACCAACGACGACTGCTAAGCGTGCTTATTAGAATGATATAGATGTAATTGATTGAACGATTTCTCAATGTAAATAGTATTACGAATTGCAATAAATCTTAATGTAATTGGAAGTCGTATGAGGATGTCTTGGTTCAGGATGTAAATAATCAACTTTCAAGGTAACGAGGTAATTTGAATATTATTATATAACATATATAATATTACTCCATACAAATCATATACATATTTATTTATTATTATCAATAATTTAAGTCTTTTCAAATACTATATTGATATATATTTTACTCACATATAGGAGTGGGACAAAAAAATATATATTCCAAATTTAAATAAAAATCAAATGTGCTGATTAAAAAAAAATTATTAATGTATATTTTATTTTTATATTCATTTCATGATCATATATAATCTAGATTAAATATAAATTATATGCGGGATATTTCATATAAATAAATAATTTAACTTTTTAAATTTTGTATTAAATTATTTTTAGAAAGTATTTGCTTATAATTTCCTTATATATAGAGAATATACTATATTCGTCTTCAAGTATTTTTATTGTAAAATTCTTTACATTAATCTACTCTTTTTTATCATTGCTAAGTTCATTGAACAGCAAAACATTTAAGACAGATTAAATCTGTCTGCTTACCAGCCTATAAAATTAACTCTTCTTTTGAAACAGATAAAAGTCGCGTGATTAAAGCTACTTAAAGTACAATTAATATAATTTTAGGCATTTTAACGACAATTGAAAATCATACTACAATAAGTATAGGATTCCGAATTAACCAAAAACCACCCCAACAAAAATCTCAACATAATGTGGGTGGGGAAATACAAATCTGTCTGCTGTAAAATGAACTTTTCTTTTAAAACTGATTAAACTGGTTTGATAAAAGTTACTTGAACTGCAATATAGTTGATTTCAGGTACTTTAGCGACAACTTAAGATCATTAACTCTAACTGGATAAGTACCTAGCTAACTCTATTCGATGTCTCTTTGAAACATCATACTTACATAGTATAGTATACCAAATTAAGCCGTAAACAACCCCAGCAAAACGCCACATAATGAGTGTGGGGTAAACCAACCTGGACGGATTTGTGCCGGGACATTAGACATTGAGCTTTGAGCATCGAGCGGTGAGCACTTGGCTAACAACTTGAACTGCTGCAGTTTACATTCGCGATGGCAGCGAGCCGGTTTTTGTTTTTCGGTTGGTGCAAAAACAAGTTCATGTTGCGGAAAACTTAGATGGATTCCCGTTAGCCTCACTTTCACCGCACGCTTGGGCTGACTTTCCACTTGGCTGTTGCAGCCAGTCGTTGGCTGACAGTGCAGAGAAAAGGTAGCAACGTTATCATGCAGCTCATCTACCGGGAATTGGATGCGGATATAGTGCGTCGCACGAACGCCGTGTTTCCAGTGCAGGATTGCTTTGTGGAGGTGCTACCCGATCAGCTCATCATACCACGCAAGTATATCGAAATGGGGGAGTCTATACGCAACTTGCCGATCTACAAGGATGATGTTTGGATGGTGTCGTACCCTCGCACCGGATCGACATGGGCGCAGGAGATGATCTGGCTGCTGGGCCATCAGTTGGACTACGAGGCGGCCAAGCAAGATTTGCGCATGCGCGCACCCTTGATCGAGCTATCCGCCCTGTTCAGCACGGATCATCAGCAATGGGTGTCGTACGTATAAGACATCCATCACTACTTCTTTCAGGTATACAGGTATAGCTTTAATCTTCACACAGCGATGCCTTTGGCAACACAGTGGAGCTGGTTAAGAATCTGCCCCGCCCCCGTTATGCACGTTCCCATCTCTCCTGGCAGCTGCTACCCTCGCAGTTGGATACGGTCAAGCCCAAAATTGTGTATACTGCACGCAATCCGAAGGATCTGTGTGTATCCTACTACCACTACTGCAAGCTGCTCCATGGCATCAATGGAGATTTTGAGCAGTTCGTAGAGCTCTTTCTGGGTGGGCACACACCCATGGGCTCGTATTGGAAGCATGTGCTGCCCTTCTGGAAGCGCAGCTTCGATGACAACGTCTTGTTTATCAAGTATGAGGATATGGTGCGGGATTTGCCCGCCGTGATAAAAAAATGTGCTCAATTCCTCAATGTTTCGGAGCTGCTCAATGAAGGGAACATGAAGAGCATCTGCCAGCATCTGAAGTTTGATAGCATGCAAAGCAATGGGGCTATCAATATGGAGAAGTTGATTCCGCAGCAGGAGACAAAGTTCATACGCAAGGGCAAAGTCGGTGACTGGCGGAATCACATGACCGATGAAATATCGGAACGATTTGATTCCTGGTCTGAGCAACATTTAAGGGGAAGCGGCTTGAAATTTGATTACGATTAATCCAATATGAATTCATATTCATATATGTATGGTACTCAATGCTAGTTTAAACGACACTCTTTTCACATGCATACATCAGTAAACAAAAGACAATTATGGATAGATACATATGTACATATAAACTGGGTTTACTGGACTTCAAGTTTTTACGCTTGCTGCCGTTTGAATCCATTTATATTAGGCTGATAAGTTGTTTTCACCACAAAGCAGCTGAAAACACAACTCAGTATCTGTTAATGCAGTGACGTCACAAAATCAAGCTGTTTCGGCGCGCGCTGAGCTTTGTATGAAAAATTAAGCAATTTGAGTACCAACCAAATTATTATTATGTTTATCTAATTTTATACAAATATATTGAATTCATGTATATTTTAAACAAAAAAAATAATGGGGTTTAACTAATTATTAGTTTCATTTTATTTTTCCAATTCACGAAATGATTTATTTTTTGAATTAACATTAATTTCTCATTCGCTTAAAATTCTTTATCATCTTCATATTTGCAAGCATTTTGGCCTTGCACATTTTCGCATTTAAGAGCGAGTTGCATTTTGCAATTCACCACTCTGTTATTGAGTAAGCTAAGCTGCTGTACAGCAGTATTGAAATATTAAAATCAATCGCAACTGAATTTAGTTTCTAAAATTTCTTATTCGAATTAAGATAAAACCCTTCGCATTCGTCACTAAACGAATTAAAAACAAATTGCATTTGAAATCAAAACAGCGAAACTTACCGGTAAAAATACTGCATGCTGTTATTAACAGAACGGCACCATGTTAAGTTTGCAAAATCCATAACATAAAACAAACAAAGAGAGCGCAACAAACTAGACAAACTACTGCAGCGCTGCAGTTTCGCATCGCATTTCTTTGTTATAACAACAAGTGTTCGCAGTTAAAATACATTTGTATGCCAAAAGGAAGCATTGTTAAATAATCTCTGCTATTAACTGTTTGCCTGGGCAACAATACCCGTGCAGTGTGACTCATCAAAAAAAAAAAAAAAAAACGCGAAATATTCACAGGGTAATTTTTCACAATGGCCGCCAACAACAATAGCAGCAGCAACAACGAAATCGAGTCCACCGATCAGGTAGGCATACGCATCGAGGCCGCCACCAATACAGACGACTTAACCGATGCCTTTGGCTCCGTGGGCACGAGCAGTAGCAACAGCACCAGTGCATCGACCTCAACAGCTTATAAACAAAGCCACTTTGGTAGCGGCGCCATCGGTCAGCTGGCCTCGAATGGCTATAGTTCATCCGGCTATCACAAGAATGTGGCCAAAATGGTGACCGAGCGACATGCTGCCGAGTACAATATGCGGCACAAGAATCGCGGCATGGCCATCATCTTCAATCACGAGCACTTCGATGTGCCCACCTTGAAGTCCCGTGCAGGCACAAATGTGGACTGCGAGAACCTGTCTCGAGTGCTCAAGCAGCTGGATTTTGATGTCAGTGTGTACAAAGATTATCGCTATCAGGAGATTATGAGCACCATTAAATATGCCGCGTCACAGGATCACACGCATAACGATTGCATATTAGTGGCTATACTCTCGCACGGTGAAATGGGATATATCTATGCCAAGGACACGCAATATAAGCTGGACAACATCTGGAGTCACTTCACTGCCAATCACTGCCCCACACTGGCGGGCAAGCCCAAGTTGTTTTTCATTCAGGCCTGCCAGGGTGACCGTCTGGATACGGGCGTCACCATGCAACGTGGTCGCACCGAAACGGATGGCGACTCCTCCATGAGCTACAAGATTCCCATCCATGCCGATTTCCTGATCGCCTACTCCACCATACCGGGATTCTACTCGTGGAGGAATACCACACGTGGCAGTTGGTTCATGCAGAGTCTCTGCGCCGAACTGGCCGCCAATGGCAAGCGTATGGACATTCTCACCCTGCTCACCTTTGTCTGCCAGCGTGTCGCTGTCGATTTCGAGTCTTGCACACCGGATACTCCAGAGATGCATCAGCAGAAGCAAATACCCTGCATCACGACGATGCTAACGCGCATTTTGCTATTCAGCGATAAGGAAAAGTCACCGGCTGGACGCAATTAACCATTTAGTATAAATACTACAGCTGACTAATCTGAACTGCTGCTGAGTGAAGCAGTGTGATAGAAAAACACACAAACAAACAAAAGTTGGATATGAGAAGGCCTCGAAACAAACTCGAAAATTTTGCAATTTTTTACCTAAAAAAATCCTATTTAGAGCAATTTTCCTATGCCAGCTCCTGCCATGTCTTGATATTTGCCTGCTATGTGTCTATTGTCCGTCATACTTTATGCATATATTTACATGCATATATAATTATATAACAATTTATATCTCTTAATATTGTTAAGCGCAAAAAATAATCTCTAAATTTTTATACACTTTTTTATACTTTTATAAATACTCCAAATAATGTTAGAATGAGAAAACAAAGAACAATTTGTTTTGATTTTCTAAATAAAGTATATTAAATTAAATCGATCGGCCTTTGCTTTGCCTATGACTCGATCACACCATTTAGGAACGTGCACGACCGCAAGTAAAGGAAATTTTTCCGATTTAGGTGCGTCAAGTTTAGCCACGTTTGCTGAAAAGGAATTGACGGATATGTGACAAAATTGGCCAGTGGACGACCTCGTGGCACCTTGAACAAATATTGTGAATGGTCGCACATAATATGATAGTTTAGTGATATACATATGTATGTACATATGTATAAAATTATTCTTAAACAGGCTCAACGACCGTCAATTAACATAAATATGTATGTAAGTACATATGTCCTCTAACTGCACGCGCATATTAAGATTTTCAAAACATCGATAACAAACAGATATAATCTTATCGAACTTCAATATTTGAACTTGATTTTTTGCACATCTCAAGTGCAAGGAAAATGACAAGATGTGAAATAGTTAATTTATAGGATTGACACTAAAACTGTGATGATAGCTGTATGTATATGTATATACCCATTTATATGCACATTTAATTTCATTCATATTCAATATCACATTTCACTTTGAAATTAGGAATCATATCCACGGAGTATAATGCGCAGCAAAGCGACGTGCGTGAGTATATACATATGTATGTGTAAGTGTGTGTGTTATTCTTTTAATGTACATATGTATGTGTGTATTGCGACAGGTTAGCAGAAAAGCGGCACGGAATACAGGGTATCTCAAAATCGTTTTTTATGTTAGCATCACTTCAATTTATTCGTTAAGGCTTGACACGACAGATTCCAAAAATAAAAAACATTGAATTTAACTTAAAGCACTATTGGGATAGTTGGCTCTCTCAATCGGTCCATCAATCGTTAGAGGCTAGATAAATGCACGTTTCTGATAAAAAGTAATTTAAATTGAAAATCAAATAGAACGTAGAATTTAGCTCACAATTTTGATAGGTTGCTCGCTTAGATGTGACCGCCAGCCTTTAGCTTGGCCACCAGAGCATCCACGTCGGCAACGACGGCGCCCGCTTGGCGCACTGGTGGATCCTCAACAGATATAATCTCAATGCGTGGCGTAGTATCAACGCCCAGATCTTTGGGCGTCACCTTCTTCAGTGGCTTCTTCTTGGCCTTCATGATGTTAGGTAACGTGGCATAACGTGGCGTATTCAAGCGCAAATCCGCGCTCAGCACCGCTGGCAATTTGGTCTTGATAGTCTCCAGGCCGCCGTCGATTTCGCGGGCAATCGTCAGACCCGCATCCGTCTTCTCCACCTTGTTGCAGAATGTGCCCTGGGGCCAGTCCAACACGGCGGCGGTCATCTGTGCCGTCTGATTGGCATCATCATCAATTGCCTGCTTGCCCAATATAACCAAGTCGGCCTTCTCGTCCAGTGCCAGCTTGGCAAGTATTTTGGACACATGAATCGGCTGCAACAGATCGTATTCGGCGGCAGGCACCTCAACGTGCACGCCACGATCTGCGCCCATGGCCAAGGCAGTGCGGATGACCTCTTGCGATTGCGTGGGACCCACAGAGACAGCAATCACCTCAGAGGCCAGCTTCTTCTCCTTCATCTTGACGGCCTCCTCGACGGCGATCTCGTCAAAGGGATTCATGGAGTGTTTAACACCTTGAGTAACAACGCCATTTTTCTCCGGCTTCACGCGCACCTAAACAAGTGCCAATCGAAAGACATTTAATTAAAAATAATAAAAACGATTACGCAAAACGAAGCGCAACAAGTGATAAGAGGAAGAATCTAACGGAGCTTCATACTAAATAAACTCACCTTAACGGCATAGTCGATCACACGCTTTACACCAACCAAAACACGAGCCATTTTCTAAGAAATTATAAATCAATTATTATATATACATAATATAATTTTATTAATCGTGCTCTATCTATGTTAATTTACCTTCCGAGCAACAGCAGATATTGTTAAAATGAGAGGGGGTGGCTGGGGGTCCAAAGGTTGTATTTGCCGCAGCGTTGCCACTCCCAGAATGGAGTGGCCACACTGTTAAACAACAAGCTGATCAGATCATTAAAGATGGTATACTGACCCCAGGGGCCAATTATTTAGACTAAAAACTATATATACAATGGGGGACAAAAGTATTTTGACAACGCATTGCTAAAACTTAAACCGCTTGTTTCTTCATGCTGAGAGAGGTAACGGTACCCACTATATTTTTTAGAGAGAGCAAACATAATAGGCTTTAAGTGACCAAAATATTGCAGTGATATCACACGTCATTATTTTTATATATTTATTTGCATGGCAGACTATCGTTTTTTGGCTGGACAAAAGTATTTTGACATTCCTTTTCATATTCATTTTCAGTAATTCGCTTGAGATACAAAATACGTATTTTATTTTTTTTAGTTATTTTTCGAGCCCTCTTTAATAATAGCCTTTATTTGATCATATTTTTTGATAAATTATTGGCAATCCACGTGATTAAGTGAAATCTTTAAAAAATCAATCGGTCACGCAGAATAATGCAGGTATTTCTGTGGAATACCTTACAATCTTATCAAATCTATTTCTATGAGCAATTTACTACTAAATTAACAAAAAATAGAAAACTGATTCACTCAAAAAAAAACCCAGATCGCGAAGATCATTCACAAAAAACTGTAGAAGACCGCATAATATTGATAACATTTAAAGAAAATGTGCGGATTTTCCTAAAAGTCATGTCGATTAAACTCAAAAATAATCATAAATTATCAATAAGTAGAAAAACTATCCCAAGTCGGCGAAAGAAGGACAATTTTTCTACGTTATAGACCTTTCAATACCCTTGCTATCACTATAAAATAAACCAGAAAAGTAACGATTTGCTGAATCCTTCATAGGCAAGCCGCAATTATTCTGGGGACAAGTATTATGGATTGACGATGGTTCCTTTGAGTATCATGGATAAAAAAAAACGATTTACAGAAGGTTGCCAAAGAATATTCGCAAAGAAAAAAGGCCTGTGTACGAACGGGTGTCACATAGTGAAGAATCGGTAGTGCTCTGAGGTTTCGTGTGTGTCGGTAGCCTCATCAATTGGATATTTATTAATAGGACAATGATGAAGGACAATTATTTACGTGTCCTGAATGACCACGCAACGAGTTCCTGTCACCGGTTCATTGGAAAATCATTTACACTGCAGCAGGACAACGCTTCATGCCACAAAGCCCATATTAGAACTGAATTTTCGAGGGATATTGAAGTCAATACATTAGATTGGCCACCTCAGACCCCTGATCACAATATTATAGAGAATGTGTGGCCTTATTCAAAAGTAAAACGTAACTCAAACTTATCAAGAACGCCCAAGGAGACTGATAACTGAGGTTTGAGGACTTTGGCAGGATGTTTCATTAAAAACATTATAAAATTAGGTTAGATCGCTTACAGAAGGTCCTTGATGTTAGAAGTGGGCTTATTTTTTAATAATATTATTGTTACTATCTCCATAGTTAAGTTTTTCTATCACTTTATTAAATTAACATTATTGTCAAAATACTTTTGTCCAGCCAAAAAACGATAGTCTGCCATGCAAATAATTATAGAAAAATAATGACGTGTGATATCACTGCAATATTTTGGTCACTTAAAGCCTATTATGTTTGCTCTCTCTAAAAAATATAATGGGTACCGTTACCTCTCTCAGCATGAAGAAACAAGCGGTTTAAGTTTTTGCAACGCGTTGTCAAAATACTTTTGTCCCCCATTGTATATATATATATATATATATATATATATATATATATATATATATATATATATATATATATATATATCGCTTATATTATTCATTATTAATTATTTATATTAATATTTAGAAAACAATTATTAAAAACTAAAAAGAATGCACGCTTGCACTATAAAATATACAGCATAGCATAAAATGATGTTTTGCTCGCTGATTTTTGCATGGCTTTTGCGTTGCGTACCATGCTTGAGCGCGGAGCTTACAGCTGTTTGGGCAATTTTTGTTTTTGCATAAATTAAAGTGAAAGTGTGAAGCACAGAGTATTTCGGAAGAGTTATCATTCCACATAAGGAGCAATTCAAGACTTAAAGATGATCACAAACGTTCCACTTATTATGGGAATAATGGCATTGTCCATTAACACGGCCAAACGGGCTGGCGTCATCATACGCGATGTCCTCAAGCAGGGCGACCTCGGCATCGTGGATAAGGGCAAAAACGATCCACAGACAGAAGCCGACCGTTCGGCGCAACGATGCATCATTGCATCATTGGCAAAGAAATTCCCCAGCATTAAGATTATAGGTGAGGAGGGTGGCTCCGATTTGAATGTATGTGATGAATGGTTGGTGGGCGAACTGGATGAAACATTCCTAAGACAAGACTGCCCGACGGCTTGGAGGGATGCAAAACCGGAAGACTTTGTCATATGGGTTGATCCCTTAGATGGCACTGCTGAGTATACACAAGGTATGCACTCGATCTGTATAACAAAATTCTATCTAAAACCAGATTATATTATAGGATTTGTGGAGCATGTGACGGTGCTCATTGGCATAGCCATAAAGAACTCAGCTGTGGGTGGCATTATTCACCAGCCATTTTATAAACAATCCAGCGGCGAGCTGGGCCGCACGATTTGGGGTCTCAAAGGCTTGGGCACTGGCGGATTTACGGCTGTCAAACCGCCGGCAAACGAATTTATTATAACAACCACCCGCTCGCACTCGAATGCACTGCATCAAAAGGCAGTGGATGTATTTAATGCCAGCAAAGTGCTAAAGGTGGGCGGCGCTGGCTTCAAGGTGTTGCAGCTGCTCGAGGGCAAGGCACACGCTTATGTCTTTGCCACGCCCGGTTGCAAGAAATGGGACACTTGTGCCCCGGAAGCTGTGCTGGAGGCCAGTGGCGGAACCCTAACTAACATCAATGGCGAACACTATGAATACCATGAGAATGTGGAGCATGTCAATCGGCGTGGAGTGCTCGCCAGCGTGGGTAACAATCACCAAGAGCTGGTAGAGAAGATTCCGCTAGAAGTACGACAGGCCGTAGGCACTAAAGAAACGTAATCTGTTATCTATTTTCTTTATTTTTGCTTTGTTTTTTGTTTGTTTTTGTTTTTGCACTAAGCACATACAATTATAAATTAAGTAATAACATTGAAAAGTAAAAATTTGGATTATGTTTTATCAATTGTTAAAAAAGTACAAGATATACAAATGAATAGCTGACAATTCAGATAATTATAATAATCGTGGATGTGAATCGACAGTTTTACTTTTCGGAACTGCTGTTGATGGAGCTGTTGTTGGAATTGTTAACGAACCGATTGCGCTTAGCCTTGGCCACTTTGCAGGAGTTGACGGAGGCGGCAAAGCGCAGCGATTTCACCGATTCCTGAAAGCAGTCCTGAAACGGCGAAACATTGATAAACATGAGGGTTTTCGAATTACCACCCAATGCTGGCATCAACAAATGGGTCAGCTTTGAGTTGCGATACGGTATGTGATCCTGTTTTTGGAGCAGCGCCAAAATCACATTCGTCAGTTCGGAGAGCGAACGATTTATGTTTTTGGTTTCGGTCATTCGGATGCTGGTCTTTGGCGATTCCGAACCGGCCAAATCGACTAAGTTGATGGATCCGATAGACGTCTCCTGTTTCTCAGCATGATGGCCGATCAGTTCCAGCTTGGTGACCGCATGGGAACGCGACGAACGCTCATTGCCCACTGTGGATGCTGTGGCACGATTCATTTTGGCCAACTCCATCAGCTGGCGCAAGTGATTGGGATCTGTCACCGTTTCCTCCGTTATGTTCGATACATAGATTTCATTCTTGTTGCAATTCTTGGCCATCCGGATTTCCATTTCCTTTTGATCGTTGCTCAGCAGATCGTACAGCACTTCATTATAGATTTCCAAAAATGTCGCCTTTATAACATATTCCCAGCCCAAATTACGATAGTTTCTAATGGAGTCAAAGAGTAGATCGACTGTGCGTGGTATAACGCCCACATTGTCTGGCACGCCGTCCATCGTGTACGTCTTTCCACTGCCCGTCTGGCCGTAGGCAAAGATGCATATATTGTAGCCGTCGAGAGCTGACTGAATCAGTGGAGCAACCATTTCGAAAATATGAATTTGATTCGAATTGGGATGAAAAACCTGATCGAAATTGAATAGCTGTTGACCCATCTTACTCTTGGCCTGAGCATCTAAACTCTGCAGCTCCACTGTCGCCTCGTCATGGTAAATCCAATTGCACATTAAACGTCCCGCTTCCGATTCTAGAGGCGGACGCACTCGGCAGAAGACTCTTATATTGCCGCGCAAATCCATGACGACGTTGTGCAGTTCCTTGCGCTCGATGTTCGACTGGAATAGCTGCTCCCGGCACGTATTCAATTCGGCTGCCAATTGTTCATTGCTTCGTATGAGCTCCTCATTTCTCCTACGCAGATGCTGGACCTCAGTGGAGAGGAACTCGTGCTCAGATTTAATATCCTGAAATTCAGTATATGTAACCCTGTGATCTACCATGCATCAGCTCTGTTGGCTTACCTGATGCGTAACTTTAAGGTCTTGCAACTCCAGTCGTGTTTCACCTAATGCGCTGGTTATCATCTCAATTTTCTCCGTCTGCTGCTTCACTTGACGCTGCAGACACTCGTTATCCGTTTGCGCATGCTTAAGCGTTGATTCCGTTTCAATTAGCTTGGCTTGTGTCTCTTCCAGTTGCATGGGCAGCGATTCCAGCTCGCCCATGTCATCTATTTGCTTCTCATATTTTGTTTTGAGCGCCTTATGCTTCTCAAGCAAGTCGTGAAAACGTGCCTTAAAATCATAGGGAGCAATGCGCTTGGGTGCAGTTGCGGCGCCACCAGCAGCGCTTGCAGAGGATTTTGTTTTGTTAGTCGTCGCTGTCGCTGCTGCTGTGCCTGTACGAGGCAATGGACGCTGAGACGTTGAGACGCTAGCCGGTGGAGGCGCTGACCCTGCAGTGGGGCGTCTGACTGGTGCAGATCCGGCGCGAACCGTACGAGCAGCAGTGGTCGGATTCGTCGTTGTAGTTGGTGGTACTGCAGCACGTCGCGGGCATTTCGTTGGTATTGTTGGCAGATTGGGCATCCCGTTCCGCTTGAGGTTCTGCCGCATTTCGCTTATGTCACAAGCTGAACGACTGCGTCGCAATTTCGCTCGGTTAATCGCACTCACGGATTTCATTGGATCGGGCGATGCGGCTCGAACTGCATGTTTAATACGATTCAAAATCAAACAATTGCACACAATATTAACAAAAATATAAAAACGTACCTTGTCCTTGTCGCTTCAATTCCTGCGGTATGATGTTTTGCAAGTCTCTCGTTAGTGGTTGAATTGTTGTTGACCCATTGTATGTTAAATTCGCATTTGTAGCCGCTTTTATACGATCAGTGGGTAATATTGGTTTGATTGACGGCGTGGGACGCTTTAGACCCGTAGGCTTAGGTAAACGTGATTCCATTCTAGTTTTGTTCAATTTACGAAAATTGTTTTTCAAAATTCCAATTCGGCGATCCGCAAATCCAAGCGACGCCAATTTTACATTCGCGCCGTTAATTTTGGATGTAGAGTTGCATAAATGTATCGATATTACTATCACGAGTAATCAGTGTCCAGTTAGTTTTTTCTAGATTTGGCGTTTTCTAGCACTGTTTTAGATTTGATTTTTTCGAAGGCGGTTTTATATTTTGTAGGCTTTTTCCTACAGCACTTGAAAATTTTTGCAATTAATGAGTCATGATATTCCCTTCATTAATGTATTGTTCAGAGAAAGGAACCTGAAAAATAAACAGATGCAGAATGCAACATATTAATTAAACTATTATGTAGCTATTTACCTACAAATGCGTAGATTTATGCTTAAAAGTCTAAAAACGAATTATGACAAATCGATAACAATATTAATTTTAAAACTGTGTCTAGTATGATATTAAGGGCAGACTAGTCATTCTGGTTTCCTAAGAAATGAAATCAATCACAAATGAGATATTTGTGGCTATTTAACACATGTCTAAATAATCAACTGCATATTAATTTGATGCGTGCACTGGAAATAGCTTATCGCATATCTCCGATAACTTGTAAATGCGATAATAAAATGTTAACTATGGAAACATGGCAGTAGTAAAAAAAATTAAAATTTGATTTGTGCAACAACAAAAAAAATATAAAAGAAGAAACGCTCGAAGCAGGTCCGCCAGCGACCACACAAAAAAGATTTCGTGATGGAGGTGCATGGACATGCCGAGCTCAAGGAGATGCAGATTTTTGAGCTTCGTCCGCTTATTACGAATTTCAGCTGTAAGCTCTCCACCGTCACAGTCACACCGTTCGATGAAAAGCAGTTCCTGTGCCTGGTCAGCGAGGAAAATGAAATCGTGCTGCGTTATATCAGTGCCAGCGGTGGCCAGGAGGTGCTCAAGATGATCTCCTGGTTCCGACGCACCAATCGTGTCATACACGATGTCTGCTTCGATCCTGCTGGCATTTGGCTGCTCGTTCTCTGTAAGTATGTGTGACGTTGTGTAGTGCTGTTAAGGGCAGCTGCGGCAGGTGTATGTGTGCTAGGGGTGCCAGGGTTGGGGGTTGCTACTACATAGTAAAGCCTAAAATTACTTTTGATGCTGTAGGTGGGAGTGTTTGACTGTGTGCGATTTACATTATTGATTTTCTTGAGCACATTTTGTTTTGATTGACTGCTCCGCAAGCGCGAGGGGGAGGCAGGTCTATTAAAGTGTTACTGAACCCAGCTCTAACCATGCCCATTGCCCCCTATCTATCAACAGGTTTCGACAATACGCTGCATATTGTGCCCGCCCTGGCTCTGGTCGATAAGTCTCATGATTTGGCCAGCTGTTCACTGTATAGCACCACACAGGTGACGTCCTACATAATACCGTTTGTTGGCCCCCACGAGTGTCCCAACTCGAAAAAATGTCCCAATTATTCGACGGCACAGAGTGAAAGTCAGGAGCATCAATGGAACTTGGATCAGGTTACAGACCAATTGCAGCACGTTAAGCTGGACAAAGAGGCTGAAAATGTGGACGAGGAAGAGCTGGGACATGAGCTCCCAGAGCATTTGATAGCCAATGCCGATTCGATGGATATGCCCGGAGAGTCTGTCCAAGTACAAGCTCCGCCCTTTGATGCAACGGGCAATAGCCAGGTCATGGCCACCTCATTTATGGCATCCAAGACTTGCCCGTATCCACTGTCAGTGGTGTGGTGGAAAACGTATTATGGGTTAAATCGTGCCATCATTGGCTACTCGGATGGCTCGATTTGCTTCGTGGGCCTCAGTCCAAATTGCCCAATGATTGCCAGTACAGCGATTCAGACTGGTTCCGTGGTGCGTTTGACTATATGCAAGGACAACACTTTCGATGGAGTCATGCTGCTGGTGAGCTAATGTCGCTGTTTTATAAAAGGAAGCTCACAAACTCTGCTTTATCTTTCCATTTGACTAGATCACATCCTCCGTAAAGGCACAGTTCAAGCTGCTGCTGGAGCAGAAGGCCATAAAGTATGTCTATCCTGGGGATAGTTCGCCCACGACTCGGGAGGGTGCGTGGCAGATTGTGATGTCCGTGCACGGAAAGAATCAAAGCGGGCCTAGCTATGATGCCAGGCAAAGCAACAGCTCTGATCCGGCCTCAGATAGCAGCCAATTAGAAGAGGATGTTTTTGCCCCACCCGCCAGCGAAGAGATTGCTCCAAGCACACAAACAGTTCCGCCCTCCACCTGCGTAATTGACTCCAATGTGATGGTTGTCAACGAAGAATCCACAGTGCCGTCGTCGTCGTCACCGCCACCCCCACCATCCTTTGTTGAGAGCACTGGCGTTCGTTTTCAACAGCAACAAATTGGGGTGAATAGCTTCGATGGCTTCTTGCCCGCCACCCGGGCACGCCTGGCTTCGCTCAAGAGTCTCGGATCGAAGAAATTGCAAGCCATCAAAATGCGATTATCCGATCAGCGGCAGAAAATAGATGAATGTATGTTGGAATATATATAAATTTTTATATATGCTTGTTAATATATATTTATATCTGGTTGCAGTCATGCCGGAGGCAAACATGGGCACATTTGCTATTATGGACTCGCCATCGGTTACGCCGGAGCCTCTGGGGAATACGAATGGCTCGTTTTATAATATACAGAATCTGCGTAGCACTTATCTGTTAAGCGCCTTGCATAGCACTAACTGCAGCCTGACGGTGCATCGCATTGATATTAACCTGAAGCCATTGTTCATATATAAGATACCCCAGCACTGTGTAGATATACTGATTAGCTCGAACATACTGTATGGCATACAGTACGTGGATCTGCATCAGCGCAGTGAATCGGGCGCTTCGACGGCGGCATCATCGCTCGAAGAGCCGCTGATGGCGAACACCGAGAAGGAGAGCCTAGATGCCGACACCGAGAAACTGGAGCAGACGAATAAGAGCGACGAGACAAGCGCGGCAAGCACAAGCAACGCATCGAGCATCGATCAAAGTGATATGCCCACCAATGCGATCAATGCGGTGAGCGTGATCAGCAGTGCAATGGCCTCGCTGCACACCGCCGAGGATGATGTAAGTGTGTGCTGAAATAGTACCCGGAATATATACACTAATTTATTCTCTTTACTGATCCTCGCAGCGCTTCAATCAGCAGGCGCAGCTGGCGCTATTTCGCTTTGAGCAGGAGACAGTGCTGCAGCTTTATCAAATGGCGCAATTTCGGAGTCTGGGTGGCAACAACAACAACGCCGAAGCTCTGACAAAGGAGGAGAAGGCAAAGGCATTCGAGATCAAGGACATACATACCCCAATGGACTACGTGCAGTTCTATGAATCGGCGGATAGCAGTAATGAATATTCGTTGCGGCAAATGGAGATAATGCAGGCCGAGTTTCCCAAGATCAACTATGATCCTTGCTATGTCATAACCAACAAGAATGTCTATACCATACAGCTGAAGTGAGTACAAAACTACGCAAGAATGAAGCTTATAAATTATATTTATTGATATCCCTGCAGAAAGGAGCCATTCGAATTGTTTTTGGATGCTGCGCTGATGAGCGAGTGGAATCAGTGCCGCGAGTTTTGCAACACTTTCGATCTCACCTTCGAGCATTGCATTGAGTTTGCCGGCGACTATTTGTTGCGTCGCAAGAAGGTTACCCAGGCCTTGATCACGTACAATGTGGCGCGCGTTAAGCCCATACGAACGGCCCTCAAGCTGGCCATGTATGGACATACGTATGCGTTGATGCAGTTGAGCGCCATGGCCCTGAAATCATCTTATATATTACGATCGACCTATTTGTCCCATCCGTTGCTGAAGGACATTCAATCGGATATCACATATCGGCATTCGGAGGATGTGCGCGACATCTTGCAAACGAAGGTGAAAGATGAGAACGCTGTGGAGAATACTGGAGCTTCCTGCAGCGATTATAATTATGGTGTCGATGAGTCCATAAGTGCATTACAAATGTCGCCCTCATCCCAGTTTCATTTGGCCAATTTGCTGTTGATTACGCTGGCCGAGAAGGCAGTCAACGATAAGAACTATCTTCCTTTGTGGTAGGCGAAGGATGTCTAATACATTTCATTTGAATTAATGTGAAATTTATTTTCAGGAACTTTTTGGTCACCAACACAAAGTATCATACGAACATGACCAGCATTGTACTCTGTCAGAGCGGACTCTTTTCGGCCGCAATTATTTTGGCAAAGGTGCGCGGCGTCTGCTTGGACACCTTTAATGCGTTGGTCAGTGTTGTTGCCCAGGAGTTTGGCTGGTATAACGAGCTCAACGTCTGCCTGTACAACCTAAGCGAAAATATATTTATGGAGACAATCACATACTTGCCGCACGTGTCGATGGATTACTTTACCTTCATACAGGACAAGCTGGAGCATATTAGGCCCTGTGTATTGCAGGTGAGCTCTTTGTTACTTATTACTGAAATTCGTTTTGATATGTTTACTAATGTGAGTTTCCATTTGGCCATTTGCAGCGTCTTGCCATGCAGCTAAATCCTTTTGCGCCCGCGCTGCGTCCAATTGTTTCGCACAGCAGCAGCTCAAGCAACAATGACAATAATGAACATATATTTGAGTTCAGCAAATGCCTAATCGAAACCTATTTGGCTGTGCTCACACATATAGAAGCGCAACGTGTCAAGCACGACTCTATTGCAAATGCTCTGTCAAACTTTCGCATCAGCTATGAGGACAATCAGGCAAGTGGGACGGGCATTGAACAATAGCCAACATGTAAATCTAACAATAAATTGTTTATATTATTAGTTTGCCATTGAATCGTCACGTTTCAAGCCCATCTCGGCTGGCTGTGCCTATTGCGCCTGCGTTGTGGATGGTGTGGCCTATTTCTGGGGCTCGAGCGGCGTGCCCTGCTGCTATAGCGCCCAGAAATCAACAGGTTAGTTGCTCTGTATGCTTTCATTATGTATATAAATATGTGTATGTTTATATTTCATGTAGAGCCACCGGAGCCTGCACATGCGGTGAAGACATTGGAGCTGCTCTCTCAACTCGATTTGGAGGTTCATGCGGTGAAGTGTGGACGGCAGCATACACTCATACTCACCAATAATGGCGTAGGTTTTGCTCTCTCGACTCTCATAGACTCAATCATATCCAGTTGCTAATATAGTATATCACTTTCCACAGCTCTACGCCATTGGCAATAATAATCTCTGCCAACTGGGCGTTGGGCAGCACATGCAAATGGCTTTACAGCCTATGTTGGTGACAGCTTTGGATGGCATGAATATCACCATGCTGGAGGCGGGTCAATATCATAATGCAGCCGTTGCTGATGGCAAGCTCTACATGTGGGGGTGCGTATCATATATAATCGAATCTAATAATAATTTGATAAACTAATTGATGTAATTGCAATTCTCTTAGCTGGGGCATCTACGGCCAACTGGGCAACGGCAGCTGTGAGAACGTGCCAACGCCCACACTAGTCAGTTTCTTTAAGTACAAGGTGCGCATCACATATATGCTGCTCATATATCATTATCTGACATAATTCCATTTGCTTGTCATAGAAAATTTTACAAATTTCGCTGGGGCATGCGCACAGTTTGGTGCTTTGCCAGGCATCCCCAAGCAACTATACAGAGGCTAATAGCAGTGGCAACGAGCTCTTTGTGTTTGGCTCCAATCATTTTGGGCAGCTGGGCACTGGCAATGATGACCAAAATCAGGACACCAAGACGAGTGTGCCATTGCGCTTGGAACTGGGCAACGACTGCGGCTTAAGACTGATACATACGAAATTTTTTACAAATGTGAGCAAGCGAAAAACTAACTGAAGTGCACGTGTCATTCAAACATATTTCTTTGTTTAGTTAGCTGTAGATGAACAGGAACGCATGTATACCTGGGGCAGTTCACCCCAGGCATTGCGGCTGGCCAATCAAATAAGGCGTCGCGCCAATGCCAAGCAGAAGCTGGAGGAAAACCAACAGCGTGAGCTGCTGAGTAAGCGACTGGAGGAGACGCTGCTGCCAGCGCCTAACAACAACAGCGTCCTGGTGGAGCCGAGCACATCGTATGCAGCTGTTGTGGCAGGCGCCATACCCAAGTCCAGTGGAGAAACCAAAGAGTCCGCCCAGGATGAGGCTTTGCCATCTGATGCTACCGAAAATATCTCAGTGATCAGTAATAATGCAGAGCCAATGCCGGCAGCATCTGCCAACGCAAATGCGCAACCTGTCTTTCCCGAGATAGATCCAACGGAGCACTTGAAGCCACATCTAGTTGACACCAGCGAGGTAGCTGGGAAAATATTACAGGTAAATGCATGAGCGTTCTTCTGATAATTCTTAATATTAATTAGTGTTTTTCTGTGTGTTTTTGCTGCTGAAAGATCTCCAGCGGCTTGTTTCATTTTGCATTGATTTCGTCTTCGTGCACGCTTTACACGTGGGGGAAGAATCTGGAGCATCAGCTTGGCACCGAGGACAAAGATCGGCGAGCCGTGCTGAAACCATCGCCCATCGACAGCATCGAGAGGCCAATGTATGTGGATTGCGGCGCTGATTTCACCCTAGTCATGACCACCGATCACATTGTGAAGGCCTTTGGTGGTAACTCGAATGGCCAGTGCGGGCGCGACCTGGGCGCCAGCTTGGATCGCATGCGACAGCGGGTCGTGTGCCTGCCCACCACCAAGCGGCTAATGCGTTTCGAGACCCAATGCATTGATGTGCCTGTGGAGATTAATTTGCCTCGTCCTCGCATCCGTTTGGACCAGGAGCCAGTGCGCTACTTGAAGGTGATTCCGCCATATCAGCCGCACTTTTTGCAGCAGGCGAATATCAGCTTTGAGCATCGCTACTCCCCCGAAACGCTCAACTACAAGTCCAGCACAGAACAGGCGGCCACTGGCCAAGACTCGGATGACCTGCTGAGCAGCCTGGAGAATCTGAGCCACAACGATGCTAGCTACTCATACAATGCACAGCAGATAGTCGATGGCAACAGCTCGCTGGAGCTGGACTACTCGCCGGAGGAGCAAAGCTACCTGCCCTTGCCCAACCAGGAGGCGCCGGGACTGGCTGACAATGTAGCTCCACTGCTCGGTGATCGAGATGATGCCAGCACCTGTACGCCCAGCTCAGACGCCGGCGATGCGAATGCATTGCAAGCGCTGCGCCATTATATACACTACTGCCTGTATGCCTTCCATGGGCTATACAACCCGGACAAATTAGCCGAATTTTCACGTCCGCTGCGCAACGAATATCGCATTAGGATCTGTATGCTCAACTTTCGATTCGTGGAGGCCTTTCAGCTCTGCCTGCAGAGCTGCGACAGCTCGCAGCGCACTCTCAAGCTATTTGAGTACTTCAGCAAGGACACGGGCTATGTGCCTCTGCATCGATCCGATCTCAAGCACCTTATCTATCATATGTGTGTACACTTTCTGGAACAGAAGTTCGATATGCTCGAGTGTGAGCGATACTTCATGTCCGATCTGGACTACTATCTGCTGGAGCTGGCCTACGTGTTCTACTTTAACAACAACAACTCGGCGCTCGAGCAGAATCTCAATCAGAAGTTCAAGTCGCTGATTGCGGCATCGGATAACAATCAAGCGACGTCGTCGAGTTTGCTGCAGGATACGGATGCCATTTTCGATAGTTTTACGGTCAAGTTCAAGACGACTCTGTGCCAGCGTCTGCTCAGCTACTGTGATCAGGATGCCAGCGGAGGCAGCAATTAGCAGTGGCTTTGGCTATGTGGTCACTGGCGACGCTCGAGTGAATCGCGGTTCTTGCTTTGAATTTTGTTAGCTCTTTGTTTTCCTCCCCTCATTCAACTTTGCCTAAGTTGAAAGTTTTCGTGTGTATAATTCTATATATATATATACATATATACACATATAGTATACTATTTTTTATTTAATTAATTAATTTTTTTGGTTATAATTTTTAAAGTTTTTGCGATTTGTTGTCAATTCGAGCAGGAAACCAAAGATCAATAATGGCGTCTTTAGCTGTGCCCGCCCAGATACCACACATACACACACACATACATACACACACTTACATAAGTAAATATTATACATATATTATTGTCTATTACCCGCCCCCACACATACACACACACACACACATACAAACACATGTTTATACTTAATTAAAAATAATTGTTGTTTGCGGTTTTGCTGCGCATATTTATATAAATAGCTTTTACAGCGATGTTGTTTAAGTCAAATATTTAAGGCAAATTGTTTAAAGAATTTAATTTTTTTGTAGTGCTTTGTTTGCGAATTGGTTTAACGCGCTTTTTGTTTACTCAATAAAAAAAAAAACGATAGAAAATGTTTAAAGAACAGAACAGACATATACACACTTTTAATTGATTGATATTCAGCTTGTGATTTGCAAATTATTTAATACATATATAAAGTAACATTTTTAATGAATTACGAATATGATAAAAGTAATAAAAACTACATTTATACAAAGTCAGTTGATGATGGCTCGCTAAAGCTTCAGTTTTATGTTGTCCGTGGTCCAGCGTTTGCTTTGCAGGGCTTTGAGAGCATTCTCGCAGTAGAACTGCTCCTCGGAGCGATCGGGCAGCGTTTGCTTCAATTGCTGCAGTTCGTGTTGCTGCTTCATACTGACCATGGCATCGATGACGGCCTTAATGCATTTGACCCGTTGTGCCAGCACCAGCTTCTCGGGACTGTTGCTCATCTTTGACAGGAAGAGCTGCAGTACTGTGGCGGGCGCCTGCAGCTCAAAGAGACGCTGCACGGCTAGGGACAGATCGAAGCTGATGTGGAACTGCTTCGATTTGAGCGGATGCCAGCCGGACACACGCTCAAAGATGCACTCCAGATCCGCGTAGGCCTGTGACTGGGCGCGTTCATTTAAGGCCGTCCATTCGTATTGGGCAGGCGAGATTTCCTGATCGGCGGCAAAGCGCTGGGGTGAGCTGATCTTAAGCATGTCCTGTTCTTTCCAATTCTTGTTTTGTGCACAGCACGCGTAGAGTACCTCTATGGGGGTGGGGTCGTCGCCGATCCGTTGGCTCAGATCACCTAGGGGCTCCTTCTCCAGGACCAGCTGGAGCTTTAAAGCTGAATGAAATACCTGTTCATATAACGGTATTATGCCCACCCCTGCGCTCGCATATGCATCGATGAGTCGCTGTAGCTGTTGTTTACGCGTAGCCAATTCAGTGCACGAGAGGGCCGCCTGAAATTGCCTAAGAGCAGCCTCCTGATGACGCCCGAAGCGCTGAAGCGTATCGATATAGTTGCTCACGTCGCCACATTGACGCAGATAGCTGAGATAGTGCTCCAGCGCCTTGGGACGCTGCTGCAGAATACCATGGAACTGGGTGGCGTTCAGGGTTCGTTTGAGGAACAATAGTACTCCAATGATCGCATCACCCCCATTGGCCAATACCGCATCCAACAGCTGACGCTTCTCTAGCAGGGATTTGAACATTTCCAATGGCGCCACTTTGCCATGCAGCAACTTCTGTGCGGTCAGCTCCAGATTGGGGCTGTACAGAGTGCTCTGTATTTGACGACGCAGCAACTTTAGCTCCTCCTCAGGCGTCACACCCTTGGGCATAACCTGATCGTCCACTGCCTGTTCCTGCAGCACCAGCTTAAGCGCTTCATCGCTCAGTATGGCTTTGATCGACAGATGATTCAGCGTACCCAGTGCAGCGCTATTATCAAAGCTGGCTTCAGAGATGGTGTCGTCATTGAAAATTGCATTATTATCCCATTTGCTGCTCTGACTGGCCTGTCCCATTTTCGTTCTGGCGCCCACATCGCCAAGATCAACGTCCTCTTCGTCGTCAAAGCTAAAGGCAGCTCTCGAGGAGCGATTCCAATAGTTTTCGCTGTTAATAATATGAAATTTAGCTACTTTATTGGGATTATTTAGGCGTACTCACTCTGTGTTATCAAATTGAGATTCCATTGGTGTTTATTATTAAAATTCAAAACAGCTGTTAGGGTGACCAGCGTTAAATATTATTTTGTAGAGGCACTAGCCATATGACATAGCCGATATATTTAGAAACTATACACCTTTATCGATATCACACTCAATAGGTAAAGTTTTAAAATATACAACAAAAATATTTATTTTAAATTATTTTTTGTGGATAGCTTGTCTCTCTTTCTGGGGACATCTAAAATGATTAGAGTGGTGATTAAATAAGCCGTATAAGACGTAGAATTGCGCTGCTGTTCAAACAGGTTTGTCAGACAGGAAGCCTGTAAAATACAAATTGAAATATATCGATAATTCCTTCTGTTTATGAAATTGGCGCGAGCTCATTTATTGCAATTCTATTGAAGGTATCAATTTAAACAAATGCATTATTATTTACACTTGTGATCCATATTAATATACAAATACAAATAGTGTTTACATCAGTAATATACAGCATCTACGATTACAAGTACGCTTTGTTTATTTATTAGCTTTCAAATATTTATGTACAATTCGCCAGTAATATGATCGCATTCAAACGTCAATAAAGAGTATTGCTTTGTCCGACTTTCTGCTCTATATTCTTTGTTATTCTTTCGCTTTGCTTATGCGTCCATACATATGTACATGCATACATACATACACACATTCATACATACGTACATATATACATAATCGAAGCTGCTCTCGGAGGTGATATTTGATAGGCGTTGCTGGCAATCTCAGATTAATATAGTTTTCGCTTTTCCAGGTTGAACATGTTATCGCTCCCGTTCCCGCTGCTGCTCTTCGGCTTAGTCTTCCGCCCATTCGTGGGGGCTGCCAGCTTCTGCACAAAGGCTGATCAATGCGCCTTGGACGCCATCTCTCAGGCACCGGCTGCCCAGGCCCGTTATGATCACACACGTATCTACAGTGTGGAGCTGGCGACCGCCACTCAGGTGGGGATAATGCAGGCGCTGGAGGAGGCTAGCGACTCGTGCGGCTTTATGGGCCATGCGCGCATGCCCGGCCAGAAACTGACAATTATGGTGACGGGCCACAAGGTGGCCGACTTCGATGATTTGCTGCACACCTACAACATTAGCCACCGCATATTGAACTACAACTTCCAGCAGCTCATCGATGCCAACTATCTAGAGGTGGCGCCAGAGAACACTCCGGCGGAAGAGTTCGATTGGAAGCGTTACTTTCAGCTGGACAACATTTATGGCTGGCTGGAGAAGCTAGCACGGGATCAACCGGACGTAGTCAAAGTGCTGGATATGGGCTTGAGTACTCAGGGCTTGCCAATCAAGGGAGTGAAACTGGCCTTTGGAGGGGAGAACCTGACGAGTGTGTTCATCGAAAGCGGCATCCATGCACGCGAGTGGATCGCCCCAGCCACTGCTACTTACTTTATTGATCAGTTGCTCCATTCCAAGGACTCGGCCGTTCGAGCTCTGGCTCGATCCCAGAACTGGTTTATCTTTCCTTCGGTAAATCCCGATGGCTATCGCTATAGCTTCACTGGAGATCGTATGTGGCGCAAGAATCGCCAGATCTTTGGCATTTGCCGTGGCGTCGATCTGAATCGCAATTTCCCACTGAGCTGGAACACCACAGGCGCCAGCGGCAATCCCTGTAAATATGATTTCTCTGGCCCAGCTGCCGCCAGCGAGGTGGAAACGCAGCGCATCATGCAGTTTCTGGAAACCCACGTCGAGTCCGAGCGTATTCGCACCTATCTATCGCTGCACAGCTACTCGCAGCTGATCATGTTCCCATACGGCCACACGGCCGAGCGTGTTGAGAACTACGCGGATCTGAAGGAGATCGGCCAGTTGGCTGCGGCGCGCATCAAGGAGCTGACGGGACGCGTTTACAAGAGTGGAAGTATCTATGAGACTATCTATCCCTCTAGTGGTGGCTCCAAGGATTGGGCTCACAGTCAGCTGAAGGTGCCAATTACCTTCACGTTCGAGCTGCGCGGCCCGCCAGACAGCCAGGAGATGTTTATCCTGTCGGCCAAAGAAATCGAGCCGACGGCTCGCGAGGCATTCGCAGCGGTGCAAACCATTGTGGAGGAGGCAGCCAAACGTGGCTATTATCAGTAAATCACACGAAATTTGATTTCAAATGTTTATGAATTATAAAGAGCAATGAGAGATAAATGTATATAATATTGTGAGTCAATTGATTAACCCTCAAAGGAGGATATCAGAGGCGTTGTTGTCTCGACCATGACCAGGACGCTGTGAGCTAGTGGAAACACATCGTTCACCTGGACGTAGTAGCCACGCTCGCACTGCTCCTTGGATGAGTATAGGCTGCAGAGGCAAAGACTTATAGAAATTGGGCAACTCAAACTTTGTCATCTTACGCCAATATATCAACAGGCTCCATGATTAGTTCCGACTTGTAGACCGAAGCCAGGAAATTGGTAAAGGCGGCTGTGTTGTTTCCCAACTCCAGGTCGGCGTTCGGCGTGCAGACCTCCAGGCCCAGCCCGCTGCTGCTGGAGCCAATCTCTGGCAGGCCGTTCCGCGTGCCCCACACAGTTATGATGTTGTCCTCGGAGGCAACAATCGTGCACTGATCATTGCAATTGGCCTTCTGCAAATAAGTGAAGCTATTAGGATCAGGCAAGCGGACGACGCGCTGAATTCATGGCCAACCACAATGTAACGAGCGCGTATGCTGTCGACCAAGGTGGGGTGCTCCACGGCATTGCAGTGCCGGATGCCGCGCTGTCCCTCCTTGTTGCGTCCCATGGTATAGACATAGCCGCCCTCGACCAGGAACACCGAGTGGGTGGACGAGAAGCAAGCGTTGAGCACCTTATAAGGCAACTGTAGCTTTTTCTAGAAGTAGATCGAATTGAAACAGGGATGGATCGAAATGAACAGGATGACATGACAAGTCATGGCATACAAATGCAGTGATCCGGCCTGGGCGATTGAAGCCCAGCTTGTTGTAGTCGTTGCTGCCGCAGACGTGCAGCTCTCCGCTGCTGAAGAGCACAGCCGATGTGTCCGGGCCGCAGTAGATCTTCGAGACTTTGCTCTTGACATGCGACAACAATACCTTCTGTGGATGTTTTCTGTGGAAAACAAGGGAAGAAGGGAGAAATGGATTGATTTGCGATTCGCATTTCCCACTCACTGCTGCTGCTGGTAATTGCCTAGAGCCAGGGCGCCCGACACGCTGGTGCCCCAAACGTAAACGGCGCCCTCGCGACTCAGCGCCACGACGTGATGCAAGCCCGCTGCAATCTGCTCGATGCGCACATCCGCCAGCCTGGCTATCAGCTTGGGCGTAAAGTAATCCTTCTGCTCCTCCTGGCCTAGAGCGAATTTCGCATTGTTGCCACAGCTCAGCAGATTGCCGGACTGGGTGAGGAATATGGTGAAGCCATCGCCGGCACAGGCGCTGACCAAATGATAATTGCGCACGCTCTGCACCAGCCCGGGATAATGTTTCCAGGTCTCCAGCGAGCTCAGGCCCAGCTGGCCGTGTGTGCCCTCGCCCCAGGCATAGGCCGAACCATCATCGTTGATGACCACAAAGTGGGTTTCGCTCATGGCCACGCAGACAATCAAGGCCTTCGGCGGCAGCTGGATGGGACTCATGCTGAAGCTGTTGCCAAACGCCTTCAGCTGGTACAGCACTGACCTGGAAATATATGTGTGTGTATAGGATGGCTAATGATCCCTTGACTTACCGTCTCTCGATCACCTCATGTGGTGCCACAGTCTCGGCGCTCATCAGCTTCCGTGTTTGGGTCTGAGCCGTCGGCAGTTCCATGGCCAGATTGCTGCAGCTGGCAAACAGAGAAGTTGGAGCAGCCAACAAGGTGCCATTGCCGCTCAGATTGTCCTCATAGGTGTAGCTATAGCAGGATTTGCATTGAGTAACAGCAGATGGCTAGCAACAGCCTGGCTCAACTCACCCTTTGTTCTTGCCCAGACTGCGAAAGATGAGCGGTATCCAGTAGACGAGCACCTCGGACGCAGTGGGTCGACGTGCTGCATCCACCTGCAGCAGATTGGCCATCAGACTACGTAGACCCGAAGTATAACCCAGCGGTACCGGGGTATAGGAGCCGGCCATGATTTTGGAAACCAGCTCGGAGAGATTGGAGGCAGCAAAGGTCTTCTTCAGGCAGCATAGCTCGCCCAGAATGCAGCCCAGGGCCCAGATGTCGCTCTTGTTGTCGTATTCCTTGCCCTCACACTGCAGAGAATTGTTTACTTGAAACTATTAGCTAAATCTATACAGACTAAGCTCGCTCACCATCTCCGGGCTGAAGTAGTAGGGCGTGCCCAGCACAGTCTGTGCATGGATCTTGGCATTCATGATCTTCGATATGCCAAAGTCGCCAATCTTGACAATCCCTCGCCTGTTGAGGAACACATTGGCCGTCTTCAGATCGCTGTGAATGAATTATAGATGCCCCAATATACATATAGGTATAATTCCATATAATTTAACTCTATACCGATGCAGTATGTTCTCCGAGTGCATATAGTTGATGGCACTGGAGATCTGCTCAAAGACCGCGATGATGTAGCGTTCGGGAAAATGCTGTTTGCCCTGTCGCTCGGCTATGATCTGGGCCAGGGTGCCGCCGTCCGCGTACTCCATCTCGATGAGCAGCGTATTGTCCTTGATGAAGCTGCCCAGATAGCTGACAATGTTTGGGTGATGCAGCTTGGAGAAGACCTCCACCTCGTTCATGGCCAGATCGCGGCCTGGCGGCGTCAGCTCACTTAGATTGATTTGCTTGAAGACAATGTGGTGGCCATCGACTTTGCGCCTGTACAGTATGGCTATGCCGAATGAGCCCTGACCCACCACGCGCACCTTCTCATAGTTGGCCAGCTCGGTGCCGGCTATGTTCAGCTGCTGCTGCTCCTCCTTGACCAACGCCAGAGACAATGGCGGCGGTGGAGGCGCCACCTGACTGATGGCCATAGCCTCGGCAAGCGAAGTGCTGGGCACGTGGCCAATGTTGCCGTCGGTTATGGTAAAAACTGAGGCGGTGCCGCGCGAGGACAGCTTGCGACTGGCCACCGGCTGCAGCGATGTGGTCGTCAATGTGGTGGCATCCGTTATCCTTCCATTGAATATGGGCAGCGAGCTGGCCTTGTTCCGAAACCCTTTCATGGCAAGCACGAAAATCGAACTGACTAATCGTATCTATTGAGGGCTCCTCAAAGGATACGTCACCATCATCGTTGTGGACATTTTTCGGTTGCTAGGCGCCGCGGCTAAATAGAATAGATACCGGAAATGGAACCACTTAAGCCCCTAATTGACCTATGGCAATGAAAATTGAGCAATCGAGATTGTTTTTTATATTATGCATGTATAATTGATCAGATCCAAGCAAAACCGGTCCACATAGAGACCTTACTAAGTTTTGTGTTTCACTTTAAAAGTTGTAACGAATCGTTACAGGCTTACATTCAGATTTTATATTCGCATAGATTTATACAATATATATATATATATATATATTTAGACTTATTTAGCTTAACGAGTACACGAGTTAGTTAATGTAAAAATGTTGATGTATTTGCACGAATATGCTAAAAATTATTATTATTAATATAATTATTATGCTATTCTTGGACTATCTTAAAAAATGCACAATCTGTACGTTTTACATAGGCTGCGACTCGAGTCGACTCGACTCTCCTCATGCATTTCAAATGAATTTTACTTGAATGGTTTATAATTTTTAGCGTTATTGTTAATAACTTGCACAAACTTGGCTACATGAATTGTTGCTGCTGCTGGCGCTGTACAGTGGCTATATATTGTGGACAACGGGCTGCAGCGGCTCAGGGTGTCCCAGCGTTCCAACCGGGAGTTTAGCAGGTGCAGCGATTCTCGCCCGACAAGCTGCCCAGACTGAAGGTGCCCAGGCCATTCGAGCCGGGCGATTTCTTGTCCTGTTTATCATCGTTGTCGAAATTGTCGCCCTGCAAGGATTACAACATACTTTAGTTCAGTTTCAAGCTTAGGATATTCGGCCACTTACTCGTCTCTCGCGCTGTTCGCGTATCTTGCGGGCCAGCGACAGAAATGCATCCTCAATGTTGATATTCGATTTGCAAGAGACCTCGAAAAACGGCATGTCAAAGTTTTCGGCAATCTGCAAAGGAAGGAATCGAATTATTGATTGTGGAAAACAAAGGAGAACTGAATTAATATAGAAACCAGATGAGGAAGTGATAAAGTAATACGAGATAATTATTATTACTGTATTATGTATAGACATACTATATGAGATAGTTTAGTATCATTTCAAATCAGGTGATGGTAAATTATCTTACATATATTTATAACTCACAGCCATTACTGTGCTCTTATGTACTTATATGCATATACATATATGTATAAATATCATATATTATCTCTGACATATCAGGTTTTCTTTGACCTTCACTTTTTTCCTAAAAATCCATGATATCACCGAGCTCATATATGATAGATATCAATATACATATTTACAATATCATATATGTACATCCATATCTTTCCATCGATTCATACAAATATAAACCCCAACATTTGAATCTAATTTATATATATGTATATGTATATGTATAGCAGAAATAAAAACTTTTCCTTAATTATGCATATCTGATTGGCAAGTGACATTGGCTCTCGACTATTCTTACACATATGTCTATTATTTATCCGTAAATACATCCCACACACACCCTCTCGCTTACCTTTTCGCCTCTGTCCTTATCCACCATGCGCTGTGTCGTTGAGCATTCGCATTTGTTGCCAGCGAGCACCTTGACCACATCTGGCGAGGCGTTCTCCTGTATGTTGCGCAACCAGTAGGACAAATTGTTGTAGCTCTCCAGGTTGGTGACATCGTACATCAGCAGAATGCCCATGGCGCCGCGATAGTAGGCCGTGGTTAATGTGCGAAAGCGCTCCTGCCCGGCTGTGTCCCAGATTTGCAGCTTTATGGGCACTCCGTCCAGATTGATGAGTTTCTGTTTGAAGTCAATGCCTGGGCAGAGATAAAGGATGTTTGCATTGTTGATGTTGTTGTTGTCATTGAAGCCAGACAAAAGAGTGCATGGGTGTTTGTGTGTATACATCTATGGCAACACTCACCGATTGTGGAGATGTATGTGTCGTAGTACTTCTCATCGCAATACCTGTGCACGATGCACGTCTTGCCCACGTTGGAGTCACCGAGCACCAGCACCTTGTAGGTGGCCACAAAATCCAAAGCCATATTGCGAAACGCTTGCGAGCGGGTTTACAGTTACAGATGAGCCTCTGTTGCTGTTGTCGTCGTTGTTGCCTTTTTAAAAGTAGTGGTAGTGGTGGTATGAGTTGAGGTGGAAATGGCGGTGGTGGGTTTGGCCGTGGGGGTTGAACGTCGTATCTAGTTTACTGTTTATGTATCTGTTTGTTGTTGTTGTTGTTTGTGGAGCAAACGCAGCTGTTTACCTACATAGATGCTGCTGTCGAATTAATTATTTACATTTGTCAATTTTCACAGTTTCCTATGCATTTTCGCAGCTGAGCTGCCACAATCACAATCATGAAAACAAAAACAACAACAACAATAACAATTCACTCTCGTGTTTAGGTGCAAATGAAATGGGAAACCCGAAAGAATTGGAAACGCTTTACGTTTTGCTTATTTATATGAATTTTTCTTTATTTATATTGATATATTTGAATAGTTTTCACTTAGGAAGAAATTAAATAACGCTGCTCGTTCGCTCCGCACAGCATGAATCAACATCGACATACGGCCTCTGCCTCTATCTCTGCCGCTGCTGCTGTTGACTGCGCTGCCGGAAAAATCAATAGAGCTGCGACGGCGCAGCGACGAGAATCAAATCTGGTTGAAGATGAAGAACTAACTAATCGTAATCGAAATTCAAATGCGCAGTTGTTGGAAAACTTTGGGCGCCACTTTAGATACATACATAATAGAAATATAGTTATACAAAATATATATATATATATAGTCGATTCTGGCTTAATGATAATGATAGTATATATATATAGGGGGTTAAAGTTTAACAAAGTCTGACACTCTTTAGACTGCCTCGTTCGCCTTACATGATAAATACCTTGTCGATCTTAGGCTTTGTAAACTTAACTTTCGTCACCGGGCAGGTGACGGTGCCGTCATCTTGGGTTATCTTCGGCAAAGCGAGCCGGCCGTAGATCTGTCCGTTGGGCAGCATCATCGGCTGGTTGTGCTCGTTCAGGGGCAAGCCGGTGACGCGACAAATGAGACGGCTCTGCACACAGTGAGAGTATGGCAACTTGAGCGCAATCTGGTGGAAATCGTCCTGACAGACGGGACAATTGAGATTGCGGCAGGTCTGAGAGTAGCATTGGGGCGTCTTCAACGCCGAGAGACCGGCCTGTATGGCTGCCGAGAAGACTGATGTATTGGACAGCTGGAACAGGCGGTAGTTCTCGTGACGGAAGTCTAGCACGAGCTGTTCCCAGCGCTTGGGATCCATGTACTTCTTGCAGTGCTCCATTTCCGAATCGGTCGGATAGGCCAACAGTGCCATGACATGACAAATCTCAGTTAACTGTGTCTTTTCGTAGGCTGGAAAATAGCGACGCGAATGCTTTACTGCTTCCAAGCGCTGATTCTGACGCACAAGTTCGACGAACTCCTGCACACGCAAACTAAATTCAATGGTGGAATTGATTTTCCGTAGCTTGGACTTGTTGTCAATGCACCAGAGCACACATTTAGTCGTGCTATGATTTGCTAGATCCTCTTCCACCTCACGCGACGTTTGGAATATATCCACGTTAGTCAAGTGACGCACCTCAGTGCGTGTCGCCAGCTCTTCGGCTGTCTGGTAGTAGCCCATGCGCAACAGGTGTTCGATAACCAGGCGATCGATACGTATGCGTTTCCACTGATCGACAGTACCGGGAAACATGTCTCCAGAGCAGCGAGGCATGATGCCCTTGAGATGATGAAGCTTGCGTTTGCATATCTGCGTGACGCTCAATTCGTCATTGATGCTCTCGTCAGCTTTGCGTTTAAGCACCTGAAGTTTTTGGGCAACATTTCCCATTAACTTGGCCACATCTGACAATATGGGCGGCTGCTCAGCGTCCAAGGCCTTTTCCACTTGTCGCGAAACATTCATTACTTGGTCAACTTCACGGTCGATAATCTTTTGAGCAGATCGAAAGCGTTTGTTTAGTATTTCGTACGGCACTTTGAGTGTGGCGTGCTCCAACGCCTTTATTTCCGACATATTGCTGATTGACTTCTGCAGAACTTATTTATTTTCGTTTTTAATTATGAGACGCAATTTGGTTTCTGCTTTGTTCTACAGCTGTAAAATTATCGATGCAGTTATTGATAAGTCAATATATATTTGCATCGATTGTTGTTGCATTAGCTGAGGAGTTGTCGATAGTTTTGTGTATGCCCATTTGAACAGCTGGCAGAAACATCAGGGTTGATTTCTGTCTATCGACTGACGGAGCTCAGCTGTTCAAGAGAATAAGGCAATTAAGCTTCTGTGAAAAAGATCTCAATTAAAGAGCATTCAGTTTTAATGTTAAGAGAAGTTTGAACGTCGTTGAATGGAAAACTAAAAGCATTTAAATGGACTAAATATATCGATAAGTTGACATCATAAGAATAGCTGCATTGAACTTGCAACCCTACAGCTGGCAAAGCAGTTCGTACGACGGCCATGTTATCGGTAAAGCAGGGTGCCTTCTTTCTTTCTTTTTGACCACGTTCCGTGCGAGTCGTATGAAATGAACATGAACCTAAACATTTCAAAAAAACGTAAGGTAATTAAACGAAAATTGCATTGCAATGCAAAAAGAAAAGTGCACTGGCCCTGCACACGTGTTGGGTGCATAAAGTTATGTGAAAAATCTACGCGGGAACCTCAAAAAACAAAACCAAACCAAAGTTAACCTCAAATCGCGGGCGTCAGCGGCAGGCGTGGAGCCCCCATTCAACATGACACTCGCTTGAACAACAACAACAACAGCGACCAGCAATAATAATATTTGTTAAATCTATGAAATTTTGTGTGTTCGCCTAACAATTTGAAATTTTAAATTTCTTTTAGTTCGTCTCCGACGGTATCTTCAAGGCTGAGTTGAACGAGTTTCTGACTCGTGAGCTCGCCGAGGATGGTTACTCCGGTGTTGAGGTGCGTGTGACCCCATCCCGCACTGAGATCATCATCATGGCCACCAAGACCCAACAAGTGTTGGGCGAGAAGGGCCGTCGCATTCGTGAGCTCACCGCTATGGTTCAGAAGCGTTTCAATTTCGAAACCGGCCGCATTGAACTGTACGCTGAGAAGGTGGCCACTCGCGGTCTCTGCGCCATCGCTCAGGCTGAGTCTCTGCGCTACAAGCTGACCGGAGGTCTGGCTGTGCGTCGCGCCTGCTATGGTGTGCTGCGCTTCATCATGGAGTCCGGCGCCAAGGGCTGTGAAGTTGTTGTCTCTGGCAAGCTGCGTGGTCAGCGTGCCAAGTCGATGAAGTTCGTCGATGGACTCATGATCCACTCCGGTGATCCATGCAACGACTATGTCGAGACTGCCACACGTCACGTTCTGCTGCGCCAGGGTGTGCTTGGCATCAAGGTTAAGATCATGTTGCCCTACGATCCCAAGAACAAGATTGGACCCAAGAAGCCACTGCCTGACAATGTGTCTGTCGTTGAGCCCAAGGAGGAGAAGATCTACGAGACCCCAGAGACGGAATACAAGATTCCGCCACCCAGCAAGCCTTTGGATGATCTCTCCGAGGCTAAGGTTTTGTAAAATTAAGTTTTACTGTTTAAAAAAAGAGCAACAGCAACAGCAACAACAAACCAAGCAACAAGTGTGCAGAGTTTGAGATAAATACAACCAGAAAAAACAACAACAAAAACCAAGCTAATTGAAATGTGTGTATTTTAATAAACAATGTAATATTTAGTAAACATTTAAAATGTATACAACAATAACAATGACAACAAACACCTACTGTGCCCCAGTTTTGTGCAGTGTTCGAAGGCCGTCCCATATAGTTCGGCTTGCTGCTTCTGCTCGGGCGCTCGTCCCCATTCCAAAATGGCAAACCAGTTTCAGGCTCTGTTTTCATTTCCAGCGAAGCGGAAATCAGCGATTAAAAAAGAGGAACGCAACTGATTTATGCGCTTGTCCTTCGCTTTGCGTGTAGCCCGGACACTGTCCGATAAGTGATGTTGCTTATGGGTCGCATATTTATCATGTTGATATGTTTATTTGGCTGTGACATGACATGCAGTTACAGCAAATGCAACATTTGCAACATTTGCCGCCGCCTTGCAATCAACAACAGCAACATATTTATCAACACATTTGCCGGCTGCTCTAACACCCAGAGATGGGAGTATAGCAGGCAGTGCTTATAAAGATGGAACCACTAGAGATAATTTTTTCAACAGATTCATCTCTAATTCGTATTCGTATTTGTTAGTCTATCTAGCTTTCACTGAGCTTGAGATGGGTGCATTCTGTCAGTTGCTTACATCGCTTCGCTCACCCAAATGTTCATAAATGTAAGTATGTATGTATATACATATGTATATATAAATGTTTGTATGCATGCCTATAAGAGTGAAATGATTGCAAAATAGTTAAAGCCTTTAGCGATGCTCATATCAACTTGGAAGTTTTCATGACTTTTTTTTTATGGTAAGGGTATCAAAGTGTATGTCTATTGCTAGTCAGTAAATAACATTTGTTTTGTGTTTCCCGGCCGCAGCGTCTTTTCTTGTAGTCGCAATCCCATCAGGCAGCATCCAGCGGCAGCAGCTGGAGCACACGATCTGCCGCATGACAAATGTGCCACATGCAATAGCTGCCCATTTGCGTCTGTTGGAGCATTCGCACGGCCAACCTACCTACCTGGCTGGTTGGCTGGCTGCCTGTTGCACAACATATCAAGCTAGTTGCGATTTGAGCCATAAATCTAAATTAACGTTTCACAGCAATTGCTGAATAGAACCTGGATACATTAGGATTAGCCTGCCATTCGGGCACAATGCCCATCAATTGAATGGGAAGAAGAAAAAAAGTCCAGACTTTGTGTAGTTGGATGCCAATTGCTCATCACAGCATTCACGAGGATGGCTGTGCTGCCACAATGTCCATCAATTGATCCCAGACTGTGAGAAGCTGTGCATACAAACATACACACTCACACACTTTTTGGCTTTTCAACGCTCGCATAAATCATAAAGAACCTTTTAAACACGACTTCGAACGTTTGATTTCAACACAAAAATTTGTAAATAAATTAGATCGTGATTATGCTTACTTACATCCATATCATCATCAGCAACAAAGCATCAGGCAGCAGCAGCAACATTATTAACTAGCCTAACAGGCTCGCTGACATGTGATGTTGTTGTTGTTGCTGTTGATGTTGTTGCTGTTTTTCTTCCCTCTGAAATCCACTGCCAAGCTCATATTGACAGCAATAACACTAACTATATATTTTAATGGCTTAAACAGCAAGGGGAGCAAGGACAACAATAACAACATAGATTAGGCTAGTTATCAGCCATTTATTGCTCGACTTGCAAATACCCTAGACGGCCTGTATTCAGGCTATTAAAATATTAAGCACAAAAGTAATTGCGGAATGTATTGATAGACAAAAGCTGATATATCATTATATGTTGCTTTGAATACCAATAATATCTCAACTAAGTACTAATTTTGAAACTAAAAACACTTCACGATATACAAACTACAAAAATTTATCGTGCGGTCTACAGAATGTAGACTCTGTAGTCTTCTTCTGTTAATATTAACAGAGCTAGTATTCTGCTTGGGATATGGAAGTGATTCGCCATGAAGTTAAATAGAAAACTGGAATGTCTAAAAATAAATTTTGATTTTTTTTTTTTTAAATTTATACTTGTTAGCAAATCTATCTACCCGCTTTATCCTATGCGCCAGTTATAATCAGCCAGCCAAGACAAAAGCTGCCGTCAACAAGTCTGCTGTGGCGGCGGCGGCGGCTGGCAACATGTTGCTAAACATTGTTTTTGTTGCTGTTTCACATATATGCACAAGCATGTGTCTATATTTCTTTTAGTTACGTGCCACATGCATGTGGCATATGGGACTGCTGCTTCTAGCGGATCAGCGCAGGTTCATAACTTTGCGGTTCTGGCCATGTCAACACAAATACAAAAACAGGCAACCAAATCGTGCCGTACGACGTATGCCCTATCGGAATAGAAGTCATCAAATCGCTTTATATGGCTGTCAATGTGGTTCCTGTTGGCTCTCAGCTATACATATACATATATAGTATATATCTATTGAGCACAGATTTATTTGCTTTGATTTATCAACATTATTGAGTGAGGCTTGTGTCATGATTTTTCCATCATTATTGTACATTAAGAAACGTTGGCGCGTAATGTGTTTTTCATGTGAACTGCCACAGAGCAAACGACACATTTATCATCATCATCAGATGTTGCTGCTGCTGCTGCGCTTGCCGCTGCTCTCGTTGATGATGCTGGAGCAGTTGAGCACTGGGCTGGCTGGGCCAAGTCATGATTGTTGGCAACAACTGCCCGCGCAATTGCCATAGATTGCCTTCAGCTTGGCAACATGAGCAACATTTGCCGATTTCTCGTGATTCGCACAGCTGACGCATTGCGCTCGCTAGTCCTTACCTGTTACACTATAGTACGAGGTACGTTTGAAAAGTTTGCCACCTTAAGGTGAATATGAGGAACATATAAGAAAATGAGGAATATATCAAATATTTCAAATAAAAACTTTATAGTTCAAATTTAATTCAAATTATATTATATATTATAGTTATAGCTATTTAATTCATAGATATTTATTTTATAGTTATTTATATTTCTCACACAACACACATCAAACCTTTTCAGTCTACTCTCGTATATCTATATCATCTACATATATACATATATGTATCTCTATGATCTACATAGTAGTATTACCATTTGAATAAGGCATTAGTATTAACTGGTTTCAGTGTGCTTTGGGCTAGGCTTTACTTTTGACACCCGATCTTCCACTATTCTGCACACATGCAATTCCTAGCTTAGCCGTCGATGGTGCTGCTGCCTTCTGCTGCAGCTGATGCCATTGGCAACTCACCGTGGGAAAGATCAACCAGTTTTTGGCTTATCAATAATAAATAAGTGGCTTTAGCAGGTGTCATGCTCTATGAATAAACTAAGTTCTTGACTGCTTAATCCCAGGTGCCGCCATGTGGAAAACCATATATGGATGCTTTCCATTTGAAAGTCTCAGCCCGTTGACTGTTGCCTGGCGCCATTCACCCAGGCGCTGCCAGTTGTAGCTGCAGCGGATCACCGGGGTCGCCCAATATAATTGTTAGCTTCTGGCCGGGCACGCGCGACCATGCGATGAACCCACACGAGTCGCCGGACAACAAAAGTTGCTACAACTGAGGCGCTCGCTCCATGTGCCGCATGTGAGATATTCGCGTGTGTGATCGTAGCGTGCCTGGGCTAAAAGTCACTTATGGCTAGGACCTGATGTAGTAGCGAGCATTACGATTGGCTGCCACCCACAATAGTAAAAATTTAAATGGAAACACATAGTTTGATAGAGCGAGAGGGAGTGAGCGATGAAGCGGAGAAGAGACGGAAATGATTTTAAAGACCGAAAACAAGAAGAGAGAAAAATTTAGAGTAAGGAGCTTGCAATCTAATAGATTGAGAGTGAGAGAGAAATGGATAGCGATAGAGAAAAATAGAAGAAAAGTAAAAGTAGGAGATAAGTTTCAAACTTTTACCAGAGGAGAGAGTGTAATAATTATTTGAGTGGGACACATTTAGTCGCTTCCACACTTAGGTGTTCGCGCTACCTTCACATGCAACTACTACAACTTTATCAACTATAACTAGATACACATACCATACGATGTGATCGATAAATTAATTGGTGGCTCTGCCCCCTTTGGCAAAGTGTTGCAATGGCATCAAACGATTTATGAGTGTCTTTCATAACACATCATTAGCAACATTTTGGTCAGAATTTATAGCGCAGTGGAATTTGAAAACGTTTAACGAGCTTGTTCTAAACACTTAGTGGCTCAGGCTAACCAAATTCGGATGAAGCCAAATGGCCAACAAGTGCGCAACGATGCGATGTTCAGTCGTTAGTTCGTTTGGCTTAAATGTTGCAGATGCAGAAACCAATTACCGTTGCACTTGCCTATGCAAACGTGTGTGTGTGAGAGTTTGTGTGTGTGTGTGTGAGCATAAATTTGTCGCATGCCCCCTGGACATGGGACGACTCGGTTACGATGAGCTTTTAGTGTTAATTTATAGCAACACAGCTGGAAATCAAAATGGCGGCTTTTCTTTTCCATTCGACTGCTTGGCAGGCTGCACTGCTTAAACCTGCTTGTCAAACGAACAGCAACAACAAATACAACAAATACAACAACAACAACAGTAACAGTAAGTGGTGTTATGCAATCGTAGCGTCACCCGCTCAAAATGCATTTCTTGTAATAGACTTAACGTGACTTGGTCTTGAGAAACCAATTACAGAGCCACATTAATATTGGCAACATTTTCAAGCTAGCATGCAACCAAATTTTAATTAAGGACACTTTGCCTGCACACACTCACGTAGTGCAGTGGGGGTGTTGCCAAAACTAATCTTATCAGCATTTTGGCAATTAGTTTCAGCTTTTCATTTAAACAGAAGCTGCCTTTATGGCTGCCTGTCAGCCTGCCTAGTCAATGGCCACTTGACTGCCCGTTTGTTGCCCATAAATGCATTTTAATTTCTTTATTTACAACAACTATAAATCATGGCTAGGTGTTTTACCATAATTCAAAGCTACTCGCATTCGCACTATTTTTGCAAACATTTCTTTTCGTCTTGTTGTTGTTGTTGGTTTTTATTGCTAATGGAAAATGGCAAGTGTGTAGCACTGGAACCGTTGGTGTTGTAAACATTCCAAAAATACCGTCGCAGCGCGTTGATCACGTCTGCTGGCCGCTCTACCTCGCCGCTCGCCCCTCTCTGCTGGCTTCATTAGGTGACGTACGTACATATTAATTTAAACGCTGCATTTATGGTCAACGGGCTGCTGTGACATTAAATCATCATCTCAATCCAAGTCCGGGGCGTCGTTTGATCTGCGTCCGTTTTCGATACGCCGTGGCTCGCATATGGAAATCGTTGCAACATTGCCACGCAATGCACGCGCACATTGCATGCGCCGCTTAATTGGCAACACTTCGGCGCTCATGTTGCCAAGAGAGCACTGGGGGAATGCGGCGGCATTTGGAAATTAAATTCAAATTAATAGCAAAGAGATAATTAAAATATATACATATATGTACATATGTATATGTGTCTATGTATACAAAATCATAAGTAATTGGATTAATTGTCAAGATCGTTTACGCTCCTTTTTCTCGACTCGCCACGACTCGACGCGATTCGAATTGATATATAAATCAAGGAAATGTCAGAAATTTGCCATGACTTGTCGCCGTGGCATGTGTTTGTCAAATTAATGCAATTTTGTGTAAATTACTCATTAAAAATGATATAAATTTAATGCTAGCCGGCATAAATCACGGCCCATAAACTGTAACACACACAAACACAAGCAAGCAAATCTTCAAAGAAACAAAAAACTCGAAAACGTATTATGAAAATTTTCATTTCTCGACTTGTTATTGTTATTATTGTTGTTGCTGTTGTTGCTTAAGAGACGCCAATTAGATATTTTATTGCTAATGTGCGCCTGTCAGCTGTGCTCGAGCCAATTGAGCTCTAGCTTCAGCTCCAACTCCGACTCCAACTCGAGCTCGAGTGTCCACCTCGGCTGTCCAATATGTACGGGCGCTGTCTACATCAATTAAAAGCGCATTTGACAATGATATTCGCTTTGGCTCTGGGGCCCGTTCCGCTGTTTGCCATTTGCCGGGTGGGCAACCTGATCACTGATCACAACTGATCACTGCTGATCACTGCTGATCACTTGCGCAGAAATCCATCCAATTTAACCACAAAAAAAGAAGAAAAAAAATCCGTTAAAAACTGACTCTTTGATTACACCAGTCTACACTTGAAATAATCGGGGAGCATGAGCTAAATTAAATATCAAAATATGATCTTATAATGACCAAAAATCATTAATTATTAACAAAGAATTTTCAACAGAATTTCAACAATTATTATTATTTTTAAGGGAGAACGCAAGCAAAATAAGAGAAAAAGTTAAATAAATAATTGTAAGCTAAAACTACTTAAGATATTACATTATTAATTTTTTCTTAAGTCTACATTTAAGTCATAATTTTAAAAAATATATACAAAAATATATACCCAATTATATGTGAGTTTAGTTTATTTTGGCATTTTGGCAATGAGGTCTTTCGAGATTTCTGGTTTGTGTGTATTACTCAGGCTAAAGATAATTTATAATTTAATCTGTTTTATTACAAAATTTATAAATTTATTTGTATATACATAGTTTATATTATATCCTAATATACTTTATAAGTACTTCAATATCTTATATTAAAAGTGTATAAAATTAATTGAAAATGGATAAATAATTTAATTTAATATACTTTATACTTTAGTCTGTTATATTGAGAATAATAATAGTTGTAATAAAATGAAGCTTATGAAGAGGATGCCACTTATAATCTGCCTATTAGCGTCTGAGCTCGAGCACTTGCATGCGGCACTTGGCGCATTGATTAAGTTATACATATTGGCCACATTGGCAAGTTGGACAGCAACAAGCAGGCAACATTGGCAACGGCGACAGCAACAAAGTTGCTGCTTACAAATTATCAACAGCCAAGCAAGGCAAGGCAAGGCAAGGCAGCGGGGCCTCCGGGCTGGGCAAACATGCAGGCTTGACTAAAACAAATGTTAAATGTTTGAAAATCGTAACAAAGTCGCATGCAATATGTGGCAATATCTATGATACACAAACACACACACACACACACACACACATACACACGAAGACAATGACCATATTTGTTTGGCAAAAAGCTAATGATGTGGTAGCTCGAGCTTTGGCCGTTGCCGTTGCCGTTGGCTCGTGTTTTAATTGTGAAATTGAAATGCGCCGCAATAAATTGTAAGATGGCCAAAAAGCGCGACGATCTATTGCATGGTTTGTTTGAAACAATTTTGTTATATATATTTGCGCTGTGCTGTGCTGTGCTGTGTCCTGTGCGCCAATTCAATTACAGCTCAATTTCATGGCTGTGGCAGACGCAGGTCCATTTAGAGCGCTCGGCGACAATTTGTTTATGGAGCCGCCATGGACTCGAAAATGGTGCGCCGCATAAATCATGCAGTACGCTTCGGCTCGGCTCGGTTCGTATTGTCAATTGCAGGTGCTCAGTAATTGGGCTAGGCAACAGCAGCAACAGCAGCCGCAGCGGCAGCAACATCACCCACCAACAGCAACATGCATCATTTTGGCATTAAACGTGCTTCAGCCCTGGGGGCATTTGTTATTAAAGCACATAAAATTGTGCATGCTGCTCCATTTGCAATTAGATCGGCGTGCTGGCCCGGGGTGCCAACAATTTAGCTGGCAACATGTTGCAAGAGTTTCTGCTAGCATTTAATATCTTAATATCGCTGTGCGTGTCTCTTTACCTTTGCACTGTGGGCCAATGCTAATGACATCATTTGCTGGCTAAGTCGGCAAACAAGTTGCACATAATTAAAAAACAGAAGAAGAAAAAATAAAAATAAAAATAAATAATAAAAAATTAACGACAAACAACAACAACAGCAACAGCAGCCATAAGTGGCAGATTGCATGCGGCGTTGCTTGCAACACGCGGCCAAAGCGTAACTCATAAATGTGGTAAAACTCAAAACGCAAAACGACTTCCTGCTCCTCGAACATGTCATGTCTCGGGCCAGAAACATGCGGCCAAAGCAATGGAACAGTGCAACGGCAACACCATATCTCATACACGCAGGCGCCTCTTCAATAGACGCCTCTGAAGCGGCCGAATCATCTGGCGGCCTCTTCAGTCAATAAACACCAAAACGCTAGCAAAAATGTTGCTCAACTCAGCGAGAAGCAGCAGCAGCAGCAGCAGCAGCAGCCGCATGCCAACATGATTTTTCTTGCTTTTTCATTATAATGCTATTGCGACATTTTTGTGTGCTGCTGCTCTGCGAAATCAAAGCACGGCAACTAGCAGAAGGAGCAACAGCAACAGCAACATCATCAATTCAACATGTTGCAGGCGGCGCTGGCAACAAATCGCTGGCAAAATTGTGTGCGCTATAAATTTATGTTGGAAACATCAAATCGACGTAAATTACGCGCCGCCTGACTGCCACACACTCAACTAGCAGGCGGCGCTTTGGCTGTTAAATTCTTGACTTGTCTCGACTTGCAATTTAGCAACAGCAATAGCAACAGCAATAGCAACACCAACCAGCAATAGTAACCAGCAACCAGCAACCAGCAATGGCAATCGCTGCAGAGGACTTTCCAAGATGTAGTGACTCGGCCAAGACATTAATTCGCGCGTACTTAACACGACTTGGCCACGTCTCCAGGGGCAGTGTCATCTATCTGTAATACAAACGCATGCCTTGATTAAAGAGAAGGCAGCAGTCGGAGCAGGCAGTTGGAGCAGCAACAAATTGCTGATTGTAATTGATTTAAATACGTTGATGATGCGTCGCAAATAACTTAAAGCAACAGTTAATTATACAGACGTACATAGATATATGTCTTTTTCTCTCTCTTTGTACAGATGTTATATGGGCGCACATTTCTGTTTAATTGTTGCTCGATTCGAATTCGAAGCCGAAATCGAATTGGTGGCGTGAAAGCCAGCAACTGTTGCCAATTATCAATGTGATGAATGGATTCTGTCATATTGTATATGCGCAAGCTGGCTTCATAGTAAATTTCACCATCAGTTATCCTGGATGGCAAACAAACAAATTTGCAATAAACTGCACACAGCGGTCACTGGTGAAAAGGCAATTTTCTGCAGGGTTAAAGGCAACGGGTAACAGCAACAGGCAATAGGCAACAGCAACGGGCAACAGCAACGGGCAACAGCAACAGGCAAAGCAGCAACATTCAAATAGGCAAACTGGCAACAACTTCAATTACAATCACGTCAACATTATTTTCAAACGCAACGAGATATATTTCTATTAGCCGATTTAATGTCAGCATAATTAATCACATTCTATAATGCACCACAACAGCAACAGCAACATCTACAGCAACAGCAACATCTACGGCAACAGCAACAGCAACAGCAGCAGGGTCAACAGTTCAACTTGTGTTATTGGCTTGGTTCGAGAGATTGGCCAAAAGCAGAGACCTTCACACTTTGTTTATTTATTGGCCACATTGCGTAGGTTGTAGCTGTGTGCATTTCGTTTGGCTCTGGGCCAAACTCTTTAGCCAGACGAATTTGCTTACCACTTAGTGTTGACGGCCCAGAGGTTCCTTTCTTTGACTTGGGAAAAGGCTCGAGGCGTTTGCGCACTGTTTGCTGATTAGAGTCGCAAGTTTCGCAAAAACCTTAATCGCATAAACGAGCCACTTATGATAGAGCGGAAATGGTCGACGAAAAAGAAAAAAACTTGGCTAAATTTGATCTGCTTATCAAATATTTTTCAGCTAACTTTGATTTATTTTATATTATTTTTTATTTGGCATTCGCAGCGTGCTGATGTTAATCAATTTGCGCAAATTAAAAATTAATTGCAAATTTATTGCTTTTAATTTTCCAATCGCTGATTTATACCACCAGAACTCGCACCAACAACAACAACAACAAAAACAGCAACAACAACAGCTGCAACTGCGCATTGCCCAACTATTTGTGCCCCTGTTGTGGCGGCTTTGCATCGGGTGCATTTAAGTTATTACTTAAGTATATAAGCGGAAGTAACTGGAGGTATTGTAAAAGAGATACCCTGTAATATGTGAATGCATGTAATGTATAAAAAGAAGTTTGTCTCTCAGAAAGGATATAGTACGAAGCGAGGAAGCGAAAGAGAAGGAGAGAGATGGATAGATAGATAGAGAGAAAGAGAGAGAAACAGAGAGAAAGATAGTGAGAGAGAGAGAGAGAGAGAGAGAGAGAGAGAGAGAGAGGAAAAGCAAAACTAGGAATAAGGGTAACGGAAAGTAGAAATAACGAGAGGAAAAATAAAATATAAGAAAATAGCATAGAGCATAGAGCGTAGAGCATAGAGCATAGACAATAGATAGGGTGAGAAAGAATGGAATGGAAATGGAGAGGAAAAAAAAGCATGACCTCCTCTTACAATCTTTCCAGATTTCTATGAGCACAGCCATACAGATAAAGAGAATGCTAGATGGAGTGACTTCTTTTTATTTTACCTTACTTTTCATCTTGCTGTCGCTCTATCCCTCTCAGCATTCCATTCTTGCACAGTCTTTAAGAAAAATTTCACGTTTAGCAAATCACATCACTTACAGTCACATATATCACACCCGATCACATTTAGTTTCGTATAGGGTATCGGCTCACTAATCGTAGGTTTTTTTTAGGCGAAAACCCATAGCAAATGGTCATTAAAATAAAAGCAGTTCAGCTTGAGCTCGTTTTTGGCCTTTGAGTCGAATCGGAAGCCACGTATCAATGTCATAAATAATATTGAAAATTGCATGGGGCGTTTAAACATTGACAATTTGGCCGTGTGGGGTGCCTCATGCGAATTTAGCAGCGGGCTGGGCTAATAATGATATTCCAATTGATACGCTTTTGGAACAGTCGAAATTATTCAAAAGTCCAAATGCCAAACGATCGGGCGAGCACAACGGCGAGTCGGCCAAGTCGTTGGCCAATTGTTTGTGGCCAGATGATCAGTGGACCATTGCCACCAAACGCGATAGCCAGCGAAAAGCAAAAAGCAAAAAGCAAAAAGCAAAAGCAACAAAAACAATTTATGCAGCCAGCGAAATGCAACAATAAATCTCATTTTATGCAGCGCAGAGAGAACGGCCCTTTTATAGGTAACGCTAATGTAGCCCAAAATTGAACTTGACATTTGAATGCCCAATTAACCGTGACGTGTGCGCGAGCAGCCTCAGCCTCAGGCTCAGTCTTAGTCTCATCCCCAGCTCCAGCCTCATGCTCTGCCTGCTCTCTGGCTGGACAGTTGGAGGAGCAGCAGCTCGCCATTTGAGGTCAAGTTTTTTGGGCATTCCAATGCGTTATGTTTTATTGGAGCAATAGAGCAATGCATTGTGCCGGATGTAAGCAGACATATAAATGCATATATACATATGTATATTTCTTCATATATATATATAACGCCCCAATCAGTTTTGGCTGCTAATTAACCCACTTTCTAAGAGCGCGCGACCTTTTTTATCTGCGCCATTCGAATCAGGGGCCAGCCATGTGCAAAATTTGCCTGCCATTAAAGAGAAGGAGAAAATGTGCTCAATGGACATTAGATATTGGACGCTGGACATTGGCCAGCTTGGTCTGCATGCGATTCTCACGCATGCCAAATGCGCAATGTGGTTATTGCATGCGAGACGTTGGCTGGTCGTTGTCTTCCTCCTTTGGCATCGTCTATAAAATCACGATAAATATTTATACCGCACTTAGATTTATGGTGATTCATATCGCTCCAGCAGAAGTCAACGGCCAATGGGCATCGGCGGGGCTGCGGCGGCGACGGCAGCGACGGCGGCATGGGCCATAAACATTTTTATTAGCCATAATTGCACAATCCAATCCAAGCGACTGATTCATTTGCGTGCATTGGTCAAAAGCGTCAAACCGCCAGATATGAATATGTTTATTAAGTGCCTGCCAAACTTGTTGCATTGCATTTGTCAGCAATCTGGACGGGTCACAAGATTTCGTTATCTAGACTTAGCCTTGACACGCTACACAGAATCGATAAACGGCCCTAACGGTCTTTATTTTCCCCTTTTTTTTGTGGCTAATAGCGGCAATTGTAAATGGCCTGAAAACAATTTTGCCAGCACATAAAATGCAACATTTAAATTAATAGAATTATGTTCGCTAATTTTGTTTAATAGCTCAACTAGCGAACAAGTCCCGCGGCCTCACGATCACCTCACGAGATATGCATATATATTTACTGAGACATATATAAATATATATGTATATATTCATACAAATTCATTTGACTATAAAGAATTGATATATTGCCCAAAGCAGGACAGATTTTGACTTTTTTTTTTTGCTATTTACGTTTGTTCTATTAGACCAAAGGCTATGGCTCAATTAGACTTGAGGTTTACATTTATTTATACAAACAATTTAAATTTAATTTAAATATTTGCATTTTTATTAAATGTCAAGGCACTTTACAAAATGCATATGTTTGCATTTAAAATTAAATGTAAAGAAAATGAAATAGTATAGAAGTAAATAAACAAATGTAGTCAGTCAGTCTACGGCACAGTCTCAGGCGAACCTTACTAATCAAGAAAACAAAAACACATTTGATAAAAAAAGGTTGAAAAATAATATATATATATATTTCACTGTCTGTCTCTCTGGCCGTCTGCCTAAGAAGAGCAAGGGTGCAGAAGAACTCCAGGAGATCATTTAGAAAATGTCTGCAGCAGCAGAGAATGTTCCCATTGCTCTATCTGGCGCCCTGCTCAAAATTTGAGTGGAAGTCGCCCTATATAAAGGGCAGCAGCTGTGGAATTTATTCAGTCGTCCAGACCCGGTGGGGTCAGTCGTACGTGCAGGGCAATTTTGTTTTTGTGTTATTTTTTTTTTGTTTTATTTATTTTTTTTTTGTTTTATTTTTTTTTATTTAAAATTTTTTTTATTTAATTATTTAATATTCTCTGCTGCTGCGGGCATTTTCTAAATTATCTGGAGTTTTTTGCATCCAGTTAGGTGCATCAAAATTGCAAGAGGCAAAGCAACGTTTGCCGGGGCAGCTAGTCATTAATATTATAAACATATTTTGAAATGGCAAATCTGTTGGCCTTCTACTTACAGAGATTAGTGGATTTCTATGTATACTTATCTTCTTGCTAGGTGAACACTGGCATCTATACAAGCAGGAGACTTGCTATATGGTATATTCTTTCAATACAAAGTTGAAAACATATATAATACATATATGTTGTATTGTATACATATATCTCTGCTAGTTAACAGTATGGTAAATCGAGTAATACTTTAACTTTATTTTCTATTCAATAAAAAATGAGCAACTATGCACTTGATTCGCAGTGATCTCCTCTATATATTTTCCTGACTCCGAGATCCCCTTTCCAGATAGAGCTATAAATTATATAACTCGCTCATCAAATAATCTATGTATTTTGGACCAGCCTTAGTGCCCCACTGCAACTCTACTTGGTTTATCCACACTCCGTATTCCTATTTTGATTGTGTTTAAATGCCAGATTATTTCCTTCACTTTTCTCGCTCTTATTGTTTTTGCTTAACAAATGAATTTTAGATAAATTTGATCTTTTTTCCAAATTTATTTGTGTTTTTTGTCAGCACTTTTGTGCAGCCTTCAAATGACATTTGCTATAAATATAAATAAACGCCTGATCAATGACACTTTGGCAACCGTAAACTGTGATAATGTATTTGACTGTATAATTGGGCTTGGTGGTGGCCCCCGGCCATGGGAGCGTTTGAGGCCCTGTCAGGCGCGTAAGTGGCGCTAAGTGTTTTCTCTTGTTACTTACAAATGCAAATTGTCGAATGACAAAATTCATTTCAATTGCTGCAATTTATTGCATGCGCAGTCGCAGCTCGGCCGTGCTTCCTTTTGACCCAGTTTGTGAGAGCGCGCAGCACTAATACCAGGCATCCTCCTTCAATGGCCAAACTAGTTTCAAGTTATTTAACGCATGCATTGCGTGTGTCAGCAGCCAACTTGAGGGAGAGAGACAGGGAGAGACAGAGAGGGAGACATATTTATATATGTATGTATAGTTTGTGTACATTGGTGTGCTGGCCTTGATCTAGAATTTCGATTTTTCCGATGCTTGCGATTTCGTTTGCGTTATGCGAGACGAGCAAGTCCCAATGCTCAGGCGTCTGTACGACGCGGCGTATGCGCGATGGCATCTGATCTTCGTTAGCGCCGTTACGTAATCTCGTTTTGTGTACTAAGTACCGGTTTAAACGCACACTGGACCAGTTCACAATATATACATACATATGTATATTTCGACTCATATGCATATAAGTATGCAGCAGAGCCAATTCAAGACCTGACTCCGCTTGCGTTGAGTTTGTTTCTGCACTTATAATTTATTGAGAAATTTAATTGAATTCGCTTGGCCAACCGGTCGCATAATTTTGGCCCCTGATTACAGATTGAGCAATTCGCATGACGTGTTCAACATTTGGCATTTGATCGTTCTATATATCTTTCGAAAAACAATTGGTTCTATTTTGCATTTTGATGGAAAAACAGCTGTTAGTTCGTTACGTTCCGCACTATAAATGCAAGTTGATTAATATTTCTATTTCACTTCATTCTCTGCATTGAGCTGCCCCACAAAATGAGACGTTTGATTGCCTTGGCTTTGATTCTGCTACTGGCGGATTTGGCTTTGGGCCAGGACTACGACGATGTTCAAAATTATAGCTATAATTTTAAAGCACAAAAGAGGCATTTCGAAAAAATCAATAAAGGTTCTTGAAATAAAAAAATGCATGACATTTGCGTTAACCTTTTGTCTCTTGCAGCCATTTGCTACACGAAGCCAGACTATGGCAAATGTAAGGGAAATCGACAGCTCTGGTTCTTCAATAAGTACAAGACAAAGTGCGAGAAGTTCACATACTCGAATTGCGGCGGAAATCAAAATCGTTTCTATACCAAAGATGAGTGCGATATATTTTGTACTGAAAAGTCCAAGGATTGGCTGAAAAAGGATACCGCCCATTTGGGTTGATTTACATTTTTCATAATAAGCCCGGAGAAAACTCATTGCAATCAGCTTGCGCTTCTTATATACAAACATAGATAATATATTACCATACTATACTTTATAAACTGTCAGAGATTTCCAGAAGTTGATATGTAAAGAAAAACATATTAAATTGAAGTAGTTCTGATTGTTTAATAATAATTAATCAGAATAAATTAGAGAACCAAAAAGAATTTCAATAAACAAGTGAAATGTTAGAGACTCTGCTGCTTGTTTCGATGAGTTGAGTAGCAGTTAATTTAAACAATGCCCATTGGAATCTTTTAGTGGGAAATTAATATTTCGAACTAGAATATATAATTGAAATTACATAATCTGTAAATCTGTTATGAGTGGGGTAGAGACCACATTCGAGTGCATATTTGTAAGCCCAATCAACAAAACACATTTCCATTTTGAGCTGGGCATATATAAAGCAGCCTCGCATAGGTATAAATCTTGCAGTATTCCCTTAATATTCAGCGGATGGAAGATGAAAGTTCCTTTACTCATATTGTATTTTTTTGTTCTGCTGATGATGGCAGCGACAGATCCTTCACAAACAGCAAAGGAGCGGATAACAGCATATAGAAAACGTAACTACTGTATTTTTTAATAGCTTACATAGAGCATTCAAACTCATTTTATTATTTACGTAGATATTTGCTCAGCGAAGCCGCAATATAGATATTGCCGTGGACATCGGCGGCTCTGGTATTATGATCCCTCTCACAGGCGTTGTCTCTTGTTTGTGCACTCCAACTGTGGCGGCAATGGCAATAGGTTCCTCACTGAAGAGCAATGCGTCAACTATTGCATACACATATTGCCAAACTAGAAGACTAGGGGAGAGAGTCATACTAAAGTGAATAATTATGTAATATACATACATATATGAAATCTTGAAATATTATTAAAAGTTGAAGTTAGATGAAATCAGACTAAAATATAAGTATGAAATTGTATGAAAATTGTGAATTTGAGCCCGAGCTTGTTGAAAATTTTATAAAAAAATCATTGAAATCAAATATTTGGAATTCAAATCTCTTTAATCTTAGGAGTAAGTAAAATATATACATTTTTAGCATTTTTAAAGTAATTGAGTTTGCTTTCGTAGCTAATAAAGCTGCGAAAAAGCTTGCAGAAATGAGATGAACTCTGATTCCAGCTATAAATGAAAGCTAAAAGAAAGTCTTTCCAAAAGTTCATCATAGGTTAATATACGAATCTTAACGTCTTTTGAGAAATCGTTAAAATAATATAATTGTTAACAAATATACCTTATACTGTGACTTTAAGCTAATTTTATGCGTACTAAAAAGATTAAAAATAATTCTTAAACAGAATTTCTATATACCTAGCTAAGGAGCTTGCAATAAAAAGAATAAAAAGAATGCAGTCCACCCCACAGTCGCAAACTAAAAGCAAACAGATGCTGTTCAAGCAAATAAAAATGTTTTTGCTTGAAACATTTTGCGCATTTGTTGCGGCAACTAAATTACGAATCGCTAGCGTTTCCAGGCACTCGCCAGAAGCGCGTTTCACTGACAAACGGCGATTTTTGGTACAATTTTTAGCAGGCGCGCAGCAGTGGGCAATAGACGTAAAACAGCTGCAGAGTGCTTTGCTAATTTACAGTTGCTTTAAATAGGCGGCAGCAAGTGTATACACACTCCCACACAGAGACGCACACAGGCACACCAACACACGCGCATATGCGTGTAAGTGAGCAAGGGCTGCGCAAACGTCGAGCTGCTTGCTCGCATTCGGAGCAGGCGAACAGCTTTCGCAGCAGCGAACGCGCTCTGCATTTGTGTTTGGGCTTTTTGTTTTGCTTGACTGCTATCGTTGTGGTTGTTGTTTTTATTGCTGGTGCTGTTGCTGCTGCGGCGGCTGTTCTCGCTGTCACAGCGAAAGCTCGTACGAAAGTTTTACGTGCATGCTCATATATACACAAGTATGTATTTGTGTGTGTGCTTATACACATGTACATATACATATATGCAAGTTTATATCTGTTTTCCATTGAATGGCAACAATGGCAATGGCGAAATCGAAGCATAAAGTCACGCAATTTCAATTACAAATAAACGCACAGGCAATGCCAACACTAAAGCCAAAGCCAAAGCCAAAGCCAAAGCCGAAGCCAAAAGCCAGGCTGGCTGGCAAATTTACTATGGCCAATAATAATGCTTGTAATAATGAAATTGTGATAAGCTGTGCGCCACAAATTGCACGCTAGTAAACGACACAAGAGACGCGAAATAATTTAAACCGTTAAGCGCTGGCTGCGGTGGCATCAAGCGTCGTCATTCTGGCTAGGTATAATCATAGACCCTCTCGCTCCCTCTCTCTCACTCCCGCTCTCTAGCTCTCTCGTTTCCACTCGCTATCGTCTTGCTTGGCAACATTTGACGCACGCCGGCAACATATTGCTGGCAACATTAGCGCGTGTGTGCGTGTGCCAGGGAATCACTGGCTGGAAGTTGGAGTTGGAGTTGGCGTCGTTGTTGTTGTTGGGGCAATAGCTCTGCGCTTTGGTGTTTGCCAATTAATATTCGTATGATCAAATGCTTAACGCATTTAGCCTTATAGAAAGAGAGAGAGAGAGAGAGAGAAAAAACTAACAACAAAACCGGCTCACGTCCAACCTGTGGAAATGATCTACGTTCTCTGATGCACAGATGCGGCGAATTGATGCTGCCAAGCTGCAATCGTTTAAGCCGCGGCCTGTGGGAAAGTGCGCCTTAATTGAATTTAAGGCCGGCCAGGCCACTCCACATAGCAAATACAATGAATTAAATGATAAACAGACTGGGCATTCATTTAATTACATACATAATTATGCATTTATTTAGTTTGAATTTGTTGTATAAGGTTTGTCTTTAGTTGTATGTATGTATGTATGCATGCATGCTGGCTGGCTGGCATGCATGTGCGTATTTGCTCAATATTTCAATAATGTTTTTCCTTTTTTTTTCTTTTTGCTTTTAGTATGTTTGGTAAACTTGTTTATGCGATTTGACGAAGACAAATCAGGTTTACAGGTATTTTTTGTAATTGTATGTGTATTTACTTTTTGGTAAACATGTTATTATTTTATTAATTTTTTTTGCTATATTTTTTGTTATGCATAGATCGCTATTAAATTTCATTAGTTATGCACTAGGCTGTATGTGTGTATTTGTTTGTATATAGTTCTTCGATTTGGATGTAGTTTATATATGTAGGTGCAAATGCACATTAATTGTAGTAGACTTTTTCACATGATTTAATGATATAATGATTTAATGATTTAATGATTTAATGGATAGGTACTTCTTATGAGCATTCTTGTACCAGACAGCAGGCTAACATTTAAAGCATTGCACACATTGAGAGAGATAGAGACTTGAAATATATATTAATATAAAATAAAAATTAACTAAAAATGTCGCGTTTAACAAATGATAACAACAAGGCTTTGCCTTAAATTAATTTCAAATAAAATCAAAGACTAGTTTAAAAATATACATATATGTATTAAAGTTTAAAAATATCAAATAAAAACAAATGCCTCACAAATATTCGAAAGTAATTTTCATTTGTTTCAATTTGAATTTATTTTAATTTAATTTTGTTGTATTTTTTAAGCTAATTTGCTTATAACTTGTATGCGTTGTATTTCATTTTGATTAGAGTTTTGTGAATTGATTTAAAATTATATAACAACGCGCAGTGTCTCATGGGATTAGTTAATGTATATATATATATATATATATATGTTTATATATTTATCGCTTGTATATAGCCAATTTGCATTTTGTTTTATGTATTTTTTGGATATGAATTTTTCATTGCTTTTTTAAGCAGTTCGCTGTTTCAATTGTCTTACAGCTTTTAACATCAATAAAATTGTTTATGTGCCAATAGTATGTTAATAAATTTATACTTTATACTCGTTTCATGGATTAGATAAATAGCTAAAAATTTGCTAAAACTTGAATACACATACATTTAGTATTTAATGTATATATGTGTATATATATATATATATATAGTTAAATGCAATTGCCTTTTATATAGATACTTAAAAAGTTGTAAATGCATTCCTGTTTTTGTTTCTGTTTTTGCAGTTTGTCAAATGATTATATTCATGAATATTGTGCGTTCGATTCTCAAATAGTTTAGCTTGAAAAAAGCTGGAGTATTTCTGGAGTATCCAAACATATATATGTATTTATATAAACATATTGCATAAAAAATTGTTGTGCCTTTTGTATAAAGTCTTTCCGTTGTTGTTCTCTGCGCAAGGACTAGTTTCAATTCTGATTGGAACATTTCCAACTAAAGCTTGAACAGCGCTCCATAGTTGGTCAGGCAAAATAGTTTGGCGCACAGGCTGCGACTGCGACTGTGAGTGCGATTCGTGTTGTTGGCCAAAGACTGAGTGGGTTTACGGGCGATGGCCAGCTCCTGGCTCTATTTGCTGCCACCGCCACCGCTACCACCACCGCAGTACTCGCCCTGCAGCATGCCGTTGTCCAGCAGCAGCGATGGCGTCGTGGCAATGCCATCGCGCAGGGCCAGCTGATAGGCCACCTCGAAGGCCTGGCCCAGCGTCAGTATGATCTCGCTGGCCAGATCCTATAATAGAAAGAATGTTATACATGTATCATGAGTTAGATTAGAGTTCATTATGCGGAGTACGTACTGTGCTTTCCACAAGAAACACATGACAATAGTGCATGTCCTGCTCCTTGGTGATGTAGGCAAAGTGTCGCAGATCCTCCGAGTCCTGGCAGGCGCAATTGATGTTCTGTATCTCATGCTCGCAGATGATACGCTATAAGCATCAATTGGGATTAGTAAGTAGGTCTTCTATTCACCATTCCTCCACACTTACCCTGCTGGCCACGTCTATGAACTCCACGCCCCGGTGGCAAATGGCCAGGGACAGCGGCGCCCCCTGTTTGTGCACCTCTTTGTTCGCCTGATCGCCGGAAGCCTTCAGCTTCTGTATTGATTTCTTTGTGGACTCTGTGCCACGCAGTTCTTTCACAACCGTTGAGCCTAGGTACTGGGAGAGCATAGAATGATGGATGGAGTATGAAATAAAATAGTTTAATTGGTTGCTATCGACTAGGGAATACTCATATGGATTTCTCACTCCTTAAAAGACATCTGTTGAGAAGACTGTCTGTAATTCATCTACAATATTTGATATTTCAGTTTTGTAAGCTGAGATGGAAATTTTTGTCTAATTCCCAAATTTACACACCACACACTTTATGAAGCAGCTATATGTGGACTGACATATTAAAAGCAAACTCAATGTAATGATGATAATGATTAATGTTCAATTACGACCTGTAGGACAAGTATTATATCCTCTTTTGACTTTGATTGCCTGTTTATCAAGTTTCTGTTTTTTTTTTCTATATAAGTAACCCCAAGTTGATATACTTCTTCTTTCTTAAGTCTGTTAAGTCTCTAGTAATCTTATAATTTATTAGTCGAAGGTGCACATAGCAGAAGTAGTCCGAGTATAAATTTCCCAATTTTATTTCAAGATTTAACAAAACCAATATGCCCTCTCTCACATTCTCAAGAAGTATAATGAAATTAGATATTGAAGGTAAACTCACCTGGACCTCGTATTTGATGTTCTCATTAAGAAGAGTTTGCGCCGTGTGGCGCCACTGGGTGGTGCGCATGTTGGCGGGCAGCCCCAGCAGCAGCTCGGAGGGTGCGCGTATCTGAAGTGGAGCCGCTGATGGGTCAGCCTCAATAGTTTTGAGTGCTGGCGGTGCAGGCGGCGGTGGTGCGGGACTGCAAAATATTAAACTGAATTAAGTAAATAAAAACTGGACACATATACTATATAATCTACCGATTCTTGCGATAGCCCGTTATGGAGTTCCGATGCGGCAGTGCAATCGCGGTTGGCTGCGTGGTGCCGGTGGTGCTGGCCGCTGTGGTTGTGCCGGCCAAAGCTTCCTTGTTGCCGTTCGTTGTCATTTTGTTGGTTTCGTTGTTCTCGGCCAGCGGCGTCTTCTGTGACTTCGACTCGCGCATTTGCCGGATGAAGGCCAACGATTGCAGAATGCGCCGGCGATGGCCCAACTTGTTGATCTCGAGCACAGTCTGCAGTTCCACGTCCCAGACACCGCAGACGCTATCGATTGTGTTGTACAGGTGCTTGCTGCCAATGCAAGGCAATAAATATTGTTATGCTAATTCAGCAGGGACAGATCGGGTACTCACTTGAAGAACTCCAGGTATTCGGGCAGCGCGATGCTGTGCAGCCACTGCTGCAGCGTGGCCACGCCCGGCTGCTTGTTCTCCTGCTGCGTCTTGAGGGGCACCTGAGGCAGAAACTCCGCCGGCGGCAGGGTCTCCACAAAGCGTAGCAGTTTGGTCGCATCCCGCTCTGGGATGTGCAATAGCGGTATATCCGGCTCCTCGAACACATTGCGCTGGAATGGAGAAGGTATAGATATGATGGAGCAACTGGAATTGTTAGATTGCTTGCAGCTTACCACAAACTTGTAGTTATCGTAGCCGTTCTCGAAGAGTATGCGCTCCAGGTGCAAGAGGCCCGCATTGCGCAGCCTCAGGGCCAGCTCGCGGCGCTCCGGCAGAACCTCGAGATCCTCAAAGTCCAGCTCGATGTCGTGGGTGGGCGTTATGTTCGTGTTGAGTATGCCGCTGCCGAAGTTCTCAATGATCTCGGAGATCTTCTTGCGCGCCTCCTCCGCATTAAAGGGGCTCAGCAGATTCAACGAGTTGCGCGCTATCGAGTGACCGCTACCGGGAGACTTTGCCGGCGATTTGGCTGGCGATTTGACGGGCGATTTGCCAGCCGACTTGGTGGGCGACTTGTCGGGTTTGCGCGTGGACAAATTCTCGCTCTCGGCATTGCCATTCGTTTCCAGCTTTACTTCGGCACTTTGCTGGGTGGGTGTGGTCGGTGGCTTCACGAACTTGCGCTCCGGCACCTGCGGCTTGGTTGGGATCGGCGGACGCACACGTGGCGGCGGCACCTGCTCGGGCTGCACCTTCAGCTCCTGCTGCTCCTTGTGCTCCTTGTGGGAGGCGCCTTTGAGCAGGCCGGCAAAGGGCACATCGCTCACAAACTCCTCCACGTAGTCCGTGGTGGAGTGCGAGAGGCTGTGATCCGAGCACGAAATGCTCGAACTGAGCGAGCCCGACGACGGAGCCGGACAGCGCGGCACCACTGTTACCGTGTCGTCGTAATCGTAGCCCGGCGTGCTCAGCGTCGGCAGAAGCTTCGACGGCGACGAGCCCGTCTCGATCATCAGCTGCTGCGCCGCCTGCAGCTGCAGCAGCGCCGATCGCCGCTTATACTCCTGGCTCAGAGGACGGATGCGCTCGTGTATGGTGCGCTCGGCCTGGCTAGAGCTGGGTGGCGGATGATCCGGCGTCGGTGGCTGCTTGTAGTGTGTGGGGCTGCTTGGAATTTGCTGCTTCGCATCGCAGTTCTGCTCAGCGTCTTCCGTCTTATCCGCTACATTTATAGAGCTGTTTGAAGGGGCAGTGAAGGAAAAGAAGATATTTATTAAATCTATTTAGATCAATATCAATATAGAGAATTTAGCTAAGAATCGGAAGGTCCTAAGAGAAGCAACGGAAGTAGACCAGTTGCTCAACTGGAGATTGGAAATGCTAGGGATCATCTTTAGATTCATCCCCAAGTCTTGTCCACTCACCAGCTGTTGCGGTTCCGTTTGAGTTTGCGGTTGGGATTGTACGACTTGAGGGTGGCATTCTCGCAGCTCTTGAGCAGCTCCTTAGAGAGTTTGGTCGAGGCGCTGCGCTGCGCCGGAATGGGTCGCTTCATGGAGTTGGTGGCATGGGCAGCAGGAGCTGGTGACTCTCCGCTGGAATTTGGCACACTTGTCTCGCTATTCAGCTCCGAGCTGCTGCACTGACGATCCAGCATGTCATCTGGGCAGATACGAAAGTGAATATTACTTGTAGTCTATATTAGTTACTGGGTCACTCACTGCTGGAGCTCAGGCTCATGCTGCCGTCCACGGCGGAGCGCGTGCTCTGCCTGGCGCTGGCGTAGAGGCGATCGTTGCGCTGCCGCTCGCGCAGCTGCGTCTCATCGAAGCTCATGCCGCCGACGCTGCCGTGGCTCTGGTGCGAGTAGGGACTCTCGCTGGTGGGTGGACGTCGGCGTCCCGCCGCGGTCGGCTGGCCCTGGCTTTGACCCTGACCCTGGCTCGAGGGCGAGCTGTAGCCGAACTGCTGGCCCGGTCCGGCGTGAGTGGGTGAGACAGAGAGATTGCGACGCGGCGGCTTCTTGGGCGGTCCGCTGGGCGCAAACGTGCTCATCACAATGGGCTGAGCGCCGCCGCCAGTGGAGCAGCGCGAGCGAGGCGACACGGACGCCGGCTCAAAGCTGCTCAACGACGAAGAGGGACTGACACTAAAGCCGCCGCCCATATCGCTGCAGAGAAAGAGAGAGGGAGAGAGAGTGAAAGAGAGAGAGAGAGAGAGAGGGAGTTTAGTTTGCTATAGCTCCATTCGGATGTGCAACTCACTTTTGTATGTGCAATGGGGAGTGCGCGTTGAGATCCTGATAGAATCTGTCCTCGGGCTGGAGGGCGCTGTCCAGGGACTTGCCACCATTGTAGGGTCCGCCATTGCCGGCGCTGAGCCGCTGCTTGCTGTAGCCGGACTGCTGCATGGAGTGCGAGTGGTTCAGCAAGTGGTTGTTCGAGTTGAAGTGATAGTGGTTGTGGCTGTTGTGCGGCTGTGCCTGTGGCTGTGGCTGCTTCGAGCTCTGGCTACGCCCAGTTGTGTGCGTGTGGGAGCCAGCGTGCTGGCGGTATATGACCTCGTCCGCCTCATCTGTGTCCATTTGGTGGCGAAAGTCTGGCGGGAGGCAAAGAGTGAGGCGATTGAGTTAATTTATCTGCCTGAGGGCTTATCGCATGTGCAAATTGATGTCATTGACATAATTGCATATATGCATATGGGCTATATTACGTATACGTACTGTTAATCACTGCAATGATGTGCTTGGTCACATGTGGTGGAAATTCACGGAGTATATCCAGCGCTGTGCGGCCCTCGCTATCCGTGGCCGACAGATCGATGCCCGCCCGCAGCAGAGTGCGCACCACGCTCTCCTTGCCGCACAGCGCCGCCTCATGCAGCGCCGTGCCCGAGGGCGTCAATAGGTTCACACAGACGCCGGCAGCCAGGAGGACATCGACCACGCTCTTGTGGCCATTGCGACTGGCCAGATGGAGGCAGGTGTGCGGAAATATGGGACGTGCGGGCGATGAGGGTGATTCGCCGCCCGTTACTGCTCCGCCTCCGCCTGTTCTACCGCTCTCCACCGCCGCTGTGCTGAGATGTGAAATCAGTTCCGGGTGCGCTCGAATGAGCATCTGCACGGCCTGCAGGCGTCCGTATTGGGCAGCTAGATCCAGCGGCGTCTCGCCCCGCGAATTGCGCATATTGGGATCCGCGTCGTGAGCGAGCAAAAGTGCCAGGGCGCCCGTGTGCCCGTGCTGGGCGGCACAGTGCAGCGGCGTCTCCTGCTCAATGGTCTGCAGATTGGCATTAGCCGGCCGATACGGCTGCGTCAGCAACAGCCGCACAATGTCCGTCTCCCCGGCCCAGGCGGCCAAGTGCAGCGGCGACGAGCCACGCGAATCGGGCAGATTGGTGGACGCCTCGTGGGCCAGCAGGAGTCGGACGATGTCCTCGTGGCCATTGAGGCAGGCATGATGTAGTGCCGAGTAGCCGCCGCTGTCCTGCACATTGACGCCGGTGCGTCGCAGGCTGGCCAAGGGCCCGGCCCGCTTGCCCTTCTGAGCGAGCACCTTTTCGATGTGGCTGATGTTGCCGTTGCGTGCCGCCTCGAGGAACTCCTGATCCTTGCCCATGCTGCTGCGTGCCTGCCTGCAATTTAATGGCCATTAATGGATGTGCTTAATCGCATTCAGAATCTGCGCCGAGTTGATTTACTGCAAACGAATTATGACTGTCAAGTGTGCTTCATTAAAACGCTTCGGGCTTTGCGGCTCTTCGGCTTTTTAGCTGTTTAGCTTTTTGGCTTTTAGCACGGGTCGCCTTTTAGCTCTAATGACTTTTGCATTCAGCCCAACCCCACGACTGTCTAAGGACTGCCATTACATAAAATAATATAGCACAATAAGTGATGAAGCACTCATGTGTGTATGTGTGTGTGTGTGTGTGTATGTGTTGGTGTGCGCCCCCAGAGCCAGCCAGCCTCACGGCTGATGAAGTGCTTTCCAGGCGTTGAAATATCTTTGAGTATCTTTGATACCTGCCCATAAGGGCGTTTACAGTGGATCAAATTCCCAAATGTTATTAGAATATTTGTTGAGCTCTATTTGAGCAGCTTAATGTGCATAGCTAATCCACTTTTCAATGCATTTACAAAATAAGAAAGAGTTTTTGTATCTTGAGGGACGAAGTTAAAGCGATGAGTAGAGAAATGTCTATATATTACAACTGTTTTGAGACACTGTGATATTTTTTAGGTCTGCTTTGAAAGCTACATGCTTGCCATTATGTGCAAAATAATAATATATATAAATAATACAATATAATACTAATTATAGCTGGCTTGGCTTCGCTGGCAGCGCTCAAGCCCAGGCCTATAATTTGACTTGAGACTTTTCCGGGTCTTACTTAATAATGCTTGCTATACGCTAAATTTGCACTACTTTGTATTATTGACCAAATTCATGCTCAAATTGAATAATTCTGCAACGAATTAACGACACACTGCAAACCATAAATTATACAGTCAGAACTTTGCAGATTTATCAAACAAATATTTCTATAAGCAAAAGAAAAGTTACTAAACAATCAAATGGCAAATCTCTTACAGTATTTTCACATTCAAATGCATCTCAAACAACTGCTGATCTATGACTATACAAAATAGTAACACTCTTGTTTGGTCAGTCTATAACGGGCAGCTTTGGCTTGTGCTTCTGTTCATAAATATAATTTTTACCGTTTCGTAGCCTTGTTTGTATCATACAAGCACACTTTCTAATTTAACCATTTAATACTTTGCATTGGCTTAACATTAATAACTTTACATAGGCAATTCTAACAATAGAGAAATTTGTATGTAAAGTTTTGTATGAAAAAAAGTGAGAGTCGTTAATGTTGGCTGATTAAAAACATAGTCGACTTATGTATATATATGTATATATACAAAAATATATATGAAATTTTGTTGAACTTGTGTGAAATTTCAGCCATTGTACTCAGTCTGTCTGTGTGTTCGTCTGTCGCGTAATATCGCTGTATGGGGAGACAGAAATTGAAAGCGCGCTGCCTGCCCGTCTGTCACAGCGGCTTCAATGAGATAAATACGACGCTGCAACAGATAATCACCTGCTTACACACGCGTTGTCACACACACACAGACACGCACATGCACACACTCACACATACATGTGCTTTTATTATGCTACTATAGAATTCAACTCAAGGTAGGTTAGGCACGTCCTGGCGCCAGCAGCAGAAGGGAGAATGAGAGGGCTGAGTGGAGAGAGAACAAAGATGGAGAGAGCTAAGCGTGCGCGAGAGAGCTTTCGCATGTGTGTAACTCCAGAGAAAGAGAGAGACAGAGACAGAGAGTGTGAGAGAGGGAGTGGGCGAGCGAGTGTGTGTATTCCTGCTCGGCCTTTGACTGGGCTACTGCCGCGCCCACCAACTAATGGGCGGGCTACGCCTCCCACTTACAACTCCATACGCAACGTTTGCTTATTTATTTATTTTTCCCGTTTTTCTTAGCCTTTCGAGAAACTGCGAGGCGTGTGCCATGTGTCATGGGGCTGTGGGGCGAATCAACGTTAGTCCAACGGAAATTGAAGTCCATTATAGGCGAGTTGACACTGTCAGAGGAGCAGCAGCAGCAGCAGTGGGAGCAGTGGGAGCAGCAGCAACAACAGCGCTGTCAATTGGCTTAGCTTATGAATTTATAGTGCGCTGCCATAATTGGGTCAAAGGATATTGACCTGATATGAGGCACTTGGCAAATGGCCAGACAGCGCATTGTGTGTGCATATGGGAAAATCGGCTCAATTAGGCAGACGACAGTTAGTCTGCAACACATTTCCGGTTTCCATAGTTAACAATTTGTGTTCAATTTGAGCTGCGGGAAAACCGAGAGAAAAAAAACATAGTCAAAGCTGCGCTTGATGCTGCTGCTGCTGCTGCTGCACTCGAAAGGCGTGTACTTCCATATACACACATGCACATCCACTCAAGCACTTGACTACTATGGATATATATACACACACACGAGCACGCACACTCCTACACGCACACTCCCACACACTCTCACACACATTTATGGCTACTTCACAGATACATTTTCTGACTGCAATTCGTTTAGCTACCTTTTGCGATTAGTTTATTCGACTGTGTACACTATGTATATGTATGTATGTGTGTCTTCTTCTTGTTGTTGTTTTTTTCTTCTCGTATGTCTGCTGGGATGTGTGTAACTTTTCACTTCCGTTCGCTGGGCTGTGCACGTCTTCTTCAATTTAATAAATTTCATTTGATTGGCTTGCCGCGCCGTCTGCGTCTCCAGCACATTTCCATTTACGAAATGAGTTTGCAACGCCCGCGTTTCGCTCCGACCGCGCACACAGACGACACTGATGAGACTCTGACGGACGACTCTGACGACTCGGCCAGGCCAGGCGCTGTTGGTGACTCTGACTCTGTGACTGCGACTGCGACTGTGACTGTGACGCTGTCAACGAGTGTCTGGGTCTGGGTTCCGTAAGAATTTCTGTTACATTTTTCACACATCGCACGGAGAGCATGCTCCACGCTCCGTGCTCTGTGCTCCGCGCTCTTTGACTCCATGCGCCGTGCACTTTGGCTCTTGTGCAATGTACGCGTTGTCGTATCTGTATCTGTATCTGCTGAGCAGCAATGAAAGTTGTTGTATACAATACGGCACAATAAGTTTAGATATGCTCAGCGCTTTCACTTGATTGTTTTGGCTCTGCTGCCGTCACAGTTGCTGCTCAATGCGGGCCAAAGAGCGGCGGAGAGCCAGAGAGAAATAGAGAGAGAGAGAGAATGCTCAATGCTCTCTCTGCATTGAGAATATATAATTCGTTTCTGTTTATTTACACGATAGCAGGCATTTGTTTACGTATTTTGTTGTGCTAAGCTGACAGACACCTCAGTCAATCAGAGCGACAAATAGAAAGAGAGAGGGGACAAACAGGGAGAGAACGATGCACTGCCAGAACGAGAGAGCGTGGGAGCGTAAGCATGGGAGAGAGTGAGAGTTGCGACTGTTGTAAAAATAGTATCAACTTGTTTCACTTTGTTGTCATCATGAATAAAGAATGTGGCAAGGGGAACGCCTCGGTTGCCACATAAATGCATTCTATAGATATATTTCTCTATATATATATATATATGATCATTAATCTAGTTGAATCATCACATGTCTCATAAGTATAAAAATAAATTCCTGTGATCTATTAATAATGATAAAATACCTAAGTCTAAAACAATTGGAGCATATAAAAGCCTGCGCATTATTAATTTGAAATTTGTTCATAAATATTGTGTAATGTAATCAAAAATCTGAGTTTAGAGACTTATGAAAAAATATAAATTAATGTTAAAAATCTAATGAAATATACATTGACAATACATATAAATATGTTTAAAATTAAATTTTCAAATATTTTCTGTTAAATAATAGCATTGATTCTTGTAAATATTTATTTATTTAGCTATTAGTTGTTTTTTAAATATTAAAATGAAGTATTTTATTATATATTCTTAATAATTATTTTATAGTATATTATATAATATTTTTATAAATTTTAATAAATTTTTTATTCATATTTTAAAATTTTTTTTTATATTTATGTTATTTATTTTATTAATTAAATCAAAATGATAATTGTATTCAAAAATAATTCAATTGACAAAAAAGTTTAATTAATATTTAGGGTTTTTAATATTAAGGTTTATAAACATTTCTCAATCTGTGCTTTAAGTGATGAGCGTGCATTTATTATCAATGCGCGCGCCCGCTCTCGCCCACATTCTCTCAACTCACGCGCTCTCTCTCTCTCTCACACACACGCTCTCTCTTGTGCTCTCTCTGTGCTTATTAGACATGCGTCGCACAGCAAATGAGCAAAAGCTTTCTTATCAATTTACTGCCTGGGGCTTTGTTGTTATTTAGCTTTGTGTGCGTATGTGTGTGCGTGTGTGGTGGGCGTGCGAAGCTTTTGAACAGCTGTTCGATAAGAGACGCTAGTTAACCCTTCGATGGCCCTCCAAATGGCCATTGTGCAAATGTATTGGACATGAATAATGGCTCGCTTGACTGCGAATGTGACTCAGTTGTAACGTTGTTTGACCAGCGCAACACTGTGGGCGGACACATACGGCGCTGTTGTTGTTGTGGCATGCCACGCGTACACAAACAAAATCGACGGATGACGGCAAAACATAGCAAAACAGACAAACAGCTAACACCTACGAGCGCGACCCACCATGCGGTGGGTATCCAAATCCACGAGTGCCACAAATGCCACAAATATGTGTAATTGACTTGAAAATACGGCAAGCAAATCAATCCCGCAACACGGACTCTGGCTACGGCTTGCAGTCCGCCGCCCGACCCGACCCCGAGTGCAGCGCGTGAACTCATTCTCATTCCGCGGCCAGCGCTGTGTGATTGATGAATGTTGCATATTTTGGACGCAGCGGGACGTCGCGTCGCGTCGCGTCGCCTGCCGCTGGCTGCCTCCATTGTGTGGCATTAATGAGACATTGGCCATTTGTTTGACCGGACGACCGCCCGCCCATTGTCCGTTGCCCGTTGCCTGTTGCCCGTTGTGCTCAGCTCAATGACGTTTCAACGTTTTAATATGCTGCGCTCGACTGCTAATTGCCAATCGCTGGCATTTTTGCATTTGCACAAATCGCTGAGATCGTTAAATTTTATAGAAATTGTAACACATGGGCTTGACGCTCGGTTACCTGCAGATTCATGTCTATCCGTGTAGCTGGATGCAGCTACAGCTATAGAGCTAAAGCTAAAGCCAAAGCTAGCGGTTCTCTTTATTACCATAAATAATTGTCAAAGGCAGCTAGAGTCAACTGCTATGCAGCCAGCCCTGGACGGGTTGCTCGTATTTATTTCACCATACGGCACACTTAAAAGGCAGCGAGCCGACGACGACGACGACGACTGCGGCACACCCCTGACGTCATGTTGGTTAGTGGGTGCAGCAGCAACAACAGCAACAGCAACAACAGCAACAATATATTGCTCTTGCTCTGCATTGCTCATAATAAAGACATTAGAATGTGCGATACGATTCTGGCGCAGAGTCGGCATTCGATCGCACAGTTTAAGGCGTAAATGATTTAGTTCCGCTGCATTGGCTACGCAACTTGTAATTGTTGCTGCTGCTGTTGTTGTTGTTGTCGTTTCTGTTATAGCCTGAAGCAGTGTCTATGACAAGCTCAACATCCGCAAAGACAATCATTTGCCTCTTCTCTTCGCTTCTGTGCACACCCTTTGAAAAAATTTAAATTTCAATTAATATTTTTATTTACTAACAATTTAATTTTCAATTAATATTTACATTTATTGGCAACAGAATTGTGAATTAAATATAAAAAAAATATAAACAAAAAAAACATATACAATTCTTATTAATGTCTCAGCAGATGATTTCGATATCAGATGGCATGGATTTATTAAAATAAACCATTTTAGCTAATCTTATATATTATTATCACTACGAGCTTAGCTATCAACCTCATCCACGGTTGGTTTCGGTGTTGTTATTGTGTCATAGTAGTCCACGGTTATTATTGTCTCACTTGCGTTTGAATCTAAACTATCTCCACTTCCGGTTTCAACTGATTCTTCTATTTGGAATTGGTCTGGTACGTCATCGCCTGATCCCTGGCTCATGCTTGAAGAGCTGATGTCATACTCCAGCTCGCCGCTGGTCATCTTGCACTTGTTGATGCATTCGATTTCGGAGTGAAAGCGATTTGGATTGCCGCCACAGCCAGTGTAAATGAAGGGTATGCAATAGCCGGAGTAGGGATCATAGCCAAACATTTCGAAGCTGCCTCTGCAATGACCTGGATCGACGATCGCCCAACAGCTGACTGCAATGCATCCAAGATGAGTTGAGGGATTTGTGTGCAAATGAAATAAAGCAAATATTAGTAGTTGGATCGAGCTTACTCGATATAATAAGTGGATCGTTGGGCCAGTTACGACCTTTGGCGAGCACAATGAACGATGCTACCAATGGGAGCAACTGCATGACTTCAGCTATAATTAACAACTGACATCGGTTCAACAAGCTCTGAGCGCCAAGCTGAGTGCTAGTTATTAACTAAAATGAAATATTGTTTAAGTATTACTTAACACTTGGATAACGCTGCTTGCAGCTTATTTAGTTCTGAGAGTTCTCAGTTCTCAGTGCTCAGTTCTCACAGAACGTCCAAATGTGGCGCTCCCAAAGGCAAAGATCGAATGGACGCTATGACATGCAGGGAGCAGCCGCCTGGCATCATGTTGCCAATACGAATGTGGCCAGCAATGCACAGTGGTTGAAGCTAGATGAAACATTTGATTATTGAAATAAAAAATTGCAAATAATTAAAATACATTTTGTTTTATATTTAATTTTATACATTTAAGTACTTTATTATTATGCTTTTATTAATTTATTTTTAATGTTTGATTTTATTTTTTTGTATTTATATTGCTTGTAATTGAGCCAGTGTGGCTGGCATTTGGTGCTTTGACCGTCTCGTCATTGTCGCACGAGTCACGACGGTGATAAATAATCATCTGTCTAAGCAGCTTCAACTGCAGCAGAACGAGCACAATTGAAGCTCGAGTGGAGTGGAGTGGAGTGGAGTGGAGTGGAGTGGAGCAGCTGCCCTCATCCCATGTGCTCCTAATTAAGCAGCGGCAATAGCAGGTACTCGTAATTGCATAAGGAGTAACGGCACTTGCTGCTCCTGCTTGTTGGCCAAGTTAAGCGACTCGTTATTATCGCCATCGCCATTGGCTGGCTCTCTTTCTCTCACTGGTTCTATTTATTTATTTTTTTTTGGTTTCGGTTTAGGTTTGGGTTTTGGTTTTGGCCATCTCATAGCGTAGACGGCACTGATAGCCAACTGTATTGGCAATGACATTTCAATGCATTTATGATGTTTATCTTGGGCAGCAGGCCATGCAAAGTGCATGCAGCATGCTGCACCGATTTCGATAAATTGAGCACGTTTTCTAAGGCAGGGCCTTTATCAAAACAACTTCATCATCATCATCGGCAGCAGCAGCCACTGACTTGGCTCGCTTAATTGGCCTAAACCCTGAAAGTACTTTTTAATGAAAAGCAAAGAGAAATAGCAAAATAAATAAAATCAAATGCAAAATAAATCAACAAAGGATGCCGCCAAGAGGGCTGCTGCTGCAACTTAGATCCTGCTCATAATTCAATTTGGATCGTTGTCTCTAGCACAGATTTATTTGGCTGCTCACTCGATTAACATACAATTAGAGCATTGCTGCATTTTATTAAATACTACTTACACACTGTTTCATATGTAAATTGATGCATATATAAATATTTCGCTTGTTGCTTTATTATGCAAATGCAAGGTGCCTCAAATCGAAGGTCCAAGTACAATATGAGCTGCATAGCTAAATATAGGCATATATTTGAGCAAGATTTTTCTTTTTCTTCTCAGTTTTATTTTTGCTTATTTTTTTGGAAAGTTTTTTGCTATAAGCACAAAGTTTACTGCTACACAGTGAGCATGTTGACCGTTAAGTGCCATTAAACAGGCAACTGCTGCTGCGGCATTGTTGCTGCTGCTGCTGTTGCTGTTGCTGTTGCAGTTGCAGTGTTGCCGCTTTCTAAGAGAAGAAGAAAATGAAGCAGGTGCGCAATTGTCAATTTTCTTGCTAGCTGCAGGAGAAATATAGAGAGACACACAACAAAAACAATGAATAACAAGGCGGAACAGAGGAAACTTGACATGAACGAAGCTCGAATACACTTGCTGATGCCAAACGCTGCTCAATGTTTGAGTAAAGGCCATTCCTGCTATTCTAATCTAGAGAACATTTATAAAGTATTTATAGAGGTTATACTAAATAGCATTATATCTGAGTTTTCATAAGAAAAACTCACGTTTTTTTTGGCATTTGTTTGGCAAAGTTGTGGTAGCTTTTATAGCCCGCTCTCAGTTAGTGTATTTCTATATCTGATTGTTTTCTGCACAGGTTTTTATCAGTCGCATATCGGCTTGACATAGACATAGTAAGTAGCTTTTGTTGCCTGTTGTCAGTTGTTGCTGCCGCTGCCGCTGCTGCTGTTGCTGCTGCTAAAGCGAGTGGCCAGCCCGTTGTGACTGTGATTATTATGATTGTCCAGTCAAGCATGGACGATGCCTATGCCTAGGCCAATGCCGATGCCGATGCCGATGCTGAGGCTGATGCTGATGCCGATACCTATACCGATGTCTATGTGTACCGATGCCGATTGCTGCCGGCCACAGCATTGCCAAGCAAAGATTTATGACCTTTTTCTAAGCAAGATTTTTTCTTCAGTTTTGTTTTTCCATTTTTTTTTTATTTTGGCAGCGGCGCTTGTTCTACGAGCTGTTGTCTACAGATATCTCTTTATATAGCTGCATATGTATTCATATGGCATGCAATAATAACTATAATTTGCCTGATTTATGATTTGGTTTTGTGACATCAATTTGGCGGCTTGACCACGTTTGCGGCTCGTTTTTATTCAATTTTAATGCGAAATTATTATTTAGCTATAGATTACAGATTTTCTGCTGCTCTATTTAGCTACTTCATAATAATTCGAATTTAGATTAAAATGTGATTTGATATTAGCTAAAAGAGTTTCATTTTCGATTGGATAAGCACTATTTCTCGTATATAAATGTGGCATATATAAATATAATTTCATTTTTATGAGAACAAATTGATCCTTTAATGTAGATGTTGAACTCATTGAAAATGAAAATGCTAGGTATAATGGCTTCTTTATATGTATGCAAAAGGCAGAAAGTTTCTGCGCTCATTTGCTTAGACACCTGTTTACTTATATATTCATCTTAAATAAGATAAAAGTAGTTTTTGCTACACTACATTGGTGTTATATGCAATATATATAATAATAGTAGCCCTTTAACTATGCCCTATAATTGAGGCATCTGCAGAGTTAACTTGGCCATCAGAGTGATTCGCTTTATCTTGACTTGGATGTGGCTGGTATGATAAAATAAAAACTAAAATATCTTAATATTGTAAATTGTTTTTCTTTTATTTTCCAGAGACTTCTGTTTGGTCACCCTTTATATAGCGTTCTCTTAATATGACTGCAGGAAAATCTTCACAATTATCAATTCTTTCTTTTTGCGGCATATTCTATATAGTCAACTACGTTTACTTTTGCTCATAACAATTTCTGTCAAGCTTAACAAGAAATTTTCATTGCTCATATAATTGTAGATGTCAGGCGTCGCTGGTTATTTGCTCAGTTGTAACCTCGTTAACGCAATGTCAACAATAAATGCCATAGATCATTATTTATGTCCAATAATAGGCAGCAGCTTGAGAGAGGCTGTTGTAGGCATCGCCTATGCCACTATTGCTGCTGTTGCTGCTGCTGCTGCTGGCGCTGCTGCTGTTTCGGATGTCACATAAAGTGGGCAAACTAATTTCCGCTGTATGCTAATTAAAAGTGCCAATGGCATGACTGCCGATGGGCAAATTGCAGCCAGTGTGTCCCTAGCAAATGGGGCAGGCAAACAAGTGCCTTGATCGCGGTTCTAGGAAGTGCAGCCGGCGGCACATGCTGCGCCTGGCCAAACCATGCCCAGCCAACCAGCCAAGCAGCCAGCCATCCAAGTCGTTTCGTTATGGTTTAAATGAGCAATTTAACAAGCAGACAGCCTGAGCTGCAAGCGGAGCTGCCGCTGCCACTGCTGCTGCTGCTGCTGCTGCTGCTGCTGCTGCTCCATGTGGAGTAAGAGATCAAAGATAGAAATCTCGGCAAGAAGCGGCAGACAGTGGCAAACAGGCACACGGCGCTGGCGGCTCAGTTGGCTCAGTTAGGGCCATATTGCTTGTTGTTGTTGTCGACTTAATAGCGGCGCTTGGTGCTGTTGTTAATGCTGCTGCTGTTGTTGCTGCTGCTGTTGCTGCTGCTGCACTTGAAATTGAATCTGAAGTAAAATCGTGCACATTCTGAGGCGACACCGAGATGCGGAAACGGCAGCACAACAAGCACAGAAGCCGTTAGTTAAACTGCTGCCACTGCCGGCGGCCAGCGGCCAGCGTCCAACTGCAGCTGCATCCCGATCGAATGTTGCCGCGAACCCTGCCCTTGTCGCCTGTCATAAAGGCTGCCCGGTTTCTGTTTTCTTTTTTGTTGCCTTATTTTTTTTTTTTTTTTGAGGCATATTAATTATTTTTTCGGGCTTTTGTCGTTGGCTGTCGTTGTGTTTGTTGCCATTGTTGCTGTTGCTGTTGCTGCTCTTGAGGATATGTCCGTAGCTGGGCCTGGCTTTAGGCCCGCAGCAGCTGCATGCGCCATGGTCAAAACGCCCGCCAGCGATATTTGGGCAGAGATTTGTGCCGTTGTTGCGAATCGTGGCCAGGCATAGAGCAAAAAGCACACCAGCAATGAAATTTTTCGTACATGTTATTGTCCATGTCCCTCGGTCCAGAGCTTTGTTGCTCTAGCTGTTGTTGCTGTTGCTGTTGCTGTTGCTGTTCCGCCAATGTTGCCGTCTCGCTCGCAGCTCGAACCACCCATGGCGGGTTCAATCGGGTTTCGTTACAGTTTTACTATGGGCAACATTGTCGAACGGCCCCTAGTTGTCTTTTAGCGTTTGGCATTTTCAATTTCATGTTTTGCCTGTTGCTGTTGTTGTTGCTGTTGCTGTTGTTGTTGGGTTTCTGTGAAGCACGATAAGCATTTCTTTTGAATTCGTTTTGTTGAGGGCGTGTGCACACCAAAAATCACAGTTACATCAAATTGTTAATTCGTTTCATTTTGCACTGGCCGCACACTCTCTGATATCAACTCTTGTAGCTACCGTTGCTCCAAGCACTCCAGCAACAGTCGCAGCAACAGCACCAACAGCAACAGGAGGTCAATTGAAATGGTGCATAAAATCAATTGACAACATTTTGTGGTTTTGTCGTTGAAGTCGTCATTTGGTTCCACACCAAAAAAATAAGAAACAAAAATTGTTAACTCCACTCCACGATTCGCTCTGCTTGAGCTCGATATTGAAAGCATGCCAATTGTCGCATTATTGATGCTTAATTTATTACGTTCAGTCTCATAACTCACTGTCACATTGGATTACAGCTAATTAATACACATTTTTGAAGTTTCTTTATTCTATTTTCGGAGACGAAATTTTCAATAAAACTGAATGGAAGTAAATTAGAAAATTATAGTCGGCTTACTGTAATAAGATGCAGACTCTTTAAGAGCTGAGCCATAGGAGAAAATTTGTTTGAATATGAAATTATTTTTGAAATCATTTTTAAGCCATAGTAATGGCTATATAGAAATTATGGTAAATCATTAAAATGATTGTCTCAGCTTGAATTTTTAGTTTATTCTAGAAAATTCAATACATTACAAATAAATCAAACATAAATGACAAACCATTAATATGTTATTAACATACTTGCTCAAATATAGATATAGAATGGTATCACGATATAGTATCACCCACAGTATTTGAATGATTTGAAGCCCTATTTATCTCAGTGTACTTCGGCTTAATTGCTTGCCGGCTTTATTGAAATTATCATTTTTATTCTCTTAGCTTGAGCAGTAGCTCTTTTCTCATGGCCACAAATCAAGTGGCACGCCCAGTTGCCACCGTTTTAGCCCCGATAGATTTCCTTAACTAAATTATGAGCAGGCAGCAGCGTAGCCAGTATCTAAATGGAAGAAGATGGCAGGCAGATGTGCCATGGAATTTCCACATAAATTTCAATTTACCTGCCGTTTCCCCCCAAAAACCGTTGCACGCAGTGAAATTGGCAAATGAAAGAAAGCGAAGCAACTGCTGCAACTGCGGCCCACACGGCCAGCAGCAGCACCGCCCAGCTGCAGCAGAAGCAGCAGCAGCAACACGTTTGCCTCAGACGTTGCCACCCACTGTTTTAATTAAGTCGAAATGCAAATTAGCAGAGGTAGAGAAGGCGGGGGCGGGGGCGGCACAGATCGGACTAGCTATGCGATTAATTGCGCAAAATTGGCGCGGCAAGTGAAAGCCGCAGTGGCATCTTTATTTTTATGGCATTGCAGAGATAAATATAGAGACAGATATATGGCGAGTGAGTGAGTGAGAGAGATAGATGCAGAGACAGTGGTGCGATCAATCTGCTGGGCCTAGATAGCCCAGTAAACGCCAAATCACTTAACAATCAACCGTAATAACAACTGCAGCAACGTAACTACAGCTGCGACACTTTTGAAACTCGTTTGACAACGATATTATGCGGAGATCGATGCGAGTCGCGCTCCGGCTGGAGGTGGATACCCGGCCAAGTGCCTAGCTCCCAGTGCCAGTCGCGTTAGATTAATTTCCAAAGGCTGTCATTAAAATTCCAACGGGCTGCAATTTATATGCCACACACATGCCGATGCGGCGCCCGCGTGCGTCTCGCCTTGCCTCTGGCCTCGCTGGCAATTTTTAATAAAAACAGCTTTATATTTATGATATCAGAATTTATATACGAACATATGTGTATATATATGGCAAAAGAGGGAAAAACAAAATAAAGAAAAACAACAACAAAATAGGCATTGACAATAACAACGACAGCGACGACCACGCGCCGCTCGTTAGCTCGCCTGCTCCGCGACCAACAACATCATCAGCGTGCAACGTGCAACGTGCAACAGTTGAAGGCAGTTGGAGGCAGGCAGGCAGCGCATGCTGGAAATTTTGCATGACAAACTCAAACTCATCCATCAATCAAGGAGCGCAGTGCAGTTGGCTTTGCTCGTTGCTAACTCGTTGGGACCCCTAAGCCGAATAATTTCACTTTTAATTACAGACACACACACACGCACGTACACATGCACATAAATACACTAATATATTTGCACGCTAATCCCTGACAGCAGCAGCAGCAGCAGCAGCAGCAGCGGCTGCATATCGCAGTTGTCGCCGCTTAACGTACATTTTCACTTGTCTATTTTTGCATAATGTGGATGAGTCGCACACGCACACACACACACGCACTGCCTGTGGCTGTGGCACGGGCGGCGCCATAAAATCAATTTGCTGCCACGCACCGCATGCGTTATCAGTGCGCGTGCGAGCGAGATAGATGCATGGATGGATGGATGGATGGCAACAGCGAGCGAATGATGTGCGCACAGTTAGGCCGGCAGAGGGGCCGCTTTTGGTGCGTAGACAGCGCCACCTGTCGTCGCTCGTTAGCGTCATCATAAATAATTTTAGCAGTTTGAACATTGCGAAATCTATGCAAATTTATGACAAGCTCGCATTGATCGGTGTGTTTCCTTGTTGTGTGTGAGTGTGTTAGTATGTGTGTGTGTGTGTGTGTTGGCCATGTGATAACGAAATGACCATAATGGCCATTAGGTGCATTTGTTTTTTGTTTTCCGTTGTTGCTGTGCATGTGCATGTTATTGCAGCTGCCCGCTGTGCCACGAAATGCATTCAACTCTTTCTCGTTCTCTCTCTCTCTCTTTCTCTCTGAGTCTGTATGTATATTTGTTTGTCTGTATGCACAAAAATAATTGTAAATCGTTAGATTTATGACCAAAAACACAGCCACGAATTATGACGCCGGTCACAGGTGGAAATCGCATGCTGATTTCTACTTGATTTGCTTGCCATATAATTGCAAATTGTATTTGTTTAAACACGTTCACATGGACCGACCAATGTTTCTATATGTGCATGTGTATGCGTGTGTGTGTTTCTGTCTGTTTGTCTATGTGCATAAGTTGGTTGGCTTTGGGCTCTCAGCTTGGCACACACGAAATTGGCATCAAGCCAGCGCACGTCGCATGTTGTTTATATGTTCACTAACATGTTGCTGTTGTTGGCTTTGTTGTTGCCATTGTTGTTGTTGCTGCTGTTGCTGTTGTTTGCTCGCTGCACGCCCACGTAAACACTCGACCATTGTCTGAACATAAAGAGAAGTTTAGTGATTGCCCATTGGAACAGCTTTGAATGATGGCTTGACGTGCCTCTTTGGCATCCAACAGTTCATCCATCCATCCATCCGCCGCCGCCTCAAGTGTGTCTGTTCACAAATTGTTATTATTTTATTATTATTATTATTACTTGATGTGTTCGTTTTGTAATGAAATAATTAAATGAGCAATCAATCAGCTAACGTATTCATCAGCAGTCAAGGCTGCAACAGCCACAGAACTAACTGCTGTTAATACATCAATGTGAAGAGATCACAGGAAATCTCTGTCTGATATTGTTCAATAGTTACTTTGTCTAAGACAAATCTGTATCAGGGATATATCTATTTGGTCAGAAATCAATATTGCTTTGCATACGCTATTACTACTAATATTACTAGTATTACTACTAATAGTACTACTAATACTAATTTTTTCCTAGACACAGATTTATATTTTAGACTACATAATACATCGTGAATTCCTACTATTTTCCCCATTGATACATGATATTATTATATATTCGCTTTGTTCAACTTAATTTATAAAATATTTATATCTACATCAAGGATAGATTTGCTTATTTACCTCTTTTAGACTGAAATGTCTCTGATCTAGTTTCCGCTTTCTTCTAGGCATTTAATATAGTTTGCCTCTAACTAAGTTAGCATATTTTATGGTACAGCAGAGTCATGAAGTCTTTCAGGCGAACACATTTTGATGTCTCCTAATGAGCTGCAGCTGCGTGTTGCCACTCCTTCTCGGCTCGACTGTGGCTGTGGCATCCAATTTCGTTGGATTTATCTCGGCCATGGAGCTGAGCCACATGCGTGCTCCATTTCATTTTGGCCAAGAGGTGGCAATGTGGCAAATGTTGTGCGCTTAACATTTTTATGACCAACATAAGTTAGTAGTTGGGCTTAGAATGTGGCAAGGTGTAAGTGTCTATGTGTGTGTGTGTGTGCCTCTGCTAACGGGCAGGAGCAACATCTCGCCTGGCTTTGACACTTGAGGTATCGGTTTCATTAGCGAAATGTTTCCGTAAGAATGCCAAAAGGTCGCAATTGATGCAATTTACAGCGGCCAGTGCCAATGCCTGTGGCAGCAACAGTTGCAGTGGCAAACGCATTAACAGTGCCTCTGGCAGTGGCAGTGGCAGTGGCAGCGTATTGGCCATTATAATTTGTATCGAGTTTCGTTTCTGTTATCGCAGGTGATTTGTTTGTCGGTCGGAGAGTCAATAAATTTATCAATTTGAAAAATATGCAATCGAAATCAAATCAAAGCGTAGCCAGCGTAAAAATACAGCGAAAAGCAACAATAACGGCACAAAACATGTAAATAAATAAATTAGCTAAATGTTTTTACTTCGCATGAAACAATTCCCCAAGCGCTCGGCAATCAGCGCCTGGCCCCACCTAAACCCTGTTGTGGTTAGGGTATACGAAACGACTTGCGACAAAATGACGAAATTTATGTTTGATTTTTGTATTTCTTTGGTTTTTTTGGCTGGCTGCAAAGTGCAGCAGGGCGGGGCATGTTGCCTGCTGCCTGTCAGCAACAAATGCAAAGCGCCAAAAACTGCGACACTTTGTATAAATTGTGTCGAAAAACGGCAGCGGGCATCGCGTCGCGTCCAACTCGAACGCCAACGCTGCCAGGGACAGTTAGAGCCAACTGTCTGCCAAGACAATTTGTTGGCCTGACTGGCAGCCTGGTTGGCTGACTGGCTAGCTGGCTAGCTGGCTGGCTGCCTAGCTGGTTGGCCACACCCCCTTCGGGCAAATGCAACAAATTATTGTCATCAATTTTTAGATGCAAAGCTCGAGGAGTGACATTTATTGAAGCGTGGCTGTGCAGCGAGGGCCAGCGGGCAGCGTCTCATGCCAGGATGCAGCCGGACGTGATTGTACACATTGCTCCACATTGTAGGCAACCGACTGGCTAGCTGCCTAGCTAGCTGGCTGGCTGGCTGGCTGGCTAGCCGACTGGCTTAATGTTGATTATAGTGTGCCGGCGAGGAGTGACACGTTTTCTGGCTGATTGCTAGGAAACGATGGCCAACAACGAGCGCAACAAGTGGCCATCGGGCGGACACTTAAATTAGCACTGAGCCAGTCCGCTTTTATTTCAGTTTCTTTCCGCCGTTTTGTCTTCGCCGGCCGCTTCATTAGTGCACCAAAAAGTAAAAGCCTCCCAAACTTAAAAAAAAGTATTTATATATATGAAATTATGTCCATATTTGTGGTAAATTATGAGACCCTTTCATAAATCAGCACCGGGGGCAGCTGCTGCTGCTGTGCTGCTGTTGCCGCAACGACCTAGCCAACTAGACGGCTGGCAGCGTTCACAGAAGGACTACTTAAAGGCCAAAAAGCTGGCCAAAATAGTCCATGGAAATTTACATTGTGCCGCCACAAGCCAATGCTGGACAATCGCCAGCATTTGACTTGCTTTAAACTATGCCATTTATCATACACAGAGAGTCCGATATACGTACTATATAGACACACATACAGATACATATACATATGTATATATAGAGCTATAGTTATATATATACTATGCACATTTTGTCAGTCCGCATTTGGCCTTTTGCTATTTTCACCATTTCTTTCGCTTTTCAAAACGAACGACAACAATTCCATTGTTGTTAGCTCCAAAAAGGCTACCGTTTTGTGGAGCGCCTGTTTTTTGTTTTGTTTTTTTTTTTTTTGCCTCTGCGCTCTGCGCCACTTATCCACTGACCGCACTGCGTGGCCAGGGTGGTGCTGCATTTGGGCCGCGACAATGAGTGGACAGGCCAGGCTAACCAGATCAGAGCCACTAACAAACTCAAATATGATGCTAGATGGAAAGACTCAACAGCATTCGCCCAGTTTCCGATTCGAGGAGTACTCGATGCGCCGCTATCTACAGCTGTCTAAGCAATCAAACGAAGAAGTATTGATGTTCTATAAAGAGAAGCAAGCAGTTAAGTGTGCTAGGACTTAGTGGTTAACGTTATTAGACATCATGAGAAGCTGTGAACACAATATCTTGTATATGCTCTACATCTCTTAGAAACTGTGCTAATATACAATATCTGATAGATATTCTATAAAGGATTAAAAACTAGACTTTTTAATGCAATTTTAATTGATTTGTATCTCAGTCAATGCCAGATTTCGATTCAAACTGAAACTGTAAGATGTTATGTTTTTAATAGCAGCAATAAAGGAATATATTAGCTGAAATATGTATTTATATTTAAGTGCAGGTAGCTTTCAACAAATTTCTCTGCATTAAGCTGACAAGCTCGTAGTTAGCTTGCCCTTGTGAACTTTTGAGGCATTCAACAAATTGTCTCCGTGGACGTAACTTATGCCAATTAAAGACTCGATGTGACCCCCTCCCCGGTGACGGCTGTGCTGTCGCCGTGCTTTGCCTGGCTTTGGGATATGCGCAGCTAATTGACCGACAACAGCGAGCGCAGATGCTGCACTTCATCAGCGAGCAAAAAAAGTGAGACCTGGTCGAGTGGCGCGGCATTACGTCAACGTCAACTCAATTTGGCGTTTAACAAGCATGGGACACAGTCGAAGATGGAGTCCGTGTCCGAATCCAAATCCACAGCCAAGTCCGAGTCCGACTCCGAGTTCGAGTTAGAGCTCGAGCTCGAGTTCGACTTTGAGCCGGCGCGGGTCAAGTGCTGACGCATCTGCCAAATCGAGTGAAGTGCACCAAAACTTGTAGTAACCAAAAATAAAAAATGCTTGAAAAATAATGAGAGTTGTGGCTGTGCTGTGCTCGTCGTCGGCGATGTAGCTCGCAGCATCATTAAGAGTGATCATCTGTCAGGCGGCTTGAAACATGAAACATGAACGAGATCTTTGCCTCATTTATGTTTTTCAATTTTGGTTTTTTTCTTACTTTTTTGTTTTTGGCTCTGGTCTTGGCATGCGCGCTGTTGTGTTGCTCGGCGACAGCTCATTACGATTATATATCCATATTTCCATTTCAAAACTTGAGCTTGTGAAATTTTCAATTAAATAAGTGGACTCGATAGCCTGAAAGTACCTAAAACTATACAGCTGACAGTTTGAGAAACATTTTTTTTTATACAATATGAAATATTGGTGAAATAATAAGGAAATATTGTTAATTATAATTTCATAGAATTGTAAATAAAAAAGAAACAAAACAAAAAATTCGCTTCGGACCTTAGTTAAGCTCATTGACTCATGTAACTCTGCATATTTAGCAATTCGTTTGCTGTTTTCTAAAACAACAAAAGGTAATACAATTTTAAAGCTAATTTTATATAATGATAATGATTATAATACGAAATGGCAGTTGGGAACTAAAAAGTGTTTGTTCATATGCTATGGCTAAGGTTTCACAGGTGTTTTGCTTTCTGTTCTGCAAGGGCAGAGCAATAGAAATCTATAAAATAGGCCTGCACATTGAGTTACAGTTATAATTCCCAGTGGAGGCGTCAACTCAACATGTTCTCCGTAAATTATCAACAGCTAGGTCTGGCGCTGCATTTGTGTCTCTTGGGGCTGGCCATGGCAGCCGAGAAGACTACAGAAAATCCCACGGAAGTCTACTGCAAAACTGTGCACTGTGGCGTCAGGAATATAGGATGCCACAGTACCAGAGTATGTATGCGTATTAAGAGGTAATGTGGCTAACTCCTGATTTTGTCTCCGGTTGCTGTGCAGAATATGAATATGAGCGTCACATGCGCCGCAGATGCCAAGATGGTCAACTTATTCATGCACAAGGCCCACCTGCTGCATCTGTTCAACAGCTTTCGCAACAAGGCGGCTCTGGGCTATACGCGCAGTTTGTATCCGGCCGGACGAATGGCGCGGATGGCCTGGTCCCGTGAGCTGGAGAGCTTTGCCATCATATATATGAAGAAGTGCAGGTTTCACCCGCGTCCCTGCATGTCCTCGCCCAACTTCACAACCATTGGCAGCATCTACGACGGACTCACCTACACGGGCAGTGTTAAATTGCACAAGGTGCCGGAAATCACGGAGGAATTGCTCGCCGGTTGGTTTGAGGACGCACACTTCGTGACCCGGGCCATGATGATGAGCCTTACAAATGAATTTCCCAAGCCGTCAGTAAACGTGAGCCAATCTGAATATATATTCCTAATCGACCATACTCTCGCAGATCCGTCCGTCATGCAGTGCTGCTCATGGCGGATCGCAATACGCACGTCGGCTGCAGCGGCATGCGATTCTCCACTGGCATTTCCCATCAATTCAATATAGCCTGCGCCTTTGCCACCGACAACATGCTGCAGAAGGCCATCTATAGACCCTGGGCTGTGGCTGGCGGCTTGTGCAAGACACGCGACAAAACCTATAAAAGCCTTTGCGCTCTTGGCGAAGTCTACAACAATAAGCACTTGTACAGGCCGGGCGAGCTGCTGCCAGCTGAGACGGAGCGCATTTCCGGGATAGATGCGTGAGGAGCAATACCAAACTGTATTTCCGATTGGCTACGCAAAGTGGAAGTGAAATAAAGATTCGTCTGATATCTGTATCAGTATTATATGGTAGCTTGATTTTCTATTATACCCCGAGCACAGAAATGACAGTTCAGACCACATAAAGTATATATCCTCTTAATCAGGGCGACCAGCTGAGGCGATTTACCATCGTCTAGTCACCCAACTGTCCCGTCCGTCCACCCTTTTGGCGGCCTGTCTACCATATAATATGCATAACCTTATCATGCACCCAAGTTTGCATTTTCGGTTGAAAATGGACTAGCATTTTCATGTCTTTTGTTTTCTACTGCTCTTTCGTGGGTATTTCTTCAATATCTATTAACCTTCAGTTGCTTAGACAACAATGGATTCTATTTTATCCAAGTCAACTTCTCTTGTCACGTTTGTCTCTTTTGTGGGATTACAAACAGTCGTACACTCTTCATAGCTACTGAAACGATTTGGATTGCCGCCGCAGCCACTGTACTGAAATTCTTTACATTGCTGATCATAGCTGTCATAGGAAAACATTTTGTAATTTGATTTGCATGGGCCGCGGTCAGTCATCATTATGCATGGCGCTGAAATAGCATTTTTAGCATTTGGTTGATTTCAATCGGCTCACACTTACACAGATTGGCCTGCGATGCTGCAAAGTCAGTCATCAGAAGGCTTGAGATGCAACAAAAGAGTAAAGCCCTTACAATTTCCATAAATATTTCCTTAAATGTCGCCATAGTTTTTGTTACCTTATCAGCCAAAATAATTTAGAGTTTTTCTTGATTCGAAACCTGATTCAAAGCATGCTCCGAATATATTTTCGGATTATATTATAGCTAGAGTCACGTCTTATCTAAGCGATAAATGATTTTCCTTCAACTCTGTAGAAACCCCTAACTTTTCCTTAAATGCCTTTTCCACGGCAAAGTCTACTTTTCCAGAGCGATGCTTAAGCCTGTTGATTGCCAATGGCCTCGTGGTTCATTGACGTGACCTGGCCTTTAGCGCCATAATTGCAATTGGTCCAGCTGGAGCGGCAGCACCATGCACCTGATGGAGTTGCTCCACATTCTAATGGAGCTCGTTGATTGATGATCGTGATAGCAGAAATTGGAGTAGAGCAATTATAACTAGTTTTAGCAACAATTAATGCTTCAAATGCCTTAAATATTATTAGAGTACCATAATTTCTCCAAGGAGTAATTAGGCAGCAAAAAAAAAAAAAAACAAAAAATGACGACGATTCTTGTTAATTTACTAAATTGAAATGCATTTGCATATGCAGCGCTTTACTCTAATCTCATGGGAGCTATTTGCACAGTAGCCAATTAGACTTTTTTAGAGTTTGTGATTTATTGCGAATCCTTTAAAAGCCGCGAGCCATCAATCAATGTCAGGCAGTAATATGTCAAAGTCGGCAATGACTTCTCTACGAACTATTTTGTGGGTTCTGCTTTCGATTATCAGGCTAACAGACGCCTCGACAGTGCTCCGACTGCTGAGCAGCATTAAAAAGCAAGATGACTTCAATTATTTATTGCTAATGAAACATCAAAATGTTGCTGTGTCAGAGAAATTTATGGCAGCGCCATTTGATGCCAATTGTTTTGTGAGAACTCTAATGGAAGATTTGCAAGCGCCGGTTATGCAGCTCGACGAGCGCGTTAATTATATTCTCTATGACTGGCAAAGCAGTCGGGTGTTGTCTGTGCTCTATCTGATCGGAGCAGATATAGACGACAATGAGCGCTTGCTCAGCGCCCTGGTAGTCAACTTGAGTCACATGACCACATCGCGGGTGGTCTTCATGCTGCAGCTGGAAGAGGCCAACGAGTCGCTTCTACACAAATTGTTCAACATCTGCTGGCAAATGAAGTTGCTAAACGTGCTGGCGATATTTGAGAGCTTTCAGGTATACTACGTGGCCAATAGAAAGACATTAACTTATGTATTGTGTGTTTCAGCTCACAAACACCTTCTACAGCTACTCGCCATTTCCCAGTTATCAATTGGAGCAGCGCGTATTTCATTCGAACTCGATCATATTTCCTGATCGTCTGCGAGATCTTCAGGGATTTAGTGTGCGTATCGCTCTTGGCGGCGCTGCTCCCCGCATCATAGTCTACTACGACAGGTACGGGCACATAGTCTATCGAGGCATCCTGGGCCACTTCATGCATGCCTTTAGCCAGAAATACAATTGCACGTTTACTCAGCCAATTCCGGCCAAGCCGAATGAACTGCTTCCATCGACGCAACTTATCGCAGCCGTGCAAAACGATACTGTGGACATCTCGTTCGCAATTACGTATCCCACACAGCTCGGTCTGCAGCCCTACTCCTATCCTTATGAGCTCATGAACTGGTGTATGATGCTGCCCGTGGAAGCGGATATACCGCGTGCAGACTGCTATCTCTATGTGTTTGAGCTGCAGGCATTTGTGATCACTGTTGTTCTCTTGGCGATCATATCAGCTTTGCTCTCATCGGTTCTACGGTCCGAAGGTTATTCGGTCCAGCTGTATGAGTTCATACTACACGAGAATTGTCTGAGAGGCGTCTTGGGACAGTCTTTCCATCAGGTGCGTCGAGCCTCGATGCACGTGAGGTCCATATACCTGCAGATCTGTTTATTGGGATTTTCGATTACCACCTGGTACAGCTCCTACTTTTCGGCCTATGTGACTAGCATACCCAAGGTGCCGCCCTATCGCAGCTACGATGATATCATGGCCTCCCAGTTGAAGGTAGTTGTATGGGAGGCGGAGTACCAGGAGCTCTTAAGAATCCTACCGGACATTCGGAAATTCGAGTCCATGTTTCTTATAGAGCCTAGCTTTAACAAATTCATGCGAATGGGCGATTCCTTTGACACGCGCTATGGCTTCATGACGACAACCAGCAAGTGGGTGGTGATCAATGAGCAGCAGACGATCTTCAGGAAACCACTTTTTCGACTTCGCACCGATTTCTGCTTCTTTAATAATGTGCCACTCGGATTTCCAGTGCACGAGAACTCAATCTATAAGGATATCATTACAAAGCTGATCTTGCAACTGGAAGAGACGGGCTTGAAGTCGTACTGGAGCCTGAAGGGATTTTCGGAACTAGTCGCAGCTGGTGAAATGCAATACTTGGATCATAGTCTGCGACGAGAATTCCGCGCTATGAAGCTAGACGATCTGGAATACATTTTACATGGCTTTGCTTTTATGCTGGTATTATCCTTGGTTGTCTTTTTGCTTGAAGTGTTGGTAAGCTGGCTGAGAATGTGATGAAAGCATAGATGTTTTCACTAATTATGTTAATGGTTTTAAGAAATGTTTATTTAAGTTTCTAAATATGCCGTCAAATTTCTTGAATTTTTGTTTATTTATATTACTACTAATATTAATCTATATAGTTATGTGCTTAAACTTATAAAAGAACTGCTAAAAAGAAAACCAGTATGCTCTGATTTCCCATTGAAAACTAATTCATGATATATAAACAAGCAAGAAAGTTCTAGTCGAGACTGCTCGACTACGAGATCCCCTGAACCCTTCGACCAACAGCCATTTCAATAATTTTTAGCGTCTTTCTGCTTATACAAACGCACACATACACACGCAAACACACATACATAGACACACATAGGCGCGCACGCAATAACACGCATGGGCTGCAGTGTGGGCTTACTATGGGAACCTAATTGTTTAATAACTTTTTTTGTGGACGTACGTTCTTCATAAAAGTTTTAGATTGTGTTTATATCATTAATATGCGTGTATGTGCCGAAGCTCAAGTCTCTAGTATTTGAAATACGCCTTTTACAAACTTATGGGTGATGGGGTGGATATAGGGGTGGGGCATAAAATTGAACAAAAATCGAAATTCTATAACGTACATATGAATCTACATTTAAAATTTGGATACTCTAGCTCTAAAGATGTAGGAGATATACTTTTATAACTGTTCTTCGATAAGGTTTTTTATCGATAAAAAGATAACTGGATGAGCTATCGACTTTTGGTGATAAACTCGATATGCATGCTGTATTTACGGTCATTTTAAAAAAAAGTTCAAGTCCCTAGCTTCTATATCTTTTGAAATCGACGCGTTCATACATACGGACGGACGGACGGACGGACGGACGGACGGACGGACAGACAGACGGACAGGGCTAAATCGACTCAGTTCGTCGCCCTGATCAAGAATATATATACTTTGTGGGGTCTGCCACGCCTTCTTCTCCCTGTTACATACTTTTAACAAAACCATTATACCCTGATTTCCCATTTTCAATGGGTTTCATAACAAATTTAATACTAAGCTAGTAGTGCTAAAAGTTAAGTGTATGAAAATATAGCATATATAAGTAGCAGTACTGAACTCTCATACAACAACGCAATACTACATTTTATTGATTTAAAAATATGACAAGAAAAAACTACAACGAAATTATGACAGCCAACCGACATAAGTTATTTCGCTGTGAGCAGTGTTAACGTCGTTGGCTTGTAATCTCCAGGGTTTTGTTTAGTATGGGGAACGCGTGTTAAACGCCAATCGGACATACTGTTTTGTGTTTCTCCGGGTCATTAGTAACCCTTTAAAATGGCGGTGGCATGTTGCGGTGTCCTGCAGTGGTTCGTTCATGTTCGCCATGGTCTGTCTTTGGGTTATTTTGCTTTGGACTATCAGCTGGACAGGCGAGGCAAGGAGCTCGGAAATTCTGCAGTTGCTGAGCACGATTAAGCATCAGGAACAGTTCAATTACATGCTGTTAATGAAACATCAAAATAGCAGTGAGTGGAGGGAGCTCAACGATGGCCAAGATTTTGTTAAGAGTCTAATAGATCATCTGCAAACGCCTGTGATTCAACTCGATGATCGCGTTACCTACTTCTTGTATGACAAAAATAGTAATATAATACTCACTGTGGCACATTTGCTGGGAACGGACTTTGAGTTGAATAAAATATTGCTTGGCTCACTGGTCAAGAACCTGAGAGCTATGACCGTCACTCGGGTCGTATTTATGGTGCAGCTGGAACAAGTAAATGAGATTTTTCTATACGAATTGTTCACCTACTGCTGGGAAAACAGGCTGCTGAATGTTCTGGCGATATTCGAGGACTATGAGGTATTCTGTATAGTATTGGCTCTGAATTAGAGATATTAACTCATACATTATATGTTTCAGTTAACAAACACCTTCTACAGCTATTCGCCTTTTCCCAGCTATCAATTGGAGCAACGCGTGTATGATCCCAGCTCGATCATCTTTCCTGATCGCCTGCGGGATCTTCAGGGATTCAAAGTGAAGGTTATAATTGGTGGTGCCACTCCGCGCATCATAATGTATTATAACAAACAGGGAGAAATCGTGTATAAGGGCACTTTGGGCCATTTCATGGAGGTCTTTGAGCAGAAATTTAATTGCACTCTTATGCAGCCGTTCCCGGCCAGGCCGAATGAGCTGCTTCCATCAGCGGAGCTGGTCGAACTCGTGCGAAACGATACTGTGGACATCTCTTTGGCCATTACGTTCCCAAAAGGGTATGATATGCTGGAGTATACCTATCCCTACGAGCAGCTGAACTGGTGTGTGGTGCTGCCCGTGGAAGCGGACATACCACGCGCGGAGTATTACATTAATGTGTTCGATCTAGGGGCATTTCTGCTCACGCTGGCCGCCATGTCTGTAATTTCAATGACACTGTCGGGAGTTCTGAAGCACCATGGCTATTCTGTACAGCTGTATGAGTTCATACTGCACGATAACTGCTTGAGAGGCGTTCTGGGGCAATCCTTTTACCAGGTTCGTCGAGCCTCGTTGATAATACGTGCAACCTACATGCATATTTGTGTGTTGGGCTTTCTGGTTACAGCTTGGTACAACTCCTACTTCTCGGCCTTCGTGACCAGCATCCCTAAGGAGGCGCCCTTCCGGACCTACGATGATATTTTGGCCTCCAAGATAAAAGTACTCGCCTGGGAGGGGGAGTATATCGAGCTCATATCACGTGCCAAGGACTTGAAAAAATACGAGCGCATGTTCCTGGTCGAGCCCAACTTTAACAAGTTCTTGCGCATGCGTGACTCCTTGGATACCTCGCAGGGCTACATGATGCCAACCATTAAATGGGTCCTCATAAATGCTCAGCAGAGCATCTTTAGTAGACCCCTGTTTCGGATGCACAACGATTTCTGTTTCTTCAATAATATTCCCCTTGGATTTCCGGTGAATGAAAACGCAATTTACAAGCAGCCCATATCCAGACTCATCTTGCAGCTGACTGATGCGGGTATCGTAAGATTTTGGACAAAAAACGGATTCTCGGAAATGGTCGAGTCCGGTGAGCTGCAATTTTCGGATCTCAGTTCACGCAGAGACTTTCAAGCCATGCAGCTGCAGGATCTGCAGTATGTTTGGTACGGCTATGCTTTCATGGTCATATTCTCATCAATAGTGCTTCTGCTCGAAATGTCTTGGAATCGGTTGAAATTGCGACGCCAGCAAGGGCGTAAGTCTATTTATATATGATTGTTGACTCGTTCATGAAGTGACAAGTGATGGTTAGTCTGGACTAATAATAATATATTGTATATTTATATACTTACGTTCTATTGGGATCAAGGATTTTCAGTTTCTCTTCCTCAGCTTTCGAGTTAGAGAGCAGAAAGTGTTTTCCCTCTATCCAAATGGACAATATACACTCCTCCTATCTGAAAAATCCATTCCGCTTTAGGCAATGAATGAATGAGTATTATATAGTCGCTTAAAGATATGTTATTATTTATTTAATTAAAAGTAGCGATAATAATTCGAGGCCTGATTTTTTTTCTGTCTATTGTGAATCGATCACATATGCGCCCATGTGCAATTCATTCCCACTCTTAGTTTCATCTTGGATAATTAATTTGTCAAAAGCTTGTGCAAAGTGCGCATAGTTCGGCGTTTCTTTGTGCAAATGGCCACTTGGCAGGAGATGCTGGCTCAAAGTTCATCAAATGCAATTAAGATGCTTGTTCAGTTCGGCTGGGTCTGCTGCAGTTCCCCCAAGGTGCCACGAAGACGTCGCGACGTCTCGAATGATGTGAGCCACCTGCGCCAGCAACCGGCAACTGGCAACTGGCGCCTCTTAAAATTCCCTAATCGACATGTTTCGATCTCAAATGACTTGCCGCTCACTACGCTCACAGTTGCCGCTTGCCGGTTGCCTGTTGCCTGCCAGATGCTGCAAGTAAAACATTTTCTCTAATCTGCACTGATGTTTGCTGTTGGCGCTGTTGGCGCTGCTGGCGCATGCGGCACGCATTTGCTACACCTCCCCTCCCCCTTGCCCCATTGCCACAAATCTGCAGCACAGCTCACTGATGATGCTGTTAATGCAGCAGTAGCTCCGCACTTTGATTTTGACTGACAAGTGCCGCCTGTGTAATGTTGCAGCCGATGTTGCCGCTGTTGTTGCAGTTGTTGTTGACATGCGCAGCTGCATGCGCTTGCATGCGCTTCCTTTATTGGAGAAAATTATTTATATGCCCCTGATGATCTCCGTCCAGCTAGCGGCCTGCAAAACTAATTAACACAATGCCAAGACTCTGCTCCAAGACTCTTGCTGCTCGGCCATGAATTTCGATGATTCAATAAAACTTTTTATTTTTCTTTATTTTGATGTTTAATGTTTGCAATACTTAAATTAAATCAATTATTATAAGACTTAATTGGTAAATTTTTAAAATTGTTGTTTTCTGTTTTTTTTTTTGTTTTTTTTTTTTTTTGTAATATTTTGTTTTCTTTTGTTTCTTTTTCTGTTTGCATAAATAATAACTAACAAACATTTAACTAAAGAATGTAATTCGATTCGCAGTGTGTATAAACAAGGGCTTAGATACAAAATTAATTATGTACATAAATTAAATTCAATAAATTAGAAAATATTGCAAAATTCACAGTAAATATATATATATGTAACAATATGTGTAACGTAACCCAAACACCGGAAATAAAGTTTTTGTGTTATTTAATTTTTATTAAAACTATCACATAATAATTGGCAGTTTAATTAATTATTAATTAATCATTAACTAAACTTAATTAAATTCAATTTGTTTTACTTAGCCTAGATATTTTGTATAGTTATTTATTTATAGTACATACAAACAGCGGCGAGTGTCAGAAGAAGAAGTTGAATATATGTATATATAGTTAATCGAGTAACATAGACGATTTATAAAATACGAACAAATAATAATGGCAAGTGCAATGCATTGGAGCATTTTCTAAGTTTTTCTGCAAGTAGTTGAGCCGTGGACAACATGAACACTTCTCAGGGCTGGCGAAAGTTTGTGTGAGTATTATCGAAGAGAGGATTAGCTTGTGCCTGGGTATGAGAGATCCTTGAAGAGAAGACATGTATAAATTCGTATTTCTCAGAGGGTTCTATTTATATTTGTTTTATTTAAAAAAAGTTTTTTTAAAATTTTTCTGAAGTGTTCAAGCTTCTCTCATTGCTGGATTTTAGCTTAAGCTATTAACTATTTACATTGATGAACTTTAACCTTATGCTAATTAGGGGCGGCAAAGCAACTATAATGAAATACTTTTAATTTACAGGAAACGCTTCACAAAATGTATTTAATTTTTATTAATTTTTTTCAATTAGCCATAAATATTTTAAATTTATTTATTTGATTAATGTGGGTGAGTTCATTCATGGATTTTAAAAATATTTTTTATTTTATTTGAATTTTTTAAGGAAGCGTTTGGCCTCATTTAGATATCACCTCGCGTAAATTTGCTTTTTAGCTTCGTTTTCACTTTGAATTATTTAATTAATATTAAGAAATTGCTTTTAACTTCTTAGCTCTTCCATTAAATTTGGCACATTTAAAATTAATTTGTGTATGTATGTATGAGTGTGTGTGTGTCAGAGAGCATTTGATTTGGAAGTGCATTAGTGTGTCTTGATGTATTTGTGATATAGGAATTGTACAGAAAGCTGAGATAGGAATTCATCAATGACATTCAACACTTTCCCAAGAGTATTCAAAGAGTTAGCTTAGTTTATTATTATTTTAATATAATTCGTTTTGTTGTTAGTAAGGAACAAGAAATAGTTTGCTGTTTGTGGTTTTTCATTTGTTTTTTTGTGGAACATAGCCTATGTGTATATAATTATATTTATGTATATAGCCAAGGTCGGCTCTACTACCTGTTTGCGAGCAGACCATTAGCTGGCGGTAAGACGCCGGGCGGCGTATTTGGTCCGCTCAGCACGACGCCGGCACTCATTAAACTGGGGCTGGCCACCGCGGTGGCCACAGCACTCAGCTGTCGCTGCTGGGCAAGGCTGTTGGCTGCGCCGGCGTTGCCGGAGCCCGCGCGCTGGTGCTTGCCGGAGCTGCCTTTGATCAGGTTGCCATTGTTCTTCTGGGTCATGTGGGTCTGGTAGTGTTTGGCCAGATGCGCCTTCTGCCGGAAGCTCTTACCGCACAGTGAGCACGCGAATGGCTTCTCGCCCGTGTGCGTACGTATGTGCACATTCACCGAGTACTTGTCCTTGAAGCCTTTCGAACAAATGGAGCAGTAGTGCAGCGAACGCTCCTTGCGCTGGCTGCCGCCGCCGCCGGTGCTGCTGCCTCCCGAGCTGGCGTTGCAGTTGGCTGGCGGACTGTTGCTGCTGCTGCTGGCGCTGCCGCTCGAGGAGGAGCTGCCGCCGTTGCCTATGACCACGCCCAGCACACCGTTGCTGCTGCTATTGTTGTTGGCGGTGCTGCTGTTGTTGTTGTTGTTGGCCACATTAGGATTGTTGTTATTGTTGTTGTTGGCGCTGCTGTTGCTGCGCTTGTACTGCTTCTTGGGCTTGCTAATGCCACCCAGACGGCCTCCATGCACAGTTGTGCCCACAGCAGTGGCTGCTGTCGACGTGGACACCTCGGGCTTCAGTGGCTGCGGGGGCGGTGGCTGTTGCTGCTGCTGCTGTTGTTGCTGTTGTTGCTGCTGCTGCTGCTGTGCATTGGCCAGCGGCTGCAGTTGCTGTGCTGCGTTTGACGCTGTGCCGCTTGGCGACAGCTGCATGAGCACATCGCCGCTGGCGTAGTCGCCGGGCGTGGGTGTGCCCGTGCTGGCGCTGCAGAACTGCTGCACCTCATTGGCAATGCGCTTGATCTTCTCGAAGTCGTCGCTAAACGCATTCTCCAGCGAGAGGAACATGTCGTCAACAATGATGCTGGCGTTGCCGCCGTGCTGGCCGTGATTCGAGCCAGGCATGTGCGCGTTAGGCCCACCGTGGGCCATGGCCTGGGCATCGTCGAACATTTGGGCCGTGCTGAGTGTGGAGTCCGCAAAGCCCAGTGCGTCGGCGGCATCGTCTGGCGTGAAGAGTAACCTGCGCATCTCTTCGTCCTTGACCACGGGCAGAGCCAGTCCGTTTTGCATGTGGAGACCCTTGGCGTAGCCTTTGCCTTGCAGTGCGCTGCGCAACAGGGACTCCGCCGTATTTTGCTCCGCCTCCGCATTGTGATCGGCCATGTGCCAGTCGTTGTTGTTGTTCTGGAACTGGGCCAACTGCTGGCCCAGCTCATTGACACCGCCGCCCGCTATCGAAATGGCCGTGACCAGCGAGGGCAGCGTCTGGCCATGCGACTGCGACTGCGACTGCGAAATACTGCTGAGGCCATTGGCATCCGCTCCATTGACAATCACATCTTTGCCATCCGTGCTGAATCCGCTGTCGTCGTAAGGATACTCCGACTTGATGTAGCCCGGAAAGCTGCCCAGCAAGCTGTCCAAGTCCAGCGCGCTGGGCAGCTGTTCCGCCTCGGCACGCTTCAGCCAAGGCTCGCCACCATTTAATACTGTCAATGTGTAGATCTGGCCGTCCGTTGTGTCCAGGCTGCTGATGGTGTCGCTGCTGCTACCGGCGGCACTCGACGAGCTGCTGGCGTTTGGCTGCTGTTGCTGTTGGTGTTGCTGTTGCTGATGTTGCTGTTGCTGCTGCTGCTGATGGGAATGTGGGTGTGAGTGTGGATGTGATTGCGGAGACGTGGGACTTGGCTGGTTGCTGCAGCGCACGTTGCTGGCATTGACAGTAGTCGTGGCGCTGGCTGTGATCGGCTGCTGCTGCCAGCAGTAGCGATCGAGGTCCTCGAAAATCGAGCTCGAGTCCAGGCGGCTGCTGTCCTTGTCCTGATGCCAAAACTGTCAAATGAAATGGAACGAAGCGAGCGAGAAGTATCGATTTAGATAAACAGTGAATGACGCCTCCCGAATACTGATGATGGCTTCCTACTCACCTCGTAGCCTTGTAATGTGGGATCGCCGCCATTGCTGCTGCTGCCATTGCGATTGCTCACCGGCACAATGCCAGCACCACCGCCACCGCCCTCGCCAATGTCGTGGGTCATGCTGCTGGTGGTTCGCGCACCGCCGCCGCAGATCGCCTGCTGCGGCGTTTGTGATGTCGTTGGTTGATGACCTTGGCTATGGCTGTGACTGTGCTGCTGTTGCTGCTGTTGGTGGTGTTGCTGCTGCTGATGGTGCTGCTGTTGCTGCTGCAGACTGACGCCGACACCGACACCCACATCGACGCCAACACCAATGCCAATGCCCATGTCCGGCGCTGTGACAAAATCGAAGAAATCCGTCTTTGAGAGATCCTCGGCACGAAAGGATTCACTTATATCCATGCCAGTCGATGTGGACATATCCTCGGTGCCAATCATTTGTTGTGCGTGTATTTCCAGTTCGCAAAACTCTGTTCAATGCTGGCCCAGGAATATAAATTTCGCTGAATTTTTTGTGTATGCGTCTTTTAAGCTGCAATTGGCAAAGATGGTAAGAAAAAACTATTAAAATGTATTTCGTTTATATTCGTTTTTTTGTTTTTTGAATAAAGATTTATATTGCTTTCGTAATTTATATAATTGAAATTTAATGTATTCACAGGCAGCAAAAAGAAATAAAAACCAGCTCTAAGTGTTTTGTTGCTGTTGTTGTTGTTGGCAACTTCATCCACGCCTCTGATTAGTAAACAGTTTCCCTCGAATCACTTTGGGGACATGCAAGCATGTGTGTGTGTGTGTGTGTGTATACATTAATTTATTTAAGCCACTTGTCAGCTGGCTGCATAAGTCAATCAGTCATTCATTCGCCCATTTCTTGCACTCGGCTCACCTCGGCTCGCCAGCGTGCATTCCAGCAATACTTGCATTTTAATTTGGCCAGCTACTTTAGCCTTCTCAGCTTTTTGCTTGGCTATCTGCAAACAAATAAATCAAACTGACAGAAGGGTGACAAAGTGTAAACACATTTGGCGTGCCCGGCTCGTAAATCTCCTGAAGCCGCACTTGGACTTTGGCTAAAACCAAATGCTGACGCGGTGACACGATGTCTTTTATTTTATTTATTTATTTTTTTGTTGATATCTTTTCTGTTTGTTGTTTCATTTGCATAGATTCTGCGAGTCGCATTTAGAATAGGCAACCTAGCTGGTGCTGCCAAAAAACAAAAAAACAAAAAAAGGAAATCTGAATAAAATCGACTTGGACTGCAGGGTGGCTGCTGCCTTGATTAGAAATCCATTTGGTCAGTCTGAAATCGAGCTATCGCAATTGTATTGACAGCTTGCGTGCAGTTGCTGTTGCAGCGATTCAGATTCGGATTCGGACTCGGATTCAGATTGCGATGGCGATTTTGATCTGTTGTTCATGTGTTTTGTTGCTGTTGTTGTTGTTGCTGTTGAAGGCCCGTCAAAATCGTGCAGCAAGTACTAAATGTTCAAATTGTCAATTGATTTGCTTTTGTTTGAAATATTTTTTGTAATTCTCTGTTTTTGGTTTTTGTTGTTTTATTTTTTGGGGTCTGCTTATAGGAGAAATATGGACGGCATGTCGAGGCCTGGTGTGGCAGCGTGAGAACCACAAACAGAAATGACTTAACAAATTTGCATACAGCACAGAGAGCAAAGAGCTTGGCGCATAGCTTAGATAAGGGCAAAGCGAAGAGAAAATGCCTGGGTATAAATATTTCAGATGCTATTGCTAGGAACATTTAAGTGCAATCTACGCAGAAATCAACTGCAATGTGAGGCCAGGTCTTTGAAATGCTTAGTTGAGGCCGCTGCTGTCCGCTGCAGAGTCAAGCTGCAGCATCAACACCTGATCTCCAAAGACATTAAAGTGCGGCAGTGCCGGCTAAAGACACGACCCATTAGAGCCTGAATGAAAGCAACAACAACTACATGAAGTTACAACAAGTGCAGGCCAATGGCCAAGTCAGAGTCCAAGCGATGGTCCAGTCTGCATTTTAGACTCTCGAACTGAGCTCGTTTTCAATGTTTTCCACAGCTTATCGCCCGTTCATCTGACCGGCCATAGAAGGCAAAGGCAGCTTACTGAAATTTCACCAAAAAAAAAAAAAAAACAAAAACAAAAAGAGAGAAGTAAAGAGACTTGAGCTTGGCCTGGCTCAAATGCGTAATCATTTGTAGTCATTTGCCTGGCCTGGCTGGCTGCCGCTTGGTAGTTTAGCTAATCATGATGTTTAAATTCGAAAAATTACTTTATACACATTTTATGGTCAACGGAGAGTAATAGAGGGAGGATCGCTTGTAAAGTATATGCATATAAAATGCATTAAAAAACACAGAAAAAAGTCAAAATAGTAAATAAAATAATAAGCGTTTCTTTTGAGAGATTTTTTTGGGGCGCAAATATTGACTAATTTGGCCACGATTATTGTTATTTGACTACAGCCCGGGCAAAAAGAAAGTTTACGGTGCTACGTGCATATAGTACACTCAGACATAACTGGCTGATCGGCTGCCTGGCGGCCAATCATGTACGTGCATGTGCCCAGCACATGCCTCATGAGCCAAGATGAAGATGCATGTGGCCGCAGCTCCAGCTTCAGCTCCAACTTCATCTCCATCTCCTACTCCATCTTCGACTCCTTCTCCTTCTGCTTCTCCGGTCGCGATTGCAGTTTATTTCTTTATGCCGCATAGCAATTGCAATCGTAATCGTAGAAATTGTTAGCGCATTTTGGCCAATGCAAACAGCCTGCAGCGGCTTCATTTAAAAAACATGATAGCATGATAGGCTACACTATCTGCCAAGAAAATTCCCTTTACTTCAGGGACGAGCATATGTGGCAGGGGAGTCAGCACAAATTTATAATTATGTATAATACATTATTGTTGTCGTAATTTGTGATGCATAAAAAAATCATTCATATGCATATTCTCATTAAACTAAAATAAAATAAATGAAATTCTCATTGTTAAAATTAAAGTTTAAAAAATTGCCTTTCCAGAGAGAAAGAGTATTTGATATTCGCTTCTCTATCGCAGCTGACTCCAAAGTAACTTGTTTATGCAGCTTGCAATTTTGTTTGATTGCATAAAGGGGGCCTATTCGATTATGGGCCATAAATAAAACTGCGCCAATAATTTTTTTAATTAAACGAAATTTTGGCATATTTATTTACACAGAAGTACGAGCGAGATACTATCTCGTGTGCTATTTGACATACAGTTAGTAACTGGAAAGTATATATATACATATAAATATACTTATAGATGTGTAGTTCACTGTGCTGGGGCTTTGTTTGGCATGCAAATTGCTAAGGAAAATTGCCAGGGAAATTTATTGCAGTATGCAAAAGAGCACAGACAACGGCAGCTGAAAGTTATGAAGTTTTCGGCACAATTTCTTTGGTGTGCCTGGCTCGAGCATGATTAGCATCCCTCCATCTTGCGGGCGTCAAATACAAAGATGAAAAAAATATAAAAAATAAAATGCGGTAGTCAAAAGCCACCGCTGTTGCCAAGATTAGTTTATGTGCAGGAATTTGTATATTGTGGTTACACAATTTGCCTCAGCTGCGCCTCGGCTCCTTGCCCTGATCAAGTTTTGTCTTCAAAATCACACGCTTGAGCTCTTCTGCTTCTGTTGCTGTCTGCTTCGATTGCGATTTCTTGTCAAATGTATTTGGTTTTTCCTTTGGCTGTCGGCTGTCTGCTGTATGTGTTTTCTGATTTCTGTTTTGCTTTGATTTTTTCACGATTTTCCACGCATTTTTAACCCAAATTCCGTGCTAAACGATTTTTTAATGTCTTAACAAGTTTCAATTACCAATAGGCAGCAGCCGCGATGGCTAAATGCGTACAGATGCCGTTTGCAGACATGCTGCAAATGAAAACCAGTCGGCGTCGCCGTCGCCGTCGCAGCTCCACTCCAATCAATTAAAATAATTCAGCAATTGTTGCGAGAAAATCAAGAAAAGATAGACACATAAAGAAGACAATGCGGCGAAAAACCTGTCGATCCAGATGCACCGCCGAGAATTTGCTGCGGCCAAAGCAAGAAAAGTTGAATCCAATTGCACTTCGATTGGCCAAAATGGAGGCATCAGCGAAAATATCTATGGATTTGTGTGCGCACTTGTCGATAATACAATATTTATTGAACTGCGCTCGATTAACTTTGCATTGCCTTCAATTGCATAGCAATTGCGTTTGTTGGATATTTCTCTTCACAGATAACTGCTCTTCTTTATATATGCTTTTAAGTGAATGCGATAGGGATTTGAGCCAAAATTTACTGAGTTCAATACATGTTATATATATATCGGAGTTGTAAGCCCATAAAGAAGACAACAATATAAGGCAGCCTTAGGCCTTAATTTTAGCTGAAAAAGCTCGACTTTGTGCCCGTTTAACTAAACTATTTGATTAAAATTATATTACATTAATATGAGTTTCCTTACTATTTTTACAATTTTAATATAAATTGTTGTAATTAAGTATGTAATTATTTAAGTTAATTGAAAGTGCCGCCGCATTTTATTACTATCAAATATTTATCATGTGTATTTGCACCTCGTGATAGATACGAAAACTCTCAAATAAAAATTGTAATATACCGCAGTGGCATATAAAACTCATCATAAGCAAATGAAAGCTCATAAAAAAGCGATTCAATGCAGCTGCAGATTTATCAATTTTTTATTGATTTCTTTTATTTTTGGGGGTTTTTTTTTTTTATTTGCGCTCACATTCATTTCTCCAATGCAAATGCTGATCGTTAGCGTAGTGAGACTAGTCTCTGCCGGTTGGCCAGACGATCATTTTTCAGTCAGATAATTATCGCCCACCAACCGATTGAAAAGCGGCTGCTGCTGTTGCTGATGCTGCTGCTGCTGCTGCTGATCTCCTCTTCCTCCCTCCTTCCAGGTGAAGAGTAGTGCTGACCAATTGACCAATAGACGGACAGGTTGATAAGCGGATGGCCAGCTGTTGCAGGCGGACTTATGTTTCAATTGCATGCAAATGCATAATTGAATCAAATGGCCTTTCGGCTGCAACTTTCGAACTGCGGAGCCGGCCTAATGAAGTAATCAACGGACAGCATCTCAAACATTGCCTGGCATTGTCAATCAAAAGAAACGTTTTTATTGGCCTGCGTTACAAACCAAATGGCATCAAGATGTATTAATCATTTCGACCACTGTTCGCGTTGGCGGTTAACGGCGACGTTGGCTGCGTTAGTGGCTCTAGCCATGGCTGTGGCTATGGCTCCGCAGACGCGTCGGCAGCGCTTTATCAGAGCGCGCAGATCTTTGGCATAAGCAAACGTAAAAACGTATAAAGCCAAATAACTTCAGGCGAGACAAGCATGATTAAAATGCGCAAAAATGGCAAACTCCAAATGGGCGCTGCATGTTGGAAGAGCCAAACACAGGCAAACAACAGCAACAACAACAACAACAGGAGAAGTAACGCCGTGTGATTTACACGCGGTGCATTTCAATTCCATTTGATTAATGACAAAGCCTTAAAAGCAACTGTGGCGACCGCGGCAGCAAACGAAGATGTTGCTGATTGGCCCGTTGTTGTTGGCCTGTTGCTGTTGTCAACTGCCAATTGCAGTTGCTGCTGCCTCGGCTGCAGCAGCTACTACTGCAGATGCAACATCTTAGTTATTCGCAGATATTTTTATTTTTATTTCTTTTTTTTTTTATGACAAACAATAAAAATAATTTGTGCACCAAGATCATAAAGCAATCACTTGGCCAACAGTTTTCCTTCGAGTTGATTAAATGCAAATTGTGCAATTGGCAACAAGTAGAAAGTGTCGCGTCTTGCCCACCCACACAGATACTGAGAAAGAGAGAGAGAGTGAGATAGAGAAAGAGAGAGAGAGAGAGAGCTGAAATCTGCATAAAGTCTGCCCGCCAAATAAGGCCAGCCGCATGTGGGGCTACAATTGTGTGGCCTTGTTTGTGGGTGCTGCTGTGAGTGATGCTGTGATGCAGCAAACATGCCATGATAAATTTCGAATTTGCTACACAAAACTAGTATCAGAACATGTCCATCTTGGCTGGCCCCCGCAACGGGCACACATACATACATAGGTATGCACATATGCTGGCCAGGTGAAAATTGTGAGTGGCTTGGCTTTCACAGCTGCAGCAGGAGTCGGCGCTCGTTCAGTGTGATTAATGTATTAATTAGAGCCAGTTACGCTGCGCCCCAGCCCAGCCCCTGATTCGTGGCCATAGAAATCGGCAGACATTAATCAAAATCAATAAGTTGCCTGTCTCAATGCCAGTTCATAAGGCGGGCGAAACCCCTTAAGTCAAAAATTTGCATTTTAACAAGTTAATTTGTTGTTGTTCTTGTTGCTGTTGTTGTCCTTCTTGTTGCTATTCTAAAAAACTTACCAAACAGTAGCGCACGAATTTGCCAAGATCTGCTGTTGCTGTTGTGGTTGTTATCGTTGTTGTTGGTGCGGTTGTTTTACTTTCAATTGCTTTTGACTGGCGACATAATAATGAGAAACCAAAACTGCATTCATTGCCCAAACGTGACATGTTAATTGAGTTTGTCGTTTTTTGTTGTAGCAATTTTTTTCCCCTATTTTCGGGTGGGCGTTAACCCAGCGAGGCAAAGTTTTGACAGCTGTCTGAAGCAGTAACTTAATTTGCTGCTTTCAAATGCCATTCATATGAGAGAGCTATATGATATATATGAATATTTATGTAGAGTCTCTAACTCATATAGCTAATCGCTAGTGACGCCTCTGCCAGAGGTAGCCTGATAACTCTATTGATTTTGGCAAACGAGCTGAAAGACATTGAAACCGAATCGTGAGTCTGGCTAAACAATCAAAGCAAATAGTAACAATATGCCAAGAGTTTATAATATTTGTAGCTGCTGTTGTTGTTGTTGTTGTTGTTGTTTTTGTGTCTGTGACGTGATCGCTGCAGGCGCCACTTGGCAGCCAAACAAAAGAGCAGGTCAGAGCACAGCACGCCAGGAATTCTGGCTAATCAGCACAAGCTCCAACTCCAACTCCAACTCCAACTGACTGCGACTACGACTTTAACAAAAGGTGGGCGCTTGACGACGAGCCCATGTATTCCATTTGAAGGCTGCCATTCATTAAAGCCATTTAACTGTTCAGATTGTAGGTGTGTGCATAATGCTCTATCCCTCTTTCTTGCTCTCTCGCTCTCTGGCTGTGTGTCTGTCTAGCAATTTGTTTGCTGTCATGTCAAAGTGCAATGAAAATATTTTCACTTGCCCATCAAACGGTGCACACACAACACTTGACATGAGACAGCAACGTCAAACATTCCGCAATGCCACCCAAAAGGCATCTTCATAAATTTGATGCTGCAGCATCACTAGCACCACCACCAGCAGCAGCAGCAGCAACGGCAACTGTGGCAGCCGCAACACTCCCACATGCCCAACAATCGTGTGCAGTCTGTCTGCTCCTTGAGGCTGGCTCGTCTTGTGGGTCGATCAAAATGTTTGTGGCGTCTTTTTCATCATCATCATTAAATTCGTCAAGATGCAAATTTTTGCTGTTTCTTTTTTCTTTTTTTTTCTGCCGTTTTTTCGACAGGCTGTTTGCTCTGTTGTTGTCGCTGCTGCGGCTGCTGCTGTTGTTGGCAGTCGTGCGCATCTTCCAGGAAGGCACACAGATTGATACCAGCCTGCCGACAGTCGGCTTGCAGCTTGAGCACAACTTATTGCCATGGCCCGGCTGTTAGGGCCAGCTGTGGGCGTCCACATGCCTTATGCACACAGTTGTTTGCCCATTTAGTTCTATTGACTATATGAGCACTCATATAACTCATGCTAAAACAAACTACATAAATTGCTCGTGACTGCAATTAGACAATTGTCGGCTGTCGTCAAACTCAGCCATGGATCAGTAGCTAATGAATTTTTATTTGTACTCGTGTATGTCTTACAAGACAACAGCAGAGCAGCAGCAGCACCAACAGCAGCAGCAACAGCCAACAGAGTTTTTATTGTGTTGGTGTTGTGGGCATTGGCTGGCTGGCTGGCTGGCTGGCTTAGCTGCTGCTTGTATAAATTACCATAATAACAAATTACGGATCATTAAGATTGTCAGCTACTTCGTTTCAATTAATTAACCATTAATTACAAAGCGCCTGAATGGCAGAATGTGGCAACAGTGCCTGCCAACGACAACTGCTGTGCATGAGCCTACAGTAAAAGCCCAGAGCCCAGCAACAAAGAGACAGCAGGCAACCACAGCCAAGCGGCCATATAAGCTACGCTGACGACGACGACGACGACAACAAGAAGCCAAAATTAATGCAATAGAAGACAACAACAGCAACAACAATTGCAACAGCAAGTGAAGAAAAGCACAAAAAAAGCAGCTGTGCACAAAAATGCAAATTTTTACAGAGTATAACAACAACAACAACAACAACAACAACATCAGCGACAGCTACAAATATGCTAAGAGACTTCACTTTCAATATATAGCAAAGGATGCTATTTGTTGTTGTTGCTGTTTGTCGCGTTTGCCAGTTGCACAAATTGCATTTTACCATATAAAACACAATTTCAGCAGAAGACAAAGGCAAGCAAAAAAAAAAAAAAAAAGCAACAAAAACTAAAACAATACAACAAGAAAACAGATGCATATGGGACAGTGGCAGACAAAGCACCTCCGCTAAAAATGCGACAAAAGTCCAAAAACTGCAAAAAAGAAAAAGAAGCCAAACTGAAAGTGAAACTCAAGAGAACCGAAATGGAAACTAGAAATTTGCATAGAAATCAATTTGCAAGAGATGTTACGCCAAGAGCTACTTAAGAGTATATTCAACTCAAACTGATCAAGCATAGCAAATGCTTTTTTCATAATCAGCGAAGACGAGCTATGGAAAAGCTATGCATTGGAGGCAAATTTAAACAAAAAATATATTTGGACAAATGCAAGTAAAACTAGTGAAGCTTAAATTAAATTCAAAATCGACTTTAATTATTTTAGAATAATTATTTATATATAAAGTTTATTTTCTTCTATTCAAGCTAAGACTTAACAATCTCTGCTTTAATCTACAACTTTCTAATTATATAATACTTGAATTATCTTATCAAACATGTCTATTAATATTTATCTAACTACAATAGTCTGTGCTATGTGTGCTGTGCTGCACTGTGCTGCGCTGTGCTGACATGCCTTTATGACATGCCGATGAGTTGTCGAGCAAGTTCGTTGCCTAAGTCTTTCGTATTACATGCGCAGGGCATGCAAATATTTGCATATCTATTTATGTATATTTAGTACTTGAGCAGCTGAGCGGCTACACACCCACAGGCGGCTGGGTTGGCAACAAGGCGGCCGTAAACGAGGCCTCCTTGGAGCCCCGACTCCAAACTCTAAATATATTACTCTCTAATGTCTTTTAAACCGAAACTATAAATTTCTTATCGCACATCGAAAATCATGCCAAAACCGAATGCGGCCGGCGGCAGTCTGGCAGCAGTTGCAGTTGCAGTTTCAGTTTGGAGTTGGAGTTGGAGTCTTGGACACGGACACGGACATGGACATGGGCACGGACACGGGCACACACCCTAGTTGGACATGCGGCGCACTCGTGCGTCATATTCAAATGTAGAGTTGATGTCGGGAGTCTGGCCCAAGAGTCTGTAGATTGCGTTCGCCAGATAATGCAGCGCCACTGTTTCTGCTGGCCGTGTCTAGGCATTCTTTTAAAGGCCGTTTCGCTAACGGCTAACGGATTCAACCAGGAACCCAGCGCAGGTCCATAAATGGCTGCACAGCATACGTGGCCTTAAACAGTCAAATGTGTGGATAATAATTTTTGATTTATTGCCAAAGCGACCCAAACATTGGCCTGGCCTACAATCTCGGCCAGATAGCTCAATCGAGCCACACGCTCTGTTAGCCATTATCAGCCGCAGCTAGCCCGAAAAGCTCGTTGGGGCGTGTGCCAAACATGCTAATGAGCCAACTCTCGGTTGGACGACCAATCGCTGACCAGCTTGACTAATATTCAAATAACATAACAACAACAACAATAGCAACAGCAACAATAACCACCCAATCGATAGCAACAATAATACCGACATTAGGCAGAAATAGGAGTTTTTTTTTTTGTGTTTTTTGGTTTTGTTTTGAGTTTTGCCTTTTGCATCTTTAGCCATGTTTCGTCTTGCATAATCTTTGCGGTAACTTGAACGGACCGCAAACTTTTCCCGCTCCGAATGCACTTTAATTATGAAACGCGCAGCTCGTGCCAAATGGAAATCGATATGTTAATTTACATAAATGTTGAACAAATATTGAACAGAAACAGAAACCCCAGCTAATGTGAGTGAAATCTTGTTTTGGTCGTTAGGGCAGAACGCAATATGTTGTCCGTTCGATAACAATGAGAGAAGAGCTATAAAATATTGAAATTCTAGATTGTGCTTTTGCTGGAGTTGATACTGATTTGGTTCCTGGAAACTTGCATGCAAAGCTCTTCCATTAATTTATAAGCCTATTAAGGAATTTCATTTATCTTCACTTGGCTCTTATTTTTTATTTTGTTTTTTTTGAGGCTGTTGACATGAGGCAAAAAGAAAGTCGCTCGCAATACTTTCTACCACGGTTTTTATCGCTGCTCAGCTATCGCCACAGGCCACTGCAGCGTCATTCATCTTGCAGTCAAGGCTATAAAGCAGATTAAGCTGTAAATAAAGCTGCTGCGGCTGCTCTGTCAATCTGTCAGTGTCCTCGCCGGTCGCTTCTCTATGCACTTATTTAATTGCCCAACAGCAAATCGGAGCTGACATTTATGCGCGCGCTCCATTTCGTAAATTTGTAAGGCTGCCAATTGAATTGGCTGCCAGGCTAATTGCCCAGAATGCGCGACGCCTCTCTAACGGTCTGTCTCTGACATTCAGCATGCAGTATGCGGCATGCAGCATCCTCTCTCAGCTGTGCATGCAAATTGAGCTGTTGCTGGCCGTTGTACGCACAATTAATGTTTGACAGCTGTTGGCCCGGGACAACACTCAAAGGCAATTAGGGTCGTCTCGGTCGCTGGTTCTACCAAATTCATTGCGAAATATTCGTCTCTCCCTCTCCATCTCCGTCTTCGTGTGTGTGTGTGTGACAAGTGTGCTTGCTGCTGGACAGCCAACAGGCATGCAAATTGTAATTTATGTGACAAATTTTTATGTACCAAACCCGAGAATTTATTGAGCCTAGCGAGCGAACGCACCGAGACGAGCCTCGATCGGCTTATCAGGTGCTTTAAGCTTCTTGTTTTTTATGCACGATGTTAAGCTGAGCTCGCAGCCAAACGAGTGTTGTATAACTAACACACACTCACACACACACAAACATATGCATATAAATACACATATATCTATAGATAAGCTCGTGTGTTATTCATTCATTGATTGCTACTCTATGTTGTTGTTGCTTCATCCATTGAGTATTTCATGACGGAAGAAACGCACACACGTCAAAGTGTTGAGTCTTTGGCGATGTCCGCATAGCATAATCCAAGTCACATTCAAAAGCCATTTATCATGTATGCGAGACTTAAGTCCAATCAAGGCAAAGGTCTTTGGTCCAACAATTTGTCAATGGTGCACTCTAATACGCGTAAGCCTACTACGAATATAATTTGGAGATAATTCCGACTCTGAACCCATCTATTAATATCAGTCGGTTGTGGCTTGTGTGAGATGCGCAAGGAAACTAGTTTTATTATCGGTTTAAATTTATTTTTGGCACTGAGGTGCACCACATCATCAAAATAGAAATCAAATATAAAATGAAAATAAAATCAATATATATATAAAAAAAAGCTTGGAGAAAAAAATAGCCACACGCATTAGACTAATTAAAATATACGACTTTGAAGCACGTTTAAATTCGATTTGCATTTAAAATCCATTCAAAACATTGTTCGCTGGCTATCAGAGAGAAGAAAACAAAAACACCCCCACGCAGGTCAACCAGTTTGGCGACCAGTCGCATCCATCATTTTGATAGCATAAACTGTGTAGCCGGAATTTGAATCAGATTTGCATCTGCTCTGCCTTTAATTGATGTGAAATGAATTGGACTAAGAGCCAATGCTATAAGAGTTTGACTTACATTTTATAGCTGTTCGGTTCTGTGTTGTTGCTGAGGCAGCTTTGACATATTGCTTCGGATGCCAACTGAAATGAAATACAGAAAGAGAAGAATCATTTAGACACAAATAAAACACATCATCTTAGGCAAAGCAAACACAACAAAAGTAAATATATAATTAAAAAGATTAAGAGCAGCAAAGCAAAGGGTACAAAAAGTATATATACCTATATACTTATATATACATATATAACAAAAAGTAAAAATCTAACAAAAGGTCAAAACACAAATAAAATGAAACCGGTTTGTCAATTTGCCAAAAAAAAAAAGAAACTAAAAATTAAATCTTTCCTGACGTCATTGGCGATGCTCAAATATTGCAAGCAATAAAATTCAATTCATTTGCCCACACGCATTTCCTACCAGAGTCAGCTATAAGCCTACGACGAGCTGACCCAGTTTCTTGAAACAAATTGTCGGGAAATATTCCAAACAAAACATAAGATAATAATAATAATAATAATAATAAATAAAAAGTAATGTATAGGAAATAAAAGAAATTTACTGCAGAATTGTTTTCGCCTTGTGTCGGTGTAATTTATTGCATGTTTTGCTCATTAAATTGATTTTTCTTTTGATTTTGAGTGCCAGTGTCATTGCAGAGCGGTCGGGAGCGGCAGTGGAGTCTGCAGTGAAACTTACAAACAGGGAGCCCAGAAGCACGAATGGGTCTCAATGTTGTTGATTTTGTTTTCGGCACGCTCGGGTTTCATAAAAAATGCCAATTAAGCGTGAATATAAGTGCCAGATAATTTTTCAGACAGCAGCCAATGTAACCCAAATTGCCAAAATACAACTACAACAAAAAGGCACCCAACAAAAAAAAAATAAATAAAAATAAAAGTTACAGCACAAGAGCAGCCACAACTGCAAAACGCAAAACAAAAAGAAGAAGAAGAAGTAGAAGGAAAGAAACAACATTTTTGCGGAACATGCTCTTTGTCCAAAAAAAGAAATTTTACTTTCCTGATACTACATGTAACACAATGTAAGTGAAACCCAAGATTTGAGGCAATAGGCCTCAAATGTTTTCAAAGCTTTTCTATCAAAAATCGTTATCGAACAGATGGACCACCCTGAGATGCACTTGAGCAGCAGTTGGGGTATCTTCAAAGCGGCTGTCATCTATTAATAAGCCTTGCTTATCACTCACCTGAGCTTGGCGTACGTTCAGGGCATTCGGTATTCGTTTCAACTTTGGCGCACACAGAGAGCCACAATAAGGCAGCTTTAAAAAATATTTACAACACTCAAGTACAGTTCAAGTGCTGGGCCAAGTCAGCGATATGCCCGCCAATGTCCAAGTCCAGCTCCGACTTCAACTCCGTCTTGCAGGCCGTAAGGCAGACCGTCAGGCAAAACGAGGGCCCAAAAAAACACACACAAAAAAAAAAAAAAAAAATGCCACTAAACATAAAGAAGAACGACACAAAGTGTTTCTTTTTTATTTCAGTTTTTGTTTTGGGCATTTTTCATTTAAAAGCGACAGCCAAACTGATGTCGATGTCCACTTCCATTGCCAGCCGCGTTGGAGTCTCGGATGACCGAGATATGGGGTATGTGAATCGTTTTTGGCTGCTTGGGACCCGTCTCGTCTCGTCTCGATTTCAATTTCAGTTTCAATTTCAATGTGCACTTGGACTAGCCAATTTAATAAGACAATAAAAACGAAGACAATGATCCAGCGCAGCGCAACTTCAAACAATGACAATCATAATGCATATATATACTAAGTATATTTAAAATGCTGAAATGTCAACAGGTCGCGGGCATCTTTGAAATTTTTGGGGAGCTGCTCGCAGCTCTCTGCTCTCTGCTCTCTGTTCGCTGCTCGCAGCTCGCTGGTTCGTTTAGCGATGCGGCTTTGATTTTGATAAATGTTTAATTAATTTTGTGCCTCGGTCAAACATTAAACTTGGCCATTTTCGGACTTAATGAACGAAAAATTAACAACACACTGAGAAATCAACTGGTAAGCAGTGCCAGCCATGCCAGCCACGCGGAAGATCTTCAAAGTGAGTTTTCGAACTTTTTGGTTGCTTAGTTTCTCGTCGTCGTGCACATTATGCTGGCCTGTGTGGTTTAATATTATGAATGAATGTTTACATATGTGAAAAATGTTGTAATTAGTTTTTGGTTTTTTTTCCCTCTGCTTCACTCTGCTGCTTTGGGTACTTTGGCTTGGCGCCCTCTCAGTGATTTTCAACAAGGGGCGCTTTGAAACAACTGCAAATTACAAGTTATTATTAATGTTAACAAGCGAAATCGCCGTGTACTTATGTGAAAACTCATTTGGCAGGGGGTCTACATGATTGTATATACACAAATCTATATATAAATACACACACACTCATACATACATAAATATTGTACATTAATGCCTGTTCTTGATTTATGTGAGCATGGCTCTCTGTTATATAAAGCACACAGCGTATAGTCGCTGAGTGCAAGTGGGTCAACTGTCCCCAGGGTCGGGCATTGACGAGCGCTGCCAACTTAACGCGCACATAAAACAATCTTCATGCTTCAGTAGCTGCCAGCAGTACATAGAATTCAAATCAAAATGCTCCACAGTAATTATGCAAAGATTTTCAGAGAGCCCCCATTGCACAAGCCCAGAGACGGCTTACGCTTCGTTCGTTTAGTCTTTCGGCAATGGCTTAACGGCTCAGGCACATCCAAAATGCACCACCAGCAACACCAGCACCAGCACCATCACCAGCACCAGCACCAGCACCAGTACCAGCACCACCACGAACAACAACGACAACGACAACGACACGAGCTCGTAAAATATGCAAAATGTGTGCCAGGCCGTGCAGTCAGCAGTCCGCTAACGACTTGTGTCAATAAAAATCAAGCAAAGCACTGAAATGCATTGCTTTCTTGGATGTACTCGTAAGTATGTACATATTCTTCACTCTAGAGCTGCCTCCGTTGCACTTGTTCTACTCATCGCGCTTGCTGCTGTTCATATTGTTGTTGTTGGTGTTGGTGGTGATGTTGCTGCAGCTGGCAGGAAAAATCGAAGAATGTCTAGACAGCAGACAGCCAAAGTCACTTCACATCGCACATTGCTTCCTGACTGGCTGCAACGGACGAACGGTGAATTTGGATGTAGCTGTGGCTATGATTGTGGCTGTTGTGCTGTTAGTGCGCCAAGACTTGGCGGATTTCCAATAGCATCAGGCAGTTTCCTATAAACAGGTTGCTTTCCTCTGCGTTACCAAAAAGTGAGATCGCTTCATAAAGTATAAACTATAAATATATATACAAAAGCTGAAATGCTTCACTCATTGTTAAACAAAAGACTTAGGCAACGAACTTGACAGTAAAATGTTATTAATGCTAATTAATTACTTCATTATTCGGCTGTGACACGGGAATCATATCGATATATATATATATATAAACAGATTTAAAATGAATTCCTGAATTCAAAATAATCTCTATAGATCATCGATAAGAAAAGCAGCCAGCAGCGTAGATAATGTATTCAAGTGCATCAAGCAAAGCTTCTCGAAGTATATAAATAAATGAAACAATGAATCCAAAAGCAGCTGTGGCAAAAGTTCTGAGACTGAGACCAACAGAGCTGAGAGCAACAAATGATTTATGACACATGACATTGCTCTGTACAAGCAACAACAACAACAACAAGAAAAGCAATAGCAACTCTAACAGCAACAACAAGAGCTACGTCGACGACGACTGAAGTGTAACTTCCCACTGACCCAATTTACAAGCACTTAATGCCAAAAGGAGAAGTTGTAGAAGAAATAAAACAACAAAGAGACGAAAGCTGGTAATGCATATCAAATAAAATTGTAGCACCAACAACAGCAGCAATGGAGCAGCAACAATGCGTGCCAACAAGACGACAAAAATTATGACCAAAATAGACAAATAAAAAACGAAATTAAAAAAAAGACAGAAAAAAAGACTACAGAAAAATTTAAATTAAAAGCCAAAAACTCCCACACATAAAAGTCGAGAAAGAGACTTGAAAAAAAGGTCTGTCAAAATTAAATCATTTCGGTGGCACACAACTTTAACCGATGGTTAAAAGTTGATAATGATGATGCTTGGATAACGCTCGTTATTATTTCGCTTGTTGCTGTTGTTGCTGTTGTTATTATTATTGTTATTGCTGTCATGTAGTAGTTGTTGTTGCTGCTGCTGCTGTTACTGTCCAGTGCGTTGGTGGCTGGTACTGGCAGCGTAACAAATGCTGTTTTGACTAAGTGTTTGACATGAGGAGCGTGGAAAAAAATACGACACACAGGTCACACACATATATGTATGTGCGCGTGTGTGTCTAGAAACATGCGAAAGTGAGAAAATCTTAGTGCAAATTGAGCTGCGTGCATTGTATATAAATATTAAAATTTCTTTTGCTATTGTTGCTGTTGTTGCTACCGATAAACTGAAACATTCAGGCAAGCGTTGGACGGCCAAGCAACTATTTGAGTCCATTCCACTTGACGGTCGCGCTTCCGGTTTCATTTGAGTGAAATTTTGCGCCTGTGGCAAATTTATGTGAGAAATCAACAACACCAACACTAACACCAACATCAACATCAAATAACCCAGCAACATTTTTCATAGAAAATTATAAACGAAACCGAGCAAACATGGAAATTTGCATATGACGCCGCGGGCTGCTTTAGCACATATTAATTTTCTGCTGTTGAATGGAAAAGCACGGGGCAGCCGTCAGTTATTAATTATTAATATTAAATATTATTATAAATAACCAAATTAATCAGTTTGATTCCAGATACCTCAGCGAATCAACAGCTTTTATTTGCAGTCTTGAGTGTGTTTCTTATTTGTTTTCATTGGAGAATCGTCCTACTTTGTGCATAGATTAACTGCTAATCGTTATGTCAAACTAAGAATTGGATTCATAAAAGTTGTCCGCAAAGCGGTCAAGTTATAAAAAATTAACAAAATTTGTACAGTTAGTATAAGAAATGTCAATAATATATTTTTACATATTTTTTTTTATATATAATCAATCCGATAATGGAAAAGCTTTCTAAATTTTAGCTTCTTCGTCTAAAATTCAAATACTTTATGTGCATATATTCTGCATTGGCTATAAAGTTGTTTAGTTCATTATACATTAACGATTCAATTTGAATCTGCTTAGTATTCATTGTGGCTTAATTTATTGGATATATTTAATGCGACTGCTGCCGATTTATTTGCCATTTACAGGTTTAATATCAGCGTGTGATATAAATTAAATTTATGGTCCAGCTTGGTATATTAACAGCCAGCAGTAATAAGAAATCAAGCTAATGATTATTAAATACTTTTCGTATTTTCGTATAATATAAAAAGTTTTTGGTGGAGTAACAATTTTTCATAAAAAATATGCAAAGTATTTATTTTCTTGGATTTTTAATTTCTCTATGTGTACACATAATAAAATAACATTTTCTCTTATTATATACCACTTTGAAACTGGAGTTCATGTCATAAATATAATTAATCATAGAGGAAAAGACAATAAAGACTGAACTCTAAACAACAACAAATTTATTTTATAACTCAATGTGAATAAATAAATTCAATTTCAATTTGAAAACCAAAAACTAAAACTTAAACTAATCTAAGCTAACATTTTATATGTCTAAGGTCAACATACAGTTGAAATAGAAACTTTGACTGGTCCAATTAGACAGACATACATATATGTATGTATGTGTTTATGTATATGTTCGTCCATATATTTATATATATTTAGCAATTCGCAAATTTTCAATTATGAAGCCATTAATACTTATTTACTAAGATCCAAGCACAGTCGAGCAAATTTGATTAATTGCTTTTTGCGGCTTGTCAAGGGATTAGTCATGCTTGCTGTTTTCTATTTTCGCAGGCATTTTTGCACAAAAGGTGTAGCCGGAAGATATTAAAACTTTGGCTTTTCAGTTTTTGGCTGCGCAGTTCTAATTAGCTAATTATACGCTAAATTAATGTATAATTATTGCGAGCTAGGCGCGTGATCATGCCGAGCATATACATATACATATATATATTTGCAAAAGATCAGAGAACAGAGCGAGAGGGAAGAGTTTAAAATGTTTTCATTTTGGGAATTCACGCTCCTAGCACGAGTTATCAATTTTGGTTGTTTATCTACCATTGGCTGACAAAAGGAACACACATATTCAGTGAGCAAACGAATAGCTGGAACAAAAGAAGAGGAGCATTTATAACTAATGAAACTAGGTAAACAGATATCTGCAAACTCGCAGTCTGATCCATGAATGGCTGTTATTTGCCAATACAAATCGTCGGAGATAAAATCTAAATTTATTCGCACAATAAGTTGGTGGCGTTCAAGCTTTTTATTTTATCTGCGAAATATTTTTTATATATATTATTTGGATCAATAGAAAATTCATAGCAGTTTTTTTCCATTTTGATGGGGTTTTTTTTCTGAACAAAAGACTTGGGCAACGAACTTGGCAGAAACTTGCACTCACCAGTTTAAAGTTGTAGGAAACTTTTTATCCAATTTGAATAGCTTAATAAATCCATAAAGAGGTGATAGCAGCTGTATATTTTGTTTAATTTTTTGAGTATATATAAATATAGATGTGGAAATTGATAAGGCAGACAATTCTGTTGTTTGGTTGGTTTCACACTTGAGCTTGAGTTTCTCACATGGCTTCAACTCAGCCCATTATGGGCATTATTTATGGCTCTCGATTGTTGGGCACACTCACACACATATCATACTAGCTGGGTATTATCAACTTATCATACAATACATAATTCTTGCACCTATTCAGAAACTTTTGCACTTTTCATTCCCTTTCGGGTAGGGGGTGGGCGGTCGATCGGCAGAGCCTCATTAAAAATTCTGGAAAACAAATTTTTGCTTGGCTCGTCGAGGCTCGTTAATTAAATATTAACTGCAAATAAGCGTCGGTGGCTATCGCACGCCCGACTTCCGCTCTTGTTTCGGCTTTCGGTTTCCGTTGCGTTGAGTTGCGTTACGTTGAGTTTTGCGCGCTAACTCGGCGACAGGAATCGCGACGCCCACGACAGCGATCGTGATCACAGTTTTGGTTGCCGATCGGTGGCCGACGGCAAATGAACGTCGGATTCGACGATGCCGAAAACAACCGACAACCGACAGCGACAACCGACAACGGTAACGACGGCGACAGCGACAACGAAACACAACAAAATCTCCGCTCTCCGCTTCGTGGCGCACGCAACGCACAAACACTTGAAACTGAACTAAATCTGGCCGGGCTCGGACCCGGGCCAGCAAGTCCAAGAAGTTGCTGGCCCGCAGCAGCGCTCGCTGCTGGCTTCGCAGTCTAAGTCGTAGCTGAGAGCATGACGGCAGCGCTGGAAGAGCGAGACCTACTCGTAAAAGTTTTTTTCTTCTTCTGAGTTTTGGGATATTTCTGTTTTTTTTTTGTTTTTTTTTTTTCGGTTCGGTTTTGTACAGCGGACAAGCGGTAAATGATAATAAAAGCTGCCTAGGTTTTATTTCTGGTCGACGCTGACGCTAACGCCGCTGGCGACAGCGACGCCGGCGCAGACAGCGAAAAATCAATGAAAACATTTCGATCTTTATTGTCGATCTTCTCGTTGTCGTTGTTGTTGTTGCTGTTGCTGTTGTTTTGGGGCGCTTTTGAGCTAAGAGTCGGCTACACGCTCTTCGCGCTCTATTAGCCATTCTGATTTATGCTCTTAATATATTTGTCAATTATTTTTATGTCTGTGCGTTGCCAAAGTCTTTTGTTCGAGCCCAAAATCATTTTGGGCTGTAGCATTTCTCATTGTGGACTTTTCTTTGAATTGCAAGAGTTATTGTGATAGCAAAGAAGAGCGTGGTTTATTTTTAGCCACGCTATTGTGGCTTTTTCTATTTTGATGTAGGGGATTTGCATAGTTAGCCAGGGGGAGCATACATATGTATATGTACTGCGTCTTTATGTTTGTTACGCTGCGTCCCATAAACTGAACAATTTATGTTTTGGGGTTTCTGTGAATGAACCGCATAAAGGGTTGTGCAAATTTCGTTGTGCTCGCTAAAAAACACCTTTTGACCTCTAGAATTTCGAATTCGAAAGGCCTGAATAACGGACACGCCCAGCTATCCAACTTTCCAATATGCATGATATTTTCTCACACAATTATGCTGCCCCATTGATATAATTTAGTGCTCAATGATGTTGTAGTAGCTAGCTTCTCGCCTCCCCTCTTTTCTCTCTCTCTCTCCCTCGGTCTCTCTCGCACTAACTCAACAACAATGCATCTCTCTCGAATAATTTATCAAAAGCTTTTAGTCAATGATTTGAAATTTACGATTTCGGTTGGCTCGAGCTGCTTGAATGGCCCATTGATCTGGAACTGGAACTGGCACCGGAGGTCTCCAAAAACTAAACGGCTGTGGCTCCATTGAACCGTTCTTCGAGTGCCGCAACTGCGCTGCGTCTCTGCCTCGCTGCGACCCCCATAACCGTTCACTAATTCATTTCACTTCCACTTATTAGCTTTAACATCAACGGCAACAACAATAAAGAAATCCACTTGCACCTGGCTCTTAGAGTTTTGCTCCATTTAAAACATTTCAACGTCAATCAATATGCATTTGAGCCCAATCTTCCATTTGGATGCGGTTTCTTTTCGGTTTTAGCCATATCGCCTTTTTATGGCTTAATGCCGTTCGTTGGGATTTGGAACACACTTAACGCTACATTTAAGGGGGCTCATTGTGTTGCAGCTTGGCATTGCCATTACCTTGCTTATTAGCTGTCATATCTGTGGCCATCTATGGTCATCTAGTATGTCTACTCTCTACCCGCTCATTTGCATTTTACAGCGCATTTAGCTGGCCGCCGCTGCCACAGCTAGCTGCGTTTTTCTCACATTTCACATTTTACATTTTCACATTTCCACGCGGCGGTGCGCGGTGCGATGTGATGCGATACGATGCCTTTTTTCAATTTCTGAGCACTTTTTTATGAATTCTTAATAATATCTTTTATGTTTGATTTGACACCTAACGACGAGCGTTTCCAATATTAACGGTTTTTTAATTACCTATGCGCCCCATTGGCACGGCTTCTCGACTTTGTTGGCCAGGTCTTTTGTTTTGCCAGCCAGCTAGCCATGACAAGCTGTCTTGTCCGAATGCTGCCTGCATGTAGTTATGTAGAAAAGTGAAATTGAAAAAAAAACTCTAGTAATAATAACAAGAATAATAATAAAGGAGGCAGCTCATTAACTTGCCGCTTTCGTCAACTGTGCGACTGCCGAAATGCCAAATAGCGCCACGTCATGGCCACTGCCCTGCAACATGGCCAGCAACACGGCCAACAGCATGGCCATGCTGCTACCTGGTGGAAAACACTTGCCCCTTGCAGGTCCATCTGTGGTATGCCGGCTGCAGCGCCCACTCAGCCGCCGATCTCAAACAGCTTTTTTCTCTCTCCGCTTTTTTTTTGGGCAGGTCCGCCGCCCTGCTTGACCCATTTTATTTAGCTGCTCAGCGGCTCTGGTGCCTGCTCTCCTCAATCTTCTGTGGCTCATTGTTAAGTGTAACTATTAGTTCGGCCGCTCTGTGCTACGTTTCCAGGTCAACGGGGCAATCAATCATATTACAGTGTAAGAAATTTGTATACCACTGCCGCACGACGCACATAAAATGCGCCACAGATGAAGAAAAAAATATGTATCAATATGGAAAATAAAATTGAACAAATGAAAGTCAGCATTTGGCTGACCGATACCGTGATGCCCTAACGGTCCTAGGTGTGCAATATCTGGACGCTTTAGCTTTCAGATCATCAGCATTGATTTTGTTCAAATGCTTATATTTTGTAGAGCTTATTTTTATGGCCATCTAAATTAATTGAAATATTGAAATCATTAAAAGCCCATAAAAATTCAACTTTCAAATATATATTTTCAACAAAATTTTAAATGCTACGAGATTTGATTTTTTTTTTTTTTGTCTTTTCATTAATTTGAATTTTGATTCCAGTTTTTCTGGATTTGTTTTCATTTTCGATCTTTTAAGGTGAAAAGTTTGTTTCTATTCATACGGCGCAGATTCTATTAATAAATCAAAAACTTGGCTAAAAATATAGACATATACTAAGATAGCATGCAAAAAAAACCCATGATGTGCTGCTATAATTTTGTAATTTATTGAAATATTTATTTGAAATATTTCAAAATACAGTAAAATATTTAAGAAATTTTTTAGTGAATACTCTTTGTAATATTTAAATATATGTATATATATCATATTTCACTTAACTAATATAAGGTAGCCACAACTAAATAATATGAAATGAAAACGACATTTTTGTTAGGAAAAATGTATAATTGTTGTTGAATAATCGAATTGCAGAAAAGGTAAAATTAAAAATGTTTAAAAAGCAAAATAATTGGTTCTCAAAATATAACAACAAGTGATGTTGCATACTTCAAACTTCCAAATCGTTTTCAAGACTTTTTCCTCATTCATTCACATAATTTTCCTAATGATATATCTCTCTACAGGCTTATGTCTATATATGTATATGTATATAATAATTGTTATATATAGATATATGTATGTATGTGATGATGTGCATGCATGAAATGTGTTTTTGTTTTATTTTTCTTAGCATATTTCTCTCAATACGTTCATAAAAATTAGCACAGGAAGCGCATACCACAAAAAGTTGCACGTTCATTACACTGAGCGGCGGTGAGTATGAAAATAAGTTTATTTCCATTTTGTTTACTTACAAAATGAACTTTTCTCCATGCGGCGATCTAGCTCCCGTTGGGGGCCTTTATTGTCGTTGTTGTTGTTGCTGGTGTTTGGCCGCTGCTCGTTTTGGGCGGATGTGGAGTGTTTAGCGGAAAGTGAAAAGTACTGCTTAAAATGGCTTAGTTTGCAGGTTTCGCCTTGCGGAAGTGGACGCTGGCAAACGCTAACAAGTTGTCTATCATAGAAAAGCAATTTCCATGCCAATGATTTATGAGCCGCTTAACCGGGCCATTACTATCTTATCTCTGGGCTATTATGTACACCATTTGAGCTGACAAAATATATTGTGGTCCAATCTAAAGCTGGCATTGCCACTGCCACGCTGACGCTGACATGTCGCGCTTATCGCCGCAAAATTATCAACAAACAAACACAGATGCAGACGCAGACACAGTCACACACTCACACACAGAGAGATACGGACACTGAGAGCAACAAAACAAAAGCCAAACTCAGAAATTGTTTGCCCAGACAAAGGCTTACAGAGTTTCTCAATTGTTAGCCACCACGCACGCGCGCATTTACTTAAACATAAGCGAGCTCGAGTTTCATGCGGAGTCAGTTGGACAGTTGGTCTTAGTCGAAGCATGTGCCCACATTTTAGCTGGAGTGCCTAGGCCTGCCTAGTGTGCGTCTGAGTGTGCGAGTGCGTGGCAAATGCAGCTCAACTCATTGAATGACCCTCGTTAGGCCTACTGCGTGAGTTCGCCCGTTTCTCTGTCTGTCTGCCAGTCTGTCTGGCCGTCTGTCTGCCAGTCTGTGTGTTCGCTGCACGTCAGTCACGCTTTGTTTGGCCTGTCAAGATGACAAGTGTTTGCATTGCAGCTTGCTGCTTGCTGCTTGCTGTTTGCTGCTTGCAACATGCAGCTGGCGCTCCAGCAAATGTAAACTTGACATTTGATTGCATTTTAATTAAAAAGTGTTCGAACATTCAAATGGAAGCGGTGAAAATTTATGGCGGCGCGCAAATATTGTCAGTGCGTGGCCCAATGCTAACCAAAAAATTCAATCGCCTCGACTTGCCAATAACTCAAAGTTATTTCACGCAGAGCTATTGTAGCCAGAGCAAAGGCGCAAGGGAACGGCGGGCGGGCAGGTGGGCTCTGGTACGCATATGAACACCGTCCGTGACCGTGTGGCGGCAGACCAACAACAATGACGACGACGACGCCTAGCGAAATGAGGTCGAAATTATTTGCAATTTATTGAAGGCAATCAAAATGCTTATAAGCCATAGACAGGCTTTATTTCTTTGCTGTTGCTGTTGTTGTTGTAGTTGTAGTTGTTGCTGTTGTGGTCGCTGCTTGATGGCTGTTTGATTGTAGCGTGATTTCTAACCTGTCCGTGGTGTCCAAGTTTATTAGTTCTTTGGCTGCCTGTGCCATTGCCATTGAGCCATGAAATACCGTTTTCTTCAGTTTGCTCGCAAATGTGTATTTGCGATGGTGCTAAATTAAAGCAATCATATCCATATTTATAAGCCAAAGGCAATAAGTCTTTGGAATGCCATAGATATTGAATTGGCCAATAGTTGTTGCTTTGCTAGGGTATACATTGGTCGTGTATTGGCATCGGTTTCTTTTGGGCTTCTGATTTCCATTTTCCCGCTTTGTAAATTAAGTTTTTGCTATTGTTGTTTCTTGGTAGCGGGTGGTTGATTAAAACGGAAATGCTGCGAATTTGGCTTAATAATAATTGGCGTTTTGTATTTCTGTCTTTCAGTGTGAAGTGTGAAGCTGAAACGAATGCGAGTCACATTGCTTAAAGGTAACGAAAAAATGTCATTAGGCAATGGCAACGGCAACTGGCAGTCACCTTCTTAACTCAATGTCTTAGCCAGAGCCGTCGCTCATTTATTACATCATATTTATTTTGGCAAAGCTTTAAACGGCTTTATGTTGTCTGCCAGTCGTAAATATAAATGCAACTGCTGTAACATGCTGGATGCGCTGAAGAAGCCTTCAAAGCAAACTCCCAGCTGTTGCCTGCGAGACTCCAGCTGCAGTTTCTCAGGCCCACAGCTGGCTCGCTGACTGGCTGGCTGACTTGGCCTAGCCTAGCCATGTCAATTCTGGCAGGAAATTTGAATATAGTATCAACAGTGTAGAAGAGTTACAAATAAACGTCGTCGTCGTCGTCGTCGTTGCTGTCGACGGCTTTCATGCTTTTCATGTTCAGCGTGATCATTCAATGGCAACCCAGTCGCATCTCACCCAGACGCAGATCTCTGTGAGCTGTGCATCTCCATCTCCATCTTCGTTTTTATGCGCAGGTGTTGGATAAATATCAAAATAGTGCAAAATCGTGCATACGAAATTTGTACGTGATGCCATGTTGTAGGTGTCGGTTCAGTTCGGCTCGGTTTTTGGGTTTTAGGTTTCCAGCTACAGCGTCCAATTTAAAAGGAAAAAATCAAAAACAAACCCAAAACCAAAAAAATTACCCACAAAAAGAACAGTCGAAAACAATGGCATGGGGGCAAGTAACTATGCCAAAGTTGGTCGTCATTGGAGGGTACATGAAATGCGTGGCTTATTCAAATTGCTCAAGTCGAGCATTATCACACTCACACACTCACACACTCGCACACACATAAACATAAAAGCGACGTCATTAAAAAACGTTTAAAATAAATTTTTGCGCTTTTATTAACTCTGACATTTGAACAAAGGCTTTTGTCAGCTTTGCTGCCTGTTGTCTATTATTATGATTAAAATATCTAACCGAAAAGAAGTTTATTTTTGTTATTTAACTCGATGCCGCTATATTTTTCATTATCCCAGCGCGCTGTTTGTTTAAGTAGCCAGCAGCCGCAGCCGCAGCCGCAGCTCGCTTGAAATTTATTGTTGTTGGGGTCCGCTTGTTGTTTCATTGTTGTTTTCTTTGCTGGGCTTTTCAAATCAAACTGCTCCACATTCAATATTGAACGCATTCAATGCTACACATGGGTTTATTTATTATGATTTTTTTTTTTTCATTTCCATTTTGTTGTTGTTTATTTTCATACAGTCTAGCCGAATCGGGCCTGGGACACACCTCAAAAAGAGTAACACCACAAACGGTTGCCACTGATAGCCACCGTAGAGCCACCATCAGCATCAGCAGCACCAGCAGCAACAAGTCGGAACCCGACACTGACACCGACGGCGACGGCGACGGCGACGGCGACTGCGACTGCGACGCGTCGGCTTCTTTTTAGAGCCCGCAACTGTGCGGCATTTAAACATTTACAATTTGTTTTAAATAAAAGCAATCGCAAGCGGCTAACGTATTAACACTATTGCAGCACATAATCACAAAGGCGCAGCAATGTCTGTCAATACCAGGCGATACGATACGATTCGATATTTTGAATTCTCGCTTTGACATTAAAATCTGTAAATAATTCCCGCCATTAAGCGTGCGACGATCTGAGAGCTGTGCGCTGTTTGGCAACTCCATTTGCCGTCTTATAAATTGCCCTCCCCAAAATGCGATCCCAAGTTGTTTGATTATTTATATAGAGTTGTTGGCCGCGCCAGTTGTTGTTAATAATATTTTATTTTATTTTATTTTGTTTAATCTTTATTGTTGTTTTCTTTGCTTTAATTTATGGCACATTGTAGCGCTGAGAATTTGCTGCCCAGGGCTGACGACATCTTGACCACATAAATATAAATTAATAATAATAAAACAAAATGTCTAAAATTAGAGTAGCTAAAAACTCATTTGCATAACTATTTTGGCTAAAAAATATGTGTTATATGCATGCGTATTTGAAGCTGAACGAATTTTAATTAATTTCTCAGATTGCTTATCTGTTATCATTATTGTTTTGGTGATGGAACCATGGAAGGTTGAGCATTTGGCGCTCAATCTGTAACAGGCGATTAATCGCTCCATTTGGAGCCCAGCTGAGTGCAAAACATTTGTCAAACATTACACGATTGAGGAATGGGCCAACATGTGGATGATCCAATTAGCATAATTGGAAAAAGCAAAATAAATTATATATTGTATATAGAGTGCTTAAAGCTCGTTTATTTAATATACATTAACAATTTTAGCATGCATATTCATGCTCAATCAAAGTGATGGAGGGATCAAGCTTATTTGGTATGCAGCTCCATTAAGCACAAATATAAAATGTATATACACACCACAGCACATATATTTCTCGTTTCGGTTGATATGTTGCTGAACATGTCGGAAATTGGGCTGCTAACTATTAAAAATGCTCAAATTTAAAATCAAACCAAATTTATGCTGACGTGAGACAAATTTAAGGCTACAAGGTGCGTAGGCGGCCATAAAACAAACGAAGCCCAATAATGAGAAAATGAAACGAACTACATCCGAGATGCCAGCAGCAACCGTATCGAGCTGGTAGCCCCTTACTATGGCATAAACAAGCAAATCTTTTTGGGTAGCTAATTCTTGTTTTCGATATTTGATTTTATGGTCGCTCAGCGACCTTTGATTAATGCCACGCGATCTAGAATTAATGGAAGGACCACGATAGACTGCTGTGCCAGCTACAACGTGGATATCATCAATGACAGCCAATCGCCAGTTTACCCTCGATGAGTGTCTCGAGCCGCAAATAGTCGCATAAGCAACTGACGCGGGCAATGCTTACGCTGCCAGCTACGGCTCTAATTGATACGCGTCAGTGTTTACCTAGCTGTGGGTGTTCCGCACGCACTGCGGCTTGTTGACCGCTATCCCAATATGATATTGCGGTGTGTTTGCTTATTCTAATGAACCATCTTACAGCGGCACACATGGCGTATGCGCAACATCGATACAGCCTCTCCCTGTCTCTCTTTCCCTCGCTATGTGGCTGTCTCTGCCGTCATCTCTGTTTACTTTGGCATGCGCAATGCGGAATATGATCTCATGTAACTCAATTCACTTGATACATGCGCTGTCCACTGCGGTAGCTGTGAGAAAAATGATTGAATTAAAAGATACACTAGGCTGCCTGTTGGCCAGAGGGGGATGGAGGGTGCCAGGGTGGCTAAGCTGGGCTGTGAGCCTGCCAAAATGTGTAACTGTGCAGGCGTTCGATTTTAATCGCTTCATTTAAAATGCCGCTCGATACGCATCAGGTAGCCAGCCAGCCAGCCACCAGCAGCTGCTGCTGCTGGATTGCGTGCCACTCGCTGCGATCTCGTTTTGACCAAAAAAAAATAACGACAAGTGCTGCAGGCCATAACCAATTGGCTGCCGTTGCAGTTGCTGCAGCAGCCGCTGCAGATTGGCCACACAATTTGATAACATTTTTCCTGGCAGGAGCGAAAAACGAAAGACGAAAAACGCAGAAAACATTTAATTAAATTGTTGCGATGGCTGGCTGGGGTACTGCAAAATGATTTTCGCTCATAAATAAACGCATGTTATCAGCCTGGTCTCAAATTGAATTGCATGGGCACTATCTTTCACAGTCATATTCGTATATCTATGGACACTTAATAGATATGTACCCTATGCATATTCACATCGGCGGCATCGGAACACGTGTTCTTTGCATTGGCTCTGGCTGTAAATCAAATTGCCTAATGATGCATTTAGCGCTTGAAATATGCCAATGCAGCCACGCCGGGTCACTAACTGCGAATAATTTACAGCACCGCTGCAGCGCCCAGCCAGGCACTGGCCAAAGCCGGCAAAAGTCCCAGCACCAGCATCTGACTCCATCTCTGTCTCTGTCTCTGTCTCTGTCTCAGCTCTGGCTTTGGCTTTAGATTGCCGCGTGCATGTGGCGGCATTATGGCATTATGGCCTATCAAAGTCAAGGTGGATATTAAATGTTGAGAAATATGTGAGCTTCGAGGTGCAAGTACATACACAAACACACACACATACAGCAATTGTAATTCTCACAGCCGGCGCACAGAAATCAACAGCAATATAAGCGCACATATCATACTAACGATGCAAAATAACTTTAACGGCTTTTTTGTTGCTGTTGTTGTTGTTGCTGGGGTTTGTTGCTGTTGTTTTTGCTTGGCAAACAGCGACAACAGCAACAAGGCCGACAATGACAGACCCGGGCTCGATTCCGAGCAGCGGCTGGGAGCACAGACATGGCCAACTGGTTCTTTGCTCTCTCCCGCAAAGTGCAGACGATATTGGCAAGCGCTTCGTTCATATAAAGGTCGCAGCAGCGCAACAGCAACAAAAACAATCAATATCAGCTAAAACAGGTGTTTTTCTGCCAATATGTATACCAATGCAAAGAGCCGGCCATCGGATCGGCCGCAATTAAATGGCATGCTTTGAAAAAAGATTTATTGTTTAAGGTTTTTAGATCGACATATGTACAACATATTTGGTGCTATGTTCTCTGCAATTAATTATCTTTGATGCGCAGTCGACGCGACGCGATTTACTATGCGATTCTCAAGCACTCAAGTTGCTCCAATAAATTGTACAGCCATAGATAAAATTTGAGTTCTTTTGCAGTTTCAATAAATCACACAAGATGCCGAAGACGGGCAGATAGGGAGAGATAGACGTCAAGGTAGGCCTTTGTCTACGCGTCTCCCTTTCTCTCTCTCTCCATCGTATCTGCATATATTTATATCAACATACATATCTCCCTTTTCAGCTATCTCTTACCGTTTCTGTCCCTTTCTCTCTCTCTCTGTCTCGCGCGCGCTATCTATGTTTTTCTGCTTGCCAAATCCTCCCCATACACCATCTCTCTGTCTATCAGTCACTCTCTTTTCTGCCTGGGTTTATCTTTTCTCTCGCTCTCCCTCTGTATCTGTATTCTCTCATTTCTTCTTATTCCTCCATTTTTAATTCGTTCTCCTTCTCGTTCTACTCTACTTTATAGTTTATTATATTATACATCTGTCACCTTTTCCTTTATCATTCTTCTAATGTGTAAAATAGATTGACAATAAAGACAACTCATTCATACCGACGTTATTCTTTCAGAAAACTAATTAACATTTGTATTTGTACATAAATTATAGTTGATGTTAAGGTGATTCTGAGATTGGGATGGGTTTTTCATTTAGATCTTCATAAATTAGTTGCGAATAAAATTCTTTTACGCGAATAGCTTTTTCTTCTTCTTGGTAATCTATTTCTTTTAACAAATTAGTTATGCCGATTGAAAGGCATCTGAGATCTTACTTAGAGATGGACAGAGATTTTATTGATTAGCATAGCTATCGGCGACCGATGCCACTGGTTGGCGCCGTGAGCCGAAGCCGAAGCCAAATTCAAAGCCAAAAGAAAGCTGACACGGCGTGCCGTTTTATTTATTTCCGCCTTCTCGGGCAACAACACATGGCATGGCTACAATTTGTTATGGTCGCGTTTCGCCAAGAAAGCGGTCTTAAATCAAAACGCTTAACAACGGAAGCTTTGGCTTGCCACAATCATGAGCTGTACACAAAAAAAAAAAAAAAAAAAATTAACAAAATTTTGATGCCCCACAAAAAATTAATCAAAACAAGCAATAAAGAAATCCTAAAGCAAATAAAAAGCTTGCCACGCCGCAAGACAGACAAACCGACAGACAGACAGGCAGCATGAAATTGGGTCTAGATGCTGCAGAATGCTACGCTTGCCTCGGGCCAATCTGCAGCTTTGAATGACCAAAGAGTTGGCCAGATATTTATGTGCTTATCTCTCTCTCCCTCATTCTCTGCCTCTGTCTGCCCTTTGTGCGTCACGCAAGGGCGTCAACTGTTTTGCTGCGTAATCTTTTGGCAATTTTGAGCAGCAGATGCCGACACGCTTCACTCCGAGTCTCAAAAGTAGTCCAATCCAATCGAACCCCCACAGCAGCCGCTAGCTAGCAATTGACCGGCAGAGGTAGAGGCAGAGGCAAAGACCAGCGATACATATTGAGCTATGAAAAGGCCAATTATTATGAATAACTCGTTTTAATGGAATGTCGGGGCTTATTACAGTTTTACAGCCACGGCGTGTTGCAAAGCATTACTCATACGCACCGTGAGCCAGACTGAGGCTACCAAACCAAGCCAAAGCGAAACTTGGCGCTGCCTGCCACTATGGCTAATATTTATGTTGACTTGTGTTGCTTAGGGGCAGTTAGAGAGCGATGCGATGCCTCCGTTGCGACACGTTACGCATACGCCGCATACGCGCGGCCATACGATCACGAGGCACAACGCATTGGCTAGGCTAGACTTGGTAGGTGCTCATAGTTTGTCGTGGCCATGATTGATATACGATCGCATAATATGATCGATCTCTTTCTTCATCATCAATTACACTTTGAATGGCTTATGGCCGGGCTTATTGTGCTGCCTGTGATACACTGCCGTTAGCTTTGATAGTTTTTCGAAAAATGTTAATAATAGCACGCGTCGCTCGTTGCTGTTGTTGTTGCTGTTGTTATTTTACCCCCGCCCCGTTTTTGTTGTTGTTTTTTTGCACTGGCATTTGTGGGTTAACTGCATATTAGTTACTCTGTTTGCTTTTCGGCCGCACGGGCCACACACACAGCAGCCGTAATGAGCGTGTGGCGCTGGCTCTGCTATTAGCTTTAGACCGATCGAGCTCTCAGTGAGCCATTAACAGTTTCGGTTTTAGCATATGAATAGCTGGCTGGCATCAGTACCGTTCGGCTCAGTTAACGCCTGCATTTCAGCCCACTCAAGTGAGTCTCTGACGCAGCTGTTTTATGCTGATCGCTTCACCTGATTATGCAAATGCCTTGCCACGCATCACACATCAGATATAAAATATTTATCGCGCACCGAATGACGTACTTTAATCAAAAGCAGTCAAACGGCAGTCGAGCTAAACTGGCAGTCAAGTTTTAAGCGACTGTCGGCGATAAAGGGGGCGTGGCACAACTAGCGTGAACGTGCGTGTCGGCTCGTGTTGCTTTTTTTCTTGTCAAATTTGACTCGAGCATTGGAGCATTGTAAAATTAAAATGTCACTCAAAATTATGGAGACAGAGCGCAAAAATCTAAAATATCTGTTATATGAGCATATACTTTACATATGGGGCGTGGCACAAACTAAATATTTGCAATAGGCAATAAAGTGTTTGTTATGAAGTTTAAAGATTTAAAACTGTAGCAAAAATTAATTTGATTTTTGTTGGCAATTCGAGAGAGAAACAGAGATAAGTTAAGAAAGAAAGCTAGAAGTAACACAGCAAGATCAATCTCTCTCAAGAGAGTTTTACGAGAGTCCTTACTCTAATAGGTGCATTTCATAATGCATTTTCAGATCTATTCCCATCTAACCTCTAATACTTAATTTCGTTTATGCTGTTCATAATTGATATCTGCAATTGATCTAAAAACCTTTTTCGTGTAAATATTTCGATTTTTTGATATTCACTTTGACTTTCAGTGAATTTCCAAAACTGCTTCCAGGATAATTTTTGCTCGATTCGCAATTGCTGCAACTGAGATGGAGGCCGTGCAGCGGCTAACAACATGAAGTGCCAAATGTTGGTCTGTAGAAAAGCATTAGACACGATGCTTGTTTCTTGCATTGGTTAACACCCTTCTCGTGCTGCCCTGTCAGCCTGCCCCTTGGTCGCTGTTTGTTTCTTATCTGTTCCCTGTTGGCTGTTGGCTGTTGACTGTTGGCTGGCCACGCCATTTGCATGCGCCGCTGACAGCGCAACATTTTGTTGCCCGGCTACCAATTCCGCAGTTCGACTCATTGCTGCTGTTGTTGTTGTTGTTGTTGCTGTTGCTCTTGTTGCAGCCAACAAGGTGCTCTGTGCACTGCTCTGCTCTGCTGTGCACTAAGTTAGGCTGTAGTTGGTCGGAGTCTGGCATTAGTTGTAGCTCGTTTGGCTGCAGGTTGTTCTTGTTGGAGTCGCTTGTTGGTTGTCATGTACGAAAATTGTAGCGCGCATTGCTGCAGGAAATAGTTCAAACATATCAATTTTATTTTTATTTATGCTAATAAACCGTTAGGCCGCCCGAGTGAATTATTGGCCATATACGAATACGTACGTACGTACGTAGAGACACACGTAAGTCAGCGCCCGGGCACGACCCATGTCAGCTCGTCGGCAGATAAAGATAGAGTGAGGGAGAGCAAGACAGAGAGAGAGAGAGAGAGAGAGAGAGAGAGAGAGAGTGAGCAGGAGAGATACGGAGAGATCTAAGGTGAAATCAGTGCATATGCATTTTGATTAATCAAATCAAATTAACGCCACATTCCCACACAAATCAATGCCCGTTGCCGAGGCGAGTGCCTAACCCAATTGCCAATTGGCGAAAGTGTTGCATCTAACACCCACCCAAATGTAGCGACAAGCCAAAATGGCAGTTGGACTGGGCGCGGGCGTGTGGCGAATGCAAAGCAAGTGCAGGCCACAACCTAAAGTAAATAAATAAACAAAATCAATCCAGTCACAGACTCCAACTTCGACTCCAACTCCAATTCCGACTCCGACTGCAACTCAGATTCAGATTCAGATTCGGTTTCAGTCTCTGCAAGGCAACTGCCACACACAAGCGCAGCAAAAAACTGGATCCCGCTCGAGCTGTGCCATTTTTGGGCAACCCTCGACGTTGTCATTATTTTTGGACACATAATTAAAATTGACTGCCGCATTGTCAGTTGTCGCGCCCAGTTGGTCGTCCCGCCTCGAGAGTCGAGAGTGTTCTCGACATCGACATCGACATCGACGTCGACTGCAACTGCAACTGCATAAATTTTTTCGGCAGCCACTGCTATAGTTGTTACTGTGAGTGCAACAAATCACTGTCGCCTAGTAAAATAAATGTTTATTGTTTTGTAAGTGCCGCGGCCCATGAAAAAACTTGCCGCATTAAATGCATTGGCAATTTACAGCCGCCATTTTCGGCCATTTGACTGAAAAGTTCCGCAATGGGCGTTTACTGATTGTCAAAAGGTGGACAGTCAGCCACGTATATATATATATATACACATGTGTGTGTGTGTGTTGGTAGAGAAAATCTCACGTATTTTCGCCTATTAATTTACAACTTTCTGTACCAATGGCCATAATGGCACAAACACAATTCGACTTGACCAAAAATGGCAGAGCTGCCAAATTTTTTGCCAATTGTATTTCTCTTTCATTTCTTCTGTTGCTTTTTGCTTTGCATATTTTCCTAGTTTTGGATTGGCGCACGCCATGGCACAAGCAGAAAAGTGAAAATTTCATAAGTGCTTGAGAATTTCTAGCAACAGCAGCAAAAATTCAATTTACAGCGATTTACATTGCGATGCCGGCAACAGCTGTTGCTGTTGCTGTTGTTGTTCGTTGCTGCTGCTGCTGCCGCTGACTGTTTGCTTTCTGCGCAATTAGCACTGGCCACGAGTTGTTTAACGGTGGCTAAATCTCCCACCTGGATGATGAGTATGTGTGTGTGTATATATATATATATGTGTGTGTGTGTGGTCCCAACGGTGGCTATGTTTGCACTACGCATTAAACCGTTCGAGTCAACAAGCTAGTTAGGGCATCTGTTGGCCTTGTCAAGGGTATGCTGGCTTTTATCAGTAAATATGCAAGAAGCTAGTCAAAGTTAATTTCAATTTTATGCTCAGTCACGAAATGGAATTAATATACGGTCTTTTTTTAAATTTAAATAAAAATTCAACTGTTTTGTTTTTGTTTTCCCTTATTTGTGACTTTTTCTTTATTTAATTAAATTTTCTTTTAATTTTCCTTTATCTATCTATTAGTTCTCGTCGTATCGTACCTATTCAGACTTGAGAGTTAGAACAATATTGTTAAATATTTATAATATTCAATAATAATATAATACTTAAAAGAGGATTTTATAAATATATACTCATTTATTTATATATTTTTTGTTTAATTTAAATTGTTTTTTTTTTTTTTTTTTTTTTTTTTTACAGATTTATTGTAAACAGCTGTATCTATTACTTTGCAACTGAGATTTTCATAATGTATTCTAGTTGTATCAACAAATATGTTTTGCTTTTGAACTCTTGCTTAGCTTTCGTTATAGTGTATGCCAGATTCGACTTGATTGACTTTTCGTCTCTTGTCTTTTTGTCAGCTTCTGCTGTAGCTGGAGTTCAAGCTGTTTGCCCAATGCCAGTGTGGCATTTAAAACTAATACGAGCGACTGAGCAGCGTTTACTTTGGCTGCCTGTTACAGCTAGTTGCCACCAATATGGTATTGAAAACAGTCAACAGTCAACAGTCAGCCGGCCGTCCAGACAGCTTGGCGGCAGTCGCAGAGTCAAAGCAGCCGTCCAGCTAGTCTGGCAGTCGGGCAGTTGTTTGCGCCATGCAAACAATCGACTTGGAATCGAAAGACAAACCTCTGCGAAATTCCTGCACGTGGCGACGGGATGTAACATTCGTTCAACTGGGCAGCTGAGACGCCCCGTCCTAGTTGCCGACAGCCACTTGATATGAAGTTACGGGAGGCAAGTCGGTCAGCTCGATCCATGGAGGCGCTGCTGATCCATTTGCGGCGGGCGAAGGCAAAGAAAATGCCTGCTGGGGGCACTCCTATGGCTTTCCTAACTGTTTATCTGCATGAGCGCTTGATGAGTTTTTCATTCAGCGGAGGCTGCCATGCACCTGTTGCACCACTCAATCCCACTCAGCTCGGCTCGGCTCCGTTGAGTTTTATGTTGCAAATTAATTTTGCTTTCATTGCATTTCCAGCATTTGCATACAAAGTGAAAATCTGCGAAACTCGGCCACATATGTATATGCATATTTTGTGTCAGCCATAGGGCGTATCGAGCTATGTGACATTATTATAGCTTTGCTGCTGTTTCTATTTCAAATCAGATGTCTAATGAAGCCTGACGTCGGATGGAACTGAAGTTGCGCGGAAACTGGTTTCGGGGCTAAGAATTTTAAGTGTGGCTGTCGCAAAGTGATAACTTCTGATATGCTTACGGAAGATAACCGTCTGGCTGGCTGGATGGCTAGCAACACAGGTAGTTGGCTGCCTGTCAACGAGCCGTTTAGCATGGGAGGGGGCAGCGTCTATTAATTGACTATTGGCTTCGTTTTGGTGTGCGCTGCGGACCTTTTAGATCTCTTGATCTACTTAAGATGCAATTTATCTGTAACATGACGTGGCTACATACGTATGCCTAACGTGTTTTCTCAATTACAATTGCGTCTTCAGCTTGAAATTTTCATTTTCAGCCTAGACAAATTTATTTATTCGCCCGCCATCCGCACAAAGGCCAACAGGCAATTAAACCTATTTAATAGTTACAGTTGCATCCCAGCCATTTCCGCCAAGCTAAGTGAAAGCCTCGACTGCAGAAAGGAACCACATTTAGCTAACATGCTTTAATTTACAACATGCAAAATGCAGCCTAGGCGCAAAATGAAAAAGAATCCGCTAAACGAACCACCGCACCACCACAGTAAGGACGCATGCTGTGCGAAGGCAATTTATAGTGTGTTTGTTTTAAGCGCACATATGTATGAGCACACACACACATACAGAGATACACACACACGTATGGTCGCAGATAGAGCTCCAGCTATAACAACGCTGCCAGCGAACCAGCAACGGTGCCTAACTGCAAATGTGAGAAAAACACAATTAGCTTTTGGCGGCGGTGCAGCAGGGGACCACCTGCTGCTCGCTCGCTCGCCTGGCTATGAAATCAAAAAACTTTCAACACACGACGCGATACCAACAAAAAAAAAAAGGCAAAAAAAGCAGCAACAAAGCTAAACAAAATGAAATACAATAAAAAAATAAAAAATAAAAACATATAGCAACAAAAAAAAAAAAAAGACTTATATAGTAAAAACTAATTGCACATAGAAGCTGACCGCTGCATAGTTTATTTGAATCTGTTATTTGCCATAACAAAAGCCGCCTGGCAAGTTTAAGGTCAGTTTGTCGTTTGATATGGGGCCAAGACTTAGTTTGATTTTTCATGTAATTGCGTCAATGCGTCAATGACGCACGTCAATACTTCTGTGTGTGCCCACATATTCATATGTGTATGTATAGATATCCATATATTATGCAAAAGCGAAGCAATAAAAACTGAAAAAGAGATACAACAATATGTATCGCAACAGCAAATTGAAACTAGTCGAGTTTTGGCCAAAGGCAACTGTAAAACAGAACGAGCCGAGCAGAGTCGAGCCGAGGTTACGCGAGGCGACTGGAAGGTGCACAGATTGTAATAAAAATCACATTGAGTCTCGCATAGGTGTGGTCCTAATTACCGATATTAAAGCGGATCTATTTCATCAGGCAGCCTGAGCGCGATTCGATACGTTTCGATGTGCCACGCGCGCTCGCGCGCATGGAAAACAATATTGAACCGTGACAGAGGGAGGGCGATGTAGATAGAGGGACAGTGAGAGAGATAGCGAGTAGCAGTGGAGAGCAGTGGGATGGTCGGAGTGGGAGTGCTGGGCCTGGCCTACTGTAAATAGCCGCAGTTGCAACAGCAACCAGCGACACCCAGCATCGCGGCGTGGCGGCATCTAAGCGACTCGAGATTTGTGGTAATAGCATCAAATATCAGTAATTTCACTTGGCAATTCAATACAACAAATGCGCTCCACTTCAGCTGACCGACGGCCACGAAAAAAGGAGCAGCTGCGGCATAAAAGCTTTCGGCCCGCTCGCTCTTATCAAGGCCAGGCTGAGAAATAAGCCCAGCCTTTGTTTTAATTAGATAGCGGCGCATAAAATAACAAAATACACTTACCGACTGAGAGCACTGTTAAGTAGGAAGTGGCCAGAGCCGAAAAGCGTTCGATCTTAGGCTCGGTTTCGTCTACTTTCATTGTATCTATTACACTTGCCCATCAGTGTCAGGCTGTCAGTCAGCTCAGTTCAGCTCCGTTCAGTCAGTCAGTTAGTTCAGTCAGTTCAGTCAGTCAGTTCAGTCCACTCATTCGATGTCTGTCAAAACGCACGCCCATTCATTCATAAGCTGAGCTCAAGCTTTACATTTAACGCTCAATTATTGTACACTTAATGAACTCATCACATGACAGCGCATCAAACAATAACTGCAAACTGTCAAAATATTTTTGGTCGATTGAAATGCCTTCGTGCCACAGAGATTGAGATAGAGGCACACAGAGTTATAGATAGACTCAGATAGAGAGTGAGTGAGATCAACTACAATAAATCAAATTGGAGCAGCAAGTTGCCGGCTGCGTGGGTGCGTGTTTATGTCAGAGTCGCGTAGCTCCAAGTCGCAGCTGCCCCATCGAACATAAAAGAAAGCAATTACCAATTACAATTACAATTTGAGGTTTGGGTGCGCCATTAGCTAAGACGACATTAATCCCGCAGTTGAAAATGAAATTTAGCGAAATAGTCGGCTACAATGAACCCGATTAAATGGCTGTATTATAGGGGTAGTCCATTGGCAATCAAAAAATTCAGATAAATATATTTAAGATAATAAAAATAATCATATTAAAATATAATATAAAATAAAATTAAGGATATCTATATTGATATTCTTAATATGGAATCATGGGATACTTCCAAATTAAATTAATTTTGACCACGAGCTAAATTATATCAATTTTCAGCAACTCAAATCCTCTAGTTCAAGTTCTCACTTTCCACATGTAAACAAACTTCAAAAATCCTTTCAAGATCAACAGCGCTAAGAGACTCTACTCACCGAAAGAACGCGTTCATTGACCTAACATTATTATAATAAATTTCACACCAGTGTTTCCAAGTATATAAAGAAATAAATGCTAATTTGCAATACATATAAAAAAATAATGTTTTATAATAATAATGATGGATCCTATTAAATGGTTGTAATTAACACATTATAGTCAGATATGAAATCTTCATACTTAGCAATCAATTAGCTGACTCTCAGATCCTGCTCCACATATATGAGCATTTTAATACAAATTCAAGAAAGTGTATGGGGTATATTGGTTGTCTGCAATGCTCGTTTCATAAAGCTCGATATTTGAGGTAACTGTGATGATTGAGATAGAACACTTTATATTGAAATTTTCAAAGAATGCATTTCTATTCATATAGCACAGTTAATTTTCCTATGTTCACAAGTCTTTCTCCTATGAAAACAAATTCTTCAACATGAACAAGTATTCTAGAGTCAGTCGCACCCAGTAGTTTAAAGGATTTAAAACTTAATTTTTATTTGACTATCAGCTGGAACGATCTCATGCAATATAAATATAATTCATGTTATTACAGTTTACAGTTAAACATAATTGTTTTAAATTAGCAATTGAAAATTGTATTGTGCTGCTGACAGTTGTTTTAATGACAGCTGCCCAAAATTAGCCGTATTATATGCTACATACTATATGTATGTGCTGTGTGCTCTATAATCAGTGAAACGAATTCAGTTTTATAGCCAACACGCCTTTCTCTCCGATCCTGAGTCATGTGAAACGTCTAATAATAAGTTTTGCACTTGGCTTTACCGTTTCAGGGGTCTAATTGATTGTTGTTGTTGCTGCTGGCCGCCACCTACTGACCTTCACATTGAGCAACCGCAGCAGCAGCAACAGCAGCAGCGGACAGTATCCGCAAACCGATCGATCCGGTAGACAAACGTCGCGACGTCTGGTTCGTGCATAGAGATAGCCCGAATAAGTATTGAACTGCGACGGCGACGCTGACTGTGACTGCGACATCAGCAGAGGCCAAGTCTAAGTCCGACCACACAATGGGCGCGTTAGATAGCTAATCGATTTGCTGCTCATTCGATTTTTATTACGTATTCAAATTGGAGCAATTACCACTTGAAACTTGTATGGCATTAAAGTGGGTGTGCCGCCCCAACAACAATAACTAAAACAACAACAGCAGCGGCAATTCTAATCTACAACTAGCAACAGTTCGGCCAATTGTCTTGTGATAATTATAAATGCGGCTACAAGTGGACCCGACCACACTTTAGTTCATGTGTTATGTGCGCTGAAATTTCTCTAGTGCTTGAATTACCTGCCGGATTCAAAAGAGATACGAAACAATGCTGCTGGAATAGTCGAAGGTAACTCGATGCCTTCTTTCACAAGAGGAGACGAAACAACAACAAACAGTTATAAAAAAAAAATATATATATATATACATATATCTGTATGAAGAGAGACATGGAAAAAATGATTTTCATTCAGTTATTGCCGTGGCAGGCGCAGCGCTTGGTATGCAGATATTTGTAACCACACCCAGAGCAGAGCCACGGCAACCGCAGTGGGCAACACTTGCTGCCTGGTTGGCTACCATGTCTGCCGGGTCTGCTGCTGGCCGGGTCTCTCTTGACTCGTTGCCAATCACTCAATCAAAACGTCACTTGGCGTGGCAGTTTTGCGTGGCGTTTGTTAGGAAAATTGAAATAGAAACGTCAGAATTTCTGCTCTAATTATAAGGCGGTATGTTTAACGTGCTAGCTGAGTTTCTTGACTTCTCTATCCGTTTGTCCAACTCTCGGTCTGTCTGTCTGTCAGTCAGTCAGTTAGTCACAGTGCCTCTGTCTGTTTGTCTGTCTGGCTGTGTGTGTTTTTTCTTTTCCTCTTCTCTTCGCTCCTCTTCTTCTCTTTTTTCTTCAATGAATTGTTGCAGTGTGTAGCGGCAGCTCTGTTGCAAGAAAATTATGCTTTGATGCACTCACGTTAAGCTCACTTTACAGTTACAATTATTGTTTAATATCTTGACTCGGCTCGACTCTTAACAAATACGAGTGCTCAAACAAAAAAAAGAAGAAAAAACATGTACACGAAAACCAACCGCACTCGGCTTGCATTCGCAACACTTGGTGTTTGGCTTTTGCAATTTGAGTCGCGCTGGTTTTTTGTTTCGCCGGTTTTAATTTGCAATTATTATACATTAATTGTGGGTGGGATGTCTCGGATGTCGCCCGGGTCTCTCTCTGTCTGCCTGTCCGTCCAGCTGGCTGGCTGGCCAATTGCAACACGAAACGTATCTGCTCCAGGTTTCTATTTTGGCCAATTGTTTGCAGCCGAAAAACGAAACGTAAATTGTTTTAGATTGGCCCAAAGCAATGGCAAATTACATGCGGTATTGTTGCCACGTTTTGTGTCGCTGCTGATTATATAAATCGCCGCACAAATTGTTAGCCAAATCAGCTGCCGCTGCAGCACGACCACGACACATCGGCAGCAGCAGCAACAGCAGCAGCCGCTGGTCAATTTGGCCGCTGAACGAGGTGCCAAAGCAGCACGTGATTATTGTCAGGTGGCACTGCATTCGGATGCATATAGTGAGTGCTCTGCAATCAAAATCAGCTATAGTGCTCTAGTTGGGAATGCTCGACTAATAGATACCCGCAATACAGCAGTTTATGCTGCTAGCATAGACTAAAATATATGCAGATAGATGAGCTAGTTGTGAGTTATTTGGAATGGGAAATATTGTAGTTAGCTTAAGATTGAGCTGCTAGTGGAGGTGCAGACAGATCAGCTGTGTGAGTTTGGGGTAAAATAGGTTGAGCTGATTGCTGTTGCAGATAGGTCAAGTGGTTTGCTTTGGGAACAATTGAAATATTCAGAAGGAACATAGAGAAGATCAGTCAATTTTGATATATTGTAACAATCATGATGGTCAAGTTGTGGCCTGAAGATCAGATCAAAGAATATATTTTTAGCAAAAATAGAGAAGTAAGTATATACAGAAGTTTTTGAGTATTAAGGGTTCTTATGGGCTATGCCTAAATCAACTGAGTGCATAATAAACTGAATAATGTATTGTACATATGTATATATCGTATAGTTTCTCATCTTCCACGTCCCCTGCTGCCTGTTACATGCACTTGCACACAAACATCATACCCTAAATTCACATTTTCATTGGCTTGAGGGTATGTTTAGCTAAAAGTTTTCAATTTGTAGCGCGCCTTGATATACTGCTTGCTTGGCGAGGCAACTTGTGCAATCGTAGCGCATTCAAAGTGCGGCAAGAGCCAAAGGAAACTGCTGCGCTGCTCGTGTTGCATTTAATGCAGTGTTTGAATTTCTGATTAAGCATGCATCAACTGGCAAAGCACAAAACTACGCTTATATTTAACGCTGTCGACGTCGATGAAGCAGCGCTGGCAGCAGCAGCAGCAGCAGCGCTATTTGCCGCTGGTTAAAAAAATTTTGCGCGATTTGCGAGCGTGTCAAAAAATTGGTCATTGTTCGTAATTATGAAAATTGCTTAATTATTGCTTAACAGCAATAGTAACAGCAGCACCAACATTTTTCAGCTGCTGTTGTTGCTGTTGTTGTTGCTGTTGTTGTTGTTGTTGCAGTTGCTGCCAGAATAACGTTCATAGCTCTGGGGGCCCCAGACCATATTGTGTCTTGTGTCTGGCATCTGCTCAAGTGGCGCACTTAATTGTTATTAATAATAAATGCTTTTGTTATAATTTCTGGGCGATGTGTGTTGGCAGGTATTAAGTTTTATTGCCAAATTATTAAACGCAATAACATTTTGTGCATTGCCGAGGCATTTCTGCTTAGCCGTGGGCCAAATAGCTGCGCCCAGTCAGCGCTTAGCACTCTGCGCTTGACTAAGCAAATTTTTGTCTGATCCGAACCGAGCCATGTGTGATTATAGCCCAGTTTCTTGTTAGTTTATTATGCAGCCACTTGGCGCAAAAATTGGTTTTTAATTATTATTATTGTTATTATTACGGGGGCCATTTTTAGTGCTGCTGTTGCTGCCGCTATGAAATGAGCGCGTAATGAGCTATTTCAGTTAAAAATTCTTTCAAGTGCTGCCCCCTGCTTGCCATAAGCTTCCAATTATCTGTTACTCATACGACCCTGTGGCCCGGCTTACTATGACAGCAGCGCACAGTGGCTGCAGCCCGATATGGTTCAGGCCACAATTAAACGCCTCACATTGAGTTTGTCATATGATTTTGCATAGATTTATTGGCTGAGTTAATTCGTTGGCCCGAGCAGGAAGAATGTGCGCTCAGGAAATACCTGCCGTCTGAACCGCAAATCGTTTAAAGCGAAGCATTTAAGTGTTATAATTAACACAAAGCACATACTTAACATATATAAGCAGGCACAGTCATATATACATTGCCGATTGGAGCCCAGTTAGTGGAATGTGCGCGATTTTAATCACACATAAATACGCACAGCAATCATGACGACGATGATGATGACGATGTTGATCGGAGCAAGAAAGTGTTTAGTTGCCAATTACATAAAATAAGGAGCAGCTAGCAAGCGGCTGCCATGTAACGGCCGCTCGTTTAGCTCTTTATGCAACGCACAGCGAATTAACATGTTCAACAGCAAAAAGCCAACGCGCACAAGTCGCTGCCCAAGATGCTGTCATCGGACTTGGCCACAAGACACACTAACACACACAGACTCACAGTGAGCCACGGAGCCTTGCTCTGATTTCAAGCAGCAACAACTGCAACAGGTGCCCGGCTACGCCCATTGCGTGCGGCCAAAGGCGGCGGCGGCTAGAAAAAAAAAAAAAAAAAAAAACTAGAAAGAAAAACTTGACGATAAGTTGCAAGTCGCGCTGAAGGCTGCCGCAGCGACTGGGCAACGGCAGGCGAGTGCGTGAGAAGTCGAAAGCTGCCACAGAGGCGGCAGCTGCAGGGGTCGCACGCTCTAACAAAAGCCAAAGCCGAGTTCATGACATGTCTTAGCCCCGCTTATATAAGCTTCAAATGTTAATAACATGTTATTCCACTTGTCTCGAGAGGCATTTTGAATAGTTTATCAGCGTCCCCCTTGCTGGCTTTCTCCAGAGCCCAGCGCCACTGGCTTGAGCTATTGAAACTACTTCATAACTCGCCGAGGCAGAAGCTCCACTGGCCGGCGCTAAGCGCTTTTGCCATATAAATGTCTTCATTGCGTATGAGTGATGATGGTGCAACGGCGACTGCAGCAACGGCAGGAGGCGGCTGTCCGCGTGTCCGGCTCTACGCACTTGGGTGTTAATTTATAATTTATGCGCTTTTAATGTGCGAGAAAACATGCATTTAAAGTGAATTTATTACGAATAAATATCGGTGCTTAATTAAGCGTGCAGCGCGAACAAAAGGCGCAGCGAATCTGAAAGATCCGACCCGTTGCGCCGCGATTCAACCGAAATCGGGCCCAATCAGCTGGGTGGGTAGGTGGGGCAATTATTAGGCCAATTGGGAGTTGGCTTAGTCGAAAATTTGTCGTCGAGGGAATTGCTCAACTGCCTCAGCTGCCCACATCCTGGGCGAAGGCGCGGCATGTGCGGCTTGCAACACTGCGGCACGCATGCGCGGCATTTTAATGCGCAAAGTGCAGACAACAGACAACATCAAGAGCAGAGCAGCACGCCCACTTTTTGTATATCTCCCATAGTATGTGAGATTTATTATATTGTATAATAGGCTGTGCGCTATTTTATTTATTGCAGCAGCAAAATCAATTGAACAGCTATAAAAACACTCGTTCATTTTTCTTCTTTTTTTTATTTTTCATTCAGTTTTGTCAGTTTTTTTTTGTGTTTGTGTTTGTGTTTGTTATTGTAGTTGCGTTTCTTTTCGCATTTTGCAAAGTATTTCAACATTTTTGTTGCTCGCATTGCACCAAATTGCCAAAATGGCAAAATCGTTTTTGGTTTGCCAATGGGTTGGTCACAGCCACAGACACACAGACGGACGGACAGGCAGCTAACTCGATATAGGTTCAGTGCAATTTTTAATTTGTACAACTTGGATCTTAAGTGCTGCCGAAGTGAATTGAGCATGGCAAGAATATTTAATATCAGCCACAAATGCCTTTCTCGGCATGAAAAGTGAAAGATCATAAAAATTTCGAGCAAAACCGTTTAATACTGATCAGGTCATTTACATGCTGCTGAAACTTTTATGACAACTATACGCAGATCTTCAGTTGAGTTTCGCGAACGTACATAATTAGGCAGCTCAATAGTTCATCTCGTTTTATAGCCCTCATATGGGGTGTTTAGATAATGTCTGGTTGGCTATTCGCTATTGAGAACTGCAATCATTATATAAGTTAACACGCGCCGATCAAATAGTGCTGACAACAAGTCAGCAACTTCTACACCGGACGCCGTTGCGACAGAGTTGCAGGCGAAATTAGACACCAGCACGCAGAAGCGGGCTGACCATCCGTGGGAGACGCAAGCTCAGCGGTCTGTCGGCTTGACCGACGGCAGCAATGGCTTGGACACCAGCACGCAGAAGCGGGCTGATCATCCATGGAAGACGCAAGCTCAGCGTTCTGTCGGCCCGGCCGCCGGCAGCGATGGCTTGGAGCCGCCGTTTAGTTTTATAAAAGTTCAGTTTATAATCTTCTCTCGGAAAGCTCACACGAGCATAAAATAAAAAGATTCATAAAACACAGTCTTGTTATAATTGGCGCCCAACGGCAAATAAACCCACAAGTTTTGCCAAAACAAAAGAATAACGGCTTATTTTACTGTACTCTTCGGCCAACGCCAGAGTCATAGTGAAAATATTAATAATAAAAAAAGAAACGAACAACAACAACAAAACAACGAAATCCGAAACCGAAGTGGAAAAAAGAATAAGAATAAATAAGAAAAAACAACAAAACAACGTTGGAGGAAAAACTACGCAACTCCATCGGCCACCCGCTCAACTAATTGCTTTTAAGAAAAATTCTAAATTATCGAATGATCGTAAGTGATTCTCATTTTTTTAACAATAGAAAGAAAGAAGCTGTCTAGAAACTATTGATAATAGTAAGTGCTTATTGATTCTAAATTAAAAACTATCTAACAAACGATTAATTGATGAAATTCCGAAACTTAAAACTGTCACTTTTCTAAATCTATTGTTAAAACTTTGAGGTAAAGTGCTCGGTTTGACATTCTAGCGAATGCAGGGCGTAAACAGAACAGAAGAGAGCAGCGAGGACGAACTTATCGCTTCCTATTTAGAACATAAACAAAGGAAAATGACAGACGAACAAGTAGCGCAACTTGAAGCGCAAATGCGCGTAGCCCTCGAACAGCAGACAGCAAGATTCGAGCAAAAAATAAACGACCTTACAGAAAAATTCGCCCAGTTCAAGGGACACTCCGCAGATAGAAGTTTACGAGGAAATAGAGATAGTACCAGGGGCCAAATGCGACGAGCCCTTAATATAGTAAAGTCTATTCCAAATTCGATGGAAAACAGGAAAACTATGTCTCATGGAGACAGGCTGCTTGTTCCGCGTACAAAGTGTTTAGCCGTATAATGGCAGCTCAAGACACTACCAAGCTGTGGCTATAATTCGAAACAAAGTAAGGGGTTCAGCAATGCGGAGCTTGCATCATTTAACACAGTGTTAAACTTTAAGGCAATCATTGCCAGGTTGGTTTCACGTTTGCCGACAAAACACCAGTACACGTGATCCAACAGCAATTAAGCACTCTTAGCAGGGCGACCAATCATTAGCGAAGTACTATATGAGGTTGGGAAAAAGTTGACATTACTAACAAACAAAACCTTAATGACACATACCCTCTGGAGCGGCCGTTCTGAACGAAAAATTCAGGAACGATGCCCTCCATACATTCGTCTCCGGACTGAAAAATCCCTGAGGTGGGCTGTCTTCCCAGCACAGCCTCACGATCTCCCAACCGCTCTGGCTCTAGCACAAGAAGCTGAGTCAGCAATGAAAGAAGCATCTTTGCGGCTAATTTTGCAAAATAGCTGAAGAAAAACCGCAAAAAAACAGTGGTCAAAGGACCCAGAATTGGCGTCAAAGCAGCCAACAAGAATATGAAGGTAACTCTCAGAAGAAGAATCCTCATTTTCAGAAAGGTAACAAAGATAACCAGAGTCAGCCGAAAGTAAACAGCTCAAAACAGCGCTCTCAACCCCTAAACTCACAAGGGCGTGGCCCTGAACCAATGGAAGTGGATTCTTCCTCACGCTTTAGGCAGCCCACTCAAGGCTATAGAGGCAATCAAAACTATGGGGACCGGTCTATGAGGACTCAACAGAACCTCAATCACCTACCCCAAGAAGAAAGCAACGATAATAGCAATTACGAATCTTATTCACATCATGAAGCAAGGCGGTCGAAGATGACCTGTCAGGAGCAGAGAGCTGTAATTTTTTAGTGGAAGCTCCCTGCTACCGTTTGTAAGACGCATGTCGCAGGGCGAGCAATCAAACTTTTATAGAAAGAGCCTCTAAAAACTATATTAAACCTCTTCCCGAGCTGGCGCATTGGAAACCAGTAAATAGCCCCTTTCAAGTTAAATCAATCCATGGACACCATTAACAGAAATGTCTCATTACCTATTCAGTAATCATACTTTTCACTAGATATTAAGATTTCGACGGATAATTGCCTTGATCTACTAAAACAGATTAACGCTCACATTGATTTGAACATAACATCATAAAGCATGACCGGGGCACGAGAAAATTGAGTTCACACATGTCAACAATGAACCATTTTCAAATTATACGCGACGTTCCTGCCGCAGTCAGACTCACTTTCAATCAAATGATTGACCGAACGATTAACGCCTTTGCAGACGTTAACGAATCCCTACCGTACAATATCAACACTATTGCCACAATCCAACTGACAACGAACCGGTATACTCTAAGCTATACCCGTATCCTATGGGCGTGTCAGAATTTGTCAACGCAGAAGTTAAACAACTTCTGGCGAATGGCATATTAACCCTCAAGTCACCATATAACAATCCAATATGGGTGGTCGACAAAAAAGGTGTCGACGAATCTGGCCATAAAAAACGCCTGGTAATCGATTTTCGGAAGTTAAATCAGAAGACAACTGACGATAAATACCCTATCCCAACTATTTCGACCATATTGTCGAATATGGTAAGGCCCAATATTTCACAACACTGACCTTAAATCGGGCTTCCACCAAATAGAATTGGCGGAAAGAGACAGAGAAAAAACTGCATTCTCTGTAAACAATGGGAAGTATGAATTTTGCAGACTTCCCTTTGGGCTTAAAAACGCCCCTAGTATTTTCCAGAGGGCAATAGACGATGTCCTCAGGGATCAAATTGGAAAAACTTGTTACGTCTATGTGGACGACGTAATAATTTTCTCCCCCAATAAGGAAGACCACATAAGACACATTGAATGGGTCTTGAAAAGCCTTAGGGATGCAGGCATGAGGGTTTCTCAAGAAAAGTCTAAATTCTTCAAAAAGGAGGTGGAATACTTGGGATTCACAGTATGCAGAGGTGGAATTCGGACATCGACCGACAAAGTGCAGGCCATAAAGAATTTCCAACCACCGACAACATTGTTTAACCTTAATCATTCCTAGGGTTAGCAAGTTATTACAGGTGCTTCATAGCAGGATTCGCCAGCATTGCAAGACCCCTAACGGAGATCTTGAAAGGCGAAAATGGGAAAATAAGCGCCAACCATTCGAGGAAGGTGAAACTCGAATTAAACCAAACCCAGTTAGATGCCTTTAACAGATTAAAAGAGTTGCTAGCGTCCGAAGAGGTGCTGTTGGCATATCCCGATTTTAAAAGACCATTTGACTTGACAACAGACGCGTCAGGCCAAGGGCTCGGCGCTGTGCTATCTCAGGGCGGACGCCCTATAACAATGATCTCGCGCACATTGCGAGACAATGAGATTAACTTTGCCACAAATGAGCGAGAACTCCTAGCCATTGTGTGGGCACTGAAAAATCTCAGAAATTACTTGTACGGTGTTAAAAACCTTAACATCTACACAGATCACCAGCCGCTAACATTTGCGGTATCGGATAAAAATCCGAATGCCAAAATAAAGCGCTGGAAGGCTTTCATTGATGAGCATAACGCAAACATCATCTATAAGCCTGGCAAAGAAAATCTTGTGGCAGACGCTCTGTCTCGCCAGAATATCAACGCTCTGGAAGACACGGCAGAATCTGATGCCGCTACGATCCACAGCGAAGAGTCCTTAACTTACACAATCGAGACAACAGATAAGCCGGTAAACTGCTTCCGAAATCAGATTATACTGGAGGAAAGCACTGTCCCACAACACAAGACATATATCTTGTTTAGAACGAAAACCCGACACGTTATACAGTTTTCCGATCGCAACACATTAATACAAACTCTACGAGAGGTTGTAAACTCCGAGGTGACTAACGCAATATATTGTGAACTTCCTATTCTAGCCTTCATTCAACACAATCTAGTGAAGGAATTCCCCTCAACAACGTTTCGACATTCTAAAAGTTTCGTGATAGATATATCAGACGTTACAGAACAAAGAGAAATAGCTATAACGGAGCACAATCGCGCTCATCGCGCAGCACAGGAGAATGCCCAGCAAATACTTAGGGACTATTTTTTTCCAAAAATGGGCCGTTTAACAACTGAAATAGCAGCAAACTGTCGAGTATGCGCTATGAACAAACACAATCGACACCCGATCAGGCAAGAACTGGGGAAAACCCCTTTACCTTCATATTCTGGAGAAATGTTACACGTAGACATTTACTCCACAGATGGGAAATACTTCTTAACCTGTATTGACAAATTTTCCAAATTTGCTGTCGTCCAACCAATCCGATCACGAGCAATTGTGGACATAAAGGCTCCACTCTTGCAACTTTTAAATTTTTTTCCAAAGACAAAAACAATCTACTGCGATAACGAAAAATCACTAAACTCAGAGACCATCAGGGCAATGTTGTCAAACAACTTTGACATAGTGATCACAAACGCACCCCCTACATAGTACATCTAACGGGCAGGTCGAGCGTTTTCACGGCACTTTAGGGGATATAAGTCGTTGCCTAAAAAATGGAAATCACATTGAAGATACTATTGACAGTACCCTCCTTGCGACAATAAAGTACAATAGGTCGATCCACTCGGTGACAAAGAAACAGCCGATAGAAATTATTCATAATATCCCTACAAACGTTGCAGTGCAGATAAAAAACAACCTCACGTCAGCACAAGAAAAGTCTTTGGAGCAACATAACAAGAACAGGGTCCGAAAAGCGTACCAAATAGGAGAGAAAGTATGGGTAAAGTCTAACAAGAGACTGGGAAATAAACTTTCACCCTTGTTCACCGAAGCAGTGGTTGAAGCAGACCTTGGGACAACGGTCCTTATAAAGGGGAGGGTGGTCCATAAGGACAACCTTAAGTAAACCATTTGTAGAATTTTTTAACAAAAAAAAAACATCCTTTTTAATAACTACACTCTTTTACCTTAGGATAAAATATATTCTAGTTTTAAAAATAGTGGCTCTGACTAGAACTGAGGCGACTTCGAGACTTAATGACTATACGCACGCGGACTACATACCTATAATAGACGGGGACGTGACAATTTGGGACGAATACGGCTACATGGGACACACAACTAACCTGACGATATACGAGACATATGTTGACGAGACATGGAACTTAATAGACGGACTACCCAAAGACCATATGAGACAGGTACTTAAGACTGACTTACAACACATAGCCACTTTAATTAGTACCCTTAACGTTCACCATAGACAGGCCAGAAGCATAAACTTGATAGGTAGTGCCCTTAAGGTAATAGCAGGAACCCCAGATTTCGATGACTGGGAGCAGATAAAATTTAAACAAGGACAATTAGTAGATGCTGAAAACAAGCAAATCGAGATCAATAACAAAATTCAAGTAAGACTCAACGAAATTTCAAGAGCTCTCAATACAATTCAAAAACCAGAAACTGAAGTCGAATATCTTTATACGACTATCTTGGCGAAAAACAGAATGATAATTTCAGACTTAGAAGATTTGATTCTCTCAATTTCACTTGCAAAAATAAATTTAATTAGCCCACTCATACTCGACAGCATTGATGTAAAAGAACTAAATGAGCAACTCACCAATGTTAGCGTAACAGACCTACTAGAGGTATCTAATATTAAGGCTTTTCAAAATTCCCAACTACTATATTTTTTAATCAAATTCCCTAAACCTAAGTTACACTGCAGAAAAATCAATATTTTTCCCGTTCAGCATAGTAATATAATAATAGATTTAGAAGAAGGCGACGTGGTGGCCGATTGCGGGACAAAAACCTTCGCCGTGCGAGATTGCGCCTCTACAGTGAGCACCACCTTCTGCAAACAAATGCAGAAAACAACATGTGCCCAACAGTTGGTCTCAGGCGGCACTGCACAATGCGCTACACGTCTTGGGCATCTAAAGCCCATAATCGTAGTCGATGAAGGCGTCGTTATCATCAACAGCGCCACTATCGACGTAGTGGGCAGCACCGGAACTAGCCAGCAGGTCACGGGGACTTATTTAGTCGCCTTCGATGACCACATCTCATTGAATGGAACCCGTTACATAAATCATCGGGGTATTCTGAGAAAAAAACCAGCAGTTTCGACGTCAGGAATAGTCAACATCACACTATTCCGAGAACACCTGAGCCTTCCGTTCCTGCACGACCTGAGTTTGAGTAATCTTCGCCACATCAGTAACCTCAAGGCCGAACTGTCATCGAGGTCAATTGGTTGCGTCACTATCATTGTCTCTCTTGTCTTCCTCCTAGTTCTCGGTTTTAAAATATGTCAACGGAAGCCGACCAATGGGAAACCCGAGGACGGGTTTCAACCTACCCGGGGAGGAGTTAACACGCGCCGATCAAATAGTGCTGACAACAAGTCAGCAACTTCTACACCGGACGCCGTTGCGACAGAGTTGCAGGCGAAATTAGACACCAGCACGCAGAAGCGGGCTGACCATCCGTGGGAGACGCAAGCTCAGCGGTCTGTCGGCTTGACCGACGGCAGCAATGGCTTGGACACCAGCACGCAGAAGCGGGCTGATCATCCATGGAAGACGCAAGCTCAGCGTTCTGTCGGCCCGGCCGCCGGCAGCGATGGCTTGGAGCCGCCGTTTAGTTTTATAAAAGTTCAGTTTATAATCTTCTCTCGGAAAGCTCACACGAGCAGTAAAATAAAAAGATTCAAAATAAAACACAGTCTTGTTATAATTTATATGCACATATCAATCAGGCTGGCAATCAATACGTCTTCGTATATGAAGCTAATCGTCTTCGTTTGGAGTTAAAATTAATTATTTCCGAAATTGATTTGCATTTGAGAGGAAGCTTTATGGGCAACAAGTTCATGAACGATTTCACTTTGGCAAACAACAGACTTAATTTCAGTGCGAATCGCTGGACAATAGCCGACTAGAATTCCTCTCTATATATGCAGATACCCGACAAAATCGGAATACCCCGTCAAAATACAAAATCAAACATTTAAAGCCCGCAGACAATGCAACAGCTCCTTTGTGTGGGGCTTAGAGGGCTTTAGAGTCTAACACATCGTTTTATGGCTCTTCACACATTGATGGGCTTAGTTCCTTTCAGGCGGAAATGACACACCCATTGCTAAGTTTTACGATCGATTATTGAAATGCTGTCTGTAGAAAAAGTGTCAACAATTTTCTGGGCTTAAGCGCGGCTCTAAATGCGTGCGTAAATGCGTGTGTAGGTTATAAAGAAACAAAACCACCTGGTCAAAGCCACTTTGGACCCAAATTATAAGCCATAAACCACCCAAAACACATTTTCGGGCCATAATTGCGGCTACAACTTTGACTACAGCTAAACACAACTGTCTATTGACGCATTATGAGCACATTTATACATATATATGTATTTATACGTATCTATAAGTACAGCATAAAACCCATTCACTTTTTGTTGTGATGATTTCATAGAGGCAAACACTCAGCGGGCCATAAATACATAGATACAAGGAGTCGATGTTTAAGCAATGGTGCTTAACGCATCTTTAAAGCAGCCATTGTTGTAGTTGTAGTTGTTGTTGCTGCTGTTGCTGCTGCTGCTGCTGTTATTGCTGGCTCATAAATATTGGCTAACTGTCAGTGGCATGACGAATAGCTGAGTTGGCTGAGTCTCTGCCCTAGCGCCTGATTGGCTTAAGCAAGTGGCTTAATTTATGCAAATGCCACTTGAGCAGATCGACCTGACATCCCTCCCTCTCTCTCGATATATCTGCCTCTTTCTCTCTCATCCTCCTCCATCGAGTGGCTCCTCGAGTGGCTGGCTGCAGTAGTTAAGTGCGCACAAAGTGAGCTAAATGCTGGATCAGTGTTTGCTCTGCATAACAATAAGCGGCCCAAAAACATTTTGCATATGAATGGCCCACAGAATCTCACGGCCCAATACAGCCAATTAGACCTATGAATATGAACGCCCTCTGACTGACTGACTGACTGACGACTGACTCTGATTGTTTGCTGTTTGACTGCCGAGTGCGACATGTTGGGCGTAGTTGGCTTTTGTGTTCAGTGTTTGCATATTTGCATAAACGATCCAAGCAGCGACACCTCTGAATGGGCCGCTGGGACCACGCATGAATGGAGCCGCGACGCCCAGGCCTCGGAAGTGGGGGTCCCCCTCTCTTGCTCTCTCTCTCTATCTCGCGAGCTGAGTGTGGGGTCTCTCTGTGTGATTTATGCCTGGGAGCCTGCACTGCGTTTGCATATCGAATTCATGCAAGTGGGAAACAGCGTTCGGATTGCCTCGAAAGAGAACGCATAATTTAATTACACAAAAGTTAAACGGCGCTGGGAACTAAAACTCTAAAAGCTCTGAGAGCAATGCAAATCTTGCCATCATATTCAATATAATAACACTCAGGTCTTGTAGCATTGCGAGGCTGAGTCACTTTTATGGTTTTGGGCACGAGCTGCCTGATTCAGTCCGCTTCAACTTCATGCGGAAGACAATTCTTGCAACATTTTGTTGGCTAGCGCCAAGGACGCTGTTGAAATGAGCGCTTAATAAAGCAATCAATGCCTGGCCTGCAAATCAAATTGGTAACAGCGCAAAAATTAAGCCAAAATGCGCTAAATTAACTAAGTTTTTAACAGCAGCCAACAGCAGCAGCAACCAGCAGCTGAACTAAAAACAAAGCCAAGTCAAGAGTGGGAAATTAAATATCTTGCACTAACAATGCCACATTGGAAACCACTCTGGTGGGGCTGGCTGGATTTGCAGTCGGACTTGGATCTTAGACGCTTTGACTTTGACTCGTTCTCGGACTTGTGCTGGGCATTGGGGCATTGGGGGTAGGGCCTAGTCGAGCGAGCCGAGCTGAGCCGAGCGGCAGTGGCAACTTTGTGGGCGCAGCCGCTGTCCGTGTATGCCATAACTATTTATGAACAGTTAGTTAACTCAAATGCTAGGTGGCAATTAAATGGGCGTGGCCACAGCTACATTGCAACAAAGAAAGATAGACGGCCACACAAACACACGCACACATACAGGCAGACAATCGCATTGCTGGACCAGCTAGACTGCTTCTTGTATTGTCCAAATCATAACCTTGCCCAGGTCGAAGTAAACACAGGGAGAATCAATGAGCGCTTCGTACACTTCGTACTCGGCAAGCATATAATTAGCATTTGCTAAGCGAACTCGCTGCCCGTCAGTCACTCAATGGATGAGGACTAGCCCAGGTACACACCCCAAAATTGGGGCTAAGCCAAACCGATTTTCGTTGGCTTCAATTTCTGGTTAGCTTGTTGGCCGCAGCATTAATTGGCCTTAATTAAAAAGTAACTCTCTAATTGATTAATTAAATTGAGATATATACAGCGTATTTGCAATGAAGTACGCTTGGATTTGTCGCCAGCATATGTAGGTGCAAAGTTGTTAACACAAACATTGAACTTCAATTCGGTTCGCTTCGGCTGGCTTTTTGCTTCGATGAATCCATTAATTTACGCCTGCGCCCCCAACAAGCACTGCAATTGAAGTGCAAAGTTGAACAACAATGCAGCCAGCATGTTGTGTGTACTTGAAGTTAGTTCGTTGGCTGGCTGGTTGGCTCACTGGCTGGTTGGTTGGCTGGTTGGCTGGCAGCTGGCTGCTAGGCATTAGAAATAAGTCGCGAACCTCGCCTTGTGTGCCTGGTGTGCAGCAGTTTGTAGTCCTAGCCCAATCTTGATCGCATTTTTTACGGCACATAAATATATGCCAAAACACTACAATGAAAATATTGTGCTATACGAAAATGTGGCAACAACGGCCAGCGCTACAACTATGGCAAAAATATGAAAACGTTTTTCAATGAAAATTAATGGGCAACGCCGAAAATTTTGGGGTGCTCGCTGCGCATGCGCAAAAATGTTAAAATCGTGACCATAGCTATAGCCGTAGACGTAGACATAGACGTAGACGTAGACCCAGCCGTAGCCAGAGAGCAAAAGCAAAAGCAAAAGCAAATGCTTTCAGCTTCCATCTACAACAACAACAACAATGACGACAAGTACTGTATTGTCTTGTGTCTCTGCGAGTCTGTGGAGCGCGTGTGATTTAGCAAATATTTAGACCGTATATGGAGCACCCGCCGCTGACCATTGCTCACTGCAATGAAAACAATTTCCTGCGTTGCGAAAAGCCAGTCGAGGCGAATTCTGCAGTCCGGGCGATGTCACCAGGGGCGGCACCATATTGATAATTCATAACGCGACCATTTTTGGTGAGCCATTTGAAATTAACGCGCGCCAGCGATCGACGGCCCGTTGTTGAAATGTCAACATCAATTTGCCGTTTGCCGTTTGCCGTTGCGCGAGTGCGCGAGCACTTTGATAAAAAGCAGTCGAAAATGTTGCCAATCTTCGCTGCAACATGCTGTGGCAATTAAAAATGCGCATACGCCGCGGCAGCCAAGCTTTAGCCTAGAGCTGTCGATGTCTGCGTCGGCGGCATAGTTGAAAGCGAACGCAAGGCAACGCGGAAATCAAATGCAGACATCATCTGGCAATAACAACTCATTTCCATTTTGATTTTGGGGTTTCTCTTAACTTTCTGCGACATCGGGGGATGCAGCTGAAAGCCAAATACGAATAAATATTTCAAACATATAAATAACATAAGAAAATAATATTATTTTTTTCTCCGTTAAAACCCATAGAGTTAAGTTTCGTTTATGCTAATAATATTTTGTATACCCTGAACCCATTGAAAATGGGAAATCAGGGTATAATGGTTTTGTTTTTTTTATTACTTTCTATATTTATAAATTTATTTTACTTATGTACTTAATTTAAAGCTAAGCACTTTTATTAGTATTCAGAGTAGATATGCAGCACTTAAAATTATAAAAATACTTTAATGAAAATTGACAGAACTATCTATTATTCTTTTTTTTTTAAACATTTCTACGAGAGTTGTTTGACTTTTGAGATCAACACAAAAATTTATATATATTTTTCAAAATTTCTGTTACAACTTTGTAATTTCCATTTATTTACTGTAATTCACTTAAAGCCCCTGCAAATCTTTTAGGCGTAAATGCAAAGCGAAAATAAAAAAAAATATATATATATATTTGTATAAACAGTTTCATGCAAGTATTTGTTGCAAGTCACGCAAATCTGTTGCTGCACTCATTTGGCTGGTAAATCGTATTCGCATTGCTAAGCCTCGAGCGAATGGATTTCATTATTCACTTCACGCCCCGCTGAATCAGAGCACGCACTTTATGAAGTCATTATATAAAAAATATATATTTATTAGCATTGCTCGGCTCTGCTTGCTTTGGCTTTTAATTAGCTCTTGAGTTGGCCAACTAAATGGTTTTTTCATTGACAAAATCAATTCGCGCGATTTGCGTGCCAAGTGTGCATGGAGTGGGGGTACATTTCGTATATGGTTAATTAGAGTGCAGTTAATTTGAATGTTCATTAATGTGGTGGCTGCCAGGTGTGAACAGGGACAAAAGGAGCCGAGACCAAAGACCGGAGACTAGTATGAGCAAAATCAATCAACGTCATTTGCTGTGCCAAAATATTGCAAATCGCTGCATTCCCACACACGCCCAAACTAGAGTCGGCGACTTGGATTTGTTGCGGCTGGAATAACGAATTATTGAATGGCCAGAGCCTATGGCGTTAATAATGCCAATTGCAAGTTTTATGTGCCACAACAGCGACACCACCAGCAATAACAATAATAGACTGCATATTATTAAGCGCTTTAAAGTATTTCCAATGTGTTCATAACTCAAAGGCCTGAGATCGACCGAGCGACTAAGCGACTGAACGACAGAGCGACTCAGCGACAAACAGACGGAACGACCGCAAAGCCGGATCTGAGGCTGGGCGACCTCTCGCGGGGGCACACACGCTGCCGGACTAGACACGGCGACGTGGTCAGCCCCATGCCATGTTGCTGTAAAATCAAGCAAGTCGTTTTCCACTGCACATTGCTATCTTTTTGCATTGAATTGCACAGATGTAGCTGTTGCTGTTGCTGGAGCTGCAGCTATATGACTGACTGACTGTATTTGGTCTTTGAGCATTGCTATTGCTATTGTAAAGTCTTCACAAGTTGTGTGCAGATCGGATTTCATGCTAATTGATTGATGGTACTGTTGGCACCTCCACGCTTAGCCCTCTAATGCTAATCAATTCATGTGTATCTACCTGTGCGTCGTCTTGAACAAATTAATTAGTCGCTTAATAGTGACAATAAGCCCAAGCTGGTAGATCCAAAGCGTACAAATTACCCAGGCATTAGCATAATAAAACGATGCAGCCCAAAACGACTCTCATAAATTATGCATAGTTTTGGACAAAACGAAACCGTTGCGGCTACGACTCTGACTCTGACTGCGACTGCCACTGCCACTGCGACGGTGACGGTGACGGCGATAGGAGTACTGAAATTACAATAATAAAAGAACGAACGAAACGATGAAACCGAAGCTGTTTGCTGATAGCGGTCATCGTCTGGCTTTCGCATATATTTCATTAGTGGCGAATATGCGAATGGCGAAAACTGCACGCTAGATGGCGCTGCTGTATGCGGATGAAACTGGTTCACATACCGCTTTCGCATGCGGGATCTGTGCCTCTGCTTCTGCCTGTGCCTGTGACTGTGATTGTGACTGTGCCTGTGCAGCCATGCCCCGCAATCCGGCCAGGATGACGTTGATGATGAAAATCGTTATTGACAACGGAAGACGGCGGCTGGAGCAGACGGCGGCTGGGAGTCAACGGCGCGAGCTGAGCGATTTCCATGCAAATGACCATGAAATGGAATCTGCTCGTTTGCCTGGTCCGCGCGATGTCGACTTATCTGCGACAAACGTACTTGAACCACAAAACGAACGACACTTTAATGCAAGCCGACATTGAAACGTTGCCGTTGTTGTTGCGCTTGTTGTTGTTGTTGCTGTTGTTGCCGTTGCCTGTCACGGCCAGAAAGTGGCACACAGGCGAACAATGCGTGAGGGAAAGAGAAAAGTGCCGGCCGCGTAGTAAAATTAATTGAAATGTCCCGTGGAATGCGGCGCAGAAAAGTATTTTTCAATTTTGGTTTTTCAATTTTTGGTCAATGGCATTTGGTGATTGCCCGCTTTTCAATTAAACTGCAGCTAATTGCATTTGACAGCGTCGGCAAGCAATTTATATCAACACGCAAAAGCAAAAGCAAAAAAATACAAACTGCCAAGTTTGTTGCCTAAGTCTTTTGTCAGCGTGTGTGCCTCCGTGTGTCAACTGTGTGTGCGCACTATGACGGGGTGGCCGAGCAGCGAGATGCTGGCAATTTTCAAAAAATATAATAATCATAAAATAAAAAGCTGGCGACAATCAAACGGCCACAGCAGCAGCAGCAGCACCAACAACAACAGCAAAGGCAACTTGTGCGATAAAAAAGAAATCTTTTGCGATTTCGCAAGCTAAAAACGTTGGGAAAAAGCAAGCACTGAAATCAAAGCAGCCAGCAGCAAAACCGACTGCTAACTCCCCAGAGATTTTTATGACATTTTCACAGGCAGCCGGCAGGTAGGAGCACAGGTGAGGGGATGCGGCGACCAGTGCTGGCTACATGGCAGCCATCTGACAGACGCGTCACTACGTGAGCGACGTGTTTAAAAGTTTAATGAGCCGCAAAATAATTGCAAATGCGGCGCATGTCGCCAAAACGTAGCACAGAGGCAGCCAGGAAGGCTGGCAACAGCAGCCGCAGTCGCAGCCGCAGCAGCAGCAGCCAAAGAAAGACCAAACAAGCAGGCAAACTGGCAAGCGAGTCTGCAATCAGATGGCCAACACCCCCCAGCGCCCAGAAAGGAGGCAGGAAGGCTGCTGCCACCTGTCGAGGGCGGCCACAGGCCACAGTCAGTGCGGTTAGGCTTGGTCTCGTCTCGCTCAGTGTTGCTGCTGGTGTTGGGGGCACTTAATTGCCAAAAGCGTGACTTACATTTAAAAAATCATAAAAGCCACGAGACCAGCGCAGTAGCGCAGCACCGCGGCAGAGCTCAGATTGCGACCAGATAACGATAGACGGATGCTAAGCGTTTGTCAGTTTCGCAAATTAACGAAAAAATGCTTAGGACGAGCTGGCGGCCAATTAGGAGCACTTACCGCAGTCACACAGACCGACAGACAGACAGTGGGAGACACACAGGTAGAGAGAAGAGGCAGTGGCGTCTGATGAGTCGCCAACTGGTTGGCGGCAGTTGGTTTTGCTTTATGGTCGTTTAATTAGCGTCATATTAAAAGCTTTGACACATTTCTTTGAGTCAACCAGAGTTGACGCCAAAATTGTGGGAAATTCCAATTGCCAAATTACAAATTCTCCCCCGCCTCAATCAACCCCTCTCAGTCCACCACCACACACTTAAATGCCCCAGCGTCGATATGTATTTAAGCAGTATTAGCGTCAGCTTGTGGGCGTACTTGCCTCAACACATTGTTCCCAGCGATACGAACTACGCACAGCACGTTGAATGGCTGCCAACAAGAGAATTGTGCGCGCATAAATCATGGACCGGAGTGTCATTGCGGCTGACAGCGGAGACACAAAATCGGGTGCCTGATTCGGATTCCGATTCCAATATCAATTCCGAATCAGTTCAGTTCAGTTTCAGTTTCAGATCTGGAGCAGCAGATAAAATATGTGAGCGTATGACTCGTATTTTATAAACAATCCGAGGCGAGAGAGTGAAAGATATATAGTGTGTGTGTGTGTGTGTGTGTGATGGAGAGGCTGTTGTTAATATCGGGGCGGGCGGGACAGTGCGAGCGAGTGGATCGTTGTCCAACAACGGAATCTGTTTCGTTCGGTTTGGTCTGCGCCCGCACTTGAGCAACGTTGTCCCGCTGTCAATTTATCAACGTTTACGGTTTCTAAACATTTTAGCGCGTGCTTCACAGCCTCTTGAAAAGGCCCTCGCCAAGCGCTAATCCCTTGGCAAACGTATTCATTTTGCGTAGATCGCCGGCTATCGGATGGCAAAAGGGGCACAGCCACAGCTAAAGCTACAGCAACATTTATAGCGCAGGGATTAACGCGCCATTGACATTTCTTTCTTTTCTGATTTCGTAGCGGACGCACAGCAGGTGAGTTGCTGTTGTTGTTGCCGTGATTGTTGTTATTGTTAGTGGCTAACGAAGCGGGCGGATTTGTAAGCCGAATCTCGTATAATCAAGTGTAGCTAGCTGGTCAGGCGATCGCGAGTCGGATTTGATTTATTTGCTGGTTATTTTAATGTCTGGACAACAGACTATCCGTTGTTTCATTAAACAATCATTGACTTCTAGGCAGCCAGCTAGCTAGATAGCCAGTCAGTTAGCCAGGCAGCAGGCGGACAGTCAGCTTTTATGACCACCATATAAACATGCATAAAAATTCATCAGCAGTTGTGAGTTGATTTTAGTTATGTGCCCGTTTTCCGTTTTGCTTGATTTTTATAGTCTTACAGTTCTGATGTTGTTGTAGTTGTTGTTGGTATCTGTGCAGCTATCGTTGCCTGCTGCTGGTCTCTTGGTGTTCGTTTTATTGGCCCAATTTGTAAATATAGCGCAAAAGTGTTGAGCATAACAATGAGCTGATCGGGCGGGATGGGCGGTACGGGCGGTGTGGGCGGTGTTTGCCTGATCGGTGCGGCAATTTCTTGTGCATGCCATCAAGTTCGTTGCCTAAGTCTTTCGTTTCAATTCAATTGAATTCAACTCCGACTCCATCCGTTTCGTGCTGCATGATTTGTTGTTTATTTGTCGTTTCTAATCAAAGACAAATCAAACACGCACCCACAGCCCAAGTGTGTGTACAAATGCATATAAATTACAATTCTTACTGGCCAAAGAGCTATTGAAATCAACATTAATGCATCAATGCGTCGTTTTTTTTTCATTTTTTTTTCCTTTTTGGATTTTAATTTTCGTTTTCATAAACAAACAGCGCAAAATGTACGCATTATTTATGATTGCAAGGCATGTAATTCGTATGCTAATTGATAAGTATCTTAAAATTTATTAACCAGCTAGACGCAACAACAACAGCAATAGCAACAACAATAATGCGTGCGTGCCGTGCGGCGTCAATTTTCAAGTACACAAATGCAAAATTGAAATCTTGATATATATAAGGCAACACTATGCACGCCGCTGCTGTTATTGTTGTTGTTATTGTTGCTGCTGCTGTTGTTGTTAATGGCCAGCTGGTTCTCACGCACAGCGATCGAGCACAGCTGCACATTCGGACAACGTCAGGTTTAACGCTGACCCCGGTCCCCGACCCGAGCCGCCCCCTTGGCGGAGCCCATGACTTTTGTTATACCGCCGCCAAAATCAAGTTCAAATCTAAAGTCGCTTTAGTTGCGCATTCATTTGCAAGGCAAATAGATATTATGCACACTTTTTAGCTGCCCATTTTGATTTTGTTCGCCTTTTTGTCAATAGCGCAAAATATTTGTGTGTAACATAAAACCGCCTGCAATAACAGCTCAGAAACAAGCAGCAACAAGTGCAACAACCAACGCAGCTTTGTAACATGAAATCAGCTACGAAATCGCAGCTAAAGCGATTTCATCGTATCAACAACATTAATTACAACAGCCATGCAAAACTTACAGCAGTTCGAGCCGAACTCAAATAGTGCGTATTTCAAATTGAACATTAAATTATGGTAAATATCAGTCACGCTGTAAAACAAGTGCGGCTAAGCTCTAAGCATAAAGAGTGACTAGCAGATACCCTGCAGCATGAGTCTAAAATAAATGAATATTCCAGGCAATTTTACCATATTTTCATCTTACATTTTAAGCTTTAAATTTCTTATATATATTTTCAATTTATATTTTTCAGTTAGATTTTTCCATAAGGTAATTATATTTACAAACTGCAACCAAAAACATTTATCACATCAAATATTTAATGAATTGAGAAAACCAAATCCCGATGCGTCAACAATGCATAATCGTTTCGATGATTTATTTCTCCAGCATCTCGTTATCTGCTCACCATTTATGTATCTGATGTAATTCCTATGCTGACGTCACGCATGCTTTGCGTCAATTAAGCGCAAACCCCAAAAGCATATAGAAAATAATAAATAAATAAAATGCGCCGACTGCTCAGACTTTATGGAAACGCATTTAAAATGTGTGTTGTGGTTAAAAGGGGTCGTCGGGCACGCACTGCAGTCGCAATATGTTTGTATAGAGGACAAAAAAAAAAAAAAAAAAAACAAAATAAATAGAAAAAACTATAAGAATTGAAATAAAATAACTACTACGCGTCGATCAATAACAACAACGCACGCTTGTCCCGTGCATGTTTGTGTGTGTGCGACATTTTTGTACATTTTCGCCTTGATCTAGAATTTTTTCCTATTAATTGATCTCATAATGACAGACACTTCAAAAGCGACATCACGACATTTATTAATTAATGCACGCAGCACAGCTAAACGCGAGACGGCCCGAGCTTGAAAACCAAATCGACCGGCTGCTGGTGCGTATACGTAACATACGTTTTGCATGCGTTAATAACAACAGCAACAGCAACAGCAACAACAACAACAGCAACAAATAATGCCGGCAGCTTAATTAGCATTTTAGATTACTTTGTGGCAAGTGCGTAGCAAGAGTTGAGCTAAAAGTTAGCTTATGAGGTTAACCCGAAGGTCGCAGCTAAATTGCGTTTAAATAATTTTAATAAACAACTACTAGCTATGGGTGCACTAAGTACGCTAATTACATACGCTCTTGTCGAACTATTTCCCGTTTGCCAATATACAAATCACAAACTGCATATTCGTACGTACTATATATACATATATGTATGTAGTAAGCTCTCGTTGCTCAGCTCAGCGGCAACAGCTGCACATTAATTAAAGAGGCGTTATCAATTAGCCAAGTTGGCTGCACAGCCTGAGAGCGTCGCAGATGCTTCCCATGGCAGCTATCTGCAAATCATGGCGTAAATGCACGCAGCTCATGCAGCAGCTCAATTGCAATTAAGAGTCGCAGAAAAGCGAGTGAATTGGGTGTCGGGCATCTCCTCCTGCCTGGGCTCGTTAGCCCGCGTAAATCGCTTTGATAGAAATTGTCAGCGGGCCAAATGACGCGTCGACTTTTGGTCACATGTTATGTTATCAAGCCTTTTGAAAGTTGCAGTGGAAACTGGATTGAGATAGGTGTTTGTATTATTTTTGATATTTGGGCTAGTTGAGGGTTGAATAATTGCTTTTTGTATTTGTTGATTGGATTTAGTTTAGCTTTGATTTTTCAGATCTTATGCAAATGTTTGCAAATTTGTCAAATTACGCGTAGGCGACTCAAGCCGCGAGCTGGAAGTGTCGCTGTCGTTGTCTTGCGTCGCCGTCGCCGTCTTCTCATCGACTGACGCCCCCACCAAATCCAGAGACTCGCTATACTGTAGCAGCAAGTTCATTGAACCACCTACGAGAAATATGCAAATCGAGTGTTGCAAAAAAAAAAAAAAAAAAAAAAAACCGAGAGCGAGAGAAAAAAAGCAAAAACAATGAGCCGAACAAAAAGAAAACTAATCTTTGATTTGATTTTTATAGCTTTTGTCTATCCGCTGTTAAGAAACTAAAAATAAAATTGGTATGCATGAATTTTGCCATTTTTCCATTTATTTGGCTAATTTCTTGGCGTTTCACGCTGCATTCACATCAAAGCCGAATTAATTGATGTCACCAAAAACCAGCTGCTGACACAAAGATTTATGCGCCGTTGCGCCTCACACGAGGCAGACGGCATTTGGCGAGACGTGCTTGAAATTCTGATTGGCCGGGAAACCACTAAGAGCGTTATTAAATTCATATATGTTTATGGTAAGTGTATAAATGATTTATAGCTAAATTAAACGAAACAAAAACAAATCGCCAACTCAACAAAATTATGAATGCAAGACATTATCATGTTCAGCCCAGCATCCAAACTGATCGTCCGTTTAGCTAATATACGCATAAAGACGCCGACTCAGAGTCGTTTTTCACGGCTGACAATTAAGAGCTGTCACAGTCAATGGAACAAACACATCCGTAATGCTGTGAATTATTTTTGATATTTTTATTTAATTTTTATTGCTAATTATGGGATTCACAAAGTGAGCAATAAAATTCATAAATTAATAAACTGCGACCTCCTTTTGCAGCCAATTTGATTGTGATTTGGGTTTTGATTTGGATTTCTAATAAATAATTATCACGCCCATTTGCTGGGCAGAAAAATTCATTAGGCTGAAAAAGCACAAATTTCTCACTTGATTATAGGCCACAAGGCCTCGTTCGGCCCTTTTCGATTGTTGGCTCTCTGTCGGAAGGGTCGACGCGTCGCTGCTGCGGCTGCCACATGCAGCGTAATTAAATTTCCTTTGTTGCCTGGGAATTCGCTACGATTTTAATTGTCGATTGGCGCTGATGTGGCCTACGGCACTCCAATAGGCCCTCATTTGGGCCAGTCCCTGGGCCGGGCCCTTCCGCTACAATTAGCAATTTCATGCGTCGTTTTTGTCTATTTTTTGGTGTTGTAATGTGTGAAATTGATTATGGCTGGCAATTGGGCTTATAAACGGCCGAAGCTTTTCCCACTTGTATTCGATTCAGTTGGGGCATTTTTTTCCTCTTATTTATTGTCTGGGAAACGATTTGAACTGTGTTAATTGCAAATGGCTGGGTGAGTTGGGTATTAAATGGACTTAGATGCCGCTAGTTGTGCCACTCATAAGAAGTTACCGAAAAATGTGATCTCATGCCTATGGCAATGCCTGTGCCACAATGTCCACTGCGAAACACTTTATGCATCATTACGTGGTGCAATTTGCAACATCTGCAAAGCATTTGCGAGCTCTTTGAAGTGGTTTTTATCAAAAGCTAACTCAGTGTCGCCGACGCCTGGACTCGGCTGCCTCGAGGCATTATAACACTCGTAATATGAGCAACAGCCACATTCAAATGACACTAACGGTTCTGTCTGTCCATCTCCTAGTCTGTGTGAGCGCCAGTAATCATGTTTTAACGACACTCACACACACACAAGCACTCATATGCAGACTTACAGGCGCGTCATCTGCGAGTTCATATAGAAATCTTGTAATCTGATAGGCATGACAAGAAATATTTTGCTTGTCATTAAATTTACTTTTATTTATGCAGCAGCGCTGATTGTTTGCTGTTTGTTGTTGTTGTTTATTTGTTGTTGTTGGTGGTGTTGCTGGCGTAGCTGTTGTTGTTTTATTCGCGTGTTTTGTTTCGCAGCAACTCGAAATTAGTGAAAACTCTTCACATTTGTGGCATGAAGTTGGCTTAGGACACACAGAAAACAAATAGCAAACCAAAATGTATGCATATTGTGTTGGCGCCTTGTATCGTCTGCCAAGCTCATCGATTTTGGCCGAAGTTGCTGTTGTTGTTGTTGGTTTCCATTGCTGTTTGTTGTTGTTGTATTGCGTAATAGACGAAATATTTGCGCATGCCTCATTACAGTTGGTTTGGTTGCCGTAATCGACGCGGGCGCAGTATAAGTGAAATATTCCGGGAATTCCAACTGGTATGGCGAAACAAAAGACTTAGGCAACAAACATGCGCGTCGCTCAGCTGCTTAGAATTGGCAAAAGTTGTCGTTGTGTATTATAGGCTGCACAACGGATCAAGTCGGATAAGTGCGTGACATTTACGGTGCTTGGCATTGCACTGGCAGCTGATGACGGCGATGACATCAGAGATCAACAGCAAATGTCAGTCAAGTGCGTCATCGATTCTACAAACAAAGGGCAGCAAAGCGTTTAGCTGGAAATCAAAGCGTTTGCAGTAGCCAAATGGGCACTAAATAAGATTGACAGCCCCACTGACTGCCTGACTGGCTGACTGGCTGACTGCCTGACGGATGGACCAGCTGACAGACATGCAAGTGATCAGCAAATGAGTGACAGACGCATAGACAGACGGACAGACAGACAGTCTGTCTCCGCCTAGACAGCATGTGTAATGACGCGAAACTGTGTGCAAAAACCACAGCAACAGCAACAACAATAGCTGGCATAATGAGCACAATTACAGGCACAGCAAATCAAATGCAACGCGTTACGAGTCGCACTTTGAATCAGTCACAATAATTGCACTGGCAAAAAAGGTTCATAAATTATGGCAGTAGAAAAAAGAATTAATTAAAAAAAAAAAAAAAAAAAACACAAATGCATGGCAAGAGCAGAAAAAACAGGCAACGGTAACAAATGCAAAGCCACAAATGAAATTAAACTTGAGCATAAAAAAAAATGCAGCCAGACGGCTATTAAGAAAATTTCTTGTTGACTCATCCATCTAACCAGGCAGGCAGACCGGCGGCGGCGGCCCACAATTAACAACCCAGAGTCAGAGTCAGAAACAGCGGCAGAGGCAGAATCAGAGTCAGAGTCGGAGCAGCTACCAAGAAATTGTCAGCCAACATTTCTTGAACTCATTTGCGGCGTTTTGTATCAGAGCTCGGCAATTTCTTTTGTCAGCGTTGCAATTAAACCATTGCAATGCGTTGCCGACTTTGTTGTTGTGGCTTTAACTGTTACTGATGCATCTGTTATTGTTGCTGCTGGTGATGTTGCTGCTGCTGTTGTTGTCGTTGTTATTGTTGTTGCTGACAATAATTTAAATTTAATGCGCTTTATGTACTGAGCAAAGCACACGCCCAATTGGAGCTGCAATCGGAATCTCGTGACTTGTGTTTCGCAATTGTGAGAATTAAATAATTCTTTGCATATTTATTTGCAAGTGACTTTTGCACACTTTATGTAATTTCCGTACTCTTAATTAAATATTTTTTGCAGCTTTGCTTTAATTATAGCTTTATAATTGATTTGGTAGCACATAAAAAATATGAAATCAATAAATGCGCAGATCGAAGCACAGCATATAAAAATACTCTACGATATGATGAAAGGCCTAATATATATATAATATATTGATTATGTATATTGCTTATGTTATGAAATATAATTATTTTTTAATGATATGTGATTATGATTATGCTTAGACAGTTCGAAAAATAATTAAAATAATAATAATTAAGGTTTTTCTTAACTTCTGTTAAATGTATCGATATTTTTAAAACGATGTAATATGGAATACATTTTTTTCTATCTATTCTATTCTATCTATTTATACAGATAATGCCCTATGATTCTCTATAAAATATTATGTTAAAGTGAATAATTTGTATATTTTTCTAGGCAGTTAAGAACTAATTAAAATACTGCACTATTATTTCCGCTTTTGAATGTGTTTCCCTTAATTTGTTTAGTATAAAGTTTAGATATTCTATAAGAGATATATATGTACATATATATAGATGTATTTATTTAAATATTGTATATACATATATTGAATATTCATTTGTTTATATTTGAGCATAGTCTCTTTTTACATTTGTTTCACGCTGTGCGAATAAATATTTAAATTGCATTTCAATTAAGAGTGCCAGTTAAAACGTTTTTCCAATAAATTGCATCACCAGACTTTAACATACACACCAACGCTGATGATTGGACAGATCGACATTAAGGCAGACAGACAGAGAAGCAGACTGACAGAGGCTGGCAATCAGCTGCTGTTGCTGTTGATTCGTCTATTGTTAAAGTGTTGAAGTGTTTTTATTTAAATTGCTCAACTGAACTTGTAATTATGGCGCGCTTTTTTGTTGCTGCTGCTGTTGCTGTTGCTGCTGATATTTGCCGGACAGAGTCTGCTCTTAGAGTTTTTTACATAAAGCTAGGAAATGACAGCGAGCGTCGTCTTAAAAGCCAAGTGGCCTGTTTGTAGTTGATGTTTTCTCTCAAATCACTGCAATTAATTGTTGTGGCAAACTTTTAAATAACGGTTTTATAGCCAAACGCACCACCAACAGCAGCAGTCGCAGCCGCAGCAGAAGCAGAAGTAGCAAAAGCAAAATCAAAGGCAACAACAACAACAAGCACAGCAGCTGTTTTGTTTGTTAATTGTAATTGAAATCGCTGCGTCTGTTAATTGATAAATCTGTGGCTCTGTCAGGGAGTCTGTGCATCTAGTTGGCGGCTGCAGCACATAAAGTGCAATTAAAGACGCATAAAACCAAAGCAGAGACGACTAAATAATAACTATGAACGAATTGAAGACAATTACACTTACCCCAGCTCGATTCGAATGAACAGCAATTAACGCTCTCGCTCTCGCTCTTACACTCGCACTCGCACTCGCACACGCACTCGAGGCTCTCTGTTTTATTTTTGTTTTTTATTATTATGATTGGAACTATTATTTGGATTTGTCTGGCACTGGCATTTAGCTGATTGAGATTCTTGGAGAAATATACGCACACTTGGGCACGAACACACACGCACGCACACACAGTCAAACACTTGCAAACGGCTTGGCAAATCTCAATCTCTGAAACGCGGATGAGACCGTCGCGTCGCGTCGTCAGTGCAACAGTTGTAAAAAGCAGCACGTGAAATATTTATGTAAATTTATTTGGTTTCTTTTCTATTTTGTGTTATTGTTGTTGTTGCAGTTGTTGCAGTTGTTGGTGTTTTTGTGTGCGGCAGTAAAATGCATTTGGAAACATTAAGAGGCACACTTTGCAATTGTCGTTTGGGGCGCTGCGATTTGATTAAAGCTGAAGCCACACAACTCTGCCAGCCGACGAGCTGCTGTCCGGCGATTGTTTTTGTTGTCGTTGTTGTTGTTTTTGCTTGCTAGCTGTTGTCGCTTGTTGCCAGCTGTTCGTGTTTGTGGCAGGCAGGATTTGACTTGTCAATTAGTTTGTTACTTGTTGCATTTTGTTGCTGCCGACATTGCTGTTGTTGTTGTTGTTGTTGTTTTTGTTTGCTATTATTATTGTTGGTGCTGTTGACCGTTTCGCTGCTATCACCCGAAGCACCGTTATCTGGCGCAACTCTCTCAACACTCAATACTAAACCACATAATGCAGGCGAGTAATGAAACGGCAGCAAGTTCGCTGCCTAAGTCTTTTGTTTAGCAGCGCGCCTGTCTCGTTGCTATCGCTTCTGTTGTTTGGCTTCTACTACTACTACAATATATATTTTTATTTCTTATTTTTTGTTTTTGGTTCTTTTTATTTCTGTAATTTTTTTTTTATTTTTAAATCGTAAACTTTTTTATCGCATCATGTTTTTCTATATACAATATAATTAATTTGCTGATATTTTTCTTTTTACTGCACGCTTTTTATGTGATCTTTTGGCGGCAATTAAAATTAATTTAATTTAATTTGTTTTATATTTGTTACTGCGCGATGCCGTTGATGGAAACAAGTTTGTCTTTTTGATTACACTACCATGTGTATAACTTATGTGGCCGTATACGTACGGATATACACACACACACACGTGTATATATTTATAGTTATATATATGTATAATCGTCTGGTATTTGGACGAAGGGCATATCCCATGTACATACTGATTTACATACACGAATGTGATACATGCAGACGTACATGTGTTTGCATGTGTATGTATGTGTATTAATTTGGTTTTATGGCAGCACTGAATTGCTTTTTACTGTTGCTTGTTTGGCTGCTTATATGAGTGATTTGGTTTTCGGAGTAGCCACAGATGGCTAAACATTAAAAATTTTAAGCTTTTGATGCAGCTCCAAACATTATTTGCTATGCGTTATGAATGCAGTTTGTTGGCTGGATGGCTCGATGGCTCGCTAGCTCGATGGCCAACTGTTGCGCTAAGGGGCGCACGCAAATCGCATGCAAAACGCACGCAAATCGCAACTAAAACGCGCGCACGCGACTGCGAATACGCGTGAACAAAACAGCACAAAAAACCCAAGTTTTTTGCAACGCGCGCAAACGCAAAAAGTTTAAACAGTCCCGCAAGAAAGTCGCACAGAAACTGCAAGAGGATGAAAACTGCAGGCAGCTCACAGCTCGCAGCTCCCAGCGCAGCCGAAGTTGCGGCAGCAGCAGCAGCAGCAGCAACAGCCGCGGCAGCAGCAGCAGCAGTTGAGTGCAATTGCCGTTGCCTTTGCCGTTGCCGGTGCAGCAGCATATATAACAATAACAACAGCTACAGCAACAGTAACAACAACAACAAGTTGCAAAACACCAACGAAGCGCAGCGAGCAAAAATTGCCAAGCAAAAAAGTGGCAAAATAGCAACAACCTCTCAAAGACCGACTGACCGAGTAATACAGTCCAGCAGCAGCAGCGGCAACAATAACACCAACAATAACAAAAGCCAACAGCCAGGCAGCCAGGGCTTACGATTGAGGAGCCGAGCTCGAGCATACGAACCTGGGAGCAACGGCAAAAAAGCCGCTAAGACTCAAAAACCTGTTCAGCTGACTGCGGTCGCCGTTTGGTCTCTCTGCCAGCGTCGTTCGTTGCTTCGTTTATCGTCGATCGACGACGCTCTCTGCCAACTCGCAAGCTCTCAGCAACAGCAACACCAACAGCACCAGCTGGCTCTCTCCCTCTCTTTCGGTCGCTCTCTCTCTAGCTATGTCGTTGTTGAGTTTCGTTGGTGATTTTCCAGTCTGGCGCTCTGCCTGGCTGACCTAGCGGTTCATTTCCAACTCGCAGCTGCGCTATCAGTTGCCGATCAGCTTTTGACCAATAAAAAGAGGTTTCGGCGACGTCGCTGGAAGGCGTCGCTGTCGCCGCAACAGCCGCTGCTGACTGCGGCGCTCACAGTGCGCGAGCGCAACTCTATGAAAGAGAACAGCAAGAGTTGGCTTAATAAACAAAACGAAAACGTTAAGAGAATCAACCAGAGGCCCGCTGGCCATTTGGTTGATAAGAAATTGAATAAAATTATATGAATTTTATTAGCTGAAACGCGTCAAGTCTTTTTGTTTTTATTTCGTTTAGTTTATGGCATAATTTCGCAGGTAATTCCACAAACGCCTCTCGACAAGTTCAAGCTGAATCGTATCAAGGCTCATTTATCAGCACATAAAAAATTGCCAATTTTCTGGTGAGAAACCAACTTGCCGAGCGGAATAAAAACAGCTAAAAGAAGCAAAAAAGAAAAATATATATAAAGCTGTTGCTTTGGCTGCTGCTCAAGTGTTTTGTGATTAAAATCATAATTGAAATGCGCCCCTTTCTGCTAACTGGCTAAACAGACAAGGACAGCAAACAGCCAAGCAGCAGCTACAGCACTAACAACAACAACAACAACTACAACTGTGACACTTGCCACGCGTCAATGTCAAAGGCCTGCGCTTGACAATTTAATTGTCACACGCCCGCCGCTTTTGGTCAGCACACGAACTCGCGCCGGGGCTCGAGCTCGAACTCTATTAACGATGCCAATTGACGGACACTTGAATGCAGCCCGACTGTCAGTGTATGTGTGTGTGAGATAGAGAGAGAGAGAGAGAGAGAGAGAGAGAGAGTGGAGGAAGAAGGGAGCTGCAACTCGAACTTTGCATTAACATAAGCAAAGAAGAGAAGGGGGCGTCCATAGCAGCAAAAGAAACATCTTGAACATTGTCATAAATAACGCGCCAATGACAACTTGTTTGGTCGCCGGCTGGGATTGGGATCGGGACTGGGACTGGGCACTGGCACTGGGACTGGAGCTGACACTACGACTGGGACTGCCTGCTCTAATGCTGGCAATTGACGTGCGGCGTTTGCACCTACTTGGTTTTTGATACAACAGCAGCTGATGCAGCAGGGGGAGCAGTGGCAGCAGTCCGGATGCTCCCCAGGCGGAGGCCACATAAAAGTGGCGCGGCAATTGCCAACTTTGGTCAATGGCGGCGACAAGTGTAAAACGACTGTCGATGGCGGCAAACTGCAACAGCAACAGCAACAGCAACAGCAACAGCAACAGCAACAGCAACAACAACAGCAACAGCATCAATATCAGCTCCTGCTTTAGCTTGGTTTTGGCCTGATCTGGTCTGCTCCTTTCAGCTATCGTCGACACGTTGACGGCGTGTTTGTGTGTTTATGGCAGCTGCCGTTTGATACTCATTCAAGTGCCGCCTAACATGATTTCGGTGTCATCTGCTTTTCAGCTTTAATATTGCCTGTTTAATGTGACATTTCGTTGCTGCATCTTGTTGCTGCCTCCTGCATTATTTATGAGAGTCAACAGCATCTCTAGCATTTCCCCATGCAGGAATCTTAAATGTTTTTTAATTTAGTGATGATTGATGTCTTGTCCACGTTGCCTTGACAACGCGACACACTTGACGCAGCGACGTCGACGTCGACTTCATCTGATTGCCATTGACTGCTGCTGCCTGTTGCTGCTGCCTGTTGCTGCTGCCTGCTGCTTGCTGCCTATTGGGGATACGCAGCCAAAGTGGACGTCAGCACAAAAGTCAATTAAGCTGCGATTTAAATGCAGCCAGGGTCAATGTCAATGGCTGCTGACTAGAAAGGCGCGCACACCAAAGCCACCAAATGCCAGCCAGATGTGGCCAAAAGCCTCTTTGGCTACGTGCTGCTGCCCATTGTGCCCCATTTGACCTGATTTTATTTGCAGTATTTTACTTTTATTACTATACTGTGCGCGGCACACTGATGCGGAACTGAATTCGAAATGAAATTGCAACCACAAATTGCGCGGCGGCCCATCGACAATTTCATTTTTCTCAATGCAGTCGAGTTCAAAAGGTTTGCCAAATTATAAATTAAAAGTAAATCGAATCGAATGCGCGCCCATTTGTCTCTGAACTTGAAAGTGCCTGCTGCTGCTTCGGCTGCTAGTGCTGCTCCTAGTCTCTTGTGAAAGTCAGGTTTGGGGTCAGGCCTAGACAGAGCGAGCGCCATTCAGCAGGTGCATGCCAAATCCGTTTGTCAGCGCTTGCCGTCGCGTGTGTTTTTCCCGCTTGTTCTAATTTGCATGCAGCAAACGGAACTGAAGCCGGACTGCCATCGACATCGATGTCTGCCACATGCCATGACGAACTACTTGACACCGGCTCGACTCGAAAGATCTGCACACACACACACACACACACACACACATATGGGCACAGAAATGCGCATAGTCAGCATCCAGTTGTCGCACCGTGTGGGCGGACTCAGTGCGCCAGTGGCACGCCGAAGCGTTTGCGTTTGCGTTTGCGATTGCGATTGCCGCAATCTCAATTCATAATGATTATGCTGGCCATTAGCAGAGCGAGCATCGACAGCAGCCTTCGCCAGCAGCTTCATTGCTAATTACAATTGCCTGAAAACGCCGAATGGTCGAATGGTTTTACGAGGACATCGGCCGGGCTGATTTATGCCCACGCATTGCCATCGGCTGTCATTGGCTGTGGGCCATTTGGCTGTCAGGTTTTAGTGCGTGCATCACTCATTGTTACAGTTAGAGAGTTGGCGGCTCTAATTTAATTTAAATGAAACTCTCTGCAGCACAAGAAAATAGACACCCGCGCCCGCCAGCTGCACATTTGTCTGCCAGCGGCAGCGACTGCGACTTAAGCAGAGACTGCAACTGCGACTGCAAACTGTGCAAACGGATCTTGGTCCACATCCACTTGGCTGTCGGCTGCTGCAGCTTGACTAGGTGAAATTTTGAGCTGACGTGGGCGTCTGTAATATTTTCAGTTTTATGGCCGTCGTTCACAATGCACTTCAATTTTGTGTCTCTCGCCGGGCAAACATCACATTGCATTGCATTGCAATGGCCGAACTGGAATGGCCATTAACCCATTAAAATGTACCTGCAGCTCGACATCAAGCTGGGTCCTCGATTGCAAATCATGTCCAAGCACGAGATGCCAAATAGGAAATGCGACACATCCAAAGAGAATTTCCAAATAAAAAATCTAAAAAACTTTAATGAATTAAAAGTATTTATTATTAGCTTTATGAAAGATTAAAATTAACCTTGATTCTTATTTTTGCATTTTATAATTTAAGAGTGAAATAAATAATATAATTAAGCAGATGGTTGAAAAAAAGCTTTTGCCGTTTGATAAATCGTCTAAGCCTTATCGTTCTAAACGTTTTATGGCTCTTTAACAATCTGTATCTAAAATGAATTAGAAAAATGAATGCTAATGGTGTAAACGACTGTCCGCTTGACTGTTGATCATCAGCTGCATCAGTGATTGTCATCGTCAGCCTCAGCCGCAGCAGCAGCAGCATCATTGCTGTGTTAATTCATTTTGCTTGCGCTTATCAACAGCGCCATCAGCGCAAAAGCGAACATTTGTTAAACACTAAATGCACTTATTTGTTTTGTGGCACTGGCATCCGCATCCGCAGTTGCCGTCGCCGTCGCCGTCGTGGTCTCAGTCGCAACGAATGCCACACAGCGGCAGCAGCGACTAACTGACTGACAGCAGTTGGTAGCTGGCTAGCTGGCTGCGCAGTGGGGAAGCTACTAAAATGAGCAGCCGTCTCGGAGACGGAGTGGGACACGGAGCTGGAGCTGGAGTTGGAGTCAAAGTCAGAGGCAGAGGCAGCAGCCCCATGGCGGCACCAACTCTGACTCCGACAACACAGTTTCGACTCCCACGTTTGCGCAGGCGCATTGCACAAATTGCATTATTTGCACGCTGCAGTTGTTGTTGTTGACTGTTTACTGTTGACTGTTGTTGTTACTATTATCATCAACATTGTTCTTGTTTGGGGGCTAGCAAAATTTCTAACGTTTTGCTGTGCGGTGCATGACGGCAGCGGCACTTGACGCCACGAGAACATAAAAATGCTTTTCAGCACTCGCACTCGAAACGATGACGCTGCTGCTGCTGCTGCTGCTGCTACGGCGGCGACGACTGCGACGGCGGCAGAGGCTGCTGATGCGCTGGCTGCGCTGTTTAACTAAACTACTCCAGTCAAAATAGCATTTTAATAGACGCAGCCGCAACCACAACAACAAGTTTGTCTGCTCTAGTCTAAAGAGTACGACTATTAGATACTATAAAACATTGCTGCAAGTATTCATAAATTCACAAAAACTCATATCATACATTTAAAAAAAAAATATATATATATATATGTGAATGTGATGCTATACCAAACTTTTCTTGGCATTCAACATAAACAAATATAATCTTCTGCATGTTACATAGAGTACCTCACTAGCAACATACCTTGCTTACCTACTAGCATGGCATACAGGGTATTTGAAATGCAGCAACTGCACCAGCAAGAGTCGACACGACGACCTGGCCCGGCTTTATGACGCTGCAACATGTGAAAATACTTGAGGAGAAGAAATTACAAGCACACGCTTTTCTAATCTAAGCGAAGAACCTCTTGCAGCATGTCCAAAAAACTAAAATTTGACAGCGGGCCGCGGGGTGGCTGGGCACAAATCTTTATTTTGTGTTTTATGTGCGCGCCGCGTCTCGGGAATAAAACCCAGTTAGCTGCCTCGGCCCCCAAAATAAATACCACTTGCAACGCCCTGCTTAGCTTCTCTCTTCTCTCTGCTCTCTGATGTTGCTTTGTTGATGTTGTTCATATCGTTGTTATTCCTGCTGTTGTTGTTGCTGTTGCTCGTTGTTGTTGCTGTTGCTGTAGGTGTTCGTGTTTACTCTAATGCTGCTGCGCTGAGGTGCACACATTTAGCGCAACGCTTGACTTACCCTTACCCCATTTATTTGGGTGGGTGTCTGTGTAATGAGCAACTGTTTATTGCTGTCTGAGGCTGGCAAGTGAAGTGCTCATCATGACAGCTGTGAATTCGCCAAGGCGAAGATGATTTATAATTGTCATAGACTTCCTGGTTTTTGCCATTCAAAAGCACTGCAAACTGCATGCCATACACACTTCTGCTCGTAATCGCATTCATGCCATATACATTTCAGCTCCTTGGCAGCTCTGTGCAGCCCATCATGAGCTGCCCCAAAGCAAACAGAGATTGTTAGGTGCACTCAACTCAGGTATGGGGGACCTGCCTTAGCTTGCGCTCATAATTGTTGGGCAATTGCTTTTATTTTCATTTTCAGGTCATTTGTCAATAGTCTGGAAGACTATTCAGCTTTTAGTAGGATTTTATAATTGCAATTAAATTAATCAGGGCTTGGCTGAGCTTATGCTGCGGGGTGAGGTGTATCCTTTGTCTTACTGTTTAGGGTTCCCCTATCCAAGATTGGTTAACCCACTCATCTACAGTTCATAACTAGCTACAGTGGCTCCACTCATTTGCTTAGCTCCTTGGCATAGTCTATAAATCACGGCTAGTCCATAAAATTGCCCGTAATAACAACAATAGCAAATAAGCCAGCTGAATTATGCAACTGCTTGGGCCAGGCCAGAGGCAGTTGTTGGCAATTAATTTAATTACAACTGCATCGAAGCACACGCACACAAACGAATACACACACATGCACCCCACGCCCCGTAATATTTTAATTAGTTTTAAATGCGCGGCATTTCAACAGACGCCTCGATGCAGTGAAGCGTTGCTGCCAACAGAGAGAGAGAGAAAAAAAAAAAATCAGAAAAATGCGAAAATAGTTCAATCTAACGAGGGCCATTTGTAATTTTATTGACTGCCAGTCGACAGTCGATTAATGGCGAGTTCTGTGGCGCAATTTTTAAATTCGGCGCAGCAGCAGCGCCGCCGGCGCAAACATGTGCGATTGTTTGGCTGCAGTTTTGCATATAGCTGCATTTTCGACATTAGCTCACAATTTGATGGCCCAAAGCTGTCACGCGGATAGCAGCTAACCAAAAAAAAAAAAAAAAAAAAAGAAAAACAGAAACTACACAACAAAATAAATGTAAAGCAGCAAACACATTTGCAACATTTTGACTTCTCGTCAAATGTGGCTGCCGCACGGCCCAGACAATGTTTGCCAAGCAGGCACACGTCGAGCCACCGAACAGACTCGAGTTGAGTCGCAGCAGCCTCAGCCTCTGACATATTCCTTGTTGACGGCGCACGACTTGGTGAAGGACTGGCTGACTTGCACGGATTGAGGGCATCATTATGATGTGACTGTGACTCTGACTGTGACTGAGACGCAGACGCAGACGGAGACGTAGATGGAGATGGCGACGCGGGCGGCGGTGACGGCAACCTTTCGGGAGGGGCCACATAAACATTTTCATTTTCGTTTGGCATAGAAACGTCGCCGCTTGGCACATTTATCAAAAAATGCCTTACTGACATTTGCAAGCCACTTGAACTGGGTTAGCGGTGCAGCAGTGTTTTTTTCTTTTTTTTTCTGCTTGCCTCTTTTTTGTCTGTTGTCCATGTCCAGCTTGAAGCTCATTAATTTTATTTGTTGCCAAGTAAAGATTGTTTGCCGCCTTTGGGCGTCGCAATGTGGCGATTTCTCAATACGCAATTTTATAGCCATCTATTGAATTGAGAAATGACTCCAAGATTTGCTGCCCCAAATGCCAATTAGAGATTGGCTAAATCAAAGGGCGGCCCTCTAATGATATCAGCTCCCATCGGAGCATTAAAATCGTATCGTTTTTTCATGGGGCTTTTGTAAATACATAGTAGTAGTAGTAGCCACTAAATCAATTAACGCCTGCAGCCATCTAGGCGAGATAACGAGACACAGCTAAAAAGCAAATTATTTTGACATTTGCAACCGCAATACGCCCGGCAGCCCGACTGCCCGTTGACTGTGATGTAATCAGCCGTTTGGCATCGGCCCGGCCACAAATATGTTTTATCGCATTTATTATCAGTTGCACAAAATCGTTTATAATTGAAAAACTGTTAACTAGATTAGCGGCCATTAAAGACGAACGCGTTGCGGCCAACTAAACGACGGGCGTTGCTCTCGTTGCGGCCAGTTTATTTGGCCGTCCAGATAAGTCACTCGCTCAATCGGCTACTTTTGCAGCTAAATCACTCAGCTTCAGTTACCAAAATGGTGCTATTGGCAGACAGCGGGGCAATAAATCAATGGCAGGCTGCCAGAAGGGACATACTCTCCATATTCGATTTGATTTTGTTTATTTAAGTGCATTCAAATAAGCCTCTTTACTTGTTGTTTTTGTTTTGTTTTTATAGCTTCGATTTTTTTTATATCTAATTAAGTTGTTTTAGCGGAATTTGCGACCATAAAATTATGCAAATGCCACTGCACACCGCACATTGCACGCCCGGCTCTCGGGACTCGCTCGCCCCATGCACTTTTACATTGGTAATTTGCACTCCGGCGCCCTGAGGGGCCAACAGCGAAATCGTAAATCACAAAACTGGGCAAGTTGGGTTTTATTTAGCATTTGAATAGCGCCAGCTCATATTCTGATATATTTATTCGGCGAGGGTGGAGCGAGCTCTGTCTGTGTTTGCATTGCATTCAAAATAAGGATACATTTTTCAAAATATTCTATTTTATTTTTATTAATTTAGCTTCGGTTCCACCCAGTTGGCCGACAAATTTGTTCATTAACCTGGCTTTTGACGGATAACTAGGAGTGTATATATAGAATGTACATATTAATTTCAGCTGTATTCAACTTTTTAAAAATATATATTTGAATAAGCTATATTTTAAAATGTCAAATAAAAATGGTTTACTTTATTAATGCTGAATAGCTATTACTGTTAAAAATATTTTGTATTATACTGATATTTTGTATTATACTGAACAGACTCTAGTTATAAATGAAATCTATTATGTTATTATGCAAATCCTTAGCTTATTATATAATCAGGTTTATACCTGATTGGTAATTATTACCAAATAAAGGCATGAAATAAAAGTGTTTATAGATTACTAAATCTCTCTCTCTCAGGGAATATGCAGCTGAGCGTAAACCGTTTACCATTTCGAAATGTTTCACTTCAAGATTTTAGGCCAAGTCACAAGAAGTTCTCATGCTCGTTAAGCAGCGCATCATGTATTTTTAATTGTCATCAACGCATGACACGAGGCCTAAAATTGAGCACGCATTTGTTTATTTGATTTTTATGATGGCTTCTGCTCGGTTTGTGGTTGCCAACTGGGCAGCTGGGCAACTGGGCAACTGTCGATGGTCCACAGCAGACTGCAGACTACGGACTGCGGACTATGGACTGCCGAGTGCCGAGTGCCGTCTGCCGATGATGACGCTGGGTTTGTTTGCTTGTTTAGTGCCCACACACGCACATAAAGATGTCAACGCTTAACTTATCAAGCGAGTGAGGCAAGCAGCGGCAGACGACGCCAACGATGCTGACGTTAATACAATAAAAACTACAATAATTTCTTGTTTGGGTTTTATTTGCGTGTCGTTGTTATTGGACACACAAAATACAAATACAAGTAGCGCCCACCGTTGGCCGTTTATCAAACAACAATAAACTGTAATTTATGAAAAATGCTTGTAAAATGACGATAAAACAAGTGCTAGCCAGACAGACAGCCGGACGGACAGACGGACGAATGGATGGACAGAGGAACGGCCATAGAGACACTGCAAGCACGACGACAACAATGATGATAATGATGATGATGATGACATGGACATGGACATTGCTGCCCGTCTTGTGCAGGGGCAAAGCTTAAGACCGAGCCACAGTCACAAGTGTGCAGCCATGTGGGTGTCTCTCTCTGCTCCAGGTGTGTGCCTGTGTGTGTGAAGACAAACAATTCATTGTATGCAAGTGTCTCGCTGTCGTGGCTTGGGGCCTGCGATCCCAGCTGCATCTTCACTTTGGCCTGCACATTTGACCATTGTCGTCGCGCTTGCTTTGTGCTAGCCCAGCCAAGTGGGCAGCCTGGCGACAGGTCAGGCCAACAGCATTTGTCCAACTCGAAACTTTTGCTTTCATAGCCCGACTCTTTATCTAATTGTGCTAGACAATGTTGAACAATGCCATATTAATTGAGTCCATGGAGTTTTGCAAGTCAGCCCTTAAAAACGCTGACACCACAACTTAGGCAACAGTCCGCGATATGGTCGAATGTCCAGGTAGAGTTGCGTAATCAGCCAGACAGTTCTAGATAGTATATCAGATTTCGATATACATGACAATTAGTTTAGCAAATATGTAGCAATACCTCAATAGTTCGCTGAGCAAAACAGAGACAAGTCTAAGCCAGCCATGTCCTGCTGATATTAGTCGCAGATCCGCACCGCCTGTAGCCCGTGGCGTTGGCAGTGGGTGAAAATTCTCTAAACAAAGCTACCAACTTACACCTTGAGTTGTTTGTTGTTTTGGTTGTCTTTTGTCTGCTGCTTGTTTAGTCTGCAAATAAAATAAATGCAAATCGACTGCAAAGAAGCCACCACAGAAGCACGACGAACAGCACGAAGACTCAATTCGGCGTCAGAAATAAGCAACGAGCAGGCAAACCGCAAGAAAACAACCAAATTATGTAAAACCCTGCCAACAGGCACCCAAGTATCAGCTAACAAATTGTGGCTTATAGTGCCCGTTGAGAAGCTGTGATGTGGCCTCCTTGCCCTTCCCCCTGGCTGCTTGTCTGCCTGGGCCAATTCGATTAACATAAACCGAAGAACTACTATTCGCCATAATAAGAGGCATTTACTTGCAGCCACATAATACAAATTTGTATTCACGATTTTTGACTATTTAGGCAGCAGAGTCAACACCTGATGCCAAGCTTGGTCAAATGAATAACTCAATAGGAAGCAGCTAACTGTAAAGCTCAAAGTCTGCTATACCCATGGAGGGATTCTAAGTGTTAATCATTGTCGAAATGAATCAATTGAAATTATGAATGTAGACAGAATCTCATATATTTCCAAGCCTCTGACAATTGGCATACTGAGCTTCACAGAGTGAGAAGGAGAGAAGGAGAGAAAGAGAGAGGGAGAAGGAGAAACGAAGAGTAAGAGGAGGAAAAATCAACAATTTATGGCGCCACGATTTGTTGACAAATTTCTCACAACACGATCCATAAATTATGTGGCCGTGACCGTGGGCTGCCTGTGGAAAAGCCAGCCCAGAGATGGGATGCCCCGCCGATCTACCGAACCGCACGACATGTGGGGCAATTTGGAACCGTAATCGTGCAGTAGGTGTCACTGGAGACGGCTGACACTATTTCGTTTGGCCTAACGCTTATAATTTGCTGCAAATTATTTGATATGTCGATGAAACGTAAAGTCGATTTTCAATTTTCAATTTCGACCCTGAAATTAATATTGTAAGCGAAACTTTCTCTTGCTGTTATGCGATTGCTGTCCAGAAGGATCAATGGAGATGGCCATCATGTTTTATTGCGCACATAAAAAACGCCGTATGAACTCTGGCATCCAGCGAACAAGAAATAAGCAAAACGAAACAGAAATATGTAAGCATGTTGAAGGCGGCCGTACACGACTCCACAATACTCAGTCATGGCCCAAAAGCAGCTCAGTCTCTTTTTGTAAAGGACTCCGGAATGGGTCTGAACTAGCTTATTATGGAGACCAAGCTCCAGGACAAAAACTTTCCGATATACCTTGTTCCACCAAATTGGTCAAGATACTTGACCTATATCTCTTTTCGATATTGTAGTCGAGGATACAAAATCCAATATACCCTTTCATTTCGTCAATGGACATTAATACTCTTGTATAAAAATAACTTGGCTTACCTGCGGCTGCCCTTTAGGTTGACCTGGCCAGTTGAGCAGGAGTTGTGCCTTTTATCCACGCTAAAGTCTTACATTTTTATGTGTGCGATGTGCAGCCAAAACTGATTAACAGTAATGCATGTTTACACAGTAAATTTGTTTGTTTGTTCGCTGTCAATGCAAATACAGAAATCATTATTTTCGAGCAACATATTATTGCCATAATTGGCATATCCCCAAGCAATTACAAAGGTAAACAATGCGAAATGCGTTGCTTTACACTTTCGAATTCTCGTTGCGGTGCTGCAGTCCTTTGTGGTTGCTGGCGGACGTCATGTGGGTCAACGGCAATGCCAGCCTCGCTGCAGAAATCTACCAACTGTACGCCTTGGTGCTGCAGTTAGTCGATAGAAGAAGCATATTTTATTACAATCCCGCCAGGCTGGACTGCGACTGGCAGCGGTGGCAGCAGCGCGGCAACTTAAGCAGCCAACCGCAGTGGGTGTGGCACAGTCGAATGCCCTTTGCCCAGCTGAAAGAGCAACAGACCAGCGAGCTGTTTGTTTTCGCCTGCTTGCCAGCGAACTTTGACGTGCCTGGCCTGGCTGCGTTATCTGCGAGTCTGAATCACCTGAGAGATATGCCTGTGCTCATTGAGCTATTGGACGTCACCGCCATTCATCAATCGGCCAAGGACTCCTTGGCTAGTCAAGTCCTGGCCTATTGCCTGAAGAATTCCATGCTCAATGTGGCGCTCTACTTTCAGCAAGACAGAAAAGATTTGACGCTCTACAGCTTCTCAGCATTTCCTAGCTTCACGCTGATCAAACGAAACCTACTGCACTCTAGATTAGCTGGAGGTGAAGGTGAACTCTTTCCTGATCAGCTGGCCAATCTTAGAGGCTACACTGTGCGCATTATGCCTGTTGCTTCCGAGCCCACTGCAATCATTCATCGCGACGCAAACGGTGAGCGACGTATTTCGGGATACGGATGGCGCATGATGGAGACGTTTGTGCAGAAGCTTGGGGCCAACATTTCTATCGTCTTTCCCTCTTGGCGGCCGGGGAGACTTCTAACCGAGGCCTATATGTTGGAGTTCACAAGGAATGGAAGCATCGACTTTGGTCTCCTCAGTACACAATTAACCAACAGATATGTCAGCAGGTAAGCAATATACTTGGAGAATCTAAGAACCTATTGTCATCGGATGTTCCCACATAGGTACTATCAGTACTCGTATCCCATCTTTCATGGTGGCTGGTGCATCATATTGCCAATCGAGCGACACATTGATCTGCCTGCGGTGTTCAAGAGAGTCCTGGAGGCAAAGGCATTGGCTCTGCTTGTCATTGGCTATGGCTGCTGCTACCTTTTGCTCTATGTGGATCAGCGTATCAGCTTTCCAGCCTTGCTTCGCTATTGCTTACGTAGCCTGCGGATAACACCCTGGATACTAGCTCTCCTAGTGCTGTGCGCCTGCCAGGCCCAGTTATTTTCACTGATCAACAAGTGCCCCATTGAGGCACGCATCGACAGCTTTGACGCCTTGCTCGCATCGAATCTGCGTATTTTTGGTCTGCGCGAGGAGTTCGACTACTTGGACGACGAATTCCGCGCCAAATATGCGTCAGCATTCAGGTTGACTGGAAATGTCACGATTTTTTTTCAGCTGCGCAATAGCTTCAACACTAGCTGGGCTTACACAATCACAGAGAGAGTTCTCAGCGAGAGTTAACAGACGTGTTTATTTTTGTGCTCTGCAATTATTATTGTTTTCTAGTTATTTGGTAATGTTAAATTTCGCATAATTGCGGTTTCGGTTGAATAGTGCAAATATCTATATATCCTGTGCAAGGTTTGATCCGTGGTTTGCTGTGTTTTTAATAATTTGCTTTTTTATTTTGTGAAGTTTTGTGTGCAGCGTCGGTTCATTAGTTTCATCATTTGCATTTTTGCTTTAGTGTTTCTATTTGTTGGCGCTCTCCCCAGTTCACTCTTTCTAGATTTGTTAGTGTTGTGTGTGCATAATTTGTTCTCACTATCTACTGTTGTTGTATTTGCCTCTCTCGAATTTTTGATTTTCGTGTTGTGCAAGTATACTCTCTCGCTGTGTACTTTCGATCTGCTCTTTAACGGCTGTCTTTGTTGTTGACTCGCTCTCTCAACATATATTTTCGTTGCGCTCTGTAACGGCTGTTTTGTTGTTCGACTCGCTCTCAACACATTTATACCTTTCTTTGTTTTTTTACATTTGTGTTTACATTCATTAATTTCTGTTTGATCCCAATTGCCAATATGACTTGCTGTAAAAAATCTTGCAGTTACAAGCAGGCAGTTGATTCTGCTCAACCGCAATTTATAAATTGCTGGTTGTGCGATAATATGATGCATACTAAGTGTGCAGGTCTTACTGGGCGTGATTATGACAAGATTATGTCCACTACTAAAGCTGGCAGTGGAGGCGTACGCTGGTCTTGTCCGACTTGCTTGGAAAAACAGATCAACTTTTCTAAAATGTATAGTGCTGTGAGGGCACAATTTTTGAAACTGAAGAAGATTTCCATGCAGTTGACCAGTGACATGGCTGCTGCTGAAGAAATATTAAATCAGTACGGCTTTGAAAATCCTCTCTCTCAATTGGATACTCCTTTGTTGTCGGTAACTCCTTCTATAATAGTACCGCCACCTAATTCGCTTGCTCCTCCTAATTCACTTGATCCTCCTTCACCTGGTCCCATATCTGTTTCTCCTGTTGATGTTTCTATTGAAATCCAAGCCCCTGTTCCAAATTTGGATACTAGTTCTATTGTTGCTCAAACAAAGAGTGACAATAAGTCGACCGCTCCGGGCATCACCTTATCCGTTGTCTCTCCTCGGAAACAAGTATTTTTATCTAGGCTTTCATCTGATACTACATGTGAGGCAGTATCTGCTTTTATTTCTAGCAAGATATCAGCCAATGTTTTTATATCGAAGTTTAGTTTCGCAACTCCGCGAGAAATTGCTTCATTTAAGATTAATGTGCCGATGGAATATTTTAAAACCATATGTGACCCTAAATTCTGGCCACCTCACGTAGTCGTGCATGAATTCAAACCTAAGAATCGTAACAAATCAACTCCTGTTTCCTTGAATCCACCTTCGGTGCAATCAACATCAAACATTACACCAAAAAACTAAATAGTTTACATTCCTCTTCTCATATGTCCCTGGTTTATCAAAATGTACGCGGCCTTAATACTAAACTTAAAAATTTATTCTTACATAGTTTTAGTGTTCAATATGATATTATTGCTTTCACTGAAACATGGTTGTGTAAAAATGTTCATAATAGCGAGATCCTTTCAAGTAATTTCACTATTTATAGACTTGACCGTGCTATGCGTAGAGGGGGTGGGGTGTTAATTGCTGTTAAATCCTGTATTCTATCCGAAGGGTTTAGCTTTTCGTCCCTTCATGATGCAGAGATTATAGGGGTTAAATTAACTCTCCCATCGTGCTCCTTATTTATCACTTGCTCTTACATCCCTCCATCGTCTGATATACAAGTTTATGTTCAACATATAACTTGTATTAAAGAAATTTATGATCATGTAAATGATAAAGACTTGTTTCTGGTTTTGGGTGATTTTAATATTCCCAACACTTCTTGGTCATCAATTTTTAATGCAAATTACTTTATTCCGACTATCGATCACTATCTCTTTGATGAATTGTATAACTTGTCTATGTTTCAGATTAACTCTATTTCAAACCATCTAAATCGCACTCTAGATCTTGTGTTTGTTAATCATGATTCGCTCATAAATGTCGCGAGATCAACTCCTTTCTGCTTACCAGAGGATACACATCATCCCACTTTAGAGGTTTTATTCAGTGTTGATAATCCTCCCACTAATACTCCAATGCCTTCTAAGCTTAGTCGCTGTTATCGTAAATGCAATTTTGTTCTGCTTAATGAATTAATTAATTCAACAGACTGGTCTATTTTATATGAGTCGGTTGATATTAATTTGGCAGCATCGTTCTTTTATTCTACCTTAAACTCTATTCTGGATGTTTGTGTCCCTCTCTGCCGTATTTCGCCAGTTTCAAATAAGCCACCTTGGTTTACCAAAACACTTTCGAACTTAAGAAACATTAAAACCAAGTGTTTCAGAAATTATAAAAAATCTGGTTCAAGTGTTGACTGGTCCAAATATTCCATTGCCAAGTCAAACTTCAATCTTTTAAATTCTAGTTGTTATGAGAATTATCTTATACGTTGCAAACGTCAGTTTGCTCGAGATCCTAAACAATTTTACTCATTTGTTAATTCGAAGCGTAAATCTTCTGGTTTGCCATCCTCATTTGTCCTTGGTGGTGTAAAAACTTGCAATGACCAGGAATCGTCTAATCTATTTGCTGATTTTTTTCAATCCACCTATTCTTCTGCTGATCTCTACAGCAACTCATATCCATATTCACTTCCTGAATTTGGGTCTATAAATGCTCCTAAAGTTACTGCAGCCTCTCTGGCTGCAGCCATTAGGACATTGAAATCATCCTTCTCTCCTGGTGCAGATAATATTCCTAGTTGTGTGATTAAAGAATGCAGTGTTTCTCTTCAGTCACATCTACTAAAATTGTTTAACTTGTCCTTGGATACTTCTGTGTTCCCGTCAATTTGGAAAGATTCTTTTATCATTCCCTTATATAAAAAAGGTGGAAGATCTGATATTTCCAATTATAGAGGCATTGCCAAACTATCTGCTATTCCGAAGTTATTTGAGAAAATAATAACGTCGGCCTTGCAGCATTTTTGCAAATCGATTATTCAACCATCTCAACATGGTTTTGTTCAAAATCGATCAACATCCTCTAATTTACTTGAGTTTACTTCGCTCATTAATGACAGCTTTGCTAAAAAAATGCAAACTGATGTTATTTATACTGACTTCAGTAAAGCATTTGACTCTGTACATCATCACATACTTATTCTTAAGCTTGAACGCTTAGGATTTTCACCTAGACTTGTGTCTTGGATTTCTTCCTACTTAATGGGTAGAACCCAAAGAGTCTTGCTGAGAACAGCTATGTCTAAAGAGATCTTTGTATCGTCTGGTGTACCTCAGGGCAGCCATTTGGGTCCATTGCTCTTTTCCCTTTTCATAAATGACCTTCCTAGCTGTATCTCACATTCTACCATATTTATGTATGCTGATGATGTCAAACTTTGCCTTCCCTACTCCAATGCAAATGGTCATCATCACCTTCAAGATGACCTAAATGCATTTCAACTTTGGTGTGAGGCAAACCAGCTGGACTTAAATTGTTCAAAGTGTATGACAATGACCTTCAGTCGTACCGTTCCCCTAATTGCTGATTATAAAATTAGCAACATTTCCCTAAGTCGCATCTATACAGTCAAAGATCTTGGTGTGCTCTTTGACTGTAAACTTAACTTCAATCTCCATATTTCTACCATCGTTAATGAAGCCAAAAGTGTGCTTGGCTTTATTAAACGGTGGTCTAAGGAATTTAAAGACCCTTTTACCACCAAGCGATTATTTACTTCGCTTGTGCGTCCTATCTTAGAGTACTGCTCTGTTGTATGGTCTCCTCAGCATAAACTGTATCAGGATCGTATTGAATCGGTCCAAAAACAGTTTCTTCTCTTTGCCTTAAGAGACCTTAGATGGGACAGTAATGTACGTTTACCGTCATATCATAGTAGGCTCCAGCTGATTGACCTTCCATCACTAACCAATCGCAGGACAATTCTAGGAATTGTTTTTTTGCATAAATTGATTAGTGGTGACATTGATTCAGCCTCTCTGTTGGGTCGTCTAAGTTTTTCGGTTCCGTCCCGAACAACTAGACACTATCGGCCTCTCCACTTACCAGTCTGCACTAGGGATTATTCTTTGCACAGCGCGTTTTATGTCCTTTGTGCGAATTTTAACAAATACTATCACGTTTTTCCCTTAGAACTCTCTCTTCCTAAACTTAAATCTACTCTATCGGCTTATCTTAGGGAATTCACGCACAATGCCCAGGCATAAGCATTGGTATACATTTTTCGTTGCCAATGTTGTGTTGTGAATTCTCAATTCTATTCTATACTCTTTTTCGACTATTCCTTTACACTTTTCTTTTTTGATTTCTCATTATCTGTATTTTCTCTTTTGCAACTTCTTTTAATATCTTCATTTTCCTTTTTCTGTACTACATCTTTCTTAATTTTTTTTTTCTTTTTTTTTTTGTAATTATTATAATTTTTTTTCTTTTTTTGTTTTTTGTTTATTATTATTATTATTGTTTATTTATTTGTTTTTTTTTTTTTTTTTTATTCTTTTATTTTTAATTTTATATAGTTAATATATATGCCTTTAATATGTTGTTTAAGTTTTCTTACTAACACCTTTTTTTTCATAGTTTCACTAGTAGCACTGACCATATTTGGCTGTGAAAAGTGGGCATAGCTGGCCGGACTGGCAAATAAAACACCCCCATCGGGTCGGTGCTACTAGTGATATTCTCTGTACTTTGTTAGGCTTTTTTAATTTTTAGTTGACTCTATGTTTGTCAATTATCCTTAAGGAAAATAAAATAAAAAATAAAATAAAAAATGGGTCGTAATGAACGAGCTGCAGAGCTATTTTCAAAGGCCGATCTTTCGCTATTCTGATCTATGCTTGTTGCAGAACTATCCCTACAGCATCCTGTTGGCCGATGAGTCCATATTTCGCAGAAGATTGACAATGTTCACCATGAGATCACGCTCGTCGGGCCTCATCAATTATTGGATGCGACACAGCCTCATCGATATGGTCAAAGCTGGTCGCATGAGAATCGAGGACTACAGCACGCCCAGCCTGGTGCAGCCGCTGCGACTGCAGGACCTTCGGTATGTGGTAGTCTGCTTTGGCGGCGGGTTACTTCTGGCAGCCACTGTGTTCGTGGCTGAGCTGCTGCCGTTCTATGTCAATGTGTGGCTGGATAGCTTGTAGAGAGCTGCATAAGTCATTGTTGCTTTGTGGCATATAAAATGAATGCAAATTGGCTGTCAGGAAACCACCGCAACGTCACGACGAACTACACGAAGATTCATTTCGGCCACAGAATTGAGTCGCAACCACAAGAAAACCACCGAATTATGCTAAATCCAGGCAACAAGCACAAGCGAATTAAGGCTCTGTGCTATTCAACACCTCGCTAGAGACTCACTCGGTCAGATATAATTGGAGACTATCTCAAATGGGAGATATGAATATGTATTCTATCAGCTCTTTGATTTGTACTTGAGGCTTACGCTTTTTCGAATGTCTTTATGCAAAATATGCTCGGGCTCGTTTGCATATGCAGAAATATACGAATGCTCTGCTATTGCAGAATGGCAAAAGGTTTGCCTTTACCTTGAAGCCAAGCGCATGAGTCACTGTCAGATGGCGACCGCCCTGGTCGAGCTGGCCGGAATGGGCAACGCGTCATCGCTGTGGTCGTCCAGGTGTTCAATTCAATGCTGGCGTTGACCTTAATACTCGAGCTGCTGGAGAAGGCGGCCAGAATTTTTGACAAATTGTCGCTGAATGTGCGCAGAAATCAAGTTTATGGTCAATTTGCTTGAGCAACTTTTAAAAAAATACCCATTGATACACGCACACACACACACAGAGAGAGAGATAGACAGACAGAAACTTTTGCAGAATAAGCCATATGAAACTGTTTTTGACTTCAACTGTATTGCATTGTCGACTGTGGTAGAAAGTTGCACTAAGCTGGCATTAAAATACCAAAAATAGTCATCGTCCGCTGCAACTGCCAATTCCAAGGTGTTAAAATACTAACGTATGCATTAAAATTGCTGATGAAGCGTCTTGTAGTCTGGCTGGATTGTGGGATTACCAAATATTTGCGACTGCTGCCAAAAGTCAAAAGAAATCAATCAAAATGCCACAATCAGCAACAACAACGGGCGCCAAAAGGCAACAAAAGGCAACTGCAACACCAACAACAACAACAGCTGCAACAGCAACACACGCCACCGACAGAAGCGACAGTCTGACGTGTGCCTAAGACGCTTAGTGGCTGCCTGCTTGGCTGCTTGCCAGCCTGCCAGCCTGCCAGCCTGCCAGCCTGCCAGCCAGACGACGGCGGCTGCTGGGGTATGGACAGACAGCCCCTCGTCTCTAAGTGGACAACAAAACGCCTCCAACACATTTGGGCGCGAAAAATGTGTTGCCATTGCCGGCGAAGCTAAAGCAATAGCTGCTGCTGTTGTTGCTATTGCATTAAGTTTAGCCAGGCCAAGTGTTTGCCGAGTGCTTTTGGCTGGCTGCTGAGCTGCCTCGTCTCGATATTGCTGTTGCAGTTGCAGTTGCAGGGGCGTAACGGCTTTTATACACCGACTGCGACTGGGACTGCGACTGCAACTGCAACAGCAGCTCTGCTGTGATGCATATATAAAATAAAATAAATAAGCCAACTTTGATCTTCATTTGTTGTTGTCAAGCAGCTGACATGACTCTGCCATTGCCATCGGGCTTGACACATATTTGCATAGTTTAGTCGAGAACAAAATGGCTGAGCCGAAATGTTGACAAGTGTCTGTCAGGCGAACACTTCGTGGAGCTGGGCCGCAGCGTCGCGTCGTGCATAAATTTGCATGCGGCCGCATCTCACGTTTCAGACTAAAACTCGGCATATACATATATGCATATCTCGCAACATAAATAGATATATTTATATATTGTACACATGTATGTATGTATGTATCTTCTGTGGCAGTGAAATTTTTTCGCCGACATTTCGAGCGCACCTTTATGGTCTATTATACTAACGGGATTGCCTCCAGAGCTGGCCGGCTCGGCCGTTCGTCGATGTCGGCAATAATAAGTAAATTGATTGAAATGTGCGATATCATGTTTGGCCGCTATTGAACGAACGGAAATGGCCCAGCCCATTCCACCACCCCCCACAGCCAGACGGACGATCGGACGTACAGACTCCACACAATTTTTGTAGTAGCGCATTCAATGTCGATTTCGTTTTGCACCCGAGGCGTTGATACGCAGCCACAGATAGAGCAGTGGGGTTGGGTCAGTTACGCTGGGTCGTTGCCAATGCCACGCATACAGGGTGCGGCCAGACCCAGGCCTATGACGCCCACCTCGTTGGCCCCCGCCGGCCAATCAGTTAGGCTCGGGGTCGGGCTGCCTCAATGTGGCCGGCAATATGCTTTAAATAAATCATTAGCGGATTTGCAGCAGCCCGCAACGGTTGCCATCCCGATCGATAAACGAATTCTGTGCTCGCTAATTTCAAAGTGAGTTGCATTTAAATATACATATATATGTAATTTTTTGTGTAATTAATTTAGTTTCCGCGGCTTTACATAACATTTGATCTTAAAGTTCCCTTTCGCTGTTCGTTGCTAGCAAGTTCGTTGCCTAAGTCTTTTGATGTGCGTGTGTGCCAGCGGCAGCAACAACAACAACTACAACACGTGCTTGGCGACATGTTGCTGGCGTGTAATTAGCATGCTAACTGACTGCCAGTTTGGCTAACTTTTTCGGGCAGCTTGCAGCGCAGATCTGGCGCACCTGCAGCTGCTGCCGTTTCCGCCAGCGCCGACATCTCAAATGATCTCATAAAATGCTACTTAACACGTCGTCGTCGCTGTTGTTGTTGTTGTTGTTGTTGCTGTTGCTATTGCTGCGGCACCTAAGTCGCATGTTAAACTCAAACGTAATGATAACTCTTTGGCTCGTGTGTGCGCGACCGACTGACTGATCGTGTGAACGTCTGTCTGGCGATTTTTATTGACTTTTCATTGATTGCTGCCGAGCAGCACACACTAAAAAAAAAACAAAACACAAACACAAAAAGACAGCAAAAACGCACAGTTCTTTTCAACATCGCCGTCTTTTTGGCACATGCGTAATTAAAGCGCTGTAAAAAACTCGCGAATTGTGTTAACCAGTCGAAATGTTTTCATGCGATTTTTTGTCAATTTTCAATTTTTGCGCCGCTTTTATATGCCCAATACGAGCTGTTGTAATGCATTTCAATGCACATATTTGATTGTGCGGTTTTTCTTATTCAATTTCGTATTTATATATATACATATATATATATTGCTGCCCAAAATTTAATGGACTCTTTCGGTAGACATGCAAATATATGGTTTCCTGTCGGCTGGCAGCCAGAGCCATATCAACAGCAACAACAACAGCAACAGCAGCAATAGCGGACAGAGCAACAACTTCGTCAGTAAATGCTTCAGCCCATAAATAGGCAATTTTCGCTTGGCCGTTTAACGCCAACACCGAAATTGGACTGGTCTGCAGCGAGTCGAATCGATTATCGTGCACTTAACACCAGTCAGCTCTTTAACCTGTGCTCTGAATCGAGCTCGAGCGAGTTGGGGGCAGTGTTACCCTTAAAGGTTTTTCTGTAACGATTTTCAAAATATTTTCAATCAAAAACTAGGCGGTAACTGCTGCATGTAGCGAGCGTTGATTGCCCTGCCCGGCACTCGAACATGATTGAAAGATGAAAAAAAGAAAAATGCACAAAAATAACAGAAACCTCGACCAGAGCCGCAATCAAGGCCAATGCTGGCATCATTATCAGTTTCAGTTGCAGTCGTGTCGGCTTCGGCTTCGGCTTCAGCATCGGCATCAGCAGCGGCATCGGCATCGACATCGGCACTGGCTTCGTGCTGATTATCAGCATGTGCACTGGCTGGCCGACAACGACAACGACAACGGCAACGACAACGTCGCCGCATGTGCTTTTGCCCTCGATCCATAGATCAAGATCATAAATAGCAATAAGCCAAGCCAGACAATGTCTGCTAACTGTTTCAGGCAATCAATCAATCCATCTAGCCGCGATGCTGCGTCGACTGCAGCTGCTGCTCAGTTGACGCCGACAGCATTTTGCGAGCCTCGCGCTGTCCATTTGGAAAGTTCATTCAGTTGCGCTTCAGTTTTTCCTCTATTTTTATTATTTATTTTCATTTTGTTTTTCCTCGGCGTTGTTGCTGTTGTTGTTGCTTTTTTTCTCTTGAAAACCAAGTCTGCTGCAGCATTATAAAACGTGATCGATTGATTTGTGCGATCGCAAGGGCAGCAGCGGGGCAAAAGTAGTATCGGCTGTGGCCGCAGCAATAGATGAAGCTGGAGCGCCGGTTGCAAGTTCAACGAGCCGATTGACTGACTGACTGCTGACTAGATAATTGTAGCGTTCTGCCGCTTACGCTGATGCTGACGCTGACGCTACTTTTTGCGCTGAACAGCTGGAGCAGCAAACGGGCAGCATAGCTGAGGCATGCAGCGCATTCCACTTGGCTTGGCCAGCTTCTTCTTGCCGTCACCCTCTGGTTCACCTTCTCCGGTTTCCTGCCCAGCTTCCAGCGTCTGCTCTCTCGCTGAAAGCGGGCAATCTGTCAGACTGACAGTTGGCCCAGTCACAGAATTCTGCCGGCCGCTGTCGGCATTGCATTTGATGATTGATGATTGTTGAAACGCGAACAAAATTATGATTAAATAAGTAATTGTAGTTAAACAAAACGGCAATAGCGATGGTGACGACGTTGTCGACGAGCACGATTGAGCCAAAATGGTCAGCAAAAAATGCTAAGCAGCTAACTGCATGCGGCGGCTGTGATAGCTGAAAAGCAGTTGGATCAGTTGCAGTTGCAATTGCCGATGGAGATGAAGATGAAGATGAAGATGAATATAAGCATGGAGAGGGAAATGGGGATGGGGACAACACTGACGTTGCTGTGAATGATCTTGACTCTTGCAGCCGCCATTCAATTAGCTGCTAAGCATGGCCATTGGCCAGCCGGACCAAGAGATATTGGATTCTAGCCGAGGCCTAGGTCAATGAGGTATGGGTGGTCCGCTACGTTGCCAAAGGTCAAATGCCGTTAAAATGTAGATCAAATATTGCAACTGAAACACACACACACACACACACACATATAGAAAGACACGATAACTTGGATACATGAGATATATGAAATAATTTTGCTCTCATAATAAATTCAAGTGCTCGGCAATTAAATCGTAAATTTTTACAACTACAAATTTACAGTTATTAAAAACATAATTTGTTGTTGCTGCCTGATATTATTAATTACTACAACAGTTCGGTGTCACGCTTAAAAACAACGGGCCACGTTTGCGGCGTTGCCTGCATTTGTCTGCTAAGTGAGTAGTCGAAGCGAACGAAAGACTTAGGCTACGAACTTGAGTTCAATCAACATTTTCAATTTAAAAGCACTCGCTGCTCGGCGGCTGCTCCGCAAGTCATTTGTGCACTGGCACGTTTTTGTTATGTGTGCCTTAACACCAGCGAGGGCTACTCATAGAGTTTCACAATTCTCATAATGTGACGCCAGAATCAATAGAGCAATACGAATTAAGCAAGAATAATGATCGCTTATTGGTTCGTTAAATAGTTTGTATTGTTTCTTTTTTTCAGATTTTTTCAGCTACTCATTGTTCGCGTCTGGCTGAGTGGCGAATCGTGGAGCACGTGTTGCCCCCGCTAGACTTCACTGCTAATCGCCCATATTTACCAATGTCGTTTGCTCGCTTGCTTAGCTTTTCGCGATGCTTATCGCCAAATGTGTTGAATGCTTGGCGGGTGCGCGGCCGTTGCAAAATGTAGAAACAAAATATATAGAAATACAGCAAAATTAATTAGAACAAAATACAAAACGCTCAAATATTTACAACAATGGGCGTGCCCGCTTGGCGGATTTGGTGTATTTGTTTTGGCCAAAACAATTGGCAACAATTTGTGGCAACAACTGCCAGTCAGAGTGGCGCAGTCAAAGACACAATGCCCAGACAGGCATGACGATGTGGCAGCCGTGGCGTTATCGCGATTTATGTTCCTATGAATTATTTGTTAAATTGGCTGCCCGCACATGTGTGCCGATTGACGAAAGGTTCGCTGCCCAATCAATGGGCAAACGCTAACAGCTGGCGCTGGGATGCCGAGCGGAGTTGGCTGGCCCGACCGGTTGCCGAAAAGCGAAAACTTCCAACTAATTAGGCGTGGTGGCTTTTAATCAAAACGATTAAAATGCTTTCCGACAATATTTTTCCACGCCTAATCAAAGACTTTATGCCATTTTTTGCATTGCGCTCATGACAGCTGCAATAGCTGCAGCCAGAGTCGAACCTGAAGCTCAAGCTGAGCCTGTAGCTGCTGCTGCTGCTGCTGCCGCTGTTGCTGAAGCTGAACTGAAGTCGGGGCACGGGCGTGGCGTTGCCATATCAAATTGTGCTGCAATTTATTAAAAACGAAATATGTGCGAGCCGGGCGAGCCGGGTGAACCGGGCGACGGTACACCCGAACGATAACAAGTTGTCGAACCAGATGTCAAAGCGATTTGCAAATATTTGACAAGCGCAAAACACCGACACCGAAAACCATAAGCCGAACACCGCAAACAGAAAACACTAAACTGCGGCAGGGCCTCCGCTTGCCAGTATAAACGATAATTAACAGTTACTGCATCTGGCAGCGAAATGCGAGCAGTTGTGACACACATAACGATACGCAGCAAGGATGCGCCCATAGTTACACTTGATTTGCCGATAACAGCAAGTAAGAGTGCTCTAGTGGGCAGTGGGGGGCTAGTAGATACCCTGCACACAGATGATGTTCATCAAGAGAGAGACTCTTCTACGATATGTAGGGCAACGTATAAAAGCATATACTCTAGCTGATCATCAATTATTTATAAATAGTAAATAATCGTTTAAGCAAATAAAACTTAAATTAATATAGGTGCACATATTCATTTACATATGCACACGCCAGGATCTACTTATTCCATACAATTGTCTAGCTGATCTGAAGATCAGAGCTTTCAAATCTAGCTGAAATACATACAAAAATACATATTTTTAATTCACCCACGAACTCATATAGAATTTTACATTAAAATTCTGGTCAAAATATAGATGTTTATAAATAATAAAAAAAAAAGAGCTGATTTATTTAATTAAATCAATAAGCTTGCATTACCTAGGGTATACAAGAGCCGACAGTTTACGACAGTTCTGAGTTTATGAAAATGAGAAGGTGGACTACAGATATATAGGCAAGTGTTGTTGGGAATGATCATGAATTAATATCGTTAATGCAATCTGCCACGATTGCTCCAGCTTGTTATATCAATTTACCCAATAACATTATAGCAGGTATCCAGTGGACTCCATAAGAGCAAAGACAACGAATCTACACAATTTCTTTCTGGTATTGTACAATTCGCATGTGTGTACATGCTTGTATGTATGTACAATATTTATTGATTGCTTATAATATTTGGGAAACCCATTTGTCTTGCCTGTGGCGTCTTATCAGTCACATACATTGTTAATGCATTTTGGCCCAACTATCAGAGGCGATCTCTTATGAGGCCTCGTCACAGCGGCGTCAACATAATAATAACATAAAAGTTTATTTTATTTTTATTTTCAATTTAATTTTATTGAAACTCATCAAAAAACGAAAAAAAGAAGAATAATATGATGGTAAAAAACAAGGCGCGTGGCGAGAGCAGAGGGAATCTTGTTTTTTTTTTTTATTTCTTTGGTTTTTGCGAAGCTTCCAAGGGAAAACCAAATTTAATACAACATGCGGCGACGTCGGCGCACGCATTAAAACCGCAGCAGAGCTGCCCCCACTCCCCCCGCTTTGCAGCGCTGCTCGATAACCTTCGCGGACGTTGCCACCGGCTGCTGGGGCAGGCCACTTTTCGGCCATTGTCAGCTTCGAAAAATCTGATAAGTCGCATTATAAGAACATAAAAACACCCAAACCAGAAAACATAAACGAAACATATACGACGAGGGAGAGAAAATAATTCCAGCCAGTCCTGCCGGCTCTGCCCGGCGTTGCGCGGCACCACAGTCCAAAGCAGCAGCGGCAGCAACAACAAGGCCGCAACCAAAAATATGCGGCATGCATGTTGTTGTTGCTTGTAACTGTTGCTGTTGTTGATGTTGCGGTCGCCAAAGCAAAGCAAAACAAAATCAGAAAAGCGAGGCGAAAATATTTGGGGCCATGCCACGAAATGAAGTTGCAACAAGATACTGTACTTTACTTAAGGGCAAGTAGATGCACAACTGATACACGGACATGGAACTTCATTTCGCCTTTATGGGTATTTCTTCAGCTGCGCGCATCGTTCGCGTTTAATTTCTTGTGCAAACTTCGGGCCGCCGTTCGATGGGGCGTGTTAAGCCCCAGCCAGCCAGCGCGTAGCGGCTGCAGCCACTGCCCTCATTAAGTTTGACAAGGATGCCAGGAGGAGATGGCGGACTCGGAGCCATTGTTTCTGCTGCCTCATTGCCGCTGTAAATCTGCATTACGTGCGCATCATTTTGAGGTGTTCAATTAAAGTTCGATGCAGTCAGAGCCAGAGCCAGAGTCAGGGCCGCTCGCTCGCTGTCTGAGCATGATGCCGAACGGCTTTTTAATTACACTCGAAGCGCGAATCCAAAATAAACTCCTTCCATATACATACATATATCAGGCAGCAGACATTGAGCTAGCTGCGCTGGAAGTGGCCAAGCCATAAGGCAATATTCAATTAAAGCTGCTCACAAAAACCCAAACGATGAGGTGGCTGGAGAGGAGGAGATTATCAATTGCGCTTTGTAGTAGATTACAACAAATATTTTATTGAGTTTTTTTTCTAATTTTTCTACTCATTTTTATTTTGGGAATTATTAACTTAATTTTTGAACGCCAGCTGTTTTTGTGGCTTATTCACTTGACTGTTTATTTATTTTTAGCCAAGCTTCATACGGTGAAACTGTAAAACGCCTTCGGCCTGACTGGCTTTGCTCCACCTCCATCTCCACCGGCAACTCCATCTTCAGCTCAAGCTCTGATTGATGCTGTCCATAACAACAACAACAACAACAACAAGCCATTTGGCTTGATTTATTTTTAGCTTATTTATTTGTTATTCGCTTTGATGAAGCGGCCAAAGCAAAGAGCGCGCTGGCAGATGATGGAGCACGTTCAAGTGCATTTGAAGATCGTTTAAATTTCTTTGCTGAGCACCAAAAACATTTTGAATGTCTAATCAATTAAGTCGATTTGTTTGCCCCGTGTTCGGCATTTAGGCCTAATAAGCAGCTATGCGGAACTGCAAGCTTGCCCAAAAATATTTTCGCTAGTAGACTAATTACTTTGGCACTCAGTCAACGGAGAGCACTCACTTCATTCACTCGGCCACTCGGCAAGCTTTCATCTCTCTGGCATCCAATGCCTGCGAAATCCAGTCATGGCTGTGGATGTGGATGTGGATGTGGATATGGATGTGGCCGTCGCTGTGGGTCACTGACAAACAGCCACCCGGTCAACCTACTTTGGCAGCACGCCACTGAGCCCCAGTGAGCCAGGCCACAGCCACAAAAGGTGATGATGAGGTTGATTACTTGAAGTTGGACTGCGAGCTGGAATGGCTGCCATTGGCGACTTTCCTTCTAATTTGAGCTGTACAAATAATCAAAATTTTTGGCGCGCGCTTTGTAGCATTTAATTTGGTCTCCAGCACGTTTCGGCTTTAATTGAAACCGATTTTCGGAATCCATTTGTGGCCACGGATCGAGTGCGAGTGCACTTTGCTGGGTGTCAAATTGGGCGCACGTTTTTGGAGCAACTTTCACCCGGTTCGTAGGCGTTGGCTAGGGCAGCTAGCCTAGGCTGGCTCATTTGATTGGCTCATTTCTGAGGGGTTAGCCAATAAATATAATTTAGGGTTGAGCAGCAATCATTTTAACTGATTTTACCAATAACAAAAAACTAACTGGAAACATTTATGTATGTACATACATATGTATGTATACAATTGTTTATAAATCTAGGAGAATCCGAACCCAAACCCGTTAAGCCGGCGTTAAATCATCCAAAAGTTGCACACGCGCCAACATCAATACCGAGGCTGTCAGCACTTGACCCAATGCCCAGACAATGGCTTTAATTTCGAGCTGTCCAATTGTTTCTTCTCTTTTTTTGTTTTTTTGTTTTCTGTTTTCAGTTGGAGCCGCGTTGCGGGTGTGGCGCATCTTTTTCTCCTATTTCGGGTCTTGTTTTGGATTTGTGTTTTGTTTTGATCTTTGCGCGTCGGAAAACAATGAAACCTTATAAGCAAATTGTCTGTCAGCGCCAGCGCCGCCATGGAGCCACGGTCCGCTGATGGCCTGGTCAAAATGTTTGATGCCCTTACAAATGGCGCTCTCTGATTTCATTTTCGTTTTCGTTTTCGTTATGGCCGCAGCCGCAGCCGCAGCAGCAGCAGAGCGGGTCACCTCTTCTGGGCGGCTTGACCCGGCTTAAATGAAAAACCATATTTCTCTGATGCTGGCTGGCCCCAGTTTTTGACGTGCGATCGATTGCGCCTGTCCGGGTGCTGCAGCAGCGCAAATTTGTTGCCAGCTTGGGCGTCTCTGGCCGGGCTTGACCTGATTTCATTTTGAGGTTGGGCAGCAAAAGTCATGCACTTGCCAAGTCCAAAAACGAAATCCAAATCCAAATCCAAGTCCGAATGCGCACTAGCTGGCGTTTGAGTCGGATGTCTATGGATATTGCCATTGGGAATTGCCTTCTAATTAAGTGCATTTCGTTTAATTAATTTAAACTAACTGTAAATTGGGCGCGGTGCCATCGTCCGATGTCCGACGTCCACCGTCCGCCGTCCACAATAGCCATTCGCCGGGCCCAACAGCAGCAGGCGAAGCAACAACAAGCTCGTTAAGACGACCAAATCGAGGGCCAAAGACGACGACCAAGTTTATTAGTTCGTGCCTTCATTTCGTAATTACTTCAATTGATTTTGCGCTGCTGATGGCAGCGACTCTGGCAGCAGCAGCAGCAGCAGCGCCGAGGGAGAAGCAGCCAACGGGATCTAACAAACGAATTGAACGGAACTAAATCGAACTCAACTGAACTTAACTCAACTGAGCTGAAACCTCATTGCGACTCTTTTGCGCGCTTCGTTGCCTTTGATTGTAAATCAGTTTACTTTGCCATTTAGAAGCATTTGTGTTGTTGTTGTGATTGGTTGTGGTACTGGTGGTGTTGCTGTAGCTGCAGCCAGTTGCCAGTTGCAAGTTGGCAATTGCTGCAAGTCTGGCTTGCCTTAGCGTACCTTAGCCTACCTTGCCTTGCCATGCTCAAAAGGTGAAATCACGATTTTCAAGTGCATCGCCATCGATATACAATGAGAACAAGCCAGGAACTGAACTGCCTGCTTGGCCATTGCAAATTGTAACTCTAACTGTACAACAGGTTCAAAGTATCTCTTAACAGGTACGCCTGACAATGCGCCGGCCCCAAAAAGGAGCAGAGAGAGTATCGGCCGAGCAGGTACTAGCATTTCGTAGTTGGCTTTAATTATCGCCAGGCATTTCAACGATTTCCACCCAACTAAGCAAATAAATTTCAAATACCTCTGGCCAACCAAAAAAGTTAATTAGTTTTTGTTTTTGTTCAGTCTCTTTTTTTTTTTTTTTTTTTTGGGTTTTCGGCCACAGCATTCGAGAAATCACTCAATTAGAGCGAGCGAAAGGCTGAAGCAATAACTTGCTGGCATTAAGAGCAACATCGGAAAACATAAAATCCATTTTATCCATGCTCTGACGTGCATATTAAAGGCCGTTCAGAGAGAAACAATGGCCAGCCACAACTGACCATAAACACGGACAGCGTGTGAGGTCAGCGAGTGGCAGGCGGCGACTCACGTGATAACCATGTGAAAATACTTTGATTTAATAAAGTAGCCAGCTCTGGCAGCCCTGCCGGCGGCCAACTATAACAATAATTTTGCAGCGTTAATCGCATCTAAACGCTCCACAGCTGCGAGCCAAATGGGACCTCATGCACGGGTCAGAAGGCAGAAGGCAGTCGGCAAAGTTCGCCGGCATCAACACCTCGGCCGGAGTGGAAGTCGTACCATGGGCTAGCTACAAGCTGGCTGACCCATGGCTGGCTAATTGACAGTATCGTGACTAAAATCAATTTGTTGTGTGCGGCCAATGCAACAAATTTCACGTTGTTGCAGTTGATGCGGCTGCCGATGATGCTGCGCCGGAGGATGCTGTGGCTGCTTCTGCTGCCTCTATGAATGATTTACGATGCGTCGTAGCTGCTGTGACCCCAAAGTTCGACGTTGTTGAAACATCAAAAAGCTAACATCATCGCAACCTCAGTCACAACCGCGGTACTCCTCTGTCGCTGCCACTAGCTCAGCCTCAACTGCAACTCCAGAGCCCACTTTGTCCGATTATGTGTTTGCCAGTGACGCCTGCTCATAATCAGCAGCACATAAACAACATTGCTGACCACCGCATTGATCAGCCGCCGTTGATCTCCCGAAGATGGTCGAAGATCGCCAGCGATTTTCACCACGGCCTATACAGACGTTGCCCCGGACGAACATAATCAGCAGTGGGTGTCCGGCCAGTGAATGGGCACGGGCATGACTCTTTAGCTATTTCAATGCAATGGCTATAGCAACAACAACAACAACAGCGGGCTGAGTTTGGGCACGATCATCAACTGATGAACATGATCATTACGTTTGTTTATTGGCGAAAATTTAGAAATTTATTGCTCATTTGTTATTATGACTGAAAAGTCAAAGCAGTTCTCACACTTTGGACTTTGACAGGTAAATAGCCCTAAGAGTGTCATGCCCTCCTCCAACCACCCCCACCTCTATCGCGCTCTCTGCTGTCCGCCTTCTCTGCTCGTATGTTAAATGTGCATTAAGCCCGACATTATCGACAATCAGCGGGCGACTGTCTGCACAACATTATGGCAAATTAGTGAGCTCTGCGAGCGTAAGACTTTGGATGCGTTGATTCGTTAAAGAGTTGATTACTCCTCACATTCGTATTGGTGCAGGTTAGAATAAGTGCGAGACAATCGAAATATTGAATTTGAGTTCTATTTATGGACCAAAGCTGTTGACTGATTGATGGGCCTGACCTCAATTTTCAGCGAGCATAATCTAACTAATGGATCTAATTAAACAACTAAAAATATCAATCAACGTCTTTTAGATATTGCTGTTGATAAGTTCCTCAATTTGAATGTTGGGCCAGCCTCACAGAGATGTTATATAGAACTAATGGTTCAATTTGTTACTCTCTGCTCTGTCGATATATGCAACTGGCGAGAAAGGCTCTGTGGCAGGCAGCTCGAACAAATTGCAGTTGAATTTATCGAATGTTTTCTATCAGGGTCTGGAAACGGGTTCAGTACCGCTGTCCTGCTGTCCGGCTGTCATATCGTGCCACAACTGCCGTGAATTGACGTGATAAAGTCGCGTAATTAAAATATGAACAGCGTTCATCCATTGGGCCCAGCCCGGCCCGTCCCGGCTATGGTCATGGCCATGGCTGTTGCTCTATTGCCGGCGGTGGCAATGCTCTGCTTTATTTTAAATAAATGTTTTGTGGTAAGCAAAAAGTTATTCCTATTAGCTCAAGGATAGAAACCGGCAGCAGCAGCGACTGCAACACGATGCGCGACTCTCACGGATGCAACCGATGTCGACCATCAGCAGCCACATCTGAGAGCTGGTGTGGAGCCAACACATGGTTGTGCCCCGCTCCTTGCGCTCGAGCTGCCAGCCAGAGCTGCGGGAGCTAATAAATTTTTCGTCGACTGTTTGCCGTTTGCCTGCCGCTATTGATCGTTAAGTAAATTGTCTGCAATTATGCCAAAAGGGAAAATAATAGAAATTATAACGAAAATGCTGTTGACTTTGTGCGCCGAATGGCTGAAATTGTGGGAAGCAGCGGCCTCCTCACTTCCACCCACCCAACACACTTGAGTGCGCCACACAGCACTCGACTCGACTCGACTCAGCTCAGTTCAGTTGCCATTTGTGCAGAAGTGACGTGACGCGTTTTCCTGTTCGCCTTTATTGCCGATCGTTTGTTTTGAGCTGCTGATGCTGGTGCTCATAATTTTCCTTTTAGGTGGCAAATTGCTGGCAGTTGCCGCCAGTCCATGTGGGTCAAAATGCACACGAATCTCTGCATCTCAGCGTCTTAACATCCTGACATTCATATTTATAACTCGTGCAAATGCATTTAATTGTTTGCTGTTATTGTTGCTTGATAAGTGAAACCTACAATGACTTCAACGATAACAAAAACAACAACAGCTGGACACATTGGCGGCCCACATAGGCTATTGCGGCAGCCGAATGTCGAGCTAGTTGGCCCGTTTGACTAACAAATCTACGACTGACTGACTGACAACTGACTGGACTGGACTGGACTGGATATGAATGGACTGGATAGGGGTGGGTTGGAGTGGTGTGGACTGATCACAGTCAGTCCGTGAGGCTTTTGAGTTTGACTTGACTGAGACGACTATCGACATGTTACATCCGTGCCGACTCTCAGCGTTCAATTAACATGGCCAGCAACGAAATCAATTAAGAAATTGCCATGCGATGCTAATAATAACCATGCCACGCCCCAAACTCATCGACGGCCTCTCAGAACCCCGAGGCTGTCGCTCAACATGAGACTCGAGTAGCCTGACAGACAGACGGTGGCTGTCCGCTCAGTGTGTGCATGGATTTGCATTTATGCGAGGGCTGCTCAATGGACTGTTCAGTGAGCAAGGGGCAGCATTTGTTAGAGTCAAGGCCTAAATGGGAATATGCAGTGAAGCTGGCTTGTTTGTTTTCGTTTTCGTTTTGTTATATGAGGTTAAGACAAGTTGATACTAACAACAACAGCGGATTAGGGGATTGAAGTATAGAATTGCTGATGAATTTCTCTACTAAACAAACATTGAGATGTGAGTTCAAGGCTTAAAGGTTTATCAAAAATGTGTGCAGCAGAAGCGTAAGGATAAATAATTCTGCCCATTCGTCCTTTACGAGGTATGTATATAGGAGCTGGAAAGCATACATCGTATAGGTTTACTATTTTTCCATTTACAATAATTCAATCCATTTCTTTATAAACTATACAAAACAATCATTTATATATTTATCAATTTTATAATTTTCTTTAGAGTAACTTGAGTGAATAGCAACTTGAGATTTCACACTTAGGAATGAGCTTGGTATGATTGTGTGCAGGGTGCCTCTTAGTCGATCAGACTTCACTCACTCCATAACTCTCACTTGTTCGTCTCTAATTCACTGATATTGAACAATTTTACAAGTCACCCACTGCACAGTGCATTGCATGTTGTTGGGTCCATTTGACAGAGTGACCAACTGACTGGGGCAATGTTTATCCTGCGAGCATTTGATTGATGCATGTTACTCACACACAGACAAAATGCTTAATTGGCGCATATTCATGACAAGCCCGCAAAGCCAGCAAAGTGAATAAAAAGAGCGAAAAAATGCAGATTACATAAACGCTGAAAACGTTGACAAATGTTTAGGCAGGACTTTGATCCTGTTTTCACACATTGTGCAACACGCCAGCTTGGACAACTGGACAGTGGTGGCATAGTGTGGAATATGTTTGAGTGTGTTTTGCCCCGCCCGCGCATTGGCACTCTTTCAATTGGAATTGGAAATCGCAATCGTCGTCAGCGACGTGTAAAAATATTTGTGTAACTGACTTCGATTTTTGGGTATTTTTCTTTATTTTTCAGATTTTTTTTTTTTTTTTTTTTAAGTTTGTTTCTGTTTCTGATTGCTGCAGTTGATGCATTTCAAATGAGTTGATTTATGGCAACATTTCGGCTGGCTTTTGAATGACTGACTGACTGACTGACTTTGCTAACTGGCTAGCCGGACTGCCTGGCTGGCTGGCTGCCTGGCTGCCTGGCTGCCTGTCGCAGCGCATGAATGAAGGCTTGTTGATGTTGTGACAGCTTCAAAAACTGGCCAACTTCCATCGAAATACATGTTAAACTGCTTTAATTACTCAGCTAGCAATGTACAACTGTGCACATATACATACATACATACATATACATGAGTGTACTTATGTGCGGGCATATTTCGGCTTACATTTTGGGGCCACAGATTTATGAGAATTTTGGCCGCGCCCAAAATGCAGTTGCCGCTATTGCTGTTGTTGCTGTTGTTGCTGTTGTTGCTGTTGCTGTTGGAGTTCGAGTGCAGAGGCTGCCCTTAGCCAAAAGGAAAGTTGTTGGACATGCGACTACTTATCTTAACTGACCTGCAGATAGTTTTGTTTGTACAGAAAAATAAAAAAGAAAAAAATAAATAAAAGCAACAACAGTTGACTCCCACGCGACACGAATTCAATCCAAATGGCACACATACCGCACACCCAGCACCCGGCACCCGGTGGGTGCTCCAGCTCTGCTGGCAGCGTCTCTGCGGAGCGACTTTGATAAATTCCGCAGAAACACACGAGCAATTTGAATAATGAAGCTGGGGCCTCGGCCGCAGCACTAGTCGATGCCCGTGCGGCTGTTGGGGGCATCAATCTGTCAACGCCGTCGCCGTTTGTTGCATGCGCGTGCGCGCACAGTTTGAGTTCGATGGGTTTTCTGCCACTGGCGGCTTTGGCAAAGGCAAACTCAGCCACTGCAACAGCAACAGCCACGGCAACAGCAACAGCAACAGCAACAACAAAGAGCAACAGTTAAATCGCGTGCCGCATGGCTGGCGCAGCTTTGTCGCCGGCGTGGGTCGTCTATCAATTAAACAAAGCGGCTGCTGCAATATCAAATGCAAGGCCGGCATGACGGCCACCCAAAACGCTGCTCCAGTTGCCAGTTGCCCGTTGCCTTTTGCGGCATCAGCAACAGCAACAGCAACAACAGCAACTACAACGGCAGGCAGCATCGTCGCTTCCGCTCTAAGCTGCCAACCAGTTTTAGCTTCGCCCTCGCTCTGATCCGCCTTGGGCCTCTTCCTCGTGCAGGATTTGCCGACATGGCGCATTATTTAACGACACAATTCGTGCAACTCCCACGCATGCAAACTGAAAGCGAAAAATGCGCACAGAGCTCGCCAGTTGTTGCTGTTGCTGTTGCTTAACTGATGCCCCAGCGACCGAAATTGGCGCAAAAATGTCACCAGGTTGCACTCCCTGGATATGCATCGATCATCGCCAGCGAAATGTCAAATTTACGGCGCGTTTATCGACCCACCAATGCGGCTTTAATGTCAGTTTAGCAATTTGACAAATGACTTGCGATACCAGCAACAAGCCTGCCACTAAATGTTGAAAGCAGCGCTCCACCTCGAACGATGAGAACTGAACATGCCTATATAGGCACCTATATACCTACCATATCTTCCATATCGGGCTCTGGCAATGGCTGAGCCAGCTTGTTGGCAGAGCTACCTGTGCCAGCGCCTAGCATCGCCATCGACTGGGGTTATCGGCTGGGCCTAATCGGCGATAAAAATGTTTGCTTGCATGTTAGATCAGATGTTGACGATGCCATCGTCAGCGACATTCATAAATGCAGTTGCAAATGTAAAATGCAGCGAGCGAATGCTCAAACGCAATTTGGGCATATCGCGTTTCAGCGGCAGCAGCAACTGCCACAAATTACACGCGGCTCGCCGACAACGGGCATTAATAATTGGCTAACTGAACGCAATATCAAAGCACGCTGGCAAGCGTTATCAATAAAACTGTTCAACGCCACGCCCTCGCACGCACTTAGCTGCAAAGGATGGGGGATGGATGACAGGGGGATTGGGGCACTGGGGACAGCTGCCGCCTGCGCAGGATGGATGACAAATTGCGCAAATCCATGAGATAGTTTCACTGTGGCTGCGGCTGCTGTGACTGCGGTGGGGCAGTCGCACGATTGCATTGCCAATTGCATAATGTGCAGCTTAGATTTGTATCTTTTGCATGCGGCAACGAGCGGGCCATGTTGTTGACTCAAAACGCTGTCAAAATGGCAAAACCAAAAATGATTCGTAGCGATAAAGACTGGCAACGTTGCCATGCAGAGCCGCAAACAAACAAATGAACACCCCAGCTGGCCCAGAGACCCGAAGCTGGGCTAGGCCTGAGCTGGTCAGCCATGAGCATTTAATAAAAAATTTTGCACCATTTCGACTGCTGCTGCGGCTGTTGTTGCTGTTGTTAATTGCCATCATTAGCTGTTCATCTGCAGCCGAGGCTTATCAATTATCTGGAGCAGCCTGGCCAGATCGCTGCAATTAGCCAGGCTAAGCGTCTAATTAAGCTGCCCCAGCAGTTAGCAGTCTCGGCACATGCGACGTCTCTGATCGATGGCGTGTTATTGGTCAACAATTTGGCTGCAGACGGTGCAGATGCAAATGCTCGAAAGACACGTTCCTATCTGAGCATACAATGACTGCAGTATGTAGCTCTAATTGCCCCAACTTGAAGATTATATTCTGCGGCAAATGATTTACACGATTTATGGCTTAGAGCAACGGGCCAGACATGAGATTGTCTTTATCTTGTACAAGATGTAATTATCAATTAAATATCAGGCTCATCTTTAGTTCTATGAGTCAGTTCGAATAATGTCTGTCAAATGAGCTGGGGCATTTTTCCTAAGCTTTAATATTAATTCATTACCTTACCATGTTTTATTTCAGAGTTATATGTAGGTATTGAGAGTGTGTAAATGGCAAAGAAGCAAACATGGAAAGTAAAAGAAACAGACACATGAAAAATAAATTGACAGAGTCTGATGAAAGAAACAAGCAACAGTGCTGTGGCCCTACAACAATTACATTAAATTCCCACCATGCCCCGCATACTCCAGGCATCCGCTGGCTCTGGTGGCGCACTTTGGCGTTGATCCTCGCGCAGCACCTCGTCGTACAAGTTGGCGAATAGACGAATCTCCTGATCCGTGAGCGTCAGCACCAAAGTGTCGTTCAGCATATCGATGTCGATGTCGAGGAGGTGCATATAGTCGGGGCTCCGCAGATCGGTATAGGCATCGGCATCGGCATTGGCAACGGCATCAGGACGGGCTGGTTCTGGCGTGGCTGGCATGGCTGCTGGGACAACATGCGTATCTGGGTCTGTGGTGCTGTCATTGGATGCTTCAGCTGGTTCTCGAGCGCTCACCTGAAACACGCGACGGCACAGCGGGCACCGAGGATCGCCTCTCACCTGCAAATAGCGCTCTAAGCAATCCGTGCAAAACAAATGGCTGCACGGCAAGCAACAAGGCCGCTGTAGCTCATCTAAACAAAATATGCATGGGTAGGGGTTAGTCTTCATGATAACGGACCAACAAGGAAATGCACAAACACTTATTCAACGACACTTGCTTACAAATCTGAGTTCGCTTTAAAGGACACCGTCGATAGCTCAACTACAGCACACGAAGCGCTCGAATTTGCCTCAGGGTTTCCGATAAAATGATAAAAGTGACAGACCAGCCACTGCCTACTCGATGAAATTAGACTTTCAACTATCGAACAATAATTGCTTGAAAAGCCATGGCATCCAGTGCAATAATCTTGACTTTTACCACTACTTCAAGGCCCGCGACAAATGTTTGCCGTGTGTACTAAACGCTGTGACTTATGATGATGAACTTTGATTGATCTTGACTACCATGGCACCCTCTTAGCGCGGTTAAGTAGCCCCTGGCAGTCAGGCCATTATCCCACTGCTCACATAACGTGAAGTTGGCCCAAGAACCTTAATCGTTCGTTGTCTGGGAAAAATTGAATAATTTTATTAAATCTTGGTCAAAGTTGATTGCAATTTTCAATCTTGGCTTTTCCAACGATTCCAACGACGAAGCAACTGCACCCGTTGCCGTTGCCGTTGCCATTGTTGCCGTTGTTGCTGTTTTCGCTGCAGTTGCCCGATTCATTCAAATTGCATTCAAATCAATTACATTCGAACTAAACATAATTCATGTGGTATGGGTTAATACAACAAATTACAACTGACATTTAAACAGAAACATGAAACGGACAATTTAACATGAGCCACAGCCAAGCCGAAAAATAAAACAAAATATATAGTATATATATGTATATATGTGCTATATATGTATAATAAAGCCAAGACAAAGGCTGACAGCGGCCGCTGCCAGGCATCATGTGAGGCAATGGGCAAAGGCAGAAATCGAGAAAACCGAAAAGCCAAAAGAGTCAAAAAGAGACGTAAACAAAATAAGCAAAACAAAACGAAAATATATATGTATTTATACATATATACAGAAACTAAAATTTTAAAGGCGCACATAAAATCGGAGCCACTCAGACATACAAACGTAGAGCCAGCGATCAAGGCGAAGTGACCTTCAGTGGCCACAAAAAGAGCAGGCACACATAAAGACACACACACACACATATACAGGGGAAAAAACAAAAACAATAAAATTCTTTTCTCACGATTGTTGACTTTAACACTTACAGCGTCGAAAAATTACGAGCCATATTCACTGTCATTGCCTGCCTGCATAGCCCCGCCAGAAATTAAGCTTGACAGCGTGGCACTCGTATACAAAACTTTTCGTATTACCCCGATAATAACAAGAACAGCGACAGCAACAACAACAACAACAACTGGAATTAAGCTACTGTGCAGTGCCGTAGAGACAAATTTCCAGCTGACGATACGGAAAGCGGCCGCAACCTGCAAGGTAATTTCAATGGAATTGAGAGAGTAGAGTAAGAGATAAATGTTCTGCGAGCCGTTGCCGTTGCTGTTGTTATTGCGATTTTTGCTTAATTTTATGTGCTTTGCATATTTTTTGGCTGCGATTGCATTAAAATTTCGCTTGCGTGTTGAACTCATTTATTTGAGCTGCCTTTATCGATTTAATGCATTTCGTAGTTGGCATGTCCGCCAGCTTTTAAATCTCTGCCCAGCCAACGAGGCAACCAACAACCAACAGGCAGCCAGGCAACCTTTGTTTTTGCAATTAAGTGAAATTTATATTATTGCAAGTTCGTCGCTTAAGTCTTTTGTTTGCGCGTCGCACATCGTAGCACGTAAATTGCCAAAAAGAGAGAAGATATTTCCTACTTACCAGGGCCCGAGTCGGCGCTGCGTGGGTCGTAACTAAACACTGCCCACTCCACACCACTCCACGCCATACACACTACACTACACACACACACATTCACCCCCATCTTGATGCACTGTCCCGGGTCGAGTTGTCCTGCGACTACGCTCCGGCTCCGGCTCCGGCTCTGGCTGCAGCGGTAGCTTATTTTAATCTGCCGCGTTGGTGGCGTGCATACATAATACATAATTACCGGTTTCACTTTTTGCCTACCTCTGATTATCGTGGCATTTCTTGACGTTTTATTTTGCATTTTTTTCCTCTTTTTTTGTTGTTGTTGAATTTTTTCCAGCCATTGCGGTTGGCTTTTTATGACCCTCCAGTTGTTGTAGGCATTGTAGTTGTTCTTTTTAGTGTCGGTGGCTGCATCGTAAGGTTTCTTAATTTTTAATTTTTATGATGTGTTAATGGATATTTGCGTGACATGACCTCCTGTCGTGCTGTCGTTGTTATGGCCGCCGCAGCGCGCAGCCATGAGCCGCCTACTTGATGAGTGCTACAGCGCCTGTCAGTCTGTCCGGTTTAATTGGACTGCTGCACCACTGAAACACTGGACCACTTGGCCGGGCTGCAACTGCATCTGCATAGAGGGAAGCCAATGGACGCCAGGCATTACGCAATGTTACGCATGTCCAGCTGAGGTACGCCGTAATTGAAGCTATTTAAATCTTGTTAAATGGCAAGGTCACGCCAGATACAGACAAAGCCATCCAAAAGGCTGTTGCCCTCTCCGTGCCAATCAGTTTGCTACGCGGCACGAATTGAGAAGTCGCCAACAATAGGGCTGTGCCAGCCGATTAATATCTGAATAATGTTTGACGCCGCTAGATGGCGCCCTAACGTATTCGCGCCATCATGCAACTTAAGTGAGTTTCCCATCAGAATGTGACCCAGTTTCCAGTCGCCTATCAAGCATCTGTCAAGATACAGCCAAGATGAGAGAGAACAAGCCGAGCAGCCAATGAGGGGAATGAAATCGAGATGCAGTTCCAGCCGAAGTCGTAGTCGGGCCAGTTGTCGATCAAATTACACGCACAGCGCTCGGCAGGAAGGTGATTGCAGGCCCCGAGGCACGCAATTTGCATCAATAAAAGCTGGCCCGACTTGGCCGCTCGGTCTGCTGCTGTAGGTCAGTTAGTGATTGCTGTCCCTGACGCTGCCCTTAAATGCCGTTCATCTTGTTCGCCCTGGCGTTGATTTGTTGACTGCTTCTGCATTTGGCTGCGCCTCAGCCACTCACTGGCTTCAATCAAGTGACGATGAGTGCAAACGAGCCACAGGCGCGTACAGGACGGAGCCTAACGCACGCCCCAGCACGCCTCTGCCCGCTTTCATCTGAGCCGCGGCCGCAATGTTATCCGCCAGCTTGTCTCTTATCGGATAAGATGCTGGTGCTGTCTGTGGCCACTTGACCGGCCAATAATTACTTTCTCCAACTCGAGTGGATAAAAAACTGTTATTGATTTCTGATTGCGGCCATAATTTTATTATGGATCATTAAGCCGATAAAGTCGATGCGCATACACCAAATAACAACGCACATTTTGCAAATCGCTAATGGCCGCGCGAAGAACTTTAGTTGCGATATCAAATGATCCCATGAAACTTCAAGTTCATTTTCATAAACATAAAACTTTCCAAAAGTTATGTGTAAATGTGAAAGGTTCACGGCCTACGAGGCGATGGAACCGAAGTCTGAACTGTTTTGCATGTGAAAAGACTGACGGGTTTATGAGTTTATCGATTCATAAATCTGCGCTAATGATTCGCAATAAACACAAAGACAAATTGAGCCGTAAAGATTAGAGCAACAAAGGGCGTTAGATCAATGACGGCTACTAAAACCAAGAGCTAATATTTATGCGGCCCTTTATGTGCTGTATTGTGCTGTGCGTCGTTATACAGCATATATAAATTAGCAGATCTCGGTGAGATAGCGCTAAGATCGAGCCAAGATCTGCCATAATTCGCCACATACAATGTCGGACAAAGTGAAACTGCAAATGCATTTATCTTAAGCTCGTCAAGGCTTATAGCTGGCCCCTTTTGGCCAAGGGCTCAAGTGTGTGCCTGTGCACTTCTATATGTGTGTGTTTTATTATTTTGCAATTTCTTTTGTGGCAGTTGAAGTTTGCTAAATTACCTTCACTTCAGATCAAAAGCCGCCAAAAAGGCAAATCCGCAGTATCAAAAAAAAAAAAAAAAAAAAAAAAAAAGAAAAAAAAAAGAAGAAAAGATGTATGTATAAAGGAAAAATGAAATAAAAATATAAAAAAAAAAAATAATAATAATAATAACCTGCAGCTTCTCCACACCGCTCAAGTGTTATTTTTGACAGTTCGGACGTCCACTCCAACGTGAGATCTGTCAGAAAGGCGACCTGTGCCGCTCTTGATTGTCATTTTGATTTTGATTTTTATTTTGGCGGATTTCGGATGACAGGCAGAGTCTGCCCGCCGGCCCGCCATCCGCCAGTCCGACTATCCGCCAGACCGCCAGCCATTGCAAAATGCAACGGACCCAAAAATATATGCAGATTTTAAATTAAAGCCCCCTTATCAACGAGGAAAAATACATCATAACCGGTCGGCCGATAGCCAATTTGGCCTGGCTCTCAGTCTCAGTTGATGGGGTTTCGTTTCAGTTTAGTCTTGCAGCGAGTGGCATTTCCTTAATTGGAGCAGGCAGTGCAACAAGTGCAGCGCTAATTTATTACGTTATTTAATAAATATAATTAAGGAACAATGCGAAAACAAAGCGAACAAAAACAAGCAGCGGCGATGTCCACGTCCACGTCCACTGCTCTGCACTCATTTGTTGCCAGCATAAAAATTACTTAATAATTTCCATCAAAACTAATTAATTTCAATATTATGCAGCCATGCAAAAGCCGCCCAAGGCAAACGGCAACGGCAACGGCAACGGGAACGACAACGGCTCCAGTGTGTTAAGCATAGTGTCCTGCACTTAACCCTTTTGCGCCGACTTTGTACTGTGAAATTTGTTATTGCAACATAAAATGCATATTATGGACAGCAGCACAGGCAGCAGGGGCCAAAGGCCTCCTGCCACTTTTATATTCATCATTATGCATGTAGTTATGTGCTATGTCGTAAAGATATGGCCAGGCTATCTGTCTCTTTCTCTATCTCGTCGTCCGTCTCTTGCGCACTCAATCACTTTGTAAGTTTTCGGGAGTAACTTAAATCAATTGCTGCACATAGCGGCAAAATCGTCAACGCTTGAAGCCGTAGCTGATGCTGAGACTCGAGTTTCTCTCCCTCTCCCAATCTCTCCTCTCTCACCCTCTCCCTATGTCTCTCTGTCTCTCGCGTGTGCTGTATATGTCTGTCTGCGCCGTCTGTGGGTCGTTCGCTACGCTTGAGTAATTTCATTTTTGGCGGCTTTGTCCTTACTGGCAAATGACTTAAAGTTTGAACGTGGCTTCCAGGCCATCTCTTATGGCATTTATGCTACTTATGCAGCGTTTGTGACTGCTGCTGCGGCTGCTGCGGCTGCTGCTGTTGTTGCTGCTGCAAAAATGACCGTAATTAATCAATTTGAGCAAAGTGGCAGCAGCGGAGGCTGGAGTGGGGCGTGCGGTCAGCAGCAACGGCATCGGCAACGGCAACGGCAACGGCAATGTCCGTGTAATAACAATGAAAACAGCGTGTGTTGCATGGGACACGGCCGGACCCGAGCTCACATATGCATGCCCATGTGCTCATAAAGTCATATACTCGTATTGCTATACTCATGTATATCTGCACACCATAAATTATGTTCGCACAGGGTTAAGCGCATTATTTAAGCATTCATCACGAGTCGCGGCCCAGCCGCAGACATCGTCTGGGGGCCCTTGCAGCCTCTACTGCAGCTCCCATCTCTCTCATCCCTCATCCCTCATCGCTCATCTCTCATCTCTGTTGCCGTGTAATAATTTTTGAAATTTATGTAAACAGTGTTGATTATGGATGAGTTATGTAGCATGTTCTACCCTTTGTTGCGTTGCCATTTTCGCGCTGCGAGCGCAGTTAATTTTAAGCTTGTTTTACAGGAACTCGCCTGCACTTACCCGTAAGCCTCAGTCGCGCCTCAGCTGAGCTTGAGTCATCGTCCAATTGATGTCTTTATTAGGCTGCATGGCTGCTGCCTGCCGCATGCAAGGCTGCTAAATATCAAGCGGGCCACATATTTTCTCGCTTTTGAGCTTGGAACAATAAAATGCCAGCTAGTGAACGAAACGAACCCTGGCTATGAGTGTGCTGACAGCTAGCAGCTTTAAGGCGTGTTTGGGGCCACTTGGCCGAGCCATGGGAAGCCAAAAGTCGCTCACGGACTGCTGCATCTAAAGCTCATGATATACATAAATACTTCAAATAGTCGAATTTGTATGTGCCACATTAAAAATGACACAAACAATTATTTACCATGCCCACACACACACATACAGATATACACATGCCTGGAGTTTTTCGGGGAAATATGAATTGCTGCGATCAAAGCCAGAGGTAGAGGCCAAAACCATTTGGGTGGCGCTTTTGTCTTTGAAACGTGTGCTCGTGGCAGTGCTCGTGCCACATGCAGCGCGCGCTGCCTGCAACGTTTTGAGCCGCCAATAATATTTTAATTTCAGCCAGAGTCAGGCACGCTGGGCCACGTAGTCAGCCGGCAGATACGAGCACGTTTAGCTGACACAATCACTCGATAGACCGCCACATGTGCCCTGCCCCTACCCCTGCCTCTGCGACGCATGTCACCTGACCCACAGCTTCTGCCACGTCTGGCCGGCTAATGGGCAGCGCTGCGCGCTTTTAAATATGCTCGCTAGCTGATAAGCACGACAAACATTTAACAAGTAATTAAACATACTCCCAAAGCTCAGACTCAGTCATAGTCAGAGTCAGTCTCAGAGTCAGAGTCAGTTTCAGTTGCAGTCTGTTTGAGTCAAGCCTGGACTGGTGTGGCCCGCTGCCAAATGTGGGTTAAGGACACACAGCAGAGCACAGCACTCAACGGTTGCCGCCCCTCGCCGATGGCAGGCCAGTGTGCATTTTGTTTTCATTTTCGAATATCCACTGTAATTGTTGTAATAGAGTTGCTGAAATCTGGCATTGCATGGCCGGGGCAGCACAGCGCACAGCCTGCACACAGATGTCTGACCCACACCCACATTTCATTAGCCCCAGTCGCTGGTCTCTGGTCGCTGGGCGCTATGATAAATGTGATAATAAATATTCAAGCTGTTTGTGAGTGTTATAATTTAGTGTTGATTAGTTTGCGCAAATAAGAGTTATTGATTCAATTTCAATTAAAAGGATATGAATGTTTTGCGTTAGCGCCATTCCAGGTCACATCAATTCGCGCGCCCACAAATGAAACAGACTTCGGACACAAACTCGTTGTGGTTACCCACATTTTTTTTTTTTTTTTTCGGTACCCTGATCCCATTCAAATTTGACATAGGGGTATGTTAAAATAACAGGCAGAAGAAGGCGGTGCCGGAATCCTCTAAGGCTTGGCTCTGTTATATATATGTGTGTAATATATATTTGACGTGCTTTTGTGACAATGATAAGAGCCCGAGTCAGGCAATTAGCCCTGTGCGTCAGTCCGTCCGCCTGTTTGTCCGACATTCGTCGCACTGTACTTCCTTCTGTCTCGAAAAGACCTAGAGATAGTCAAGCTTAAAGTAAACTAAATTTATTCCCATATTAGACTCATCGATTAAAAATCAAATCATTTACTGCTGCTCATTTTCGTTAACGTTACAAATATTATTTATGTTATTTGTAACATATTTTATTTGGAATCTGTTTTAATTTATATAATTGTCAGCATTTGTTGGTATTAATCATTAAGACCTGCAATCTTTTAAACGTTTTCGGCTCTTACTACAACTAGTCTTTTTTTTTTTTTAATTTTTAAATTTAAATTTAAATTTCTCTGATCTTAAACATTTTTATGACTATATACTTACCTACCTTACCATGCACAATAAAAAGATATATAGTTTAGCTAAGGGTATCTTCTAGTCGTGCACCGACTGAATAGAGCTTTCTTACTTGTTTCTTTTGGCCAAGTGCTGAGTAAATTTTTGGCACCTTTACATTGATAATTCGCAGTCCGATTATTAATGATACCTGATGAGTGGGCTGGGCCGAGTCGCATAGCGCAATTGCAATTGCCGATTGCCGGCTGCCGACTGCCGATTCCCAAGTGAAACTCGTCGAAGTGGTTAAATGGCAATTATGTGTCATTTATATGAATCGCTGAACGTGTAATTTGTGTACACTAAAAGCTCAAGCATTTATTAACTTAATTTTGTAAGCAGTAAGTAATCAAAGAAAAGTACTCGTAAGATTCACGTGTCGATAGAACAGCCTCTCTGCAAGGGCAGCGACAGTTGCCAGCGCAGGCGACGCGGCAGCTGCGGATTGCCGCACCAGGAACTGTAGCCGGAGCTGTTGGAGTGCGTGGAGGTGGTTGAGGGATTGGGTGAGCTGCGCATCTGAGCAGAAGCTAAAGAGCGAGATGAAGAGAGATTATTGCACAAAATCTCCAAATATTCTCATGGGTTAACTTACTTGGGGAAGGGGGGAACATGGAGCAGGCTGGTTGACAAACGAGGGAGCAACAACTACAACTACTATAAACTATACATATATATTTATGTAGATAGCAACAAATAGGAAGACAAAGTTCGAACGGCACAAATGCTTATGAGGCCTGATCGGAATGATTGTTGGACAACTGACGCATGGTGAAGGTCGTCTCTGCAGTGACAATGGACAGAAAGCATTAGAGAGTTACGAGAATAATCATCGTTATGAAATCGAACCTGGTGTGCGGAAGCCCTCCTGTATCTTGTAGATCTCGTTGAGCTCGCGGGCGCTGCAGAGGGGCGTGTCCACCTGAGTGGTCTCGTTGAAGCGCGCATAATCGATCTCGTAAGCCTGCAAGTCCTTGTTGTACAGGACGACGGGGTCGAAACGGTGGCCCCACAGGATTTCCGTATTGATGTAGCTCGATCGCGCCTGCGTCGACTGCCCCGTCGATTCGACGGTGCCCTCCAGTATGACAACGATTTCGAACTTGTCCTGCAGCATGTCGGTGGCATTCATGTTGTAAAGCGGTGAGTTCTCGTCGATTCGATGCTCGATGACCATGGGCCAGATGAAGAACAAGTCGGAGCCCGAGTCGTCCGTGCCTATCTGCAGCTCTGTGAAGTGCTGTGTCATTACTTCGCCCTCCTTGGTAGTGCGCGTCCTAATGAGCTGGGCTCGCACGGCGGCGCCAATAATGTGCGACTTCCGCATGTCACCCACGCGGAACATCAGCGAGAGGCAGCCGTCGCGCTGGCAGATCACCGCGTGCTTGGAGAACAGCAACGTCTGGGCGCGCTGCTTGGCGCGTGTCATCTTGGCGAAAACAATGCCGGCCATGAACGCCGACGACATCACGCCAAATATGGACTGGAAGCACATCATGAATATGGCCTCGGGGCATTCAGGCGACGTGGTGCGTACGCCGTAGCCGATCGTGTGCTGCGTCTCGATCGAGAACAGGAAGCACGAGGTGAAGCCGTCAATGGCCGAGACACAAGGCGCCCAGCCGGACTCCTCTAAAGCATACACATCAGCTCATCTGCTTGGCTCAGCTGTGATATAGACTTACCCTGGTTGTGCGGCAGGTGCAGCTCCTCGAGGTCGCCGTGCGTATACATAATGAGCCACCAGATCAGTGCAAAGAACAGCCAGGACAGTATGAAGCTCAAAGCGAAGGCCAGCAGTGTCCAGCGCCACTGCCAGTCCACCATCGTGGTGTACATGTCCTGGAGGAAGCGCACCCGCCTGCGCTGCAGATGCTTCTGTACCACATTGCAGTCGCCGTTCTTGAAGACGGCGCGACGGCGCACGCGTCGCATGCTGCCAGGCCGAAAGTTGCGAGATCTACAGAGCAAAAGATGACTTTAGATGGACGTGCAGGTAAATGTTATAATTTTTTATTTTTTGCTATGCAGAGAAAATTTAAATAGCCGCCCAAAAATATGTTACAGTCTTTGCACTGGCAGAAGTTGCCCAAAAAAAAGTAAAGAAGCAATTAAGCAGACGTTCCCCACACTAAAGAGAATGAATTTGAATCTGAATCTACTGTTATAGATAGTTCTTCGCATGATTCAGGGTATTTCATACTCAAGAACTCCCGACTACAACACTCTTGTCTGCTTAATTAATTATAATTGTGAATATTTCTTAAACAATAAGCTACATAAGCAATTGCTATTTAGAGAATCTATATTTAAAAGTTAAAAAGTTAAAATATTTTGTGTCGACTTAATTACATTTTATTAAAATATACAGTCTGGCAGAAAATTAATCTCTTTGCAAAAAGTATAAAAACCAGCAGTTTTTTTTTACTTTTTGCTCAATTTTTTTCGTTATATGTCAAACACATAGACAGCTATATTTAGGATTATATCTATTTCGAGGCCATTTGCATTTCAATGGCACTTAGTCTGTCTGCAATTGAATCGCCTGGCGAGACCTGCACCAGTTACCCCAGAAGCTCAGCAGCTCAGTAGTTCGCCAGCTCGGCTAATTGTCTAAATTGAGTGCGCACACTTGAGCAGCAAACTATTTGCCAGCTTTTGGATATGGAAATGAAGTGCATCTAATTAACAGCGCACTTAATTTGCCAATGCCAGACGTAATGAACTAAACTGGTTCCAACCGAGCCGAGATGTCTTCTAGTAGCTAAAGTATATATATACACATAAATGTTTAATTAATTCGAATTGTCGCTGCATGAATCGCAGCTGAGTTGAAAATTGCATAAAAATTGTCAATGCAAGATTTGGGCTTAGCTCCCACATGACCCAGGCGCACTGGCAATTAACTTAGCTTTGAACCCGATTGGCACTTGGAGCTTGGGCTATTAATATAAACTGAGCTGGTTCCATAAATAACCGCAAATCGAATTTCTGGCACAACTCTCGAAAACAAAAATGTGCGAGATGAGCGAGGGCTATCAAATGATTCACTTTGCTTTGAAGAGATGCCGCACTTGCTTAATTGTTAATTAGTGTTTGTGCGAGTGTGAGTATGTATGTGTATGTGTGTGTGTGGACACCAACGCAGCCAAAAATGCTTTAATACCCACTCCAGCAAAACCCATCCTCTCGTCCCGGGAGGGGCAGGCGTCTGCGGAAATGATTTCATAATCGCTCACGTGTGGGAAAATTGTGAGCACAATTGATTGATAAATCGTGCATGTGATAGTGATGGGCCAATAACTTAAATCGGATCGTTTAACGGCTGAGAAACGATTCCATTGAAATTCTTTTGAAAATCTGTTCAAGTCATGGGGCGTTTCACGTTTGACAGGTGTATAATGCGGCAGTGGGACAACATTTGAATGGGTCGGCTAATGAGCCGATTTCTATGGCGCAGATAGGAAATCGTTTCAGCGACTTCTCGTTTAGATAATTCTCGCCGCTTGTGTAAAAATGCAACTAGCCGACTGCGACTGTGACTGCGACTGCGACTGCGTGGGCGTCCGTATAAATTACAACCGCAAACGACAAACAGCGCACGGAGCACTTAAAATCAAATAACCGTCGCACTGCTAATCAGTAAATAAATCGTAATTTTAGATTATTCTATATGTCACACAGACACACACACACACAGATCTGCTGATTGAGCGCAAGCAAGTTCAAGTTGAATGTCAGTCGTTATGCAAGCGACATATATATTTGTATATATATGTGTATGTATGGAAATACCCCCTGGCCAGCGAATGGCTGGATCCTTTGAGTGCCTCGTAGTAGACGCCAGCCTGCGAGGGTGTGTGTGAGATGCCCCTAATATACTGGCGCTTCCACTCCTTCATATGCGCACACGTTTCTTCCTCCATGTCGCCGTCCACGGCCTCCGCATCGCCAGCGTCCTGTAGGACCTGCACATCGGTCAGAGGCACCTGCATACTGGCCCGTTCGCGCACAAAACTTGACTGAATCGGAGGCTGGCACAACTGATCTCAGGCCAACATGGGCATCAGCAATGTTTGGGTTACAATGTTTGCCATAGAAATTAGAGCAGTACTAACTAATAAATGTCTATTGACGACAGCACTTAGGCAGCTCACAAGAGCCGAGTGCAAACATAGCCCTACTGGCTGGCGCCCCGCCCCTTTCGTACCACTAGCTCCCGCTCGATTACCTGCAGCTGGGTTGTCGCTGAAAGGCTTTGCCATTGGCGGAGGAGAGGCCATAGAAGCTGGCCGGACGATTGGGAACGATCGTTATGGGATACGACTGCGGATTGCTGATCACACTGTCCAGCGAATCGGGATCCTCCTCGATGGTCGTTGGTCGGTTGAGCGGCTTGGCGGACTTCTCATTCGACCTGGCCGTCGCCGTGGTCGTTGCTGTTGCAGCCGGCGTCGTATTCGCTGCCGAGTGAGTTGTAAAATTAAAACGCATCTGTGGAAGGCAGTGGATGGCAGCTTAAGTACTTGTAAATCACAATATTTTGTCAGCTATTCTGTTGTGCTAAGTGCGCAAACAAAAAACTGGTGAGCAGGCCGCAGCGAGGTGCGATAAATATTTCACACATAACTAGATTTGCGAACGTCAACAAGAGATGAGCACGTTAACGTGAGCAACCAGTTTGTTATCAATTGCATATGTAGTCATATAAATTATCGAAATATATATACATATATGCATACGACTAACAGTCATGCAAGTTTTTCACTTTTAAATCACTTGGTTTACTTTTGAATGATATAAACTGCAAACTGTAATCAGATAAGCGATACAATTGCTTATTATTACGAAGCACAGACTATTTAGATTGGAGCTTATTGAACTTATTTTTAATATATTTTTATTCTGAACAGCACTTAAGGCTTGGATTTGTGTTAAAAATATATCATATATCTGTTGAGCAAACACACACCTTTAAGCGATTTTTGGCTCTTAGGAGATTCAAGCTTTTTAGCACCTCTTTAATCAATTGACACCTTTAAACTAGCATATCGAATTTTCATGCTGCTTGTTTTCTTTTCTCCTTTTTTTTTATGTTAGGCAAATAAACTTTAGCACATCTTTAGCAATTTGGTAAATTTTTTTTATGAACGGCCAGCACACGCCGCTAAAATTGAGCTTTGTTTTGTGCACGCGCGCCGAACCAGAAATGAATAGATAGACAGAGCGGGCTGGGCAGCTGCACACAGAAGAGCCACAGAAACTATCCACGGGAATCCACAGCGAGACTGCGATGACAACGCCACAGAAACTACTCCGTAAGTCCGACCAACGGATTAAATGACGGCTCGAGCAATGTGGACGTGGACGTGGATGTTGACAGCAACTGCTATTGCGACTGCGACGGCGAGAAAAATATATCAAACTAAGCAAAAGTTGTGAACAAAAGGCGGCGAGCTGTAAATGAGCTCAGTTACGCACACACATACACACATAGACAGACACTCATACATTCATTCACAGTGGCAGTGCCCACTCAAACTGCAGATTGATGCTCTCACAGATACAAACGCCGAAACAGATACGCACACAGCCAGCTGAAATTGTCGCGTTGATACGTGGATACGAGAAAAGTTCAATTGAAATGATTTTTAAATTGAAAACGAGGCGGAAGATAAGCGAGATAAGTGCTACTTATCTGTATTTGATGTTGCAATCCAGAGAAGAAGTGGAAAAAGGCGCTACTTTTAGCGGGCGTGACCTTGCTACCCAATGCTACGTCGCAAGGTCAGCGTATACGTAATATTTGCAGTGCACTTTCTCGCTGTGGGCATATATTTGTGTATCTGGATGATTGATAACAGCAACCAGAACAAGTAGGAAAAATTTATCAAAAGCCAAGGCGTATACTTAGTATTTGAATATTTACGCGTCGCTGATTGCACAAGGCTCAATGAACGCCTCAACAAAGTCACGCATCATAAATTTATTACATTTGCTTCCCAATTATTTTGAGGCGTGCGGTTAATAATTTATAGTGAGTAAAAGAATATAATGTTTGTGACAGCTTCAGAGCTTAGAGCGAACCACTGCGCCTATTCATCAGGAATGGATGATGGCACACCTCAATGACCGACAGTCGATGCTGCGGATACTTGACCAGAAGCGACTTGACAAGCTGCTGAGCTGGCAGGCTGACCTTCATCTTCAGCTCTGGCGGTATGTGGTAGTCATTCCTTCGAATGAATTCCTGCACAGCGATGGGATCGCTCTCGCAGTGCGCGAAAGGCAGCCGACTGAACAGCATATAGTAGAGCGTGACGCCCAGCGACCACAGGTCCACCGAGAAGTCGTAGCCCGTGCAGTTGATCAGCTCGGGCGCCATGTAGTGGGGCGTGCCGCAGCACTGGTATATCTCCCGGCCCTGGTAGTAGGTGGCCAGTCCAAAGTCGCTTATCTTGATCGCCACCACAGCGGGCTCCATGGGGGCGGAGTAGTCGAGCTGCGCCAGCAAATTGTCGAGCTTCAAGTCGCGGTGGATGATCTGGCAAGCGTGGATGTATGCCAGGCCCTTGGTCACGTCTTTCATGGCCTTCTTGACCAGCGATTCGGGAAAGACTTGCTTTCTCTGCAGCAGCTCATAGAGGTCACAGTCCAGGCGCTCAATGACAATGTAAATATACTTGAACTGCTCCACCGTGTATATCAGGTCAATGATGTTTGGGTGATCCTGCAGCTTGCGCAAGATTTCAATCTCAAAGTAGGTGTCATTGGTGCGTGAGCACATGTGCTCCTTGTCTACCATTTTGATGATGTAGTTCTTATCCTTGCGGGCTCGGCCCGTGCCCTCAAATATCACCGTTGACTTGTTTATCCAGATCGGCTTAGTCACGTCCAGGTATAGCAGTATGGCTTGTGGCAGCTCGCAGCTCTTGTAGTCAATGACGCCATCGTCGTCTGAGGAAGGCGCATCCTCCCCCTCATCCTCCTCGATTTTCTCACGCATTCGGATGAGGGAGCCCAGAATCCGCATGTAGTGCTGATTGACATTGTAGCCCACGTCCATGAAGGGCTCGTACTGGCAGCAGCAGGCCACAATGTCGCCCTCGTAGAAGTCGTCAATGGACAGCAGCTCGGTGCCATTGATGCGAAAAATGCGAGTTATGGCCGACTTGAGGTAGACATGGGGGCGAAACGCCACCGTGACTGCCTCCAGCAGCGCCTGGAACTCTTGGTAGCGCTTCTTGGACACGGGCAAGCAGACGCCGCCAAAATGTTGATTCATGTTGCGCAGGAAGCAGACACGCAGCGCCTTGGCCGGCAGTCGGCGAGCCAGCGGGGAGACGGTGATGTCGGAGAGTGGGCGCGGAAGCACCGGGAAGGGCGGCATGCTGGTCAGCTCATTTATGCTCTGTATGGATGTGGAGCGTGCCATTGTGAGTGCAGTAGCAAATATATGAATATTTTTGGTGTTATTAGTCGAGGCAGGTATATGACAAGTCTGTTCATGTATTGTGAGTAATTCTAGTGTTACTGATCTCAAATTTCAGTCTACTGAAACTGTATCCAGTACCTGTCTGTATCTATGCGGCAGCTCACGTTCAATATTCTTCCGTACTTCAGCTGGGGCTTGGGAGCAGGCTAATGCTAACGGCAGCCCCGTAAATTATGTCACTCTAAATTGTGAGCCGCCGACACTGATGAAGAGCACCCGAGCAGCTGTGATAATTGAATAATCAGCTTAGTTACGCCGCATGACAGTGAGCGAGCAACCGCAAGTTATGCACAGGCACAGCCAGAATCAGAGCCAGAGATAGAGGCAGAGGCCGCACGGCCCCAGCTTCTATATACCCCACACATCCACAATCCGTTGATGCTGGGTCATGCGTTGCAGCTGCGTCGTTTCGTATGTGTGTGTGTGTGTGTGTGTGTGTGGGTACTCGCCAAGTGCAAATTTGTAAGCAATCATTGGGCACTTTGTTTTCATGACGCGTTGTATAGGTAAGTGTTAATTGGTTTTTAATGCATTGAAAAGCGCCGATTTGCGTTTATTTTGAAGCAGACTTTTTAATTTTTCTTGTCGGGTTTCTTTTTTTGCGAGTAAAGTATATTTAAAAACAGAATAAAATGCATCGCTTAACTATTTGGATTAACAACGTTCAATGCAAAAAGTGAGTATTTCTAATTTTTTTTTAACAAAACACCAATATTAAAAAAACAAATTTTAAACTGAGCACATGACATATATATATGTACATATTTACATATATATTTTTCAATGAAAACTATGCCAGCGAGCACATGAGCGATATATTATAAATATTTATGTTGACTCTCCCAAAACTATGTTTTGGCATATTGCTGTTGTGAGAGCGCCCTCTAGCGGATTTGCTTGCCTGTACATAGTGCAGCAGACAAGTATGCTATAGTTTTAGTATTTAGTATTTTTTTTTTTTTTTTTTTTTAGCTAAATTAATATAAAAAAAAAGATTTAAATTTTCCAAAACATTCTTAAAGCGTTTGGAAAATTTGATTTATCGTCAGCTCTTCTCTGAGAACTTCCAATTCGAATTAAATACATTTGTCAGTATGACCTCACCTACCTAGCCCACCTATTACATCCGATTATTATTTCTCAACAGAGCTCTCTCACCTTTTATAACGATTCAAGGTGTATTATTCTTTCCCGATTCACCAAATACAAATCCAAAATTAAAATTATAAATATTTTAATAGACATTTAGATTTATTTTACATAAACTTCAAGACGTGTCTCGGAACGATTTCGCGTACATACAAACAGAATTATGGACTGTGATGTGCTTAGGATATAATTGATTGAATATCGAATATCTTTTAACTTTGACTATTTACACCTGATATAAAGTAAGGAAATGTTGTTGGGCTTTGGGTATGCTACAAGTAAAATACTTAAGCTACGTATTGGCGTGTATGTTTGTGTGTGTGTGTGTGGGCACTGATGTGGGCAAGTGACATTATATGTTTTTGTTTGTTTGTTTGTTTAATCGTGTATAAATGCTGCGACACTTATGTACAAGCTATTCACTATTAAAAAATATTTATCTACGAGCTACTGACTACGATCTACTATAATTTTACAATGGAATCTGCATTAAATATTCTTTTCTGCTCACTATTTCACAAAATGGCAAAATTTTTACAAAATGTGAGTGTATGTGTGAGTGCGGGTGTGTGTTGGTGTTAGTGTGGCTGGGTGAGCAATGTGCATGGCTGATGCGTAAATATATACGTAGCCCTGGCACAGAGCTTTACATAGCCGCACCATTGTAATGCTGGTACATTTCATCCCAAAATTTCTGTCGTTCCGGCTCGGGATTCGTCTTCATGTTCAGCTCGTGCGAGATGTCCAAATAGTTGAGACTGTTCATAACATTTGTGGAATCGATTGGAGCCCACTTGACAGTCAGCAGGGGATCCTCAATGTTGGGCGTAGGCGTGCTGGAATCAAATAACATTGAAGTCAGTGCCTTCTATTACACCAAGAGCTCAGGATGACTTACCCGTATTTCGCAAAGTTTGTCCACATGCGCACCATGCGGTTCTTGACCTGCACTTCCATGGACTTCGGATCTAGACTCAGATTAAGGAAGCCAAACTTGAACAGATAGCCCATCTCGTCGCCATGGCACACACCTGGCCGCGGAATGCCCAGCATGCGCTTGTACAGGCCCAGGGCGCCATCGAAGGAGAAGCGATACATGTAGACCGGCGCATTGCCGTACTTGGCATGGTTCCTGGCGGTGCGGCGAATGCCTTGCAGGAACATGAGATCAGTCAGCAGCTAAAGAGAAAGCCACCATTAATGTATATGCAATATATATAACATATAAGCAATAATTTACTGCTATCATTTCATCCACAGACTCGATGCCAACGTGCTTGTTGCCCAGATAGAAGGAGCGTATTTCGCGTGTGACTCTGGCATGGGCATGGCTCACATTCAGATCGTGCGGTACGAGGCGGCCAAAGTCGTTCTCAATAATATTCAATAGCTGCGGATTCTTGCGCAGTCCTAGAGAAAAAGATATATAAATATGATTTATCAGGATTTACTTCGTCCGCTCCTGAACTCACTTCTGATG